>OX333072.1:0-1253013 GCA_946863875.1 Alloplasta piceator
TAAACCTCAATAACTGCAACCTCAATAAACCTCAATAAACCTCAATAACTGCAACCTCAATAACTGCAACCTCAATAACCTCAATAACCTCAATAACCTCAATAAACCTCAATAACCTCAATAAACCTCAATAAACCTCAATAACTGCAACCTCAATAACTGCAACCTCAATAACTGCAACCTCAATAACTGCAACCTCAATAACTGCAACCTCAATAACTGCAACCTCAATAACTGCAACCTCAATAACTGCAACCTCAATAACTGCAACCTCAATAACTGCAACCTCAATAACTGCAACCTCAATAACTGCAACCTCAATAACTGCAACCTCAATAACTGCAACCTCAATAACTGCAACCTCAATAACTGCAACCTCAATAACTGCAACCTCAATAAACCTCAATAACTGCAACCTCAATAACTGCAACCTCAATAACTGCAACCTCAATAACTGCAACCTCAATAACTGCAACCTCAATAACTGCAACCTCAATAACTGCAACCTCAATAACTGCAACCTCAATAACTGCAACCTCAATAACTGCAACCTCAATAACTGCAACCTCAATAACTGCAACCTCAATAACTGCAACCTCAATAACTGCAACCTCAATAACTGCAACCTCAATAACTGCAACCTCAATAACTGCAACCTCAATAACTGCAACCTCAATAACTGCAACCTCAATAACTGCAACCTCAATAACTGCAACCTCAATAACTGCAACCTCAATAACTGCAACCTCAATAACTGCAACCTCAATAACTGCAACCTCAATAACTGCAACCTCAATAACTGCAACCTCAATAACTGCAACCTCAATAACTGCAACCTCAATAACTGCAACCTCAATAACTGCAACCTCAATAACTGCAACCTCAATAACTGCAACCTCAATAACTGCAACCTCAATAACTGCAACCTCAATAACTGCAACCTCAATAACTGCAACCTCAATAACTGCAACCTCAATAACTGCAACCTCAATAACTGCAACAACCTCAATAACTGCAACCTCAATAACTGCAACCTCAATAACTGCAACCTCAATAACTGCAACTACAACCTCAATAACTGCAACCTCAATAACTGCAACCTCAATAACTGCAACCTCAATAACTGCAACCTCAATAACTGCAACCTCAATAACTGCAACCTCAATAACTGCAACCTCAATAACTGCAACTACAACCTCAATAACTGCAACCTCAATAACTGCAACCTCAATAACTGCAACCTCAATAACTGCAACCTCAATAACTGCAACCTCAATAACTGCAACCTCAATAACTGCAACCTCAATAACTGCAACCTCAATAACTGCAACCTCAATAACTGCAACCTCAATAAACCTCAATAACTGCAACCTCAATAACTGCAACCTCAATAACTGCAACCTCAATAACTGCAACCTCAATAACTGCAACCTCAATAACTGCAACTACAACCTCAATAACTGCAACCTCAATAACTGCAACCTCAATAACTGCAACCTCAATAACTGCAACCTCAATAACTGCAACCTCAATAACTGCAACCTCAATAACTGCAACCTCAATAACTGCAACCTCAATAACTGCAACCTCAATAACTGCAACCTCAATAACTGCAACCTCAATAACTGCAACCTCAATAACTGCAACCTCAATAACTGCAACCTCAATAACTGCAACCTCAATAACTGCAACCTCAATAAACCTCAATAAACCTCAATAAACCTCAATAACTGCAACCTCAATAAACCTCAATAAACCTCAATAAACCTCAATAAACCTCAATAAACCTCAATAAACCTCAATAAACCTCAATAAACCTCAATAACTGCAACCTCAATAACTGCAACCTCAATAACTGCAACCTCAATAACTGCAACCTCAATAACTGCAACCTCAATAACTGCAACCTCAATAACTGCAACCTCAATAACTGCAACCTCAATAACTGCAACCTCAATAACTGCAACCTCAATAACTGCAACCTCAATAACTGCAACCTCAATAACTGCAACCTCAATAACTGCAACCTCAATAACTGCAACCTCAATAACTGCAACCTCAATAACTGCAACCTCAATAACTGCAACCTCAATAACTGCAACCTCAATAACTGCAACCTCAATAACTGCAACCTCAATAAACCTCAATAACTGCAACCTCAATAACTGCAACCTCAATAACTGCAACCTCAATAACTGCAACCTCAATAACTGCAACCTCAATAACTGCAACCTCAATAACTGCAACCTCAATAACTGCAACCTCAATAACTGCAACCTCAATAAACCTCAATAAACCTCAATAAACCTCAATAACTGCAACCTCAACAACAACAACTGCAACCTCAATAAACCTCAATAAACCTCAATAAACCTCAATAAACCTCAATAACTGCAACCTCAATAACTGCAACCTCAATAACTGCAACCTCAATAACTGCAACCTCAATAAACCTCAATAAACCTCAATAACTGCAACCTCAATAACTGCAACCTCAATAACTGCAACCTCAATAACTGCAACCTCAATAACTGCAACCTCAATAACTGCAACCTCAATAACTGAAACCTCAATAACTGCAACCTCAATAACTGCAACCTCAATAACTGCAACCTCAATAACTGCAACCTCAATAACTGCAACCTCAATAAACCTCAATAACTGCAACCTCAATAACTGCAACCTCAATAACTGCAACCTCAATAACTGCAACCTCAATAACTGCAACCTCAATAGCTGCAACCTCAATAAACCTCAATAAACCTTAATAAACTGCAACCTTAATAAACTGCAACCTCGATAACTGCAACCTTAATAAACTGCAACCTCAATAAACTGCAACCTCAACAAACTGCAACCTCAATAAACTGCAACCTCAATAAACTGCAATTTGAAACCTGAAACCTGCAGACGGAGACTGAGACATGGACGGAGACGGAGAAACTCTTATGGAACGAGCATTCGATTCAGTCAACTACGGCAGGTTGTGGGACAAGCTGTATGCAGCGGGGGTGAGCACAAAAATTATCGATGTCCTTCAAAATTTGTATCGTTCAGCAAAGATAAGAGTAAAAATTGACCAGAATGTGAAGACCGATGAAATTGATACTACCCAGGGGGTTTTACAAGGAGACCCAGCGAGTCCTATTCTTTTCTCGCTGCTTCTGGCTGATATCGATGAATATTTTCCAAGTCATGGCCATGAAAGAATCAATGACAAAATGGAGCTACTTCTCTTTGCTGATGACCTTATACTTCTCGCCGACGATTTAATTGAACTGCAGAGGAAACTAGACACGCTCAGTTGGTTCTGCGATGAAAATCACCTTCAAGTCAATAAAGAAAAACCCAAAATTCTAATATTTCAAAAAGTTGGCCGCTGCAAGAAGCTACGGCAAATCAATTATAAAGGGATACCGCTTGAGATAGTCCAGAAATACGTCTATCTAGGGGTCACATTCACTAGAACCGGATTATATAATGAAGCATGTAATATCGCCATGACGAAAGCGAAAATCGCCATGGGCAGCCGATATGGACCCCAATAGTAATAGCTAAGGTAAACAACTGGAACGCTAGAATCAAGTTTTTGAATGCCGTAGTCAACTCAACCTTATTATACGCTGCCAACATTTGGGGGCTACGTCATTGCGAAGAACTTGACAAAATTCAACGCCGTTTTTATAAAAATTTATTGGCTGTTCCTCATTGCACTCCAGGATACATGTTAAGGCGATCGAAACAGGCTCAACTACTGTCACTCCCCAAGTGGTTAAAAGAACGCTGAGTTTTTTACAAAAAATACTCGAAATGGAACCATCCCGATTTCCGAAAATCTGCCTTGATCGATTAGTAGCTCTCGATGCCTCGAATATGAATAATCCGAAATACAACTGGTTCACATGCCTTCGAAAATTATTAGATGCAAGCGGCTCTTCTGAAGTTTTGGATAATATCAACTATAATACAATTTTAAATAGCACAGAGCGTGTGTTGGTGACCATTAAAGAGAAACAATTCCAATCTGATGCAGTTCGAGTCTTGCTCTCGACGTACAGCCCCCGTTGTATAAAAACCTCTTTCAGCTCAACGAGCTCAAACGCGAGCCATATCTGGACTTGAATATCCCACTTCCCTTCAAAAGATTAGCAGCTCAAAGTCGCCTTTCGGGTTCAGTAACGGTAGCGTTTAGATTTAAAAAATTTATACTATAAACTCGACATTAATGTAACGTGCTCGGTCTGTAATATGCTGAAACTTGAAACGCTGGACCACTTTCTATTTGAATGTCCGTTGTACGACGCCGCTAGAACCCAATATTTTCCGGTAGCCAATTCTCTTATTGCTCTTGATAATTTGGACGAGGCGGGAACTCGAAATCTGGCTTTATTCATTATAACAGCATGCAAATTGCGAGCCTTTGCGCTGGGAAATTCATGTTTCGAACCTGAAGCGTCCGTTTGTTTTTGTAACTAGGTTAAGATTTGAATTATATAGCTACCGCATTACCAACCCTCTTTGTAATAGATGTATTTACATCTCGACAAATAAATATACTACCACTATTCAAGATTGCAATAACGGAGACCCGCAGAGTCCGTCAAGTCTCGATGATCCCGGCCAAGATTGTACACTACCCAAAATAAAGAGGAATCAAAGAGGAAATAAGAGGAGCGAAATAAAGATTCAAACGATCAATATATCTTTTTTATTATTTTTTATTCAACGTCGCATCAACTGCCAGGGTTACAACTAATTTATATTGCAATATAAGTTAGACCCCTCCATTCTCCAGAATGGAGGGGTTAATAATAATCGTCGATTTGGCCGATTTAAAGTCGAGTATTTGAAAAGCCATGAGTTTTTTTATACCCGATTGTAAGATAAACTCAGGGCAATCTTTTGAAAGAGACTCGTGGTCGCCGTTGCAATTAACACAGCGAAGCTCGTTTGAACTACACTCGCTAACATTGTGCCGACCGCTACACTTGCCCTTACAACACAGGTGCCCTTTGCACTGATGGTTACGAAAGTGATTATAGCGGAGGCAATTAAAACATCGCTTTACCTTGTCGATGTACGGTTCAACACTGAACCTCATTTTGAAAATCTTCACCGATTGAGGAATCTGCTGGCCGCTGCAATATAGAATCACAGACCGGGTCGGAGTAATCCGCTGGTCTCCTCTCCGAGAGGAGATTCGCTCGATGCGGCTAATCGGAAAGGAGGACTCGAGACCCAAACGAATATCCTCGATTGACAGCTCAGTGTCAACACCCCTTATGATAGCTTTACGAGCTATTTCAAAGGATGGAATAAAAGCGTGCCTGTAGTTCCTAGAGTCAGCGAAATTGCTCTCCAAAAATTTGTTCGCCGAGAGAGCCTGGCTGAAATCGACCGAAAGTTTATTATACCCAATTTTCCTTACATCTTGTATGTTTTTAAATCGTTTGCAAAGTTTCATTCCCGCGGCGAGAGGGGCAATTTTCCCCGAGTATTACATATATGGTCTGCACACTAAGTGGTTCACCCCCCACCACTGGAGTTTCCAGCCCTATATGTACGACCGTGTTCCAGACTCTACCACCTGCAGCACCGGCGCGTCTGGGGCAGGGTACAGTTGCATAGCCCTACCGATGAGTCTGCACTGTACCCTAGACGAAACGTTTACAAGAGGATCCTCCTCCGTATATCTTTCGCCGAAGAATATCCAGAGGGATCTTCTTTACCAACCTCTTGCCACATTCCTTTCTTCCTTACCGACTTACGAGAACTGGACCAACGAACTTACGTTCATGTACGCGCTTCAACTCTACCCTAATCGAAGCAACATCGCCCATCACTAGTCAGCAGCACTCGGCACAAGTCAGCACTCAGCCACACTCAGCTGACTCAGCAGCTGTTGTTGTGCTTGTGAGTGGCTTGTGAGTTTGT
Source organism: Alloplasta piceator (assembly GCA_946863875.1). Classification (NCBI taxonomy): domain Eukaryota; kingdom Metazoa; phylum Arthropoda; class Insecta; order Hymenoptera; family Ichneumonidae; genus Alloplasta; species Alloplasta piceator. Next base: position 5,935 of record OX333072.1, read on the forward strand.
GACTCGAGACGCGCTCGAGTCACAATATAATATCTTATATTATATTAATAATATAAATATATTAAGCAATGACGGACATTCGACAAAGAGTAATCGAAAAATTCAATGCCGAATTCGGCTCGGATTTCAAGAACCTCGTTAAAATTCGTCAATTTCACAAACGACTGGAGATGGATAAAAATGCGATTGGACAATCGGTAAGCTTTTGCAATAATCATCTTGCCTGGTTTTATCTTATTTTACCATAAAACAAAACGTCACGTTCACACTTGGTTTCCCTATCCCACGGCGGTCATTCTGAGAGAAAATCGTAAAAATATTTGTTTATATATATATATATACATATATTTGATATTTTCCAAGCTGTCCATGGCTTCGACGGAAGCACCGTCCAAGGTCAAAGCTGCACTCTCTTATGTGAATCGTATAATCAGCGAAATGGATCCACCGATCGAGGATGGCACGATATTCGCAGGGACCATACAGAATCGTCTACGGGAGGACGATAAACTCGGCGAGGTGCGGGATATGGTTGAGAAAATTGACAAACTTGAAAAAGCGCTGTCTTACTTACGTTTCGTCGAATGTATAGAGAATATCAGGTGAGAGCAATATTTTTGGTAACTCTTTGTCACTTTTCGACGCCTGTAGATTTTTTTTTCCCAATTCGACCATCAAAAATTACAGCGACCGACTGGAAATGTTTGTACTAGCGGATAAAGACGATTCGGCTGTTACTCTGTACACGAATCTTGCCGATATAAGTGGCCAATTGCGCTCGTCGTCGTGCCATCGTTTGTCAAATTTCGTCGGGGATACTCTACGCTTTTGGCACCGCCATTTGAGGGAAAAATTGTCCTCGTGAGTTTGTCGTTTCGATACTCAAAAATAAGTTTGCATAAAAAGTTCAACCGAGTACTAAATTTCACAAATTGGAAAACAAAATTATATGCAATCTCGCGAAATTCGTTGATATCCGTATCGTCTCGACTATTTCCGTGCGAGATTCAAAAATCTATTTTTTCCAACTCGGATTCAAGTTGAGAAAAAAAATTTTATTTTCAAGATTTTTTTTCTCTTTAACGTAACAGGGAATTTAACGAGGCGTTAAAGACTCTCAAATGGCCTTTTTGCAACTCCGATGTAACAGTCCTTACGGCGCCGCTGCCCGATACAATGAGCAGATTCAAGATGCTCACGGAATATCTCTTGCAGCTTCGTCTTCCGTATCCTTTGCTGAAAAAAAAAAAAAAATTATGTCAAAATGATATTTCCTATTCATAAAATTTGATTGAAAAATTATATTTATCTTGATAATTTAGCTCGCAGAGGAGAAACGTCCGAACCATCGGTGACGTCGAGTCTCTTGACGGATTTTGCACCTGTCAGTTTACCCGTGGCCCTTCTCGTACGGCCACTGAGACAGAGATTCATTTATCATTTCACAGGCTCAAAACAAACGAATCGTCACGATAAGCCCGAATGGTTTTTCACTCAGATACTTACTTGGATAAAGCATCATGAGCAATGGATTCAGAAAAATGTTCAACCGGTCGCCGATGCTGTCGGCTTGATTCACGTTAATGCCAAGGTTCAAAACAATTCTGGAGACCGAATTTTAAGTCCTCGTTTCGATTCTTACTCAATTTTAATAACCGAATGCCAAACTTGCTTCAAGATTTTAATAAAATCGCAAAAATGAAAATGTAAAAGTCAATTTCTGAGGTACATTTGCCTATATTTTCTTCCTTTCTCGGTCTATTCGATTATTTGGCAAAATGCAATATTGCTCAAAGAGTGTATGAGACAAAAAAAAATTCTATACAATGATTTCTCGGTACTTTTTTAAACTTATTATTTTGTTTCTCGTGTTACATCTTTATCAATGACATGACTCAGGAAAGTTTAAAAAAACAAAAAATTGCACAGATCGAGTTCATGAGAGCTCTGGTGCAATTGGCAGTTGAAAAATTGCACGCCGAATTGCCGGTTGTCCAGTACGATGACTCTCTTTTTGCTCATTTGGTGGACGAAGCGCTGGGCTTTGAGAGAGAACTTCGCGACACGCTTTTCTACCCGGCGAATCAACCAGCGACCGTATTCGTTCTGACTCAGGCACAAATATTCGTCAAGTGGATTAATATGGAGAAAAAATGTAAGTTCCATTTGTTTTTCCTATCGCAGGAATGACCCTCGAAATATCTGTATCTACAATTTCAAAGGTGCCCCGCCCTGAGCGATCAACTCAAAATTACCATTTTGAGACGACAAAATTCGTGAAGGATATTTCATAGCTTCAAATATTTTCTCGATGCGGATTTGGAAGAAAAAAATTAAATTGCATCTAACGAGAATTTTGAGTTTTCAGAAAACTGCATATCCTCAAAAATATCTGTAAAGAACATAATTCGAGTAATTTCCATAATATCATAGTTACATTTTTTCCACGGGTAGACTTTCAACGTGGTAATTTATCCATTGAATTTAATAAAAATGGATCAAAGGGATTTGAATTGTTATGGCTAGCGATATGTTGAATGATAAAAAAAATTAATTAAAAAAAAAAAAAACTCCTTTGAAGATTTCTCTTCAACCTGGGTGTTTCAACGTTGAACAATTTAAATTCCCAATAAAAATCTTGTTAAATGCAACTTTTGTACACGCGTCTATTTATTGTTCAGAGGTACGAAAAAATTCCTCATCATTTTTTTCTCATAGTGGTAATTTGGAGTTTATTACTCAAGGGCGTGTTGAAAAATGCAGATGCAAATAGATTTCGAGGGTCATATCGAAGGATCCTTTTTAATGAGATTTTGGTATTGTATCAGACGCTACGGAGAAAATGGATTCGATACTGAGCTCGGAAACGGCGTGGGACAAACTCGCCGGTCCAGATTCCGACGACACGAAGGTCACCGAATGCGCCGATGCTTTTTTGTCCCTTCTCATGACTATATCGGATCGTTACAATCATCTACCTCAGCCTGGACATCGGTAATGGAGAATCTCATTGTAAAGAATTTTTTTTTCCCTTTAAAATAACATTTTTTTACCAATATTTTTATCTTCGTTAGATTGCAGTTCCTGGAGTTACAGCTGGAACTCATCGACGATTGGCGAGTTAGATTGCTTCAATTGCTTCACGAGGAATACGCGGATCCTCTGTATTCTCTCCTGCCTAGTATACTGAATACATTGAATTATGTATCGAGCGTTCTCATAGATTGGGGTCTCACTGTGGTGCGTAATCACTACGATTTTCTTTTTCTTTTCTTTTTTTTCCTTAAATATTAAATCATACTTCATAGCTGCCTTGTATATATATATATATATATATATATATATATATATATATATATATATATATATATTAGACTGATTCAAAAAAAGCGACTATTTTTTGTTTTTCGAAGAAACGTATTAAATACTTTCGGGAAGGTGATAAAAGATGCCTGTTAAAATTAGAGCTCTTAATAAAAATATTTAGAGGTCCCGCATCGCATATTTTTATTTCCCATTTAAATAACACGGGAAATTTTTTTCACGTTCTAATATATATGTATATTAGACTGTGAATATGGGTGAATTACCGTTGGTCATTTCTTTAAAAATTAGAAAATTTATGTTAATGCAATTTAAACTTTTGTTTCATGAAAGATTTTACGATATTTAGTAATAAGTTTCAACATTTTGCCGGAAACTTGAACAAAAAGTGAAATTTACTCTATATTTAAATTATTATGTTTTCAGCATTTTTTGCAGCTTCATTTCTTCAAGAAACAATTTCAAGTCGTGGAGACAGCGACGGACAGGGGTACAGAGGTGAGCGTAAAGGACGCCGATGACGAGGAAGGCTCAGTTTTCGACGAAGCTGTGGCTCTCCTTCGGAGACTCGAGAAAGAATTGGTCGGTCAAATTACCGATATGGTTGCCCTCGACGTAAAAGCGAAAAGTCGTCCTTATCGAACTGACAAATGGTTCGCGATGCAATCGAAAAAAGAGATAGCGTCGTTTTCCGTGACGCCCAGTGGATGTCCGATGTTTCAAGAACTCGCTGTGCGACTCCACGATCTAAAGGATGCCCTTGCGCTGCCACTTTTCAATCAAGCCTGTGGCAATCTCGCCGGACAACTCGATCAAGTAAAAAATATCTCATTTTCCCAAACGAAATTATTTTTGCCATGAGAAAAATTATCCCATTCTCGATTCGTCGTGTTTTGTGATTTTTTTCTCGCAGTATCTCCTGGAGGAAGTTGTTCTTGTGAATCAGTTCAACGTTGGTGGTGCGGCACAGCTGCAATTCGATATATGCAGAAATTTGTTTTCTCTCTTTGGACTTTACACCGACAAACCCGAATCTTACTTTCCGCTGTGAGTAATTTTCATTCGTCACTTTAAAATAATGATCGTCCTAAGAGAGAATGGGTTTATCAATGATTCTAATGAATTCCCGCAGAATGAGAGAAGCATGCATTTTGTTAAATACCCTGCTTGGCTCGGCGATTCTGCTACTTCAGGCGCTGCTCAACCCGGTGGATGATTGTGAAAGAGCGAGACAAGTTTTGGCCGACATTGGAATTCACAAAATGACTCCCGAAATCGCGGCGATGGTCCTTAAAACACGAACGGTCGTGGATGTGCAATAAAAAAAATGAATTTGAGAAAAACAATAAAAATCACTGTATCGAGTATTCAATATCGCTTTTATCGTCGGCCGCGTTGCATAATTTTTCTTCGTCAAGTAAAAAAATCTCATATCCTAAGTTTAGACTCTTGACTCACGACGAATGCCGCAATAATTACAAAAAATTCGACCACAAATGGATTTTCGCGGAAAAAATTTCGAAAATAATTTTTTTTTTTACTAAAAAAGTATATTGGAAAATTTTCAAAAGAGACACTTTGAAACTGCGATGGTGCCGGGAAATATTCAAATTCAATTATTCTTTTCGTACAATCAAAATATCGTTGGATTATTACGGATAATATCTCACTCGGGAACGACGGATCCGGTGATATGTAATTCAATTACCTTTGTAATTCAAAGGCAAATTATTTGTTAATATAAAAAATAGAGGTTATTGGAATGGAAAATCAATTACGATTGCCATGAGAAATAGTGATACTTATCGAGTTCGTGTAGAAAATACAACACGAAAAAGTAATGGTAATCAGAATCAAGTCAATTACCATAACAAAAATCAATTACGACATTATTAATTATTAATAGATGATAATTGAAAAGAGACAAATTACTTATTACTATGGAAAGTAATTGAATCGCGTGATACTACCATTGGTAAAAAAAAATTACATATTCGCGTTAATTAAAATTAATTTAATTACCAAAATTACTACATTAACTTACAACGTTAATTGTTAAATTATTAAATACAATTATTACAATTAATCTGCACTATGTGAATATCGTTGACTATGATCATAATTTATTTTTCATATTGACATGATATCAATTTCAATAACTCTCGTCGATTGTAATTTACTCGACCGCAATTAAAACAATATTTTCGGTGACTCTGATTAAATTGACTCGGATCGTCCATTGTCATTTGATGCTCGTAATTTATTTGTCTCACCATTGGTGTTACGATACTCGTCGATAATTGTAATTGACAATTACCATTGTCGCCTTTTCTGCTCAACACCAAAGAGCCTGCTCCCCAAGGTGGTACACTTGTACAATCGAGTTAAACGGGTGCTAAAATTTCAAAAATTGTTCGTACACATTTTGCGGGATAAGCTAGCGGGATCCAAGCTGAGACGGTGGAGATCAACCGACTTGATCTACTTGAAATAAAAAATATATTTTTTTTCGGCACAATTTTTGTAAAATCAAATTTGTTCTTTTTAGAAAAAAAAATGAGAGAGCACCGGAAAATTTGGCAAATTTGCACGATTTTTCTGTACGAAATAAAAACTCTGTGACTTGGCCCATAATGGTTCAAATTTTCCCCTTAACTCATTTCAATCGTTTCTCCTGCACGGAATAAGTAAAAGAAAAACAAATCCAAAGACCCTGAAAAAGAAGAAAGCCGAAGATCAGCACAGTAGACCGATACCGCCATTATCAGCGCCGAGTAACAATAATCCATTGAGCGGTAATACCGTCATAGACGTGATAACGCCCTTGAATGTTTCGTTCCGTAATTTCGACGTTGAGAACGTTGCGTCGGCGTCAATGGCCGTGTGAACGCCAATTTTGTTGGCCGTTGTCGCGGTAACGAGTTGTCGCTGTTCGTAAATTGCCATACAATGAACCGGCTCGCTCGGACCTTTCATGTGAAATTTCAATTTTCCATCAACGGCGCTCCAAACAGCGATCGTTTGATCCAACGATGAGCTTACGATCGTTGTCTCGTTGACAGCTGCCAATTGTAGTATCTCGCACTCGTGACCCTTCCACGACGCGACTATCAGACCCGTTCGTATATCGAGAATCGTCAAAAAACCGGAAGCCTGTCCGAGAGCTATCCAATAACCACTCGGAGCGATAGCGATGCAACGTATCAAACCGGATGGATTCGTCGACACTTTCATCTCGTTAACGTACTGAAAATATCGGCAATCAACGACGCGTATCATAATATCAGTGGTGGCGACCAAAATTGTACCGGATGGTGCTGGACCAGCAACGAGGGTGTTAACCGGCGCGGGTCTCGAACTTTCGGGACAACCGAGAAGCGAGCCCATAAATGGATCCCAGCAGTGTACGGTAGAGTCGCATGTCACGGCGTAACGCAACGATTCGAGAAACGTCACTGCCAATATTGACTTTTTATGACCGGTGTACGTATATTGACACGATGACGTCGCATCACCGTCACCCTGACTCCTCAAACTCCACAATTTGACGCTCTTGTCACGGGCTCCGCTCATAAAACTATTCTCATTGTCCAAAACGTAGAGGCATCTTACGCTGTTCGTGTGCCCACCGAAATTTTGTAATTTTATCTGTTTCATATTAAAATTTGTTGATTTATCGGGTCGTCCTATCTCGTGTTCCCAATAAGCAAGCCAATTCCCACGCAATACACGTCCGTTTGAGCTCGACGATGACAACGGCGGCGGCGGCGGCGGCGGCGGCGACGACGACGACGACGACGACGTCGACGACAACGGCACTGACGATGATAACGACGACGATGACGACGCCAACGATGACGATCCCAACGATGACGCCGACGACGATGACAACAGTGATGATGATGGTGACGACGAAGCCACCGACAGCGTCTCGTCGTTCAATTTTTCCTCATTATCAATCGTCGCGACTGAATCAAAACACGTTGATGATGTCGAAACTTGGATGCGATTTCCTATTATCGATGTATAATTGCCAAAATTGCCAATCATCCCACTTGGTACGAAATCATTGTGACGCAAAGAATCTTGATTACGGATCAAATCATCATTATCATTTATGCGCATTTTCATCTCGTACTCGTGGCAGAGATCTCGTACGAGACGATGATTTTTCAATATCTCTGTCATGGTTTTCTCATCAATGTGACGATAAAACATGAGATAGGCGCGGTGTGCAAAACGTTTTGTGAATACTTGACGAAGCTCCTCGTGAGCCTTGTTTCTCGTTTTATCGACGATCATGTCGTCGTTTTCCATAACAGGCGGCGGTGAATACGATATCGCAACATCGTCACCGACATTTGAGTTTAATTGAGAGCTCGAATCGTACGTTATCGCCCAATCTTGTGACTCGTTGATTTTCCCCGTTTCATTCTCGTTTCGACGATTCTCCATTAACGTTTTGGCACGATCGATGATCGTTTTTTCGTCGCTATTCGACGACGCGAAGGATTTGTCAAAAGCGAGAAAAAAACGTTGTATCGGAACGGCAAGGTGACTCTTTGTCATCGTCGTGCCGAGTCTCGCGCTAATCGTGAATACAGCCTGGAGATATTTTGTCGCCAGTGCCGATCGAGCCAACGAGCCATTTGGAAAGTTGTATCTCGTCGTCGACAGGACTCGAACAGTCGGATGCAATATTGACTTTACGATAGTCTCTTGCAGAGCCTCGATGAGAAACGCGTCGCTGAGATACGGTACAATGTGAACCAAAAGTGCCAATGATGATATCAATCCCCCCTCTAAATTTGGCGTTAATTTACGCTTGCACAATGCCAAAAGTTCAGTCATGTGTGCCAAATATTGTAACGATATTATTTGCTCGCCGTAGAGAGACGCAATAGCGGTCAAACATTCCAAAACTTTGGTGGCATTTCGATCACCCGCGAGTGTTTCTTCGCCCGAATTAATATCGTTGATAATCGATGATGATGATGATGATGATGATGATGACGATGATGATGAAGATGATGACGACGACGATGATGACGACGGCAACGACGACGACGAAGATGACGATGACGATGACGATGACGATGACGACGACGACGACGACGATAACGACGACGACGACCACGATAACGATGAAGATGATAAATTTGATCTACCAACGTAACACAGTGTCAACATTTTCAATAAATTACGCGAGAGATAACGGGCCGTCAATACAGGTCCCAGTCGATGCGACAACCATATCACGGATTCAGCGCTCATTTCCGATACTCTGCACTCGTTCGTCGAATATTTACGATCCTCCAATGGCGATTTCCCGTCGTTGATTAATATTTCAGGATCTTTTACCGTTCTCGCGCTTTCATTTCTCGTATCGTCGTTCGTCAACAACGTTCTTTGACCTTTCAACGTTGGATATGTATCAACGAGTGGCATTTCCTCACTGGATGTTTTACTACCAACGTGACAGCCGATACTATTGAAATCGATCATCGATTTTGTTCCTCCGCCATCGGTTCTACGTGGTATCGGTATTGTTGGCGATTTAACGCTATTGGGCGAAGAATTTTTTCCCTCATCGTCGAGATCATCGACGAGATTCAAAGTGAACTTGCATCTTGTATCGATAATTTGTACACGATCGTTATCGTGTAACGATGATTCGGTCTCCATATCGAATACCGCTTCCGCGAAATCGTTTTCCAATGGCGTTGTTGATTCGACATAATCGCACGTTATTTCACGAGCATTCGATACTGTCGCGTCATTGTCGGAATCGAGTGAAGAATCCTCATCGAGCGGCGACGACATTATTGTTTCTCTCTCGTTAAAATTATCGTTGAGATCGCACGTTTTCAAATGTCCACATCCAGGAGAATTTTGAAACAACGAGCCACGATGACGATCACGATAGCCACCGACAGCCTCGACGAGCGGAGTAACGAAATTTTCCAAAAAACAACCAAGACCAAGACGCACCATCAGTTTGAGCAAAAAGGTACGATGATAGAGTCTCATTGTTCGAAATTTTGCGAGTGTAACGGGCGCGAGTAAATCGGTATAACAAAGATGGTCCATTATCGAGCCATTCTCGTAAAGACGCAATATCGAGACGAGAAATGTATCGGCTGTGTCGCGTGGACCAAGGGCCTTTGCCACAGGATCAAAGAGATACCAAGCCGCGAGAACGGCGCTGTAAGGCTCGTCCATTATTTGGCGAACGTGAGGAACTATCAATTGTAGAAAATTTTCCATTGAATTTCCAGCATTTGGCAATAATCTTTCGAGCTCACGAGCCACTGATTTAACTTTGCACTCGCTTATCTTGCAGAGATAACGAATACGAGTACGTGACGAAGATTCCGAACTCTCGTCGCTCTTCAAAACGTTGCACAATTCGCCAACTGTATCGCTGTACTCTTGCAACATTTTCACAAGATCGAAGAGACATTGAAAGTATTTGGACGACGGATAGAGATTGCCAGAGAGTATGGGTTGCAAAAATTGATGCGCCGAGGGGGGAGGCAGACCCATCGACGTTATCATCGGATAACGTGAATTACCGTTGCAAATATTTGATGCTCGTGTCGAATCGTTCCCGTCGCTTGATAATCCGTAACTCGGCGGGATTAATTCGATATGGAGGAAAAGTGAAACGGCGTTTCTCACGCATCTTGGCAATGGATCGGACGTTAACTTCAACATGTCGAAGCACGTCTCGAGTCTCGCGGTAAATGACGCTCGTCCAATGTTCCACGTTGCTCGAAATTTAGCGGCTAAAAAAATCTCTACTATCAGACAACCGATTATACGCTGCTCCTTCGTTCTGCCGGATGCCAAAACTTGACGGTAATTTCCCATGCAAGGGTGACGAACGATCTCAGGCTTGTAAGCCCGATTGGATATTTTGTTCATGAAGGCGTGTGTCGTTTCAACTTGGCAAAGCGCGTAGGTCGGATTGTAATCCTTTGGCAATGGAATCATCTGTGATACTGACTTTTCCGGCTGTTTTGTATTATCATCGACCGACGGTAACGAGCCCCGCGAACGACTCAACAAACGACTCAGAGCCAGAGGCGATGATCTTGCGACGTTCCGCGTCGACGTTTGACATTCTTCCTCGTCGTTTCCCGAACTCTGGCCCTCGTCTTCGCTTATTCTCTCGGTTGAACGATCGTTCTCTGAAATTATGAAAAACTATTGATACCTCAAAACTGTAAATTCACGGAAAATGTTTAACAGTCGCGCGATGTGAAGAAATTTTTCACGTTGCAGTGTGAAATAATGAGACTTGATTCTGCGGATGGACATGGAGCTTCTTTGACAAAAAATTTCATAATTTTACTCAAAACTATAAATCCGAAAGAATTTTTTTTAAAAATCAAGACCATCCGAAGAAATTTTCAACGTTACGGAGCGAAATTATTAGAATTTTCCAATCTGGGCATGAGTATTAAATTTGTCGAGTGAAAATTTTTAATAATTTTACTCAAAGGTGGACTTTGAGGGAAATTTTGTACATTCCTTCGATCTGAAAATTTGTAAAATTATTTAAAAGAAAACGTTGAGTCTCAAGATGGAGCTTTGTATTCATGAACGTACTCTTTAACTTTGGATTCGGCGGTGAATTTCTTGATTTCGGTGGCATTTTGCTCCAGTATGGAGATGGAACGATCTTCCGTGGATGTGGCTGTGTGAAAAGTTGTACGACTCCCGAGCTCGTTAGACTGGTATGATTGTCAACCAATTGTAAACACACATTCTTCGATTTTATCGCAGCAACTCCCGACAATCTGCGATAAAGAAAGATGACATTTTTTTAAATCATATGCTCCAACGGCATCGTAAAATAATCGAGCGGAGAAAAACCGTAACGATACTTGTAGCCGAATGTCAAATCTATCCAATGATGCAGCCTCTCGGAAACGTAAAGACTCTCGAGGGCCTCGCGATGTTTTTCGATAAAATCTTCGGGGGATCGCGCCCAACCTGGAAGCTCTAAATCCGGAAGATCCTCGTGGATCGACTTGAACGTAAAAATGATCTGAGCTTAAGAGTACACCGTTTTATATACATATTTATGTATATTCTAATATTATTTTATAGCGAAATTAATCTAAATGCAAAATAAATTCGAAAAAGTTGAAAATTCTTACGTATAGCTTGCTTAATTGCTGATTTGCCGAGCAGCACTAAATCATTATAATTAATAATGATTTATTCAATAATTGATATTTCATATGTTCGATTTAATAATATTTTTATTATTTTTCAATGATATTTAAGGTTTCTCCCGTGATGTACGTTTGAAATTTGAAAAAAATGCGTACGGAAATTCAACTGAAAAGCGAAAAGAAAGGAGACGAAAAATTCTAATTACCTTGAAGACACTTGGATCTGTGAAAAATTGTGGTATGCACTCATCGGGACTCCATTCGTGTAATCTCTGAACGGAAACTGGATATTCCCATGGCACCCAGTGCGATCTAACGTGTTTGCAGAGCACTGATTTAGTATAACGACGCGATAGATAAACGTAATACGTTATTTCGGAAAGAACATCCGAAACGTGATGTCCAACCTGCGATCATAAAAAAATAGCACTGATAATTGAAAAGAACACTATTCGGAAAATTCAACTGATCCGGAAATCGATCGAATTTTTCATCGTCATTGAGATTTAGTTTTCAAATTTAAACACAATTTTTATACTCAAATTCATATTTTGGGAGACTTGTATTTTTTTTTTTTTTTTTTCAATAAATCGCCGTCAAATATTTTTTGACAAATCCAATCGATGACCGGACTTTTACGATTCTTTGTATCAATCTACTATTTTTTTTTTTGTATAACTTGCATCTATCGATTGAGAATCGAAAGTGAGATCGAGCTGTCGATCGCCCTTGTTCAATCGATACTTTGATTTTGTCAAATCACGCCAATTTCTGCCACAACGAGATGTAAAATCCGTGACCCACGGCATAACGTGATGACACGAAGGATCGCCGTATCTTCGACCGGCGAGATTGTTCAACGCCGTCAGATAATCGAAATTACTTGTATTACCGTGAAGCCACGATTCGCAGAGTCTCGATATATTCTCGTTACGACCGAATTCCGGATTTCCCGGTGTAGGACCGAATTTTTGACAATTGGAAAATTTCTTCGGGCAATCTTGCTGCAATTGCGAAGTATCGTTTTCTCGATTGCTCGATCGTTGTTCATTCTCGTATTCCGATTGCAGATAAATATTGTCGCTCAACTTTGGCATCACCTTTTTTGAAGTAAAAAAAAAAGTATAAATATCCATGAGTATGTTAAACGATACTCTGTCCTATAAAAATTGAAACTTTTTTTTCTATTATTAAAAGAGCATGAGAATTCGTCTTTCGAATTGCCCGGAGCCATTTACTCTAAAAAAAATTACCGCAAGAGAAAAATCTTTCATCTTTGGTAAATGAATTTTTTAGATCCAACATATTGAAAGAAAAATCTTGGACAATCACCTGGATCGTAAAATTATCCATGATCAATATATCCCCGAGTGTTATTTCGCCCAAAACGAGACCCTGATCGTAAAGATCTCTCGACAATCGTAGAAGTTGATAAACGATAAAAAGAGGCTTGCTATAGCTCGTTGACAATGCGGCGGGACTGTACATTATGCATCTGGAACAAATCGTTGATCGAAGTAATACAAAAAAAACTGACCGTAAGAAAATCGTACAATCGCTAGAATTTGACTAGAGCGAAATTGCTTTTTTTCGGTTCACGTCGATTTTCACTCACTCTTGCAACGAATAACGAGCTGTTTGCTCGTGAAAAGTCATAAATGCCATCGGTGTCTCTATAGCCGCGATCGTTGGCAAAAGATTGCAGTGCGAGTGACTCGTGACACGAGGATTAATCGCGATAATTTGACCGTTGCGAATTTTTATCAACGCACAGCCGTACATCCGTGACAATACTTCTCGCATTACAGCGACATCGCTGCTGCTCGATATCGCACAATTTTGTTCCTTCTGTTCCAAGGAATTCCACGGACCTGCAAAAATTTCATTGCCATTGATCTTTTGATTTTTTTTTCTCGTGCGTTTTGTAAAATTTCACAAATGTCGTAAATTTCTTCAAGAATTTTAATAAATGTTTTACATTTAACGAATGTTGTAGATTTGACAGATTTTATAAATTCATAACTTTATAAGCGAAATGATAAATAAGGAAATCTTGCGAATTATTTCTTCAACTTCGACAAAACGAGGATGGCTTCTTTGATCCAAAACGTAGCACGGATAACGCTTTGGCATAATTATCGATCGAGTAATTATTATTAAATTACAAGAATTAAATACAAATATCGATAAATTAAAGTAAAAATTGCAAATCGAACGAATAATTAATTATTCTTGGACTCGACTTACCGTAATACTTTTTGTAGGATTCCTTCCATAAATTTTTATAATTCGTTTCCGCCGCATAGCGCAACGATTGAGCTAAAGTTAGTTCAGGTTGGACCTTGGCGCTCGTGGAACGTCTGTCCCTCGGGAGAGGTATGGCATTTCTGTTTTGCTTCTCGTAAACCTGAAATGAAATTTCACTCGTTATTCCTATAAAAGCGAATCGCCGGTTAGCGATTACGATTTTGGGGCATCGATGAAAAACTTACCCTGATATAAATTCTTGTCCAACCCGATCCTAGGTCTACCGGCGATGGTCTCGCTGAAATTTCGTCAAATGACAAACGTTCGTGAATGAAAAATTGTAACGGACCGATGTTCCACAAATTTGCCAGCCATTTTTTGTGAACCGTGGCAGAGACTTTGCCATCGGAGAGTTCCATGTATTTCAGTGGAATGTCCAGCTCCGCGTTCAAAATATCCATCGTGTGAATTTCTTTTTTTTTTTCTTCGTAAAATTCGTTTTTTTTCTCTTATTGCGTAATATGTGAGCTCATTTCTCCTAAAGGTTACCGATAATCATCGCGAAAAGAGTTTGCACTCGTAAATATTCAAAGATACTGTGCATTGTGAAGTTCACTGCTCGAATTTATGTGAGCAAAGTATAATAAAGTATGTATGATTCATAAGATAGGTTCATTTATCATCAAAACGAAAATTCAAAGCACTTTTATATAAACATCAATCCGCGAACATAATCGTCCGAGTTGAAACTGTCAAACACACACAGCTGTGAGCTGTCTGACGCCATTTTGAATTCTCGGGAGAGTGGAGTGTGGAGAGCATGAGGAGAGAGCACGGTCGTACAACATACTGTACGAGTGTACGACCACATAGAAGGGTGCCTACCCCCACTACGGTCGCTGCAACTGTTGCAAGACCTGTATGTACGACCGTGGGGTAAAGTGGGGGTACGCCGTCCGACGACGCTGGCGCTTTTCGGGCAACCAGCAACCAGCGGAACTAAGCGGTAAAGCGGAACACTGCAATCTGCAAACAGTCGGCAGTTGCCATGAGTTTGCATCAGTTGCCATTAGACGGGAACGGTGAACGGTGTTGTCTTTGCTCGCGGAGAGCGCGCGCGCGCGCCTTAGTCAGACGCGACGACGGGGGCGATACACACACATGTACAGACGGTCGCTCGTGTTTCGGAGTTAAAATGGCGTAGTCCAGCGTAGTCCGCGACAGAATCTTGCGACAATCGCGATCGGCTTTCGTGGGAATGAAAAAGCTACGGTTCGGTACGAAAAAAGAGACGCTATAGAGCAGCACCGGGTTTCAATAACGAAACATTGCAATGTGTGTGACGAGTTTTACGAATACGAGACGGGATTGTGTCGCGAGGTGTCTCGACAATCGGTCGAGCGTTTATCAGTGCTCCGGTTTATTCGTCTGAATCACTCTTGTCCTCGCTTTCTCTCTCTCTCTCTCTCTCTCTGACTCAATCTAGTGTCTACGTTGGGCTACCGAAGTGTACGCGGTTTCTACGCGAGGGTACTGGGCAGACCCGGAAATAATATATTTTCGTGAGTGTTGCTCGCACAAGTCAGTTGTGTTCGAATTGTGAACCCATTTTTTCGTCGCTCGTCGTCCTCCGCTCGATTTTATCGGGAGAATCAGTATACCCGTGAAAATTCATCGCGCAATAAGCGGTTGACGCGTTTATAACGAGTGTCAAGTGTAAGTGCGACGAATGAATGTATAATTTATTAAAAAAATATTTTTGAAAATGCTTGCTCTTGTCATCGAGCGTCCGGATTCATCATCCTCGTGACAACTTGAGGACGTTGAAGAGGTCGTGAGATGGCGCCACCAGAATTTTGACACAAACCTCCCCCACCGATACTCTTTCCCTCGCTCGCCGGTTTTCAGTTCGTTCGTTTGTTTGTTTGTTTGTTTGTTGAGAGTGCGACAACCCTCATCAGCTGGATATACACATCTCGTACAGTGGTGATTTCCGTTTATTTGTTTTTTTTAAATTCGTTTCTTCATTTCCACTTGACCAACGTCCACGTCGTATTATGAGCAGAGAATTCTTCGTCCCTTGTGCCCCATACGCATATCCGGTGAGTATCAGTTATAGATATATGCTCGTTCACGTAAATTCATTTGTCGTGTACTATTTGAGTGACGGTTATTAATTATTATTACTCAATAATTATTAATTGTTAATTGTGGAAAAACCAGGTTTTTATGAATTTTGGAGTGAAAATTTTGTTTTTTTCTCAATACGAGCTATAAATTCTGAAAGATGAATATACATGAACCTTTGAATCCCCGTTTTCGAGCCAACAAATAGTCTGGACGTGTGTTTCTGTGTTTATATGTTGGTATATATTTATACGGAAAACACGCGTGACGGTTTGATGCGGGTTTACGGTCACGCAGACTGCATTATTTTAGAAAGGAAAAGTCTCGAGGAGTCTATTTTGCACGCGCGAGCCCATAACGTGTATATATATATGTGATTACGACGGTGACGATCATCCGTACAATGACCGCAATCCAACGTTAGTCCATTGTAAAATCTAAATTCTTTTTTACCGCAAAAATTATGCTCCTCAATGTACTTGAAGATCCGAAGGTTCAACCGAACAAAGAAAACGAAAAAATTATTCCTCTTGAACGAAAAATTAAAAGCCTTGCCCAAAACTTGAAAAATAATTATTTTTAATTATACAAGAAGGTTTAATAATAATTTACCAAGTATTTTCAAGGACCTTCAGTTTTTTGTTAAACGATGCGTTTGTCGTTTTTTATGATGTAGGAATTTGCATAATCAAAATGCAACGAAAATAGTTCATTCTTTAATAAAATTAATTCTTTCTGGGAAATATTCAAAGTAAAAAATCGTTAAAATGTTTTTCGAGTCTTTATGGATGAATTGGAATTTTTAATGCACTAGAAAAATGTAAATATCGCTAAAAATGAATTGACAAAAATGATTTTCGTTGCATCGCAGCGATGCAGACTTCAACATCATTTTATTCGGAACTTAGAATGATGAATGGGCCAGCAAAAGCGTGAATTACGTTAAAAATAAATTTAAAAAAAAATTGATTGTAATAAAATTCTAAACTTGAATTGAAAAATGGATGCAAACTTTAATGACACTGTTTTTAAAGGGATTGAAAAATTTTCGCCGATTCATAAACAGCGGGAAAATGATTCATTTGATTTAAATAAATTTTTATAATTTTTTGAATGTGCCGCCCCATAAGCAGCTTCCCCTTATTTAACTTAAATAAATTCATTTCAACGAAACAAATAGTTTTTCTTGGTGCATGTGTGAGATAATATTAATCTCGGCGTGAAGAAAAAAGAGTAACCTTCATGGTGAGCGAATATAGGAACCATAATAAGACGTCTGTGGCCAAATGGTCGAGCCCAAAGAGAAGAAAATATATGAGAATCAACGTTTTTCGATGAGAGAAAGAGAAGGGTTTGAGTTTCGGTTCGACAGACCGAGAAGATTTACAATAATTTGAGTGAACGGTGCTCTCGAGGTCGCTGCTTGAGACATTACGGACGATAATTATTTTCATCCGCTTCGTCAGAACGACCGAGACATCGTCAGACCGAAATCACATCGAGAATAAATACAGTGGACGCTCCCACAACTTAACGCTTGGTCACCGGAAACGCTTCCATAACTTAACCTTTCCCCCCATTCTCCCACTCTCGTGTTTCTACGCATGCTTACTGCCTTTTTTTTTTTATTGAAGCATGCGTAGAACAACCGCGCGAAATTCAACCTGAAATTCGTACCTACGCGTTATAACATGCATACATCTCAAAATCTGACCGACATATTTTGCAAATTTTTGGAAGATTGATAAGAATTTAATGATGAAAAGATGAAAAGAATCGAACAGAAAATACATTTATCCGATTGTTCGATCGCTCGAGATACATTTTCTAGAAAATGTTATACAAAGTTGCATATATATGGGGCATTCCATACCAATTCGACCTGGGTCTGACCCTCGCCCCCTCAAATCTGGTTCCCGATTTTTCCTATCATTACTCTCAGTCTATCAAGCAATTATATATTTTTTCAGATTTTTCAAAATAAATCTGAGCGCGTCATGAATTTTTGAATTTTTTTTTTGCACACCTCGATGGCCGTAATCGAAAAATCTGAAAAAATTCCCAAAAATACAGTGTCAGATATAAAAAATGTTAGTGTAAAATTCATAATGTCTGGGCTTTTGCTTCAAGCCGTTTTTTACCTTTTTGAGCAAAAAAAAATGAAAAAAATAAGAAGCAGAGGTCAATTCACTGTAGACTCTTGGTCGAAATTTTGTATGTATAATACGTATTATGCATACAAAATTTCGAGCAACAGTCTACGGTAAATTGACCTCTGCTTCTTATTTTTCTTATTTTTTTGCTCAAAAAGCAGCTAAGAAACGGGTTGAAGCAAAAGCTCAGACATTATGAATTTTACACCAACATTTTTTTATATATATCTGACAATGTATTTTTGGGAATTTCTTCAGATTTTTCGATTACGGCCCCATCATATATGTTATATATACATCATATGGACGCCCGTTACGAAAAGTAGCACTTTTCAAATGTCTTACGAAAACTAGCACGTTTCGGCCATCCACGAAAACCAGCATGTTTCGTCTTTGACCACAAAAAGTAGCACGTTATGATATTCACCGCGAAAACTAGCATGTTTCGGCTTTCGCCACGAAAACTAGCATGGCAGGCGACATATTAGTTTCCATGATGAAATCCGAAACATCCTAGTTTTCGTGGTGAATGACAAAACGGGCCAGAGTCTTCGCGGTGAAAGGCGAAACATGCTGGTTTTCGCGGTGAATATGGCAACGTGCTAGTTTTCGCGGCGAGACTGAAAAAGTGTTAGTTTTCGTAAGAAATTTAGATTGTGCTACTTTTCGTAAGCAGCGTCGATATATGCATATACATACGAATATTCTACAGAAATTTCGTTCTTTCTGGCAAGTAAAAATTCCTGTTTTTTTTTTCGAGGGAACGACTATTCTCGAACACGTAGTCCTATAAATAGGCGTGTATTGCCCCATCAATCAGTCATTTTTACCAAAATCGTTATCTTGTATTATTTATACACTTCACGCACATTAATTACACTTAAACTAATAGTAACGCTTAATAAATCGTACGTAAATGAAGAAAAAAATGTGACAGTTGAGGTTATGTTGCCCTCTGTCAACGAAGATATCAATCTTCGTTGCCTCTGTCAAATCAAATTTCCGCAGCTCGGCAGCTGAGTTTGGAGTGGGGAGAAAGCGCGATAGGGGTCGTTAAGTTATGGGAGCCGTTAAGTTATGGGGGGTCAAGTTGTGGGAGCGTCCACTGTAAGTAAAATTACCGAAAAAATATTGTCATCTTTAAAAGAAATCTATTGGTCCATGAATGACGATGCTTCTCGATTTTTCTACTTTTTTATTTGTCCCTTTCCATTCTATTTTTGCCACTTTTGTTAAATGTATCTAAAATTTTTGGAAAATCGGACAAATCATTGAAATGTTTTTTGGGATTTTTATTAAAAAACTGGGATTCTAAATACAGAATAAAAAAGGATAAAATACAAAAATCAAAGAAGTGAAATGAAAGAGAACATGATGAAAAAAATTGAAAAATTTGGATAATTTTTTTTTTTGACACGGTAACAGAATTGTATTTAAATATATTATAGAATATCGACTATCACATGTTTCAAGAATCAAGATACACCGGAGCAACAAAACGGGAGTTTGGCACTAATAACGGGGCGCATATGTATAAGATATCCCAGCCCCCATTAAACGAACAAAATGGGGGTTTGCTCTCCATACCTGAGGGCATTTACATAGATTTAATGCTCTGAACTTTGTTGCATATAACGGGGTTGCAGTGTACTCGTATAAATGTTGTAATGAGAAATTTTTTATAATTGAGAGAAATATATATAACTCCTTAATAAAAATTGCCACACTCACTCCATAGCGCCACTGACGGAGATTTATAGTTAGTTTAAATAAATTTACTTGAAACAAATAAAATTTTATTCAAATGCTCACCCAATACTCAATTTAGAAGGTCAATTTTTCAATAAATCGGAAAAATTTATTTCAATGAAATAAATTTTTTTTCCGGGTCGATCCATTTTATATATTTAGGGTTTAGGGTATGATTTAGTCAAGAGACTCTTTCGCTATGGTTTTCTGAAATGAGGTAAAAAAAAGTGGTTTCTCGGTATTTTATTGGCTCTAAAATATTCTCGATTTTCGTTCTCCGTTTCTCATCGAAATAAATGCGCCCCGCTGCTGCTTTCTCACGGAGAAAGTAGCGCATAATAAATTTCCCAATGTGTACACATCATCAACGTTCTTGTATTCTTTTCTATATGTAAAAATATAACACACACACACACTCACACACATACACACAAACGCGCGCGCGTGCGCGCGCGCGCGCACACACACACACACACACACACACACACAGGAATACGCGCGCGCACGCACGCGCGCACAACTAAGTAAATAATTTCTCCCAAAATAGAGCGATTTATCATTACTCGAAATTTGACAAATTGCTTCAATAAAAAATTGCAGCACCCTGCTGATACTTGATAATAATTTTTTCAAGCTCTTTCCACCATTAGAAATAATTATGTCCCAAATATTGGCGAGGATCGTTGAATTTTTCGTTGAGAAACATATTTGTCAGTTTTTTCCTTCAGCCGAACGTTCGGAACTTGAAGTATTTGCATGATTTATTGGGAGAATAATTATAGGATCGTCAGCGTAAAATCCTACAAAATAATATCAATTTTTTTCTTGTTGGGAAAATGAAAGAGAGCGAGAGAGAGGATGCGAGGGGATTAATGAGGATTTGAAAAGTGAGAAGAAGACAAGGCGAGACTCATTGAGGAACGAAAAAATAATAAGCAACCAGCTATTGCGCTTGCAGTCGTCTTGATTATCTCTTATAGACTTTATAAGCGTGTGCGTTGTATTTTAATGTGAAAAAAGAGATACTTTCGCTTTTCACCGTGACAATACGAGTGTGTGACAAGGAAGGGTCTACTCCTGCGATGCACTTTAATTTAACGTCGTCAAATTTTAAGGGGTTATACGCAGTCAGGCGGTCGATTTTTCAAGAATTTTTTCTGGAAAGAAATTTTAATTTATTTACGTAAAAATTTATCTATATTTTTTGAAATTTTCCTTTTCAAAAAAGAATAATTTTCGAAGCCGCCGTAGTCGATCTTCGGGAGGTCCTTAAAAAAAAGTTGTCTCGCGGTGAGCACGAAATCGTAGTGAATGATAAAGAAATAACGTGATTTTGGGAATCGCTAGTGCCAAGAAATCAAAAGAAATCGATTCCATTTGGAAATCGATGAACCACGGAGTTAGCGAGTGAGCAGCCCCTCGGATGAGCACGATATCTCTAGATTGGATCGTCCAGAATAAAAAAATTAAAAAGATTTCGTTGATACAAGGTATAATCTATAATCGAAGGAATAAGCAAAATATCTATTTTTACGTTTTTATTTTAACTCGCTTTATTGTATGTCCGTGTGGAATTTTGTATTTGATTTTAAACTAACTTTCCGATGAGCTAGAAACTTAAAATTTTGAACAATTTTATAATTTTCTCAATAAAAACTATGTCAGGAACAGTTACCATGGCAACGGTTTGGATTTTTGTTTTTGCTATATTTTCTTGAGTATAACTGACATGTGTCTGACAGATAAACAGAATAAAACAATTCATCGATGCCCTGTAAGGAAATCATTAAAAATAATCGAGTGTAAAGTCTCTTATGGTCTTTATAGTGTAAAGTCTATTATGGTAAAGGAGACAGCGGTACAGCACCCAACGCAAGCGACGCTTGGGAAAAAAGTCAAAAGCGGCTTGTGATGATTCGGGAGAAATCGGAAGCAGATCGGTTCAAGCTCATCAAAGTATTCAAAATAATTTTCAAAAATTCACTTACACAATACTAAAAATCAGAAAATAAATTAAACAAATAATTTTTTTTTTTTATACAGAGGAACATGGGACAAAACCGGCACTTGAGAAATTAAGCGATTTTCATCGGTAAGCGCATGGTCTTTTAACTATTTCCAAGTCCCAAAACTGATACCCGATCGTAGTTCTCCGAATTTTCAAAAAAAAAAAAAAAAAAATCCCGGGCAAAACGGGCACGCCATCTAGGATGCAGAAAAATCGACACTCGACGATTCTCGATAATACAGGCATTCTGATCCACCGTGCCCGAATAAAATATTAACTTGACAAGATAAACGAAGAAATTAAGCCAAAAGATCGTCCCTCGGATTGAATAAGACAAAAACCAAGGCAAATCTTCAGATCCACTTGCTCCAATTTTTTTCCATGTGGAAAATAGACTACTGTATCACTTTGTTGGTGAGCAAATCACCTTATTTTTACATATTCGTCTACTCATGAATCATAACATTCATTTCCCATCCTTTTTTTTCAAATTGTGTACAACAACAAAATTTCGGGGCAGAACGGTCACGCCCTCTCAGAGGCGGTAAAAATCTATAATCAATGATTCTGACATATCCAAGATACATACACCATAATTTTATTGTTCCGTAATTTCATCGCTGGCCATGAGAACGATCGAACAAGTTACCAATGCGATTTTTGTAAAATATAAATAAAATAATCATTAATTTTACAATTTAGTACATTGATTTTTACTTCCAGTCTTCGAAACTATAAGTTTTTTAAAAAATAAGATATTTTTTGAATTTTATAATTTTTTTGTTTCAGAACGTGCCCGTTTTGCCCGGGAATTCGAAATTTTTTGCGTGCCCGTTTTGTCCCGGGTGCCCGTTTTGCCCCATGTTCCCCTACCACGTTTTTAAAACGGACGAAAATGTATAAAATAATCTCTCTAAGCTTAATGCAGAATAAAACAACATACATATTTGTAAGGTGTCACAGATTATCCTTAAAATGTGTCAATGTACATTTTTAATGGCCATTCAAATACTCGTGAAATTTGAAACGAAAAACGTTGGGTGCATGCGACACATAACTATATGAAGTTAAGAGAGTAGTTATCGATGAGAGAACTTATTTATGTCAGTTGACATAATTTTTGCGGTGCAATACAATTAATAGCTGAACTATCGATACATCAATTACCGGCCGTTGCATGCGCCCCACATTTTTCGTTTCAAATCTCACAAGTATTTTAATAGCTATTAAAAATGTACAATGACAAATTTTCAGGATAATCTGTGAGAGGTTAGAAATATGTATGTTGTTTTATTCTGCATGAAGCTTGGATAAATTATTTTATACTTTTTAGTCCCGTTTTAAAAATGTGGTATATTAAAAAAAAAATTTATTTGTTTAATTTTGAACAAAACGGCAGCTACGAAAAAAAAATCGATTTTTGATGAAAATTTTTGCCTCAAATTGTTCATAGAATGGAAATATTTGTATCGGTAAAAAAATATACTGCATAATAGATTTATGGAGCTTGTGTAAAAATTTCGGACTGATCTGTTATGCCGTTTCTGAGAAATATTCCTCACCGCGGACTCTAAAAAACACAGTTTTGCGAAAAACGCGTTAAAAGTTTCAAAAGCATAACTTTAGGTACACACGTTAATTACGGGTTTTATAGGAAAATATGTATTGGATTGACAAGAAATTTCCTGTGTATACACCAGCCCCCTGACATTGGCTACATATTCCTATACGATGACTGAAACACGTTTTTTGTAGTCACATACACACTACGATCTCGATTTAAGCAAGAGCGGCGGGACTGGCACCGCTGGACACTTGCTTAAATCGAAGTTGCGCGAATGTCGCCCGTGCGTCCACGCGCATCTCACACCAGTCGGGAGCCGTGTCCGCTCTCACACCATGTGCCACGTCGATCGATATCCGCCGCATAGTGGGGACTCTTGCTTATATCGAAGCTGCATAAATCGGGATCGTAGTGTATTAGTTTCGTCAATCACTGACTGTCCGGATACCGTATCGCCTCGAGCGCTGGAACTCCGAACACTCGATACAGCTGATATCAGCTGATAGCAAAGTAAGGCGGTCCGGAGACTTGGATCAGCGCCACATCGCGGTAGATACCTATTGCGAACCACTTTCATTCGCCTGTGTCAGGGGGCTGGTGTACACTCAAATATATATGTACATTGCGAAAATGAAATAAAAAAATCGATTTTTTGAAAATCCTGACGGCATCGTATAACCTCTTGAAGAACACGGCGGAGAGGGATTTCAAATGTAAAGAGAAAATATTATGTACATACACCCGGTACAAATATGTTAAACTTTGGAACGTTGAAATGGGAATTATATATTTATTGATTAAATTAATTCTTGCTTGTGAGTTTTTTCAAATTTTCATTTGCGTTTTCAAGATTTTTGGAAAGAAAAAAGTTTGGCCAATCCTCTGAAATGGCCCCAATCGACGGAAATTTTTTTTGTTCAACGTTTTATTGGCATATATACGTCTTTTTATAATTCTTTCCCAATGGAATTTCTAACATCATTAACGTATATCTTAACGTATATAACGTAGACATTAACGTGTATATATATTGGGACAATTTTTTTTTTTACTTTTTTTATTTCTTCCACTCCCGACCCGAAATTTCGTTGCATATCGCGTACCTAATGCCAAAAGGGCCTATAAAAGTTATAGGCCCTTTTGGCTTTGCAAAACCAAAAGGGCCTAGAATTTTTTTTTTTGCGCCAATCGTTTTGCCAACATTTTCTAAGCCTAAAGACAAAAAAAAAAATTTCCAAAGCCAAAAGGGCCTATGTCTCAAATTTTGGCTTTAGGACATTGAAAATTTAGTGATCTAAAGCCAAAAGGGCCTATAATTTTTTTTTTTACTTTCCGCTAAGAAAATTGAAAATTTTTTTTTTGAAAAAAAAAATTTTTTTTTTTTTGAAGAAAATTTTTTTTTTTTGGAAAAAATTTTTTTTTTTTTTTTGAAAAAAAATCTTTCTTTTTTTAATTTTTTTTTTTTCAATTTTTTTTTTTGAAATTTTTTATTTATTTATTTGGAAAAAAAAAGTTTAAATCATTTGTTATTATTTATTTGTTTCAACAATTTGTTATTGTTTATTTGTTTCAACAATTTGTTATTTTTTATTTGTTTAAAGAATTTGTTATTGTTTATTTGTTCAAACAATTTGTTCTTATTTTTTTTAACAATTTGTTATAGTTTATTTGTTTAAATAATTTGTTATTGTTTATTTTTGAACAATTTGTTATTGATTCGGATCCACGATTGTAACAATTCATGATATAATATCGTGAATTTATCATGAAATATCATGAATACCTGTATCAAAATAGATTAAAAAAAAAAAAAATTCTATCGTCAGTGCTACTGATAATTCTTGGTTTAAATATTTCTGTTCCAATCTGTCGACTCTCAGTGTATCATGCAAGGTAAAAATATGCTTTAATACAAAAAGTACTTGAAATTGGTACTTGATTTTTTAAGTACTTGTACTTTAAATACTTTAAATCTCAAGTACTTAAAGTATTAAGTACCGGCAGTACTTAAAGTACTAGGTACTTATTACTTTAAGTACTTGAGATTTAAAGTACTTAAAGCAGAAGTACTTTAAGTTTCGTTTTAATCAATAACAAATTACTTTCGTTTTAATCAATAACAAATTGTTCAAACAAATAAACAATAACAAATTATTTAAACAAATAAACTATAACAAATTGTTTAAAAAAAGAACAAATTGTTTGAACAAATAAACAATAACAAATTCTTTAAACAAATAAAAAATAACAAATTGTTTAAATAAATAAGAACAAATTGTTTGAACAAATAAACAATAACAAATTCTTTAAACAAATAAAAAATAACAAATTGTTGAAACAAATAAACAATAACAAATTACTTCAACTTTTTTTTTTGCAAAAAAAAAAAAAATGAAAACAAGTCAAATAATTTAAACAAACGTTTAAACAAATTGCTTAAACAAATAAAAAATAACAAAATGTTGAAACAAATAAACAATAACAAATTATTTAAACTTTTTTTTTTCAAAAAAAAAAAGCTCTGATATGCAATTTCTATTCAAAACTTTGAAAAATTTTGATTTTTTTTATAGGCCCTTTTGGTTTTAGTACATCAAAAATTTTTTTTTTACAGATCTTCACATTTTAAGCAATTTTAAGAAGAATGGCAAACAAAAAAATTTTATAGGCCCTTTTGGCATGGACCCCTATCTTCTTGCTGTAATAGGCCCTTTTGGCATTAGGCACGCGATATGTCTGAAAGAAAATTCCCTGAAAGTTACAGCCCTTAATATTAATATTCAGTACTTTCCCTTCGCGCGATAAGTTTTTCCATCTAAAATACAACCAATGAAAAATTTTTGTCGTCAAAATTTTACCACTCCGCGTTTTTTTGTGCTATCGCATTGATTTTGATCGCAATTTACGCAGAATTGAACGATCTTTAAAAGTGTCCAGGACAACGTAAGTGTAACTTACACTGGTGAGATCGTACGGGTCCCTGAACTTAATTTTTACCCAAAATTCTCGATTTTATCTCGATGACTTGACCGAAAAATCGCAGAGGGAAATTTTTTTGGAAATTTAATTTTCTACAAAAAAAGGTCCTCCGGACCGAACTGCTCGAATTAATATTTCTTGAGATATTGAACCTTAACTTATTTACGGTATAAAATTTGTATAGTTTTTCGAACCAAAAGTTTTAAATTGTTGATATTCCGTATCATATCACCATATCACATATCATATCACGAGTGGTGATATGATATGGAATATCAACAATTTGAAACTTTTGGTTCGATAATCCATAAAAAATTTTATATCACAAATAAGTCAAGGTTCCATCTCCCAAGAAATATTGATTTTAGCAATTACGTTTAAAGGACCTTCTATGTAGGAAATGAAATTTCCAGAAAATTTTTTTTACATTTTTTCGGTAAAGTTAATCATTTCGGAGATAACAGCGAAAAAACGAGAATTCTGGATAAAAATCAACTTTAGTGACCTCGTACCATTTCACCAGTGTGAGTTACACTTACGTTGTTGAGGACACTAATTAATTATCTAATTATGCATCAGGGAGATTCAAGAATAATATGTCAAGCATTTCCCATTTCCCATCCCAATAAGTAAGAATCATTTTAAACACGAATCTGCATAAAATAATCCGCTCGAATTGTTCCGTCGTAAAATATAAAAGAATGAGTTTTATTGAAAAATTAAGTATTTGCGTTGCATGAAAATAATGCGAACTTCAACATCATATAATTTCATTGGAATTACTAATTCTCGGCGAATTCCAACGGTGCAAACTTGAAGCACGATAAAAAATAACTGTATAAAACGGCATGGTATGTCCGAATGGATTAAAAATGACGGGCTTTCTCGTGGCGGCTCATCGTACACCGTGTAACGCGTACATGAACTCGCGCGGGTGTGTCCGAAGTGCGATACGACATAAATTATAGTATCGTTATAACGGCGCCCGTGATCTTTCATATGACACGCGGGCTTATCCTACTTTTGCATTTTACATCCGTGCGCTAATGGACGGTACAAGTGCGAATAATTCACCCAAAGACTCCATTTTCCCATGTTACGCGAGACACAATTGATCCCGACCTTGCGACGAATTCGATTTTGTGCAATATTCATCAACGACGCGGAAAATGAGCGTCGCGCGGAGCGGAGAAAAAAACGTTTCCGCGTGTCTCGCCGCGCGTGTCGACCCGATTTCTCGAACAACGATCGTTCGAGCGCGCACGATCCTCTCTCTCTCTCTCTCTCTCTCTCTCTCTCTCTCTCTCTCTCTCTCTCTCTCTCTCTCTCTCTCTCTCTCTCTCTCTCCCCCCCCCCCCCCCCCAACAACCGCCTGAAAATCGATATCTTGTGTCAAATTCAGTCAGAGATCGAGCTCTCGCGTTTTTCAACCGAGATATTCGAATGATTTTATTTCTCACCGCGGATGTTTCACGGCATTATTTTTTTCCATGTGCATTTTGGAACAATTATCCGAAGCTCATGGACAATACAAATGAGCACTGAAAAGCGCGATTCGCGCAACGCCGCGCATCTCATTTATTAACCGATGCAACGTCCGTGACGCGCGCGCACTTGGATCGTCTCGATCTCTCCAGTCGTCATTTTTTAATCCACCCACCCACTCACCCACCAACACACACGTATAGAGAAGGGGGAGAGGGGCAATATGGACACCACAAGAAGATAACGCAGTTATAACGTTACGCATAGTTTACACTCGTTGCTTTTCATCTAAAAATACGGTATTAATCGATTAGATTGCACGTCCGAGAGAAAAATCCTCGGTGGCAAAATGGACTATACTTCAATTTTGTCTTTTTCGAAAATTCAAGTAAACGAGAATTTTTTTTTGAAAAAACACTATTTCCCTCGCCTCTCGCATCATCTCGAAATCCAAGATACTTGGACGATCAAGCTGCTTGACGTATTTTTGCAATTAATTTTTTCGCGAAATTCAATCCAAATCGTGGTTGCATTGTCTAATATTTTTCTTAAGGGCAGGCTAAACACCCTCCCCCCCCCCTCCCTTTCCGCTCTTGCGAGTGCGAGAGAGAGCGCCTATAGGGGTCGTATTCGTCTACTTATATTTACCGAACATTAACAAATGGTTCATATATTCGAAAAAAAATCTCTGAAAATCATGATTTTCACTATTTTTCAATTAATTGTATCATTACATATTGATTTTTTCTTCCGACACGTTTGTGTATCTCCACCATCTTTTTCTTGTAAAACTCGGTATCAGTATTGCTTACAATGCGAAAATTGCTAAAAAAATAAATCTTCATTTTGGAAATTTTCATACTTCAATAGATTTATTTTTTAGCAATTTTCGCATTGTAAGTAATAAGGAAGTGTGGGGCAAAGTGGATATTTAAGGAATTTAAGGATATTTTCATCGGCGAGCCCACGGTCTTTTAACTACTTTCATGTCCCAAAATTGATTCCCGATCCTAATATCCCTGAATTTGAAAAAAAAAAAAAAAAAAAATGGGGGCAAAATGGACACGCCTCCTCAGATGCAGAAAAACCTATACTCGGTGATTCTCGAAAGTAGAGATACTGTAATCGACTATGCCCGAATAAAATATTAACTTAACAACATAAACAAAGAAATAAAGCCAATAGAACCGATCCTCGAATGAAATTATTTAAAAAAACGAGGTAATTCTTCAGACGCACTTTGCTCCAATTTTTTCCATGTGGAAAAAGTACTATGAATTCATTTTGCAAGTGAATAAATCATGGTATTTTCACATATTTATCGACTTTTGAGTCGTGAAATTCATTTCCCATTATTGTTTTTTGAATTTTGTGAAAAAAAAAAATTTTTTTGTCAAAATGGACACGCCTCCTGAGATGCAGAAAAATCTATACTCGGTGATTCTCGAAAATAGAGACACCGTAATCGACTATGCCCGAATAAAATATTAACTTAACGATATAAACAAAGAAATAAAGCCAATAGAATCGGTCCTCGAATGAAATTGAAAAAAAAAACGAGGTAAATCTTCAGATTCACTTTGCTCGAATTTTTTCCTTGTGGAAAATGTACCATGAATTCACTTTGCGAGTGAACAAATCATGGTATTTTCACATATTCATCGACTCTTGAGTCGTGAAATTCATTTCCCATTATTTTTTGTTGAATCTTGTAAAAAAATTTTTTCAAAATTTTACGTTTTCCGTGTTTTGTGCTTTTTATTTTGAATATATTATTCAACGGTGTACGAAACGTTACGAGAATCGTGCAGATATAGTCTGAATTCGAAGCAATAATTTTATGAGCTTAAAATTATTTTCAGTTTCAGCTCGTGTCCACTTTGCCCCCAAATTTGAAATTTTTCGCGTGTCCACTTTGCTCCACATTCCCATACTTATACCGAGTTTTATAAGAAAAAAGATGGAAGAAATACAAAAACATTTTAGAAGACAAAAATCAATATTTAATGATATAATTAATTGAAAAATAGTGAAAATATTGATTTACAAAATTTTTTTCCAAGATACGAACATTTGTCAATGTTCGGTACATATGGGTTTGAAAGTGTACAAATCTGGGCAGCTTGTATAAAAAATGCAGAATTTTTTGAATGATCCGTTTCCGTTTGTCAGTGATAAAGTGAAATTAACGCTAAAAATAGCGTTTCCAATCGTCCCGCGTGCCCTCTATATATTGTCAAAAAATCGAATCGTTGCACCGAGACCTTTGTTTCAACGATATCTTTGATTTTTTAGGGTAGCCAACAGTTTTCAAAATTTTCGATTCACCCTAATATATATAGATATGAAATAAGCTCTGTGCGTTTATATCGCACATACGAGGAGCTTCCAATGCTCGTCGAACATATCGCGAGTAATTACGAGACCGGATTAACGGACGTGGCGGTGCGAGTGGGATGTAGGAAGTTGGTGAACGCGGTGCGAGCGTGATGCGATTGACGTTGATGATTGAAAAATTGCAAACACGCACGCAAATAATCCGCGCATCCGCGTATCGTCGGTTCCCTCTCGATCCATCGATCTCGATCGATCCATGGAAATGGCAGACTCTGTGAGATCTTTCGCGCCCTACCTCGCCCGCAGTTGCGCCAATTTGTTTTCGAGCGCGGGTGCAACGCCATTCATATAACATTATTAACAGATTTATGGATGCCGAATACTATCACTTTAAAAGAAATACGTATATATTATCGAAATTTCCACTCACACACGAGCGCGCATAATAAGGAACGCGATTGTTGCCTGTTTCCGAGACTCGCACAGTCGCACACGTAATACGAGGTCGCGGGCGCGGGCGCGGGCATTATTAACTCGCGTGAGATTCTCATGATTCACTCGACTCGATCGGGGGAGATTTCGCGCGTCAGATATATAATTTTCCTCTTTCCCGATCTCTCTCCCTATTTCTCTGTGCAATTCTCTGTGCGATTTCAAGTCAATATGCGTGGGTGCATGCCCGTATATAAATTCATGCCGGTATCGATGAACGTATCAATATTCGACGCACTCGAGATTACCGTGATATCCTCCATCCGTGTTTATACAGGGTGTCCCATTTGACTCGAGACACTGAAATAACTCGATATTATTTAGACGGCAAATCAAAAGATCCTGAGAAACGCATAGAGTCGATTTTGATGAAAAAATAAATGGCGTAGATATTTTTTTTTTTCAGTGGTCGTTTTCGAGGTGATATCACGGTCAACTTTATTTTTCAATCGAAATGTTTACAGTTTTTATAGAAGAATAGTTTTATAGGTTTGGAACTATGCAACTTTTTTACAAAATGTTTTTTTATTTGACCAATTTAAGTTTCTGTAAAAAATGACCTCTTTGTGAACTTGAAAAAGTCCACCCAATGAAAAAGTAAGTAAACCATTTAATTTATCATTTATACTCTCTCATTCGATTCCTCGTGCAATTTTTAACGAAAAAAGGGTCGACGTTCGACCTTCGTACGAGTCAAGGATGGGAATTTCATTCTGTAGAGAATCAAAGGATTCTCGTCGCCGCCAACTTTTGAGTTTTCATCGCAGCGTCATTCCTTGCGATAGCGATTCGCCCCAAGCGTACATACGGTATAAATATATATACGTACATAGAATAAATCCGTGGAACGAGTTTTGCAACTAGACGACCTCCACAAGGCGAACGAAGCAACGAGAGAGAATCAAAGGTATACACGCAGCCGCAGAGAGCCCGCTGCTGGTCTCTCTCGTTTGCTGGTTTGCATGCCGCCGCGCCGGAGCGTCGACTATAGACTCGAGACGCGATGGCCCGTCCCCGTCGTATACTGATACTGAGAGCGCCATAGAGTCACCTACGACTGTGTCGCTCTCCCCCAGTTTGTTGCTTTTTACATGGTCCCATGGAAAGGCAGCTTTAGAGCCGCTACCATAGCCAGCCCCAACGACAAGAAGAAGAAGAAGAAGAAGTATACTGATCAGTCGTATCGGAGCAGCCGCTGTACTAACCAGCCTGACATTTTATTTGTGGATATGTTTCTCGGCTTATGTAATATCATGATTATTCATGCCCCATCCTTTGCAACCTTGCACTTGAGCCCAAAATGGATTTTCACATTTTCGAAGGGGGAGACCACTGTTTGATAAAATTGTCAATGAGAATGATTCCCCACAAACATTATTAATAATAATAATAATAATAATAATAAAAATCGGGTTATTGTTATTTTGTTGAGTATACATTCAATTTAGTTTGGATGAATTGTTATTGAAAAATTTTGAAAGTTAACCAATTTGTTCCATCAATATTTTGGTGGAGGGTAACCCGCGAAAAATTGAAAAAACAATTCATGTAAAGATACATTAACATAATGGCTGATTTTTTCTTTTAATTATTCACAAAATAACGTTGAATTGAAATTTTTTTCATCCTTGCGGCGGCCCTTTTATTCATTCTTGAGGCACGATGTCTCTGCCCTAGCGGATCGGTGCGACCGTCGCATCACGGTTGCAATTCGGTGACTGGTTGTGTATTGGTTGTTTTGAAAATCAGAAACTATTTGGGGCACGGAAGCCATTATCCAAGCTGAAGTACCAAGGAATCGCGATATCTCATTGAAGCTATTTTGAAGTGGTTTTTATTGTTTTCGAACCGAGCCTAGCTGTATTTATTCATGATACTGTAATCTGAATCGTTGCGATCCAACGAAATGAAATTAGAAAAAAAAAAAAAAATCAAGGATAAATCTTGATTTCGTAGCATTTTATGGTCACAGTAGGGTCGTAGTGACTAAAAATGGGGTAAAAAAAATGGAATTTCCTAAAACCACCCCTTTAAGGGGGTGACAAATTCAAAAAAATTTATCTTGGAGGGAAAAGACATTCCCCGCCTATTTCTTTTCGCTATACACTCAGGGACCTCCTAGGAACTCTGGAAAAAAAAATGAATATTTTTTGACTCCCGGAACGACCCCATTTAAGGGGATGAAAATTTCGAAAAAAGTCTATCTTGCAACGAAAAAACATTCCCCGCCTATTTCTTTTCGTTATAAGCTCAGATACCTCCTAGAAACTTTTAAAAAAAATATGAATATTTTTTGACTCCCGGAACTACCCCATTTAAGGGGGTGAAAGTTTCGAAAAAATCTATCTCAGAGGGAAAAAACATTCCCCGCCTATTTCTTTTCGTTATACGCTCAGATACCTCCAAGAAAGTTTTTAAAAAAATATGAATATTTTTTGACTCCCGGAACTACCCCATTGAAGGGGGTGAAAGTTTCGAAAAAATCTATCTCAGAGGGAAAAAACATTCCCCGCCTATTTCTTTTCGTGATATGCTCAGATACCTCCTAGGAAGTTTTTAAAAAAATATGAATATTTTTTGATTCCCGGAACTACCCCATTGAAGGGGGTGAAAGTTTGGAAAAAATCTAGCTCAGAGGGAAAAAACATTCCCCGCCTATTTCTTTTCGTTATACGCTCAGATACTTCCTAGAAAGTTTTTAAAAAAATATGAATATTTTTTGACTCCCGGAACTACCCCATTTAAGGGGGTGAAAGTTTGGAAAAAATCTAGCTCAGAGGGAAAAAACATTCCCCGCCTATTTCTTTTCGTTATACGCTCAGATACTTCCTAGAAAGTTTTTAAAAAAATATGAATATTTTTTGACTCCCGGAACTACCCCATGCAAGGGGGTGAAAGTTTGAAAAAAATCTATCTCTAACGGAAAAAACATTCCCCGCCTTTTTCTTTCCAATATTATATAGGGGACCTTCGAGAAACTCTGAAAAAAAATATTAACATTTTTCGAATCCCGGAACGACCCCATTTGAGGGGGTGAAAAATTCAAAAAAAATCTATCTTGCAACGAAAAAACATTCCCCGCCTATTTCTTTTCGCAATAAGCTCAAGGACCAACTATAAACTTTTTTATAAAATTTGACTATTTTTTGACTCCCGGAACTACCCCAAGTAAGGGGGTGAAATTTTGAAAAAAATCAATCTTAGAGGGAAAAAACATTCCCCGCCTAATTCTTTTCGATATAATCTGAGGGACCTCCTAGAAACTCTGAAAAAAAATATGAACATTTTTCGACTCCCGGAACGACCCCATTTGAGGAAGGGAAAATTTCAAAACAAATCTATCTTGCAACGAAAAAACATTCCCTGCCTATTTCTTTTCGCAATAAGCTCAGGGACCTACTATGAACTTTTTGATAAAATTTGAATATTTTTGGACTCCCGGAACTACCCCGAGTAAGAGGGTGAAAGTTCAAAAAAAATCTATCTTTAACGGAAAAAACATTCCCCGCCTATTTCTTTCCGATATAATCTAAGGGACCTCCTAGAAACTCTGAAAAAAAATATGAACGTTTTTCGACTCCCGGAACGACCCCATTTGAGGGGGTGAAAAATTCAAAAAAAATCGATCTTGCAACGAAAAAACATTCCCCGCCTATTTCTTTTCGAAATAAGCTCAGGGACCTACTATAAACTTTTTTATAAAATTTGACCATTTTTTGACTCCCGGAACTACCCCATGTGCGGGGGTGAAAGTTTGAAAAAAATCAATCTTAAAGGGAAAAAACATTCCCCGCCTAAGTCTTTTCGAAATAATCTGAGGGACCTCCTAGAAACTCTGGAAAAAAATATGAACATTTGTCGACTCCCGGAACGACCCCATTTGAGGGGGTGAAAATTTCAAAAAAAATCTATCTTACAACGAAAAAACATTCCCCGCCTAATTCTTTTCGCTATAAGCTTAGGGACCTCCTAGAAACGTTTGAAAAAAATTTGAATATTTTGCGACTCCCGGAACTACCCCATGTAAGAGGGTGAAAGTTTGAAAAAAATCTATCTTCAACGGAAAAAACATTCCCCGCCTATTTCTTTCTGTTATACACTGAGAGACCTCCTAGAAACTCTAAACAAAAATATGAACATTTTTCGACTCCCGGAACGACCCCATTTGAGGGGGTGAAAAATTCAAAAAAAAATCTATCTTGCAACGAAAAAACATTCCCCGCCTATTTCTTTTCGTTATACGCTCAAATACTTCCTAGAAAGTTTTTAAAAAAATATGAATATTTTTTGACTCCCGGAACTACCCCATTTAAGGGGGTGAAAGTATGAAAAAAATCTATCTTGAAGGGAAAAAACATTCCCCGCCTATTTCTTTTTGTTACACGCTCAGGGACCTCCTAGGAACATTTTAAAAAAATATGAACATTTTTTGACTCCCGGAACTACCCCACTTAAGGGGGTGAAAGTTTCGAAAAAATCTATCTCAGAGGGAGAAAACATTCCCCGCCTATTTCTTTTCGTTATATGCTCAGATACCTTCTAGGAAGTTTTTAAAAAAATATGAATATTTTTTTATTTCCGGAACTACCCCATTGAAGGGGGTGAAACTTTGAAAAAAATCTAGCTCAGAGGGAAAAAACATTCCCCGCCTATTTCTTTTCGTTATACGCTCAGGGACCTCCTAGAAACATTTTAAAAAAATATGAATATTTTTTGACTCCCGGAACTACCCCATTTAAGGGGGTGAAAGTATGACAAAAATCTATCTTGAAGGGAAAAAACATTCCCCGCCTATTTCTTTTTGTTATACGCTCAGGGACCTCCTAGGAACATTTAAAAAAAATATGAACATTTTTTGAATCCCGGAACTACCCCATTTAAGGGGGTGAAAGTTTCGAAAAAATCTATCTCAAAGGGAAAAAACATTCTCCGCCTATTTCTTTTCGTTATACGCTCAGGTACCTCCAAGGAAGTTTTTAAAAAAATATGAATATTTTTTTACTCCCGGAACTACCCCATTTAAGGGGGTAAAAGTCTGAAAAAAATCTACCTTGGAAGGAAAAAACATTCCCCGCCTATTTCTTTGTGTTATACACTCAGAGGCCTCCTAGAAACTGTGAAAAAAAATATAAATGATTTTCGACTCCCGGAACAACCCCATTTAAGGGGAAGAAAATTTCCAAAAAAAGTCTATCTTGTAACGAAAAAACATTCCCCGCCTATTTCTTTTCGTTATACGCTCAGATACCTCCAAGAAACTTTTCAAAAAAATATGAATATTTTTTGACTCCCGGAACTACCCCATTTAAGGGGGTGAAAGTTTCGAAAAAATCTATCTCGGAGGGAAAAAACATTCCCCGCCTATTTCTTTTCGTTATACGCTCAGATACCTTCAAGGAAGTTTTTAAAAAAATATGAATATTTTTTGACTCCCGGAACTACCCCATTAAAGGGGGTGAAAGTTTCGAAAAAATCTATCTCAGAGGGAAAAAACATTCCCCGCCTATTTCTTTTCGTTATACGCTCAGATACCTTCAAGGAAGTTTTTAAAAAAATATGAATATTTTTTGACTCCCGGAACTACCCCATTAAAGGGGGTGAAAGTTTCGAAAAAATCTATCTCAGAGGGAAAAAACATTCCCCGCCTATTTCTTTTCATAATATGCTCAGATACCTCCTAGGAAGTTTTTAAAAAAATATGAGTATTTTTTTATTTCCGGAACTACCCCATTGAAGGGGGTGAAAGTTTGGAAAAAATCTAGCTCAGAGGGAAAAAACATTCCCCGCCTATTTCTTTTCGTTATACGCTCAGGGACCTCCTAGGAACATTTGAAAAAAATATGAATATTTTTTGACTCCCGGAACTACCCCATTTAAGGGGGTGAAAGTATGACAAAAATCTATCTTGAAGGGAAAAAACATTCCCCACCTATTTCTTTTTGTTATACGCTCAGGGACCTCCTAGGAACACTTAAAAAAAATATGAACATTTTTTGAATCCCGGAACTACCCCATTTAAGGGGGTGAAAGTTTCGAAAAAATCTATCTCAAAGGGAAAAAACATTCTCCGCCTATTTCTTTTCGTTATACGCTCAGGTACCTCCAAGGAAGTTTTTAAAAAAATATGAATATTTTTTTACTCCCGGAACTACCCCATTTAAGGGGGTAAACGTCTGAAAAAAATCTACCTTGGAAGGAAAAAACATTCCCCGCCTATTTCTTTGTGTTATACACTCAGAGGCCTCCTAGAAACTGTGAAAAAAAATATAAATGATTTTCGACTCCCGGAACAACCCCATTTAAGGGGAAGAAAATTTCCAAAAAAAGTCTATCTTGTAACGAAAAAACATTCCCCGCCTATTTCTTTTCGTTATACGCTCAGATACCTCCAAGAAACTTTTCAAAAAAATATGAATATTTTTTGACTCCCGGAACTACCCCATTTAAGGGGGTGAAAGTTTCGAAAAAATCTATCTCGGAGGGAAAAAACATTCCCCGCCTATTTCTTTTCGTTATACGCTCAGATACCTTCAAGGAAGTTTTTAACAAAATATGAATATTTTTCGACTCCCGGAACTACCCCATTAAAGGGGGTGAAAGTTTCGAAAAAATCTATCTCAGAGGGAAAAAACATTCCCCGCCTATTTCTTTTCGTTATATGCTAAGATACCTCCTAGGAAGTTTTTAAAAAAAATATGAATATTTTTTGATTTCCGGAACCACCCCATTTAAGGGGGTGAAAGTTTGGAAAAAATCTAGCTCAGAGGGAAAAAATATTCCCCGCCTATTTCTTTTCGTTATATGCTCAGATACCTCCTAGGAAGTTTTTAAAAAAATATGAATATTTTTTTATTTCCGGAACTACCCCATTTAAGGGGGTGCAAGTTTGGAAAAAATCTAGCTCAGAGGGAAAAAACATTCCCCGCCTATTTCTTTTCGTTATACGCTCAGATACCTTCAAGGAAGTTTTTAAAAAAATATGAATATTTTTTGACTCCCGGAACTACCCCATTAAAGGGGGTGAAAGTTTCGAAAAAATCTCTCTCAGAGGGAAAGAACATTCCCCGCCTATTTCTTTTCATAATATGCTCAGATACCTCCTAGGAAGTTTTTAAAAAAATATGAATATTTTTTTATTCCCGGAACTACCCCATTGAAGGGGGTGAAAGTTTGGAAAAAATCTAGCTCAGAGGGAAAAAACATTCCCCGCCTATTTCTTTTCGTTATACGCTCAGGGACCTCCTAGGAACATTTAAAAAAAATATGAATATTTTTTGACTCCCGGAACTACCCCATTTAAGGGGGTGAAAGTATGACAAAAATCTATCTTGAAGGGAAAAAACATTCCCCACCTATTTCTTTTTGTTATACGCTCAGGGACCTCCTAGGAACACTTAAAAAAAATATGAACATTTTTTGAATCCCGGAACTACCCCATTTAAGGGGGTGAAAGTTTCGAAAAAATCTATCTCAAAGGGAAAAAACATTCTCCGCCTATTTCTTTTTGTTATACGCTCAGGTACCTCCAAGGAAGTTTTTAAAAACATATGAATATTTTTTTACTCCCGGAACTACCCCATTTAAGGGGGTAAAAGTCTGAAAAAAATCTACCTTGGAAGTAAAAAACATTCCCCGCTTATTTCTTTTCGTTATACGCTCAGATACCTCTAAGAAACTTTTCAAAAAAATATGAATATTTTTTGACTCCCGGAACTACCCCATTTAAGGGGGTGAAAGTTTCGAAAAAATCTATCTCGGAGGGAAAAAACATTCCCCGCCTATTTCTTTTCGTTATACGCTCAGATACCTTCAAGGAAGTTTTTAAAAAAATATGAATATTTTTTGACTCCCGGAACTACCCCATTAAAGGGGGTGAAAGTTTCGAAAAAATCTATCTCAGAGGGAAAAAACATTCCCCGCCTATTTCTTTTCGTTATACGCTCAGATACCTTCAAGGAAGTTTTTAACAAAATATGAATATTTTTCGACTCCCGGAACTACCCCATTAAAGGGGGTGAAAGTTTCGAAAAAATCTATCTCAGAGGGAAAAAACATTCCCCACCTATTTCTTTTCGTTATACGCTCAGATACCTTCAAGGAAGTTTTTAACAAAATATGAATATTTTTCGACTCCCGGAACTACCCCATTAAAGGGGGTGAAAGTTTCGAAAAAATCTATCTCAGAGGGAAAAAACATTCCCCGCCTATTTCTTTTCGTTATATGCTCAGATACCTCCTAGGAAGTTTTTAAAAAAATATGAATATTTTTTGATTTCCGGAACTACCCCATTTAAGGGGGTGAAAGTTTGGAAAAAATCTAGCTCAGAGGGAAAAAACATTCGCCGCCTATTTCTTTTCGTTATATGCTCAGATACCTCCTAGGAAGTTTTCAAAAAAATATGAATATTTTTTGATTTCCGGAACTACTCCATTTAAGGGGGTGAAAGTTTGGAAAAAATCTAGCTCAGAGGGAAAAAACATTCCCCGCCTATTTCTTTTCGTTATATGCTCAGATACCTCCTAGGAAGTTTAAAAAAAAAAATGAATATTTTTTGATTTCCGGAACTACCCCATTTAAGGGGGTGAAAGTTTGGAAAAAATCTAGCTCAGAGGGAAAAAACATTCCCCGCCTATTTCTTTTCGTTATACGCTCAGATACCTTCAAGGAAGTTTTTAAAAAAATATGAATATTTTTTGACTCCCGGAACTACCCCATTAAAGGGGGTGAAAGTTTCGAAAAAATCTATCTCAGAGGGAAAAAACATTCCCCGCCTATTTCTTTTCATAATATGCTCAGATACCTCCTAGGAAGTTTTTAAAAAAATATGAATATTTTTTTATTTCCGGAACTACCCCATTGAAGGGGGTGAAACTTTGAAAAAAATCTAGCTCAGAGGGAAAAAAAATTCCCCGCCTATTTCTTTTCGTTATACGCTCAGGGACCTCCTAGGAACATTTTAAAAAAATATGAATATTTTTTGACTCCCGGAACTACCCCATTTAAGGGGGTGAAAGTATGACAAAAATCTATCTTGAAGGGAAAAAACATTCCCCGCCTATTTCTTTTCGTTATACGCTCAGGGACCTCCTAGGAACATTTAAAAAAAATATGAATATTTTTTGACTCCCGGAACTACCCCATTTAAGGGGGTGAAAGTATGACAAAAATCTATCTTGAAGGGAAAAAACATTCCCCACCTATTTCTTTTTGTTATACGCTCAGGGACCTCCTAGGAACACTTAAAAAAAATATGAACATTTTTTGAATCCCGGAACTACCCCATTTAAGGGGGTGAAAGTTTCGAAAAAATCTATCTCAAAGGGAAAAAACATTCTCCGCCTATTTCTTTTTGTTATACGCTCAGGTACCTCCAAGGAAGTTTTTAAAAACATATGAATATTTTTTTACTCCCGGAACTACCCCATTTAAGGGGGTAAAAGTCTGAAAAAAATCTACCTTGGAAGTAAAAAACATTCCCCGCTTATTTCTTTTCGTTATACGCTCAGATACCTCTAAGAAACTTTTCAAAAAAATATGAATATTTTTTGACTCCCGGAACTACCCCATTTAAGGGGGTGAAAGTTTCGAAAAAATCTATCTCGGAGGGAAAAAACATTCCCCGCCTATTTCTTTTCGTTATACGCTCAGATACCTTCAAGGAAGTTTTTAAAAAAATAT
Source organism: Alloplasta piceator (assembly GCA_946863875.1). NCBI lineage: Eukaryota > Metazoa > Arthropoda > Insecta > Hymenoptera > Ichneumonidae > Alloplasta > Alloplasta piceator. Next base: position 46,265 of record OX333072.1, read on the forward strand.
GAATATTTTTTGACTCCCGGAACTACCCCATTAAAGGGGGTGAAAGTTTCGAAAAAATCTATCTCAGAGGGAAAAAACATTCCCCGCCTATTTCTTTTCGTTATACGCTCAGATACCTTCAAGGAAGTTTTTAACAAAATATGAATATTTTTTGACTCCCGGAACTACCCCATTAAAGGGGGTGAAAGTTTCGAAAAAATCTATCTCAGAGGGAAAGAACATTCCCCGCCTATTTCTTTTCATAATATGCTCAGATACCTCCTAGGAAGTTTTTAAAAAAATATGAATATTTTTTTATTTCCGGAACTACCCCATTGAAGGGGGTGAAAGTTTGGAAAAAATCTAGCTCAGAGGGAAAAAACATTCCCCGCCTATTTCTTTTCGTTATACGCTCAGGGACCTCCTAGGAACATTTAAAAAAAATATGAATATTTTTCGACTCCCGGAACTACCCCATTTAAGGGGGTGAAAGTATGACAAAAATCTATCTTGAAGGGAAAAAACATTCCCCACCTATTTCTTTTTGTTATACGCTCAGGGACCTCCTAGGAACACTTAAAAAAAATATGAACATTTTTTGAATCCCGGAACTACCCCATTTAAGGGGGTGAAAGTTTCGAAAAAATCTATCTCAAAGGGAAAAAACATTCTCCGCCTATTTCTTTTTGTTATACGCTCAGGTACCTCCAAGGAAGTTTTTAAAAAAATATGAATATTTTTTTACTCCCGGAACTACCCCATTTAAGGGGGTAAAAGTCTGAAAAAAATCTACCTTGGAAGTAAAAAACATTCCCCGCCTATTTCTTTTCGTTATACGCTCAGATACCTCTAAGAAACTTTTCAAAAAAATATGAATATTTTTTGACTCTCGGAACTACCCCATTTAAGGGGGTGAAAGTTTCGAAAAAATCTATCTCAAAGGGAAAAAACATTCTCCGCCTATTTCTTTTTGTTATACGCTCAGGTACCTCCAAGGAAGTTTTTAAAAAAATATGAATATTTTTTTACTCCCGGAACTACCCCATTTAAGGGGGTAAAAGTCTGAAAAAAATCTACGTTGGAAGTAAAAAACATTCCCCGCCTATTTCTTTGTGTTATACACTCAGAGGCCTCCTAGAAACTGTGAAAAAAAATATAAATGATTTTCGACTCCCGGAACAACCCCATTTAAGGGGAAGAAAATTTCCAAAAAAAGTCTATCTTGTAACGAAAAAACATTCCCCGCCTATTTCTTTTCGTTATACGCTCAGATACCCCCAAGAAACTTTTCAAAAAAATATGAATATTTTTTGACTCCCGGAACTACTCCATTTAAGGGGGTGAAAGTTTCGAAAAAATCTATCTCGGAGGGAAAAAACATTCCCCGCCTATTTCTTTTCGTTATACGCTCAGATACCTTCAAGGAAGTTTTTAAAACAATATGAATATTTTTTGACTCCCGGAACTACCCCATTAAAGGGGGTGAAAGTTTCGAAAAAATCTATCTCAGAGGGAAAAAACATTCCCCGCCTATTTCTTTTCGTTATACGCTCAGATACCTTTAAGGAAGTTTTTAACAAAATATGAATATTTTTCGACTCCCGGAACTACCCCATTAAAGGGGGTGAAAGTTTCGAAAAAATCTATCTCAGAGGGAAAAAACATTCCCCGCCTATTTCTTTTCGTTATATGCTCAGATACCTCCTAGGAAGTTTTTTAAAAAATATGAATATTTTTTGATTTCCGGAACTACCCCATTTAAGGGGGTGAAAGTTTGGAAAAAATCTAGCTCAGAGGGAAAAAACATTCCCCGCCTATTTCTTTTCGTTATATGCTCAGATACCTCCTAGGAAGTTTTTAAAAAAATATGAATATTTTTTTATTTCCGCAACTACCCCATTTAAGGGGGTGAAAGTTTGGAAAAAATCTAGCTCAGAGGGAAAAAACATTCCCCGCCTATTTCTTTTCGTTATATGCTCAGATACCTCCTAGGAAGTTTTTAAAAAAATATGAATCTTTTTTGACTCCCGGAACTACCCCATGTCAGGGGGTGAAAGTTTGAAAAAAATCCATCTTTAACGGAAAAAACATTCTTCGCCTATTTCTTTCCGTTATACACTGAGGCACCTCCTAGAAACTCTGAAAAAAAATATGAACATTTTTCGACTCTCGGAACGACCCCATTTGAGAGGGTGAAAGATTCAAAAAAATCTATCTTGCAACGAAAAAATATTCCCCGCCTATTTCCTTTCGCTATACGCTCAGGGACCTTCTGGAAACTTTTTAAAAAAATTTGATATCTTTTTGACTCCCGGAACTACCCCATGTAAGGGAGTGATAGTTTAAAAAAAATCTATCTCAAATGGAAAAAACATTCCCCGCCTATTTCTTTCGGCTATACACGGATGGCCCTCCTAGAAACTCTGAAAAAAAAATATGAACATCTTTCGACTCCCGGAACGACCCCATTTGAGGGGGTGAAAATTAAAAAAATTCCTTTTGCTATACGCTCAGGGACCTCCTAGAATCTTTTTGAAAAAATTTGAATATTTTTTTGACTCCCGGAACAACCCCATGTAAGGGGGTGAATGTTTGAAAAAAATCTATCTTCAATTCCCGGATCTTTTTAGATCAGTACAAGGTATTATATTTAAAAAATTGAACTAAAAATTTAATGTGGAATGTGGATTAGCACGATTTTTAAAAATTCACAATTCTCCAAATTCATCAATTAAAATTTTTTTTTTCGGAATATTTTTTTCGTAGCCACAAGTATACTCTTCAAGCTGAATATAGAACGATTCTTTCGTAACTATAATAGTTTTCGAGATATTTAAAAAATAAACTTGAAAGATTTTAAAAATTGGGAAATTTTGAGTGTTGCATAACTTTCGAAAATTCTCTCTATCCTATTTTTCTAAAACTCTTCGAACTTAATCTTGCTCTTCTAAACTTACCCTTCTTTTTTTTAAAAATAAATTCAATTTTTTTCACGAAAATTTTGAGTTTTTCGTATGAATTACTATATCAGTTTTTATTGCTAATAATACTCGTGAGTAATAATTATTGTACTTATTTACAATTAGTAATTGTAGTGATATATTACAATTAGTAACCCGATCTAATATGTTGAAGTATTATTTTTCCATTACTTTCTTATACAAAAAATGTATACATTATAGGAGAATATATGAATTTGACTGATCAGATATCAAAATGTAGCACAAAAACTAAGCGACCGGTATAAGCGGGTAAAAACCATAACAGCTACCCAAAAATTGCACTGTTGTTGCAGTGTTGTGCCTGAGAATTATGGTGCCTTAAAAGTAAAAAAATTTTAAAAATCTGAACAGTCTCGATTGTGTAAACGTTTTATACAAGTGAGAAAGTAAATATCTATAACTCTCTCAACATAAAAAACATGCGTTTCATTTATATATTCTCCTATAATGCATACATTTCTTCTATAGGAAACTAATGGAAAAACAATTCTTCAACATATTGGGGATCGGGCTACTAATAGTCAAATTATCACTGCAATTACTAATTGTAAATAAGTACAATAATTATTACTCAAGAGTATTATTAATAATAAAAATCATTATAGTAATTCATAGGAAACACTTCAAATTTTCCTGAAAAAAATAGAATTTTATTTACAAGAAAATTAGAAGGAAAAATGGGCTCACAATGGGGCTAGCGTTAAAATGCATATAATTCATCATAGTATTTTAGAGAATTAAAAAAAAAAATGGCACTCATCTTTAAAAAAAATAGTTTTCACTTTACACGCTGAAAAAATGTTGACAATGATGATTTAAAATTTCTTAATTTTTTTTTATGAAAGTGCGAACTAATCTGAAAAAAATCGATCTCTAAACATTTTTCGATATATCGATTAATTTAAGAGATATCGGCGTTAGAACGTTTCCGAAATGTCTGAAATCAAGATTTTTCGAGAAATTGTAACTTCGGAATTACATGAGATAAAAATTTGAAAATTGGTCAAAATACTCATTGCATCGTGTACTATTTTATTTTAAAAAAAGTAAAACAATTAAAAAAGGTCAGGGCCACGGTCGAGCGAAATGGTGTGGATTGCCTCATATATATATACTGTGAAGATGAAGACGCAGTATGAACTCACACATAGCTGTGGACTCAACATACGACGGATGGAACGACGGGATACGCGCTGCTGTTCTATATATATACTAACAGTATACGCGGGCATACTGTTGATGGCCTATCACTCTCTCTCTCGCTCACACATCGCTCTTTCTCTCTCTCTTCCTCTCTTCTTGTATTTCTCCATACTGTTGTCCTGGACATTCACGTTCAACGCAGCTAGGCGTTTAACTTTAAATAAAAGGTGTAGAGAAAAAAAATTCACGTCAAATTCATTTGACGCATTTTTCTCTACAACTAATATTTTTTTCAATATTTATTTTTGAAAGTTGGCTACCACCGCCAGTGATGAGGAGCCGCCGGAGGTGGGCCAGATCTGGCCAGATCCCCCCTCCTGCGCGAGAGAGGAGCTCGTTGTAGCGAATGGGCTAGTGTACGTGCGAGCGTCCGTGCGTACGTATACACAAACGAAGGGTCTTCTCTCGGGCCTCAAGGTCGTAAATGCGAGTGCGAGTGTTTTTCTCTCTTTCTAATTTCTCACGCGTTAGCGAGTATTTTTCGTGTTTTACGGAATCGTCGAGCGTTCTATATATTGGCGTATAAGCGCGGCGTTTTTAAATCAAATCTTGGTGATTATGGCACGCCGTTTTGCTATTTGTCGTAAAAAATGTTGTATCTTGAATGAATAACAAAACAATATTTCATTTCAACAAAAATTTATAGTTTCTGAAACTATTGTTAATTTATCGAGCGTTAAAATAATGAATTAATTTTATGTCTACACATAAAATTATAATTTCATTTTTTCGTTTTGTTTTTTCACGTTCGTCAACTTTTTTCATCAACTAATTTTTACATTTTTCTCTTTAACAATGATTTATAAATACAATTGTTTATAAATGTTGTTGATAAAAAAATTGCTTATTTTTCACGTGCCCGAAATTTTACCATACAATAGAAATAATATTAAAATGTTTAATTTCAGCTTAAAAAGAATATCAAATTTAATGTATATTCTTTTTAAGATTAAATTTGAAATTTAAATATTATTTCTATTGTATAGTAAAATTTCAGGCACGCGAAAAATAAGCAATTTTTTTATCAACAATATTTATAAACAATTATATTTATAAATCATTGTTAAAGAGAAAAATGTTAAAATTAGTTGATGAAAAAAGTTTACGAACGTGAAAAAAAAACGAAAAGTTGAAATTATAATTTTATGTGTAGACATAAAATTAATTCCTTATTTTAACTCTCGATTAGATAACAATAGTTTCAGAAACTATTAATTTCTGTTGAAAGGAAATATTGTTTTGTTATTCATTCAAGATTCAACATTTTTGACAACAAATAGCGAAACGGCGTGCCATAAGCATCAGGATTCCATTTAAAAACGCCGCGCTTATACGCCGATATATAGAACGCTCGACGTTTGAATTCCTAAAACACGAAAAATGCAAACGCGTGAGAAATTAGAAAGAGAAAAAAACACTCGCATTTACGACCTTGAGGCCCGCGAGAAGACCCTTCGTTTGTGGATTAGTACACAGGGACGCTCGCACGCACATGAGCCCATTCACGACAACGAGCCTCTCTCTCGCGACGGAGAGGGGGATCTGGCCCACCTCCGGCGGCTCAGTACACCGTATTATAAATTAAAAAACCCCTCCCAATCGTTTTCTCGAGAGAAAAAACCTAGGGTAGCATGTATTGCACTGCCTCTACGGAGAATTCTTTCTATGAAGACTTCGTTACTGGACAAGTGAAACCGTCAGCGATACATATGGGTCACTCCATGTCAAATCGACCAAGAGTTGGAATCGACCCCTTTCAATTTAGATGGAATTTGGTCAGAAGATTTCGTTCTTAATGAAACGAAGTTCTACCAAAGGAAAAAAATAAAAAAAAAAATTTTCGAAAGTTATGCAAGATTCAAAATTTCACAATTTTTTAAATGTTTCAAGTTTATTTTTTAAATATCTCGGAAACTATTATAGTTACGAAAAATTCGTTCTGTACTCGTCTTGAAGAGTATACTTGCTGCTACGAAAAAAAATATTCCGGAATTTTTTTTTTTTGAAAATTAATGAATTTGGAGAATTGTGAATTTTTAAAAATCGTGCGAATCCACTTTCCACATTAAATTTTTGGTTCTATTTTTTTAATATAATACGGTGTACTGATCTGAAAAGATCCTGAAATTTTCAGAAAGGTGTTTTCTATTTTTTCAAAAATATGAATTTTTGATATTTTTAAAATTGTGTAAATCCACGATCAACATTATAGTTTTCGTTGCATTTTTCTTATATAATACTTTGGACTAATCTTAGAAGATCCTGAAATTTCCGAGATGGTGTTTTTTGTATCAAAAATAACAATTTTTGAATTTTGGCAAAAAAAACTTTCTTTTTTCACAAAAATTCAAAAATGTCTATTTTGGATATTCTCAAAGTTGAGACCTTTAAGAATGATATCCTCGTGAGGAAGTTTTTTATTTCTGATAATTTGCGAAGTTATAGATATTTTAGTGACAGAGCAAATTCACCCGTCACGTGGGAGCAAATTAGATTATAAGACTACATATAAGAGTATAAGTATAGAAGTTTTTCTCAACATGGCTGATATGATATCTGAAGTTCTCATATATAAGACTCCCTTTCACTCCTACCACTTTTTTATCATCTTTTTTTTTGTAACCCCGCCACGTTTGTATGAATATACAATAGATTTTTTATTGTTGTAAAAAAGTTCTGTATGAAAATTATTACTATTGGAAAAAAAATTGAAACAATGGGAAAAAAGTAGGAAAACACCTTTTTTTGTTGTAACAGCAGCTATTTTGCGATTTTTTTGTTCCGTTTTATCTGAAGTATAGGCTATAGCGCCACTCTAGAAAGGTTGCAATCGTGTCAGCCAGCAGGAGTCAGGGGTCGAAAAATATTCATATTTTTCAGTGTATAACGGAAAGAAATAGGCGGGGAATGTTTTTTCCGTTTAAGATAGATTTTTTTCAAACTATCATCCCCTTACATGGGGTAGTTCCGGGAGTCAAAGAATATTACAAATTTTTTTAAAAGTTTCTAGGAGGTCCCTGAGAGTATAGCGAAAAGAAATAGGCGGGGAATGTTTTTTCGTGTCAAGATAGATTTTTTTCAAACTTTCACCCCCTTACATGGGGTAGTTCCGGGAGTCAAAAAATATTCAAATTTTTTTAAAACGTTTCTAGAAGGTCCCTGAGATTATAGCGAAAAGAAATAGGCGGGGAATGTTTTTTCGTTGCAAGATACATTTTTTTTTAAATTGTCACCCCCTCAAATAGGGTCGTTCCGGGAGTCGAAAAATGTTCATATTTTTTTTCAGAGTTTCTAGGAGGTCCCTCAGTGTATAACGGAAAGAAATAGGCGGGGAATATTTTTTCTGTTCAAGATAGTTTTTTTTCAAACTTTCACCTCCTTACATGGGATAGTTTCGGGAGTCAAAAAATATTCAAATTTTTTAAAAATGTTTCTAGGAGGTCCCTGAGCGTATAGCGAAAAGAAATACGCGGGGAATGTTTTTTCGTTGCAGGATAGATTTTTTTTTTAATTTTCACCCCTTCGAATGGGGTCGTTCCGGGAGGCGAAAAAGGTTCATATTTTTTTTTTCAGAGTTTCTAGGAGGTCCCTCAGATTATATCGGAAAGAAATAAGCGGGGAATGTTTTTTCCGTTAAAGATAGATTTTTTTCAAACTTTCACTCCCTTACATGGGGTAGTTCCGGGAGTCAAAAAATATTCAAATTTTTTTAAAACGTTTCTAGGAGGTCCCTGAGCTTATAGCAAAAAGAAATAGGCGGGGAATGTTTTTTCGTTGTAAGATAGATTTTTTTTGAAATTTTCACCCTCTCAAATGGGGTCGTTCCGGGAGTCGAAAAATGTTCATATTTTTTTTCAGAGTTTCTAAGAGGTCCCTCAGATTATATCGAAAAGAATTAGGCGGGGAATGTTTTTTCCCTCTAAGATTGATTTTTTTAAAAATTTCACCCCCTTACTTAGGGTAGTTCCGGCAGTCGAAAAATAGTCAAATTTTATAAAAAAGTTTATAGTTGGTCCTTGAGCTTATTGCGAAAAGAAATAGGCGGGGAATGTTTTTTCGTTGCAAGATAGATTTTTTTTGAATTTTTCACCCCCTCAAATGGGGTCGTTCCGGGAGTCGAAAAATGTTAATATTTTTTTTCAGAGTTTCTAGAAGGTCCCCTATATAATATTGGAAAGAAAAAGGCGGGGAATGTTTTTTTCGTTGAAGATAGATTTTTTTCAAACATTCACCCCCTTGCATGGGGTAGTTCCGGGAGTCAAAAAATGTTCATATTTTTTTAAAATGTTCCTAGGAGGTCCCTGAGCGTATAACAAAAAGAAATAGGCGGGGAATGTTTTTTCCCTTCAAGATAGATTTTTTTCATACTTTCACCCCCTTAAATGGGGTAGTTCCGGGAGTCAAAAAATATTCATATTTTTTTAAAAACTTTCTAGGAAGTATCTGAGCGTATAACGAAAAGAAATATGCGGGGAATGTTTTTTCCCTCTGAGCTAGATTTTTTCCAAACTTTTACCCCCTTAAATGGGGTAGTTCCGGGAATCAAAAAATATTCATATTTTTTTTTAAACTTCCTAGGAGGTATTTGAGCATATAACGAAAAGAAATAGGCAGGGAATGTTTTTGCCCTCTGAGATAGATTTTTTCGAAACTTTCACCCCCTTTAATGGGGTAGTTCCGGGAGTCAAAAAATATTCATATTTTTTTAAAAACTTCCTTGGAGGTATCTGAGCGTATAACGAAAAGAAATAGGCGGGGAATGTTTTTTCCTTCTGAGATAGATTTTTTCGAAACGTTCACCCCCTTAAATGGGGTAGTTCCGGGAGTCAAAAAATATTCATATTTTTTTACAAACTTTCTAGGAAATATCTGAGCGTATAACGAAAAGAAATAAGCGGGGAATGTTTTTTCCCTCTGAGCTAGATTTTTTCCAAACTTTCACCCCCTTAAATGGGGTAGTTCCGGGAATCAAAAAATATTCACATTTTTTTAAAAACTTCCTAGGAGGTATCTGAGCGTATAACGAAAAGAAATAGGCGGGGAATGTTTTTTCCCTCTGAGATAGATTTTTTCGAAACTTTCACCCCCTTAAATGGGGTAGTTCCGGGAGTCAAAAAATATTCATATTTTTTAAAAAAGTTTCTAGGAAGTATCTGAGCGTATATCAAAAAGAAATAGGCGGGGAATGTTTTTTCGTTGCAAGATAACTTTTTTTCGAAATTTTCATCCCCTCAAATGGGGTCGTTCCGGGAGTCGAAAAACGTTCATATTTTTTTTCAGAGTTTCTAGGAGGTCCCTTAGATTATATCGGAAAGAAATAGGCGGGGAATGTTTTTTCCTTCCAAGGTAGATTTTTTTCAAACTTTCACCCCCTTAAATGGGGTAGTTCCGGGAGTCAAAAAATATTCATATTTTTTAAAAAAGTTTCTAGGAAGTATCTGAGCGTATATCAAAAAGAAATAGGCGGGGAATGTTTTTTCGTTGCAAGATAACTTTTTTTCGAAATTTTCATCCCCTCAAATGGGGTCGTTCCGGGAGTCGAAAAACGTTCATATTTTTTTTTAGAGTTTCTAGGAGGTCCCTTAGATTATATCGGAAAGAAATAGGCGGGGAATGTTTTTTCCTTCCAAGGTAGATTTTTTTCAAACTTTCACCCCCTTAAATGGGGTAGTTCCGGGAGTCAAAAAATATTCATATTTTTTAAAAAAGTTTCTAGGAAGTATCTGAGCGTATATCAAAAAGAAATAGGCGGGGAATGTTTTTTCGTTGCAAGATAACTTTTTTTCGAAATTTTCATCCCCTCAAATGGGGTCGTTCCGGGAGTCGAAAAACGTTCATATTTTTTTTCAGAGTTTCTAGGAGGTCCCTTAGATTATATCGGAAAGAAATAGGCGGGGAATGTTTTTTCCGTTAAAGATAGATTTTTTTCGAACGTTCACCCTCTTACTCGGGGTAGTTCCGGGAGTCCAAAAATATTCAAATTTTATCAAAAAGTTCATAGTAGGTCCCTGAGCTTATTGCGAAAAGAAATAGGCAGGGAATGTTTTTTCGTTGCAAGATAGATTTTTTTTGAAATTTTCCCTTCCTCAAATGGGGTCGTTCCGGGAGTCGAAAAATGTTCATATTTTTTTTCAGAGTTTCTAGGAGGTTCCTCAGATTATATCGAAAAGAATTAGGCGGGGAATGTTTTTTCCCTCTAAGATTGATTTTTTTCAAAATTTCACCCCCTTACTTGGGGTAGTTCCGGGAGTCAAAAAATAGTCAAATTTTATAAAAAAGTTTATAGTTGGTCCTTGAGCTTATTGCGAAAAGAAATAGGCGGGGAATGTTTTTTCGTTGCAAGATAGATTTTTTTTGAATTTTTCACCCCCTCAAATGGGGTCGTTCCGGGATTCGAAAAATGTTAATATTTTTTTTCAGAGTTTCTCGAAGGTCCCCTATATAATATTGGAAAGAAAAAGGCGGGGAATGTTTTTTCCGTTAGAGATAGATTTTTTTCAAACTTTCACCCCCTTGCATGGGGTAGTTCCGGGAGTCAAAAAATATTCATATTTTTTTAAAAACTTTCTAGGAAGTATCTGAGCGTATAACGAAAAGAAATAGGCGGGGAATGTTTTTTCCCTCTGAGCTAGATTTTTTCCAAACTTTCACCCCCTTAAATGGGGTAGTTCCGGGAGTCAAAAAATATTCATATTTTTTAAAAAAGTTTCTAGGAAGTATCTGAGCGTATATCAAAAAGAAATAGGCGGGGAATGTTTTTTCGTTGCAAGATAACTTTTTTTCGAAATTTTCATCCCCTCAAATGGGGTCGTTCCGGGAGTCGAAAAACGTTCATATTTTTTTTCAGAGTTTCTAGGAGGTCCCTTAGATTATATCGGAAAGAAATAGGCGGGGAATGTTTTTTCCTTCCAAGGTAGATTTTTTTCAAACTTTCACCCCCTTAAATGGGGTAGTTCCGGGAGTCAAAAAATATTCATATTTTTTAAAAAAGTTTCTAGGAAGTATCTGAGCGTATATCAAAAAGAAATAGGCGGGGAATGTTTTTTCGTTGCAAGATAACTTTTTTTCGAAATTTTCATCCCCTCAAATGGGGTCGTTCCGGGAGTCGAAAAACGTTCATATTTTTTTTTAGAGTTTCTAGGAGGTCCCTTAGATTATATCGGAAAGAAATAGGCGGGGAATGTTTTTTCCTTCCAAGGTAGATTTTTTTCAAACTTTCACCCCCTTAAATGGGGTAGTTCCGGGAGTCAAAAAATATTCATATTTTTTAAAAAAGTTTCTAGGAAGTATCTGAGCGTATATCAAAAAGAAATAGGCGGGGAATGTTTTTTCGTTGCAAGATAACTTTTTTTCGAAATTTTCATCCCCTCAAATGGGGTCGTTCCGGGAGTCGAAAAACGTTCATATTTTTTTTCAGAGTTTCTAGGAGGTCCCTTAGATTATATCGGAAAGAAATAGGCGGGGAATGTTTTTTCCGTTAAAGATAGATTTTTTTCGAACGTTCACCCTCTTACTCGGGGTAGTTCCGGGAGTCCAAAAATATTCAAATTTTATCAAAAAGTTCATAGTAGGTCCCTGAGCTTATTGCGAAAAGAAATAGGCAGGGAATGTTTTTTCGTTGCAAGATAGATTTTTTTTGAAATTTTCCCTTCCTCAAATGGGGTCGTTCCGGGAGTCGAAAAATGTTCATATTTTTTTTCAGAGTTTCTAGGAGGTTCCTCAGATTATATCGAAAAGAATTAGGCGGGGAATGTTTTTTCCCTCTAAGATTGATTTTTTTCAAAATTTCACCCCCTTACTTGGGGTAGTTCCGGGAGTCAAAAAATAGTCAAATTTTATAAAAAAGTTTATAGTTGGTCCTTGAGCTTATTGCGAAAAGAAATAGGCGGGGAATGTTTTTTCGTTGCAAGATAGATTTTTTTTGAATTTTTCACCCCCTCAAATGGGGTCGTTCCGGGATTCGAAAAATGTTAATATTTTTTTTCAGAGTTTCTCGAAGGTCCCCTATATAATATTGGAAAGAAAAAGGCGGGGAATGTTTTTTCCGTTAGAGATAGATTTTTTTCAAACTTTCACCCCCTTGCATGGGGTAGTTCCGGGAGTCAAAAAATATTCATATTTTTTTAAAAACTTTCTAGGAAGTATCTGAGCGTATAACGAAAAGAAATAGGCGGGGAATGTTTTTTCCCTCTGAGCTAGATTTTTTCCAAACTTTCACCCCCTTAAATGGGGTAGTTCCGGGAGTCAAAAAATATTCATATTTTTTAAAAAAGTTTCTAGGAAGTATCTGAGCGTATATCAAAAAGAAATAGGCGGGGAATGTTTTTTCGTTGCAAGATAACTTTTTTTCGAAATTTTCATCCCCTCAAATGGGGTCGTTCCGGGAGTCGAAAAACGTTCATATTTTTTTTCAGAGTTTCTAGGAGGTCCCTTAGATTATATCGGAAAGAAATAGGCGGGGAATGTTTTTTCCTTCCAAGGTAGATTTTTTTCAAACTTTCACCCCCTTAAATGGGGTAGTTCCGGGAGTCAAAAAATATTCATATTTTTTAAAAAAGTTTCTAGGAAGTATCTGAGCGTATATCAAAAAGAAATAGGCGGGGAATGTTTTTTCGTTGCAAGATAACTTTTTTTCGAAATTTTCATCCCCTCAAATGGGGTCGTTCCGGGAGTCGAAAAACGTTCATATTTTTTTTTAGAGTTTCTAGGAGGTCCCTTAGATTATATCGGAAAGAAATAGGCGGGGAATGTTTTTTCCTTCCAAGGTAGATTTTTTTCAAACTTTCACCCCCTTAAATGGGGTAGTTCCGGGAGTCAAAAAATATTCATATTTTTTAAAAAAGTTTCTAGGAAGTATCTGAGCGTATATCAAAAAGAAATAGGCGGGGAATGTTTTTTCGTTGCAAGATAACTTTTTTTCGAAATTTTCATCCCCTCAAATGGGGTCGTTCCGGGAGTCGAAAAACGTTCATATTTTTTTTCAGAGTTTCTAGGAGGTCCCTTAGATTATATCGGAAAGAAATAGGCGGGGAATGTTTTTTCCGTTAAAGATAGATTTTTTTCGAACGTTCACCCTCTTACTCGGGGTAGTTCCGGGAGTCCAAAAATATTCAAATTTTATCAAAAAGTTCATAGTAGGTCCCTGAGCTTATTGCGAAAAGAAATAGGCAGGGAATGTTTTTTCGTTGCAAGATAGATTTTTTTTGAAATTTTCCCTTCCTCAAATGGGGTCGTTCCGGGAGTCGAAAAATGTTCATATTTTTTTTCAGAGTTTCTAGGAGGTTCCTCAGATTATATCGAAAAGAATTAGGCGGGGAATGTTTTTTCCCTCTAAGATTGATTGTTTTCAAAATTTCACCCCCTTACTTGGGGTAGTTCCGGGAGTCAAAAAATAGTCAAATTTTATAAAAAAGTTTATAGTTGGTCCTTGAGCTTATTGCGAAAAGAAATAGGCGGGGAATGTTTTTTCGTTGCAAGATAGATTTTTTTTGAATTTTTCACCCCCTCAAATGGGGTCGTTCCGGGATTCGAAAAATGTTAATATTTTTTTTCAGAGTTTCTCGAAGGTCCCCTATATAATATTGGAAAGAAAAAGGCGGGGAATGTTTTTTCCGTTAGAGATAGATTTTTTTCAAACTTTCACCCCCTTGCATGGGGTAGTTCCGGGAGTCAAAAAATATTCATATTTTTTTAAAAACTTTCTAGGAAGTATCTGAGCGTATAACGAAAAGAAATAGGCGGGGAATGTTTTTTCCCTCTGAGCTAGATTTTTTCCAAACTTTCACCCCCTTAAATGGGGTAGTTCCGGGAGTCAAAAAATATTCATATTTTTTTAAAAACTTTCTAGGAAGTATCTGAGCGTATAACGAAAAGAAATAGGCGGGGAATGTTTTTTCCCTCTGAGCTAGATTTTTTCCAAACTTTCACCCCCTTCAATGGGGTAGTTCCGGGAATCAAAAAATATTCATATTTTTTTAAAAACTTCCTAGGAGGTATTTGAGCATATCACGAAAAGAAATAGGCGGGGAATGTTTTTTCCCTCTGAGATAGATTTTTTCGAAACTTTCACCCCCTTCAATGGGGTAGTTCCGGGAGTCAAAAAATATTCATATTTTTTTAAAAACTTTCTTGGAGGTATCTGAGCGTATAACGAAAAGAAATAGGCGGGGAATGTTTTTTCCCTCTGAGATAGATTTTTTCGAAACTTTCACCCCCTTAAATGGGGTAGTTCCGGGAGTCAAAAAATATTCATATTTTTTTTAAAAGTTTCTAGGAGGTATCTGAGCTTATAACGAAAAGAAATAGGCGGGGAATGTTTTTTCGTTGCAAGATAGACTTTTTTCGAAATTTTCATCCCCTTAAATGGGGTCGTTCCGGGAGTCAAAAAATATTCATTTTTTTTCCAGAGTTCCTAGGAGGTCCCTGAGTGTATAGCGAAAAGAAATAGGCGGGGAATGTCTTTTCCCTCCAAGATAAATTTTTTTGAATTTGTCACCCCCTTAAAGGGGTGGTTTTAGGAAATTCCATTTTTTTTACCCCATTTCTAGTCACTACGACCCTACTGCGACCATAAAATGCGACGAAATCAAGATTTATCCTTGATTTTTTTTTTTTTTCTAATTTCATTTCGTTGGATCGCAACGATTCAGATTACAGTATCATATTTATTCGGAAAGATACCACTAATTTGATCATGTTGTCTCAATTAGCCAAAAATGCGTTTTAAGTACTTAATTTTCATGTCCGGTTATTGGTACATACGAAATGTATCATGTACCGATAACCGACCATGTGTCGGGATATCGGTACTTGCTCGCGACTATGTTCAGTCCCAGTAACCGGACATCCGCTGACATGTATGTTATTCGTGCATAGTCTCAAAATTTCGGTGACACATTCTCCGAGCTGCGACGCATTTTTCTCAATTCAACCCCTTCCTTCCCCCCACCATAGAGATGAGTGGTCGGTTATAGAGTCATAATGTGCGGTCGGATATTGATTGGGTCATATAGAAAAATGGGTGGTCGGGTACTGGTACATTTACATTTCTCAGTATTTTCGATTATTATGAATAAACAACTCATTGTAGCAACGGCTGTACCCTGTGTTTTGGAAACTAGATACCTCAAGCTTTCCAATAGTCATAGTCGTTATAAAAATAGTTTATTTTTGAACGCGAAAAACAAGTTAACTTTTTCGTCCCCTCTTAGATGGTCGGGTATTGGGACATTTACCTTACAAAAAAATAGAAATTTTTTAACAAAATCAAAAATGGCCGGGTCCACGGATTGGTCGGCTTGGTACGGCATACCTCGTATACATATATACCACTGTAGGGATACAGCGAAATAATTGATTGCTTGTTAGATATATTTTCAGTCGTTTCAATATTTACGATGAGCGTAAACTTTTGAAAGTGTACAGGCAGACCACACAATGAAATCTATATACAGAAGCGTGTACACTATTGTATATGGACGAATAGACGATCGCGTCAACCAACGCCGCAGCGCAGTCGACCCGCACACACGGGAGTACGGGACTCACACACGGAAAACGAGTCAGCTGTCCGTCCGCGTGTATGTAATACTCCTTTCTGCGCACGCGTGAGAGTTTCTGCGCACGCACGAGAGTTTCCGCGCACGCACGAGAGTTTCTGCGCACGCGCGAGTGTTTCTGCGCACGCGTGACCCACTTAGCGTGACCATCTTGCAGTTGACATTATTCCCACCTGCAGCGCTGCACGTTAGAGATTTTTCAAAAAAGCGTATAAATAATTCCTAACTAAGAAATTTACATGTTAACAACGAGAGTAATGCTCGGTTTGTGCAGTGGCTGTAACGTAACTTTAAAAAATTGAAAGTATATATTGCCCTTGTGGCGTTTATGCAGAATGCGTTGGCTTATTTGAAAAATCCTTGCAGCGCAGCGTCACGCACGGTCAGATGGCGAACCTGCGAAACAGCCACACTAAGCGGGTCACCCCCACCACCGAAAAAACAATAGAGTTTCCAGACCTGTATGTACGACCGTGTGCTGGACCGGCTCTTGCAAGAAGTGGGGTTGCGCGCATTGCACAGAACCGTCTCTGCGCCGCAGGTGGCTGACGGCGGCCTCGCGCGATTGGCTTGGCGCTTCTCCCACTACGCTGCAATTGCAAAGATCAAGGTCCCGCGGATCGAGGTCGCAGTGTATATGAGTATTACATATATGTCCGTATGTCGAGTCTACAGCGTTGCCGTGTTTTCCCTTACGTGTCACATCTCTGTAGAATTCTATCATGAATTTTGAACTTTGAACGTTAATATTTCAGAAATTAATGAGTCAATGGTTCTGGTATCTATCCTCAAAAATTGTAAATATTTTGTTTTATTGTTTTATTCGTTTTCCATGAAAATTTGTCTCGACATCACAGTTTAATCAGTGAGAGTGTGGCAGTAACGGCGACATAGCATATTCGATGCATGTAAAACTACCGAATTTTAACGTCATTTATTTCCAAATTGGACGAGTCGATCACTCTAAAATTTTGAAGGGATTTATATCCTATTTTGATTGAAACTCTATTCAAATTTCAGTAAAATCTGTTTCAAGTGGTTTTACTTTGGTACTACCTTAAGCAGTCCGGAAAAGTGTTACGAAGAAAATGAGACGTTGTAGGATAAGATCCGTCGAGCAGTTTGTTCAGGATCGTGCACAGCGCGGTGATTCGGTGAAACTAAAAAATTAATTTATGAGAGAACCGCTGCACCTTAAGGGTCCAATCAGCGTCAAAATTGTCTTCATTCGATACGTCAAATGATGGACCATTGGTCCGGTTTACACGTATTCAACCAACATTTCTATCAATGTTGAAAAATCGACGTTTTGACGCTGACTCAACCCCCTTAAGCGCCTCCGTTGAGCGCGTACGTTTGCGCATTTTTTTCTCATCGTCAGCTGAATGTTCAGAACTTCAAGTACAGACAGCTTTGCCGTATCACTCGGACGTTCGTGATGGAACGGACGGGATATATTCTGCTTTTCTATATCAAGAAGATAGAGATTTCTCTATCTCAACGAGAAGCGCCCGCGCGGCCGCGGCGGTGATACATCGCGCGATGCGCCTGGCACAATTTACGATAATCGCGCGTTTTTAACGAAAATCAGGAACATGATTAGACGTTTCACGAGAGACGCGTAATACCAGAAACACAAAGACCGCGACATGGATAAACTGCGTCTAGTCATAGAGACTTGGTACACGGTATTCCTATGCTATACTATATGGAATTCGGGGTCACGTTTGCGCGTCCTCGTGAACAGCAAGTTTCTCTCTTGCTGCTACTACTGCTGCTGATCCTATTCTCTCTCATCTTTCTCTCCTTGTCTCTGCACCTTGAAAAGGTGCTTCACCGAGCAACCAATGAGTCGTTGAATAAGCTAACGTCGATGAAATTAAGGTTGTTTGGAAGCAAATCACGTTTAATGAGAAAATTCTGAAAATTTGGTATGTTTTTCAATGAAGTATTCAAGAGGTCGTGTAAAAATTTTACGACGATTTGGAAGCTCGTTCTCGAATTATTAAGATTAACAAATTAAATAAAATTAAATGTAGTCTTATGGAAACTGATATAACTTTGCGATAAGTTTTTTTTTTTTGACCTTTCAATTTTTTAATATCCACAATATACTGAAAGCAACGGAAAGAAAACGAAGTTTATTCATAAATATTTTTTTTTGTTTAAAAAATTGCTTTTAACAAAACGTTAATTCCTTAATAACGAGCTTCCTAATCGTCGTGAAAATTTTTACACGACCTCTCAAATACCT
The DNA here is from genome assembly GCA_946863875.1 of Alloplasta piceator. Taxonomy (NCBI): domain Eukaryota; kingdom Metazoa; phylum Arthropoda; class Insecta; order Hymenoptera; family Ichneumonidae; genus Alloplasta; species Alloplasta piceator. The sequence goes on from OX333072.1 coordinate 64,261, forward strand.
CGTACAAAAACACATATCAAATTTTCAGAATTTTCTCATCATTTTTTATTCAACCCTTAAGGAGGTTGAAGTAATGATGATAGAATTCTGAAAATTTGGTATGTTCTAACGTGAAGTATTCAGGAGGTCGTGTAAAACTTTCACTACGATTAAGAAGCTATTTATTGAACAATTAATATTCAAAGGTTTCATAACTTCTAAACAACCTTAAACGAACTTGAATGGTGAACTTCAATTTCCGAATGACGATCCGCACGGAAAATCGACAAATGTACCTCTGAAATGAAAAATTTTAAGACCCTGATGATATCTGGATAATTAATTGTTAATAGTTATGACGTTATCTGAAAAATGGTGTGCCAAATATCGGCCGGGTCTATAATTTTTTTTTTTCAATTGCGTTGGCTATTTCGTTCAGCCGAGAACGTTCGGGATTTCAAGTAAAAATGAAATAAAAATTATTTATTTTTTAATGAAATTATTTGAAATGAATTAAATTTTCTACAAATATCGATCTACCGAGCTATGTATTGGGCTGATATTTCAATAAATCGGGAAAATTTGTTTGAATCAAATTAATTTGGTTTCCGGATTCATTAAATTATTATTTATTATTTAATTAATTTATTTTTTATTTATCATTCAACGCATTTTACGCATCCCGGCATCAAGATAAATGATTTATTTGTTTTAAATCAATTTATTCGAAATACATGAGATTTTATTTAAATATCAAGCCAATATGAGACGAATGTGGAAGAAAACCTTATAAATACTCGTATACGAATACTCCAGTTTTATTTCCGACGAGTTGCAGCGTATAGAATAGCATCAGCGTAAAGAACACTCGTCTCGAATTTCTTTTCGAGCGAGCGGAAGATCCACTGAGAAAAAAATTTAGTTAAAAAGCTCGAAATTCGTTTGATGCTATCAAATTATTTAGTCCCATACGTACGACAAAATATTTTAAAATTCAACAACATATTTTGATAATGAAAGAAAGAAATCGTGGTTTGGATCAACAAAATTGAGTGTTGCATAAAAATATCGGAATACTTTGAACGTAATATTTTGTTAGTCCAAAAATAATTTCATCATCAATGAATATGTAATTTGTTGTAGCGGAACACCTAAAATCAAATTCACAAAATAATGTACTATTCGAACAAAAAATTAAAAAAATAAACAAGAACCCGTATATAACAACGAATAAAAATTTAGTCGTATCGAGTACGTCACTGTTAACATATGCGTAATAAAAATTATTCTTGACCAATGTTTTGTCTTTGTTAACCAACGATCAGTAGTCCTTCTGTAAAGATAAGATACAAACGACAAAATATAAGTGTGATGCACAAAAAGTTTATGTCAACCAAGTTTTACGTGCGGCTTATCGAACTATGCTTTTTTGAGTTGACTGAAATCGAGTTGCATCTAATCGGCAATTAGTCTAACCGATACATAAAATTGTTGGTTCAATAGAATGCTATTTTGCATTAACTGAAATAGAGTTTTATCTAACGGGTAATTAGTCCAATCTTAACCAACTTAATATGCATAGTGTTTACTGGCCCTAAAAAGAGATAAATAAAAAGAGGCGATACCGACGTATTCTTGATCCTTAATTCTGCCGTGTGATATTTCTCCGTCGGTAATAATCCGCCAAAGACACTCACGGAAACATTATGAAGGAAGATTGCAAGTGTCCAGTTTACTTAACGGAAAATCGACAAATTAATTTTTTTAACGAAAAAAACGTAAACCCCCCTTCCAATCATTGGTCAATTCGTTTGATTCAACAATATTTATTTATGTACTTGAAATTTCGAATGTTCAGCTGAACGGAGTATGACAAAAATATTCTCTTGAAGAAAAATCTTGAAAAATTCCAACGATCCGTGGTGAATTATTCTGAAAACGTTTTTTATCCATATAATTTTTAATTAAACAACAACCGTGGCATCGTTTTTTTTAATTTTTTTTTTCGATTTTTCGTTCATTCAACGCTCTGAATTCGGAAAATACATTTACCATTTGACCTAGTTGAAAATTTATAAATCACTCCATTTTATTTTATTATCACTGTACAATTTCTCGCGTGATTTTTCGATTTATTACGGTCAATAATAATAAAAAAAAATAATAAGATCATTTTTCAAACGTTGCATTGCGACATTCCGTCGTTCTCGAATTTCCGATCGATCGAATTGCACCATCGAATACACACGCAAACTCGCGTCATTCTTACAGCATATCCGAGAGAATAATTCATATTTAGTTTAAGCAAATGTATTTGAAACAAACGAAATTTTATTCAACTTGAAAATTACCGACCCAAACGGCTATTTATTAGGCCCATCGTGTTAAAAAATTATTATTATCGGTGATAGGGGGCATATTTTGCATGCTGCACTTGGGCCTGAGGCCCATTTTGCTCCCCTCAATATTCGAATAAATAGGCACAATTCGTTCGAACCAAAGAAACCTTTTTCCTGGATGTCGAGGCAGAATATATTGGACCGCACCCTCGGTCCCGTGAAAGAAAAACGGGCTTAGAGAGTCGAGGAGGGGCTGGAAGGGGGGAGGAAAAGTGACGAATGCACATCCTCCGGAAACGGATGTGCGTTTACCGTACTCGGGCGAGCTAAAGTTCCTCCCGCCCTCCGCGTCTTTGCGCTTCCATGGAGTTGACCGCATAGCCAATATATACGTGACTGCTGATTCCATTTATTATTATTATTATTATTATTATTATCATCATCATTCGAATGTAAGCAAGGTGAAACAATTACTTTCGGCGGTGACACTGAATTGTGCAATACAAAAGACACTTTTGGATACTTGGCATATCTGTATACAGGGTGTAACCTTGTTGACCTTTTTTCTTTCACGCGGGTGTATTGAAACCTACGCCCATCGAAACGCGTGTAGAATATACAGATATATAAACTCTCTCTCTCTCTCTCCTCTCTCTCTCTCTCTCTCTCTCTCTCTCTCTCTCTCTCTCTCTCTCTCTCTCTCTCTCTCTCTCTCTCTCTCTCTCTCTCTCTCTCTCTAATGAGCGCGCGCGTTTGTTCTGCAAGCGTTGAGTATTCGCTACCTGATCGAATGAGGTCCCGCGGGCCCATTGCCTATCTATATATATACGCACACATACAGTACGACCTGTCAATAGGTGCGCTTCCCCTCGTTTCTCGCTCAAGCACTTCCCCAACTCCGACTAGGCCCTATTGTGATTATCGCATGTGGGCAGGAAGTAAGAGGTAAGGAGACGAATCTCCATGGAACAGAAGTGGTCAGGATTTTTGGCACACAAAGTTACCGGATACACGATTCCGCCGCTTGGGGCGTGGTTGTCGAGACATCGTTCGAATGTTATGATTATTAGCAGCGACGTATGCGTATGAAAACTCTTGGGTTTTTCATTGATATAAAATCCAAGTGACACTGCTTAAACTGGGCTACGTAGCTTCGAAAATGTGCAAATTTTTCATCCTCAGTTTTCAGTATTTACAAAAACACCAGTGTGGAGCGTATTTTCCTTTGAGTAGTCTAAATTATTTTATATCAATGAAAAATCCAAGTGACACTGCAGCTTAGATTGAGCTACGTAGCTTCAGAAATGTGCAAATCTTTCATCCTCTGTTTTCAGTATTTACAAAAATTTCAGTGCGGAGCTTATTTTCCTTTTATACAAATGTCCAATCTATTCTGGGTATTTTGTTGAAAAATCTTAGATTCTGTGAATCGAAAAATTACCCTGCGAATTGTATATTTGCCCATTCTGGCAATTACGTAGTCCAATCGAATCTTCAAATATTCAATTCGCGGAACAATTTTTTGATCGGTGTTATTATAGGTTCGTTACATTGCGAGCATTAAAAAAAACTCAATTTTTTGCGATTATTATCTTTATTTTTTTCCCGTTCACTTAAATAACCCGTCTTACAGCCTCGTATGAAACATGACATTTTCAAAACATATATTATTGCGGTTAGGTTGTGTTATTGTATTTTTTGTGTCAATCGTGTCGACGGTGGACACTGAAATATATATAGTAATACACGGTGGAAAAGTTTTAGAACGATGTTGGAACACCAGCGCCGCGAGTGGACAGGTTGGTACTCCTATCTTTGAGCCGAAACGCGAACCATTTTTCGCCGGCCAGCCTGGCGGAGTATCGACCACGGTCGTACATACAGGTCTGGAAACTCCGTCGAATTTGGGTGACTCCTTTATGTGCCCCATTTTTGAAACTGTTAGTGGCCGCTAGAGGCGCTAACCTTATCCCCCGAGACGCGGTGCGACGGCAGACGGGGTAGACCGCGGTGGGGATAATGAACAAGGACAGCACAAATCGCTACGATAATTCGTATCTGTCCGTCTCCGTCACACCTATGCTCAATCCCCTTTGGAACTTGAAACAGTGTATGTTTCGACAACACGATCCTCCTGCTCGTTCAATACACTTCTAGGCATTTTTTAAAATGTTTGTGCCAAAAAGTCAAAACATTTGTAACAATAAGTCGCTCGTGTTGATGAAAAATGTAATTAGCATTCGACAACGCGTATCTCACTTTCGATTTGAAGGTTATGTTATCCGGGGGATAAATACAGCGCCGCCGCCACGCGTTGTGGCAATTCAAACTAGGAAGGGTGCACGTAACGGGCCCTTCCCCCACCACCGAAAATCGCGAGAGTTTCCAGACCTGTATGTACGACCGTGATTTCGACTCCTTACCTCTTACTTCCTGCATGCGGGAAAAGAGTGGAGTGACGGACAGAAAGGTCTGCAGATTGCGAGAGCGCGGAGCGCGCGGCGCCCGGTGGGGATACTCGAATCCGAAATGCGAACCTATTCGCTCCGTGCACACCTACGCATACTCCTAAAGTGAGAATGTGTAGTCGTGCACATGCATACATTTTTCCGTGCATAAAATGCCTTTCCCCACTATCGGCGTCGCCAACAGTATGCATATACACGACTACACATTCTCACTTTGGTGAGTGTGTGTAGGTGTGCACGGAGCGAATTGACAGTCACTTCCGGTTTCCCCAGCCCCCTCCTCGAAGAGCTCCGCGCGATGTGTTCCATGCAGTATATGATTCAAGAGGGTATTCTGGTGTAGAATTTTGAACAAATGATTTTTTTTTGCACAATCTTAATGTTCGAACCTTTCGGAATATATATCTTTGAACGGAAATTTTTTAATTCCAATAATTTGCGAAGTTATGACTATTTTAGTGACGCAACGACTAAGCCCGTTACGTCAGAGCGTAACTTTAAATGCATTTTTCTCAAAACTACTTTTCTCAACACGGTTGACACGATGATATCTCAAGTTCCACTCAACCGATTTACTTCAAATTTTTTACCAATCTTCAATGTTTGACTCTCCCTCGTCCCTATCACTTTTGTATCAAAATTATTTTTTTTACTATTGTAAAAAAATTAAAAACTATGAAAAAAAAGGCCGACAAAAGCCTTTTTTTGTTCAGACAGCCGCCATTTTGCGAATTTCTTTTCCCATTGTCTCTGATTGTGAGGTGGGGGCTATAACGACATTCTTACTGATCAAGAACTTTTTTAAAATTTTGTTTCGGATGACTAGAAATGTTGCGATCGTATCAGCCGGGACACCCCTTTTTTTAGCCCGAACTTAACCAGCTTGTAAATTGTGGAATTTTCATTTTTTTTGTCGCAATTTTTTTTGTTTATTGTCAGAATATTAATAAATACGTTGTTAAAAAAAGACTGATAAAAATATTTTTGTTTTATTCTATCGAACTCGACAAAACGCTCAAAATACATATATGTCTCCAGACCGGAATACCACCTCAATAAATATTCAATTTTATTATGGCATAACGAATAAGTACTCCATTTAAAATGGTTGATTCAAATAGCAACTGACTAACGTGAAAAAAATTATAAATTTATTAGAAATAAACCCAATTTTGAAATAATAAATAAAATATATATAAAACAGACTATTTATTACATGGAAAAAAATCGGAAATTTGAATCGAATAAATTTTTTTTCTGGGTTATAAACCACGTAAGTAAATCTGTCTGTACTCGTGGTAGCGTAAGTGCGACGCGCGCGACACTCGTTTCTCCAAGTGGAGGCTTCCTAATCCTTTTAAACCTCTTGCCTCGAGCAAAAGGGAGAAATAGAGGGAAAGAGAGGATTAAAAGCGGGGGCAGCAGCTTTGAGGCTGCTCGCGGGCAACGCGTTCAATGATTTCCTACGAGAGTGCGCCGCACACACAGCTGTAATGTTATATCAAGTTGAGTCGTCTCCGTCGTTAAGAGGGCGTTCAACCTCTATTCAAAAGTCCGTCTATAGCGTGCAACAAAAGTACAATACGAGCGCGTACGCACTCGCGCGTTATCGAATGTTAGCTGATGGGGGGAGGGAAAAAAGTTCCAATTAGCGAAAAATTCAAGTAAATGGCGCATATTTCACGCGCATAGTCCGATATATATATATACCGACCTTGCATTCTGCTCTTCATCACGGCATATTTACAGCTCGACCACTTGTTTCTCAACCAGAAATACATCTTTACCACGATAAAACCGCAATATCACTACCAATTAACAAGTCTATCGTATACAACATCCCTGCCGAACCGAAGCGTTTCAATAATTCTATACGAAATAACAAGTGTGAAATAAATCTGCAAATATAATAACGCTCTCGAATAATATCTTTATTAGAAAATCTATCATTTTATACCTTTCCCACTTGACAAGCCCACTGGATGTCAAGTTCCTCGCTTGTCAACCACAACAACAACAACAACAACAACAACAACGCAGTCGCCCAGCGGTCGGTAAAGAAGCGATCGCGTGAGTAAAGAGTCCGAGACTCGTAATCCGATGGACTATAGTACTAAAAAGGAAGAGCCGCCAAGTGGTACAGAGATATTATTTGAGAGGGTGATTATTTGATTTCTTGTGGCTGGTAGAGAAATAAATGTACACAGATGTAAATTTGCCCTTTGTTGCTGCTGGCAATCGTTGAAATTCCTTCTGCGCGCATCCGAAATGATCTTTTTGTTCCAAATAAATTTTCCTTGAACGAAATGAATCATTTGTTTCGTTGCAGATACGTTTTAACCGAGTTTCCCGAGTCTATCCGAGGGAAAGAAAAAAAAACGGTTGTCCATTCTACTCGGTCGGTCAGCGGACGTTTTTTCCATACTTGCGCGGAGAAACTCTTTCTCGCGTTGGATCATTGATCAATTTTTTCTTTCTTTTTTCTAATTCAAAGACACGCGCGCGGATAGCGCATCTCTGCCTGTATTTACTTGATGCGTAAGAAAGATCGAGCCAGGGGAAATCGCGGGAAGAAGAAAAAAAACATAATTTTATAAGCCGCCACCATTACTTTGGTTCGGACGAATTTTATATAATTAATGCTCAAACGAAATTTACCGTAATCGCGTCAAAAATGCCAAGAAAAAAAAATTAAAGAAAGTGCTTTTTTTTGTAAGGTCTCCGGCGCTGTTTGAGGCTAAATTTTTTTAAATAAAAAATTATACAGCCGTTAAAACGTCTTTATCGAGTTATTAATCCGGACATTGAAAAGCGTGATTAAGATACGAACGAAGCTCTTTATTTCCAGCTTTCTCTTTGTTCTTCTTTTCTCATTATCTCTCGCATTTCCTTCCTTCCGATCTTTCTTGGTCGCGTTTCACGAATCAAGTAGAGTCGGGCAATGAGCGCGGGAGATCGGGCAACCGAGAAACATTATACGAGGAGAGCTGAGCTGCTTTTAAGTGTTACGATCGCTCTTTTGGATCTGTGCACGGATGATGTACGAGGGCAAAGAAAAGAGAGCGAAGAGGGGTAAATAGATACGATGCGGAAGAAGGAGAAGAAGAGGCGAGTCCATTATTTACGGGATATTTTTTATAGATACTGTCCAAGAGTCACAGACGCGGAAAGAGGAAGTTGATGATGCTGCTGGACATAGTCTTGGTCTGTTTTTTAAACATAAACTTTACAAAGTAGTTTTTTTTTAAATTTCATAAATGAAATATTAAAAACTTTGTAAAAGATTCATTTCACAACATTCTTCTATTTCTCAAAAAAAATCACTGATCCTCAAAGTTTTTGTGCCCTCCGCCTCCATTTATTAGCTTTTCCTTTTCGGTTTTCATTTCAATTAAATTCACCAACGCCATTTGTTTTACCATTTTTTTTTTAATTTGCTATCAATATCACAAGTAACTCCACACCGAAAAAATTGTTTATTTAATTTCTATTTATTTATTTTCCAAAATTTAATTAAATTTAATATTATATTATTATTATCTATTATTATTATTATTGTTATTATTTTTATTATTATATTAATTATTATATTATAATTAATTATATAATTTGTTTAATTGTTGAAAAAAAAAATCGCCTATTTTCAATAAACATATTCTTAAAGTTTTATTATAATTTAACGACATTTTTTTTTTTTTTCAAATTTTTTAATAATTTTTTTAATCAGTGCACACCACCCAGAAAAGAACATATTTTATTCAAATGAATTTTTCTTAATTGATTAGAACGTGGGCCCAATTACCTATATATTTAAATAAAATTTTACGTCACCCAAATACATTCTCGTGGTGTATGAGAAAAATGGAAATTAATTAAAATGATGAAAATATGCACAGGCATCACACTCGCTTTCAATGAAATGATAAATTATCTGTTTCAAGGAATTCCAGGAATTCAATTTCGCGGGGGGAATCTCCGATAACGTGATTTACGCGATACGTGGATACACTTTTTCATGGTACATTCACGGTATGATGTGAACACTTGTTTTTATAGCTGTTTGCCGTTGACCATATTGAAAACAACGCGTTCTCTGCCACGCTCTACAAATCAACGGAGAAAATTTGTTGCGAATTCGCCGAGTTTGCGAGAATCTGCTGTTCAGATGCGGAACGTTTTCTCTCTCTCTCTCTCTCTCTCTCTCTCTCTCTCTCTCTCTCTCATTAATATTTTTTTCAAATTTATTTTCTCCCCAACATGTATATTTTAGTATTGTCATGATTACTTCTAGGTTCCTCCGGCTGTAATTCCGAGACGTAATTTAAAAAAATAAATCAATCGCTTCCTCTCCATCACTTTTCCTATCTCTCGATTTCTCTGTCCCTTTTATTCCATAACCTTTCAATGAAAAATTGAAAAATCCTACCGAAACTTGACAATTAATTCTCAAAGTCTCTCAATGGTTCGAGCACTGGAACCAACATTACAGCTATTTACATCAGCGTCTTACTTGAGGGTACGGTGAAACAAGATATGTGAAAATTAGCATCGTTGAACCGCAACGAAAATCAATTTTCTTCTCTAATTTGACCATTCGTCATTCCATTTTTCCTTCGTGTATTCAAAAGCCTGGATCGTTAGTGGAGACCCCAAAAAACGATTCGGCTATTTTTCATTTCTCCATCTTTAAATTGTGTGCTTTAAAAAAAAAAAACAGTGCCATTGTGGTCAGCGAGATTTCTGGAAAACAATTTCACCGATCGATTTGAAATTTTCACGCGCTTGTTATTATAATTACAAAATAGCGGGCTCTCGATCAAGAAGGGATTTTTGTTTGGATCGACATTTTAAAAGGAAAATTTTCAAAATAAAGTTAAAAGTTATAATAATATGGATATAAATTTTTACGTTGATCAATAAAAATGTCTTTACAGATTTTTCTTTTAATCTCTTTTTTCAGCCTCCTAACCCGCTAACGAATTAAAATACACGTGGCAATAATTGTTAAATAATTCCTTGAAATAATTGAAAGATTTTAACAATTAATTGTCAAGTTTCAGGGTTCTTCAATTTTTCGTTCGGCCGAACGTTCGAAAAAGTTTGAGTCTGAAAAAGTGCGATGGGGGTCCGGATAATCGGAGATGATTCAGTTTTCTCTCATAGAGACAAATGATCGATATAAGCTTGTATCAAACTCGCCGTTATAAACTCTGCACAGCTTCAACGAGCTGGCCGCAGCGACGTAGGTCGTGGACGGGAGACTTTGTTAATATAATCCAGAAAGCAGCGTGATCGTCTCTCTACTCGCCCAACCTGCGCACCTGGGTCAGAATCCGCGATGCACAACATGCAACACGGAATACCTTTTCCATATACCCGGTGTCCCATTTATCTTGAGATTCCAAAATGGCATCAAACTCGGGATTTTCGTGGTAAAGCGAAAAATGCCGAGACACGCGTCTCGGCATTTGATTCAGTTGACGTTTTCAAGGTCATTTAGAGGTCAATGTTTGTTCATGGAAACTTTTACCGGTCGAATCGAAAAACAGTTTGAACAAAGGTCGAATGATTGTTTATATGCGATGGTGCTGCTGCTATATATTTATATAGGTGTACTTGAAAAATTGACCTTGATGTCACTTTGAAAACGTCCACTCAATGGAAAAGTAAGGAAGTCATTTGATTCTAGATTTTGAATAATTCGGCAAAATGAATATTGAATTTTCATCTCTGATGGAATAACTTGAGAATATGTGTACGTATTTTGTATATTATTTTGTAAAGCGATCGGTTCGCCACATGCCATAGCGAGATTTTATCCTTTCCAAGGAGAAACACGAGAGATTCTTCTTGTGCTTCTTGACCCTGTGTTTCCCAGCACCTGCCATCTGTCATCCTTGCTCTGCACCGTGCGTATATATACGTGTATTTCCACGGTAAACACCTGTTTGCAGTCAAGGGAGGATGCAAAAAACTTTCTTCGTCTATCCGACATTGTTTTTTCTCGAGTTTCGATGAAATTTTGAGACATCAACTTGGGATGATATCGAATTTCCCTCCGACGGTTAACGACGACCGTCGACCGTATATGCATGGTTGAAAGTTTTCATACTCTCTCAATTTTCTAGTGGCCGATATTTTTAGAAAAATTTAAACTCCAAATTAAGAGCGGTCAAACTTAATTGTCATTATTTGTCTACATAAAATTTTCGGTCCGAGTATAGATGAGCTCGTTCTTTTCGTAGTTGTTGAAGCTTTGAAAAGTCGCTTGGTTCATCCGATTCCGATCATTTTTTAATTTTTCGCAGATTTATAAAATTGGTCCTACGATTTTTGCAAATTTTTTAAGGCGTTCTTCATGATGCAAATTTTTTAAGATGTTTTTTTATGAAAATTCATTAAAACTTTGATTTTTCCGGAAAACGTTGGATTCGTGTTTAGGTGAACAAATTACACCCGATATAACGTTCTAAAAAAATTGATAACCATTTTTTTTTTTCATTTTGGTCAAAATTAAATAGGTTCACGAAAATTTCTGGACTTTTTTTCCTAGATACACCGAGGAAAAAAAAATGGTCGAATCAACCCTTAGCGGCCACACGAGGTAACTAGTTACCCCAAGTTATTTTTTTCACTTTTTGATGTGTAAACATCTTAGCGCTCGGTCTACGATATAATAGGGGCTAACTGAGACTCGAGCGTAAGGAGATTTCATGTGCGTGAGCGTAACGAGATTTGGTGTGAGTGAGTGGTGTGTTCAGTGTGCGTGAGCAGCATACAGCGCGTCACTGTGGGGTCCGTACGGTCCGTGTGAGAGCGCGTCAATGTGGGTGTTGGGACCGTTGACGGTACGGGCTGAAGTAAGCTCTCTGCACACGGTGCAATTTAAATTGAAACTAATATTTGAGCTGGCATTAAACTCATATTTAACATAAAATTTTAAAACTTTATATAAATTAAATTTGAATTAATATTTTAACATCATTTACGTTATATACGATATTACTTAATTATAAAATTTAAATTTAATTAATTGAAAATTTTTATTTATTATAATTCTAACCATTTCAATTAATTGAAAACTAAACTTTTTATAAATTTTAAGTTGTTATAATTCCAACCGTTTTAATTAATTTAAAACAAAAATGCTTCTAAATTTTAATTTATCAGTCGTATAGAATGCCAATGATAATTGGAGGCGACTTCAATATCAACTTCTCTTCGGATGAGGCAGAACCGCTAATTTCCTTTTTACGCGAAAAACTCAATCTACGAGAGAATACAAATAGAAACATTCAAACAACAAATTTTAACACATTTAGAAACACTATAGTCACAGTTGGGTGTATCTTATTTCAGTTACCAAAACCCATAATTTTATGTATAAAAGAAATTGAACGATAAATTTTGAAATTTCATTCATTACGCTATTTTCGCATTGTTTCATTACAAAATAAATTTTGATCAAAACCAGTGCACGATCTCAATTTTCCAAAACCGAACTGATACGAGCTCACATGTTTACACATCAATTCTCGTAATTAACTTGGCACTCGCACTGATTTTTTTCACTTTTCTGTACGTAAATATGTATTTAGAAGCTAATAAAATACAAAAAAAAAGCAAATTTTATGATTTGTAATTTTTTCATTTTTCCCTCCAGTAATTTTGCAAAATAAATATGCTTTCTGAATGATCGGCGGATACTGTTATTTTTTCATGGTAGTGGTATACTATGTTGTGCGTACAATCCTAAAATTTTAACCCTTAATATTGAACAAAGTGATCCTATAAGGGTTCCGTTTTTTCCTTTTGAGGCAAGGAAAATCAAAGAGTAATGTTTTTTTTTTTTTTAATAAAAATTTATAAGAATTTTGAGTTTTTAGAGAAATCATCGGTAGTTTCTCATTCAGTGGGAAAAAATACATTCATATGAGGTTTGAAAAAAAAATTGAAAATTTTTTACAAATTTACACTGAAAAAAAGGTTTGGTAAAGTGAAAAAAATTTGGCTTCAATTAATTAAACCCGGCGGTTACGGGTGGCGAACGAAATGTGTAATTTAGTTAACTCAAAACGTGTATCAAAATGGAAACAAAAATTGCATTCCGATAAATACATATATCCTTGACTCAACAGAGTAAAGAATCCGTTCAATTGAAAATTACATTGTTTTGATTCTATATTTGGTAAAATGCACCCAATATGCGATTGCATAACCAAATGGTTTAGTTGAATGAACAGTTTATATTTTCTATGCAATTCAGATGTTGTTCACCGGAAAAAAATGCATTCAATATAAAGCTAGCAAATTTCAATTGAAATAACAAAACATTTGATGATATGCAATATTTGTTTAAGGGGGTCGAGTCAGCGTCAAAACGGCGATTTTTAATAATAAATTATAATTTTTGTAGAATACTTACAAATATGATGTTGCGTCCACCATTTGAGGTACCAAATGAACAATTTTTTGGGACTAGTTAGAACCCTTAAGGTGCACCGGTGTCCTAAAAAGCCTAGTTTTGAGTTTTTACACTCTGCGCATGATTCCGAATGAACCGCTGGACGGATTTTGTTCTACGGCGTCTCATTTCTTTCGTAACGCTGTTTTCCACGGGATGAACGCGGCACATTTTGTTTTTTGCCCTTTATTTCATTGCAGGCCAGTTTTGCAATTGGTAGCCTATTTTGAACTTTCCAGGCATTATCCTGGTCACAATTTTGACTTGAATCGAAATATGCCGCGTTCATCCCATGGAAAGAAGCGTTACGAAGGAAATGAGATGTCGTAGAACAAAATCCGTCCAGCAGTTCTTTCTGAATCATGCGCAGAGTGTAAAAACTAAAAACTAGGTTTTTCAGGACACCGGTGCACCTCAAGGGTTTTAACTAGTCCCAAAAAATTGTTCATTTGGTACCTCAAATGGTGGACGATTAATCATGTTTGTAGGCATTCTACAAAAATTATAAATTATAATTAAAAATCGCCGTTTTGACGCTGACTCGACCCCCTTGAGCTACGAGGGCTTTAACTTACTTAATTAATCGTGAGATTCAACAGTTACGTGAAAATTTTATTTATTTATACTTGCGCCCATTAAGAACACGAGCGCCACCAAAGTGCAATGGTGATCTCATTCAAATATGTAGTCTTTAGTCCATAGAACTGCGCCAACTACAGAGCGCGGGTAATGTTCAATCAATTTAAAGTTAATCGAGGACTCCGATGCTGGTAATACACTGGTACTTATCGGTGCTTAGTGGCTGTCTCGCTGGCGCGAGAGCGCGCGCGGATCGTCGCCACCTTACGGATCTCGGGCGAAGTATCGAGATCATGGTAGTTACTGTACGTACTATCGACTAAATGCGTTGTGGCAATTTGATCGACTTAAAGGCATTTACTATTCTTTTTAACTGGATGAATAGCTGAAATTAAAACTAGATTTTGTTGATGAGACGAAACATACAGTTAAAACAATTTTTTTTAGTTCTAGTAATTGACTAAACATTCGATTGAATGAGAAAACAAGTTGTTGAATCAATCTCGTTTAAAATCATTTTGATCCAATGTTGTAATTGCGGTGAATTCAGTACACATTCGAAACAACGACACCAGTTTTATTATTTCAACAACGGGGTAATCAAATCAAATATTACTAAACCTCTTTTTCGGTGTACTTATATACAGTTTAAAAAAAAATCTTACAAGGGATCCGTTTTCTTTTTTCTTTCAAGCCAAACCCTATAAAAACAAACAAATATATAGTTCTATCTGGACGATAAAGTGAAAATGGAGTAACTCGCACAGCGTTGCCGATTTAATTGGTTTATCGCAATTACGACGAATCACTGCATATGTTGTGCCAGCAGGTCGGCCTGCCTTTTTTCCCCTTTAGCTGCAGCTCTCCAATCCCCGTCTGCCGGATTATGCAATCGTATTATTACGTATATCATTTTTTTTTTGTAATCACGAAGGAAACGATAAAAATAGAAACGCCAAATGCGATTGTATGCACTTAGTCTCTTTTATTCCGTACAAATCGTAGAGGGGAAAATCCAAGAACCGATGTGAACGCGGACAGTCCGATTTATGTAACGTGTTTTCCGGCTTTGAAGTGTCAAAGCTGGATCGTCGAATTCATCGATGATTCACTCACAATTTAACGCTTGCAAGACTCGTTTCCGAGAAATGCGAAGAAAATTCCTGAAAGTATATATTTCACGATCAAAGAACCAGTAAATTCGTAATTATCGGCAGTGGCGTAGCTAGTTGGACAAGGGCCCTGGTGCACTGCACCACCTGGCCCTATGATAGCTACGCCACTGTTTATCGGTCGTATCTTGCTATATAGGTAGCGAAAAAAAAAAACACGTTAATTTTCCGCTATAAAGTAATCGAGACTCTGGGGGAAAACTTGCGCGTAAACATCGCAGCGTTTTCTCTAAACATCCCAAACGCAACTTTATAAAATTCTTTTCCAATTTTAATATACCAATTTTAATGAATACAATTATTTTATTAATTCAACAATAACTATAATAAATTGATTGATCAAGGGAAGATTAGCGTTCACGATGAAAAATTCGATTTTTTTTGTTTTACATCATTTGCATTCTTAAGGTAGGAGTCTCGTTACGTGCTAGTCAAATGACGGCTATTAATCGTTGACACAAAACAAAATGTTGGAAAGGTTTTCTGCATCGCAAAAATCTTTGAGCGATAAAAACTTCACAGATACGAACTCAATCGTAATTATATTTCGTAACTTATTATTACAAATAATTTATAATTGCTGATTTCATTTGGGTCAAATCAGCCGTAAACAGCTACATATATGCCAGTTTCCGGGTACGACGTTGATCCGGCAGCGCTTCGTTTTCCAACATTGTATATATATATATATATATATATATATATATATATATATATATATATATATATATTTGACATACCATGTCAAATCGACCACTTTTGAATCCGACCCCTTTCGATTTGGTTGAAAAATTTTGTCTTTTTTCTACCCCATTAAAAACATTTTTCAGGAAATTTTCAAATTTTTTTACCCAACCAAAAAAAAGTTATGAATTATTAAAAAAAAAGGCTTTTGTTTTTGCAAATAGTTATAACTTCTTCAAAAATTGACTAATCGGGACGTTTTTTTTCGAAAATTTTCGTCTCTAAATGTACTTTTCGAAAAAAAATACAAAAAAAATTTAACATATTAAAGTCTATGAAATTTTTCACTTTATCGAGAAAAATCATCGTTTCTCGGAAGCGCATTTTTTATTATTATTTTTTTTTCTAAAAAAAAACTTCATTCAATTCCGGAAAAAATTCCGCCCAAACTGGAGTGGGTGGAATTTTCCTTCTATTTTTTTTTATCGATTGGAATTTTTTTTTTTGCAACTGGGCTTGTTTCACAGAACACACCACTCTCTAAATTTTTAAGGATTCATAAAGGACCTCAGAGTTTGAAAAATTGAGAAGAAAAAACAATCGAAAGTGGTAATCCGTGAAAAAATTTTGATTTTTTTCAAAAAGGTTAAAGAAGAAATAGAAGACACCTATTTATAATTTTTTTGTATTTTTTTCAAAAACTACATTCAAAAGAATGAAAAAAAATTAACTTCTGGGCCCATTTTTGACCAAGCCACAGGCTTTTGAATAAGACATCCAACGCATATCATTTTGAAGCCGCCATTTTTTAATTTTGGCCCGCCTTTGCTTTTTATATTTCTTCTTTGATTGAAAAAAATTCTTATCATTTATTCTATATTTTTTACGTTTTCTGATGATTTTTTAAAAATTCTAAATTAAATCTGAGAAAATGTTTTAACGGTGTTTACGACGAAACTTATAATCTAGCTTAATGATTTCTACTAAGGACTTCCTGGTTATATAGTACGATTAGTAAACATTTATTTAATACTAATTCGAAAACTATTTTATTTCCCTTTGGCGTTTAAAAATTTCACATGTTCTATATTCTTCAGAATTTAATTTAATACTTGAATTCTCTGTATTTCAAAAGCCTGTGGCTTGATCAAAAATGGGCCTATATGGCAATTTTTTTCATTCTTATTTTTAGATGTAGTTTTTGAAAAAAATACAAAAAAATTATATGTAGGTGTCTTCTATTTCTTCTTTAACCTTTTTGAAAAAAATCAAAAAAATTTCGCGGATTACCACTTTCAGTTTTTTTCCTTCTCAATTTTTCAAACTCTGGGGTCCTTTATAAATCCTCAAAAATTTACAGAGTGGTGTGTTTTGTGAACTAAGCCCAGTTGCGAAAAAAAAATTCCCAATCGATAAAAAAAAATAGAAGGAAAATTCCACCCACTCCAGTTTGGGCGGCATTCTTTCCGGAATTGAGTCGTCCATATGACCATATGACCAAGAATTTGCTTAAAAATGGCTATTTTTTTCAAAAATCTTTGTTTCACAGTATACGTTTGGATTTAAAATCCTTGGGCATAGAGATTACAACCATACGCAACTACCCTCCAAAGGAAATTGAATTCCTTGATCTGGGTCTAGACGGACATCCGACGCAGATTTCGAGGCGATTGCAATAGGCACTTTCTGTCATAAATGACAAAGTTGATGAATTTTTCATGCCTCTCAACGGTAACTTCCCCTTAAGGCGGTTTTCTGGCCCAAAGACATTCATTTTGAGCGTTTTGTCAAACTCGATAAAACAAAAAATATTTTCACACTTTTTTGTTTTTACAACATACCTATTAATATTTTGACAACAAACAAACAAATTTTGAGAAAAAAAATGAACACGAAATAAGTTACAAGCTGATGAAGTTCGGGCTAAAAAAAGGGGTGTGATGGTTGACACGATTGCAACCTCATATCCGATATAAAATTTAAAAAAAAATTCTCAATCGGTAAGAATGTCGTTATAGCCCCTGACTTGGAGAAAACGAAAAAAACAAATTTCGCAAGATGGCGGCTGTCTGAATAAAAAAGGCGTTTTTTGACACTTTTTATCAGAGTTTTTAATTTCTTTACTATTGTAAAAACATAATTTTGATACCAAAGTGGTAGGGGCGCTATAGAGTTATACATTGAAATTTGGCAAAAAATTTGAAGTAAATTGGTTGAGTAAAACTGAAGATATTAGTATATCCAAACCGAATTGAGAAATGTACTTGAAAGTGCGAATGTTCAAATGAACGAATATAATCGACAAAATTTTTGCTTTTGTATAGAATAATTATGAGACTTTGTTGATACTTTGGAAATAATTCTTCAAATATCATCGAGTTTTTGACATTATTAAAGATTAAAGCGGATACTTGCAAGCTCTCCAAATTTTCGAATCGAAGGCGAAGGATATTTATGTTTTTTTTCGTGCCAATCGTAAAATTAGACGAGGAAGTTCGAGTTTTTAAAGAATTACTCGCGCTCGCTATTCCGCGTTAATATTCGACGATAATAAAAAAAAGAACGAACAAGTGGTAAAGAAAGTTTCCGCATCATCTTATTTCCACATGTCGTGAAAAATATCATCCCCACTCGAGCGTCGTTACCGTTGAAAAATAGAACCTAATGAGAGCAGAAATGAAACTGCAGGAGCAAAAAAGAATGAATCATCTTTTGATACTTTTTTTCCTCATCATTCGTCGCAATCATTTCCTAAGGATGCCGATAAAAAAAAATCATAATGTTTCGTATGTAACTATATATATTCTCGCGGTACAATTAAATAGTGTACACAATATTTCTTCAATGTACTCTGATTATGCGTCTGTTGAACGTCGGAGAGTTTCAACCGAGCCACGTGATCGTAATTTGATTTCTCCTCGCGGGGATATTTTTATTACGTCCTCGTCACTTTCTTTCTGACTTTTCTCACCTCGGTAAACACACGCTCGATCTCGATGCAAGAGACTGTACTGAGACACAGCGCGATACGATCCGCGGTTTTCAGTCCGATAATTGGAACCAAAGATCTCGCCGGGTTAAATTTCACGATAGGACCCGCAGCGAGAAAAACGAGACGCAAATGTAACAACATTTATTTATATATAGGGGAAGTGGGGGCAAAATGGACACCATTCAGAAATATCGAATAAAATTAATTGTCGTCGATATATCTAAATAAACTCACCCATCCAAAATAAGATCTATAGATTTGATATTTTCATGACAATTTCTTACGAAGAGTTGGAAATTCAAAAAAAAAATTGTCATTCTCCTCGCATTAGAAAATCCCAACATACCCTAATCTTATCGCGTGCCTAATGCCAAAAGGGCCTATTACAGCAAGAAGATAGGGGTCCATGCCAAAAGGGCCTATAAAAATTTTTTTTTTTGCCATTCTTCTTAAAATTGCTTGAAACGTGAAGATCTGTAAAAAAAAAAATTTTGATGTACTAAAACCAAAAGGGCCTATAAAAAAAATCAAAATTTTTCAAAGTTTTGAATAGAAATTGCATACCAGAGCATTTTTTTTTTTGGAAAATTTTTTTTTTTTTTTTGAAAAAAAAAAGTTTAAATAATTTGTTATTGTTTATTTGTTTCAACATTTTGTTATTTTTTATTTGTTTAAGCAATTTGTTTAAACGTTTGTTTAAATTATTTGACTTGTTTTCATTTTTTTTTTTGCAAAAAAAAAAGTTGAAGTAATTTGTTATTGTTTATTTGTTTCAACAATTTGTTATTTTTTATTTGTTTAAAGAATTTGTTATTGTTTATTTGTTCAAACAATTTGTTCTTTTTTTTAAACCAATTGTTATAGTTTATTTGTTTAAATAATTTGTTATTGTTTATTTGTTTGAACAATTTGTTATTGATTAAAACGAAAGTAATTTGTTATTGATTAAAACGAAACTTAAAGTACTTCTACTTTAAGTACTTTAAATCTCAAGTACTTAAAGTAATAAGTACCTAGTACTTTAAGTACTGCCGGTACTTAATACTTTAAGTACTAAATGTATTTTGTACTTTATATTTGAAGTACTTAAAGTACTAGGTACTTATTACTTTAAGTACTTGAGATTTAAAGTATTTAAAGTACAAGTACTTAAAGAATCAAGTACCAATTTCAAGTATTTACCTTGCATGATACACTGAGAGTCGACAGATTGGAACAGAAATATTTAAACCAAGAATTATCAGAAGCACTGACGATAGAAATTTTTTTTTTTTTCAAATCTATTTTGATACAGGTATTCATGATAATTCATGATAAATTCACGATATCATATCATGAATTGTTACAATCGTGGATCCGAATCAATAACAAATTGTTCAAAAATAAACAATAACAAATTATTTAAACAAATAAACTATAACAAATTGTTTAAAAAAATAAGAACAAATTGTTTGAACAAATAAACAATAACAAATTCTTTAAACAAATAAAAAATAACAAATAGTTGAAACAAATAAACAATAACAAATTGTTGAAACAAATAAATAATAACAAATGATTTAAACTTTTTTTTTCCAAATAAAAAAAAAAAAAAAATTTCAAAAAAAAATTTTCAATTTTCTTAGCGGAAAGTAAAAAAAAAAAATTATAGGCCCTTTTGGCTTTAGATCACTAAATTTTCAATGTCCTAAAGCCAAAATTTGAGACATAGGCCCTTTTGGCTTTGGAAATTTTTTTTTTGTCTTTAGGCTTAGAAAATGTTGGCAAAACGATTGGCGCAAAAAAAAAAAAATTATAGGCCCTTTTGGTTTTGCAAAGCCAAAAGGGCCTATAACTTTTATAGGCCCTTTTGGCATTAGGCACGCGTTATGGTATGGTAACCCACTTTTACTAAAATACTCGGATAACCCGAGGGCCAGAGCAAAATGAGGTACCAGGGGCAAAATGGTTCACAATCGTAAAAAACATATGAGATGATGAAA
Source organism: Alloplasta piceator (assembly GCA_946863875.1). NCBI lineage: Eukaryota > Metazoa > Arthropoda > Insecta > Hymenoptera > Ichneumonidae > Alloplasta > Alloplasta piceator. The sequence continues at coordinate 84,920 of OX333072.1, forward strand.
CTACGATTAAAATTGAATTTTGCTAAAAAATTAGTCCTAAAAATACGCCAAGAAGAGATTGGTCGCCAAGTAGGTATCTTGGTTATTCCGGTGACGTGAGTAACGATACAAATAATGTTTTCCATAACGTTCTTCCTCGCTTACTCGAATTTTCAAAAGAAAACAAATTTTAGGGAGATGTCCATTTTACCCTCCCTTCCCTTATATGTAGTATTGTATTTAAAAATCTTTGCGGTCGCAGTTTGCGGTGCGTACAATAAAACGGCCGAGAGAATTACCTTTCACCGCTGTTAGAAAGTACCATAAGTCCGACGCGTTCATAGATATATATACGTTTAAGAACTTACATATATGTATACGTCCCGAAAATGAAAAACGAAAAAAAAATGAAGACTAAATTGCCGGAGCCCTAACGAACTTTCACACGTAACGCAGTTGCGGTACAACGAGAAAAGTGATTTATTTATCTTGAATCAATTTAGTCTAGATGAATTGATTTTTTATGATTTATTTGATTATGATTTATTACAATTTTTAATTTTATGAAAAATGAACAAAATAAATGAATAAATAAATAAAATTTTATTAAAATGAATAAAAGAAATAAAATTTTCCCATATCTATTGAAATTGGAAAAATTAATTTCGTCAATTTTTTACCCCGAAAACTTTTTGAGAAGAATCATTTTTATTAAAAAATAAACTATTTTCGTCGCCTTCGAACGATTCAAAATTCAACCTCATAGAAAAATCAAGATACAAAGTATCTTTATTCGATGCAATTGTCGAAAATACAAGAAATATTATTAAAAATATGATTCCGGTTAACATTAAATTCATGATTGCGTAACATTTGATCTCTCGCAGCGTAATAAACTTTTTTATTCAGATTTTTTTCATCGAAAATCTATCATCAAACGATATTTGAAAATGGCAGTTCATCTATCGCATAATTAAGGCCAATTAAACAGGTTGATTACTATCAAAGCTAAGCTTGCGCGGCTGCATCCTTTATCATTAGATGGCTCAGTCTCTCTCTCTCTCTCTCATCTCTCACTCTATATGTTGATCGTAGTAAATCTCCACCATCGCGGATCGCCAATCAGCCACATCCTGCGACCTCGTTTTTTCCATTACGCTCTTATATTCGTTAGGGTCTTGGCGCTTTATTGCATGCCCGTTTGTATACAAACGCATACACAAGCGCCCTCTACGGGTATGAAGCAGCCGAATGATTCATAATTCGATTGACCGGTAATCGCGAATATCACCAGACTCGCACCTTTCATTCGAGTTTTTTTTCTTTGCAACTACAAACGGATGTAAAAGCACTACCATCAACTATGAACGATTTTCAATGGAAATCAATCGGTAAATTAAGTTTTGTTCTTCAAAATTGGAGTGATGACATTTTTCCACGTGCCTTTGAATTTTTTTCGGTCCAACTAATAAACAAAATAATTGCCACCAAATACGTACCAAATATACTGTTGAAAAAACTAATTTTCATATGATTTGTTTATTTATTTATTTTTTCTTTACTTTCAGTATTGTTTTAATTTTTTTTATGTATTTAGGACCTCGGATCGTTAGTGTAGACCTGAAAACCATATCAATTTTTTTGTTCAATCTAAAGAAACATCCATCAGGGGGCGGTGAATTGAAAATAAAACCTATTTTTGTTGCATTTTCAAATGTACAAAGTTCAATATTGGTTTAATTCTCAATTTACTACCCTTAAGAAAGTAACTTTAGAGTGAAAAATCGTTGAAATCTTTTCCGGGTTTTTTAAAATTAATAATTGGGAATTCTGAATGCACGATGCAACGATGCAAAGCTTTATTTTTCAATAAAATACATTTTTTCCAGAATAGAAAAATTGTTAAAATGTAACACGATAGATAATTTGAAAGAATGCACCAATTTTTATTTTTCAGACCGTGCAAAATATTCCAGGACCGCGAATTTGCATAGGTATACGCCGTATAAAACGATGCGATAAATTTGATGTAACAGACTTGGCGGAGTTACATGTCGGTTTACTGCCAAAAGTTTTCGTATCGATCAAACGATGGCACGAGTCGACACCGTTGAGGAATATTCCGACGGAGGTCATGCACAAGGTCGTACCTGGTGCCCCCGAAAAGAATAAGAAAAAATTATATATGCATTATCAAATCCCCGCTATAACCGATTGCGAGATACGTATATTGTAAATCTTGGATATTTTCCTCTCGCACGAAACGACGACGCGAATAATCCAATAAATAAATCATCGAATACACTAAATTCGTGTAAATGCGTTCAACGATGAACGATCAATTATATTGTTGTAATTACACCGTCATACGTGATAAAATTAATTTAAATAAGTATATTTATCAATCCAGATGTATAATTAAAAAATTGAATTTTTCTTCTTTTTTCAAGTTATTTTTCTAATTAATTGAAATAAACAAATTTATAAATTTAAAGAAAGTAATAATGTCGAAGCTCCTCTCTCCCTCATTTAAAAATTAAAATTTTACTCCCCTTAAGGAAGTTTTTATTCAGAGTGAAAAAATGATTGAAATGATTCCGGGGTATCCATGGCATTAACAATCCCCGGTTCCAAGTCCACAACAAAAATTAAACAATAAGTACTGAAAATGACGGAAAAAGGTGATTGCGTTGCGTTTCAACGATGCAAATTTCAACGTCACGCAATGAGACAGAAAGGCGCGCCAAGCATGAAACAAATACCACATTAAATATAGCGTGAGCCCGCGCGATATAACACTGTAAAAAACGTTATTAAATTTAATTTACAAAAGTATATGAAATTTCAATAACAAGTACGCGAAATCGAAATTAATATACATGGTATTGGAAAATTAACAATTTCATCTTGAATTTAATCCTTATATATCAAAAATCAGAAGAGTAAACATTGAAAATTAATATCCCCGTATATGGAAATGGTTTTTGTATACTTTATCGCAACTTTAAGATACATTATTGAAAATTGATACACCTATTTCTTAAAATTGCAATCAACCATTAAAAATTCTGCTCAATTTTATAATAAAATTTAATATACAAAAATATAAAATTTCAATAACAAGTATACGAAATCGAAATTAATATATACGGTATTGGAAAATTACCAACTTCATCATGAACATAATATTCGTATATTAAAATTAGAAGAGTAAACATTGAAAATTAATATCCCCGTATATGAAAATGGTTTTTGTGTACTTTTTCGCAATTTCAAAATACATTATTGAATATTAATACACTTATTTCTTAAAATTCCAATCGATCACTGAAAAAAAATGTCTTCGAATATAATGTTTAAAAAAATATTTCCGAGAGCGTCACAGTTTTTTTCAAACAGTTTTAAGAGCTAACATAACTAATGAAGGGTCAGGGGCTCTGAAATTAAGTTACGAGAGGTCACGTAACTTATGAGGGGTCACATATTTAGGAACAAAGTTTTGAGAGTTTACATCATTCATATATCACACAAGTAGAGGGAGTTCATAAGTAGTCGGTAGCGCAATAGGTAGCGTGTTAGTTAGTTAGGTACGATAGGTAGGATAGTAGGTAGGGTCGAGGGTTTGAATCCCGGTTGGAGAGAGAAATTAGATCGGACAATTCGCGCAGTTTTTTTTTCTATGTATCTCTTTTTGGGGCCGGCAAACTATATGCATATTAAATTATTTTGCAAGGGCTATGTAATTTTTATAACACGTTTAACAACAATTAATTCCGGTTACGGTAACGTAATTTTCATAACATGAATATGAAAATTCCGATGTGTAATGTGAAATTGATATATACGAAAGAATATTAATGTTCATATCTTTTTTCATTATTCTGCTTTAAAAACATACTATGCAATGGAATTTTAATATACGAGCGTACATTAAAATTAAAAGAAGTTATTTGATTTTTCATATACTTGTATTGGAATTTCACTATAGACATGTATATGAAAATTAATGTACTGTATATGCATAAAACCTCATAGAGGAAGCTTTGTTTTCGTGAAAAGCCTTTTTTTCGAGATTTTCATGTCAGTATGTTCAAAATGTCCTAAAACATCGAGAAATCATATTTTTTTTAAATGTCCGGATGTGTGTGTGTGTGTGTGTGTGTGTGCGCGCGCGCGTGTGTGTGTGTCGCTGCCTCGAAAAATTCTAATCCCTTTGTTATGAATTTTGCAAAAATTCATTGACGTGCGAATTTTATGCGACTTTTAAATTTCCAAAAAATGGCGTGGCTGCTCTAGCGTTCGCAAATTTTGCTATATCGGGTTAAAAAATATTATACAGATAGTTTGAGTGTTGAAGATTGTTGCTATTGAATTTCGTGAAAATCGCTCAAGGGGTTCGTGATTTATAAAATTTTGAATTTTTTGCAAAAAGCGCGTGATCGCTCTAGCCTGCACGTATTTCGTGATACCACGCTCAAAATTTTTATAACGGTAGCTTAATGAAAGAAGTTACTTGGTATTCAATTTTTCAAAAATCCCTTTAGCCGTGCAAATTTTATGCGATGTTGAAATTTTCAAAGGAAAAGCTTGATCGCTCTAGCGTCCGCAAATTTTGCGATGTCAGGTATAAAAAAAATTATACCGATAGTTTGAGTGAAAAATATTGTTGGTATTGAATTTGGCGAAAATTGCTCAAGGGGTTCGTGATTTATAAAATTTTTAATTTTTTGGGAAAGCGCACGATCGCTCTAGCTTGCACATATTTCGTTATATCAGGCTCAAAATTTCTATAATGGTAATTTAATGGAAAAAGTTACTTGGTATTCAATTTTGCAAAAATCGTTTGAACCGTGCAAATTTGATGCAATTTTGAAATTTTCAAAAAAAAGCTTGATCGAAAATTGTACGATACAAACCTGCTGTTTTATTACTCCGACAACCAGAGATAGTAAAAAAAACTTGCAAATCGGAAATTTGCACTGCGTTTCCAAACTATTTTTCCGTATTTACAAACCTCAATAAACCTCTATGAGGAAGCCAAAACTGTGACAGCTAACATTTACTAAAATTTGCTAACATTTCCTCATAGAGGAGGATTTGTAAATACGAAAAAATACTGAGGAAGCGATGTGCAAATTTCCGATTTGCAACTTTTTTAATTAAATTTGATACAAAATTTTTTTACAGTGAAGGCTACAGGTATACATCGTGCGCCCGTATACATCGAAGATTGCCGTAAATATAAGATTTTTATACGCAGAAAGCTTCGGGGATCAGCGAAAAAGCTAAAAGGCGCGCGCGGCATTCTTGATAAATTAACATTTTTCTACAAGAGTATCGAGAATCGTGGGCGCAGAATCGAAAGGCTATCCAATCGTAAGAGAAGATTTAGAGTATCAAAAAAGTGCAGGTTACGCGCAAATATACACTTATAGATCAGTCGTCGTTTTTTTTTGCTTTGCCGTACGAATGCGCGCTTTTGTGTAACTTCTTTTTTCCTTTTTGTTTTTGTTTAATCCCGATGGCGATTATAGAAAAAGTGAGAAAGCTGCGATACGCCCGAGCAATCATAAACCTCGAAACTCTCTTTCTCTCTTTCTTTCCATCGAGGAAAGCAAGAAAACTCTCGTAATCGAGAACCGTGGCTCGTCAATTATTATTTTCGGAAATCCGTCCAAGTTTCTAACTCTCATCGAGAAAAATATAATACAACTGAAATTATGTAGGGGAACATGGGGCACAACGGGCACTTAAGAAATTAAGCGGTTTTCATCGGTAAGCGCATGGTCTTTCAACTATTTTCAAGTCCCAAAACTGATACCCGATCCTAGATTTCCGAATTTTCAAAAAAAAAAAAAAAAAATCCGGGGCAAAACGGCACGCCATCTCGGATGCAGAAAAATCGATACTCGACGATTCTCGATAATACAGGCGTTCTGATCCACTGTGCCTGAATGAAATATTAACTCGACAAGATAAACGAAGAAATTAAGCCCTCGGATGGAATAAGACAAAAACTAAGGCAAATCTTCAGATCCACTTTGCTCCAATTTTTTTCCATGTGGAAAATAGACTACGATATCACTTTGTCGGTGAACAAATCAATTTAATTTTACATATTCGTCTACTTGTGAATCATAACATTCATTTCCCACCCTTTTTTTTAATTTTGTAAAAAAAAAAATTTCGGGGCAAAATGGGCACGCTCTGTTAGAGGCGGTAAAAATCTGTAATTAATGATTCTGAATTATTAAAGATACGTATACTTACATAAACTTACGTTAGTGGGCTCACACCTTGTGTGCTGACGTTGAGGACGATCAAATAAGTTACCAATGCGATGTTTGTAAAATATAAATAAAATAATCATTAATTACGATTTGTACATTGATTTTTACTTCCAGTCTTCGAAGCTATAAGTTTTTTCAAAAATAAGAAATTTTTTGAATTTGGAATTCGAAATTTTTTGCGTGCCCGTTTTGCCTCATGTTCCCCTATATATAAATATATATCGCCGCTCAAAAGTTTGGATACACCTGATGTCGATATTTCATGCCGTACTAAAAGTTGCATAACTCCGTCAAAAAAAATGAGAATCGAATTTAAAAAAAAAGCGTTTTGACGGGCAGGAATTGAGCTTTGTTTCTCCTATTTTCATTTTTTTTTTTTAATGATTTTTTTCCGACCTGGTATGCTTTTTTGAAAGTGACCGTTTTTCGGCATTGTTTCGACCATCGCACATCGGGCGCATAACTTAAGGACATTTTTTTTTGTCTTTTATATCTACGATACATGTAAAAGGGTTAGAAGCCGCTCCATTTTCATTCTTTAAAGATTTCCGTACGATTTTTTCTCGCAAAGTTATTTTACTTTTGGCTAAAAACACAAATTTTGAAAGAGGCAACGTAACTCAAAGACTATAGAGCTTAAGAGAAAATGTCGAGTATGAAAAAAGTAGCTCAGGTATACGCGGAATCGCCTGGAATAATTTCAGGATTTCCCCATGAATTTTTTTTTTTTTACTATTTCATCTGTTTGAATCTTCCGTACTTTGTGATAAAATAAAAATCTAAAAAAAAATTCATTAATATTTGGCATGCTATAAACAACAATGATCAATAATAATTATTGACCATTGTTCATCATTGTTTAATAAATTGCTTAAACAATCGTTTAAACAATTTGTTAATGACTTTTGGGCAATATTATTATTGATAATTATTGCTTATAGCATGCCAAATGTTGCTGAATTTTTTCAGATTTTTATTTTATCACGAAGTACGGAAATTTCAAACAGATGAAATTTTTCGCTGGAACGAAAATAGTAAAAAAAAAAAAAAAAAAAAAAATGATGGGATAATTCTGAAATAATTCCAGGCGATTCCGTGTATACTTACGCTACTTTTTTCACATTTGACATTTTTTCTTAAACACTATAGTCTTTGAGTTACGTTGCATTTTTCAAAATTTGGCTTTTTTAGCCAAAAGTGAAATAACTTTGCGAGAAAAAATCGTACGAAAATCTTTAAAGAATGAAAATGGAGCGGCTTCTAACCCTTTCTAATGTGCGGTAGATAAAAAGGTTAAAAAAAATGTCCTTAAGTTATGCGCCCGATTTGCGATGGTCGAAAAAATGCCGAAAAACGGTCACTTTCAAAAATGCATACCAGGTCAAAAAAAAACTCGCAAAAAAAAAAAATAGGGGAAACAAAGATGAATTCCTTCCCGTCAAAACGCTTTTTAAAAAATTCGATTCTCATTTTCTTGACGGAGTTATGCAACTTTTAGTGCGGCAAGAAATATCGACAGGTGTATCCAAACTTTTGAGCAGGGGTGTATATATAACCCTGTATGGGATTTTAAAAAAATGACAAAATGTTGAAAAATGAGAAGAAAGGTCGCGAGGGTCTGGCGTTCGCGCGGGTCAAGGTCTAACCACGCAGGATCATCGCCCTTCTCCTGCGCTGCACGTGGGCCCGAGCCTCCGGATATAAATCTCTCTCGTTCCTTGAATATCCTCCGCGCTCTGCTCTTTTCCCTCTCTCTGACTCTCTTCGCATCCTATCCATGGCCGTTTCAAAACCTTCTTTCTCGAGTCTGATCTCCGCGGCTACGAGGAATAATGCCGGGAAATGATTCAAAATCATCGATCATCCCTGAAACCTTCGACTCTCCGAGAAAGTTACCCGGATCCTTGCTGAAGGACGATCCTTGCAAAAGGACCCGTACAAAAGAAAAAGGATTCCGAACCCACCCCCAATGGCAATTTTGAGTGAATCAAGAGGTTGTGCGCAGTCAGGATTATCAAGAAACGATGTTTTTATTTCCTGTTCGTAATTGTACATATATTTAAGTATATATGGGGTATTCCCGCTGAAATTTTCACGTCCGAACCCGAACCCTCTTGAATAATTATGAAAAAAAAATTCCGAAAAGTATTCTGAAAAAGAAAAGACACGTATTTTTTTGTCAAGGCCGAGAATTGATACTCTTCGTCGTACGATTTTAGTAAAAAAATTCAAATTTTTCACTAACTCTCTACTCTAAACACGTAGTATCTTGATAATTCGAGATCCTATCGAAAAACGCTTCGGACAATACTTGTTCATTATAGAACGAGTAAAACAATTGATATTTCAAAAAAAAAATTGTGAGCACACGAAAGTTTGTTTTTACTTCATGAAACACAAAAAAAACGTTTTTTCAGCAAGTACGCCACCTCGAATTATAAAATAAAAAAATTGTAAAAATTTTATAGGAAATCATGAAATTTTTGAGACCAGAATCAGAATGGCAAGATCAAAATCCGCAAAGCTACAGTCAATCGAAGTTTCGTCTTGACCTTCATTTCGAGCCAGATCATGCAGAACTATATATTCTCGTAAAATTATATACAGAAATACATTTGAATATTTGCTTTTTTGCAATTTAAAAAAAAAATATCAATTGTTTTACTCTTTTTATAACGAACAAGTTTTGTCCGAAGCGTTTTTCGATAGGATCTCGAATGATCAAGATACTCGTGTTTAGAGTAGAGAATTAGTGAAAAATTCGGATGTTTTACTAAAATCGTACGACGAAAAATATCAATTGTCGGCCTTGACAAGAAAATACGTGTCTTTTCTTTTTCAGAATACTTTTCGGAAATTTTTTTTTCATAATTATTCAAGAGGGTTCGGGTTCGGACGTGAAACTGACAAGAAAATTTCATGTCAATCCGACAAATACTTTCCAAGTTACAAGCATGCCATATTTGTAAACCCGTGATTACCATGTGTGAAGTGCTTTTGAAACTTTGAACACGTTTTTCTCAAAACTGTGTTTTGAGTCGGTGAGCAAGATTTTTCAGAAACGGCATAACCGATTAGTCTCAAATTTTTACACAAGCTTTATAAATATATTTTTTATAGTAATTGATCGAGGCTTTCTTTTACCGATAAATATTGTCCATTTTATAAACAATTTGAAGCAAAAATTTTCATCAAACATCGAAGGTTTTTTGAGAAACGGCCATTTTGTTAAAAATTGATATTGTGCTTGTTCCTTCCATCAAGAACTATATTATACCTCATATTGACAAAATCTTTTTAATTTTTTAATTTTTGATTATCCAATCCAGAGAGATCGGAGATCGGCTATAAAGCGGCTTCGAGAATTAATAATTATTTTTCATAAAGAAAAATTTCAAAATAAAGTTAAAAGTTGCAAACATACATATGTTTATAAATTTTTACGTTGATAAATTTAAATGTTTTTCCAGAAAAAAATTCTTGGGAAATTGTTTTTTTTTTCGAACTTCTGACTGCGCATAACCCCTTGATACATCCTCCAGTGAAAAATTTCTCATTTTCAAGGATATGCAGATTGAAGGGGGAAAAAATTCAATGTCTTATGCGCAGGAGCATCCGACACCTTTATTTATTTTTATTTTATTACTTATTTTTTTTATATTTTTTTTTTTAAATTCAAACTGCGCCTCCTGGCGTATAATATTCATCATGCCGGTACCCTCAGCATCACACACTGATTTGTATGGCAGAGCCGCGTAATCCGATGATGATGACGACGATGATTATGCAGCATCCGGTGACGCGCAATGAGACATACTATAGAAACAGAGAGAGAATAAATGAAAGATAAAGATTATACAGCAGACTCTCCGCACACTTTCTGATTAGCCCACTCTTCTCGCTCTGCTCCCGGTACATCATCGGAAACTATTATTATTATTATTATTATTATTATTATTATTATTATTATTATTGTTGTTGTTGTTGTTGTTGTTGTTGTTGTTGTTGTTGTTGTTGTTGTTGTTGTTGTTGTTGTTGTTGTTGTTGTTGTTGTTGTTGTTGTTGTTGTTGTTGTTGTTGTTGTTGTTGTTGTTGTTGTTGTTGTTGTTGTTGTTGTTGCTTTTGGTCTTCTTTCTCTCCCTTTGGAAGATGGCTGCGTTCGACGCTATTATTGACTGTGCGAGCACCTCGCCGAGGAAAAGTTTTGCCAGCCTTGGCACGAAAAAGACAAGACACTTTCTATGCGCTGTTTATAATAGCTCGGATCCATGCATCATTAGGGTGAAAAATAAAAGAGACACGCGCAATTTGACAAACAAAATCTTCAGCGAAACAACGCTTTCTGATTATGATGATGATGATGATGCGCGCATGAAGTTTAAATAAGAGTGACACTTCTTTTTTTTTACTTCGTTGGATCAATTCGATTGAATTGAGGTTTTTTGTTATTGATAATTTTAAGGATTATTTGCGAATTTGGGAATGTCAAAATTCCTATTATTTTCAAAGTAACCTATTTTTCTGAGTGTTGAGGTGGTGGCTCTTGAGAAAAGTTAGAATTCGTTGTTTTTTTTTTTTTAATTCAGTCATTTGGGTTTTCTCCTTTATTTCGCATCCAAATGAGAGATATCATTAACCTCTGTAAAATTAGCAGCGACAAGTCTCCGAAGTGAATTTAAATTACACCAGAATTAGGTAATTTTTAATTTGGTGCCCGGTTGAAAAATTTGGTGCTCTTTTCCCTTTCCCAGAAATTAAAGTTGAAAAGTACCCATTATGGTTAACACTTTCTGTGAGATGTAATAGCATATGAATAAAGTGCTTTTGAACCATATTAAATTGAATCGCGAAATTGAAAATAAAATCAAAAAAATAATTCAATAATTGCGATGTACAAATGTTTTATTATAGAAATTGTAAACGAGAAACCGTAGGTAAGTGTCATTCAAGTTTCCATTCCATTTTCCCTCCAAACGAGAAATCATTTTAAACACAGATGTGTATAAAATAATCCTTTTCCATTGTTCCATCGTTAAATTAAAATAATAATTGAATAATTACAAGACACAAAGTTTCATCGGAGAAAGTGTGAGTGACCGTAGTTTGAAGAAAAATTAAAAAAAAAACCTAAATAATGTTTTTTTTTTTTAATTTTTGTTTTTTCCTCGGAGTGATCATTTTATACCAGTCTCTCCCCCCCCCCCCCGCCCCCCCCCCATACATAATCTCTGGGCAATTGAATTTTTTTCACGCGCATCCGCGCATAAGGCATTGACCTGCAGCGAATATTATCCGACCGTGTAATCGCTGCGTGTAATAATTTCACCGCTGTACACGCGCATTGTCTTTGTCCAATATTTTGTAATATTTATCGTCCCGTTATCCCGTGCGGAACAAGCCAAAACAATGAGTTTTGCTCGTTTATTTTGTACTGAATTTCTCCGAATCTCCGATTCGCTACGGAAATAATCATACTAACATTTAAAGAAACGCTTTTTAAATCTATCGATGCAAATATTATATTATTGTTCTATTCAACGTCCTAAAATATTGGTCAAACTTTCGTTTATCTTTGGCTTTATCAAACTCTTTCTCGTTGAAATACCACAAAAATGATTTTTTCAAATTCATCCCCATTAAAAATACATTTTTAAAATAAAAAAATACTTTTAAATGTTCTTATGCGAACTCTGTCGAAAACCTGAGGCACCAAATTGCACAAAAAAGCTCCAATAATAATAATAAAAATGAAAAACAACTATAAATAAATAGGTAAATAGCAAATAATTAGATAAATAATTTATTCAATAATTAAATGAATATTTAAATAAATAAACATATTTAGCCAATATATCTTAATATCCGAGTCTCTGCTTTCATTATGAATAATATTTTTCATTGGAAGGGAAAACGAGTGTATTCGTTTTGTCGGTGCATGCTGAGCGACGAATAGAAATGATATAAAATTACCAGTATCGTCGGATTTGATACGGAGCGCAGTGAAGAATAAGTTAATCCCAGACTCGTCTCGCAATAACGAAGAGACTCCTCGTCTGTACTGAATTTTTCCGTCCGCCGTATATTCCCTCATTTCGCCCACTCGCCCGGAGCCGCTGCGATTTATTTTTTCTCGTTTACAACATACAATAGAGGTGCGTGAACGTGCACTCTACATCTTTACTGCTCAAGAGGAACTCGCGCGATTCCTGTTTCCGCTGCGTGTCTCCATAAAACGCCACCCGTATACATGAACATACCGGCCGGTGTCCCATTTTAAAGCTCACCGTAAAGGCTAAAAAAATTGTCCTGATAATTTTTTTTCACAGAGCTAACCAATTATCGAAGGATCGGATTGTTGTTATTTTAGTAAGCATATATTCAATGTATTTTATGGCAATTTTTATTAAAAAATCTTGAAAGTTGACAAAGATATAGATAATATCTCAAAGATAAACAAAAATTTCCTCTCTTTTGAAGGATTGATGGCTTGGTGAAGGGTTTTCCGGAAAATCCATAAAAAATATAGCAATATTTATACGAATGTAGCTATCTTTATGCGCAACCGTTTTTTTTCTTTCTTTAATTATTTACAAAATGGCGACTAATTGAAACGTTTTTCATCTTCAAGGCCCTCTTTTTATTCAAGCGAATTTTTGAAATAGTAATTATAAACATTTTTTAAATTGGCGACGTACATAATTCACCACTGAGATTAGGAATTTAAAGAATAATAATAATAATAGATATCGGCCAGGATCGGGAGCAGTAGACGCGCGGACAGCGTGTGACCCGGCGGTTCTTCCGAGTTAAGCAGCACTGGATGAGTTCTTTACTCGGATGGGTGACCGCCTGGCTGCGCGCTGGCTAGCGCGTCGCATCCGTTGTACGGGAGGTGGGCTCTCTTGGGGTCTTGGTATCTGCATTCGAGCGTGCTCATGTCGATAACAAGGAACATGCCAGGGAGGTTAAGCTACCGACTGTACCGGCGAAGGTTTTCCCGCGGTTTTCCCTTCGTCCTCAGGCAGAATTGCGATGCCGGAAAAAGTAGAATGGGAGCACGTGTGTTGACGGTCCGCAGCCGATGTCAACAACACGGGAGGCACGTAAATGAAAGAGTCTGGTACGTATCTTGTAAAAACCTGATGAAGGCGCGCAAGTAAAACTCCCACTTTACTTTTTTACTAAATAAATATCGGCCCACAAGTTTTCGAGTATTCACTGAGACAAGATCGAAAAGAGGTGATTTTCAGAAAAACGCGTTTCAAGTTTTCGTTCGCGCTACCTGCTCTCACTGAAATGATGAGAATTCTCATTTACTCAATTATTTTTCAGAATTTAAACTTGAAATTTCACCTATACGTTTTTGAAAATACCTACATACTTGCCCGGATCCGCCTCTGCACGTTGATCCTCTTCGCGCAGGCAAACTTTGAATTCTTCATCCGCGCGATGCATTTTGGGCAATTGCAATAGAATTTCACACTTGAATAATAAACCCTAAATTTCGACAATTTCTATCATTCTGTATTATTTATATACACAAATATAATACGGATTACGATAATGAAAACGCACTTTTCAACTGTAACTATAATTTCTAACTGAACTATATTTTCATTTTGTCAATAATTATCCTTCTTTTTCGTTTTTCACCATTTTTTTAATTCACACATTCACGGGTTTTGGTACAGTTCCAGTCTAATCACTCGTGCAAAAGGGAGAAAGCTAATCCTCGCTCACGAGGACGAAACGCGCGTGTTTGAACCAACTTTCTCAACGGAAGCCGCGCCTATCCTCTCGACAATTTCGTCTTTATACCGATCGATTGACCCCGACCTCGTTCACGTTTACAAATATATATATTAGGGTGGCCCTTATTTGGGGGTCGGAAAAATATTAAGCGTGCCGCCCCCGCAATCTGTGCCAAATTGAAGAAAAAAATTCAAACCAAGTTTCAGGCCATTCGGCCAATAAGAACACGTGTCCCAAGGACGTTTTTTATTTTTTATCAAAAATTGTTTTTTTCCCTCTCACGGAACATGTATGAGAGGAAAAGTCTCAGCAAAGTTTTACTTTTAACTAATATTTTGAAATTCCGTCAATAAAGATCAATGAAGGTACTGGTCTACTTTAGTAGCAAATTTTTAGATTTTTTTTCTCAGCTTCTTTATCAGATATGAGTATAAAACTGTTATTGCAACATTATTTCATCCTTCGAAAGTAAAAAACTAAAATTTATTTTTTATTTCGATTTTTTGAATAATTTATAGAAGGCACCAAAGTCGGAAATGTCTTGTCCCATGGCAGACAGTTAATCTCAGAACTGAAAACTCTGAAACAAAAAAATAGAAAAGCATTTTAAAGAGGAAGGTTTCTTACACAACAATTGACCACTGTTGATGAAAAATCGTTAAAAAAAATGGCGGTTGTTTGAAATGAAAATGAAAAATTGAATTTTTGACAATTTATTTCAAACATCCGCCATTTTTTTTTAAATCGATTTTTCATTAACAGTGGTAAATTTTTGTGTAACAAACCTTCCTCTTTGAAATGCTTCTTTATTTTTTTGTTTCAGACTTGCCAATCCTGCGATTAACTGTCGGCCATGGAACAAGATGAGACATTTTCGAAGACTTGACTTTGGCGTTTTCCATAAATTATTCAAAGTATCGAAATAAAAAATAAATTTTTGTTTTGTACTTTCGAAGGATGAAACAATGTTGTAATAACAGTTTTACAGTCATATCTGATAAAGGAACTGAGAAACAAAATCTTAAAAATTTCCTTTTTTTGGGCTTCTCAAGTAAACCTTGGAACGTACAAAATTACAATCAGAGTAGTATGAATTACTCATAAATGGCCATTATATAATTTAAATAACGCGATACTTTCCGAAAGAAAAAACAAAGAAACGCCGATACGAGAGGTATAGTTTTCTTACGCAGTTTTCTTATACGACTATCCGGATTCCAGATAGTCGTAAGAAAACCGTTCTTAAAGATATTTGATATAAAAATCTACCATTGTTTTGACCGTAGGTGGAAAACAGTTTATATTGGCTTATAATTTTTAAATAAATATGTAATTCACCCCTCGTATCTGCATTGCTTAATTTTTTGTCTTCGGACATTATCACGTTATTTAAATTATACAATGGCCCTTTAAGAGTAATGCATACTACTTTGATTGTAATTTGGACGTTTTAATAGATTTTTATTAACGGAATTTCAAATCATTATTTTTTCCACCAAACCGGAAGCTAAAAGGATAACTTTGTTACGACTTTTCCTCTCATACATGTTCTGTGAGAGGAAAAAAAATTACAAAAAAAAATAATAAATGAAAACCGTCCTTGGGGCACGTGCTTTTATTGGCCGAATCGCCTGAAACTTGGTTTGAATTTTTTTTTTCAATTTGGAACAGATTGCCGGGGCGGCACGCTCAATATTTTTCCGACCCCAAATATAAGGCTCGTGTAACGATATTGAGTGTAATTACAAATCTGTGCATTGTTTATTTTCAATAAAGCGTCTGCTGTTGTTCATTGACGCGCATCCGCGCACGAACTCGTCAGATTGGGTGACTCGATTCGTTGTTTTGCCAGTAAATTTCGTATTTATGCAAATCTGGGAGTTATCGGGTCGTATTGGGCATTGTGAGGGTGCCCAGCGGAAGGGTGGATGTCCCGATATCGCCCAACACTCGGTGATAATGACCAGCTTGGTTATCTTTCTTTAACGAGTCATGCGCACTCAGGAGCCCGAAAAAAAGTGATTGTTCAAGAATTTTTTCTGGAAAGCCATTTTAATTTATTAACGTAAAAATTGATATGTGTCATGCCAGCCATTTATATGTGTCATGCAAGTGTGTAAACCCGTGACCCTGACCCTCTCGGATTTATTTGATTTTTTTTTTCATATGATCGCATTGAGTCTAAAACACGCCCTCATAATTTTTTCAGATTTTTCCAAACATCCCTTATTTGAAAAAAAAAATTTTTTTTTTGAAAAAAAACGCCATTTTTTTTTATCTAAAAAAATTCTGAAAGAACCCCGACAATATGTAAACATTTTCAAACTATCGCCCGTAGTGGGCAGATTTTTCTTCTGTGTTTTCGTGATGGATTTAAAAAAAATTTTTTTTTTTTTAAACGCCATTTTTTAAAAATCGAAAAATATTCAGAAAAAACCGTGATAATATATAAAAAATTTCAAGCTATCACCCGTAGTGGGCAGATTTTTTTTTCTGTATTTTACAAGCTATTAACGTTCTCAAAATTCCAAAATAATTCAGTATCCGCAGGTGAGCTATTTGAGAATTTTTTGGAATTTGGAGAACGTTGATAGCTTGTAAAACACAGAAAAAAAATCTACGCACTACGGGTGATAGCTTGAAAATTTTTATATATTATCACGGTTTTTTCAGAATTTATTTAGATTTTGAAAAACTGGCGTTTTAAAAAATAAAATTATTTTTTATTTTTAATCCATCACGTAAAACAGAAAAAAAATCTGCCCACTACGGGTGATATAGCTAGAAATTTTTTATATATTGTCTCGGTTTTTAAGATTTTTAAAAAATAGCGTTTTTTTTTCCAGAAAAAGGAAATTTTGAAATAAGGGATGTTTGGAAAAATCTGAAAAAATTATGAGGAGGGTGTATTTTAGACTCGATGCGATCATATGAAAAAAAAATCAAATTAATCCGAGAGGGTCAGGGTTACGGGTTTACATTTGGGCTGGAATGACACATATACATATTTTTGTAATTTTTAACTTAAAATTTTGAAATTTTTCTTTTTAACAAACAATGATTCTCGAAGTCGCTGTACCCGATCTCCGGGAGGTCTTCTAAAAAAGGCATCTTAATTGCGGTGAGCACGATATCGGCGGGTTGGATCATCCAAAATAAAAAAGATTTCGTTGATACAAGATACAATCGAGTATTTGATCGAAGGAATAAGCAAAATATCTATTTTTAACAAAATGGTGGCTTCTAAAAAAAAAATCAATTTTTGATGAAAACTTTTGCCTTAAATTGTTCATAAAATGGATAATATTTATCGGTAAACAAAATGTTGGATCAATCACTAAAATAGTAGGTACATTACGATACGAGTGCGATGAAACTTTTTCTGACGAGTGTGATTGCAGCATGAGCCGAAGGCGAATGTTGCAATCGAGTTGAGAAAAAGTTTCTCGCACGAGTTTCGTACAACATTTTATTGCACGAGTGCGTAAAGTGCACACTTCGCTTTGCTGCGCGCGCGTAAAGTGGCCACTTTACACACGGAGTGAAATAAATGTAGGTACATTACGAAAATGAAATACAAAAAAGATCGATATTTTGAAAATCCTGACCGCGTATAACTCCTTGATCAATCGAGTTCGGATAAGCCACGGATGATCAGATCCGCAATTTGATCGCCGTTCCGATCGACGAACCAGAGGTAATGAAATTGTGCGAGAAGAATAAAAAAAAAAAGACAAAACCCTGGAACGTAATATTCATGGACTTGGGAGAATAGGATGGGATAGGACTGCTCATAACGGATAAAGAGAGGCGAAAGCTCGTGGTGACGAGGGCGCCGACAGGATTCTCTCGTCATCTCTTCTTTCCGGCGAATAGACCGAGCAATCCGATCGTGCGGCAAGTCCGAGGCATATGCTTTTGCGCTTTCGATAAGTATACGTGAAAATGTGTTTAGTTTGTCGTTTTTGCTCGGCGAAATCGTGAAAAAAATCGCCTCTTTGTTTTTTCATGCAGCCAAATGAGAAAATCGATAATAGTCATTGTTGATTGTTTTACCAAAACATTACAAGACCCGCCAAGACGTACTCGGTGAATAACCAATGTTAATTTTGCTTAATCGTCGAAGAAGGTGATTAACCGTGAACTGTCGATTTTTTTTTTTTATTTTTCATCAGGCGCACGCATTTGTAGGTTTTTTAATCAGCCATGCAAAAGAATAATCGAAAATCTAGTATTCTTTTAACAAAAAATTAAAAGACCCCGCCGATCCTTGATGAATGGGATCGGAAATTTCCCGCGCAACCCGAATATACTATTTGCGAGGAGTAAATTTCTCACGAACCATGCTCAAAAGTGCCAAAAACCACTTTTTGAGGCTTAAAGAATAAAAAAAATGTTGGAAAAATTAAAATTTTCTTCCTCTTCGTTGCCGGCATAATTGGGCCTTAACTTGACTATTTATACAACGTGCGCACTCTCCATTGCGGCAGGATCGATTTTAATCGGTGTTTTACAACTTTTTCACGGGAAAATTCGATTTATCGAAAGTCGAACGTTCGAGCTTCGACGCGATTTCACTCTCAAAGAGAGTCGTGAAGATTGCGCTCGTTTTGTGGTCGTCATTGATGTACGATTGTACGCACGAGCGAAGGAAGATTTGCCGTCGTCGTCGTCGTCGTCGTCGTCGTCGTCGTCGTCGTCGTCGTCGTCGTCGTCGTCGTCGTCGTCGTCGTCGTCGTCGTCGTCGACGACGCATCGTAAATTCCGACACAATGTTTTCTCGCTACGAGATGCGCGTTATAAACGCGCGTGAAAGATCCGTATACGATCGTTTAACCAACCCACGTTCATCCACCGTGAATAATAACACCGGCAGAAATAAAAGAATCTCCGCAATCTTCGACGACGTACGTCGCGCACACTCCGAGCTCCTCTCGGAACGCGGCTCAAAACTGCAGTATTATGCGCGCAATATTGTTTTTTTTCGTCGACAATTACCCTCGTTGAGTGAAAGTCGCGTGTCCGGCGAGGCTTTACTATATATGTATATAATTGTAACAAGGAGCAGGCCAAAAATAATTTTTAACGGCAAAATAATTTTTTTTTCCCCGAGGCAACGATCACGCGCGTAAAATAATTTTCATCATTAACGATAAAAAAGTTGTTCCATGAATGAAACAGTGATGAAAATAATGTAAAGAATTGGGACCCTTTTTTTAGATCCCAGCCAGAGGTGCATTTTTTTCAATCAGGGATCTTCGGACATATTCGGAATATTGATAGAGATACAGATATTCTCTTGATTACAAAAAAAAATTCTTACAATATTCTATGAATATTTACAGAGTATAGCGACGTATTGAATTTTTTTCCATTTTCGAGAAAACGGTTAATTTTTTCGGTAATTATTTTTTTTTCTTCAGGATAACGTTCTGGCACAATTATGAAAATAATTTTTTTTGCGTGTTTTACTATCCCATATAATGTCTTCACATTTTAAATTGATCGGAGAGGTAATTCATATTTGAAACAATAACAAAAATTTATATATTAAAAATGGGTTTTTTTTTTTAATGCGAAGTACCTCTTCGATCAATTTGAAATTTGGAGACGATAAATGGGATAGTAAAACGCAACAAAATAGTATATTGTGCAACTAGTGCGGCAAGTTGTCGCTTGAGGGGGCCATCGACAACGCCGCACGAGTTGCACATACTATTTTTTATTGCGAATGCGGAATAAATCCCAATATAAAATTGCCCCAGTGGGGGGGGGGGGGGCGGTGGCGGAGCCGCGGTGGGGTCCAGGGGCGAAGCCCCCCCACAGACCAAAAATAATAACTAAAAAGTTAAGAAATATACAGGAAACTTAGTTAAGGAACAATGAAAATAATTTATTTTGAACAAGAACAAGAACCGCATGAGTAATAAAATAGTATACGATCCGTCACGTCAACCTCAATTCAGCTTTAATATTTCGGTTGCGTTTTTGTTTCCGTTGAATTTCACCAACGTTATTCTTTTATTTAATTTCGGCACTGATTTTTCTTACTTTGCGCACTCAAATTATAAAATGGGCAAAAAGCTACTTTTCAACCGTAACAGCGGGCGTAAAGATACCGCTTTTCCCGCATGAGTAATAAAAAAAATTATTTTCACAATTGTGCCAGAACGTTATCCTGGAGAAAAAATAATTTCCAAAAAAATTAGCTGTTTTTATTAGTTATTACGAAGATTACGAGCTGTTATTTTCTCTAAAAATAGCCTTTATATACCTCTGTAACGTGTCCAAATTTCATTCAAATCGGTGCAGCCGTTTGTAAAAAAAAATTGATTTTCGATGAAAATCAACTTGGATCGTCTTGCGGTACGTGTTATTTTAAATTAAGAAAAAAAAAATTAACCTCGTCTTTTTTCATCAAACGGAAGCTTTTTAGGGGGCGTCGCAAAATATTTAATGTTTAACGACCAGTCTAATATATATATATATGCACCTTTGCATTACATTTTCTAGAAAAAATGTGTCTCGCCCGTTTCAGCGATCGGATTAATGTATTTTCCGTTCAATTCTTTTCATCAAGAGTCATCAACATTAAATTCTAATCAATCTTTCAAAAATTTGCAAAATATATCGCTGTTAGATTTTTAAACGTACGTCTGTAACGCGTGAGCACAAATTTTTGGTTGAATTTCGCGCGCTTACTCCACGCACGGTTCGACAAAAAGGCAGTACGCATGCGTTAAAATACGAGAGTGGGAGAATGAGGGGAACGTCAAGTTATGGGAGCGTTTCTGGTCCCGACGCGTCAAGTTACGGGAGCGTCCAGTGTATTCGCTGGAACAATGTCGAAAAGAGTTTTTTTTTTTTTTGAGAGAAAAACACGTTTAAAGTTTTCCTCTCTGCTTTCTTCCGCGCTTCTTGCTCCCACTAAAATAACCGTAACTTTCTCAATTTACAAAATATCAACCGAAAAATTAACCTACATGTTTTTGAGAATCTATACTTGGGGAAGAGAGGGGGGGGGGGTGGGGGAATAAATAAATAGAATAAAATGAATAACGAATATAATCGTCGATGTTCACAGGAGTGCGGATCGTCCGATGGTGCGGTGGTATCGAGCGAGGTGAATGGCATGGATTGCATGCCGCTCAGACCGGGACCGTTCCATTATCTGATAAGCGAGCAGGCCAAGTCTTTGGTCGCACTGCAGGAGCTTCAAAATGAGGTCGGCGCTCTTCTCGAGTTTCGGGATCTCGTTATCGAGACATTCCCGAATTTGCGCAACAAAATGGCAGCGGTGGTCGGTCCATCGTCGTCGTCGTCGTCGACGACGACCGCGGTCGTCACGGTCGTGTCAGCGTCACAGACATCGTCCCACGCGCCATTGCCATTGACGAGCGTGTCGTCGTCTCGTCATCGTATCGGCGAATGGGAACCCGGTAAAGTTCGTCGACGAGTCCCTCAAACGAGTCGCGAAACGACGGAATCGTCGTCGGGCTCGTCGCTGCCTCGCAGTCGAAGCAATTCCCACAGTGGCGGAGGTGGTAAGAATAGTGCTACCGTTCAGGATTCGGGTTTCAGTACGGAAACGTCGTCCAAGGACAGCGCATCGACGGCGATACCGAGACCCGCGAGTCCGAGACCCTTGTTGGACGAGGCCGAGGACGAATTGTGGAATTTATTGGACGTTATACACAGAAAAGGGATCAGATTGAGGGAGGAAGTCGAATCGTTGCAGGGAAGATTGGAGAGCGTCGCGCCGGACGACGCGTCCCTTGGTTTGTCCGGTGATGTCCTCGAGGCTGTGACGAACGTCACGAGAACGTCCGTGATCGACGACGACGAGGATATCGCGAATCTCGATGACGACGAACGAAAGCGTCGCATCGGTAGCGTTATCGATGAATCCGAGCATCGCGATACCATCGACGAGACGCAAGTTTCCGTGCTCAGACGCGAGAAGGAACGTCTGCTGGACAAAGTCGATCGGCTGGAAGCGGAAACGACAACGAGTCGCGCGAGGGCCCTTGAACTCGAGGACGAATTAGCAACGCTATCGGCGCTTCGAGCGAGTCTCGAGGATCGTTTGCGCTTGGTATCGCGAGAACGGAGAAACGATGTTTCGTCACCGATCTCACAGAGAAAACAGCGAGTTCCATCGCTCGTGCGGGGTAACGAAAGTTTGGAGCTCGCTGCAACGAAAAATGGCGCTTTCGTCGATCCACGATCCGGCAAGCGGCAATCGACCCTCGCCAATGTCGGTAATTCTGGGAAAGCTCACAAAAATCGTTTTCGCACGAGAACGATTGAGAAAAATGTTCTGGCCAATATCGCGCAGCAGCCATCCGCCGGAGCAGCCGCTGCCGCTGCCGCGGGTGTCGCGGAGATCGATCCGCTCGATTTTGAAGCTGCGGCCCGAGCGAGAAGACTCAGACTCGGCGCTCTTGATTCGATTCTCGTATCACCGACCCGAGTCGCGCACGCTGGTAACGTCGATGGCGTGAAAATCGCGGCGATACTCGGCGAACATTCGTCCCTCGAACTCCAGAGACACCTGATTACCACTACCGTCCACAATCAGGTATGTTACATCGATCGTTGATGATAACGAGATCGATCGAGAGTAGAGACGAGTTCGATCACCACCACCCGATCACTAAAATTACTAATTATCGGGCTTGATTGGTAATCGGTGAGTACCGATTACCAATGATTTTCAATTTTCACGTTAATGCTACTTTTTTTTTTCAACAGTGCCTCCAAAATAGACTGGACGAGGTGGAGAAGAGTACAGAGAGACTTTCGGAACGTCTCGACAGAGCGAGGGAGGAAAATGATGACCTAAGATTCCAGGTTTGTTGAAATATTACGTTCTTTCTATTCGATGACGGGTTTTTCATGCACGACTGAATAAAAATCCAAAATAATGGCCATTTTCATAATTTTGGCGTACGCGGCGGCGTTGTCTCGCTGGAATTCTCTCAATTTCAAATATCAACGAGAAAAATTCATCCTTATTTCAGCTGGAGGAGAGAAACATCGAGCTGGAAGGGACGAGAGCTCGCGTACGAGTGCTGGAGAGGCTTCGGCAGAGAGCACCGACGGAAATTGAGCCGGAACCGAGTGAAAGCGAACCAAGATGCGAGCCTTGCTGTCCCGAGCCAGGGAGCAGCACGGAATCGGCGCGTGATCACGATCATCGTCATAATTCCACGAACGAATCGAAGCCATCGCCGAGAAAACGTCCCAGTCGGATACCGTTGCCGGGAACAAAGCCAACCGCGCCGAAACCACCGGGATCGAGTGGCAGCGGCAAGAACGAGACGCGTGAATCATTGAAATCGTTCAAGTCACTGACGACGCGACCACCGAGAGACTCTGGTCGCGATGGCGGTAGCGCGACAAAGTCATCGCCGTCGTCGTCGTCGTCGTTGATGATGTCGCGCGGCGGAACGACAACGGGGACGCGGGACTCGAGTCGCGAGTCACTCGACAGGCAGAGCGTTACAAAAACATCGGGAAAAGAGGCGAGCAGAGAGTCTCTCAATCGTTCGTTGTCACGTAACAACAATTCAAATCGCGATTCGATTAACAAAACTTCCCTGTCGCGCAATCGTGACTCGTTCGATAATGCAAACGTAACAAATTCTAACAATAACATCAACAACGGCAACAACAACAACAACAACAACAACAACAACAACCACAACAACAATGTTTCGTTGTATCCGCCGGGTACCCCACCCCGAAGACCACCCGCGCCTGCCCGAAGATCCCAGAGTTTGGCACGTCCCGGCTCAGCCGATGCTGATAACGACAATGGCAAGGTGCGAACTTCCAAGCTGCCGTTTTGGATGAGCAATTGGATGAAGTAGCCGTTGTTGAGATGGTACCGTGCCGGATAAATTTATCCATTTCGAACGTGCTCTTGTTCGTCGAACCATTTCGGACAATGTGACGAGCCCGAATTTTCGGCACTCCTCTCCAAAGTGCCTCCGTACCATCTTTTTTCCTCCAACTGCTCCGAGCACTCTTTACTCTCTCTCTCTCTCCCCCCCCCCCTCTGCCTCTCTCCGGAAACGTCCGGACTCAAGGACCAGACCCTCGAGTCAGTTCACCCACCCGATCGTTTCAACTTCACGATGCTGAGTCGAAAATAATCGAGACATTTTTTTCGATGATAAATGTAACGTTACGGGGATCGATCATTGAGGGATCGTGGCTGTGCAACGACGCATCGACGGGTGTATCTATGGCCAATTTCGAGGTCGAGCGTTTCTTTCGACCCTCTCGATAAAACGCGATATTCTCGGGTTTTTTGGGATACTCACAGTGACCGAATCATTGCCAAATTATGTAAATTCATTTTTTTATGAACTTGCGAATTGTCACACTTTTTTCTATCGTGAGATACCAGAAATAATTCCGCGTCCATCGATCGATGCTCCGTTGATTTTATTGATGAATTTCGAATCTTTTTTGTCGTCGCTTTTCTAGATTCTAATCACGTCAAAAGGATTCTCTCGAAAAAAATTTTCCCTCTTTTTCGGTGTTCTTTTGAAACTCGTTTTTTTATCCGAGGAATGACCTTTTTTCTCTTACGACTCGACACCACTGGATGTCGCATTACCGATCGATTTTACTGATTGGACAAAAATCACTCGCGTCTCACATTTATATAAATATATATTCACACATACATATATCAGACTGGTCGTTGAAAATTAAATTTTTTGCGACGCCCCCTAAAAAGCTTCCGTTTGATGAAAAAATGCGATGTAAATTTTTTTTTTTTAATTAAACATAACACGTGCCTCAAGACGATCCAAGTTGCTTTTCATCGAAGAACAATTTTTTTTTTACAAACGGCTAGACCGATTTGAATGAAATTTGGACACGTTACAAAGGTATATAAAGACTATTTTTTAAAAAAATAACAGCTCGTAATCTTCATAATAACTAATGAAAACAGTTAATGATTTCGGTAATTTTTTTTTTCTCCAGGATAACGTTCTGGCACAATTATGAAAATAATTTTTTTTATTGTGTTTTAATATCCCATATAATGTCTCCAAATTTCAAATTGATCGGAGAGGTACTTCGTATTTAGAAAAATAAAAAAAATTTACATTAAAAAATGGGTTTTTATTTATTTTTTAATACAAAGTACCTCTTCGATCAATTTGAAATTTGGAGACATTATGTGGGATAGTAAAACACAGAAAAAAAAATTATTTTCACAATTGTGCCAGAACGTTATTCTGGAGAAAAAAAAATTATTACCAAAAAAATTAACTGTTTTCATTAGTTATTATGAAGATTACGAGCTGTTATTTTTTCTAAAAATAGCCTTTATATACCTTTGTAAAAAAAAATTGTTCTTCGATGAAAATCAACTTGGATCGTCTTGCGGCACATGTTATTTTTAATTAAAAGAAAAAAAATTTTAATCGCGTTTTTCCATCAAACGGAAGCTTTTTAGGGGGCGTCGCAAAAAATTTAATTTTTAACGAGCAGTCTAATATATGTATTACCTTATTGACACTGTTCTAGTCCGAACAACATTTTTCTATACAACTAACCTCGTCGTAATTTTTGTTTTCCTTCGCTGCGGAAATGTCAATCTTGGAAATTCGTTTTTCCCCCCTTTTTCTAATAATGATGGCTGCTCATCATTGGCTCGATGGTTTTCTGATCAAAAGCCTCTTGTGAAAATGAGTTAATTTTTTTTTGTCAATTCAACACAAATGTCCATAACCACCTTCCACGATACCATCACCACAATTACCATATATACCACTACTACTACTATTACTACTACTACTACTACTACTACTACTACTACTACTACTACTACTACTACTACTACTACTACTACTACTACTACTACTACTACCACTATCACTACCACTACTACTATTACTACTACTACTACCACTGCTACTACTACTACTACTACTACTACTACTACTACTACGACTATTATCCCCCTTCTACTGAAAAAGTCTGATCTGGATCTTGCGTTCGAGCAGGCCCGTTTATCATGGGCCTTCAAATACGATACTGGCCCCTTCTCGCGTTCGTCGGTCTCTCGTAAGTTATGCTTCTTTTATTATTATTTGCTTTCAACGCTTTTTCCTCTCTATCCCCATGATTTCCATTTTTTAGTTCTGGTTGTGATTGTTTTGATTCATTGTTATTCTTTTTTCATTCGCTGCGCGCGCTGAGAGCAAATTTTGCCGCAGCTTTTTTCCAGTAAACACGAACGATCCCGGTATCAGTATCAGCGATTCGCCAGTTTTTCTTTTCCCTCTACACATTTTTAACGAATCGCATGCGATGCACGTAAGGCTGGTTAGATGGAAATTATGATCTTCGGAGGAGGAGGTGTGAATGTTTATTTTGTTTTCTTCACTCTTCACGATCGTTGCGATATTATAGTCGTGGATTTTTATGCTTCCGCTCCTTTGGCAGAATTTTGCTTTACCACAGGTGCTATAAATATAGTTTTAGGACACACGAGGTTTTTTTTTTGCGGTACTCGTGCGACAAAAATTGTAAATCTGCGTAGTTTAGTTATTTTTTTCTCATACAAAACGTAAATTTTCCACCAACTTGTATGTTTCTTTTCGAATTTTCACGCTCCATTGCTGGAAAATGCTTTTTTTTTTTATTTTGTCGATCCGATTTTTTGACAATTCCCCTATTATTGGCAGTAAAATTTATTTTTATCGCGCGAATTGTGCGACAGAATGAAAATTGTGGAAACTGGACGCGAGTTGTTAAATTTTTTTCGTATTTTTCTATATAACGACGAGTATCATTTTTCATTTGCCAATGGACGATGACACGAGTCTCACGTTGAGCATAAAAGGCACGAGTTATTCCTTTTTTCATTCGTCGTGACTGTGTCCATTTGTTTATTTCGACATCTCTCTTACACCGCACGCACGCCACTTTGTTTCCTCTCCATCCCGCCGTTGAGTACCTGCACGTATATCAGAGGAAAGGTGTCCAAAATCATTCCTCCTAAGGGAAAAATGTTTTTTCAAAATGAAGGATCAAGATATAATTTGGTTTCTATCAATCTGTAGCGAAAGTGCTATTATTCAACCGATACTTTTACAAAAAGATTATTTTTTATTTTTACACACGTCCGGACAAAATGATTCCCCCATCTGAGGTAAAATGATCCTTGAGTATCCAGTCGTGAATTTAAATGATTCGACACATTTTTATTGCATTTTATTATAAAAAACAGAGAGACTCTTGGAGTCAAAGTAGAGATCATTGTACCTATGGGGATTATTCAGACACTTTTTCCCTCATACGTTTTCTTCAATTTGTATTTTTTTTTGTTTTCCTCAATGTTTGTAAAATGATTTATTCCCAAACGATTATTCATCGAGTACCGTCACGCTTTTTATGATTAGCTGATTTTCTCTTTATTTGCCTGTAAGAGGATCAGCGCGACGTCTATATGGAAATAACAATGGAATTTGCCAATGTAAAACACAAAGTAGAAAAGTAAATCGATAAAAATATATATATATATATATATATATACATGTGCGGCAGTCCACGCTATTTCGCTCGGCCTTGACCCTGACCATTTTTAATATTTTTCATCTTTTTTAATAAAATAGTATACCATGCAAGGAGTATTTGGACCAATTTTTAAATTTTTATCGCATGTATTTCAGAAGTTACAATTTTTCGAAAAATCTGGATTTCAGAAATTTCGGAACCGTTCTAACGCCGATATCTCTTAAATTAATCGATATATCGAAAAATGTTTGGAAATCGATTTTTTTCATATTAGTTCACACTTTCATAAAAAAAAGGGAAACAAATTTTAAATCATCGTTGCCAACAATTTTTCAGCGTGTAAAGTGAAAATTATTTGTTTCAAAGATGATTGCCATTTTTAATTTTTTTCAAAAAGTTCTCTAAAATAATATGATGAATTATATGAATTTTAATGCCAGTCCCATCGTGGGCCCATTTTTTCTTCTATTTTTTTAAAAATAAATTGAATTTTTTTCACGAAAATTTTGAGTGTTTCGTGCGAATTACTATAATAAGTTTCATTATTAATAATACTCGTGAGTAATAATTATTGTACTTATTTAGAATTAGTAATTATAGTGATAATTTTACAATTTTACAAGTAGCCCGATCTAATATGTGGAAGAATTATTTTGAAAAGAATATATGAATGAAACACTTGCAAATTTTTAATCTTGATAGAGTTATAGATATTTATTTTCTCACTCATTTAAAAAGTTTACACAATCGAGACTGATCAGATATCAAAATGTATAGCACAAAAACTAAGCGATCGGTATAAACGGGTGAAAACCATAACGGGTACCCAAAAATTGCACTGTGCTGTGCATGATAACGATGGTGCCTTAAGAGTAAAAGATTTTTCAAAATCTGATCAGTCTCGATTGTGTAAACTTTTTAAACGAGTGAGAGAATCAATTTCTATAATTCTCTCAAGAAAAAAAAATATGCAAGTGTTTCATTCATATATTCTCCTATAATGCATACGTTTCTTCTATAGGAAAGTAATGGAAAAATAATTCTTCAACATATCAGATCGGGCTGCTAATTGTAAAATTATCACTACAATTACTAATTGTAAATAAGTACAATAATTATTACTTACGTGTATTATTATTAATAAAAATTATTATAGTAATTCATACGAAGAACTCAAAATTTTCGTGAAAAAGGTTGATTTTTTTTTTTAAATATAAGGAAAAAAGGGCCCACGATGAGACTAGCGTTAAAATTCATATAATTCATCATATTATTTTCGAGAATTTTTTGAAAAAAAATAAAAAATGGCAATCATCTTTAAAAAAAATAATTTTAACTTTATACGCTGAAAAAATGTCGATAATGATTATTTAAAAAAATTTTCCTTTTTTTTTATGAAAGTGTGAACTAATATGAAAAAAATCGATCTCCAAACATTTTTGGATATATCGATTAATTTAAGAGATATCGGCGTTAGAATGTTTCCGAAATTTCTGAAATCCAGATTTTTAGAAAAATTGTAACTTCCGAAATAGATGCCATAAAAATTAGAAAATTGGTCAAAATACTCCTTGCATTTTATAAGAAAAAAATTGAAAAAATTAAAAATGGTCAGGGTCGGGGCCGAGCGAAATGGCGTGGATTGCCTCATATATACCCGTTAAAAAGGCGACCATCACACGCTTACACACGCTTAGCCCGCGACTCGTCCTCTGTATAAATTTGTTTTTTTTTTTCTCGGAGCTCAACACGATCCTTGATACTATAAAACTGGAATTTGATCAATCGTCGTTGTCTTCGACGATCGTACCGTTTGCAAATCGCGTTTGTAATACAATATCGCTTTCTCGTTGAAACTCAATTGTCAATAACGCCGATGAGATTTGCACGATAATTTTGAATTATTTTTTACATACTAAAAATTTTGACCTTTTTTAAAGCCACGAAAAAGCGTATTGGAAAAAAATTTGAACCACTTGTCTCGCCGTCATTGCTGCTTGTGATAGAGAAAATGCAAAATTTTGATCGTTCGAGTAAATCAAAATGTTCAATTTTATGAGGTTGAAAATTGCATCGTTAAAACCAAACGAAAATAATCATTGTCAAAATAAAATGAAATCCCGTTAAAGAATTTTTAACGTTAAAAATTATTGAAAAATTGCACGGAGTCTCCGTCTAGAAATTGAGAGTGGAAATTTGCAAGGAAAGCGCGAACACAAACTGGAAACGAAAAGATATATTTTTTACTTTCGTTGAAATTCAAAGATTCAAAATTCTTAATGAGGCGATTTTTCATTATTTTTCATTATTCAAAAATCATGTATTTTATCGTTTGGTCTTGTTTTGTTTTGCCATGATTTTTCAGGGTTTCACGACAGATCCACCGAGTTCTTGGTGCTGCTCGTCGGGCAGTGGTTATCGTCATAGCGATTCATCTTTGTATCCGGACTCGTTGAATCAGGAAACGACATCGGCAACCGGCTCGACGAGGGTCGAATTTATCATTGGCTCACCGACTCGGCACTTCGGGCCAACTTCAGCGTGGCCATCGCGTTACTTCGACAGCATCGATTCAACGGAAATGGGACCCGAGAGTCTGATGACCGATGAATATCCATTGAGAAACGGCGAGGCACTCGCCGACCGCGATTCACTGGAGTGTCATCCAATTTCCAGCGAGGGATAGAACAAACGATAAACGACGATAACGGAGAAAATGCGAAAATATTTGTTTTATCTCCATTTTACGAAATTGTGACAATTTTTTTTTTTTTTTTTTTTTTTTTTTTATTCCGCCGATCGATTCATTCGTCGATTATTCTCGACGGAGCGAAAAAAGTCGAGAATCAGTTTGTCTCGTGACAAATTACGAATTATTCGAAGAAGCTCCGTCCTCGTTTGTGAGAATCGGAACTGAAATTATATATTTCGGACGTACGGAAATATTTCCTAAAATTCCGCTTTACCCTAACGAACCAAGCCACTTAAAAGCAACCATGAAAAAACGGGTCTCTCTGCGGTCGCTTTACCCCACTGAAATTGAGAATTTGACCGGTCGCTTTGTGGTCGCAACACGGTCGTTGTTCTAGATGGCGCCACCATCGAGAGCGACCATGCGGCGACTAAGCGGTGACTCCGAGGGTAGCTTATCCCCGCTGAAATTGAGAATTTGACCAGAAAGCGACCGCGACCGAACGGTCGCTTGGTTTGGCAGGGCAACGAAGAATCGCCCGTTTTCGCTCCGTTTGTACGCGTTATTTTTTATGGTATTTTTCTTTCTAATGTCAATAAGGCTGTGTCCATCTGTTGGTTAAATTCAACGATGTTTTTTTTTTCGTTTCTTTTTCTTACATCGCTGAATACTTATCTCTGGTATGTATTATTTCGTTTTTTTTCATCATCGCGTTTAATTCAAGCGCGATGAAATTCGTCGTGACGGAACAAAAGAAAAAGATGGGACAAACGCCAATGAGATTGGTTCATTCCACTTTTTTACTTTTTTTTGCACACGTTTCATCGATATTCTTCGATGCTGCATTCCGAGATGAGCATTATTTTATTTAACGTACAAACTCTCCGTGGTTATGTCAATAATAATTTGCGCGTTTTGTGTTTTTTTTTTCTCCAAATATTATTTATTCCACGTGGTCGTGGATCACGCGACTCTGTGAGAGAATGGTGGATATCGAACGCCCGTGACTGCAAGATTTTTCTTTTCCGTGCGAAAAAACAACCCAATAGACTCGGTGAAGAAAATTTCAGGTGAAAATAAAGTTCGATCCAAGTTTCAAACGCTGTAGATATTCCGCGAGAAAAAGATCCCTATAGTCGATTCCAAATACGCTATAAATACATTCGAACAAGTACAGATATTTTTTTGTGAAAAAAATAGACATCTCTCGAATTTTCATTCCGATTGCACTTTATTTTCACGAGAGCGCATCGAATTGTTTCTCCGCAATGAAATGTAACAATGTCCGACTATAATTTCCGAATATCGTGCAACATATCAGTGTTACGGAGCGGATATTTCGATAAGCTCATCGATGATTCATGAAAATAATTACATCTGTCCAGTTGACGATCGGAGCTTTCGATAATCCGGGGGAAAGAAATAATAATAATAATTTTCGTGATCGTGTTATTTTATTTTTTCTCGATCCGCGGAGTCTGCGGAGAGGGGAGAGGCGTTTGGCCTCAAGACTGACTCCCAAGAGTGATATTGATATACACCGAGGAAAATGATTCATTTAGTTTGAATTAAATTATATAAAATATGAATAAAATTTTTTTCAAATATTCATCTCATCGAATCTCATTGAAATCAAATAAATCATTTTTCTGGGTTTATCCGCTAGAATATTTCGAAGTTTCGTGAGACTCTCTTGACTCGCGTACACCGAGAGAAATGGTTTATTTAGTTACGATACATTTATTTCAAACGAATCAAGATTCGTTCAAATATCGACCTGGTAGGTTATTTAGCAGGCCGATGTTTAAATAAGTTCGGAATAATTTATTTGAATTAAATAAACCTTCTTTTCTTGGTGCACGCACGCATTAACGTATCGACAATTATCAAACGCGTGACGCAAATTCACTCCAACGATCACTGTTATAATCACAGTTCCTTGCTTCGACCAATTTAACGTTCGTCACGTTGAACGAACGAAAAATCGAAGACAATTTTTTCACAGACTTAATTCAGTCGTCTACTTGTAAATAAATTATGTGTGTATATATATATATATATATATATACACACATACATGTGTGTGTGTGTGTGTGTGTGTGTGTGTGTGTGTGTGTGTGTGTGTGCGTGCGCGCGCGCGCGCGCGCGCGCGTGCGTGCGTGTGTGTGTGTGTGTTTGTGTGCGCGCATGAATTGGTTGTAGGCGATGTGCGAGCGAATTTTATATTTCTTCGAATGGAAAGAAAGAATCGAAAAATTTTCAACGAGTCACGCAACATTGAACATTATTGTGTCGTTGAGCGTCACGAATTTGTGATTAACGTATATAAATAGAATAATAGAACTGAAAACGATGAATCAACTCGCATTCGTATTAATTTGTCTTGTTCCTTCGGATTGTCGCGAACGGGAGGCGAAAAAACTGATCCGCGAGACTTTGAGCGAAAGAGAGGGGGGAAAAGAAGAAATAGGAAAGAAAAATATGCTCATGTACTAATAATTATTCCGTGCAGTCGGCTCGCCTGTGTCACTGCGACGAATTATCATCGTGCAAGCACCCTTGCCGAGGCTATATTATTTTTATACGCTCGCTGAAATAAATGAAAAAAAAGAAATAAAAATACACCGTGATTATCGGCGTTTCGGGTGAAGCGGCGGCTGTCATTGCGCGAAATGCATTATACATTTACCAAGATCCGATATACTTGCAATGCACGAAACTGGTCTGACGAATTTGCGATAATCGTGAGTACAATTTTTATGAAATACGACGTGGCCACGTGGCACAATGTGTACGCGTGAATGAGAAGAAAAAACTGCAACTAAAAATAAATCACGACAAACTTGTACATTCAATGCTTACCTCGCGTCAAAGGGAAATATTTAAATATAATCGATAGGGCCCTGTAAATAAGATAAATTATACGTGTCAACGAATTGCGCGCGCACGCGATAATGTCATATAGAATTAATAAAGTGAAATTACATATTGCACGGTGATATTTATTTATTAACAATTGTATATAAATATCCGGGATCACCTGTCATTCTAGACTTTTTCGATGCAATAACTTCGACAAAGCGGGAGATCGTTTAATCTACTTTATTGTGACCTCAATAACATAAACTTGAGTTTTCCCCCTCGAGCGTAAACCGGAAGTCATAGTAATATTTCGAAAGAAACGTGCAAAATTTAATACTTTAACTTTTACTTTTTTTTACCGCTTAAAATTACAAAACTACATGATTGCTCAACTTTACTTAACTGAGAGGTAAACGAAAAATTGTTTTACCCAAAAATCAAAAATTTATATTTTTGAAACAAAAAAACACCATCCTGAAATTTTCAGGATCTTTTAAGATCAGTAGAAGTAAACAAAAAAAATGTAACCAAAAATTTAAAGTTGATCGTGGATTTACACGATTTTTAAACATTCCAAAATTCACATCTTTGAAAAAACAAAAAACACCTTTCTGAAAATTTTCGGATCTTTCAAGATCAGTACAAGGTATTGCATATAAAAAATTGAACCAAAAATAACATATATTATACCTGGAAGGTGAAAAAATATGATTGAATAACCATTTTACACAGCAGAAATAAACAAAACAAAAAAATTAATACATTTTTATTTAATTATAAAAAAAATTGATGTTACAATGTTTGTTAATAAATGTTAATCGTAAATAATTTTTTTGTTGTATACATTTTTTAATAGTCAATGTAAATCAGCTAACTTCGAAAAAATCGAGATATAACATACAATGAACAATCGTCCAACTTTCGATAACGCGAGTTCCGAAAATATTAGACCTAGAAGGTTGATTTTATTCCTCAAAATGTAGGTAATTTTATACTCTACAACATTTATTCTTGGCATTTTTTCGATTAAGTAAACTGGATAGAAGTTACAAGGCAAAGAAGGCTAGCGTGGCGGTCCCTTGTGCTTGAAAATCACTATAAAGTCAAACTTTTATCGGCGCTGACACAGCCAATTTTCATCGTATTGGAATTTTTTTTTTTTTTTTTAGTTTTGTAGCAAATTTTATCTTTTTTAAGATTTATACTGACTATTATGGTCGTACCATCAGCAATAAACGTTTTATTCAGGTATAACGCAAATTTTGCAGGTTTTTTGTGAAATTACTCGGCACTCGCTATAACGTCTAACTTCGATCGGCGCAATTTTTGTCGTATAACAATGACTTTTTTAGTTTTGTAGGGAATTTTCTCATCTTTAAGATTCATCAACTTTGGTTGTATGATTAATCCTGAACGACTTATTCGAGAAAAACGTAAATTTTGCATGTTTCTTTTGAAATTGCTATAACTTCCGGTCCACGCTCGAGGGGGAAAACTCAGGTTTATGTTATTGAGGTCACAATAAAGTAGATAAAACGATCTCCCCCTTTGTCGGAGTTAATGCAGAAAATAGACCTTTTGTAGTCTAGAATGACTTGCCTATCCGGGGAAGTCCTTTTTTTTTTTAATTATAATACGCGATCGATCGAAGAATGGTGCAAAATCTTGATACGTTAATTTTTGTGACGCTGGGAAATTTGGAAAATCGCAAGAAATCAATTATCAGGGGTAATTATAGTAAAATATTGGTAAATTTTGCAATTTTTTTCTCTTTTTTTTTTGCGTGAATCAAATCTGAGACCGACAGCCCGACTCTTTATTGAAGATAACGTCGCAACGTTCCCGTCTTTTTGTACCTTTCAGGAATCTCCGTGAACAAAAGACGATATACTGATTCTCGCATTCTTTTCTCTACTGGCTTTTCGCATCTTCTTATCTTGGAGATATAGAATATTATTGTGGGGAGGGGTTGACAAATTCTTTGTCCCAGGTATGATTTGAGATGGTAACATTGGTAAGAGAAAAATTGGAACCCGGAAAATTGACCCCTATATATTATCGGTTAAAATGTTCATCGAAATGTTCCACTGAAATAATAACTTGGATGTATTTTCGAAAGCACAATGAGTATAATGAGATTAAGGGACCCTGGTGAGTTATTTAATTATAGGCGCGGTATTTCAAGCTTCTCAGGCGATTCTCCGAGGAGTTATACGCAGTCAGAAAGTCGAAGAAATGGAAATTTTCAAGAATTTTTCTGGAAAGACATTTTCATTTATTAAAGTAAACATTTATATGCATATTTTTGTGAGTTTCAACGTTATTTTGAAATTTTTCTTTAAAAAAAATAATGATTCTCGAAGCCACTGTAGCCGATCTCCGGGAAGTCCTCTAAAAAAAGTCGTCTTGCGGTAAGCATGATTTGTCTGGATTGGATCATGCAAAATAAAGAAATAAAAAAGATTTGGTTATTATAATGTACAATGTAGTATTTGATCGAAGAAATAAGCAAAATGTCTATTTTTAACAAAATGGCGGCTCCTCAACAAAAATTTCGATTTTTGATGAAAATGTTTGCCGTAAATTGTTCATAAAATGGAAAATATTTATCGGTAAAAATTGTTTTCCGATTGATTAAAAAAAAATAGGGGAACGTGGGGCAAAACGGGCACGCCAAAAATTTCGAATTTCGGGGGAAACCGGGCACGTTCTGAAACTAAAAAATCATAAAATTCAAAAAATTTCTTATTTTTGAAAAAACTTATAGTTTCGAAGACTGAAAGTAAAAATCGATGTACAAATTGTAGTTAATGATTATTTTATTTACATTTTACAAAAGTTGCATTGGTAACTTATTTGATCGTTCTTAACGCCAGCACACAAGGTGTGAGCCCACTTCTGGCAAGTTGTGCAACAAATCCAGTCTTCGGAGGATATTGAATACAGTTGTTTACTAAAAGAGCAAGAAAGTTTGTTATTTTGTTTTTTTTTTTTTATTCGCTAAACTGGTGCGATATATTGGGCTGGTAATTATAGCAGTTTTTCCACGACTTGCTCTAGGGCGCGATGTTAACATTTTATTTGAGAACAATAAAATTACGGTGTATGTATCTTTGATAAGTCAGAATCATTAATTTAGATTTTTGATACCTCTGAGAGGGCGTGCCTGTTTTGCGCCGATTTTTTTTTTTTACAAAATTAAAAAAAAAAGGATGGGAAATCATCGCATCATATAAGTATATATGATGCGATGAATATCGCACAAGTCCAAATATTTCCCATATAGCAAAATATTTATTCATATATAATCAGATACGGCAAATGTACTTATGCTAGATGCCATCGCAACATGGCTCGGCGATGTCCGTATATTATATCGTTTTACCTTGAATACGAGGAGGTTATCCTGGTCTTAAGTTCGATTTATCCGAAAATGAACTTTGAGTCAGATTCTAGACTAAGTAAGGTAAAATCTAGTCTACGACGTTCTCAACCAGCAAAATACCATAGAATCTCTACTTCCATGTGTATTCGTATCAAGTAATTCCATTAAGGCGGTATTCTGGTCCGGACTAGAGACATACATTTTAAGCGTGTTCGTGAGCTCGAAAAAAAATTAAAAAAAATACTTTTACCATTCTTTTTTTTTACAACAATTTTATTAATATTTTGATAATAAACAAAAAAAAACGTCGAGAACAAAAATGAAAATTAATCAAGTTATACAAGCTGGTAAAATTGGGGCTAAAAAAAGGGGTGCGCTGTCTGATACGATTGCAACCTTTCTGGCAATCCAATATAAAATAATAAAAAAAATCGGTCGAGTAGAAATTGAGATATCATGTCAGCCGTGTTGGGAAAGGTACTCGTAGTTTTGAGAAAAACGACTATAGTCCGATTTGCTCCGACGCGACGGGCGTAATTGCTCCTAGTTGATATATTCTTAAATGTCTAAACTTTAAGAATATTCAAAAAAAAAATCATTTTTTCAAAATTCTGGCCCAGAATACTCCCTTAAATACAAAATAAATTCGATTCATATTGCAGTTATTGTATTAACATTATGATGTTGCAACGATTATTTTGATTTAATAGTTACAAATCTCTCATTGATCATTACTTATAAACATTATCAAAATTACGGACAAAATTATGGCGGCAAAAAGGTAGATTCGAATGGAAATTTTATCCTCGCAATTTTTATGTTGCGGGTTTTAAAAAATAATATTGACTAATTCTTATTATATATCATTATGTATTTTAAGCCGGATATTTTTGTATCCGGATATTACTTGTAAGATATTATTGTAATTAGATATTATACAGATGGTTATTTTTGTATACAGATATTTTGTGATCAAGTTATTTTGAGTTATGGAATTTTTAAAAAATATTTTGATCGAACCCTAATTTTCCGGGGACGGAATTTTCTTTCTCTCATCCATTACCTAAATTTGTGGGATTTTGGCGCCCCTAAAACTATCCGGAGACTGCAAAAAACCTGCGTCACTCGGTGGAGAAGCCTCAAAGGGCTTTTCCAAATTTTTTTTTTCACCTTTCGCGAGTTCAACGGACATTCGATAGTCGGACTTTCCCATTCAAGATCACTCTGCATTGGTAAGTGCGAAGAGGGAACCTTGGCAAATAAAAATGCAACCCACTCCTTTCACTTGATTTCGAAATT
This sequence comes from Alloplasta piceator, assembly GCA_946863875.1. Classification (NCBI taxonomy): domain Eukaryota; kingdom Metazoa; phylum Arthropoda; class Insecta; order Hymenoptera; family Ichneumonidae; genus Alloplasta; species Alloplasta piceator. The sequence continues at coordinate 122,727 of OX333072.1, forward strand.
CCCAAGGTATAATCAAAACCGCTAAAACCAGATTCTAGACACAAAAAGATCACTTATTTTTTCAATCTCATTCGAAATATTATGCCCTCGAGCTCGACAATCCCCAAAATTGATTCTTGATGTCTTTTACTTTTTTTCCCCATCATCGCGAATCCTCAAGCTCAATCCGACGAACGATCAAAGGATGATCGAAAAAGTCGATTCTCTCCATGCTTTTCGTCTTGGAGAAAAAGGAATTCGCGCGGTTCTCCTCGGGACTGCGGGCATTATAATTCCGAGAAGATGGATACGCCGAGGGCGACTATCCAAAATAATAACGAGTTAGAAAGCGAGTTTAACGTTCTCCGCGCTGTGATAATTAGGACTGGTATATAGTTGTGCGTCGAGAACAGATCACGAGATGAGAAAAAAAAGAATTAAAGAAAAAGGAGACGAATACCTCTCCTCGCAAGATTTTGTCCTTGACTCGTGAGTGTCCGTTTTTTTATGACTCTCTGCCCGAAAAATTTGAAAGAGAGAGGATCTTCGTCGATGAAGTAAGCACGATATCACATGCTTCTTCGTCGAAAAATTCTGCCCTCCGTGTGTTAAAAATTCAGAAGTCAATTTGTAGGTCTTGTTCCTCGGAATTTTTCCAAGATTATCCGCGTTGAAACATCTTAAATCAATATAATTGCAATGGAGGTGCCGCGTCGTGGAACTGTGGCCCAAATATTGCGCCGATGACGGGTATGATGATAAAATTATAATGCACGATAAATTTTTCGATCAAAACAATTTTATTGATCCAAGGCAAAATCAACGATATTCATGACTCTCGAGTTTTACTACATTCCTATTTTATTACACGATCGAGATCAATTGGTCGATAAACTATACGGAGTTTTGTTATATTGAGGAAAATTTCGATTCAGCCGCACAAATGGTTTTCAAATTGTTCCCGATATTATGGTCATTCTTCTTAATTATTTTTCATTGTTGTTGTTGTTGTTGTTGTTGTCGTTATTATTATTATTATTATTATTATTATTATTATTATTATTATTATTATTATTATACCCCCATATCCAAATGGCACTGGCAGCAATGACCATGCAATCAAAATCAATCATTAAAAACCTTCAACATCCCATAAACGCTGTCACTTTATGGTCCATGGTCATTCCATGACCCGCGGACTTCTTCGCTGCATCTTGCGTTAATTTTCAAGGTAAATTGCTACTCCAAAAAAAAAAAGAAAATTTCTTGGGTTGCATATTGAAGTATATATTTGAAAAAACATGCAAGTAAAATTTTCAGTTAAAATACTTAATATTGACTGATAGTTACAGTAATTTGAGTGATAGCAGGTAGGTAGCGTGAAGCGGATAAAGAGAAAAACTATTTGTGTAGAAATTTTTGATAATTGTTTTTAAAACCTACTTTGTTAAAAATTTGATAAAAGATTTTTTGATAAAAATTTGATAAAAGATTTTTTGATAAAAATTACTATGAAATGATTTGAATAAATACTCAATGAAATATAACTCGATCCTGTAACAATCAGTGATGTCTTTGAAAAAATCTCCCAAACATATATAGACAATTTTTCACTCGTTACAATGGCTTTGCCCTTTAAAAGTCACGTGTCTCGATCTTGTCATCAGGGTGCGTTCTTTGATTCATCTTATTATCCTTTATCACCGTCTCTTTTAGTTCAATGTGCTTGACAGTGACGGAAGAATGAAAAGCTGAATAAAAGAACGCGCCCATATCGTTCGAGGTTTCGAGTGTCGTCCGCCAAACATCCGCCGGCCGACGCGTCATTTGGGGTCAAGTACGTTTTCGTAATAATTTCCACGAATAACGCCATCATAACCGAGTCGTGATTCTCTCGCCTCCTACCTTATTCCTATGTTTATCGCAAAAAACATTATCTCGCGAGAATATTTATTGTTATGATGTTTAAAAAAAATCAAACTAGCCGTTTAATCGTGCAGATTAATCGTACTGTCTCTGTCAAAAGTTGCACTATTCAATTAACCTTTTGATCCTTTTTCATCCTTGAATCTCTTTTTTTCTCTTTCAATTTGTTTAACGGAAATAGAACGATGAAAAGACGAATAAAAAGACGCACCCAAACACATTGAAATAATAAAAAGACAAACGTCCATGAAAAAGGGTGCCTGTCCATCCTGTTTCATCGTTCTTGGATCTGTCTCTGTCAAACGCATTGACATGAAAAGTGTACAGGAATAGACATAAAAAGTGTACAGGAATATGAAAAAGAATAAAATATGAATCAAAGAAACGTTGTCAAGGGATAAATACCAAATGATTTAAAGAACGCAACTTTATTGACTGTCCGCCGTCAATTAATTCCTAGCTGTCTATCGACGGACATAAAATGCCTGTCATCGGTCTGTCTCTCTTTCTTTTTGTTACAATCTCCGGAAGGACTTTCTTAAAATGAAACTTGAGAAAAATATCGGAGAGAAACGCGGTCGAAATAAAAATGCTTCTCATCATCGCGTCTTTGGAATCGTAATTATTATGGTGCTCGCAATTGTTTATGTCGTCTGACACTCGACGATACGTACGTCATAGCGGCTGCTGCCGCTGCCGAAGAACGGGGAAATCATTTGACCGAAGGTCGACCTCGATCGTGTTGAATAAAACGGGAGAGAGAGAGAGAGAGAGAGAGAGAGAGAGAGAGAGAAAGGAAAACCTTGTGCACCAATAGTTCTACGATTTTCATTGAGTTTATTCACCGATGTGCAGCGTGACGTGAATTTCGATAAGTTTGTACAAGCAAATGACTTGAAATCCGCGTTTACAGCTCGCAGGATTATTTTATTTATAATCGTGGCACGGATTTGTCGCTTTTTTATTATCGTACAGCGTCGTTGTGAAGGAAGAGAGAGAAAGGTCACCGCGGATCCGCCTCGGATCAATGCGATAAACTCAAAGGACGAGGTCAATAACGATGATCGACACTCCGACAGAATCGCGAGTTATCGACGATTACGATCCGTATGCCGATCGCCCACCGGGACAGCGAAACACGTAAATCTTTGTCTTCATTTCTTTTTATATACACGAAGAATAGGAATTCTAAGGAGTGATTCATTATTTATTTATTTATTTATTTATTCATATTTACCCGCATAAATGAATTACAAGTTACAACACACGCTGCTGCAAAATCTTTCTTCACTAACGGGAGTTGCTGCATTTTTTTCCATAACCGCGCATATTCCCAAATATGTAAATGCAGAGAATCTTTGATCAAATCAATAAAAAGTATCATTAAGTTTTATAGTTTAAGTAGCAATGACACGATAGCGAGCAATTATTTTATTTATCTTGGTCAATTATTTATAAGTTTTTTATAATTGATCGATACTTAAAATTCTGTATTTTGTTATTAATTAATATAATTATTAACTATATGTTAATTATTTATAATTCTTTTATAATTTTTTTATCGGTACGAAGTTTAGAAATTTCATCACTAGCCTCAACTTTCTTTCTATTTATTCAATTTTCACGCGAGTATCCGAATTACGTCACGATGGTCACGTCCACAAATAATTCTGATTCCATCGAAATTTGGGTACAGTGCAATAATATGAGTAGTCAAACGATCCTCTTGTCAGCCAGCACTCCTCTTTCCCAATGCCCTCTCATACGATATCGATCATCGAAACTTCCACCGATGAATTGTCAAAATAAATAATCGATTTCTTTGTTTCGGCAGAGACTTGGCTGTGTTTATGCATTTGCTGAAGGCCTCAGTCGGCAGCGGGATACTTTTTTTGCCTCACGCATTCAGACGAACTGGATACGTATCTGCTCTCGTTTGCAGTATCATAATCGGCCTGATAAGCTGTCATACGGCGGTGCTCACGGTAATGTTTCGATAAATATCGAAATAAACGATCGTAAACGTTTCTATAAAAAATTAATCCTCCATCAATGTTCTTCTTCTCTTCTTCTTCTTCTTCTTCTTCTTCTTCTTCTTCTTCTTCTTCTTCTTCTCTTCTTCTTCTCAATTTCTTCTCCTTACAACGTGCAGCTAGTGAAGCCCTTACTCAGCTATTTTAATTAATATGTAATTGAATATTGTGCAAAGATCACCAGGCAAATGAGCTTTTTTCTCGCTCTCAATTTTAATCGTTGGGATATGAAAAATATTTAATCGAGTCGCGCTGACCTCATCATTATCAATATAAGGGATCTTGTCAAAATTTTCGTCCTATGATAGTTAATGCGGGCTTATTGATTGTGATTTATTAATAGACGTTTGATCGATCGAGCGTCCATCAAGTTCGAAAGATCGTATCATTAATCTGTTTTTATACTCGAAAAAATTGCGATAAAATCTAAATTACCGAATAGAAGCTCTTTGTCCTGGGACCCGTACTGGGGTCTCGTACCTCGAATTATCAGTCGCAATACGATAATGATGGTTCGAGGATTTTACACTATTTTTATTAATATATTTGAAGGGGTAATGAAATATGAAATTGCTCGGATAATAGACGGAAGGTTAGTCATGCGTTGAGGATAATTACACACCGAGGTGCCTCGCGATTAATAGCCGATAGTTCCACGGATAAACGAGCTGTACCTAAAATTATAATGTAACCGTAGCAACGATTTCCCGGAATCTATTTGCGATTGCACGGAGATTAAAAATAGTAATTATATTCATGGATAATTCAGTACGGCATTCCAAGCTGCAAATCCAGTCGTTTTTCAAATGGTTTTTCAAGCTGAGCTAAATATTTACCGTCAAAATACTGGGTTAAAGTTTCGAAAGGATCAAGATATATATTATTGAGAAATCTTGATTTTCAAATTTCAAAATAACAATTAAACTTGTGAAACTGGAAACAGATTCGTCGATCGTTCATCATTCCCCTCAATGGTGGAAATAAAATAATGGAAAAATAAAACCTTTTTCGACTTTTAAGTAATTTTGGTATTACACCGGAAGGTCTTTGAAAATATGAAAATTATTCGTAACGAGAAATATTCACTGTCAAAGTACCGTGTCAAAGTTTTAAATCGAAAGCGTTATTTGTTTTGTGGGGCCCGAAGCGATTTCGTCCATCTTTCATCATTTGTTTCGATGGAAGAACTAAAATAATGGAAAAACAAGACTTTTTCGACTTTAAGGTAATTCCGTCGACTCACTAAAATATCGTTAAAAATCTTCGTCTCAAAATTTCAAAATACTATTTAATCCGTATTGTATTATTTATTTTGGGCAACAGTGAAAAGTTCTGTAACCAGATCAATGCTATTGGAGCTTTTGCTCAATTCTCTCCAACATTATTGGACAATCCGATACTCTCAAATGTTCCTGCTATGATCATTGCCCAAGAATTACATATCGCTTTTTTTCTCCGTGCAGAGTCTGCATTCACAAATTATCTCGCTATATTTTCTCCATCGGCCGAATACGTTTCAAACTCAATCTCTGTTAAGAAATTCCAAGAACTCCGAGCGGAACTATATTTTTGTTGCAAATTAGCGAATGAATGAATGAATGAATTGATTAAAAATGTAGTCAATATTTAGAATCGCTGCTTTTCCGAAAAACAACGAAACATTTTTTTCTCCGCGATGATCAGCTTTATCGTGTCAATATCGATTCGATATTTCGTTGGGGGGAGGCTGAAATTTTTCGCTATAAACTCTTGGATTACATCGTAATAAGTGATATTCAGTTGGAGGAAGCTGAAATTTTTTACTAAATTTTTTTTTCGCCATAACAAATGATAATATTCAGGTGGGGGAAGTCGAAATTTGCTACTAGAATGGATATCACCGTTGCAGAGTTTCTGTGATTTTGGTGCTGTTTAAAACCTCATGCAGTTTCTTGGAATATGGAATGGAATGGAATGTTATACATATGATAATAATATTCAGGCCGAGATTTGTATAGAAACTCCGCGTGTAAAGTTTCATACAGTACCGGAACCACATGGAACTCTGCAACGGGATTATCCCTTTGTTCCTTGTTTTCGCATACTTCAAAATCCGATAACTTATGAAATTAATGGGAAATGTCAGCCTCCCCCGATGAAATATCACTCACTATGATGGAATAAAGAACACCATGGTGAAAAATAAAATGTCCCGCCGTTTTTCGGAAAAGCCGCGATTCTAAATATTTACCAAAAATGTTGAAAAAAAAACTGTACACGTGTCTCGTCGAGGCTCGACGAACCAAAAAACCTGAGAGAGGACGCAGGGCCCAAATTTAATGAATAAATTTTCGTGCCGGGAGATTCCTGAGCTTCTCGCGAAATGATGTTACGATAAAAGTATTTTTTTTATTTTGTTTTTCTTCAACGATCCTATTTTTGGCGATTCTCTCTGTTTTAATTTCTAATTTCTTCGAATTGCGATTATATCGCATTTTTTAAATGCCATATCTTCGATGGATAATTCCGGATTTGCGAACTTCTCGTATGTTTAATCAATGATGTTTAATTTAATTTCGAGTGTCAAGGAATTCGCTTAATTTGATTTACGCACGCATCGCACACAAACAAACGTGCGCTTGTGTGCGTAAATGCAAATAAAAATGAATGCACCTCTCGTGTTTGTACGCGGCGTGTGTTACGCAAGACCGGTGGACCAAAAATTGTCGAGCGATATTTTTAATATTCGTGGGAGTATATCGGCCGCCCAATCCCCAATACATACCGTATCGACAGCGAGCTTATGAAAATAGTCAGCTCGACTATTTTCAAGGATCGATAAAAAAAATTGATCATTCATTCAGTACAGTACCTGTATTTGGTGTAAATAATTTTATTTGAAACAGAGGCAGAGGGAGAGAGTAACAGAGGCCTACATTTTATACAGGATTTATTAGTCCGATATTCAAATAAATCAGACAAATTTACAAATTGGAACGGTTTATAATAAAATTATAATATCTTATTTCAAAAAATTTATATAAAAATTTTAGTCAATAAATTTAGATTAAATTGCGCTTGATAAATTAGACAATGAATAAATTTAAATAAAATAAAAGAAAAATTATTTGATTTTTAAAGAATTTGCCACAGGTGCATGAAGTTTCAAGTAAAATCATTTAAATTGAATTGATAGAACGGTCACTCTTTGGAATGTTGATTTGTTGAAAATTGTACGAATTGATCGACGGTGCCAATTTATCGCATTTTATCGCGTCAGTATTTGACCGAGTTTCTTCGAGCTTCGTTTCTCTCCCTTTATCACCTCTCTTTATCTCTCTCTCTCTCTCTCTCCTTCTCCGTCGCACATAATAGAAACGAGTTTGCCTCATACCTGAAATACAGGTGCAGTGTGCCCAGATCCTCTGCAAACGTACGCGTCGACCAGTGCTGAATTTCGCTGAGACAGCCGGTGCCTCGTTTCACGCTGGACCCAAGTGGATTCGAAAGTACGCGAGCACCTTCAACGTCACGACCAATATCTTTGTCTGCTTCGTTCAATACCAGACCACAATAATATACTCCCTCTACGTGGCGACTTCGAGCCAGCAAGTTAGTCGCCGATCGACCGACAGATACATTAACGTTTCGATCCTTTTTCTCATTCCCAGGGCTTTTGTTTCGTTTTTTTTTTGTGCCCCCGCCTCCTTCGGTTCCTGGAAGAGCTCTTGGTAGAAAAATTTCATCGGAGATTAATATTTCATAGCTCAATCGATTGGATTTGATTTTAAAAAGAAATAATATCTCATCGTCGAGAATCACTTATTTTGAATTTAAAAAATTCGCGCGCTTTCACAGCGCCTCCGTCGCAATTATGCGCAATTCGCCAATGAGCATGTTCGCATAATCCCGCGTGGGAAATTTCAATAATGCAAATATTCAAATGGCACGTTTCGTATTCAAATCAATCGTTTTGATCTATTTTTATCTTGTAATTAACGTTAACGTCGAAAATGTTGAAATTTATCCGTAATAATTTTTTTTTTACAAAAATAATACTCACGATACGGAAATTCCATTGACTCTTTTCCATCATCCACACTCGGAGAAAGTTGAGCATTTTTTTTTCTAAATTCATCGTCGCACACGCGTAAGAGCGATCGAATGTCGCATCAATAATGATTTTCCACGCAGGTGATCGAGAACTTTTCCGGCATGTCACTGGATGTGCGGATCTACGTGGTAATCTTTTTCCCGATCTACTGTGGTCTGGCGATGATACCCGATTTTAAGAATCTCGTGCCGTTCTCCATTCTCGGAGCGTTGTTTCTTGGATTTGGTTTTTTCGCAACGCTTTATTATCTCTTCGTCGACATACCCGATCCACAAAGACTCGTCGCTTACACGGGAATCGATGCGATACCGATTTACTGCAGCATCTTTCTCTTCGCCGTTCACAATATGTCGGTTCTGTTGCCCCTCGAGAATACAATGAAAAATCCCAAACGCATGCCCGTCATACTCGCGACGAATATGATTTTAAATATCTTCATTTACATTGCGTTCGGTTTCTTCGGTTACAACAAGTACCCCGACGCCTGCGACACGGTCATCAAGAATTTGCCACTTCAGGATACGTGAGTCGTTGCGACGAGTCTTTTATTGTTATCCATAGATTCCAAAAAATATCTCGGAGAGGAAAGGTGTCCGAATTAATTGACTCAAGGGGATCACTTTTAGCGGTCGAAAAAATATCTCACTTTGACAATTTATTTTGAGGGTATGGAAAGAGAAATGGGATTTATTTTCAGAGTTTACCATCGTTTCGATACAAAATGACCCGACGGCGACAGCCTTTCGAATCGCTTTGATTTACACTCCTTGACCGGAGGACGGATTTATAGTAATTAAAGTATAAAACCTGGAATAATGAACTAAAAAAAATTATAATCTATACAGGGATTTTTTTGAAAATTAAATTTTGTAGAAATGGTGCATTTTTGAAAAAAAAAACGAATCAATTTTTCGGCATAAAAATAAGCGGTACATTGTTCATTGCAACAAAGTTAACGTCAACTATAAAAACGCCTATCGAAAAACGCCGAAAAAAACGCCTAAAAAACTTGCATGGATTGCGAAGCTACTGTCAAAATTCAAGTCTTCTCTCGGCCGTTTAAAATGAAAGAAAAAAAGCCTCGCGGAAGCACAAATGCAAATAAAATTCTTTCGAATCTTCTTCGAACGACACAGACGCGTTTAACCCCTCAAAAGTAATCCTGAGTGTATGGTTATTCGCAGTTTGGCTCAACTCGTTAAAATCGCCATTACCCTTTCGGTAATATTTACTTATGGACTTCAGTATTACGTTCCTGTGAGCATATTGTGGCCCCTGATCGCACCCAAGATTCATCGTGATCATCATTACGAGATATTCTTTAGACTCGGAGGTGTCACGGTATCCGGTAATTGAAAAAATAGACGAATCAACGAATCATAGATATTTATCCGGCAGATAAACGCTTATAGCCGATAAAAAGTGTGTGAAAATATTTATTTCAGTCCTTCTCGCTGTGGCGGTACCACAAATGGCACCTCTATTGGGCCTCTTCGCTGCCCTCGGTATAACAACGATCGTCCTTCTGATTCCAATCCTCATCGAATGGAGCACGAAATTCTACGATCGTGAAAGCCGTTTATCGTTCTACGCCCGAACAGTGAAGAATTCAATGATCCTCGTGATTTGGATGCTGCTTCTGGTACGTTTTATCAATTTGTTTCGAGGACGGAAGGTCGATGATTCTTTCTCCATTATTCCCCCCCCCCCCCCTCTTTGGGCAATTTTTTATTTTTTCCCCGGCCATTATTTCCATGGCTCAATGATATCGAAATATTGCGTCCCAAAAATAACGAGATCGTCACAATGTTGAATCGTCGTTTTTCTAGATATTCGGAGCGACGGAAAATTTACGCGACATAGTAAAAACGTTCAGCGGTAAGAGTGAAGTCGTGGCGGATATATGCGAGTGACACCGATTACGATCGCTCAAATATAAGTATATGTAGGTATATATCTGTATATTCAACGCTACATTCTCCAACGATACCCTCGATCAATACAGATAACGAATCAAACGTTTATTTTCATTATCGATTGGAAGTAGCTTCTTCTTTCAATTTTCCGTTCTTTTTTCTTTCTAAATGTTCTCAGTGCTATTTTTCATCCAACGACCGCGCACTTTCGTGCATTGACACTCGCGTTCGTACATTGCGGTACATAATCGAAATTGCGTAATGACCGCGAGTACTCGTAACTCTGTGTATGTACAACGTATACTGTATCGTGGTACATTGAACACGGTATACTGTACACATTACGTGTTCGTGGAGATCCCCGCGAACGGTAAAGAAGTGAAAGGGTTTCTTCGGCGCAGCCACGAAGGCTCCGCAGCAACGATCGTGCCAGCAAAATCATGGAGTTATATTACCAGATTACTACTATGAAAATCCCATTCTAAAATAACGCTGGGAAAATGCTGGGTACTCAAAATTATTGTTAAAGATGACCATCATTCTCCTTCGATGAAAGATCAAGGGGTCATACGCAGTTAGGATTTTCAAAAATTTTTTTTTTTATTTCATTTTCGTTATGAACGGACATATTCTGAAGTATATACACAGAAAATTTTATGTTGATTCGACAAATATTTTCCAAGTTATAGGCTTTTTTTAAACTCGCAACTACCATGTGTTTGAAACTTTGAACGCATTTTTCTCAAAACTGTGTTTTTAGAGTCGGTGAGCGAGATTTCTCAGAAACGGTATAACCGATCAGTCTCCAATTTTTACACAACCTCTGTATAAATATATTTTACGGTAAGACAAATATTTACCATTTTATAAACACGGAAAAAACGATTTAGTTGGTTCAACCAACCAGCTTAGTGCTCTGAGCGCCAGAAGAGAAATTAGTCGGGACAACTAGATAGTTGGTTGGGTCAACTAACCAACCTTATTTATCAGTTACCACAATTAAGTCGATTCGTTGTGCTAACTAAAAAATTGGTTTGGTTAGTTGACTCAACCAACTATCTAGTTGATCCAAATAATTTCTCTTCTGGCGCTCAGAGCACTAAGCTGGTTGATTGAACCAACTACGTCGCTTTTTCCGTGAACAGTTTGAGGCAAAAATTTTCATAAAAAATCCAACATTTTCTTTCAGAAACCGCCATTTTGTTAAAAATAGATATTTTGCTTATATCGGCCTTCCATCAAATACTAGATTATACCTTAAATATTAACAAAATCACCGGAAGACAACTTTTTTTTAGAGGACCTCTCCGGAGATTCATTACGGCAGCTTTGAGAATCATTATTTTTGAAGAAGAAAAATTTCAAAATAAAGCGAAAAGCTACAAAAATATGGATATACATTTTTAAGTTGATACATTAAAATTTCTTTCTATCAGAAAAAATTCTTGAAAAATCGCTTTTTCGACCTCGTGACTGCGTATATAGTTATTTTTTATTTATTTATTACTTATACTCAAAGGGTGAACGACACATAAATACTAATTACGTTTCTCCGATAAAAATATAATAGTAAATATAGATGTGCGGAGGAAGGGCTGAATTAAAATGATGCCAAGAGGTAAAAAGATCCCTACTTTGTTCATCGAACCTGATATTCGTCTAGCGAACGACGAAAATGCTATATTCGAGTTAGTTGATACAATGCTCGGTCAATTTGCCAAAAAAATCGCGCGAAATCGAAATCCCGTCCGTGAGATTCGAGGTGAGTGTATTTTGGCACATTCAAGATGTTTCTTTTTCGCTGTTGTATCAGCGCACTTTTTGGATCTTCCGAAGTGTATGATTCTACGCTGATTTGATTCAAATCGGTTTAGTTGAGTTGGTTCTATGCGCAACGTGTATGAGAATGCCGACGAGGGCAAAATGATCCCCCACTGTGTTTGCAAAATGATGCCGGGATCATTTTACCCCAATTAATTTTACTTCGTTGCAGATGTTGTAGATTCATGTGTGGCTTTTATGGTGTATTCGACTCCAAGACTGTTTGTGTTTTTATAATAAAAGGAAATAATAATATTTGAGAAATAAAAAAAGGGACATTATAAAAGGGAATTAGCGCCATCTTCAAAAATTCATCGATATAATAATGAATGACAATCGTGAAAAACGTAAACAGATTCATAATTAATGTCAAAAACCCCCAAAATCAGGGATCCCAATCCGCCGACTCAGGGATCATTTTACCTCATGGGGGGGGGGGGGGGGGGGGATCGTTTTGCCCATAGGTGAGTGCAAAATGATCCTTTTGCCGAAGATCGAAAAAATATTAAATACTTAAAAATTGAAAGTTCAAATACTTATTAAAATCGCAAAATTATCAGCTAAATAACTAGTTTCTCTACAAATGGATGAAAATAATGATATCTTGATCCGTCATATTGAAAAATCATTTTTTCTCAAAGAAGATCTTTTTGGACACCTTCCCCTTATTTGTACATCGATTATTCTCTCGCTTTCTCGTGAAACTCAATTTTTACCATTTTCCTTGGTCCGTTCGTCCTTCTTGAAAAAATTAATGATAAAAGCAACGTAGACTCTTTTCCGCGCTTACGAGCGAAGAATGTTCCACTATCATGTTGTGATTGCGACACGCAAAAAAATATCGGCGTTCGTTCGCTTCATTGAAAGAGAAGCCGCTTGTGTTCCGGATATTTGAGATTTTTATCGCGAATGAGAAATATCAAGGGCACATTGATAGATAATCGGGGAAGTGTCTCGTTGAAATTTGACACGTTGTGGATACACTTTTTTTTTTCTTTTGATCTCAATGAATCACACTACGAGCTCCGCTGATGAATCGTGAGGAATTTTCGATATGCCGTACAACTTTTGTACGTCCGCGTTCAATCTTTCGAATCTTTAGAATGGCCGCGCTCTTTCTCGATTGCACCCACTATTGCCGATAATTCCAGATATCGAACGAGATTACGATCATTATTTTTTTCCGTAAAATCGACGCAAACACGAGCTCCCGGAGCCGCCAAATATGGAGGAACGATCAGAGTGGAAAATGACGCAAATCGAGTAAAAAGAGTATCTGGTTTAGAATTTCGAAAAAATCATTTTTTTACGTATTCTTGAAGTTTAGACCTTTAAGAATATATGCCCGAGAGGAAATTTTGAAAAACCAATAATTTACGGAGTTACAGCGTCGCGTCGCGTCGAAACAAATCAGACTAGACGTTTTTCTCAAAAATATAATTTTTTTCTATTATTAAAAAACTAAAAATTAGAAAAAAAGAGTTGGAAAACACTTTTTTTTCCTTTTTCCCCGAGGTAGGGGCTATAACGACATTCTTATTAATTGAGAATTTTTTTTAAATTTCGTATCGGATGACTAGAAAGGTCGCAATCGTGTCAGCCAGCCCACCCCTTCTTTAGCCCCAACGTTATCGGCTTTTCATTTTTTTTCAAATTTTTTTTTTGTTTATCGTCAAAATATTAATAAATATGTTGTAAAAAAAAAGAATGGAAAAAATATTTTTCGATTTTTTTTATCGAGCTCGACAAAAGTCTCAAAATGTATGTCTCATCTGGGATCTAGATCAGAATGCCGTCTTAATTGAATTGCGGTGTCGTTTCTTGTTTATTAATTTTACCGCCTCATTTAATTCCCATCAAATTCACATTCCAGAGACTAATCCGAGACTTTGCAAAGTCGTGGAGTATTCGAAAAATTTGCAAAAAAATAATTGCGAAGGAATTTTAATGTAAATAATGGAAGAAATCTGGAGGCACGCGGTTTCGCAGTGGCACGCGGCGACGTTCGTGAGTTTGACGAGGACGTTCACGACGGCCCTCTTTTTACAACGTGTGTGAGTGACTCCCCACCAGATTCACGAATTTTTCTTCCACCTCGCTTACCCATGAGCCAACGATGACTTTACCAGCGCGTTATAAACTCACTCACACGGCATTCCTATTCGTATATATAATCATCGCTTCCAGCGTTAAAACTTGATCAGTTTAGTCTCGTGCCGTGGACCCGCAACTTCGCGCCGGTAACCACCTCTTGTATGTATATATAAATAAATAAATAAATAAATAAATAAATATATATATATATATTTATATATATTTATATGTGTATATTTACACGTGCCAAACAAAACCGGAGGACCACATCGGAATCGACCGTCCGACAGGTATCACGTCAACGAGTCTCCTTCGCTTCCTCCCTTTCAATTTATATTGTTAAAAAAAACTGTTATTTGTTACATTAACATCAAAATGACCGATGAAAAGTAGGGATGAATATTCATGAAAAGTGGAAGATACAAAGAACCCGGAATAAATTTAAAACCAGCCCGAATTACGGATCTATAAACACTCGAGAGACATTGTAATCAGTGCCCTGATGTAACAAACTGACGACAAAGAATATAAACTCGACGCTTAATCCCGAAAGATCCCGCCGCAGGGAATCCGTCGGTTATTTTAAACTGTGTTGAGATTCAAGTGAAAAAACGAGATCGTTGAGAATACGATGATTTTTTTTTTCTCAACAGACAGTGAGAAAAACGCGAGAGGATTATATAAATGTCATTAGCGAGCGCGATTACGGGATCAATTAAAAAGTTTCACTCTGCGAGGACCAACGTCGTATATTTTTTATTTTTATTTTGTGAAATACGATGGATCGTGAATAATTGTGAATCGACGCACCTTTTGCGAGGCTCCTCTCGTGGATTCGTGCGAAGTGAACGAGCGAGAAAAACACGTAAGCACATGAAATTGTGTTTGTTTTGTTGCTAATTTGTTTCAATGATTGTGAGATTCAAGGAGAACGAACAAAATTGGTGAATAGTCGAAATTTACCACGCGACCATTGGTTGGATTATTTTTTTTATTTTTAATTGTTTTTCAATTATTTTTCTTTAATTTTTAATACATTTATATTGCGCAGTTTTATAAAAACTTTTGTACAGTTGCAATTTACCGGACATCGATTTGTTGCATTATTATTTTTTTTTCAAATTTTAATTATAATTTTTTTCATTTTTAAAATTTTTAAGTATTTTTTTTTTTTCAAACGTGTGTTTTGCAAGGCATTACGGGTTTCATTGATTCACCGGACGAAATTCTCGCATCTGCCGAGTACGTGGATCGCTTTTAATTTGATAACAATAACGAGAAGCTTAATTGTGGACGATGCGCGTCGCGCGTGTCTCCGTGACAAAGTGCAACATCGCATATATTGCCGAATTATTCTATGCCTCGACGCTCGACGAGGGCATTTTTCTTATCACTCTTGTCGTTTTATCGCCGCATACAAGACGTTAAATTAATACCCCAGGCCCCGAGGGTCGAAAAAGCGGAAATTTCGTTGTTGTTTTCGATTTTCGTTCGGTAAACGCGCTCTTTTGTGAAATACTTTGATCCGGTATAATATAATTACAACGAGTGAAGTATTTTTGTTGCCAGAATTTTTACCTCAAAATATTTTTATCAATTCACCTTTCGTTTGTTTATAAATGGCAGCAGCGCGCGCGAGAGTGAACCCTCAATGAAAATAATAATGAATTGAATATACATCATATACACTTTGCAAAAAAAAAATGGTGTAAATTTTTTTAAATAAATCTCATTTCATTTTTCCGTTCCGACGCTTTCTCGTCATCGCGGCTCGATTATATCATCCTTGTGACTTCCCAATTTTCAACATAATTCAATTAGTCTTGTTTCTCGCGAGTTGCAATTAACTAAAATGACATTGACAACGAGTGTCTTCTAATTGTATTTTCCGAAGTACAGCGTTGAAAAATACTCGTGAAGAAAGAAAAAAGAGAAGAGAGATTGAAGGTAAACTACTTCGTAGAATGCGGCTGAATGCGTCATCGCCTGTCTACATTTGTTATCCGGTATATTTAAGGGGGCCCGGTCAGCGTCAAATCGAAAAAAAAAAAAAATTTCTGTTTTTTTTTTTCAATTTCTTTTTCAACATTTCGCCATCCTCTTGCGCCTACTTACCAAGTTGTAAATGCGAATTTTCCAAAAATACCAAAGTTACGGTAAAAAGTTACTCCGCTAAGTCATGGATTATTCGAAAAATTTGCAAAAAGATAATGGCGAAGGAATTGTAAATAATCGAAGAAATCTGCGGAGGCGCGCGTTTCGCGGTGGCGCGCGGCGAAAAAGTAAGTCACAATGATTGGACCCCCTTAAATTCCTATTGCTCACTCGACCGTTTTTTTCTTCATCATTTAAAAAAAAAAAATTCAATTACAATACAGTAAGCATAGTCAGGGTCATTACAACGCCGTGTCAAATAAAAATCGGATCCACGGGATTAAAATACGTATGAACCGGCTTGAACGAAAAAAAGATTTTTTTAATCAAATTTACAGAGACAAATATTGTAATAATTTTTTTGCGCGTTTCCTATTCCATCATTCTTCCGTGTTGTCATTATGAATGGCATTTATTTTTATATACTCGACACGAAGGAAACAATACGTATCGTATATACGTATACTATATATCGAACTCGCGATAAGCACATGATTTTATGAAGGTTTTAGTTTTAAATTATTCACGCGCGACTGCGTTTTCATGAAAAGCGCTTGACGAAAAGACTTTGTAGAAAAATAGATGAACGTAAAATACAGGTGACGTTATCCGATGGATATATTATACACAATGCAGTTGCGGTCGGTCGATTCGCCCGTCGAATCGGAAAAATAGCGTTAGCGCTGAACTTGAACACGATTATTTTCGAGACTCGTACACCCAGAAACTGGATTTATCAGATGGAAATCAATTTTTTTTCCATTTATGCGAACGTGGACCGAACAAATAGCTCATCAAGACGATATTCGAATAAAATCTTATTTGTCACAAATCAATATATATTTAAAAAATATAAATATAAATATAAATATACACTCGGAGAAAACATTTGTGCTATTTAAATTAATTTATTCAATTTATTTGACTACGGGTCCAATAAATAGCCTAAAGACTGATATTTAAATAAAATTTTATTTATATCAAATAAATTTATTTCAACCAAATAAATCATTTCTTCGATACAAGTAACTTTTGAAATTCCCATTATATACATATGTATAAATAAATACACCCGCAATAAAGATTCATTTAATTCAAACAAATTTATCCAATTTATTCGACTAAAATATCATTCACCTTTGATAAATCAACTCAAACTGAATAAATAAATGTTCTCGGTGTATTTTCGAAGCTTTATTTCTATACATGATTATTGAACTCACGCACGACGATAGGTGATCGCCTGTAATCCATCAGCGCGATCACAATGAATTCGAGGAATTTGATCGAAATTTTTTTCTTTCTTATATTGATTTTTTTTTTTATTCCCCTCTCCCTTGTCCCTGTTCCATTATCAATTTCGAACAGTTCCGATACGACGAGTCTGGGATTTCCGCGGTATCGCGCTCGTCGATCTCCCCAACCTCCTCGTTTTCTATACATATTTATAAACGATGCAGTCGTTGCACTTTTTGTATAAAGGCCAATTTCTCAAGAATCAATATCCCGCCTCGTCCTCCCCGCATGCTCGCGCGTGTATCAAATGTGCAAAATTCTCGTTGCAGATCAATCATGTCGATGAAGAAGAAAAAGTCAACGTTGGAAACGGCGGGTAACCAGATGAACGAGTTCAGTAGCACGTGAGTAAAAATTCCCAGGACACTTCTCGACTACATTCGATGTGATACTTTTCATTGATACAGTTTTCCATTTGAAAAAAGAAAAAAAAAAAAAAAAAAAAAACAACGGGTCCGCGATATCACCGCGGGCACGTTCCTTCATTGCTCTTCTTTGCCTTCATCGATCCGGATATTCTCGATTCATATGTATGTTATTGGAAGCGTGCTTTTTATTCTTCGTGAAATATTTCGCAAGAAATTTCCGATTTCTCAGAGCTTTTTCTTTCTTTTTTGCATCCATATATATAAACGTGATGTATCGTTGTGTTTTCTTTGCCTCTCTAAACGCACGTGTACGCGCATTATCGATGTATCTCTCGGCCGATACGTAATCACGGATGTTTATTTAACATTCATAGATCATTGATCTTGAAAAGAGCGTCGATCCGCGCGACGTTCGTCGACTCGCTGTGGACTACGATATAATCAATTCATGCATGATCATTGATGATCGTTTCGATCGGCTGCAGCTGGGGAATGTAAAAATTGAATTTGTCGCAGGGAGATGCGTTTTCGTTAATTCGCTTTTTCCTCTCTGTGGATCGGATCGCGCGTGCAATGACCGCCATGAAATTGATCGATGGCGCAATCGGCATTTTTTTTATATCGCGGCTTTAACGTCGAACAAGCCGATAATAACGACAGGTGATAAACGTCGAAAAGTATCTCGAGATTATTTTACAATTTGGTATAATTCGTAATCGCCGTACAAAGCGCTTTAATATCTTGAAGAATGTGGAAATCGTATCGCCGTGATGGTTGAGACGACAACAACGACGACGACGACGACGACGACGACGACGACGACGACGACGATGGTTTATTCTCGATTATTGAGGAAATAATAGGCAGGTGAAAACTAAACAACGATAAAACGATTGTGTTTCGTTTGATTTTTATTGCAGTACAAAGATAAATCCCACTACCGTTATCGGGGAATATCACGAAAAGGATGAACTCTACGATCCCTTCGAGCATCGCGACAAGAACGATGCGAATTCGTGAGTTATTGGCAGATTGCAAAATACGGGCACTCGATCGATCGCGATGATGTGTACAAAAATCAATGATTGTATCGTTGCAGTGATCTGGGCTCGCTCGCTCATCTCGTAAAGTCCTCGCTCGGCTCGGGAATCCTGGCAATGCCAAACGCCATTAGAAACGGTGGCCTCCTCTTCGGCGGAATCGGCACCATTGTCCTTGGAATAATTTGCGCTCACTGCGTTCACATACTCGTCAGATCGTCCCAAGTACTGTGCAGGCGGACAAAAACACCCAAGATGACGTATGCCGACACGGCCCACGCTGCATTCGCCTCCGGTCCCAAAGCCGTCAATAAATTTGCCAATTTCTTCAGGGCACTCGTTGATTCGGCAATATGCGCGACGCACATCGGCGGTGTATGCGTTTACGTGGTCTTCATTGCGGAATCGGTCAAACAGGTTAGTAACGAGGGATTACAGTGTCCTCTGCACTTTGGCTCGGGACACTTGACAGATTTTCGCCATTTTTTTTAAGCAAAATTTTTTGAATTTCCCCGAAACGATCTATCGAGTATCAATTGGTACATGTTTTGAGGTACTCGTGTGAGTCAAGATTTTCTCAAGAGAAAATCTTGAAAACCCAAGAAAATATGACCGTTGTCTCGAAACAATGTTTTTTCATCGTATCATCTTACATGGCACGAGCCTTGTAACTTTGAGAGGGTTCACGTTACATCATGAAACCAAAAAGATTGTCTCTGTAAATTCCCATGTGAACCTTCCGAAACAGAGTTTAGTTCAAGTTTCAACTGAAACAAAACGGCGCCGATTCTTCCAATGTCCATCAATTTCGAAGATTCCAAAAAATCGTTTTTTTTTTTTTGTTAAAAAAAGAAATTCTTTTTCGCGCATGCATGATTTTCGTGCCTTTCGCCGTACGCGTGGATAGCCGAAAGTGACCCTTTTCCGACAGCTAAGAGCGAAAGTAGAGCTTCTTTTTGTCCATCCACGAATATAGCGAAAACACACTCGAATCACACATGGGGGAAAAAAAGATCGTGCGCAACACGGGCCAGAGATACGTCCCTTGTCTCGCGTGGTTGCGGCCCTCGCTTCACTCGTGCGACAAACTCCACGCTCGGAAAAAAGACTCGTCTCTGGCCCTAGATGCACAAAATACTATTTGAATATTTGGAAATAAAAATGCCTTTGTTCACGGGATGCCAATTGTAACAAAAAACAAGCGGGTGAAGATTTTTCATCGTTCGGAAAATTGATTTTATCGATTTTTTTTTTCGATCGACACGAGTATAGATATAATTCCTCTAACGGTAACTCATTAGGGAAAAAATGTCCAAAATGATCTCATTTTATCTATGGGGATAATATCATTCGAATGAAATTTTCCCATTTATTCGAATATAGGATAACAATTAATAATATTAATGAACTAATGATAATTAATTAATTATTTAATATCATTTATAAATTTATTTGAACTAGATAAATAATTTTTATTCGTGCGAAGCTGCACAACAACGTTTCTGTTTGAATTTAAAAAAATATTTTTTATTCCATTCTTACGTCGGAAAAAAAGGTAACGGACTACCACACGGGAATGGACATAGATAAAAGATTGTACATGCTCGCGCTGATTCCGGCTGTCGTGTTACTCGCTCAGATACGGAATCTCAAGTACCTCGTGCCGTTTTCCGTTCTCGCAAACATTTTTATAATGACCGGACTAGCGCTGACCCTGTATTTCGTATTCAAAGACATACAGCCGATAAGCAACGTCGAAATGTTCTCGAGCGTTAAACAGCTGCCAATTTTCTTCGCCACCATTATATTCGCCATCGAGGGCATCGGGGTCGTGAGTGATGTTTCTTCTCTTTTGATCTTTTTTTTTTTTAATTTATCATTCCACTTTCCAAATCCGTCCCTTCGATTTTTTGTAATTTTTCCTTATCAATATTTTTTCCGTTATTCTTTACACATCAGCGTCGATGGTAAAACGGACGATCATAAATAACTATTATTCGCAGGTGATGCCCGTTGAGAACAGAATGGAAAAACCTCAGCATTTTCTTGGCTGTCCGAGCGTTCTCAATATCACAATGACAATCGTTATAACGCTCTACGCGACCATTGGAATCTTCGGTTATCTGAGATACGGCAAGGATACCGCATCGATCATCACCTTGAACCTCGATACCGAAGATCCGTGAGTATTTTATTTTCGACGTATTTTATCGGATTCGAATACCAAAATAATGCAAAAAAATGTGAAAGAAATCGGCAACGAGAGATATTTATTGTCAAAAAGGTAAACATTTCAAAACGATTCGGAAGGTCGTTGTTACGGAAAAAAAATCAATTTAACATCATTCGTCTCAATGGTAGAAACTATGATAGATCGATGAAATCACTCAACATCAAATAAAACCTTATTTTGAAATTAAGATCTTTCAATAAACATCCTGAAATGTTGGTTCAGTATTTTGATAATAAATATCTCTCTGGTTATCGATGATTTTCATATTTTTGACATAATTTTCCTCATCGTCTTGAAATTCTTGCTCAACATTTTTATCTTCGATCAATTCATCAATGATCTCCATATTTTTTAAATAATTTTCCTAACTATCTTGGATTTTTCGCTGACCATTTCAACCATGATTGTCTCTCGTTCCCAATTGCTTTTATATTTTACCATGATTTTCCTAATTGCCTCAAGAAAAATTCTAACCATTTTAACAATGCGATTATCCTTAATTCCGGTATCTGAATTGAATCGCCTCAAATTACTTTCGACGACAATTTCTCCATTGCACGATTCTTTCGAGTGTCAATTGACACTTTCAATTGACGAATGATACTTTTTTGTGACCATGACACACTCTTGTACTGTATACATGAATTCGTCGCGTTTCAGACTCGCTCAAGCGGTTAAACTTCTCATCGCCTTGGCAATTCTTTTTACTTACGGTCTCCAATTCTTTGTCCCACTGGAAATCATATGCAGAGCTACAAGGCCAAAATTCAGTCACCGTTACGCGGCCATCGGTGAAATCGGCATAAGAATTTTCATGGCTCTTTTCACCGGTAAGGAAGAGACCGACTTTATCATCGTAAAGATTTTTTTCGCATCTTAACCCAATCTTTCCCTTTTCAGTCGCCGTTGCTCTGGCCGTTCCAACCCTCGAGCCATTTATCGCCCTCGTTGGCGCTATTTTCCTCTCGATACTTGGAATCTGCATACCCGCGATAATCGAGACGATATCCTGCTGGGAATCCCATCTGGGCAGATACAAATGGAGGCTTTGGAAAAATTGCTGCATCGTTGCTTTTGCGATTTTTGCCCTCTTCACGGGAACTTGGGTATCGATCGATGGAATTAAGGAAGCTTACACGAATAAAGACAAATGATACGCTCATCGATGCTGATTCACATTCATTTTACCATCATATCGAGTATCAATATCGCGTTACTTTCATTTCGAACCTCGATATTTCTCAAAAAACTTGACGTTCCATTATTACCACGGCGATTGTCGTTGATTGTTGTCCAAAGAAATATGCCGAACAAATTGATACAGGGGAGATTATATTGATATCCAGCAATCACGGGAGATATCACCGTGTCGTTTATCAGCGATAGATCATTCAGCGGAAAACTTTTTTAAAGAATTGAAACGCGTTTTACGAGCGCGCGATAATTACGATATTTTCAATCTCTTTTTTCATCTCTTTTGTCGGAATTCTGAGTAATATTTTATGGGAATCGCCCCCGCTGATCATAAATTCATATAACAAAATTTCTTCCGGAATGACGAAATTCTTATTTTTATTCTGTAAGGCTCTGAGCGCCGATTTTTGGCGATTTTTAAAATTTTCTAGCGTCGTCATTGAGATATCCGAATGAATATCGCGCTATTTTATCAATAATTTCGGGGGCTTTAGCGATTTAAAAGCAAAATTCCAATTTAAATAAAGGCGGGAACATCTCGGTTTTGCGCCTCTTTGCGAAACTTGGTTAAATCCTTGAATCTGAACAAAATGCTTTTTGAGATTTTTAAGCACATGATCCGTCATCGGAGCAAATCGGTTATAATCGTAAATCGGATACTCGTGTTTCCCGGCAACTTCCGATTCCAGAATCACCAAGGAACCTCGAAAAAACGAAAAATTGGCAAACGATATTTCCGGGTAGCTCAGAATTCACCCGGAGAACGGATTTGTTTAGTTGAACGAAAATTATTTGAAATTAATGAAATTTCGACAAAATATCTGCCTAATAAACTATTTATAAGGAGGATATTAAAATAGATCAGGAACATTCGTCTGAATCGAATTAATCTTTTTTCTGGGTGTCGCTGAATGAAAAAATCGACCGTGAAGGAACTCAAAGACCTGCATCCCTTTTTCAGGATGTTCAAGATTTGACGATGAAAAATTGAAAAAGGAAAATGTTAAAAATCTCTCGCTTTCATCATCCAACCGAATTATCATTAGGGATAACCGGGAATATAGGGGAACATGGGGCAAAATGCGGACGCAAAAAATTTCGAATTCCGGGGCAAAACGGGCATGTTCTGAAACTAAAAAATTATAAAATTCAAAAAATTTCTTACTCTTGAAAAAACTTATAGTTTCGAAAACTGAAAGTAAAAATTAATGTACAAATTGTAATTAATGATTATTTTATTTATATTTCACAAAAATCGCATTGGTAACTTATTTGATCGCCCTCAATGCCAGCACACAAGGTGTGAGCCCACTTCTGGCAAGTTGTGCAACAAATCCAGTCTTCGGAGGATATTGTTGAATACAGTTGTTCACTAAAAGCATGCAAGAAACATCCTCCGAAGACGAGGTTTTGGCTTTTTTTGTTTTTTTGTTTTTTTTTTTTTTTTTTCTTATTCGCCAAACTGGTGCGATATGTTGGGCTATAGCAGGGTGCTTTCCATCTACGACACAGAGCGACACAGTGTGACACGGTGTTCGACAAAATGCGTTCCATCAACGACACGGCACGACACGGTGCGACACAGAAAAAAGTTGTGTTCGAGCGTGTCGAGACTATAGACTATAACCGTAAGAGCTGCCATTGGTTGATTTTGTGTTGCCCCACTGCAACTACTTTGCGGTAAAATCAAATTTTCATACTAAATTTTCCACAGTGCATCTTTGTCACTAAAATTAGATAGATATTAAATAGTTGTTATTTAGCCGAGAGTTTTAGGATATTTTCGAAAACTAGAAAATACTTCCAATGCTCGAACTATTTTCTTACTATATCGGATAACTATCCATTATCCAAGAACTCAAGCGCTACTGTCTCTCTTCGCGC
Source organism: Alloplasta piceator (assembly GCA_946863875.1). Classification (NCBI taxonomy): domain Eukaryota; kingdom Metazoa; phylum Arthropoda; class Insecta; order Hymenoptera; family Ichneumonidae; genus Alloplasta; species Alloplasta piceator. Next base: position 146,758 of record OX333072.1, read on the forward strand.
TTGTGACAATGCATAACAACAGTTTCAAACGATAGATGAATCATTCCTTTATCCAGATCGATGAAATATCATATTTCTATCCTGATCGATGAGATATCATATTTCTATACGAGGTATTTTTACATTCGATTTGTAACATTTGTGTTTCAACAAACGTGACTTATAATCGATTTTTAGGTTAGGCACCGAGCGTAGAACGTGGAAAAAAAGGTTCACAAGCGCTCACCAGCGGCTGTGCCGGGACCTACAGCGTTCCATCAAGCACACGAATACTGTGCAACATCGTGTCGTACCGTGTCGTGTAGATGGAAAGCACCCGCAGTTTACCCACGACTTGCTCTAGGGCGCGCTGTTAACATTTTATTTGAGAATAATAAAATTACGGTGTATGTATCTTTGATAAGTCAGAATCATTAATTGTAGATTGTAACCGCCTCTGAGAGGGCGTGCCCGTTTTGCCCCGTATTTTTTTTTTACAAAATTAAAAAAAAAGAGGATGGGAATGAATGTTATATGATTTATAAGTAGACGAATATGTAAAAATAAGCTGATTTGTTCACCAACAAAGTGATACCGTAGTGTATTTTCCCCATGGAAAAAAAATTGGAGCAAAGTGGATCTGAAGATTTGCCTTGATTTTTGTCTTATTCCATCCGAGGGACGATCTTTTGGCTTAATTTCTTCGTTTATCTTGTCGAGTTGATATTGCATTCAGGCACAGTGGCTTAGCACGCCTGTATTATCGAGAATGATCGTCGAGTATCAATTTTTCTGCATCCGCGATGGCGTGCCCGTTTTGACCCGGATTTTTTTTTTTTTTTTTTGAAAATTCGGAAAACTAGGATCGGGTATCAGTTTTGGGACTTGAAAATAGTTGAAAGACCATGCGCTTACCGATGAAAACCGCTTAATTTCTCAAGTGCCCGTTTTGCTCCATGTTCCCCCAATTGGATTTTTGAAAAAAAAAAAAATTATCGATTGTTTTGATGTATTTTAAAACTTTATTATAAATAATTTTGATAGATGACACAAAAAATTTGTTTTCATTTAATTATAAACAATTTAAAAGTGATAAAATTTTAAAAATAATCACGTAACTCCAAACGCGCCATGATTGGTCGTCTTGTTTGTGACGTCATAATGTTAAGGCCCGGCTAAACTCCTACCCCCCGGCTTTCCGTTCTCGCGAGTTCGAGAGAGACAGAGCTAGAACTCTTAACACATTTTTCTGGGAGATAGCTTGATAAAATTATAAAAAAAAACAGTTGGGCCACCTGTACACATTAATTACACAAGCGCCCCTACTCTTCTTTTTTTATTCCATTAAGCCATCTCTGAGAAAAATGGGTTAAACAAATTTTGAGGTTATTATGTTGACCTTTACACTCTCCGTAAAATAATTCCACGATAGTACACGGTCTCTTGGTGTCAAAAATTGTTTGTGACAAATATAATTTTATCAAGTAAATAAATTTGATGGCGTTTCGGGATTTATTCGGCGCACCACTTGAAATCATTGGTTTTGACGTTTCTCATTTTGTGTTCCCCCCCCCCCCCCCGCCTTTCCGCTCTTGTGATTGCGAGAAAGAGCGCCTACAGGGGTCCCGTGAGAGCGAGAGAGAGAGGGTCCTTAGCCTGGCCTTAAAAACTTTTTTTGGGGAGTTGTTTTTGTATTATTCGTACACAACGATACGAAACAAGCACGATAACTTTTAAGATTTGACATTTCTAATAAATTTTATATGTTTATATGGACGATAACAAGATTTAATTGATGAAACGTTGAAACGCCGTATGAACTGCATGTAATGATGGAGTAGACATGAACATTATGACGTCAGTCGCGCTCGGGTCGGCTCGGGAACTGTCGGCACGTTTTCGGTACCGAGTTCAAAAATTTATTTTCAACTTGTTATAACTTTTTAATTACAACGAAAAAAAAAAAAATAGTTTTATTATAAAACTTATATATGATCTTTCGATTTATGGCGAAAAAAAAAATTTGTTCAAAAACCCAATTGACACTTGTATAAAGTTCAATGCCGAATCATCGGAGGGCGCTTCGAGGAGAAAGAGGAAATTGATACAAAAACTCGAATTCAATGCGTATTCCCGCTTATCAAACTGTTCTAATATAGTTTTAAAAACCATACCAAGATCACGTGGCGAGGAAGTCGCACTTGGCACTTTTTTTCGGCTGTCACTTGGATGATTTACGGTCGCCGATATTAGGTTTACCTTTTTTTTTTTTATGATCCAAAGAGGATTAAAAAAAAAACCACCAATAAACATCGCTCTTATCGCTGAGCAGGGGAAGAAAAAAAAAATGCCTCTCATCTATGTTTATTTTATGTTTTTTCGCGGTATTACGATAAGACGAGAGACACCGGTGAACCCGTGAGGAATAAAAAAAATTTTGAGGTCTGGCGTACTCTTAAAAGGCCATCGTTCTGACGGAAACACACCAGCAGTGACGACGCTATTACTCGTAAGTGTACCAGAAAGTATTCGGGTGGATTCTTTTTTTTTTTGTCCCAGCGTTGAAACGAAATCGGATACGCGTGTCGCCGCCCTTTGCCATTATCATTGGCATTGCTTCCGGTGATTTCCCCAGACAATTATAAGTATGTGTTTCGATACTACACTTTTCATTATTCTCAATTAATTCATTAAATTGTACTTGTTAATGTAAACACAATAAGCGCCCAGATAAGTCCAAATTACTTTTCCAGCAACGTCTGGAAAGAAGCCCACGTTCATAAAATATTTCTTCAACTGGAACAAAAGAATTTTTGCTTTCCGCATGTATATTTATTCTCTCTTTGGTTATTTTTTTAAATTATCACAGATCGATTATTTTGACAATGAGATTCAATTCAATTATTTTGAAAACAGGCTGTCTGGAGAAATTTTGAATTACTGTAAATTGCACAGTTTTTCGTTGCAGGAAAATCATGTCCATGAAGATGAAGGAATCAACCCAGAAAATGGTAATCGAACGAATTAACGAATTTAATAAGAGGTAAATATAAATCTCGCACGAGCATTCTGCAATTTTCATTGTTCGATGGAGAGATTTGATCTCTCGATCGATATAAAGTCTTGATCAATATTTACTCAGCATTATATAATTAACACACTGATTAACACGATGACGAAAAATTGAGCCTATAAAAACTTTACTATATATTTTTTACATTGAGATTGAGTATTTGATAGAATGGAAATATTTCATTAATTCGTTTGTTAAATTTATGGCGAGACATATGGCGGTGGATCATTGATCTTTGATCATAGCGACGTGTCAATACGCGATCATTAAAACTTACCCGACGACAAAGATTTATCGCGCTCCGAACGTTTGCTTAATCGACGAAATTAAATTCATATCGTCGCGAAAATGGTAAAGAAATTCTTTAAATTGGTTCTTTACCTTTTTTACGGCGACTATGAATGTCAACATATCTCGTCGCATGATTCTGCTTCTAAGATTAATATATATTCAAAAATTATAATATATATCCAATCACAAGACTTATTTAATAATTATAGCAAGAGACCGTGAGGTACATTTAAAAGTTTATATCCATTTTTAATGCAACGAGAAAAATAATCGATTCATTTTAAGTACATATTTCTTTACGATAATTTCAAACTTGTATTAAATTTAAGTTTATAATAATTATTATAGAGTAATGAAATATATAATATTAATGAATAATTTAAAAATATTAAAATTAAATAAATAAAGAATCAAAGAAAAAATTATTATAAATAAATTTATTTGAAATAAATTAAATATTATTCAAATGTGGCCAAAAAATAAGACACTATTCATCGGGCCCTCATAGAAATGAGTATAAAAAATTTATTTCAATCAAGCAAATCCTTTTTCGGATTTTCTATTTCTCAACAATATACACTATTAATTTTATCTATCAACGATAATAGCTCTGATTATAATTCACGACAGTACGAAAATGAGCATCGGTAACGATGTTGACGAGAAATGCGATCGGAAGGACGAACTGTACGATCCCTTTGAGCATCGAGACACCAAAGACGTGAATTCGTAAGTCTTTCTGCCCACAATTAACGAATCGCATTTATTTTCCTCACTGATCTTCGAAGGTAAAAAAAATCTCAGCACCGCGATCTTCCGATCAGAGCGGAGAATGAAATCGAGAGACTATTATGAAATAATTTTTCGGAGAATGTTCATTTTTGTTGAATGAAGAATTATTGAAAAATTCAGAGATTTGGGCGCGCTCGCTCATCTCACAAAGTCGTCACTGGGCTCGGGAATCCTCGCTATGCCGAACGCTATGAGAAACGGTGGCTTAATCTTCGGGGGAATCGGCACAATTATCCTTGGACTGATATGCGCTCATTGCGTTCACATGCTCGTTAGATCGTCTCAAGTCTTGTGCAGACGCACGAAGAGACCCATGATGACGTACGCCGAAACGACACAGGCTGCATTTTCCTACGGTCCCAAATCTCTTTGTAAATTCGCAAATTCCGTAAAAACGTTGGTCAACGTTGCAATATGCGCGACTCACGTCAGCGGTGTATGCGTATACGTTGTTTTCATTGCCGAATCGATAAAACAGGTGAGTCGCGAGGGCCATTACAACGTTCACTTTGGCTCGGGACACTTGATAGATTTTCGCAATCCTTTATAAACATGGTGTTCGAATCTTCTTGAAATCTTCTTGAATTCTTGGGAGAATTTTTTGAAGAGAAAATCTTGAAAACTTAGGAAAATATGGTCGTTGTCTCAAAACAACCTTTTTTCATCATCATCTTACAATGAGCCCGATAACTTTGAAAGGGTTCACATTGAATCACAAAACCACAAAGATTATCTCAGTAACTTCCTGTACGAAGCTCCGGAGCAAAGAGTTTAGTGAAATTTTCAACTGAAACAAAATGGAGACGGTTTTTCTGCAATCCTATTTTCAAGGATTAAAAAAATCGCCTTTTCCGTTAAAAAAAAAACGAAATTTTGAAGGAAATGAAAATTCCTTTGTTCACGAGATGACAATTGTAATTAGAAACGAGCGGATAAAAAAATTTTAATCGATGTCTGCAGTAAATTGATTTTCGAAAAATCTTTTCGAACATTCTCAATAGGAATCCTTTGATAAAATACAATAAAAGAAATTTCGATTATCCGTTCGACAAACACAAGTAGATATACGTAATTCCTCTGAAAGTAACTCATCAGGGAAAAAATATCCAAAATGATCATCACCTCATTTTATCCACAAGGATCATTTTGGACATCTTTCGGCTCCTTGACTATCCTTGCTGAGGGTCAATGAACTCACGCGATCGTCTCTCGTATATAAAACAGGTTGCCGATCATCACACGGGAATGGATATCGACAAGAGATTTTACATGCTCGCGCTTATCCCGGCTGTCTCGTTACTCGCTCAGATACGAAATCTCAATCATCTCGTGCCATTCTCAATTCTCGCAAACTCCTTTGTAATAACGAGTCTAGCGCTGACCATGTACTTCATATTCAAAGACATACAGCCGATCAGCAATGTCAAAATGTTCTCCAGCGTTCGACAATTGCCGATTTTCTTCGCCACTGTCATCTTCGCTATCGAAGGAATCGGCGTGGTGAGCGTTTAATCTTTCCAAGCGACGATTTAACAAGTTTCAAAAGAATAAATATTGACAAATTTCAAAGAAGAAAGAGCAAAATTTCGAGCGACGATCGATATTGTCAAATCGGCGCTGTCGCAGGTGTTACCGGTTGAAAACAGAATGAAAAAACCGCAACATTTTCTCGGCTGTCCGAGCGTTCTCAACATAACCATGACGATCATCATATTTCTGTACGGAGCGACTGGAATTTTTGGTTATCTGAGATACGGCGAGAATACGGCTTCGATCGTAACTCTGAATCTCGACACTAACGATCCGTGAGTATACGGCAGATTTTTCGACATTTGTTCGAGTTCGAATTCGAATCAACGTTGTAAACTGCCAGCGGTAATCAATGTTATTCCAGACTGGCCCAGGCGGCCAAACTTCTCGTCGCTTTTGCCATTCTTTTCTCGTACGGACTACAATTCTTCGTACCTCTTGAGATCATTTGTGGAGCCGCGAGACGGAGAATCGATCATCGTTACTCGGCAATCGGCGAAATCGGTATCAGATTTTTCATGGCTCTCTTCACCGGTAAATTGACGCGATATTTTAATGAATTTTAACGACAATTAAAATGGAAAAATAAAAAAAAATAACGCATTGAAAAATTTAAAAACTGACGAATTAAAAAATGAAAAAAATTAAAGAATTTCGTCGCGCAATTGATCAATGCTTGCTTTTTAATTGCTTCTTTTTCCAGTTGCCGTGGCTCTGGTCGTTCCAACGCTCCAGCCGTTTATAGCGCTAATGGGTTCGGTATTTTTGGCGTTTCTCGGAATTTTGATACCCGCGGTCGTCGAGACAATGTCCTGTTGGGAATCACATCTGGGAACCTTCAAATGGAGACTGTGGAAGAATAGCTTTATCGTTGCTTTTGCGATCTTTGCCCTTCTCACTGGAACATGGGTATCGGTCAATGGCATTATTGACAATTACACCAATAAAGAGAAATGATTATGCAGATTGATGATTTTTTTTTCCATCCCATCATCTCTGAATGTTATTTCTCAAGTGACGCGGATGGAGGATCGGTCTTATAAAAAAATAATTAAAATGCAGAAACGCGAAAGTTGCGTGAAAACTGCATTTCATCGCCATTTGTGTTAATTCACACGGCATACCGGGTGAAATTATATTAAAGGGAAAATCGGAGGATACAAGCGCGACGCGGGAATACCCAAAAATTTCAAAAAGACTCGGGTCGTAGCCGAATTTTTTCAATAATAATATTATTAAAACTAGGCCCCGGGATGAGAAATATCAATTCCAAATTTGATCGTCATAAATTTGATGAATTGATTCTTTAATAATAATATTGATATAATAATTTATTAAATCGCACAATTTACCGTGTCAAATTATTGGGAAGAAAATCCCAAAAAATTCACGAGTCGGTAAAACCAAATATTTCTGAATCGTATCCCAATTTTATCTACGATAATATTATTAGAATCAGCCACACGCACGATTAAAAATATTAGTTCCGTCAGAATTCCAGAAAAATCTTCTCAGTGCCGTCCCATTATGCGGTATTTCGGTGGCGGAAGATCCGAGCCTGAGCCAAAGAAGCACGTGGGTCGCAACGATAAAGCCAAAAATCTGAAAGTGTGAGATAATATTTATTTTTATTTTATTGTCAAGAATGCACTCCACAGACTCAAATATATTTTATCAAATTGGCCAATAAATCTAAACTTTGTCGAAGTTTGGATGTTTCCTGGTAAAACGCGAGAGATAAGGAGATGCGGAAAAAAAATGACGATACAGACTCCACGATAAATGCCATTGTCATTGAATCAACTGTCGTATATAGAGTGCGTAGAATAGAGAATGTAGTGTATAATTCTTGAGAATAAATTCTTTTCCCGTCTGTGTTTATTTTGGTTTCTTCTTCGTCTTTTCGCGAGATTACGATAAGCCGAAACATTAATAAAACGTGGCACGAGTTTAACACGGTCGTTTGACGTACTTTTTAAAGACCATCGCTCCGTAGTGCGCCAACAGTGCTGTAACGACATTTTAATACGGAGCACCGCGAGGAATTTGCTACCTCTATCCGGTAAAATCGCGTGTCTGACCAAACACGCGTCGAATCTACTCGACGCGAATGCCCATTGACGACCTTGACGAACGTATTATATGTGGTTTTTTTTTTCGAATTTCATCATTTATCTATCCTTTGATCAAGGCGGTATTTGTGTTCTAGAATTTTTAAAAAATCTATTTTTTTTTCTATATTCTCAAAAATTAGACCGTTAAGAAAATATCCTCGAAAGGAAATTTTCAAACTCCAATGATTTACGGAGTTATAGCTATTTCAGTGACGCAGCAACTATATGCCTGTTACGTCTGTACTTTTTTCAACACGGTTGACATCGTGTCTCAAGTTTCACTCAACCGATTTACTTTAAATTTTGTAACAATCTTCAATGTATAACTCTCTATCGCCCCTACCACGTTTGTACTAAAATTAGTATTATTCTTTTACTAATGTAAAAAAATTAAAAACTACGAAAAAGCAACTCGAAAAATGCCTTCATCGTTCAGAAAGCCGCCGCTTTGCGAAATTTTTTTTTTTTTGCTCGATTTCTCTGAGACAAGGTCCATCGCGACATTCTTACTAATTAAGAATCTTTTTTTAAATTTTGTATCGGATGACTGGAAAGTTTACAATCGTGTCAGCCGGGATCCCTTTTTTTAGCTCCAACTTTACCAGCTTGTGACTTACTTAATTTTCATTTTTTTCGTTGGAATTTTTTTTTTTTTATTGTCAAAATATTAATAAATATAAAAAAAGAATGGTAAAAAAAAAATATATATATATATATACATATTTTTTATCGAGCTCGACAAAATGTTCAAAATGTACCTCTCTGAACCCGGGAATACGGCCTTAACGAGGATTATCGAATTATTTTTTGAGCATCGGTCCAAGCTGAAGAAATACTGAGGATATAAAAAAAAAAAAAACTAATCGAAGATCATGATCGTCTATTCAATCCCGGGATCCACATACAAGAATGTTGTAATTATATTGAAAAAACAATTGAATGAGGAAAATTACATTCCAGGTAAATCATGACAATGGAGGAAAAAAATTGGACCCCGGAAGTAAGGAAAAACCAGATGAACGAGTTGAACAAGTGAGTGCTTATAATTCCAGAGATTTATCTTTCCGTCTGTCCAGACATATGAATATTTTTATTTATTTTAATTAAAAAATAAACAAATATTTCAAATTTTATTATTTATTTAAACGCGAGACTAATTAAATTAATATTTGAATTAAATTAAGGCCGATGTTTGAATCAAGATTCCATTCCTTTGAAACAAATGATATTTAAATTATATTCCTACCTTCAATTATATCAAAGTCTCGGTTCGTGATTACTGAAAAAATGAATTTCACAATGTTTGCGCCGGCAACTTCATTTCAATGCTTTCGGGGACCCAATTTTCACAATATAAATTTTTTTCCACTAAATTATGGTCCAAGATTTCGTCGTATTTGACAAAATCATTCCCCTCGATGTATTCGATGATCGGAAGAAAGCTATTTTGTTAAAAAGAGCGAAGGAACCGCTCGATCTTTAATTTCGCCCACTAAGTCGACGATCAATGTGCTCGGAGTATTTATCCACCTTTATCCGAGCTATAACTCGTTGTTTATTGTTAAAAAATTCATAATCATTGTAGAATGATCCTCATTAATGTACAATTTTACAGTACGAGGATAAACCCGGTGCGTTTTATCGGCGAATATCGCGAGAAGGATGAACTCTACAATCCGTTCGATCATCGCGACAAGAAAGACGCCAATTCGTAAGTAATTCACCGCTGTATCTCGATGAAAATCGAACAAGGCGAATGAACCGATGGTTCGGTCTGTCCCAAGAACGTTGCTCATTCAATAATCGAGATTATTGAGGAAATTAAGTTCGTTGTTCTCTCTTTTGCCATGAAAATTGACAGTGATTTGGGGGCGCTCGTTCATCTCATCAAAGGTTCGTGCAGCTCGGGAATCCTGGCGATGCCAAACGCCATAAGAAACGGTGGACTTCTCGTCGGTGGAATAGGCACCATTGTCATTGGCATAATTTGCGCTCATTGCGTTCACATACTCGTTAAATCGTCGCAAGTTCTGTGCAGGCGAACAAAAACGCCGATGATGACTTACGCCGACACAGCTCAGGCCGCATTCGCTTCTGGTCCAAAGCCAATTCGCAAATATGCCAATTTCTTCAAGATCCTCGTTAACACAGGACTGTGCTTGACTTACATCGGCAGTGTGTGCGTTTACGTGGTCTTCGTCGCCGAATCGATCAAGCAGGCGAGTCCTTTGAGTCCTTTTACTCTTTCGCTTCGACATCTAGTTTCGATAGTCGCGCGATTATATCACATTCGTTCTTCTGACTTTTTTTTTCATTTCTCGCGAAGGTAGCGGATCACTGTACAGGCATCGACATGGACAAGAGGTTGTACATGATTACGATAATTCCGATTGTCATATTGCTCGCTCAGATACGCAATCTCAAGCATCTCATGCCGTTCTCCGTTCTCGCCAATATCTGCGTAATGTTCAGTCTAGCGTTGACACTGTATTTCATATTCAGGGACATTGGGCCCATCAACAGCGGCATCAAAATGGTCTCGAGCATCGATAAATTGCCAATTTTCTTCGCCACCGTCATTTTCGCGATCGAAGGCATCGGTGTGGTGAGTATTATTTTGCAACGAAAACAAAAAGACAGTGATTATTCGTGTAAACGAATACGGACACTCCAAGATGCAAATCCAGTGGTATTTCGCGTAGAGTTGCGCGCGGTAAATTACTCGTATACAGAGCCAGTGGCCCGTGAATTTTAACGATTTTTAGCGATTACGTACAAAATTTCTCCAGCGCCGACGAAATTTGATATATCGGGCGATGATCCTCGCGCCATTTTCTTCTTTATTACGGGCCCTATGGATTAAAAAAAAATGTCCGATCGGACAAGGGCGGGGACCGGAGTTATGGCTCTTTGAATCATCGCGGTTTTTCGGTTATACGAGCAGCGGGGAGTGTTTTTGTGTTTATTATTAATGACAGAAACATGCGCGAATTTTTAGGTGATGCCTGTTGAAAATAGTATGGCGAAACCACAACATTTTCTTGGATGTCCGAGCGTTCTGAATATCACCATGACGATCGTAGTGACGCTTTACGCTTTGGTCGGCATTTCCGGTTATCTCAAATACGGCGAGAATACCGCATCGATCGTTGTTTTCAATCTCGACACTAACGACCCGTGAGTACGGATATTTTTTGGGAAAAAAAGGCGGGCGAAATGAATGTGAAATAAATATGCTAAGGTGCAGAAAAAATACATAAATAATACCGCTGCGTTCTCCGTCTCTGCGTATCTTTAGACTCGCTCAGGCCGTGAAAATTTCAATCGCCTTGGCTGTTCTTCTCAGCTACGGTCTTCAATATTTTACACCGTTGGAAATAATATGCAATGCTGTGAAAACGAAATTTGGTCCGCGCTACGAGGCTATCGGTGAAATCGCCATCAGGATTTTTGCGGCTCTTTTTAGCGGTAAATATTCTGGAAAAGGGACTGTGACTCGGTCAATTTTAAGAATTTTAACTCAAAATTCTACCTACGTGTTTTTCAAACTATGGATACTTTAAGGAAATGCAAAAGAAAACAATAATTTTCGCATTTCCTTTCCTCATTGACGAATATGTTTTTGTTTTCTTTTTTCAATTTCCAGTCGCCGTCGCCATGGCCGTTCCGATACTGGAACCGTTTATCGCTCTCGTGGGTGCTTTGTTTCTGTCGATGATCGGAATCTGCATACCCGCGATCATCGAGACGGTTTCTTGCTGGGAATCGCATCTCGGAAGATTCAAATGGAGGCTCTGGAAAAACGCGATTCTCGTCGGTTTCTCCGTTCTCGCACTTTTGACCGGCACATCGGTGGCCGTTAATGGAATAATTGACATATACAAATAAAAAATACCGATACACCATAACCAATCGGTGTTGATCTTTTTGCAATATATTTGACACTTGAACATTCGAGATCTTCTCTTGTATACGAAATTGAGCGTTTCGTTAGCGTGAAATTTCAATAACGCTAGAGATGTTTCGTAAACGACATTTTTTCGCTCCGATGGGGAGTAAATTGTTGCGCCCATGATTCGATGTTTTTTCCACTTTTCTTTGTTCTCTTTTAAGCGCTAGAGATAAGAAGAGTACGACGATAAACGTCTATTATCATTGAATCGAATGATGCTGAGGAAATAAATTCCTCTCTCATCTATGGATCATTTTTTCCCTTTGTCTTACCGGGGATTACGATAAGACGAATAACATTAATGAGCTCGACGCGAATATGACTGTGCACGAGAGACTTTTGACGTTACCACTCTTTAAAGACCATCGTTTCGAGTCGCAACGGTATCAGTCGTTTTGAGACAAGCGTCAGAGCTCTTTCGTTCATCCTGCTTGCACCGACGATTTTTTTTCGTCCCTCGTTGTCAGAGAGAATTTTCAATCATTTCTAAAACAGGTGAAGTTTGTAAATTGATGAAACATTAGACTGCAGTTTCAAGGTAAAACGTTACTTTTTACACATCCTTTTCGATGAAATCATATAGTTTCTATTGCGACATTGAACGTCGTTCAAGGATATTTTTTAGAGGTGTCTCAACCGGTTTTTCCATTCACTCGTGAAAAATCGTTGTTCGTAGTTTGGATAGGCAAAACATCGCATTGTTACATATGCGATTAAACGAAGTATAAATAGACGCGTTCGATAGTATTGATTCTTCTTTCTAAATCGATGATTTGCAAAACTTTTCAGGATTCACGGTCTCCGGCAAAAAGTAATTTTAGGCGGCAAAACGGACACTGATTTCATTTTCCCGGCAAAATTTATTCTGCCCCATATTTCTCAGGTGAAATATTGTTTCTTACATTTTCGGAATAGAAATTAGAATATATTAGCGAATGGACACCTCTCTCTCTCTCTCTCTCTCTCTCTCTCTCTCTCTCTCTCTCTCTCTCTCTCTCTCTCTCTCTCGCGCCCTCTCTCTCTCTCTCTCTCTCTCTCTCTCTCTCTCTCTCTCTCTCTCTCTCTCTCTCCCTCTCTCTGTAAGGTCCGAGCTCGGTTAGATTGAAAAAAAATCCATTATTCGGGTAAATAATTAACTTGGCGACGAGACGCTGCCAATTCTGTCTCTTGATTTGTTTGCTCCATGTTATTTATCTTGAAAATCATGTGTACTTATAAATTGTCTTACGACTCACCAATTTGTAAAGAAGTATGGAAACTATCGTGCTAAATAATTTATACTTGGATCGATTCCATGGAATAATTGTTTTCCCTAATTATGTAAACCATAGACATCGATTTTTTCTGTGTTGATCTTACGATTCACCGAAAAACTCTTTGCGACACCTCTAAAAAAATCATACGTAGTCCTCCTTTCACGCGACATTCAATATTACAGTAAAAACTATGATTTCATAAAGGAGAGGTAGTCGACAAAAAATACATTTCAATATTTGAGACACTCCAAGATACAAGGCAACCTTGCAACTTTCTGCGAATGTGTAGCAACGCAATCTTATCGATTATTGATAATATACGACAATTAAAAAATTTAATTCACATTTGTGATTCAGTATATTTTGTAGTTATTAGACCGTGCGGAAAAAAATCGATATTTTTTTTCGGTTGCATCCACCAAAAAAAGGCGAATTAAGGTAAAAAATAAAGAATCCCCGAAGGAGAGCTCAAAAAAAAATTATTTCGAACGGCGCATTGCATTTGAATATTTTCCATAAAAATAACACAGGAAAATATTGGCACTTCTGAGCGTCGTGGTAGAACTTTTCGGAAAAAAATCTCACAAAAATGTCATTACGATATTCCGATAGAGAATTGAATTCCCTGCAAAAAAAAAGTCCTTACGAACAATTAGCTTGGAACAACCGTTCAAGTAGTATCGCTGTCTGAAATTGAATTGGTAGAAAAAAAAATTCAAAAGGCTGTAAAAATCGAATTTTTCGCTTTACGAAAAAACTTTTTGGGGGTTTTTTGTAGAGAATGTTCCGCTCTAACATACAATTTGCATAGAATTGTTCGCAAAATTTTTCTCTAATACAAAAAAGAATCAAGTACAACGAGTAATATAAAAGAAACGACGTCCATCATTGATCGTGTTTCGAAAAGTGTTATTCAATGAATTTGGCTTATGTAATATGATGAAACAATTTGTTTTTACATTACAATGCTTAATAATCATCGTTCGTTTTTTTAAGAGTCTGTTTGTTGCAATTAGGGTATTTCTGTCGATGATTTTGCACTATGCCCAATAAATATTGTACAGCTACTCTTCGTTTTTTGTTAATGAACCGTCATATGCTTCTATCAAAGTGACACCACGTTCGGCTACGTCATTAACGACTTTTAGATTTAAAAAAAAAACTAAGCAACTCAAATAACTGGCATTTTCAGGCCATAATTCAATATTTACTCTAAAAAAATCATGAGGTAAATTGAATTGCTGAAAAAGAAATAAGGATTCTTGAGTAACGTAATTGCTTGTGTCTTTTTTCAGCAACATTTCCCAATCAATTTTTTTAACAATTACTCGCTCGGAAGGATTTTTTTATTTTTCTCGAGATTGCAGAGCTTGTACCATTTTTGCCTTCACACTTATCGGCACAGCCTTGTCGAAAAACGACGAAGCAACAATTTTATATTTCTCGTTGTACTTGATTCTTTTTTGTATTAAAGAAATATTTTCCGAACGACCCCATGCAAATTGTATGTTGAAGCGGAACATTCTTTACAAAAAAAAAAACCCAAAAAGTTTTTTCGTAAATACGAAAAATTCGACAAATTCGATTTTTACAGGATTTTGAATTTTTTTTCTATCAATTCAATTTCAGACAGCGACACCACTTGAACGGTTGTTCCAAGCTAATTGCTCGTAAGGACTGTTTTTGTAAGGAATTCAATTCTCTATCGGAATATCGTAATGACATTTTTGTGAGATTTTTTTCTGAAGAGTTCTCCTACGACGTTCAGAAGTGCCAATATTTCCCTGTTATTCTTATGGAAAATATGCAAATGCAATTCACCGTTCGAAATAATTTTTTTTTGAGTTCTTCTTCGGGGATTCTTCATTTTTTACCTTAATTCACCATTTTTTGATGGATGCAGCCGAAAAAAAAATATCAATTTTTTTCGGCACGGTCTAGTATTTATGACATTGAACGAAAAAATACTCGTTGCAGTTTCCAATAATGTCTCGAAAAAATGAGATTCCAGCGCCATCGGGAATGTCGGGAAATGACTTCAACGACGAGTGAGTTTGAATTCTCCCATCGTAATTTACAATGAAATTCGGTTTAAAAGGCTTTTTATTCTGTCCAGAGATTTTGGAAGTGTGAGCATGGTCGATCATTTGAAAAATTAAGAATTCATGATTCAATAAAATCGAATGCATTTTGATTTTGGATGAAGAATTCAACACAGTTTTTGCATTTTGGATTGAATTTGGATGAATCAAAATGGAAGACAATTCGGACATGATGATTAATCTCTTAGAAATTTAATCCGACGTGCCAAAAAATATATTTTCATATCACAAATGACGAGTCTAAAAGCTGCGACGACGAGATTCACGAGACGAATACCGAGAAAGTTTGTTTTTCGTTGCGCCTCGCGATTTTGTGATCGACACACACGCGCGATTAAGAAAAAAAAAAGAAATACCAGATAGATACGACGACGTATGTCGAAATATGGTCCTCGTGCTCGACGTCAATTAGCTGCGTGATTGAGAGATGATGCGCGTTAATCCTTAATTAAATAGATATTTTCTCACCATCGTTGATCATAATATTTGTGTTGATACGAGCAGCACAAAAACTCGTCACGATGTTATTATCGGCGCCGGGGAAGTTCACAAGCATCGGCATCAGCAGCAACAGCAGGGGAATGCAGACAAATTCTACGACCCTTTCGAGCATCGGGACAAGAAAAATCTAAATTCGTAAATGTTCAGTGTTGTCATACGGCTCTCTTCCAATATATATATATATATATATATATATATATATATATATATATATATATGCTTTAATTCGAAGAATAACAATCAGGCTCTTTTGACCCGTTGATCCGTGAAAATTGCAGAGATTTGGGCTCGCTCGCTCACCTCGTCAAGATGTCATTTGGCTCGGGAATCCTCGCAATGCCGAATGCCATAAGAAACGGTGGTTTGATATTCGGTGGAATTGGCACGATTATCATTGGCATGATATGCGCTCATACCGTTCACATCCTCGTCAAATCGTCTCAAGTGCTGTGCAGACGAATAAAAAGACCGATGATGACGTACGCCGAGACTGCCGAGGCGGTCCTTCTTTGCGGTCCTTTGCCTCTTCGTAAATTTTCCAATATATTCAAAACATTGGTGAACACAGGGCTATCGGCGACGTACGTCGGCGCTTGTTGCGTGCACGTTGTTTTTATTGCAGAATCGATAAAGCAGGTGAAATGATAACTAATAATATCATTGAACAATTAATTATCATTAAACAGTTTAAATTGAATAATTAATTATGAGTTGCACGCAGTCAGGAGGTCGAAAAAAACGATTTTTCAAAAAATTTTCCGAAACGACATTTCAATTTATTAACGTAAAATTGTATATACATATTTTTGTAACTTTTTATTATATTTAAAAGAATTTATTTAAAAAAATAATGATTCTCGAAGCCGCGGTAGTCGATCTCCGGGAGGTCCTCTAAAAAAAAAAAAAAAAAAAAGAGTTTCGCAGTGAGCGCGATCTAGTCTAGTCGAACCGCCATTTTCAACGAAATGGCGGTGTCTGAAAAAAAAATCGATTTTTGATGAAAATTTTTGCCCCAAATTGTTTATAAATTGGAAAATACATATCGCTAAAAAAACCTTGGAACAATTACTAAAAAATATATTTTTATAAACGCATTTTTCTTAAAACTGGGTTTTAACCAAAAACGCGTTCAAATAAGTTTCAAAAGCTCTTTACACGTGTCACTTACCAGTTTACAAATATGTCCATAACTTTGAAAATATTTGTCGGATTTACATGAAATTTTCTGTCTATGTACTAAAATGTATTTACATTACGAAAAAGAAGTGAAAAAAATGATTTTTTGAAAATCATGATCGCTCGTAACTCCAATTAAAGTAGAGTGTAATTGATGATAATTAAATAATTAGTTATCAGTGAGCAATTTGAGTAAATATATAATTATCATCGAGTGATTGCAATTGCGTAATAAATTTTCATTGAGTAATTTGAATCGAGTGATTACTCATAATCGAAGAATTTAAATTGAGTAATCAAATATCATCGAGTAATTAAAATGAAGTATTCAATTATCATTGAGTTATTAAAATTGAGTAACTAATTATCATGGAGTGATTAGAATTGAGACATTAATTATTTTTGATTAATTTAACAACGCCAATGATTCAATGGACAAACATCTGGATAAAGAAAAAAATGAGTAATAATAATTATGGTAATAATAGAAGCGAGAAGAAAAAAAATAAGAGAGTACGATAAAATGGTAAATTAAAAATGTTGTTTATTTGTTGCTGGGATCTTGGAAAAGGTAACGGATTACCACACGGGCATGGACTTGGATAAAAGATTCTACATGATCGCCCTTATTCCGGCTGTCGTGTTTCTCGCTCAGATACGAAATCTCAAGTACCTCGTGCCGTTTTCCATTCTCGCGAATGTTTCTCTCATGATCGGTCTTGCGATGACGCTTTACTATTTGTTTCAAAACACGCAGCCAATGACCAGCATCGAACTGTTCTCCAGCGTTCGTCGATTGCCAATTTTCTTCTCCACCGTTATTTTCGCTATCGAAGGCATCGGCGCTGTGTGTGTTTTTCTTTCCTCCACAATCTTTTTCTCTTTACAACGTCTAAAAATATTGCAGATAATTTAACATTATCGTCTTCTTTATCTTTGTCACAGGTGATGCCTGTTGAGAACAGAATGGAAAAACCGCAGCATTTTCTCGGCTGTCCGAGCGTTTTGAGTATCGCAATGACGATCTTGATTTTTATTTATCCCACGATCGGAGTCCTTGGTTATCTGCGATACGGCAAAAATACCGCTCCGTTGATCACATTGAATCTCGATGCAAGTGATCCGTGAGTATATCCTTATAATTTTATTTATTCAGTTTTTATTTATTTCTAATTATTTCTATTTATTTTCATTTATTTCCAATTATTTTCATTTATATCTATTTATCTTTATTTATTTATATTTTTTATTTTTCAATTTATAATTCTCATCTCCGGCTGACCGTGGTATATATATGGGGTATTCTCGCTGAAATTTTCACGTCCGAACCCAGAACCTCTTGAATCATTATGAAAAATTTTCTCCGAAAAGTATTCTGAAAAACAAGAGACACGTATTTTTTTGTCAAGACCGACAATTGATATTTTTCGTCGTACGTTTTTAGTAAAAAATCCGAATTTTTCACTGACTCTCTACTCTAAACACGCGGTATCTTGATAATTCGAGATTCTATCGAAAAACGCTTCGGACAAAACTTGCTTGTTGTAAAACGAGTAAGACAATTGATATTTAAAAAAAAATTGTGGGCACACGAAAGTTTGTTTTTACTTCATGAAACACAAAAAAACGTTTTTTCAGCAAGTACGCCACCTCGAAGTATAAAATAAAAAAATTGTAAAAATTCTTTAGGAAATCACAAAATTTTTAAGACCAGAATGAGAATGGTAAGATCAAAATCCGCAAAGCTACAGCCAATCGAAAATTATATACAGAAATACATTTGAATATTTATTTAATTATACATACGTAGATTATTTCATGCGAGTATATGAAATAATATACGTAATATACAATGAAATAATATACGTATGCATAATTAAATAAACATTCAAATGTATTTCTGTATATAATTTTTCGAAAACACACAGTTCCGCATGATCCGGCTCGAAAATAAGGTCAAGACGAAACTTCGATTGGCTGTAACTTTGCGGATTTTGATCTTGCCATTCTCATTCTGGTCTTAAAAATTTCGTGATTTCCTATCGAACTTTTACAAGTTTTTTTATTTTAAACGTTTTTTTGTGTTTTACGAAGTAAAAACAAACTTTCGTGTGCCCACAATTTTTTTTTTTAATATCAATTGTTTCACTCGTTTTATAACGAACAAGTCTCGTCCAAAGCTTTTTTCGACAGGATCTCGAATTATCAATATAGCACGTGTTTAGAGTAGAGAGACAGTGAAAAATTTGGATTTTTTACTAAAATCGTACGACGAAAAATTTCGGTCTTAACAACAAAATACGTGTCTCTTCTTTTTCAGAATACATTTCGGAATTTTTTTTTCATAATTATTCAAGAAGATCCGGATTCGGACGTGAAAATTTTAGCGGGAATACCCCATATATATTTGGCATTATTATCTTTTTCGCATTCCAGCCTCGCTCAAGCGGTAAAATTGCTAATCGCATTGGCTATTCTCTTCACTTATGGTCTTCAACTATTCGTACCACTGGAAATAATGTGTTCATTCGCGAGACCGAAATTTGGTAATCGTTACGCAGCAATCGGTGAAATTCTCCTCAGACTATTCGTCGCACTTTTCACCGGTGAGTTTCATCGGCTGTGCGGCTTCAATTTTATCGTCTATCCGCTCATTAAATTGGCATAATTTTCATTGAGCATTTGTTCGAACGTGCGGCCGTATATACATACCTACATGCCTAATAACGGTGATGGAAGAATCGGCTACGGTTCGTTACGGTACCGCGGTACGAACCATAGCCGATTCTTCCACCACCTTAATTTTATTTATCCTCGACAGTCACCGTGGCTGTAGCTGTTCCCGTTCTCGAGCCATTCATAGCTCTCGTGGGTGCGATATTTCTCTCGACCCTCGGGATTTTGGTACCCGCGATAATCGAGACGATATCCTGCTGGGAAGCGCATCTGGGAATGTTCAAATGGAGACTGTGGAAAAACAGCTTTCTCGCGGCTTTTGCGACATTGGCCCTTGTCACGGGAACACTGGTGTCCCTCAATGCTATCATAAAAATTTATGCGAATAAATAATGCTGGCAAAACGACGAGCGATTATTCATTGTATATTTATCAAGAAATTTTCCAATTACAATGCGGGTCTATTTTTTTTTTTACAATCTATAGAGTATCGTCGAGCTTAAGATTGCTACGAGAGAGAAAAAGAAAGAGTAATTTTTTCTGTGGCATTTGTAACAAGCTGCCAAATTCAATTGGTGACAAACGCTTTTAACTTTCTGCGCCCAGAAACATGATTTATTTGAATGGAACAAATTTTCCCGATTTACTCGAATGAAGGCCCAATAAATGGCCGATATTCGAATGAAATTTTATTTGTTTCAAAATAAATCAAGTCCGCGGATTATCGCGAACTCTCGTTGTTCTTCGCCGACGAGTTATCGATCTCTCGATTCTCTCGATTCGTGGCGGATTCTGTCTTACCAGCACAGAATTTAGACTTTCAAATGTCCGAACCCTCGTGCGAGATCCCTCGTTCGGTAACGACAAATATATGGTCCTGAGTATCACCAAGATTCCGGCGATCATGGGCACCATTGCCATGTAAGTGAAGAGCTTCGTGAGTCTGTGAGCTTGGATGATCCCAGCGAGAGCATCCAGGTCTGCGTCTTTTGCCTGTAACAATTATGCGGATGGTACTGATGTGTCATCGTAGCAGGGAGGGGTTTGGCAAAATGGACACCCACAAAAAATTATTGACAAAAAGAGAAATTTGAAAAATTAGAAAATGAGGGATTTATTTGGATCTACGGATTAGATTGGATTAGATCCAGACCCGGATCTAGATTTGATATGTTCATGGATAATTTCCTAATCCTGCCTTCCTGATCCGTAATCGTAAAAACAATATTGGATAACGCAACTACGATTAAAATTTCATTTCACCAAAAATTTAATTGAAAAAATATGCCAAAAGCAGATTGATCCGAGTATCTTGGATATTGAGGCGATGGGAAGAGCGAAGAAAATCGTTTTTTCAACATTTTTCCTCGTTTACTACGATTGAACGAAAAAAAAAATAATTATAGGGTGTGAATCGAGCAAAAGTGGGAGAGAAAAAAGGCAATATATATATATATATATATATATATATATATATACGAACCTCCTCCGCCCATAGAATAGGAAAGTAACCCTCTGTGACGTTGGCGAGAAAATGAACAACCGGTGAATTGATGAGTTTTGCGTTTAGTTGCAATTTCTTGGATCCCGAGAGAGGGGCACCGGTCAATGGCTCGATTGTTATGTAAGTCGCGTGAGCTTCTTCGTTTGGATTTAACCCTTTGGCGTATTCCAGGAGCGAAGGATCACCGTGCAAGAAATGAGGCTCGGAATAATAAATCGGTGCTTCCTGCGATGGAGAAAGATGAGAGAAAAGAGAAAACTGACGCGTTTATTTGACGTTTTGAACGCGCTTTTATTCGCTCACCTGACAAGGAGTGAGATCCATGACTCCGGAGATCGGGCAAACTGGTTGTTTCTTTACACGTGGACAGTAACATTCCATCTCCTCCTGTTGCCAAGAATCTTTGCCGAGTTCGTAACGCCAACCGAGCAACCCATTTAACACGACGTCTCGTTTGAAACCCGCACGCGCCCATCTCGATTGATCATTGAATATGTCAATTTTTTCGTTGTGTAAAAATTCAAAGATCCTTCGAGTCTAATTTGTCAAATGTACAGTGGAAAAATTGGTCTCACCGACAAATTTGTGTCTCGTAAGTTAAAACGTGATCCAACTTTTTGTCCATCGGGGCCCACGTTATCGAATCTGTACCCTTGACTTTGTTGCAATCGTCGCCTTTCCAAAATTTTTGTACACGTTTTCCTTTGAACGACGTCGTGTCACCCAATAGGCTCTTGTTCTTTACTCCACGATTAACCGACAATGGACCTTGCGCAGTTCCATTCAACTGCGCGAGAATTTTTTTTTTTTTAATCGTTACTTATTATATTTTTACAATGTGATATAACATATAATATATAAATAAATAAAAATATCATTGAAATCACAATGATATATTTTTTAAATAGTTCAGAGAAGGGTTACAAAAAAGGTGTTGAGAAAAAATCGCGTGCCTAATGCCAAAAGGGCCTATAAAATTTTTTTTTTGCCATTCTTCTTAAAATTGCTTAAAACGTGAAGATCTGTAAAAAAAAAATTTTGATGTACTAAATTCAAAAGGGCCTATAAAAAAAATCAAATTTTTTCAAAGTTTTGAATAGAAATTGCATACCAGAGCATTTTTTTTTTTGGAATTTTTTTTTTTTTTTTTTGAAAAAAAAAGTTTAAATAATTTGTTATTGTTTATTTGTTTCAACATTTTGTTATTTTTTATTTGTTTAAGCAATTTGTTTAAACGTTTGTTTAAATTATTTGACTTGTTTTCATTTTTTTTTGCAAAAAAAAAGTTGAAGTAATTTGTTATTGTTTTTTTGTTTCAACAATTTGTTATTTTTTATTTGTTTAAAGAATTTGTTATTGTTTATTTGTTCAAACAATTTGTTCTTTTTTTTTAACAATTTGTTATAGTTTATTTGTTTAAATAATTTGTTATTGTTTATTTGTTTGAACAATTTTTTATTGATTAAAACGAAACTTAAAGTACTTCTACTTTAAGTACTTTAAATCTCAAGTACTTAAAGTAATAAGTACCTAGTACTTTAAGTACTGCCGGTACTTAATACTTTAAGTACTTAATGTATTTTGTACTTTATACTTGAAGTACTTAAAGTACTAGGTACTTATTACTTTAAGTACTTGAGATTTAAAGTATTTAAAGTACAAGTACTAAAAAAATCAAGTACCAATTTCAAGTACTTTTTGTATTAAAGCATATTTTTACCTTGCATGATACACTGAGAGTCGACAGATTGGAACAGAAATATTTAAACCAAGAATTATCAGTAGCACTGACGATAGAAATTTTTTTTTTTTAAATCTATTTTGATACAGGTATTCATGATAATTCCGAATCAATAACAATCCGAATCAATAACAAATTGTTCAAAAATAAACAATAACAAATTATTTAAACAAATAAACTATAACAAATTGTTTAAAAAAATAAGAACAAATTGTTGAAACAAATAAACAATAACAAATTGTTGAAACAAATAAATAATAACAAATGATTTAAACTTTTTTTTTCCAAATAAAAAAAAAAAATTTTCCAAAAAAAAAAATAAAAAAAAATGAAAAAAAAATTTCAAAAAAGAAAGATTTTTTTTCCAAAAAAAAAAAATTTTTCCCCAAAAAAAAAAAAAAAAAAAATTTTTTTTTTTGAAAAAAATGATTTAAACTTTTTTTTTCCAAATAAAAAAAAAAAAATTTCCAAAAAAAAAAAATAAAAAAAAATGAAAAAAAAATTTCAAAAAAGAAAGATTTTTTTTCCAAAAAAAAAAATTTTTTCCCCAAAAAAAAAAAAAAAAAAATTTTTTTTTCAAAAAAAAAAATTTTTTTTCCAAAAAAAATTTTCAATTTTCTTAGCGGAAAGTAAAAAAAAAAATTATAGGCCCTTTTGGCTTCAGATCACTAAATTTTCAATGTCCTAAAGCCAAAATTTGAGACATAGGCCCTTTTGGCTTTGGAAAATTTTTGTTTGTCTTTAGGCTTAGAAAATGGTGGCAAAACGATTGGCGCAAAAAAAAAAAAATTATAGGCCCTTTTGGCATTAGGTACGCGAAATGTCAATCAAGGAAAATAGTTGCAATTTGGTTGGAAGAAAAAAAAATTGATCGGAACGGATCACTGGAAAATTAAAATCTGTTATCGCCACTTTGGATGAGAGATTAAAAAAAAATTGCAATCAACGAGAGCCTCTGATTAATTGTACTTGGAGGCTATAATTCAAAAGAGTTTCAACTTGATTATTAAAAATTGCAATGAATCGGAAGAATTGTAATTTGATTGATATACAAATTATAATAAAACAGAACAATTTTCGTGCCGAAAAAACAATGTTTAATTTGATCTAAAAAATTTACTAAAAAATTTAAAATTAAAAAATTTTTGATTATAAATAAATTCGAGCACTTCAAAAATATATTATGCTAGAAAAAATTATAATTATCGTAATTTCAACGAAATTTGAAATTTTTCGAGAAACCCTTTGAATCTGATCCATTTGATATTTGATATTTCCTAAAAATTCCAAAATTATATTCACCCTTTCGAAATAACTCCACACGTAAACACCCTCGACATCGGTGTCCTTGATCACGGGTGGTTTCTTTCCCATGAGAAAACCGCATATCAGCTTGAGCTCTTTGTACTTATTTACGTCGCACTCCATCGGTAAACCGTTAAACAGTATATCGCCGACTTTTTCGCGAATAAACAGATCCTCCATACCGGGAAACAACTTGTGTATGTCGTTACCGAGTTTCTTGAGAAAACTCGGAAATGCACCGATTATCTGCCGAATTGAGTCGTTGAAGAATGAAAATTATGTCCTCCGACACACGTTTGCAATTGGATCAACGCTATTTTAATTTTGCCCGATGCAAGCTTCAACAATCGTACCGTGGATATTGTGCCAACGTAACCGGAATTTATAATCGTAACGACATCGTCTTCGCTGCCGCCGGATAATTCTCTG
Organism: Alloplasta piceator; assembly: GCA_946863875.1. Classification (NCBI taxonomy): domain Eukaryota; kingdom Metazoa; phylum Arthropoda; class Insecta; order Hymenoptera; family Ichneumonidae; genus Alloplasta; species Alloplasta piceator. The sequence goes on from OX333072.1 coordinate 171,179, forward strand.
TTGAAGTGATACGTTCGCGTTGTCAAATAGTTTATTTCGTCCGTTTCTACGTCGGTGCTCAGAACATCTTTCTTTATATACATGCTGAAAGCGACAGGGACAAATCCATAGTGAAACAAAAAAATATATCATTAACGCGTCATCGGCAGTAATTTTGAGTGAATAATTTATTTTATTTATTCAATTATTTACTCATTTTATGAGAGAAATTGCAATGATCGTTGTGAGGATAGAATTACAACCGATGTAACTGATGCTGGAAAATGAAAACTCGAATCGTCGTCGGAAATTTAAATTCGGCTGGAATGTAACTCACTCATAGACGTAAGGTCCTCGTTCCTGAAATACCGGAGTCGCTCCTTCCATAACGTCATCAGGATTGGTAACGTCGAAGATGTGAACTCGAAAGTAAACGTCAAGTTCGTACCATATCCTATCGAATCCTGGTCTACCCTTGACGAGTTCAAATTCCTGTTCTCCCAACGTTTCGATCAATTATGCGCAATTGCCAGTATTTTTCATCGATTTATCATAATAATCGCAATTATGCGAACCTTGCGTAACGCATTTTGAACGTAATCAATTTGCGGCTTGCGAATGATGAAATATACCGAAACGCCGAGAAGGGCGATTCCACATACGAAGGGAAGTAACTTGGAACACTTTGATTCGACGGTCATCCTGGAGAATTTATCAAAATCTCTTTCTCTCACGTGAATCTGAATTATGTTGAAATTTTTTGTTTTTATATTCTCGAAATTTTCATTCGAATTCCACGAAGAGACTCACGTGTGATCGGACGCTTCGCAATCGACTTACCAAAAGGTAAAGACTTTCGCGAGCTTTGCAAAAGGCCTCGTAATTTCTCGTCAAATCGTGACTGCTCGATAATCGGTTAATTTTTAATGACTCACGCGGAGTGAAATTTTTTTTATAACACTTTGCACACGCTATGATGAATTATTTACGAGATTTTATAAATTTTTCATAGAAACATGCAACGCGGCGCAGTTTATAATTTAATCGATGTGAAACTGCATTGAAAATTATCAAGAATTCTCGTTTAACGATTATTCTTCTTAGGATACGACGCGTCGTATGGAACGCGATTGAATCGAATGACAAATTAAGGACAAAAAAATATGCATTTCTCGTTTTACTTCCCTTTATGATGGTAAAAGAGCATCCGCGATCATTTCTAACGGGGAATCGGCCTGATCGCTCTCGAAGAGGATAGAGCCGTCATAATTTAAATGTCCCACCCCGGGAAAAAGTTGATTTTTTGGGGGAGAAAAAAAAAAGACTTCCAGCATCGTGCTTATGAAAGAATGACATCTTCCGAATTCAGCAGTTTCATAAACGCATGCGTAAATCGTCGTTCGAAACCACGGTCGTACATACAGGGCTGGAAACTCTAGTGGTGGGGGGTAACCCACTTAGCGTGACCATCTTGTAGTTGACATTATTCCCACCTGCAGCGCTGCACGTTAGAGATTTTTCAAAAAAGCGAATAAGTAATTCCTAACTGAGAAATTTACATGTTAACGGCGAGAGTAATGCTCGGTTTGTGCAGCGGCTGTAACGTAACTCTAAAAAATTGAAAGTATATATTGCCCTTGTGGCGTTTATGCAGAATTGTTAGCTTATTTTAAAAATCCTTGCAGCGCAGTGCCACGCGCGGTCAGATGGCGAACCTCCGAAACAGCCACATTAAGCGGGTCACCCTCACCACCGAAAAAACAATGGAGTTTCCAGACCTGTATGTACGACCGTGTTCGAAACGGAAACGAGCATATATGTAATACTCCTATATTGCTAGCGCTGGCCGAAACTCTGTGAAGACTTTACAGTGCGGACGATATCGTTCTCTCTCTCTGGCTCTTGCAATGCGCAAGCGCGAATGAAAGCGGGAGTGCCCCAGCCAGTAACATTTATTCGTAGTGGGTCGCGCGTGCCCGGTATGACCCCGTTCAAGTGTTCTGTGTCTCTTTTTTGTTTCACCTACCACTTATAGGGAAGCATAGGCCGCTAGCAATATAGGAGTATTACATATATGGAAACGAGTCACCGTGTATCGCATGCATATTTGTTGTATCGCCTATTCGCCTGCACCATTGAACGCCAGGTGCGCGCTACCCGTCATACTTTGCGCTGTGGTCACATCGTTGCTGTGCGCTTGCACCCTGCCATACCATTGTACCAATCTTTCAGGATCCGCCGTGCCATGTGAGTATCGCGAGTGGGATGCGAACACGCTTCATCGTTCTCCCACACGATGACGCTGCGCAGAAAAAAACAGCGCAAGCGGTGGATGCGCGTACCGCGTGTCTCGATCACGGTCGTGTATACAGATCTTGCGAGGCAGACCCCTTTCAATGCTACGACTTTCGACGTAGTTTTGAAGGCGTTTTTCGAACCCGTCGACGCCGCCGCGTGTCGCTGCTATCGTGCGATGCGGGTTATATTAGGGCGCTTAGTTAGAAAGAGACAGAAGATACTACTCGCACGAGTCGCACCGGACACCGCTCTAGCGTGGCGCACCTAGCGACCATACTTTGAGTTAAAAAGTCATCAAAAGTACGACGTTCCTCTTCCTCCACTACCGTCGTTGCAAGACCTGTATGTACGACCGTGGTCTCTCGATCGTTCTCGCGCGGCGTGCGGGTGCGCGTGCTTGGAGGAAAAAAAAAGTTTGAGCTATGGCGCCGCGCTCAACTGTTCCGGCTTTAAATCCTGATCGAACGTCAATGATACATTTCAACAATTGACATTAAATACATTGTGATGATACGACCGAGCTCGATGATCACGACGGTTCTAGATATTTCGAGTGTTCTCCGTTGTCGAAAGCGCGAAAACTCGGGTACGAAGCAAGTGTGTTCTCGGTGCACATAACCTCAATCGAACGTTTGTGTATTTTTCATTTTTTTTCTACTTTCTTCGCCAATTCAGCTATATATATATATATATATATATATATATATATATATATATATGTACAATGGCAATGAACGAAGGTTTCAATTTTGCCGAATTATGCAGACTGTGCTCTTTGAAGAGTAATCATCAGTTACAAATCTTCGACAAGGAGGGCGAACAGCGTCAATTGCTCTTCAAAATTCGTTCTTGCATCCCTGCTGTGGTAAGTTTTTAATCGTCCATGCTCGTACGTTCGAAAAGTAAATTTTGCACCAAATTAACGACGATGAGAGCTCTTTGCCGCAAGACAATCGGCTCGTATCACAAACCCAAATAACCAATGACACATCGATCGCTCTGCGCATTTCGCAGTTTGCAAACAAAGTTTTTGTAGAAATTTGTCGAGGCGAGTGATCTCATCGATTCGTACGTTTATCCGAGTACAGAGACAATGATAGGGTAACATTGAACATATCAGAATAACTCAACTCGTATAATTCGTCGCGTCGTCGGAGCCATGATCATTGCATCCGCGGTGCGCGAACATCTTTCGATATCCGTACAATTTCTGATGTTTTGTTTTTTCTTTTTTTCGGCAGATCACCAAAGAAGATGCATTGCCGAAGAACATTTGTCAAAAGTGCGTTTACAAGCTCGACATGTTTTACGAATTTCGAGTTAGCTGCACGACGACCGACGCCGTGTTGAAGAATTATGCCGATAGCGTCAAACGTATCGCGGCGTCCATGAACAATCAGGCAAGTGTGTATCTAACGGAGAGCAGAGGGAATATTTCAGTCGTGAGAAATAATGTTGGAGAATTATCCGGAATTAGGAAGGAATCTTTTTTTTTTTTTTTTTCACCGCGTCAAATTTTCGTCAAACGAGTCCATGCGGTACGAAGTAACGCGTAACCCGGTCGTGTATATTCAACGTGAGTAAAGGGAGGGTTTCATTCGTGGAAGCAGAGTCGTCTGCCAAAAAAAAAACCAAGGCGGATATCGGACTCTCGAATTGCTCGGATTTCTTTTGCGCAAGAGACAATCGATTTCTCGATTTTCCATTTTCCTTTTGCATCAAATTCTCGATCTCGATCGTCAACTTCTCGACGTCGCATCTCCAAATCCGTTGGACAAAATTCCGCCTCGATTCCGTCCTCGAAGCTCATCCTGCTCTGGAACTCTTTTCTCCCACGGATTCATATACATTTGGATTCTCGAATAGATCTAGCGAAAACCTACCGACGATGCATTCGACAACGATGCCAACGACATTGACAGTTACAACGACGACAATGGCAGGGGTCGGGCGACGATATCGTCGAGAGACCGAAAGAATTTCGCGTCGAGTCGATCTCGATTATTTCAACTCCCCCTTTTTCAGCGTAGACGGCGCAAGGCTGCAATTTGCAGAGCGAGATTGTTATTCGCGACGGGTATCGCGCTGTTATTGATCGGCGCAGTGCCGCTAACGCCGTTGCGTCGCGGACGAAAAGCGAAAGCCACGCGTTGCTGCTTCCTTCATCGGCAAATCGCGTGTTTTTCCCCTCTCACTCTGGGGAGTCGTTATTTTGCCTTTTTTTTTTTGACTATTTCCTTTCTTTCCTATCTCTCCGTATCGATGATACGGTGGATGCCGAAAAAATTAATCGCAAGTACCAACATGCGGTACTCGCCGAAATCATAGCGCAGGGCGGCAACAATAGCGGGGAATAAGGTTCGTTTCGATCCTTCGATACCTGGATCGATTATAATTCGATAGGAAAATACCAACCCGCGCGTATTGTAGCACTTTTGTGCGCATGTCAGTGCAGACTTGTAGTCAGGAGAATCCGAGCGATGCACAGGTGCGCGTCTCCGGCGCCTTTGGCTCTGCTCTTCGAGTCTCGAGAAAACCTGTTTTTTCTCGCGCACCGGCAACCGTTTTCGGCCACCCTGTACGAATAGCTCTGGGTCCGAGACTCGAGACTCGACATTATCGTATCGATGCTCGTGCCGTGCAACGGAAACGAGCGCGATACGTTGTATATGAAATGGAAGCTGAGCGACAGAGAGAGCGAGAGGGAGAATAACGCTTCTCTCTCGTTTTTATTCCTGTCCGGTGACTCGAGCTTGAATATAAAACGTGTCTGTGTGGCGGTTGATGGAAAGAGAAGAGAAAAAAAAGAAAGGAAGAGAGATGCGCGCGCGCGCGCGTGCGTGTGTGTGTGTGTGTGTGTGTGTGTGTTAGCTGCGCTATAGACTGTGGGACGCCCCAACGGCTACCGTATATGCGATATTATATACTTCTGTCAGACTCGGTGCTGTAAACCTTGAAGAGCCGTCCTAGTCTTATTTTATATCATCATCCTGCGCATTTATTTACATTTGGCGTCTTACGGGAGATAAGCCTCGGATCCTGCGAGATTTCTATGTCGATTTTATTCACAGACAAATCTAGAAATTATTTTCATCATCCGGACATTCTTATCCGCGCTATGAAGGTCGACGAGGCTCAATCCCAGTCGGTCAGCTTTTACTCTCAATCCTCCATCTCTCTCTCGCGCTCTCTAGGCACATAAAAGTATAACTTTTACTTCTCCGGTCTAGTCTAGCCCCCTCCTACTTCAGTGTTTCCCTCGTTTTCGCCCTCCCGCCCTCTTTATCGCGGCTGCCCTACCGCCGGTATATGCTCCTCGCTCGCAGCAGCCCTTCCTCCTCTCAATGTCAGTGTCAAGGTCAGCGGGCCGACGCACCGCGCTCTCACTGTGGCAGACGAGTGAAGACACGCGGCGGAGCAAGAGAGAGAGAGAGAGGAACGTTCTGACGCGCGATAAAACGAATACATAAAAGGACGCAACGATAAAACGAAATCGAAAGTGGCGAGGATTAATAATTCGTTTATTAACGAATAATATCGATATTTCAATCATGTTTTCGTCACCGCGATGGTTAGAAAAATTTGGGAGCAGAAATTGGCGATCTTGGCTTCCTGTTGGAAAAATTTAGTGATTTTTCAATTTTTCCCTCAAATAGACCCGGTTTTTTGTCATCGCAAACGACAGTGAGTGTTTGCCCTATCCAGGGATCATATTTTCGGTGGCCTGGACGCCTTTCGAGTTTCGAAATTTCTCCAAAGCATCGCGCTTCTTTCACACGCACTTGTCCTTCTTCCGCTTCTTCCTCTCTTTCTTTACGCGCACATTGTACCGTCTCGTTTTTCGTACGCCTTCCTCGGTCTGTCCGCTCGTACAGTCGGAGCCTCCATATTCTCGCATCGTCTCCTCTTTCTCTCCCTCCATTTTTCTCTCTCTCTCCCTCCATCCCTTTCGGAGACGAGACGACGACTCGTTCTCGCGCTGCAGTGTTCCCAACCGTCACATAATTGTAGTGGATGTCACATAAATATGAACTTCGTACTATGTAACCAAGAAGACTAGAATACAGGGGAGTCGACTCGAGGAGTGGGGGTGGCACAAAATATTTGGGCAGCAGACTGCCCCACTCCTGACTTACAAATTGCGCAGTGTCGCACTTTTATACCACTGCGCAGCTTTCGGCGTGTCGATCTCGCGCGAGCACTGAAATATAGTGAAATATTTCAGTGCGCGCGTGTGAGAATGACGACGCACCATGTGCGCAGTATATTGTACAGCGCAATTTGCAGGTTAATGAGTGGGGCAGCCTGCTGCCCAAAATTTTGTGCCACCCCCACCACTCGGAAAGCAGCTAGTTGACTATCCTTATTCCAGTCTTCTTGTATGTAACATAGAACTTTAATTGTGTGTCGAAAACCTACTATAATTTGAGGTGCATTTGTTTTGAACGCTTATGCGCTTTCAGCACGTGTGTATAGATATACATCGACGTATAAAATGCTACAGAATGTGGCGCTCACAAGCGCGTAAGAGCTTCCAAAACGAATGCAGGGTTGGAAATTTGTATAAGATTGAGTTTTTTTTAATAATAAAAAAACGGGCGCGAAAAGATTTTGAATACTTTTATTTTAAACCACATTATGGCGGTTGGCGCTGACAATTTTTTGGCTTTGGCTTGTGTATGCATATATATATGGGGCGTTCCATCCCAAATCGGACAGTTTGAAAAACTTTTTTTTTTTATTTCCTCAATTTTTTAATATTTTTCGGTACCCATAAAAAAACCCTTCCTGTTAAATTTTAAGATTTTTTCGATTGCCCGTTCAAAAGATATTGAATTAACAAAAAAACCGCTCATTTTTTGGTATTTTGGTCATTACTTCTTTGATAATGATCCAAATTAAAATCCAAAAAAAATCGAAAAAATCTCAAAATTTAACAGGAAAGGTCTTTTGATGAGTACTGAAAAATATAAAAAAATTGAGGATATAAAAAAAAAAGTTTTTCAAACTGTCCGATTTGGGATGGAACGCCCCATATGCACTGTACGGGCGCAGGCCCGTTGGTATTGGTTGGCTTGTGCGTTTCTACATACTTTTATTTTAGTTATTATACATCCAATTAAATACAAATTTTTACGAAAAAAGTTTATAATCATTGTTTAATATATTTATAATAATGATATTTCGTGATTTTATTGCATTACTAACATTTTCAAAAAGTACTATAATTTTTGGTTCGGTACTGTAATTCTACGGCCCTGTTCACACAGTCCCCGCTTCTCGCGCTGTTTTGTTTGTTCGACGCGCCAGTCTTTCCACTCTCGTCGTCTGGTCAGGGCCACGCTGCTGCATTCTTCCGCCCGTCGCCAAAGCCGCGTGTACCCTCGTCATTCTCTTTCTTTTCTCTCTCCCTCTCCCTCTCTCTGGTCTCGACATATCGGCGATTATTCTCGTTAGTCGTTCTGTGGACTGTGAGCTTCACGGACGACAACATCAGCGAGAAGCAAACATCTGTGTTTCCGCTCCCGTCAATCGCGCGCCACTTTTGGTCTTCTCCGACGCTCACGGCTCCGTTTTTCTTTCATCTTCGAAGATTCGTTGAATCGTTCTTTACGCTCTGACGATTTTTCGGCGCTAAAAAATCTAGCGATTCAACGAGGCTCGACGACGCGACAACGACAAAACGGGGCCCACTTCTTTTTTCTTCGCTACGACGGTTTTGAGAACGGAAGTACTCCCGGCGAAATCTCCCTCGCCAGGTATCTCTCCCCTCTCCTCTGTTCTCCCTCCTTTCCTTCCTTTTCCTCTCTTTCACTCTCACTGCTTCTCTCTCTCTCTCTCTCTCTCTCTCTCTCTCTCTCTCTCTCTCTTTCTCTCTCTCTCTCTCTCTCTCTCTCTCTCTCTCTCTCTCTCTCTCTCTCTCTCTCTCTCTCTCTCTCTCGTTCAACGTCCATCGCTGGCTCTCACTGGCGCAGAGAATCTGTAATCTTGTTCTCGGACTTGTCTCTCTCTCTCTCTCTCTCTCTCTCTCTCTCGCTCTCTCTCCTCTCTCTCTTTCTCTCACTCACTCTCCTTTACATCGACGCTATAGTTTTATTTTTTCGGTCCACGACACTTTCACCGTGCGTTTCGCGAGACGACTCCGCCACCGACGAGTGACCGCCGCGAATATCTTGCCTCTTGCGTTTATTCGAGCGAGGACTCACTCGTGTGCAATTTGGGGATAATAAAGTGCGCGAGGATCATCGTTGGCAGTGAGGAAGAAGCGTGCGGCGTGCGAAGGTTTTTTTTTTGGCAGTGAAAAACGAGCGCTGTACCGAGTATCATGTCAATTGGCAGGGTAGTCGGTGTCGCCTCCTGGGGGCAAAAACCTAACGCTCTTTGCGATCGTAATTCTTGAGGACACGCTGCTGCTACTGCACTTTTCGTAGCCTTCGTTCTCTTCTTGTTCTTCTTCCGCTCGTTCGTCCACGTTTTCATCGATAGCTCGCGTTGTGCACGCGCAAAATAATCTCGACGGTTCCTCCGGCTTTTTCGCGTGACCGCGGTGGTCGCTCGTTTGCTCGTGAGTCGTGGATCGATACGCAACCTGAAGAGCAGGCATCGAACTTGCGTGTGAGTAATACAATTTTCTCTGTCGTACGTGTGTGTGCGACGCGTCGTCCAGTCCCCGCGGACCTATATTTTTCAAGATCCGAACGTTCCGATGATATCCAAGTTTGCATTGTTGAAATAAAACGGAAGTAATTTTTTTAAAAATAAAATCTATCGTTTCTCACGAGCTCTCAGAGGGAAAAAGCGTTGAAAGGTTTTTGGGATCTCTACGAGAGACTCGACATCCACAAAAAAGCGTGAAATTTAAAGACTTACACGCTCCTGAAACAAAAATTGATTTTTAATTTTTTTCACTGATTTTTATTCTCCATACTTTCAATTTTTTTTTTTGAAAAAATCAATTTAATTCGAATCAATCAATTTTTTATTCTATTTTGACGATCGCTTCTTTCACAGTCCGACGGAATATTTTTTTATTCCTCAGTGAAATTATTTTTTATGAAAAATTGAACGTACAATTTTTGTTCCAAAATTGCATATTCGACTTTGAGACACCGTAAAATTGTTATTTTTGAGAAATAAAAAAATCCACTCCGTTGGACTATAAATGGTACATAATTTTACCAAATGATTACTTACTTTTGTCGATTGCATAATTTTTGGAGAAGTCATTGTACGGACGAAAGGTGACGCCATGGATTTCATCCGTGGTTCATATAAACCCATAAAAAATATGTTAATATTGAAAAAAAAAATTTTTACATTTCTTCCGATATAATTGTCAAATTGAGAATATGCGATAGACGTTCTTTCGTATTTTTTGCATAATAACCTTGAAAATAATTTTTCAAATAAGTATATATTTTATCGAAAGATAATGCCAATTCTTGATAAATTATTCTCAAAGCTTTTTTCTAATATCTAAAATGATCATTTAAAAATCTTGTTTATCATACATTTAAAATTTTTCATTAAGTAAAATATTTGCAACTCCGAGTAATTCTTGAATGACGGAAACTGACGCTCACCGCTTTTTTTCCCTCCCCGCTCTTTTTCCCTCATTCTCCGATCCCTCACGTGTCCAAGATACATAACATCGATGAAAGGAAGGGAGGGGCCTGAATAATCGTCCGGTGCTACCTCGGTCTACACTCATGTTTCTCGATCTTGATTAAGTTTGTTGAAAATTTACGTAAAATAACTGCATTTCATTCTTCAAAAGCTTGGCACAAACTTTATTTACATTTTTTAAATATTTCATCGTTGGCCTCACGAGCCTTCTTATACATATTTCAATGCTCGATGAATTATGCTAAAAGAAAAGAAGATGAAGTTGAAGTATATATGCCATTCCGCACTGATTTTACAACCGAAAGGTTCTCTGCATTTGAATATAATCGAATTGACAAGCCAAATGATGAATCGCGTCTGACTCTGATTACAAATTTATGCTGTGGTTTTTCAAACAAAAAAAATTGCTCCGATTCACTTACATATTTAGAAATTCTCATAATCATGGCCCCGTTATTCGAGAATGCATTATTTGCCGAAAAATGAGAGAAATGAAAAATAATAATTATTTGATCCAAGGAAAAGGACAAGATGTCGAGCGGCCAACAGCAACAGCAACAACGCTCGGCTTACGCGGAGGCTCACGCTGTCGCCCATGCCGCTGTGCAGCAGCACATGGCCCAGCAAGCTGCACAAGCGAGACTCGCAGTTCCTGGGCCGCCACCACCGACGACAGCGACGACGACGACGACGCTACCTCATCCGCCAAATCCAACCTTCACCCTTCCGGACGATGGTCTCGGTTACGACGACGGGGTACGAGTACTTCGGTCCATCGGAACGTGGTACGAAATGCAAAAACAAAAACAGACGAAAAGCTTGAAAAACAACCGATCAGGGGCTAGGGAAATTCGCGCTCCGAGAGTTCCGTAGAATATTCCAAATAAAACCAGAAACTGGAAATATCTGCAACTTGGTTCTATCTTTCCTGCGATATATCAACAATTTTCTACAAGTCCGAATCAATCCAAAATTTTCGGCTTCGGAGATCAAGGGTGGGAATGTTATTTTCCGCACACTTTGAGTCGTAATTAAAAAATGTGCGATTTGAAAATTGAAAAAAAAATTGGTACGCGTAAAGAAAGCCCTTTGATACGATATCCCACTTGACCCAGTTACGTTACTTTATTTTTACCTTTCGAGTTCGGAACCCTGTAAACGCGAAAAACTTGAGAAAACTATGAAAATATTGAATCAACGGATACCCGGACGATATTTTCTCCTCGTTGCCCGCTGATCGATCGATTTATCGGGCCTTAGTTCGGTCAAGCCTTGGATCGATCCTCAATCATGAAGATCAAAGTGTAATAACAACGTTGCATCCCCAAAGGTCACCGGATTATTCAGCAGCGTCGATGCGTCCAGGTGTAATGCCCGTTTTTCCCGGCACGACGGAGCAACAATTTGCCGCAAATAGACCGCCGACGATAAATCAACCGATTCGCACCGCGAACAGTCTCACGTCGAGACCCGGATCGGTATCCAAGGCCACGAATACCGGTGAACCGACGACCAAAGCGTTCGCCTGTACGGTCTGCGGCAAGGGTCTCGCGCGCAAAGACAAACTCGTCATTCATATGCGAATACACACCGGAGAGAAGCCATATTCGTGCGAAGTTTGTGGTAAGTCCGTGGCTTTGAAAGAAAAAAACAAACAAAAAGGCCTCGGATCGACGAACAAGTGTCGTTTTTACCCCAAAATTCAGCCTTCTTCGGCTCTATTCATTTTCATTAATTTTTTAACTTTTTAACTTCTCTTCCCTTTAATGAATTTGAAATTCATTACAGGGAATTCGAACGTTCGTGAATTTCAAACTCGAACATCACGATCCTTCTTAATGTCGATTGATGAAAAAATTCGAGAATAAGCCGTCGCAAAAAAAAAAACAAGTACACTCCCTTTCTTGTTTATCGTCATTGCGCAGGGAAGGCTTTTGCACGCCGGGACAAGTTGGTCATTCACATGAACAAACTCAGGCACAGACCGGGTGTTATTCCACTCTCGACGCCTTCAGCTCCGAACACGGAACAGCAACAAACGCAACAACAGCAACAGCAGCAACAACAACAACAACAACAACAACAACAACAACAACAGCAACAACAACAGCAACAACAGCAGCAACAACAACAACAACAACAACAACAACAACAACAACAGCAGCAACAGCAGCAGCAAGCGCGACAAGACGCGATACACAAGCCCAAAGAAGAGCCAGTTAGTTGGGCGTGCGAACTTTGCGGGAGGCAACTAGCAACGAGAGAAGAATGGATGCAGCACGCACGGTACACGTTTCAATAAATATATTTTAATAAATTATAATGCTCGAAGTGGCGGCTAGGATTACTCGGCCAAGAAGATCCAGATGACAGAGGATCGAGAAACAATGAATAAGTTTCCGTTGCTGTTTTTACGTTTCCATCCTAATTACGATTGTGTTCGAAATTTTATTTAAATTCGAACTATATTGAAATATCGTAACAATAGTGGCAATCCGTTGTTAATTAACATGATTTTTAATAATAATCTATCTGACGAGAGATCGGTAATTGTCGAGTGACTGTCCACGGTAATGAAAATTCGAGTCACGCGATACCTTGAATTTTTATTCACGAAAACTCGATCCTTCGTCATCCGGTGTTCCTTTGGGTGAATCATGGACGCCGCTGCGAGCATTACTCATCATCGCGGGATCTTGATTCATCATCGATCGAATAACAATATTTATTCCCAATGAAACAAAAGAGAAGATGAAAAAAATTCGTACACCCATCATCTCGAATGTTTTTTTGCTGATTTGATTTTTCGTTTTGAATATCCAGATCTCATTTGGAGGCATCGGCTCCGCCGCAGCACGCTGCCGCGTATTTTCCGGGTTCCGCTCCGCCGCCACAGCCATACGCATCGGAGATGCACTTTTGCCTCATGTGCCGTACAGATTTTACGGACAAAGCCGAATTTATGTTTCACGTTAGATCGCACTTTGAGCCACAAGCGCAACAGGGACAATCTCAGCATGGAAATGGAAAACAAACGACCGATCCCTCAACCGCCGAACTCATCGCTCGCGGACCCGTCGATCCCTCCGGTTTGTGCAGCTAGAACAGCCTATCGATCTACAATGATGATTCTCATCGTCGCGTTACGTCGATCCGTGTCCGACGGTAGAATCACGACACCGCGGTTGGAACTTTCGAGTCGACGAAGAACGATGGAAATGCGAGGGAAATTGCCACATCGTGATCGCGAGTTTCGAAGAATCAATTTTTCGTACAACTTTTTTTTTTCTCATGGAAAATTTTTGTTCGCACGTTTTTCCAGTGGAAGCTGGAAAAACCGTTTATTCGGTTTCACGCGAATATCGACAAGATCCTTCGATGCTCGAGATTGGAACCGAAACGATTAAATTTCTAAGTAGGAAAACAAAAAAAATCCGGTGCTCGAATTTGGAACTGTAAAAAAATATACATATACAGAGGGAGAGTCACTCAGGATGAGATTACTTTCGATTTCGAGTGCCGAAAGGACGATCCGCGTAATTTCCACGGATCGTAAAATATCGAATGATTTTTCGGTCGTCCGGTGCTCGGAAAATTTCTCGAGCAACGAAAATCAGCGCAATTACCGTGGTCGAAGAACGATCGTCACGTTTTTTTTTTTTTCAATTGAAAGAGGAAAAAAAAAATACCAAAACACAATTGCGATATCGATGCTCCCGTGACGGCAGTTTGGAAAAAAAAAACTCGACCGCACGCGTTCCTATTTTCACGAATGGTCTCTGGGTTGTTAATTTTAATTTTCCAGCGCATGAAAAAGATAAACCGCGATATTTTAGTCATTCCCTCCCGACGTGCGTGACAAAAAAAAATGAACGATCAATGATTATTTTCAATTTGCATTTCGAGCTCGATTCGATCGTTCTCGCAAGGTCGAGGCGATCGAGCTTTTTCTTGTTTTCTTGTTTTTTTTTTAAGCGCAAAGAATTTTCCAAAGGTTTTTCCGAGTATAAAATTTACGAGCGACTGAAAAATATTGCCCACGGAGGAAAATGGGCACGATGGAAAAGTAGATTTGCCTCGTTTGTGCAATTTACGTGTGAAAATTTGAAAAATCTCGTTTCTACGCCGCCCGTAAACGACATTTCTCACGATTGTCTACGGAAATACCGTTGAGGTCGTTAAATGAAATCACAAATTTTAACCAACGCGAATAATATAAAATTTCTCGTTGAATTCCAAACCGGAATCGAGTTGATGAAAATCTCACGAGGGCACGCTTGAATAATGAAGATACTCGTGAGTTTTGGAGAATCTCATTGTATATTTTTTTCAATCATTCGATCATTCGTGCGGATCGGTCAGAGTTGCGGGAGTAACAAAAAATACACGTACGCAACGTCGACGAACGATGATGCGGCATTTGAAAATTCATCGTTAACGATATTTTTGTAAGACAAAAACGAACTCCAAAAATCCCGGATTTTTATCATCTTCCAAACGCGCGCGCTCTCCGTATCTTAGAAATTTCTCAATTACGAGAGACGGAGGATCGAAGATTCGACAAATTTTTCATCGATTTTCCGTTTAAAAGCCACCCACACGATCGCGAAGTAAGTGAATGAAAGATCGTATGATTCGTGCGATTGTAAATCGCGCCGAAGCGTCGCCGACGTTGACGAGAAAGGAAAAGAAAAAGAAAACGAAAATTATTTCACAGACGCGAAGTGCCTTCTCTTCGGGACTTTTCGAATATCGAGTGAATCTCTCCGACGTTTTATTTTATTTCTTTTTTCTTCGAATCCCATTGTCGTACGGGACGTTGTTTTTCAGGAGGCACATTTTGCACGAGACGCAAGATCGTTGCTACTGCAAATATATTTAGGGATACGATGATGTACGTTTGTTTGTTTGTTTGTTTGTTTGTTTTTTTTTTTTTTTGACGAACGAAGAGGGACAAAGAACGCAGCGGAGGAGAAGCCTCCGAGTTTAACTACTTTTATACCGTTGATGTCACACGCGGCTAATCAGAGTCGGTATATTACTGCCATAATCATAATATACGATGTATACTCACTGAACCTTTATAAATGAATAAACAAAATAGGATTTTGAAAAAATATGACAAGAAAAAAGGTGTTTTCTCGTTTCATCGCGCTGTCGAGGTGCCCAAGATGATCCCCATTGGAGCAAAATATTTTTTCAATATGGAGGATCATGATTCAATTTATTCCATTGATATGTGCAGAAGCGATAGCTATTTAACCAATACGTTTACGATTCTAATGAGTATTTGTAATTGTAGTTTCAATTTTTTTTTTTTATTATTTCCTTACATTTCTACAGACGGATCATTATGTATACCCGTGTGGGCAAAACGACGGCCGTAAAATGATCCCCCATGATCGAGGTAAAATGAATGACGATGAAACGAGGGCGTTGGTCGCGAGATAAACTTTGTTGTTCTTGATGCGGAAATTGTCGCCCGGGAGTAGATCAGGAATATAGATCGTCCACTCGACGGCGACACGGCTCATTGTGCATGCAGAAATGCATCGCGATCCGAGCTGTTGCGCATTCCGTTACGGCTTTCCGCCTACGGACGACTGCAAGATGCAATGTTCGTGACTTCACTCGGACGTTGCGGAATATTAAACCCTCTCGAAATTCCGGGTCACCTTGAGCGATGTTACGAGGTTTACGAAAATGGATCCTCGCGGACTTTTGTACAGTTGTAAATTTCATGCAGGCGAATCAACGTTAACCCGACGTTATTTATTGCTGTGTAACTTGGATGATTGCGCAACCAAAGAGGTCGATCTCAAAGGTTACAGGATGAAAGTAGATCGAGCCGAACGGAAGAGGGATTGCAGGGCACGGAGTTTGAACCGAGCCAATATTTATGTATATTAATATTGGCTCAACGCTCGAAATTTATTATCCAGGAAACGGGATTTTTGTGCTTTTTTTAAAAACCATAGATTACATATAACCATTTACCCATTTACGGTTAAGAATTCCGACCATCGAGTCAGTCCTGCTGATTCGTATACACTCCTGATATTTCATTATTTCCAGTCCATCAGGGGCTTACGTACTACTGGAATTTTCTAGAAATTCATTTTATAGCATTTTTTTCTATATACTTTGAAGACTTTAAAGATGACGAAATAAAAAAAATTCTACCGTTACAAAGTTGTTCGAACTTTGAACGAGTTTTTTCTTCAAAATTACGTTGTTTTCGACACTGTTTGCGCGATTGTTCAACCAATTTTTCATTTAACGAAAATGTGTGTGTGTGTTTTTTTTTTGTTAATCTTGACAATGGCCTGATTTCGATGGTCTCGGAAGAGTGTTTTTCTTGATTCATTGGTTGAATAATTAAACAAAAATTAAACATCCATTTGTTTGTTCAAAAATTGCATACTCAAGTTTGAGAGACGGTAAAAATGTTGTTTTTGAAAAATGAAAAAATCCCCTTCGTCGGATCATAACTGGTACATTGTTGTACAAAAAAGGGATTTCTTATTTTTGCCGATCTGATCATTTTTTATGAAGTTAGCGGGAAGGATTGTCGAGGGACATGTTCCACAAGTTTTTTTTACTCCGTGTATCCGCCATTGTCGCAATACCGTTTGTATATAAAAATCAATCGATTCTTGCTTCGTATACAGGAAGTTGAGAAATTAACGTTACTCGATCCCTCGAATGTACGTCACGACCATAAATTTGCATCGAGTACTCTCGTTGATCGCCGCATTTCCATGTAAGATGAGAGAAAACCGAAGCTTGGAAATCACGAAGCTCTTATCTGTGTTTTTGCTCACGGTATTTTTCATAATATCGATGAGAATTATTCAGTGCAGAACAATAACATTGATACACCTGCGATTCTACGATCATAACGAATGGATTTGTAGACCGTCGTTTGTTACGGCACATCGGAGGATACGATGTACAAATATCAATTTTATTATTTTCATTCGGTTCGAATCAGTTCGTCGAATCGACCCAATCGATTTAGTCGGAAGGAGTTTATCAAAGATTCGGATAAATTTAAATCTAACTTTTAAAATGAATAAAATTTTATTTTATCCACAGATTGATTTATCAATCTGCCGATTTATCAAGCCGATATTTAAATGAATCGGATAATTTTATTCAAGTGCCAAAATTTATTTAGAGCCCGGAAAAAAGATTTTTTTGATTTTGATCAATTTTTGTGATTCGAGTGAATCAAGAAAATCTATGCAGACCCAGAGAGGGTCTTTATGGAAGCGCGATAAGATCGCTGATGGGACATCGTTTTTGCTCTTTCAATTATCGGGGATTATTGGAAATTTCAAGTTTTGCTAAAAGTGTAGGAAAAACCATCGGGTGTTCGGTTAAAGTCCAATTTTCCGGGCGGATAAACTCTACGAGGGGCGAAAGTCGTTGGCTCGTTGTAAGGAGATGGTGACGGCGGTGGTTGACGACGAGCAGGTTGATACTCGGGTTGCCGCTGATCGTAATCGGACTCTGACGAATGATCCAACGGTGAACGATATCGCGGATCGGCGGATTCGGGACGATATTGCGGTGGGGGTGGACGATATTGCGGTGGGAGTGGTCGATATCGAGGTCTCGGTGTTTGATAACCTTGAGGCTCGTAAATCGATTCCTGAGCGTAAGGCGATTGAGCCCGATCGATTCGATACGGCGAAGGTTCCCGCGATGGGGATGAAGGCGGAGGCGGAGGTCGGTAATCGGGTGGGTTGTATCGCGGCAGTGGCTCGTATTCCGGCTTTGGCGCTACGACCGGACGTGCTTTTGGAATTCCATCACCCGTCGCCTGAGAGTCATCATTCCCCGAAGAAGCGATTACCGATTTCACAAATGTACCGATCAATGTACAAAGATCCAAATAAATAAATATTTCGTTAGTTCAGGGCAGAACGGGGGAATGAGGGTCATTGAGAAAATCGTGCTTTTTTGTGAACCAATTGTAAAAGTAAATCCGTAATAAAAATTGCCTGAATTTATTTTCGAAAAAAAACAAGTGTAAAATCAATGAAGAAAATCTTTGGTGAATTTTCGGGTTCATCGATCATCGTTGCACGGACTGTTATATTCGATAGACCCGAATACTTTGTGAAATTTAATTTACATATATTCCCACGTACTTCACGATGCGGAAACACGTTGAACAAAAGGTGAAGGAACATGAACGATTGAAATTATTATAATCAATCATTGGCAATGAGACGCGGCAAATGTTCCATTCCTCCTAGAAATATTAGCATTTCTCAAAAGCCACGGGTATTCCAAAATAGCTATAAAAACCACGTTCGTATCGGTAGGATCGGCATAATATTATAAATTAATTGCCAATCATTT
Organism: Alloplasta piceator; assembly: GCA_946863875.1. Classification (NCBI taxonomy): domain Eukaryota; kingdom Metazoa; phylum Arthropoda; class Insecta; order Hymenoptera; family Ichneumonidae; genus Alloplasta; species Alloplasta piceator. The sequence continues at coordinate 189,455 of OX333072.1, forward strand.
CTGCAAATGGACACCTTGAGACAAAAAAATGAAGAAAATAATGGTGAGATTTCTCACAAACGTGCTGACCGTAATTTCCCCGTGACCCCGATTGCGATAATCGAATATTATTTGATTCATTGATAAATCATATTGACCTCGAGTTCATCACGAACCTGGAAACCATTTTTGCCCGCTGTATAGAATACCGTTCGTCGATGTCCCGTAGGATCGACGTACGAATAAGAACCTTTTCGATCACCGTTAGCGTCGCTTTCCTCCTTGAAACGGACGCCGTCGTCCTGGGTATAAGCTGCCCCGAATGTACCGTCACCAGCGAGATAACGAGCGTCGCTCAATATCGCTGCATCCTGCGACGAGCGATAATTCTGGCCCAAACCGGAGGTTACCAACGCTCCGATCAATATCTGCGAAGATGGGACGAAAATAATCACAAATTGAAAATAATCAAAAAACGAATATTGAAAAGTATGAGCGAAATATCGCGCGATCCGCGAATCCACGCGTTTAGCGATGATCGAGACACAAAGGATCTTCGTCACTTACGATTATTGCCCGCATGGCGAACACAACGTCCACGATCGCGACGAATAATGCGCTACGAACGTTCGAGGAGGGGCGTTTTATACATTGATCCCCGGGCGAGTAGCTGCTTGTATCATCGCGTACCTTCCCAGAGTCCCTCTTGAAAAGTGCAGCCTCTCGCGAGATTCAACGCCGGAGACTTTAACGCCGCGTCAGCTGCTCACGATCGGACGATGTCGCGAGCCGATCTCGCGCGCCTCACGTTGGCTCATCGGTACACCGAGAGGAATCATTCGATGAAGTATTCCGGTGTAGAAATTGGAAAAGATCCAATTTTTTTGCGTATTCTTCAAGTTTAGACCTTTTAGAATATGTCATCGAAAGGAAATTTTTTAATTCCAATAATTCACGGGCTTGTAGATATTTCAGTGACGCAGCAACGACGTTCCTTCACGGCGGAGCAAATCGAACTTACGGACGTTTTTCTCAAAACGTCTAACATGATATCTCAAGTTTTACTCGAGCAATTTTCTTGAAATTTGTTGCCAATCTTCAATGTATCACTCTCCATCGCCCCTACCACTTTTCTATGAGAACCATTTTTTTTTACTATCGAAAAAAAATTAAAAACGATGAAAAAAAGAGTCGAAAAACGCTTTTTTTTTCTTGAGACAGCCACCATTTGGCGATTTTTTTTTTCCATTTTCTCCCAGGTAGAGGCTGTAAGGACATTCTTAGTAATTAAGAATTTTTTGGTTGATTTAATTTTCATATTTTCATATTTTTCATTTGATTTTTCATATTTTTTTATTCATTTAATTTTCATATTTTTTGTCCTCGAAAAATTTGGTGTTTGCCGTCAAAATATTAATAAATATGTTGTAAATAAAAAAATGTCAAAAATATTTGTTGTTTTTTTACCGAGCTTGACAAAACGCTCAAAATGTATATCCAGAGAAATACATTTTGAACGTTCAATTCTGGTCCAGAGACCAGAATACCGCTTTAACGGAAATATTTTTAAAAAATTAGAAGAATATCTTTGAATGAAATAAATCTTTTTTCTTGATGCATCGTTTTTCAGCACATTATTATACATTGATAATTATACCGGGCAAATTGCAGCGGCGCGCTGCATGCATGCATGCATGTATGCAAACGGATATGCATAATAACGGAGCGTGGAGAACCGCCACGCCCTGCATCAAGTTGATTTGCTTCACAAATACTAGCACGAGAGATATATGTTTGCGAATAATGGGCAAAGTTGGCATTTACCTGCAGCGACCCGCGTGCGCAGGTATACGGCAATGTGCAAGAGAGAGAGAGAGAGAAAGAGAGCCATATATTTGTTGGAGCGCGGGGAATTTTTATTGTGCAAACGATCCACGTGTCGTATTGAAATGGAGTTTATATTTCATAAGCTAACTTTAAATATGAATTTTTTAGTTAATATATTAATTACATTCCATGCTATTTTTAATTTCCTCATTTTTTAGTGAAATGAGCTCTTTTTGACAAATTGGCTCCGATTCGAGTCTTGCGGGATGGTTTTGGAGAAACGGGAATACTCCTTTCATCGGCTCGAAGGATGATGGTTTTGGAGAGACGAAAATATCTTGAAGGGATATTTTTTAAATAAATATAGGAATAATTGTTCGTCAAAAGCTCGGTATATTTAAAGGGTTTTTCGCGAGCAATCGATGCACGCGATAAACATTTTTCGTTTTACTCCGACAAACGCGCGGACTCTCTCTTGCCCAAAATCGTCATCGTGAATTTCTGTAGCGACAATGTCCCTGAGAAGTTTCCGGCTAAGAAGAAGGGAGATTTCTGCTCTGCCAACGCGCGATTCACAACCGACGGAGAATTTTTTTCTTTATCCTCCGAGCTCGCGACAGCAAGATCAAATAATGATACAATAATTTTCAAATAATCCCGCCCGATGATCGATTCCGCGCAAAAGTACGATCCTCCGATGAATACTCTTCAACTTCGCGGATGCGTTTGAATCTTTCCACGTGTCGGTCGCTCTTTTTATTAAATTTACGCTCTCTTTGTAAAATCATCTTCGCGTCACGGTTATCGCTTTTCCAGTAAATTTAACAATCCCTTATCGTTCGTGATTCTGCGGGTTTGCGAAAGATTTTCGTCACACGGTACAGATTGCATTTGTGATATTTTTTCAAACGCCTCGAGCGATGCGCGAGTATATACGTACGAATAATATTAGGAAAAGATTATGCTCGAGTCCGTCGTATTATCTCGCGCAAGTTTCATAGATCCGCATTTATCTTGGACGGCAATCTCGTTGAATGCCCACACCGCGATCGCCGGAACTCGGAGTAATTGAAGAGAATTTGCGCGAGAAATATACATTATCGTACCCCGGTTAGATATTTTTTCCCTTGCGTTTAAAAAAATTAGTTTTTTATTATCCCGTTCGAGACTAATTCGCGCGTCCCCGCCGCGGCCATTTTTACGCCCCCGGATCTGCGCCTGGAAAAATATACTACATTTTGCAATGGCGCATGATCGAACGATTTTTTCTTTTTTTTTTCTTCTTAAGGCGGTACGACGGTCCAGAGACATACATTTTTGAACGTTTTGTCGAGCTCGATGGAAAAAACTAAAAAAATATTTTTTGCATTCTCTTTTTTACAACATATCGATTAATATTTTGACGATAACCAAGAAACTTTTTAAGAAAACTAAATTAAAATCCAATAAGTTATAAGCTGGTAAAGTGCGGACTGACGATAAAGGGTATTCTGGCTGACACGATCGCAACCTTTTCAATCATCCGATACAAAATTTGAAAAAAGATTCTTCATTAGTAACAATGTCTTTATGGCCCCTACCTCGGAGAAAAAGGAAAAAAAAAATTCGCAAGCGGCTGTCTGAACAAAAAAAAAACGTTTTTCGACTCTTTTTTTCACATAGATTTGACGATGGTAAAAAAAAATTTGATAGATTTTGATAGAAAAGTGGTAGGGGCGATGGAGAGTGATGCATAGAAGATGAGTAAAAAATGTCAAGCAAAATCGGTCGAGTAGGACTCGAGATATCGTGTCAATCGTGTTAAGAAAAGTATAGTTTTGAGAAAAACGTCTGTAGGTATAATACGCAGAGTCCGATTTGCTTCAACGTGGCGGGCGTAGTTTCTGAGTCACTGAAATAGCTGTAACCCCGTGACTGGATTGGAATTAAAAAATTTCCTTTCGAGGACATAGGTACTCTTAAAGGTCTAAACTTTAAGAATATTAAAAAAAATATATATATTTTTTCAAAATTTTAGACCAGAATACTCCCTTAGTTTCATTTTTCGTAAAATCTCTAACAAGATACCGCGCGTTACATTATTATTAGCGTGTCCGAGTAAATTTATAGCGCGAATTAGCCAATGTACAGGATGAATTTTTGTAACTGGATAATTTTCATGTGCCCCGCCGCCACATTTAATACGTATACACGATACCCGCACAATTTCCACAATCATCGCAACGATATAACGCTCCCGAATAATTATTTACCGTTTGCCGCTTATTTAAATTTTAACAATAGCACTTTTAGCACACTTATTATATACGTCTGCGGAACTCCGCCTTGTTCGTTACAAGCGGACTCGACAATTTTTATCTCCAAAGACTTGGATGTAAAATTGTGCAATCTCGTGTAAATTATACTTTCTACGTTGACGCTGATGATTTTAGCGGCGGACCGATTGAAGAAAATTCCGCTTACACGCGGAATACGATTCAACGTGTAAAAGCTATTACTCGACCGAAAGCTTTTCGATCTGTATTGCAAAATTCTTTAACAAATACAATAATTACGACGCAGTGCATGTTCAGAGTCACTAAAAATTAATTCTTGATTGTCGTAAAAATAGTAAATTATTGGAAAATCAGCTCTTTTTTTATTCCATAATATCGTATTTGAAACATTAAATCACGCTTAAGGGATGATGATGGACGTTTCATCGTTTCAATAATGGATTTTTTTAATATTATTTTGAAAGTCCAGTTATCCAAGAATAACATATTCTGTCAAAATTGTATCGAGATCCGAGGAGCCTGACTAAATTTTTTCCCGTTGGAACCGGAACTGGATGAAAATGTTCATTTTTGATATTTTTGGCTGCGGAGAATGCTGAAAAAGATACCACGCTTTTTCGAAGAAAGTCCGCCATTTTGTTATTTATGCACAAACATAAAAAATTCGAATTCCAATGAAAGCCATAAACCTAACAGATCTAAAGTTCCATGATTTTTTGGTTCTCGATGGTCTTTGGTGAAAAAAAAAAAATCGTTAACGGAAGTCACCCGTCTACTTATTGACAAGTCACGTTCGTCCGCCATTTTCATGTAAAAAAATCTATGAAATACTTTCAAACTAACTTTCGTAGGTATTTTGAGACTGCATTCATCGAGCCCTCGAATAATAATATCAATATCAAAACCAGCAACCTCTAAAAAAATGTGTAAAAGAAAAAATGACGATTTTCGCAATGTACCGTGATTCGGACGCTTCCATATTTTTTGAGTCAACGATTTCGTCGAAAAAATTGACGAATTATTCCGCCAGGTAGGCGATTCGTCACTCGTGAAAAATAGCGAGTACATGTATATTAATTTCCATGACTTCAGCCTACTATTTTAGCCGATCCCTCGGGCCAGGCGGATTTTATACAGCACTCTCGCGTTACGAAAACGAAAACGCATTCCCCATCGACGAGTAACGGAGTGATCTCCTCTCCTTCACTACTCTTTTTCCTCTCCCTTTTCATCATATTTGCTATCTCATTCTCATTCTCACTGATAATACCTCGGGGCGGCCTTTGCCGGGTTTTAATCGTCATACACCGGAGGCGAATGACTCCGAATGTAAGAAATCCCGACACGAGCCCATTTTCCTCGACGTGGCCAATTACACGGAAAAGCGAGCTGCTCTCGGTGGGGTCTCCTATATAGACGAGTCAACGCGTCCTCAACGTCGGCAGATTACTTCAACTTGAACCAAGTGTACATCGCGAGCGAGCAGCGCGAGTCGAGCAAACAAGAACAATGACGATTCTACAGACAGTGAGCATTATTTAACGAAAAATAAATAATTCCACTTTGCCGCCGTCATTGACGAAAAATTTAATCGAGTATCTCATCGCGTTTATCAATTAAAAAAAGAGAATAAAGCGTCGGCATATTTATCGTCATTCAAATTTTATTTTGAAAAATTTTGCGCGGAGTGTGATTCGTGATTTTACTAAAAATCACCATAAAATATCGAGGCCGTTGATACGTGCCAAAAAAATATTCATCTTGAATTGAAATGGCAATCGTAATTCAACGACGAATCTAATCATCGTCATGACTGGAAACATTCGATAAAAACGTGGAAAAATTCACTATTCCAGTGAAATAATTATCAAAGTTTTTGCATAGCGAATGATCGGTGGCTTTTTTCAATCGATTCACGAATACTCAATTTTTTCAAATCAAAATTGTCATATCCTTTTATTTCCGTGGAAATGATCTCATTCTGGCGAACGTTCCGGGAGGTCTCTTTTCTACATATTCTTATTCCACACATGACACGTTCCACACGAAAGTTTCTACACACATCCTCCTGCACGAGAAAAGGTGGCAGGAAATAATGTTCTATATTCTACACATTACCGCCTTTAGCAAAATTTACCACCGAAATGGATAATTACGTTGCAGAGTTTCTGTCGTTTTTTGGATTGGACTAAAAAAAACGACGCACGCAGAGTCTTGCTACAGGCTGAAATGTGTAGAAAAATAATTTGCAGCATAATAATGTGTAGGAAAATAATTTGTAGAATACCATTCCTTGCCACATTCTCTTGAGTAGAATGATGTACGTAGAAACTGTAGATAGTGTCATGCTCGGAATAATGTCAAAGTGTAGAATAATAATGTGTAGAATAGAGGCCTCCGCTGACTATCAGCCATCGATTGCGCGCGAATAAACAAAGCGTGCGTATATAATGATACGTGCGGAGAAGAAGATGCGCGTTCGAGGATGAACTTTCTAAACGTTATACACGCTGCATTTCTGCAATTTTTTATCCTCGTCGAGGATCAAAGTAGCTTCGATATATCACTAACGTTTGCGGGCATTTTATTTCGATTCAAGGTTGTACTTTTCACGCTGGTGTCAACGTGTTTGGCGCAAAATGAGGTTGATAATGATGCGAAGGCAAGATCGGCACGAGCGAAGCAGAGTCAGATACGGTACAATGATTCAGAGGGTAAGAATTCGTAATTCGCATCTATTTATTCTTGTTTATTTCATCATTTTTTAATCAGTAATTGAAGGAAAATTTTCTTTCCATTAACCATATGTATTTGTATTTGATCCAAGTTTGGGCAATACTTGCTTCCAATATATTTGTTTATTTGAATTCACTGTCATCCCGAAACAGGCGTTAATGAAAAATTCTATTCGTTGTTGACAAATACCTATTCACCTGTAATAAAGGTCCAGTTGAACTTACACTTGCTTGTTCAATATTTTTAATTGGAATCAACCGTATCTTTCTTTCAATTAAACATATGTCTATTGATTTCAAATATAATTATGCATTTGCACTCGACAGATGTAATTTATTGAAAGCTGCGTCAATTCGAAACCATTTGCAGTGGATAAATCATATCCATATCTTTTGTTGACTAAATATATATATTAGAATGTGCGGAAAAAAACCGATATTTTTTTTTCGGTTCCACCCACCAAAAAAAGGTGAAATAACGTGAAAAATGAAGAATCCCCGGAGGAGAGCTCGAAAAAAAATTTATTTCGAACGGCGCATTGCATTTGAATATTTTCCACAAGAATAACACAGGAAAATATTGGCACTTCTGAACGTCGTGGTAGAACTCTTTGGAAAAAAATCTCACAAAAAAGTCATTACGATATTCCGATAGAGAATTGAATTCCCTACAAAAAAAAAGTCCTTACGAACAATCAACTTGGAACAACCGTTCAAGTGGTATCGCTGTCTGAAATTGAATTGATAGAAAAAAAATTCAAAAGGCTGAAAAATCGAATTTTTGGAATTTTTCGCTTTACGAAAAAACTTTTCGGGTATTTTTTTGTAGACAATGTTCCGCTCTAACATACAATTTTCTCAAAATATTTCTCTGATACAAAAAAGAATCAAGTACAAACAAGCATGTAAAAGAAACGACGTCCATCATTGATCGTGTTTCGAAAAATTTTATTGAATGAATTTGGTTTAATAAGATAAAATAATTTGTTTTTACATTATAATGCTAAATAATCATCGTTCCTTTTTTTAAGAGTCTGTTTTTTGCAATTGGGGTATTTCTGTCGATGATTTTGCACTATGCCCAATAAACAGCGATATCACTTGAACGGTTGTTCCAAGCTAATTGTTCGTAAGGACTTTTTTTTGCAGGGAATTCAATTCTCTATCGGAATATCGTAATGACATTTTTGTGAGATTTTTTTCCGAAGAGTTCTACCACGACGCTCAGAAGTGCCAATATTTTCCTGTGTTATTCTTATGGAAAATTTTCAAATGCAATGCGCCGTTCGAAATAATTTTTTTTTGAGCTCTCCTTCGGGGATTCTTTATTTTTTACCTTAATTCGCCTTTTTTTGGTGGATGCAACCGAAAAAAAAATATCGATTTTTTTCCGCACGGTCTAATATATATACATGTATAATTGAATCGAATACATTTTTGTGTTCAATGCTCGTGCGATCATGTCCGAAAATTTGTCAATGTATCCCAAAAATCCGCCACGTGGCTTCCAGGCTGCAGACGCTCTCGCACAAACGAACTTTCCCCCCGCCGCCTCTCCAAGTTCGTTTATGTTTGATATCCTTATTTTTTAGTATGGATATCCAACACTTTGCGTCAAAACGCAAGATGGCCGAATCCGAAAAGAGGATTCCCATAAAAAGAGGGTCTTTTTCATGTTACTTTCTCCTAAAAAAAAACCAAAGCTCTACGAAATTTTAAACTTCATACGTACAGCGACATTCGGATGAAATGTTATTTTGCATCTAAATTTTACATTTCCATTTATTCAAAGATTGAAATGTTAAAAAATATCTTGCAGATATAAACAATAAATTATTTGATTTAAATACACATTTGCTCGGTTCGAGCAAATGTGGATCTTTTTTCTGGGTGAATCTTTAATTGTTTATTATACGGTGCCTGTAAATCCTACGAATCGATAAATTGTATCAAAGGTTCGAGGGTAGATTGGAAGCTGTACGCTCCGCAAAATCAATGGAGATCTCATCTCGAGTCTTCGCGGAGACTCGAACGCCCGCAAGTGTCGCACGCGCCCGAGGATCCTGATTCTTCGCCGAAACAACAAACGAGGCCGGTTTATCATCAAGCACCGATTCAGGTCGAGGCACCGCAATATCAGCCCTATTCGTCGGTGCCGAATCGAATAAAACAATTGATCGTCGATTCTTACATGCCTCAAGGGCCTTACGTCGATCCCGGGGCGTTTCTCTATCGAACGTTCGTTCCTGTGCCGATGACTTCAACGAAAATGGCTGCAACGGAAGGCGCCGATGACGCCAAGAAAGATCAATCGATTCTGTCGCAGACGCTGCAGTTGGAACGGGAATATTACGATACAGCGACGAATTTCCGAGCTCCCCAACAATCGAACGATCATCAAAATGGCGATAGAATGATCGGCAGAGTACCCGAAAGAGCGGGAATCAAGTACAAAGACGAGGAGGAGGAGGAGGAGAGACGATCCGAGGTCAAGCGGTATCAACAGCCTTATGGATTGATTTCTCAGTCGAATTTTCGAGTTTACCAGCACGATTCTGGCTATTCGGGGTACAATAGTGCCGCGTCTCAGGCCCAGAATGAAGCTTACGAGAAACAAGAATCGGCTCAACAATATCGGCCCAATGAGAAACGCGAATCCGAGCTTCGTTATTCGGAATACAATTCCGACCCTTCTCAGTCGACTTCGAAGTACGGGAATTACAATGATCAATCCGTCAATACTTATTCGCGATACAATAACGAACAATCGGAACGGAAAATTTCCGGATACGAGGAAAAATCACGGCAGCCGATCAAGCCCGTTTCTGAGACTAATTACGACAAGAATATGCCAATGGCGATTCGACAATTGCTCAGCTATCAGGCGCAACTTCCCTACAATGTCATCGCCAATCATATTCTCTATCGGCCCAAACAACTCTTCATTCCCAAACCGTTGCCGGAGAATGAGAAAATCGCGAGACAATATCCCAGCAAGATCTACTTTGTCAAGAATGACGGTCAGATTTACGAAAGTTCGGAGAATCCGAGCGAGGAGGATGACAACGAAAAACGGTATTAACCGCGGATCTCTCGATCGATCGATATTCTTTGTTGTTGTTGTTGTTGTTTTTTTCTTCTAATATCATCAACTCCTTGTATGTACATAAAACAAGGATGAATCGGAGTATCGACGGAGATCTACCGGTGCGGTACGACGTTGTTTGAAAATTAAAATGTAGTCTCGTCTGTATTCTTAGCGGAAGCATTATAGTTCATTTCTGCAAATTTCCTTTCAAATACCGTATATTATAATTTCATTCGCATTATCGAATTAACCGTCCGTGCGTTTGCCATGTGTTTTGTATTTGTTTTCGACAATAAATTTTTATCGTACATTCCAACGCGTATGTTTGTTTCGTACGTCGTTCGTTCGCTTTTAATTCCAGGCTCGACCACTCCGAAGGAAGTTGGAACTAAAACGATGTAATTACCGCAGTCTCGAAGTGAACGCGCTGCTCCAAATGTCGTCCTTTCGATTTACTTTTCCTTCGATACGCGTATAATTTCAATGGGAAGTTTATAACTACCGCGTTCTCGACAGGATATACACACCTTTTTGCTCGTCGGGAGAATCAGGATCAGGAAGACGATTAGTTTGTGTGGGTATTCGACCACGGTAATTTCGTGGCCTTCGCAAAACCGCCTCTCACTAAACTTTTCCGACGTTTAGTTTCTTCGTTATGGCAAATACTATTCCGTGAGGTGCGTTAAGGAGAAAAGTGGACGAACCGGAAGGATTCGTTTGATTAAAATAAATTTGTTTGGCCCGATGATCATTAGGCTGATATTTCAATGGAAATTTATTGATTTTAAATTAATTTGACGGCCTTATAAATATATTAGGATGCTATTTCTATTTATCACTCGTCATTTGTTTTGTTATTTAACGGAGGAAACGAGAGAGGGTTAATGCGTACTCAGGAAAATGATTGATTCGATTCAAGGAATTTTTTCAAATTATTCAAATATCGGCTTGATAAATATTAGGTCGATAGTTTAATGAAATTTTGTTTATTTCATTCACATTTATTTAAAATAATTCACTTTTATTGTTAATGTTTCAATTGTTTAAAATAATTTAATAATTAAAAATTTTAAGTTATATAAAAAACTTGAGAAATTAAAAAATTAAAACAAAATAGTTTTAAATAGATTTAATCAATTTGTTTGGATAAATAAATCATTTCTATATTTTACGATATGAAGTCCCACGAGAGAAATTATTTACTTATTTAAACAAATTTATTACAAATTTCATTTTAAATAATTCATTTTAATTTTTGATTTTTCACTTTTTTTAAATAAAATTATTTTAAATGATTTAATTATTAAAAATCTCAAATTATCTAAAAAAAATGATTTTTTTTCCAAATAGATTCATTCAAAATAAATTTTTCAATACATTTGTTTAAGCAAAGAAATAATTTCCATATTTCACTGTACGAAGCCCTCTGAGAAAAATGATTTATTTGTCTAAACAAATTTATTAAAAATCTTATTTTGCATAAATTTATTTATAATCATGTATATCAATGAACATTTTTTCGATTAGAAAAATTATAGCTAAAATGTTTCTCATTTTATCGTGTTAACGTGAAATTATCCATGGAAGGCGGAACGACGTTTAAAAAAAATTATTCAAGCTCCAATAAATCCCTTCCGATCTCATCGAATCTTCCGATTTGTTTTTTCTTCATAATCATGAAAGCTCATTAGCGATACCGCTCCGCTGATTCGCGATATAATTGAGAAGAAGTGTACTCATCGTTGAGCCGTCGACTTCCCATCCCGGCAAGCATTATTATCACACGAGCGATTGCACTGGACTCTGGGCCCGGAAAGTGAGAGGACGGATGAGAAACGCGATAAATCCGCGCGATACTGTATACATGTATATATATGTAATATCGTATAAATCGACCGTGATGTACAGGAGGAATCGATACACCCACCCGGCACTTCAAAACGAATTTACGGTCGCGATATTTTATATTGGGATATTTCGATATTTAGTTGGGGCAAGAAAAAAGGTCGAAAGAACCGGCAACATCCGGTCATAGAAATTATTGCATTTGATCCGGGCAATATCAGCTCGAGAGAATCTCGTTTTCCGTGCGATAAATATGAATGGAGGATAAATTCCATGGAGGACAAAAAATCTTAACCATCGCGTCGCGCGATTCTTTCGATCCTTTCGCGCTGATGTAATTTTTATGCGGATTATATTAACAATAATTGCGCTCTAAGAGCATTTTCCAATCGTCTCGGACGAGCTCCACCGATCGATCGTCGTTAAACGCATAAATTGGCGGATAAAAAAGAAGCAAACGAACAAAATGGGCAGCGGAGTTGCGCAATAAAGTTCAACGACTCCAAAGAGCAACGTGCGAAAACTCGTACGTTTGTTTTTATCTTTTTCGCCGAGAAGTTTCTCCCCGCTCGATCTGTCCGATCGGGACTGTTTGATAGAACTGCGCACAAGTTTTTACCGATCTTTTTACCGTATTCGTATATCGCTTCTGGTTCTTCGAGAAGTTACCGAAAACGGCGAGCTTCGGACTACTATACGTCCCCATCGATACTATTTATCGATCTACTTTGAGGTAATACTCGTTTGATCCACTGTTTTTTTCTTCTTTTAATTCTTCTTGAATTACGGAATCGCGCGAGAGACCGTAACTCGCTGCGATAACAAGGAAATGAACGCCGCAAGTGCGGACTCTCATTCGGGTTTCGCGTTGACCGATTCCCCGGATTTTGCTCATTCAACGCCACGTTTGTGGAACACGATTTGCAAAATATAACGAGTGAAAAAGAAGCTTGGAAGAAACAATTTCTTTAAATACTTTGGTGAGTGAATTTGGATTTTTTTTAATTCTGGATTATTGCGCCATCGAGAAAAATAATTTGTCAAGGTTGGAAGACACTGCAGTGAGGAGTGGGAATAGTATCAATGTTTGAGAATTTTTTTTACAAACACGATTTATCGTTGAAGGGTCGAATTTTTTTTATCTTATCAAGTATATATTCAACTTGTTTTATAGTAATTTTTATTGATCTTAAAAATTGACAAAGTCATTGATTATATCTCAATGACAAGAAAAATTTGTCACCATTGTTCCATTGATATCTTGGTGAAGGGTTATTTTGAAATTAAAGAAAAATGTATCAAAATCTGTAAAAATGTAGCTATCGTTATGCGCGGCTGATTATTTCAAGGTATTCACAAAAAGGCGACAAATTGATTTTTTTTTCATTTTTAAGGGCCTTCTTTTTATTCAAACAGCTAGGTTCAAAAAATACTATTTATCGAAATTTTTGAAATTTGCTACGTACAAACATCTGCCACTATGATTAAAATTATTAAACAAAAATTCAACATCGGACTCAAAGTTGTCGAGTATTTGTTGGGACGACTTCGAAAAGAGTCATTTTGAAAAAAGGCGTTAAAATTTTACCGCGTTTTTAAATTACTGTAACAGTCAACTTACCAATATTTTGACTTAAAAATATAACTACATGTTTTTGAAAAAATACATTTTTGAGAAATGTAAGAAGAATGATTTTTAAATTTTTGGCATTTCCTCTTGAGTTTAAATAAATTTATCAATATTGAGTAAAATTTTATTTAATTCTATAGAATGTTTATTTTTTATATATCTTATTTTATTTAAACTTATTTCAATTTATTGAAAAATCCATGGGCGCAGTCCTGCAGATCATAGTTTTTAAAAATTTTAGAGTAACGTGGAATATTTTGGTGTAATATAATTGATGCAAGATAAATGGGGGGGGGGGGGGGGGGGGTCATGGCGGTGGTTGCTTCGTATCTTCGAAGCGTTAGTTTCGTCGCATCCCCCGTGGCAAAAGACTTTTCTCGCTGGAAAATGTATATCTATGTTGATGAATCGGCGGCCACAACGAGTTTTGCGGACTCTCGCTCACTATAAAATTGTACCGAGAGGCGCGCGCCCGCCTCAGAAGCGCTCCACCCTTCGACATGTCGATAAGACATTGGCTCCTCGTCATGACGAGATTACAAGTAAGTGCATCGCATTGTTGGTTTACCCAGAAAGAAGATTTATTTGATTGGAACAAATTTTCCGGATTAATGCCAATAACCACTTCATAAATAGCCGATTTGGCCAATGACTGAAATTTTATTCATTTCAAAGAATTTTGTTTAAACTAAATAAACCATCTCTTTGGGTGTATTAACGGACACCAAAATAATTAAAAAATCATTATCGGCTTCCCCATACCCGCATTGTCACCTTAATCGTGAAAGGACTTGAAAAATAATCTTTTTTTTCGTCCTGAGCGACGATTATTTTCAATGAGCCTCGTGTTACCAATTAATTTAAAAATATATTTAAAAAATTTAATTTCATAATTTATATTTAATTTACTAATATTATTAATATAACCAATAAAATTGTAAATAAATTATTAATAAATTATTAATAACGTAATTTATGAACTTGATAATTTGAAAAATTATAAAAATTCATTTTATACTCTATTAAGATTTTAAAAAAAGATCATGTTCGGCGTGAAAGTATGGGTGTGAGTTAGAGAAATATAGTGATCGAATTTGATCGGGAGTTGCAAAAAAAATTTGAGTTTAATTGACGACGCAGAAATTCCTTGGATATTGCGCAACCTCGTTTGATCAAGGATAATACTTCAGTCTTGGGAAAAAACGTATACAAACTTTCAATTTATTTTTGCGATATTTTTTTCCTCTTTTTACTTTTGAATTCGCGCATTATTTATTTCGCAGGATTTTTTTCTCATTCATGCGTGGAACATCGAAAGTGTTTCTGGATATATCGCATTCCAAGTACCGCATCGATGGATGATAATTTTTCTCTCCAATTTTTTTTTCAACCTTCCGCAGTCTCCAAGGCGATATTATACTTAACTTTCTATTCCCTCACGTAATTCCAGCAGTAGAACGGTACATGCGCCAAGCTTACGCCTCTTTCACGGATATATATAGATATATAGATAGATGAATAGATTGTAAGAGTACGAAATAACTTTGTTGCCTTTCGCGTTGCGAGTCTCGTACTTGTTTCGTTACTTTCATGCGGCGATAAAAGTCGGTATCGTGCAATCGTAATTGTTTTACACAATGGAATAATAATTATTTTATTATTTTTGCGCACAGCTACAATATTACGTGTCTAATTTTTTTGGCTCGGTCTCTCTCGATGATAATAAAAATGGTAATATTGAAAATTCGTGGAAATTGAAGAAGACGCTTAACCGGGCTCATAAATTCTTTCTTACGTTCTAATTGATTATGATGAATTTTCTCGTACACCATGTAAAATATCATCATCATGTTTGACGTCTATTTTATCTATTTTTTATTACTCGAGCTCCGCCAATGTTGCGTATCTATAAGTTTGGCTTGGTCCCTTTTAATGGTAATGAAAATGGCGATAATATGAAATATTTAGTAAAAATAATTTGAGGAAGACCTTGGTCGAAGTATAAACTCTCACTGGCATTTTAATCGATGATTTTTTTCATTTTTGACGTCCCAGAAAGTTATCCATGAACTTTGTCGTATATAATTTATCGTGTAAAAAGTTTAATGTCTATTTTTTCCATTTTTGACGTATTTTTTACATTTAGCTAATGTCGAGAGCCTTTGATCATTGCTCAGTCCCTTTTCATGATAAAGAAAATGGTGGCAATAATAAAAATTAGTAAAAATGTCCAATTCCAAATGTAAAAATCCATAATGTGTCAAGTAAAATGTTAAGGTCTATTTTTTTCTATTTTTGTCCTATTTTTATGGATCCGCTGATACTACGTTTCTATAACTTTTGCCTGATCCCTTTGGATATAAATAAAAATGGCAATAGTAGTAAAAATGAGTAAAAATAATTTGAAGAAGACGCCTTACTCAAGATATAAACTCTAGCCTCATTTTAATAGATTATTTCTTCATTTTCAACGTCTCAAAGGATCATTGATGAATTTTATTGTCCATGGAACAACATCTAAAATGTTTACGGTCGATTTTTTCTATTTTTGTCCTATTTTTTAATGATCAGTCGACGTTAAGTGTCTATAATTTTGCCTTGGTCCTGATGGTTCAATGACAATAAAACGGCAATGATAATAAAAATCAGTAAAAATAATTAGACGAAGACGTCTTACTCAAGGTTCAAGCGCTCACCGTTCACTAACATTTTAATAAATTATTTCTTCACTTTCATCATCTCAAAAGGTCGTTGATGAATTTTCCCCTCCATAAAATATCATCTAAAATATTTAATGTCTATTTTTTATATTTTAATCTTTTTTTTACTTGGTTCCTTTTAATAATAGTTATTGAGGTTTAATAATAAAAATTAGTAAAAATAATTCGAAAAAGATGCCTTATTACTCAAGGGGGTCGAGCTAGCGTCAAAACGCAGTGATTCTTAATAATAATTTATAATTTTTGTAGAGGGCCTACAAATATGATGCCTCGTCCAACGTTTAAGGTACAAAATAAACAATTTTTTGGGACTAGTCAGAAGCCTTGAGGTGCACTGGTTTTCTGAAAAAACTAGTTTTGAGTTTTCACACTCTGCGCGTAATTTAGAAAGAACCGCTGGACGGATTTTGTTCTACACAATGTCTCATTTTCTTCGTAACGCTTTTTCCGACGAGATGAACGCGGCACATTTTGATCAAAGTCAAAATTGTGACCAGGACAATGCCTGGAATTTTCAAAATAGGCTAACAATTTCAAAATAGGCCTGCGACTCTGAAACAAGGGGCTAAAAAAAAATGTGCCGCGTTCATCCTATGGGGAAAAGTGTCACGAAGAAAATGAGACGTCGTGGAGTAAAATCCGATAAGCGGTTTATTCTGGATCACGCGCAGAGTGTAAAAACTGAAAAATAGATTTTTCAGGCAACCGGTGCACCTCAAGGGTTCTAACTGGCCCCAAAGAATTGTTCATTTGGTACCTCAAATGGTGAACGATACATCATATGCGTAAGCATTCTACAAAAATTAAAAATTATTATACAAAATCACCGTTTTGACGCTGACTCGATCCTCCCCCCCTTAAGGTACAAACCGCATTTTAATAAATAAATTTCCCATTTTCAACATACCAAAGGGTTATCGATGAATTTTCTCGTTATATACATCATGCAGCGGTAAAAGTAGTATCGACGAAAGGAACTGGCTGTAGATAAATGTAAATAAGTGTTTAATACCTATGATTTTGTGCGTGTATCTTGGCCCACGCTAAGTCACGAACTTGTCCCACAGGACTACAGGAGCTCGTCCACGCGAGAAGAAAACTTTCTCTTCCATATAAACTTGATCGCCGTCTCTGAAACATAGTCTGGGAAAATTTACACGGTCGACTGCATCCTGTTGCACCGTATTATAACATAACCGGTTAATTAATGTGTCTCTGTACTATTTTAAATATCAAGTTTAATCTCTCGCTCGCTCATTCTCTCAGTATTTGCTCTCTACATCGACAAGAACACACGCTTCATCGAGCTTAATTGGAAAATAGTATTCCCGAGTGTTTGATGCCGTTCACAGGATTCTCTCTTCGAAGCTCGCGAGAATCTCCTTTCTCCTGGCGAAACGCGCCTCCGTGCCAATGCAGCTTGAAAAATCGTGGGATTATTTCAATCTTGGTCACGAACTTTGAGCATTGTGTTGAATCTGCTGCGCAGTATCGGACGTTGAAGTCATTTTAGCTCGTTGCAACATTCGATATTCATGCCGAGATTGATAAATAGAATTAATCCAAGTATTTTACAATATTTTTATTAATATTCTGCAATTGCTTGATTATACGTGTCACAGATATTCTTCGTGTTGCTGTTGCCACTCTGCTCCGGTCAGTTCTCCATTCAGGGACCGAGCGACGGTAGTCGTCGGGCCCAGGGACTCAAATACAGTCAGGACAAGGGCATCGAGTACGAGGATCAGAGAGGTAAGTTTATGAATATATGCAAAAATTCGCGCCGATGATTGTGCGACGTAGAATTGTTGTGGAAAATTGAAATTAAATTTATTTAAAATAATTCTAGAATAGATCGGATTTGATCGCTACTTATTACTATGAATCAGGATAATTTTACAATAATAATGAATCAAAATAATTTTAATTTTATTACAAAAACTGCAATTGATCAGAACAATTGTGATTTGATTATTTATTTTAATTTTCGACAATTTGCGGCGATAATTCTGCGACGTAGAAAAACGTAAAAAATTAAAATTATTTCAAATAATTGGGATGATACTGGAAAAAATTCGAATTAACGTGAATAATTGCGATGCATTTGGAAAAAATCAGAATTAATCGGAATAGTTGTGATTTGATTACTACAAATTGCAATGAATAAGAATAATTGTAAAATAATAATAAATTTAAATAATTTTTATCACATTAGAAAAAATCTCAATTAATCAGACCAATTGTGATTTAATTTTTTATTTTAATTTGCAAAATTTGCACGCTCAACATTTTTACGCCGACAAATGCACGTCGTAGGATAATGCAAAAAAATGTAATTAAAATTATTCCAAATAATTGGGATGAGATTTGAAAAATCTGAAATTAATGAGAATAATTGCGATTTGTTTAGAAAATTTTACAACCAATCAGAATAGTTGTAAATTGATTACTACAAGTTGCAATGAATCATAATAATTGCAGAACAATAATGAATCAAAATAATTCACATTTGATTACAAAAAAATACAATCAATCGGATCAATTGTGATTTGATTTTCCATTTTTATTTGCGATAATCTGCGCTTTTTGCGCTTGCGAAATAAAAATAATTTTTAACAATTGGGATGAGATCAGAAAAAAAAATACAATTAACCGGAATAACTGCGATTTGTTTAGAAAAATCACGATTCAATCGGAATACATAGTTCTCGTTTTATCAGAGAGATTGAAGTAATTAAAATAATTCCAATGTAATTAAATAAACTACGATTAATCACACAAGTCGTGATTTAATTAGAAACAAATAGAATTCATCGGAAAAATTAAACTGCAGTTGCATCATTATCCGAACAAATTCAATTATTATATACATAATATAATTGTCATAATGTGAACAAAGTTTAAGATTTTTTTTAAGTAATCCCTCAAATCTGACCCTTATTTACTTCATATTTCTTCCAGAATTTATCAAGATCTTCTCTTCGTTACAGCCTCTCAGGGTGCCGGAGATTTTTCGATTCAAGGCGCCTCAGACGGCAACAGTGACTTCACTATCACCGGCGCGTCCGATGGAAATGCAAATTTCCAGATTCAAGGGGCAACCGATGGGAATGCGGATTTTCAGATTCAGGGAGCCACCGATTCCAACGCTGATTTTCGAATTCAAGGACCTACCGACGCGAATGCGAACTATCTGATTCAGGGAGCCCAGAATGGACACGATCAGTCGGTAATACAAAGACCATACGAAGCTAATGGTGGAGGAAGTGCGCTCCGGTACAGAGATCCAAGCGGTACGGGGAATAGGAATGGCGAATTCAGGAAATCCACGCGTTGTAATTTTAATTACGTCGAATTATATTGAATTTTTTTTATTCCCCAAGGGTTGAGCGTCAATTGGAAATCGTATCAGAATGCCCCTCAACATCCTCCTCAACACCCTCTTCAGCCTACCCACAATGTCTTTGTTCCGAACGACGCAGTTCCACCGAGACGCCAACCAGCTCATCGCCAGAGGGGACCCGTGGGCCAGGCTGCAGCCGTTTCTGCCGAAAACCCAACTCCAAGGCCCAATTACCGACCCTATGACAATGCGCCAGCTCAAATCAAGCAATTGCTGCAATTCCAACAGCAAATACCTTATCTGAACATTATCCCAGAGCAATACAGGTGAAAATGAGGAATCTCACAGCCCCTTCCCTTGGAAAATCAATTTTTGCCATCTTGATTACGTTATTCTGCCTTTTAGATACGACTCCATCAACGGCCAACCGGCTGGACCAGCTGCCCAGCCGGAATACGAGGCTAAACCGCAAAAGGCCCAATCCCGCAATCAGCCGGATGAGCAGAATCAGTACAGAAGCCAATACCGCGGGAAGTCGCGTGGACCAACGAGAAACAAGCGTCAGACCCACCAGCGACAGGCCCAACAGCCCCAACAGCCCCAATATCGGGCCACCCAACCACCGGCGGAAGGTCAGCCTCATTATTCCACCAACGTACCCACCAAGATTCAGGATATCCTCAAGTTTCAGGCCCAGATTCCCTACGTTAATCACATACCCGAACAATGGAGGTACGACCATTATTAACCTCGATTCTACAACGTCAACGTGATGCTTCTTTAAAACGTATCAAGAATTTACCCGATGGGTGATTATTCGTCGCAGATACGACGCTTTGGCCGCCGCTCAAAATCAGAAACAAGAATTCACGGCCCAGTATCAGAATCAGGGTCAACGGGACGCAGGTCATCAAAGACAGAAGAGACAAGCACCCCAGCAACATCAGCAGTCGCAGATTCGACAGTACGGACAACAGCAGCAGCAACAACAACAACAACAACAACAACCACAACAGTACCAACAAAAACAACAGCCCGTGAGACAACAACTGCCTCAGTATCAGAGAATCTCGCAACCGCCTCCCGAGGCGCAGCCTCAATATTCGACAAATCTGCCGGCTTCCCTGCAGCAGCTGCTCAAATTTCAGGCTCAGATTCCATACGTCAATAGCATTCCCGAGAAATTCAGGTAAATAATTGTCCGTACTGCAGGCTTGTCGCAAACAAAAACAAGTACAAAATAGACCTGATGCACGAATGTGAATTTACAAAAATATCCCTTTGCAATATGTAATATCCGTGTACAAAAATAGTCAAGTACAGAAATAACTCGATAATAATATTCACTAAAAATTACTAAATTAAGGGGGTGCTTTGGTCCAGAATTTTTAAAAAATAAATATGTTTGTCCATTTAACCATCAAAAATTACTAATTGATCATTATTTGTTAAGATTATTGAAACTAAATTCAACAACATCAGTCATTAATATTTGAATCATCAACATTCTATCGCGCAATAACATCAAATAGTAAAAAAATTAAGAAATCATCGACTAAATAGAATTAAGAAATCTTATAATAATTTAATTGGCAGAAATATAGAAACTTTGAGCAGCTATAGTACGTGCAATGGAATTGTCATCGGTATTATCAAAATTGCATTCACCGACAATCGCCTTAATTTTTGCGTCCCAATTCCAAATTTAGTCCCTCCAATTTTTGTGGCTGTTTATCAAAAATAATATCAACTAATTATTATATATTTATGTAATCCGACATTAATTATGGATTATAAATTATGGATATTTTTGTTTTAGGATATTTTCCTCAGGCTATTTTCATACATGAAACTTTTGTTTTTGATCATCCGAGCGGATACCCTTTTCTTCCAGATACGAAAATCTAGCTGCTGCTCAGGCTCAGGGTGTCGGTCAGCCTCAATATCAGCAGGGAGGTCACGCGCTATCCAGGCAAAAGCGTCAGGCCCGGTATCAACAGAATCAACAGCAGCAGCAGCAGCCGCAGCAACAACAACAAAGACAGGCACAACCGCAGTATCAACGGATATCTCAACCTCCAGCTGAGCCACAGCCGCGGTATTCGACCAACGTCCCGGCACCGATACAAAAACTCTTGCAATTTCAATCGCAGATACCCTATAACATCATAGCCAATCAGATTATTTATCGTCCGGACAAGCCATATGTTCCTCAGCCAGTTCAGGCGCCGCAATCCGTCGCGTCTCAGTATCAACCGCGTCAACAATCATCACCGCAACCTCCACCGTCTTACCAGCAGCCTCAGGGTCAAGCGTCCTACGGTCAATCGCAAAATAGCGTCCGTCCGGTAACCGAGAATCAATACTGAGTGAGGTCGAGTCCACACCGACAATGAGGGATCATCTTGAGAATCCCCGATGGTCCAAGCCCGAGCGTAAACTGCAAACTGAGCGAAAGAGACGTAGAACCGAACGAAGCGCGTCGGGCGCCATTTCGCGTATCAACAACGCCGCGCCGCCATCTTCTTGACGCGAGAGCGCTTACCCCCACTCTCATCTCTGTCCCACATGCGGCGTCCGCCGCTCATAGATCATTAGAAACGTAACGAAAAACAAAACAAAACAAAAACATAGATACGAGCACGCAATGTGATACTTTGAAAGAAGATTTATTTTTTTATACCATGTACTACGTTGTAATAAATAATATATTTCTATAAAAATAGAAATGAAAAATAATGGCGAATGGCTTTTAAATTCCAATTTGTTGGTATTCGATCCTGGATTGAAGCAAGAATGATACTTTTGGATCTATCGAAACACGCGGAAGCGAGTAAATCGAGCGTAACATGCAGATCGGTTACATGCACATAACCCAATAATGGGCATATGGGAAACCAGAAAGTATCGTGTTCGTGGATGCGATTTTTTAAAATGTTTTACGTAAAAGCAACAATCTCGATAGGAAACAGCGACGCCGTTACTCACGGAGAGCGATCGTATCTTGTTTCTAAAATTGATAATACTCGCGTAAGATCGTATGATAAATATCGATCGAGTCTTTCTACCTCGCCCCCAGTTTACCTTGGGTGGAAATTTACCAGAAAAGTGCCGCGATTGCTTTTACGTTTCAATGAAATTCGATAACTCTCTCGGTGGACTGTGAGCCTGTCCTTGTCTCCCAGCGGCTTTATCCAACGTGACGCGATCCTTATTTTTTCATCGATTTTTATTTTTATTTTTTCTTCGCCTCTTTACCGATCACTTCCTGACTCCTTTGCTCCGGACCGTCGATCCCTCTCACGAACTATAATGCAAAAGTCCATGCCGATCCACGTATCGTTACGTGAACGCATACGCACCCGAGAATCGTGGCGTGGGGACAAAAGAGTCGAAAAAAATGAATGCAATCGAGCCAACGATGCATGAAAGCTGCTCGCTCGCTCGCCCATATAGATTGCGAATCGCGAAATTGGTGCCAGTTTGCGCCCAGATTCACGACGAAAACCCGATCTTGGAGCGCTCTCACTGAAACGACGATCGTCATGAAATTTCTGGTGAGTTTACGCCTCGCTTTTCGTATTTTTTGCGCGATTTTTCGTTTGAGAATTATGACATATTGATGTATCGGTAATGGCATTCTTTTGCAGATTCTGATGTGTATTTTAGCACCGATTTGCGCGAGCAATTCGATCCTCGACAGTGACGGATTGCTCATGCAAGATCTACGTGACAGAATCTCCGGTAGGCCATTGTTTCGTTGTTTACCGCTAAATGTTGACCATTGTTTGTGAAGAGAGGGGAAAATAGTTATTCTTCGTGTAGAATCCAGTAGTATCGCATTTCGAATTACAAATCCTGTGATATATGTATTTCACGCGGAACTGTCCTCAAAAAATTATTCGAGTAGCCCCTGAATTCTAAGCCGAAAATAACCCGTGATAGATTATCCGAGATCCAGTATATAGTACAACTGTGTTGTTAATTTTGTGAGTCAGAAATTTGTCGGAATAAAAATTAAGAATGTTTATGAATTATATGTATTTATATACATGCTGTGTATAAAATTATCAATAGCACGTTTTTTCGTTTTTTCATCATTTCTCTGAGCAGTAAAATTAAGACAATTAAAAAATGGAAAGATGTTGTTGAAAATATGAAAATCAGTAATAACGAAAAATTTGCAATGTCAAAGTATTCGGCTGAAGTTTCAAGAGGATTGAGACGTTATTAAAAAATCTTAATCCAAAAATTTTGAAATAACACGTAATCCTGTGAAATGTACAGTAATTGTGTCGTTGCACTGAAATGTTGCTAAACATATAGAAATTATTAATGTAACGAGGAATAATATTCAAAATACTCAATTAACATTTCAAGACGTTATCGAAAAATCTTATTTAAAAAATTTGAAAATAACATTCAATCTTGTGGGTCGTAAAATAATTTCATTGATCTTTCATCACATTGTTTCAATACTGGATATAAAGTAATTGAAAAAAGAGACACTTTCGATTTTGAGGTAATTTCCTAATCATGCTAAAATGTTGTTGAAAATATGAAAATTATTAATAAAGAGAAATATTCACTGTCACAGTACCGCGCTAAAGTTTCAAGACGATTGAGACATTTGAAAAAAATCTTAATTTCAAAATTCTAAAATAACATTTAGTCCTGTTGAATATAAATCGATTTCGTCGATTTTTCTCATTTATCCGACAATAGTGGCAATGGAATAATGGAAAACGATACTTCTTCGATTTTAAGGTAATCAAGTCGTTACGGTAAAATGAACCATAATTTTTACTTTGAGCACCATTAAAACGGTATTCTGGTCCGGAGACATACATTTTGAGGGTTTTCTCGATCTCGATTAAAAAAAAAAAAAAAAAAAAATAGTTTTACCATTCTTTTTTACAACATATTTATTAATATTTTAACAATAAACAAAAAAAATCAAGAAAATAAATGAAAATTTAATAAATTATAAGTTGATAAATTTGGGGCTAAAAATAGGGTGTGCTGGCGAACACGATTGCAACCTTTCTGGTTGTCCGATACAAAATTAAAAAAAACATTCTTAATTTGTAAGAATGTCGTTAGAGCCCTTACGTAGGATAAAACAGAATGAAAAAAATTTGCAAAACAGAGGCTGTCTATATCGATCATCTACATCCAAAATTCAATTACACCACTCGAAAGCTAAAGGATCAAAGTATTCGTTACGTTGACCGCGAGGACCGTGATGGATCACGCGCGGTGGAGGGGGAAGCACCGCAATTTTGAGGTCGTTTCGCTGCGTAACATAATTTCCGTTGACTATAAACTTTGACTCGCTCGACTTTCGCTTAGAAAAGCCTTCTCAACAACGGCTAGAATGGGCTTCACCCATGAAACACCATATGACAGAGTGAAACGGTGCCGGAAACGTAAAAGAATGAAGGCGTCCGAGCGGATCAACGACGGCGCCGCGCATGTACATTATTTGCACAGGGATGTTTGATTCCGATTCGATTCTTTGAAACATCGATTGTTTTGTTTTGTTCAAAAAATCGATCTTCCGCATCTATTCGTTCCTTTTTTCTTTTTAATGTTCAAGGACTTCTTCATGTTCAATCATGATTATGACATAAAAATAATGCGCTCAAAGAAAATATTACCCGTTACTTATACACGTATTGACGTAATTCACACGGCCGTGTCAACGACACAGCTACACCCCGATTTTTCCTCAACATCCAAGTTTTCCCAGTCATAAAACATTTGTACCAAACATGGATTTATTTGTGCGAATATTTCAAGATTCCATTCGCGTGAGAAGACAAGCTCCTCAGCGTCAGCCACAGCAGCATCAACAACAGGCGGAACCGCTGCCTCAGTACAGGCCCTATTCTCAGGCCCCTTCGCAGATCAAGCAACTTCTGCAGTTGCAACAAGCCCGCGAGCCTCTGGTACACATTCCGGCACCGCCACCTCCAAACTTTGGGCCCGCGAGGCCCGCGGACCCTCAATTGCAGACCCAAAGTCAGGCGGCTGGATATCGGCCTCAGGTTCAATATGGACAAGCCCCGCAACAACCTACGTACAGCAGTCAGGCTGCCTCTGCCGCTGCTCAGTATCGACCTCAGTCCCAGCAACCGCAGGGACAACCTCGGAACAATCAGCAACAATATCAGCCACAGGGACAGCAACCTCAATATAATCAGGGTCAGCAGTATCAGGGTTGAAGAGGGTAAAATACGAGAGGGAGGGAGGTTACACCCGGAAAAAGGATTTGTTTGGTTCGGATAAAATTTCCAATTAACTTGAATATCGGAATATTCGAATATAGACCTAATGGACTATTTATTAAGCCAATATTTGAATTAATTTTCATTCATTTTTAGAAATTTATCTTGACTAAATAAATTCTTCGAAGAATGAAGTTTCTTCGAAGAATGAAAAAAATACGTTTTTGAATCATAAGTGTAAACCTATTTTTAACTGTCGCCATCGTGAATTCAAAAATTGCCACTCTTTCATGGATCAAATTCTTTCCTTATAAACTAATTTTTTTTTAAATCATCAATGAACCCTCATCGCTAACCGTGATTAATTGCTGGATCTTGTATTTTGCATCATTAATAGCCAACAAAAATTTAAAACTCATTTCTCTTACAAATGTTTGTTTGAAAGTAAAAGAATTGTTGAACTTCTTCCAAGTTTCCGTCGAAGAATCTGGAAAGTATAAAAAAAGCGCTATTAACGCTGTAAATAAACAAAAAAAAAACCCATTTTCGTTGCCTTTTAAGGTTTCGAACTTCAACGTCATAGAAAAGTTCAGTCGACGTTTATAATTTGTACAACTACATTTTTGAAGGATTGTAAATCTTTTGTAGCCCTTAAGATACTCTGAATAAACCGCTTTGACCTGTGTTACTTTTTTCTTCTTTCGGGGGCATTTTTCACCACTATTTTCCTGATCGAGTTTCGACTATTATTTCGCTGCGACGCTCTTTGATCCTTCTGAACTATTAATTGATCTCGAAAGGGCAAGGAATAAGGATCAAACATTCGTCCTTTTATCATCTCGTGTGTGCAACGATAAGCATATCATGGATCTGATCATACAGCTTCGGTAGAAAAAAAGTGGGTGCAGGTGGTCGAAGGTCCTTATTGATATTCTCTCGATTTTCAAACTTGTCTGCGGTCAATTCCTCCCAGCGAGAATCGGAAGAAATTATTTCCCATCACGTTGAAGCATTTTCATGATTTTTTTTTTTTTTTACTGAAAATTTGAGGCAATCGGAGTCAGGTATTTTTCAAAAATTGTTTGATTTTCACTTCGAATAAGAATTAAAAAAAGCTTCAATGTGCAGCCGGGGGAATATCTATATACAATTTCAAAAATTCGACGCATGAGTGAAAATCGATATATTTTTAAGAATTTGTTTAGACGTTGCTAGGATAAATATTGATACTCTTCTTTCAGGGCTTAATAAACATTCTTTTAAAATACGTACTATTCTTTTTAAATATTTATTTTATGCACTTTTTATACGAAAAAGGGCGGCAAAAGTGACTCCTTGAAAAGTAAATAACTTTGGTTATCGAATTTTTTATGAAGGATCATCGGAAACCAAAAATTCAAAGAGCTGTAGATTCGGTACAACTGTGACTCGGGTTGGAACTAGATTTTTTTTATATCTGTGCATAAATAACAAAATGCCGAACTTTTTTTTTTCAAGTGGTGCTTTTCAGTTTTCTGCTACAAAAAAAACAGTAAAAATGGAGTTCTAGTTCCAACGCGAATTATAGATGTGAGGAATACGTGGTTCAAGTTTAATCAAGATCAGCGGTTCCAAAGTTTCCGGCAACGAGATACTCATAAAAATTGTTTTAAAAAAACGCGTTTAAAGTTGAAGCAAGAAAGGCCGAAAAAAAAATATAATTATACTTCTCGGATCTTGAAAAAATTTTATCAAAATATTTTTGAATGAATATAGTTTGGAAAAATGTAAAGAAATGAATTTTTAAATGAATTAAATAATATAATATAAATATATAATATATAATAAATAAATGAAATTAAAAAATCTTATATTCTACGCGTGAAAATACGAGAAATATTTCAGGGGATGATGGGAAATTGCAGATCACGTGTGAATGAGGATACGGGGCCAAAATGGCGGCAACTTGTAATTCGAGAAATCAAGGTATCGCGTCGGTGGTTGCACTTTAGGGGTGCGTATCTCAGCCTTACGGTAAGCAGTCCGAGTGTCGCGTGCATATATGCATCATCCCCTTCGTACACATACTTTTATATGTATGTATAGGTATGAATATATATGAGGCATTCTCCGTCAATTCCGCCACTTTTTTTTCGACCCTCTCAGATCCGTCCTATAACTTGTCACAGTTGAGTCCCACTTGAAAATAGTCTCCGCGATTTTTTCAGATTTTTTAAGCGGTGAATCAAGGAGTTATATGTATTTTAAAAAAAGTTATATGTATTTACAAAAAATTTATGTTTTTCCATCAACTATCGAATGCAATATGTGTTATATTTCTATTCATGTTGCAAAGACTATTTTCTGCAAAAAAAATGAAAATTAATTTTTTTCGCCCGGTCGCACACCTTCGATTCTACTGTCAAATTTATACAATCTGTAATAGTATTAGTGGTACGTACAGAAAAATCCACAATACGGCAACTGATTTTTTTCGGGGTTAAAAAAATGTTATTCACATAACTTTGTGCAATTTTTTTGTGAATGACATTTGTTTAATCGCAAAAAAAATCAGTAGCCGTATCGTGGATTTTTCGTACGTTCCGCTAATACTATTAGAGATTTTAGAAAATTTACAGCAGAATTGAAGGTGTCGGACCGTGCGAAAAAATTAATTTTCATTTTTTTTTTTGTTGAGAAAATAGTCTTTGCAGCACGAATACAAATATAACGCATATTGCATTCGATAGTTGATGGAAAAACACAATTCTTTTGTAAGAATATTTTGTTTGTACATCCTCTCTGTTTTAAGCTATACGAATTCGAAAAAATAACTTAATGCAATTTTTTGTGAATAACATTTTTTTAACCCCGAAAAAAATCAGTTGTCGTATTGTGGATTTTTCTGTACGTCCTACTAATACTATTCGAGATTGTATAAATTTGACAGTAGAATCGAAGGTGTCCGACCGTGCGAAAAAAATTAATTTTCATTTTTTGTTGCAGAAAATAGTCTTTGCAGCACGAATAGAAATATAACTCATATTGCATTCAATAGTTGATGGAAAAACATAATTTTTTTGCGGGAATATTTTTTTCGTACATCCTCTCCGTTTTTAAGCTATGTGGATTTGAAAAAATATATGCTCCTTAATTCCTTAAAATATAACTCCTTAATTGACCGCTTAAAAAATCTGAAAAAAATCGCAGAGACTACTTTCGAGTGGGACTAAACTGTGACAAATTATGGGACGGATCTGAGAGAGGGTAAAAAAAAAGTGGCGGAATTGACGGAGAATGCCTCATATACAAGTATGGATATAAATTAACCGGGCTGATAATTCTACGTCGTTGAGCTTCCCTCGATTTCTTTTTGGCTCTCTCTCTCTCTCTCCCTTGGTGGTGCTTTCTCGGCGCCCCCTCCACCAAACTGGCTCTCCGCCACACATAGAGGAGTGCAGTCACCACCAACCCTCCTTTACAACGGGACAATTTCGTCTATGTATCCGCATGTATACGAAATAAGCGTACATACTTTTCTCGGCCGGTTCTGTCGCACAAATGCATACGTCGGAGTTGGGAGTATATATATACATTGGGTGTATTATGCGTTTAGGTGATGTCTTCACCAGCAAACGGGGAAGAGGATTAGCGAGTCCATTAAAGTCGCGGACTCTATTATCCACGAGGGCATGACCGCGCGGTGACATCAACCGCCTTCCAGCGGCGGAGGTAGGAAATTTTTCCCTCCAACCCCTAAAAATATTGGGATAATTTGCGAACAAAATTATTCCAGAGTAAGTTTTTTTCAGCACAATTTTTTAACAAAACTCAAATGATCCTGGGGAAGAAATAATAAAAAGATTGTTAATATCATTTTATTAATATTATTTTATAATTGTTGCAATTATAAAAATA
Organism: Alloplasta piceator; assembly: GCA_946863875.1. NCBI lineage: Eukaryota > Metazoa > Arthropoda > Insecta > Hymenoptera > Ichneumonidae > Alloplasta > Alloplasta piceator. The sequence goes on from OX333072.1 coordinate 219,025, forward strand.
TTGAGAAATCTGTAGCGAATTTTTGGAAGCTTTTCTTGAATCTCAAGAGGGAGCAGTTTTTTTCCGTTCAAAGATGATTGTTTATTTCACCGCGAGTCGTCTAATTCGTTTTCCAACGAAATTTTTCAGTGAATTTCAAACAATTCTAGGGAAAAAATAATAAGTAAAATTTTTTGTGAATTTTTAATTATACAAAAATTGAGAAAATTGTAGGGAATTTTTGGAGACATTTCCTGCAATCTCAAGAGGGGCTAGTTTTTTTTCGTTCAAAGATAGTTGCTTATCGCACCGCTGGTTGTGTTATTTTTGGTCTCGTCGCAAATATTTTTTGAACAAAAAAAATGGCTCGGGGGGAGAAAAAAAATGACGATATCCGCGCCACTGGAGCATTGGTCTCATGAAGGCAAATTACAAAGGGAGGATTACCGGCAGCTGGACGGCTCCACGGCCAAACTACGTACCCATATATGTATAGTATATTACACGCGTATATATATATATAGAGAGGAACAGCAACGCGATCCGTGCTTTTTTGGTCGATGGTGTAGCCGGTATACCCTGATTTTATATTATACGGGACCATCATCCACGCGCTCGCGGAGCTTCAAGGGCCCTCTTTGTCGTTGCACGCACATTGGTAACATAATTATCGGAGTTATAACGAGCCACCGGTGTGCGCGGGGGTCCAAAGATGTATACTTTCTCTATGGAAAACGAAAAAAAATGCGCGAAAAAGGGTTCGGCTTCGGCGATGATGCGCCCTTTAATCGCGCGTCAAATTGGGGTTGAATTTCCCGCGTCAAACGAAAGCATAATCGCTGCATGGGTTTTCAATCGAATCAAAATCGATTCTTTAAATTAAAACTTAAATTTTGCTCAAAACAATGAAATCAAAAATATTGAAATATTAAAATTATTAAAAATATATTGAATTCAAATAATTAAATTTAAGCGAAATTAATTTATAAGAATCAACTTGATACAAAAGCAAAAATTAACCTTACAAAAGGTTGAATCATTTACTGGAATTGGGGAAAGTCTTTTGGTCGTTGCACTGAGAAAAAAGTTCAGTTGAAACAACTGAAACAACTCAGTTGAAAAATTTAGTTGATTCAATATTAATTTGTTCGAAATAATGAAACTATAATTAATTCAACAAATGGATTCGGTTAACCGTAAGATACGAGGTGAACGAAATTATTTGGTCAATTTCCAGATACAGTTTAGTCCAATTTACACGTTACTGAGTTGCTGTACAGAAATACTTCGTTGATTTCTAGTATATTTTAACTAGATAAATTTGGCTGTAACAAAAAAACAATTTGTATTTTTAATCACACAATTTATTTGCTACAAAGATATTTATTTGATCGAACCGAAGCTTTGCCCATTCAAGCAACGATTTAAACGATTCAACTAAAACTTCCACTGTATCTTTGTTGGATCACCAAAATGATCTCGTTGAACGTCCGGAAACAAATATTTGGTTAAGTCAAACAAATTTTTGCATTTTCAACAAATTTCTTTTCTCCTTGTGAATATTGGATTAAGGAGTCAGTGATTATTTTTTTGTATTTAGAGTTTGCGTGGAATCAGTCGTTTCGGAAAATGCGAATATTCGAGTGCCGAGACTTGAGAATATTTTACTTGATTGATAAACGCGTTTGCGACAAGGTAAAACCCGTATTAGTGAAAGACAGTCGTTGTAATAAAATTATGGCGATCAGAGAAGAAAGTAAACTTTTCAATTACCGTTCCGTCCGTTCCGTCGTTATTACGCGATGAACGAACTTTTCCGGAAGAAAAAAAAACTGTAAACTTGTGGTAAAAGCGATAAATTCAAAACGAGTTCAAGCACCTCTATAGGTGGGAGAATGGGAAGCAAAATGGACTCCATCAGAAAATTTCGCACTCGAGACTCTTAAAAAGAGCCTAAAAAATGCAAAAAAATTCAAGTCGTCGCCATTTTGTATGAATATTGATACTTGAAAAATTTTTTTTTTTTCAGAATTGAATTTAAAACAAAATTTGGTCGTTAAAATAACATATTTCATTGTTTAATTTTATTTTATATATTATTTTTAAAGATATATAATTTAAAAACATACAATAGTATTTTTCAAAATAAATTATCTTCATCAATTTTCGAGATGAGTTGAATACATTCTTAATAAAATGACAATACCGCGATTATTTAATAATTAGTTGAATCAGCGAAAAAAATTGTCAAACATTGAAGACCTTTTCATCCCTTACACTGCAGTTCCTCCCTTAAGCCGGGTGAGTCTAAATATATTCACGCCAATAATAATAATAATAATAATAATAATAATAATAATAATTCCCTCATTTTATAATTTTCAGAGTTTCAATATTTTTCGATAATTTTTTAGTGTCCATTTTCCCTCCAATGCCCACTTAGCCTCTCTCCGCCATTAATGTCGATCGCCTACCGTCATTTTTCCTAAATTCAAATGGATCTTTACATTTCCTTTGATTACATGGCCGATTTCTTTGTTTTTTTTTTACAAGCATCGAAAGGATCACGATTGGGAAAGCGTGTGAATCTCGTTGCGGTCTGATGCTCGGTCTGATTCCAATAATTGTGCCTAATCCTGGGGGTGAAAGTGACACGCGCGTGCTGAACCCAAAAAGCATCGAGCGTCGCGCTCGAATCCCTCTCTCAACCCTCTCTCTCTCCCCTTCTTCATCACGCCACCCCGCTATCGCGGGATGCTTCCTCCATACCTACTGCGTATAGTATGACAATCTATTTTCGTTATTCTCGTGCTGCATTCACAGAAATGCGCCGGGATTTGTTTCAATAACATCGAAAATCATGACGTACACGTCGAGATGAATCTTCGGCTACGCTCACTTTTATTATTTCAAGGGGGTTGCTCCGTGGCGTCCTTTTCCTTATCTCGATTATCATCGCCATCAAGTATTTCCATAATTTTCTCTCTTCCTCTCAGAGGAGATTATCGCGTAATTATGAAATAACAGTTCAGGCAAATGACGTCGAGGATTTAATCTCCTTTTTTGTTTAAAATCAGTAAATATTGAAAAATTTAATAAACTAGTACTTTTTCTCATATTTTCATTCTGTTGCTGGTTCAACAAATTCTTAATATTTCTTTAAAGTAGAAAAATAAAATTCCCTACATTTTGACAGTCATTTTCATAAATTTTTCACGAATTTCAAAATACTGTGCCGTCGATAAATTATTATTACTATTATTATTATTATTATTAAAGGTATATTGGGTTAAAACTTAATAAATATGAGTTTTCTTGGACTTGACTGAGACATTAAAAATCAGGACCATGGAAATTATTTCCCTGATCACGAATATTTTATTTAAAAAACGCAACAAATGATATTTTTGTTTCAAAATTTTTTTTTTAAATTAATTATGTATTATAAATTATTATTATTTTTATTAACAATAGCGTGGATAGATGAAGTTTAATATAAAAACATCGGACCGATTCCGCGTATCTATTGTGAAGAGAACGTAGACCGGAAAAATTTCAGCATGGCCGACAGAGTTCACGGCCAATCAGTGCGTGATCCTCGTGACAGCTGCAGTTGCTCATCCCTCAGGATTTGGAACACGGCAAAAGATCGGTAACCTCCCCAATCGTACGGTGAATGGAGAGAGGGAGAGCACTAAAACGGGGAGCATCAACCCTCGAACGCGCTCCGCGATCTCCGTAGTCCCTAACTTTCTGATTTTTGCCTTACGGAGTCAGCCATTGTAAGACGAGAGGCATCCCGTTCCTTTTTCAATTCTCTCCACGACTCTGTGTGTTACATATATGCTGTATTGTTCGGTACAAGATACGGCAGCAGACTCGAGATAAAACGTCATTTCTCTGTTCCCTCAATTTTTGATGAAATTATAGTTTTTACTATAAAAGTTAATTGTGAAATAAAAACTCCATATGATTTTTTTAGAGGCACCACTGGTTCCATTTCATCCGGCAAATTTATGTCGCCTTATATTCCCTTCGTGAAACATTAATTTTTTTTAAAATTCATAAATTTATGTTTATTTCATGCTGTTTATCTCAAAGATCGTGTATCCCTGTCATACGAGACCCGTTATACTTTGGTTTATTCCATAGAATAATTGTTTGCCCTATCGCTAAACTATGTGGACATCGATTTTTCCTATGTTAATAGAAAAGCGAATGGAAAAACCCATTGAGACACCTTTAAAAGGAATGCGCACGTAACTCTCCGTTCACGAAATTCAATATTATAGTAAAAACTATGTTTTCATTAAATAGGAAGTCACCTTGAAAATAACGTTCGATTTTCAGACAGGTAAATATGGCATTTGCGAATTTTTATACCGGTGACTTCCCAAAATATGACAGAAAAATGAACAATAACCATCTATATAATATCTAATTAGAAAAATATCATAAATAATATCGGGTAATATTCAACACTAATAATAATAACAATAATAATAATAATAATAATAATAATAATAATAATAATAATAATAATAATAATAATAATAATGTCATATTAATAATAATGTCATATTATTTTTGAGAAACCGTCACATTAGAATTGCCAGGACAAAATTTGGCGTTATGATAAAAGAATCAAGACAATTGTTACTGGTTATAATTTCGATAGTATTAATGACTATTTCGTTAAACTGGCACATTCTGCAGCAATATAACGTTTCTATATTTTTCATTAAAAAATTAATAAGATTGATGACGATGAGTAATTTCCGATTATTTAATGTTATTACTAGATTCAATGATGATGATGCAGATATTAAAGACTGAGGTTGTCAAATTGAATTTTCATACACTGAGAAAAGTAAATTGTCAAATCAAATGAATAAATTTAGTTGACTTCGAATTGGTTGACTCAAACCTGGAATAGTCTGAGTAACAGAATATTTATTAGAGATGACAAAATAAATGATTCGGTATACTAATATAAACAGTTGACTTCATATAGTTGATTCAAGTTTTCATCCAGTTCCGATAATGCATGACGCATTGTCGGAACTGGATGGAAATGGTGACCTGACTGATATATTGTTGAAACAACTAAAGTTGATAGGTTGTGATAACTGAATGACATTTTTTGTTACAATCCAATTCTGCATCGCTTCAATCCACGTAAATAGTTCAGAAAACTGAATAATCTATTGGATAGCCTATGCAATGGGTTCGTTTTTTTAAAGTTGATTCAACTGAACCATTGTTAGATGAACGATAAATGCGCATCAACCTAACGCTCATATTTAGTTCATCTAATCATTGGTTACATTCAAGTTTCTCAAGTTGTCATGCATTGTCGGAACTGGATGGAAATGGTGACCTGACTGATTTATTGTTGAAACAACTAAAGTTGATAGGTTGTAATAACTGAATGACATTTTTTGTTACAATCCAATTCTGCATTGCTTCAATCCACGTAAATAGTTCAGAAAACTGAATGATCTATTGGATAGCCTAGACAATGGGTTCGTTTTTCTAAAGTCGATTCAACTGAACCATTGTTCCCACGCGGAAAAAAGTATATTTGTCATATATTAAATTTATATATATTAAATTTGTATATTCGTCATACATGAGACAAGCATGATATAATATATTTTTGACGTATATGTAATGCATGTATTTCTCATATATTTCTCATATATTTGCGATACATGATTCATACTTGGCATACATGAATTATATATTTCTCATACATATTTGAAAGTGTTTATGAAAAAAAGGTATTCATAAACAAAATAGATTTTCCCTTGCCGGAAAAAAATCGAATCGTCATAAACCCTAACGTTTTTTAAGTGCATAGTAGTAGGCGATAGCGTAATAGGTAGCGTGCTAGGTAGTTAGGTACGATAGGTATGATGGTAGGCAGGGTCGAGGGTTCGATTCCCAGTCGGGGAGAGAAATTAGATCGCAGATTTTTCTTTTTTTCGATTTATCTCTTTTTGGGGCCGCTAAACTGTGCATATTAAATTATTTTGCAAGGGTTTCATATTTTTTATAACATGTTTAGCAACAATTAATTAACACGCATTTTATTGAATCAATCATGTTTCCTGTTGATTGGACTAATTACCGGTTAGATACAACTCTATTTCAGTTAATGCAAAATAACATTCTATTGAACCAACAATTTTATGTATTGGTTGGACTAATTGCCCGTTAGATGCGACTCGACTCAGTCAACTCAAAATAGCTTTTCATTGAATCAACAATTTTATTCATTGGTTGGACTAATTGCCGGTTAGATGCAACTCTACTTCAGTTGGTTCAAAATAGCTTTTGTTAAACCAACAATTTTTCGTGCTTTCAAGCAAACAAAATATTCAGTTTGGCATACTGTACACTCTCTTGCTAGCCCGTGTCCGCCGCATTTAGTCCAGCCAACAAAATTTTCAATGATTCAACAAATTCATTTTCTCAGTGTAATATTTATAAGTAATGATTAATACGCGGTAATTAAATTAAAATAATTGCCGCAATATGATAATGTTAATATAAAAACAATCAAAGTGAATTTATTTTTTGGTCAATGCAAGTCCGGGAAAATTTTCTCTTGGAAAGAATATACGCTTTTCTCTTCAAGCAATCACGCGTCTTTTCAACATTCAAGGGTGTTGATCAATAAGTAATTTTTTATGGGATATTATTTCCGATTTAAATTTGTACTTGCATATTTTTGTAATGATATATTTTAGTAAATATTCCTTTTTGCAAAATATCTATTCTACTCCTACTTCTAAAAATTCCTTGTAAAAATATTCCTATTTTGTAAACATTTATGTATCGTGTCATGCATGTCTTTATTTTTTTCATAGAGGCTATTTTTAAATTAATCTTTAAAAAGCAACCATTTTCAGTTAGCATAAAATTCCTAGTCCAGCATAAAATTGAGTAACAAAAATGACCCACAATGCCACCAACAAAACATGAAAATAATTTCAGCTATTCAATGAGAAACATTCTTGTTGTCCTCGGAAAATGACGGAGACTGCGGAGACTGGGACAAGATTGTGAGATCCAAGTTTCCGGAGGTATCGATGGATTTGCGGCAATTTGGCTCAGGGAAACTCGAAGGGAAGAAATCGAGAGAGATGAAGAGCATTGGGAAAAGATCGGGACAGGTGTTACAAGGGCCTCGTGATGTTCTCACCGTCGAGTTAGAATTAGTGGATATCAGGGCATTAGGATATTAGGGTCTCACGGCCAGGGTCACTCGGTTGGAACAATTAAAGTCAGTATTATCGGGAAACAGATTATGGCCGAGAAGATTGTTTTCGCGTTCGGTCGAGGATTTTAAATCCTCGTTCCTTCGGGAACACAATGGCCGCGTCTATAACGAGCAAAAAGGAGTAACGCAACGAGGATCGGGCCATTTTGGATCCACCGTGAAATTTAGAATTTCCAGAACCATTTCCCGTCCTATAAGAATGAGTTTGTAAGCTCATGGTGAGCAAATTTTTTGGTGACGAATCGGTCGAAAAATATATTTGAAAAAATTGAGATTCTCCGCTGGAATTTGTCGTGCAAGACGTTCCCAAGAACGGACGATGCGCCATTGATCGTTCGTCCACGTGGACTTGCTCACCTCGCTGCTCGCTAATGTATTTCCCACAAGGCTGATAATCCGGTGAAAAAGATAAGATCTACCGGCGAGGAAATAAGTACACAAAATACATATAATCCTGGATGACCGCGCCGACACCTCGGTCGTTTTCGCGACGATCCAGTTTTTCCTTCCTGTGGTTTCCTCGACGCAAGAAGATGAACAATCGTCAGGGTTTTAAATCGGTAAAAGAGCTTATGAGTTTAAGGGTTAGGAAGCTACGGAGAAACGCGTCAGGTGGCCGATGATCTTGCGCCGCTTATTGCCCCTTTACTTTACTCACGGAGTTTCGAGCAGCCGGAAACTCAAGACTATCTCCGTGTAAATACTTGGATTTTTTCTTCTCCGATCGCTCGCACGTTCCACGCTTTTGCCTTCATCAATGCCCCAATATCCGTTGGCTCATTCCGGGATCTGTATGGTCAAAATGAGGGCTCTTGCTTTAAAAATTATTCTTAATTACACAACGAGCAGCGATATACGTGTAATCCGAAATCGCGGTCAATTTTCAAGTCTCAGAAAGTGGACGGTTCATTTTGTAACTCCATTTTATTAAAAACAATGGATCGATAAACTCGAGAGAGAATTGAAATATGATCATTTTTCCACGTTTTACATCGCACTTTGATCCAATATTGGAGACGACTCCGTGATATTTGGATCTACGATCTCCCACGATACTTTCTCATAGTCACATACACAGTCCGTATATTGGGTCGATATTTTAAATTAAAAAAATATCTGTATTACATGAAAATAGAGCCAGCGCAATTTTGACTGGTATTACTCTGCAAGCATTAATTGTTTTTATTCGAATATTTGGAGAATGACGATGAATCCAACGATTTTTTCAATCGATGAAAGGGTGAAATACACATTTGGATCGGTGATTTCAATGCTCTTACTTTTGAAAATAGGTCGACGGGGCTTTTACTAAGACAATTGAATTTGCTTTTTGGCCAAATTCATGGATAATCGATGATCGTACATTCGGTGAAAGGTCTCTCGCTGAATCCAACGTTCCTAGAGAGGAAAATTGTGCTTCAACATCCTTGAATCCTTAATTGGTGGTACACTCGAGCGCATTGAAGGCACATACTTGGGCTCAAGGGGAGCACGCGGGCGATGAGCAACCCCTCCGACGCCCCTGATAAATTATTCGGGCAATGCTCGGATCTCGCGGATATAACTTGAGCATACATTTCCCGGTGCCCCTTTCACCCCGTATGCGCATGATCGTCCGTGTGTGGCATCAGTGTCACGCGAGGCAGTGATGAGCCCCTCAATGACAGCGCGACCAACGCATAATCTGTTCCCATCAACGCAGACATAATGGATGCATCAACGGTAACGTAACAATGACGGGAGAGAGGGAGAGAGGGAGAATAATAAAGCATTGTACCGGAGGCATTGAGCTCTCTCTCTCGCTCTCTTTATATATTATATAGAGATATACGCGAAGAGAGCCTTTCCACATAAAACACGATGGAGATTTCTTGAATTTGCTTCCGTTTAGCTAAATACCGAGGTATATGACTGATTCTCCAGGGAAAATCTAGAAAAATTATTCTTTGATTTGAATAATTTTTTTTGATTTATTCGAATATCGGCGAAATAAATTTTAAATAACTCATTGCTTTTAATTGCCAATTAAAATTTTAATTATCAATTGATTAATAACTATTACTTCAGATGATATCATTGATAATTATTGATAATAATAATTAGCCTTTTTATTTAATTTTTATTGAATCAACGGACTCCCAAATTTTGCTCCCATTTAGCTGTATACCGTGATATACGTGTGACTATAATCCTCCAAGGTAGGTATATCTTGGAAAAAAAATTATTTTAATATCCAATAAATTTTTTCGACTTATTGGAATATCGGCCTAATAAAATTCTATTAATTAATTATGAATTATCAGTTATTAAAGAATGATTGACAATTCCTAACAGATAGACATGAACTAAATAATTAATTTAAAAAATGTTATTTGACTTCATAAAAATTTGAATAATGCCCTGGGATTCCGGCGAAACCTTTGTATATTTTTCAAGCAGCATTTTCGATGGCCCAATGGGATCGGAAAATTTTACCGCTCCACCAGCTCGTAACTGGCTGGGCCAGGCCACACAGGGTCGCGTGGGCATCCCCCAACGCTTTTCCGACGTTTGTGTAACGCTCGTCTCATTTTGCTCTCTATTCCTCCATCTCCGACCCCCTCACCCGACGACGCTGCTGTATATCACTCCTCGTGCGATAATAATCATATATACAAAATATATGGGGTATTCCCGCTGAAATTTTCACGTCCGAACCCGGACCCTCTGGAATAATTATGAAATTTTATTTCCGAAAAATATTCTGAAAGAGAAAAGACACGTATTTTTTTGTCAAGGCCGACGATTGATATTTTTCGTCGTACGATTTTAATAGAAAATCCCAATTTTTCACTAACTCTCTACTCTAAACACGTAGTATCTTGATAATTCGAGATCCTATCGAAAAATGCTTCGGACAAAACTTGTTCGTTATAAAACGAGTAAAACGATTGATATTTTTTTAAAAAATTGTGGGCACACGAAAGTTTGTTCTTACTTCATAAAACACAAAGAAACGTTTTTTCAGCAAGTACGCCACCTCGAATCATAATATAAAAAAATTGTAAAAATTCTATAGGAAATCACGAAATTTTTAAGACCAGAATGAGAATGGCAAGATGAAAATCCGCAAAGCTATAGCCAATCGAAGTTTCTTCTTGACCTTATTTTCGAGCCAGATCATGCAGAACTGTATATTCTCGAAAAATTATAAACAGAAATACATTTGAATATTTATTTAATTATACATACATACGTAGATTATTTCATACAAGTATGAACAAATATACGTAATATTTAATTATACATACGTATATTCTTTCATACTTGTATGAAATAATATACGTATGTATAATTAAATGAATTTTCAAATATATTTCTGTACATAATTTTTCGAGAATATACAGTTCTGCATGATCTGGCTCGAAAATAAGGTCAAGAAGAAACTTCGATTGGCTGTAGCTTTGCGGATTTTGATCTTGCCATTCTCGATCTGGTCTTAAAAATTTCGTGATTTCCTATAGAATTTTTACAATTTTTTTATTTCATGATTCGAGGTGGCGTACTTGCTGAAAAAACGTTTTTTTGTATTTTATGAAGTAAAAATGAACTTTCGTGTGCCCACCATTTTTTTTAAATTTAAATTGTTTTACTCGTTTTATAACGAACAAGTTTTTTCCGAAGCGTTTTTCGATAGGGTCTCGAATTATCAAGATACTACGTGTTTAGAGTTAGAGTTAGTGAAAAATTTGGATTTTTTACTAAAATCATACGACGAAGAGTATCAACTCTTGACCTTAACAAAAAAATACGTGTTTTTTCGTTTTCAGAATACTTCTCGGAATTTTTTTTTCATAATTATTCAAGAGAGTCCGGATTCGGACGTGAAAATTTCAGCGGAAATACCCCATATACACTATTTGAAAATTAAAATACATCCGAATTCAGAGCCACTATTTTAAAAGCCAATTTTCGCGCCCTTTTTCAAATTGACGATATTTTTTGTTTTTTTAATTCCTTCTTCGAACCAAAGATCTGGTTAATCGCGTTCGATGGAAACCTTTGGATTCGAATCTCGGGGGCAAAATGGACGCCAACCTGAAATTTTTCGAAAATTCAAGTAAACGAGGAAAAACATTGAATATACGATTTCCTTTGCGTTTCACATCACCTCAATATCCAAGATACTTGAACCAAGCTGCTTGGCGCACTGTTGCAATTAAATTTTTTGTTAAATTGAATCGAAATCGTAGTTGCATTGTCTAAGATTTTTTTTAAAGATTATATTGTGGTGGACCGTTTTGCCCCCGGTACCTAAATTTGCTCAGGCCCTCGGATAATCCAAGTATTTTGGTAAAAGAGGGTTACCATAATACTATTAGAATTTGGGATGTTTCTTTTCATGCGATAAAATTTTTGAAAAATTTTCCTCGCTCTTTATGACAAATTGTCATGAAAATATCAAACCTAGATCCGATTCAGCGTGGGTGAGTCTTTTTAGATACATCAACCCCAATTATATAATGATAATTCCTTCATTTTGTAATTAAATTTTTTTTTTTTCGATAACTTTGTTCGGTGTCCATATTGCCCCCCCCCCCTCTCCCCCTATATAACCATGAAAATATATCGTACGAAAATGGAGCCAGAAATAACGAGATCGCGGAGCGACGACATAACCTGGGCTTTGCTTTTATTAAATTCCTGACACGGGTGTGTATTTATAGCACGTGCAAATATTTTTCGATGCTTCGGCACGGGAATAAAGCGGCGATGAGAGGGGATAATAAAGCCGTTTACTCTCATGAGGTATGACTCGAGAAGCATGTTGATAAAAAATGTGATTCCCCTTGTATAGATTTCGCTCCCGAAGAATTCAACGTCTCGATGGAAAGTTTATGCTATGAGTGAAGATATCGCCCCACCATAAGTTTTGTAAATAGGCGGAATATTTTTTTTTTGCCGGAATTTTTCGACTTGCCAGTAGCGGGGGGTAGTTTTTAAAAGGTTATACGCAGTCGAAATTATCAAAAAATTGATTTTTTTGAAATTTCATTTTCGTAATGTATCCACACATATTCAAGTGCTTATCAAAGTCACTGTAATTTAGTAAATTTTCAGAATTATAACCGGAAATTTTGTCTATGTATGTATGTTTTTGAAAATATAGACTCGAAAGGAATGGAAAAAAATAAATTTTAAATTCGAACGTTATTCTACTCGTTATTTGATCGATATAAATCTATGGTAAATGTGTCGTACAATAAATTTTCTATCATATGGTATCACTAAAATGACAAATTTGAAGGAAAAAGAAAAAAAAAGTCATTTTCAAGTTTGTCTTGTCCTTCATGTGCCCACTTCCCATATCATACAAATATGCAGTATTTCTATGAGAAATTTGCAGTATTTCTCATAGAAATACTGCAAATGAGCTCTGAAATGGTGAAAAAAATACGACCAGCTTTCACACAAGTTCCTAAATTGGTTGCGAAAATATCACTATTTTGTCACTGTTTGGACGAAAAAGTCACTATTATGTCACTATTTCTGTGAAAGACAAGTCACTCATCCACTATTTTTGACGCTCCGAAGCGTTGGCAACCCTGATGATACATTTTTTATCAAGCTCGACGAATCAATGTTTCTTGGGGCCCCTGAATAAAATATTTATTCAGTTAAAATAAATTCATTAAAAATGAATAATATTTTATCCAAATATCAGCCTCTTTTTATTTTATTTGATTAAAATAGACTATTTGTTAAGCCGCTATTCGAATAAATTGAAAATATTACTTCTACTCGAATACTTTGTCTCAGTGAGTAAAAAGGGTGATTTTGAAGTGATAATTTTAATATTTTGTTTGCAAGCATGACAATTAAATATCTCACGGTGTTCCAGCGGGAAAGATTTATTTTAAATAAATTTATTAAAAATGAATAAAAATTTTACCAATATCTGCCTTTCTTTCAATCGTATTTTATTCAAATGTGGTATTTTTAGGGGAATATTCGAATATATAAAAAATATTTATATCAATGAAATAAAATTTTTCGATTAATTCGAATGTAATAATATTTTATTTATACTGAATTTATCTCAATTATTTATTTTACATTTTTTCATATCTATTGTATATTTTTATTATTTTATTATATTATTTGTTCATTATTATTTATTTATTGAATAAATTATTGATACTGAATTTATTCAAACAATATAAATGCAATTTATACGATATTATAATTTAAATAATATTAATTCTCTGTTTGTACGATGAACGGATTAAATCGTGCGAAAAAAATTGATCGCACGCGAGTTTACGTACGAATTAAGAGTGTACGTTGATCAATCGAAAGGGAGAGGGAGGGAGGGGAGAGGGGGCCAGCAGACCCCCCTGGTGGGCCGGTAATTGACTACAATGCCAGCCTCGTATGGAGCACTTTTTTCTGTTTTGTTACCTCAAAACAATGACGCGACAATCCGCCGATTTTCGAGTGACCACTCGCAAAAGTTCCGATGACGCTGCGACAAAAATCTCTCTCGCTCTCCTCGAAAAGCTCGAAAGTCGGAAAGGCCCGACTCGCGGCAATTTCGTCCCGCGAATTGTCCGACTAGCGCCCTTATGGATTTTATTAAATGCTCTTGCGTGTGTGTCCGCGACTCCGGAATCGGGGCGTCGAATCGATGTAACACATAGTCGAGGGTCCTTTGTCATCGAGGTGCAATTACATCCAAGCGCCCCCCCCCCCCCGCCCTTCTGGTCTCTATTTCTTTTGAGGCCCGATAGAGTTCGCGTTTTGTTACTGTTACTCTCTCAATTTTTTCACCCCTCTTTTTTGCATCGATACTTTTATGCGAAAAGGTATGGGCTTTTCCACGTTAAGGGGAAGACTTTGGCCCGATCAATTTATAGCAAAACTAGGGAGTGGAGTTTGAAATTTTTATCTAATTAGTATATTATTTAGCTTATATCGGAGGTATAAAATTACAAAAATTAGTGCGATTTTAGGGATATGTAGTTGAAAATTCTCCGCGTTGCAATTTGAATTTTTTTAATTAAAATTCTTTGGAAGGCGGAAAAACGATTGCTGCATTATTCGTGTTGATGGAATTTTATTTAAAAACATTTTTGTGAAAACACAGAGCCAAAGCGATATCCCGAGAGAAATTGTTTGTTCCTTGAACAAATTTATTTAAATTGAATAAAATTTTATTCAAATGGCCAATTTATCAGGCCTCTATTCAAACAAATCGAAAAAAATTATCAGTCGATTCGAAGTTTAAACTGACGAAAGTGGCGATGAACGAATGAAAAATATCCCTTTTAAAAAACAAAACAATTTTATAAATATCGTAAAAGTCTTCGGGATAAAATTTTGCTACGTTTTGAATAAAAAAAATTGTCGTTATGGCGAAGAATACATTGCCACCTGATCTGTATTAATAAAAAATCATTCACAAGAATATTTTAAATAATTAATCGAGTGATCTAAAAAATAAATCATGCACGGACAAGCTCACGTAAAAGCAATCACGTCAATTCTGTAGGTTGCTGATTCAATTTATTTAACGAGTAATATTTAATTTTACCTGATTAGAATGGTGAAAAAAAAATAAAAATTATCGTTCATTACAAAAATGACGCCGTTTTATCTCTAAAAAAATCTTTCTGCAAAGGTTGCATCGTTTTATGGGCAAATGTTGTTTTTTTTTTTTTAATAAATGAAAAAAAAGATTCCATCAGTTCCATCGTTCAAATTTTATTTCCAAAAATATCTCTCGGCTGCCCGACCTTTGAGAAATTAATTTAGTGACTTTTTGAATAAATTATTCGCAGACATCAAAATGAAAAAAAATGAAAATGCCATTTTACGTTTCAAAAAAATTTTCATTACGAAATTGTTGCATTATCGTTGAAACCGTTTTTTCACAATAAACAAGAACAAATCCAGCAGCAGTTCTTTCGATGAAATTTAATTTCCAAAAATATCTTAAATATTATTTCATTGTCACAATTCTATTGAAAAGCGATTTTAAATCTTACCAAATGAGCAAAGGAAAAAAAAACAAAAAATCAAAAAGACGGGATCTTAAAGAAACGTAAAGAAAAAAATTGTTCGAATTTACAGAAATTGCCCATACGGAAACTTCTTTCCGAAAGTTCCCCTCAGAAAGTACTTCTGAGGGTTAAACAGGGGAGGCAAGGTGCAAGTATGTAACATCCGGAGAAGCAGCCCGCCCCGGTGGGAACCACTTGTCGACGACTCCCCATGCAGAAATTTCGATAGGGATCCGGTGGGATTCTGGCGCGCATCCCGGCCTCCCCATCGGGATCTAATGCGACGTCAGATTGGATTCCAATCGTGATTGTAACATCCGCCCATTAGATTCGAATGGGGATACGCAAACGGGATCCTGTAGGGATACCCAACCGGGATCCTGTAGGGATACCAAACGGTATCCTGTAGGGATACCGAACCGAATCAATTTTTATTAGAATTTATATTAATTTTTTTATTTTGTTAAAGTCTGTGAAAGGTTTTACAAAGCTCCCAATCTCAAGTATTTATTTTTAATGAATAATAAATATTTATTAACTATTATAATCGTTATCAAAACGGTGGAAAACTTGTATTGTTCCTAACCTGGAATTGAAGCACGTGCTTCGGCATGGCGTTGCAGTTCGAGATTAATTTCCCGACGTATTTTCCGACATCGTTGTACGCGAATGCGAGTTTTCTCACGCTCATTCATTTCGTTGTTCATCAATAATAGAATCAGATCACCAAATATATTGAAAGCACAAAATAAACACACGACATAACCTCACTGGCATCGCACAGGTAATAATACTAAATCCCGCACGGCTCACGAGTACGCCATCTATATGATCCAGACCTACGACCGTCATACTCGATCCACATAGGAATCTTATGGGGACATGGTAAATGGGAGTGACGCCATATGGCGATGCAACCTGGATTTTAATAGGGAGTCCCGATTTGGGGAATCCACAGCAAATCCCGATAGGAGCGCCCATAGGGACGCCCGTATTCGGGAATCCATAACAAATCCTAATAAGAACGCCCATAGGGACGCCCGTTTTGGGGAATCCATAGTAAATCCTAGATAGAGACCCCCATAGGGACGCCCGTTTTGGGGAATCTATAGCAAATCCCGATAGGGATCCCCATAGGGACGCCCGTTTTGGGGAGTCCATGCCGAATCCCGACAGGGATTTGATGGGACGTAGGGTGTCCCTATCGAAATTTCTGCATGGGTCTCTGATTCTTCCCTTGCTCTCGTCTCCGTACATACCCCACAATATGTACATATATATATAATCTCAAGTATCTGTGCGTATCTCGGACAGCCGCCACGGTTTTCGCAATTCCATTATTTTAAGCGAAGGAATGCACGCTTTGGGCCCGCCGTTTGTGCGCGCGCGAGCCCATGTGTGGCCCATTGGCGTGATTGTTGGACGCAGAGAGCAATTAGTGAATTCGGACAATGAGGAAACAATGAGCGGAGCGATCGCCACTGCAGGATTGTTGAGAGAGCGCCAAGCGCGCCAAGGGGAGGGAGAGGAGAAAAAAATGAAAAACGCGAGTGAAGTTGATACGGGGGATTATTATTCACTCGTCCGGAAACGCAACAGTATTGTCATTGTTGGTTTCAAGAGTGGCGAACAAGAGAGAGAGAGAGAGAGAGAGAGAGAGAGAGAGAGAGAGAGAGAGAGAGAGAGAGAGAGAGAGTCTCAAAGTCCAAAGTGGACCGTGCAACGGCTGTTGCAAAATCGAGACTGATGAAAATTCGCAACATTCTGGCACCCCTTCTCGTTCCAAAGACCCCCTCCTCTCCCCACCGTCCCTCTCTCGCTCTCTTTTCGAGGGCTCTCCTTAAATCGAGACCCTATTAATCGACGCTGTACTTCATTTTCTCGCTTCCTTCTTATTCCGCAAGTATATTGTCCCCGCGTGTGATTTTTTTCTTACCCATCGAGTTTCATCGATGCCATGGAATATTCGGCAGAACGAGCTGCAGAGATGGCGAAGGTATTGGACAAAAAATCAAAATTGAGTCCAGAAGGATTGTGGACAAAGGTGAGAAAACTGCGTTGGAATTTATTCGGAAGAAAATGAAAAAGTGCTACTGTTTTTCAAAATTGAGTTTTTTGTTTCAGTGGAATATAGAATCAACGCGACGAGCTGGTAAAATAATTACCCGATGAAAAGTTCAATCGTGGGAAAAACGTTTTAAAAATACCTCTATTTTTTATGAACTTTCTTTCGTCATTTCCAGGAATTTATAAATTTCCATGAAAATCCCGATCAATTATTTAAATTTATTGTTTTTGTTTTTTCCGTAGTTCCATCGGTGAAAATGAAAAATTCTTGAACGACGTTTTTGTTGAATGATTCAAGGATTATTTTAAAAAATTGTACCAACGCGCTAAAACTTACATTTCTGCAAGATTCTACAGGATTGATTGTTGCAGATCATAATTGGATCCATCAAAATGGATCAAATTTCATTTCACAGAAATGGGAATGCGAAAATAGCATTGAAATAGATATTAAAAAAAGTGTCACAATATTTTCTGAAATTAATTATTACCTTCTCATTTCAATGGTAAAGACTGATACGATGTTTGTTTAAAAAATCCTGCCAAAAAAATTAAATTTCCCCAAAATTCTGCATGATTCATTTTTGTAAATAAAAAATGGACCTTTCGAAAAGGATCGAGTTTTATTTCACGCAACTGGAAACGCGAAAATAGCGTTGGAATTGATGTAATAAAAAATAAACAACCAGCCGCTATTTTCTAAAAAGAATCAGCGCTACGGAATGCCCTTGATATTTTTTATGAACTCTTTCTCATTATTTCTACGATTTGATAAATTTTCATTAAAATTGCGGTCAATTGTGGAATTTCAAAATGTCATTTTTATTCAGTTGGAATTCCAACGGCAAGAACGAAAAAATCTTCTACCATGTTACAGTAGAATAATCCAATAATTGTTTCAAAAATTGTACCACTGAGAATTCAAATGATATTCCGTTGCCCAAGCGCAGGGGATTTTGGGGCGCGCATCAAAGATGTCAGCGCAAAAGAAAAATCGCCATCGATTCGCTCCGTCGACTGATGAAACGGGAAAGAAAGAGAGAGAGAGAGAGAGAGAGAGAGAGAGAGAGAGAGAGAGAGAGAGAGAGAGAGAGAGAGAGAGAGAGAGACTGAACTGGACTGAACAGAGAAAAGATCCGTTGGCCCACCTACAACGATACTTTTGGGCGGAATGTTTACCTGAGTAATTTGTCAGCTCGTATTATGTACCTCCCTGGCAAATCCTCCGAACAGCGTGGTAAGAGGCTATCGCTGGATCCGCCGCGTTCGTGCATGTATTTTGCGTGTATAAACTGTTAGAAACGCCGCGCTGAAACTACGAGAATCAACGTTGGTCGACCGATGGCCTCGCGTGACCTTGGAAAAAAAAAAAATTCAACAATCACATTATATGTATTTCGATAACTATTCCATATAATTTCCTGCTTATCGAAAACTCGATTTTATACCTTTACAAAGACATTTTTTCTCCCCCTATTTCTCCCGCACACTTCGATAACGCGCTTTCGAATTTGGAGCGAAAAAAAGAAACTTAACCTCGCGGAACACATTTTTAGACACATAATGTAATACGGTACGTGCACGTCGCGATACGTACATATATATTTTATTCGATGAAAAACTTTGGCGAAGAAAAAGAATGTAAATAATGAGATCGAGAGGGATTAGAAACACCCAGCACGGCGCTCGAGAATAAACTGTCCAAAAACACGCGACGTTTCCTTTACTCAGAGCTCGATTATAAGTATATCACAAACAATACGGAGGCGATCTTGACTTCTTTCGTGAAAACACGCCCAGCAGTATCCAGAACGACCGCAAAGAAAGTGGGTGGAGCACCTATCGCCGTCCGTCACTCGCTGATGCTCATCGTCGCGACGACACAAGTGGTTGTCCGTGCCGTAGCTTAGTTTCGGATATTCAATGAAAAACAA
Source organism: Alloplasta piceator (assembly GCA_946863875.1). Taxonomy (NCBI): domain Eukaryota; kingdom Metazoa; phylum Arthropoda; class Insecta; order Hymenoptera; family Ichneumonidae; genus Alloplasta; species Alloplasta piceator. The sequence continues at coordinate 238,335 of OX333072.1, forward strand.
TAGCCTCTTTGACTTTGAGTAGTTTCGCGGGTTTCCTGTGCGGTAAGGAAAATTAATCAAGATACCATTCGAGTACTGTACATTGATCGAGTCTTTGGGAGTGACAAGGCCGTTTTTGTTTCCCTGGCCAAAAGTCGAGAAAATATGCGCGCTAATGTACAGCATACATGTATGTTCTCGCGAGTTGGTTGCGCGATTTGACGCGTGGGTGCGCGGACGAGATGTCCGCGTCGTCTCACATTCTCACTACCGTGTCATTCCCATCGTGGCTTCTCGCAGTGCGTGCATCGTGCATTATCGATGCTTTCTCCATGAAATCTTTGCGCGCCGGACTTTACAGCGCGTTCCGGGTGTAGATTTTTTGCTCGAAGTGAACGAAACGAATGTCGGGTGTCGCCAAAGATGGAAAAATCAGGTCGAAGTTTTTTTTTCTTTTCCGGTCGTAGAGCCAAGATTGTTCGTAGCCACAGGCACGGATATGTATTTTCGCCGTGTGGGGGGGATGCACACGGAAGCGACGCGCCGGCATCCCTCTAATCTCACCACCGCGATATATAATAATTGTCATGCTCGTCTCAGTCAGTGAGCGTTATCGATGCTCTCTCCGTGAAATCTTTGCGCGCTGGACGTTATCGCGAGTTTTCATCGTAATTTTTTCGCTCAACGAAACGAATATCCGATACGACGAGTAGCGGGATGAAAATATAGAGTACAAATTTGTCTTCTTTTAATTTTCTGTTCCGCGTCAAGACTCAAGAGTGTGTGGTTCACAGCAAGATTTTTGCCATGGCGGCGGAAGGAGGGGGGGGGGAGGTTCGGTGAAGCGACACGCTCTTCAGGCTGTTATAATATGTGAGTAAGAAACTTTTATATCTCGTTGGCAAAATTTTATTATCGTCGCGGTGATACGCATTGATTTTCAATTATCCGTTAGGATGTCTTGGTATGTTATATTTTAACGATTTCTACGTTGGTTTTCGCGTATTTTTTTCTGGCGAATTCAATCTTCGCTGTCTCACCCTTGTTTTCTTCCCGGCGATCGGTCTTTCCCCTCAACTTTCTCTCTCTCTCTCTCTCTCTCTCTCTCTCTCTCTCTCTCTCTCTCTCTCTTCTCTCGCACTAGTCGTACGAGGCGTAAATACGAGTGTGTAGTGAGAGAGTAGTGCTCCCGCGTCAGCGGTGAGTTTGTCCTTGGTTCGGGGAAGAGAAAAAAAAGCTTGCAGCACGCACGTTCTGAGACAAAGTGTCGAGCGTACTGATGAAAAAAATAAACAGTCTGCGATATCGAGAACGATATAATCTCACAGGGAATAAGTTATTGGAATATTTTTTGTGAGTTTTCTTTAAGTTTATTCGACAATGGATTCGTCGAAAAAGCGAGAATAAGGCTGAACAGGATGATGGGGGAAAAAAGGTTTCAACAATTTCTTTGCCAAAGTATTTGCAAGTGATTTATTTAGATTGAATGAATTTATTTATAAAATATCATTCGAATATTGACGTAATAGGTGATTATATTGAAATAAATGGGGAAATTTTATGCCAATCAAACGAATCTTCCGATTTTCCGTATGCAATTGCACTGACCCTATTAAGGCGATAATTAATTCGTACTATGTGCCGTAAACACGTTTTAGACGCGTCGAGCTATTCCGGCATGTAAGCGCGTAAATGAGGGGAGACGAATGCGATAAACGTGTGTGGCACTAACGTACGAGTGCGCCGGAGAATCAACGAGTGGAAACATTCGAAAAATCAGTCATGTGGATTATGAGAGTCACTCGAGCCATTAGAACGAGACCCTTGAGCTCTCTCTCTCTTTCACTATGCATACTATGTGGGAAGGTTGGGCGGTAATTATTCAGTTTATGACTTTTCCAAAAATCGACGAGAATTTTTTTTTTCGTCATGAACTCTTACATTACATCATAATAAGTGATATTCAGTTGGGGGAAGCAGAAATTTTCTTATAAGAATTTCCTTGTAAGTCACTGAACTAAATAATTACCAATAAAATAATACAAATAATAATTTTCCCTTAGTTTGTCTCATGAAATTTTTTTGTATCAAAACTCTACGTGATTTTCAATCAGCGGTGAATATTCTATCAAAACAACGTTTGGAAATGATAAAAATGAAAAAACATTTTTTGTGCTCATTTTGGGCGACTTTTTGGGAATCTCAAAATAGCGAAATTTCAAGTGCTCGTAACTTCACTTTGGTTTGATCGATTCCAACTTTTTTTTTGTATGAAAAGGTTGTCACTAAACTTGGAGAATGAGTTTGAAAAGCGTCGAAAAAAATTGAAAGGGGAAGAGGGAAGGGGGAAATGCCTTCAAAAATGTATAAAAATCCATGGTCGAACCTTAAAAATCTGCAAGAAATTGAAAAATGATCGGAATCGGATGAACCAAGCGGGGTTTTGAAGCTTCAACGTTGACGAAGAGAATATAATCATTCATTTGGAAAAAAAAAATCTCAGCCACTTTACCGAAGCGATTCAATTTTGGCCATGATGCGAATAAAAAAATTTCATTTTTTTTTGCCTTATGTTAAAATTTCAAAATTATGTCAAATACTCAAAATTTTTATGAATTCCCATTAAAAAAAAAACATTTTTGCCAGATTACTCGTGCTTTGTCTCACGAATAAATTTTTTTTTGACAAAAACTCTGTATGATTTGCAATAAGCGGTAAATTTCTCATCGAAATGTGGTTTGAAAACGATTTAATTGGTTTTTTGTCTCCCCGCTACATTCAATGAGTTTTGCCGAGCCAAAATCGAAAATCGAAAAAAAATTTGTTTATTATATTACGAGGGATAAATTTGAATTTTTTAACACACTTTCTCTCTATAAAGCCTCATTTTACTTACCTGTGGAAACCCGATGATCATAACCAATGGCTTACCCCGGATTTTCATTCTCCCTCGCTCTCTCTTTCCCTCTTTGCTGCTCCGGAGAAAAACGCGCCTCTGCGGTCTCTCTCGAATTTCCTCGCAGTCGAAGAAAGAAACTGCCATTGTACCGCGATTACCACTCAAATCACCGTGAAATACCCATAAAATTTTCGCCATTGTCGCTCTCGCTTCCACGATACTCGTGGAGGCAAAAGCCTCTGGCCGAGATCTCGAAGAAAAATCACGACAGAGTTTTTCCTGCTTCTTTTTTTTTCGCATCGAGTAAAAGTACCAGTATATTCTCAATCGTGTAACATTTTTATTTAATCGTATACAGCTCAAAGCTCTATATATACATTCAAATCTCCGAAAATCCTTCTAGATTCTCCAGTTTTTAATAATAATAATAATGATAATAATATAATAATGCGCTATCTTACCGATCGTAATATTTCAGTATCGTAACTTGAATTTATCTCAATTTTATTTACATATCTACAGGCCAGTAGAATACCACAGAATGATCGATCAACATCGCATAAGAAATTCTACTATTTATACATATATTTATATATATATACTTTTTTTTTGTACAGGCCCTTAAATCGGCCCTTTGCATCTGCAATATACTCAGATATACGATCATTTATATTGCATCAGCGCGCACCTCGTGCGCACTTTCGCCTAAGAATACGTAAAACTATAATATATTTATTTCCAAATAGAAAAATATTCAAATATTCGTCAACAACGCCGCTCAAACGGACTCTGCGGCGTCCAAAACTCCCCCCCCCCCGCCCCTCCAAATAATACGTTTATTCATTCATTTACCTCGTGATACGTTCAACATCACAGTTTAGCTGATAAATCCATCCGCCATGTTGCTCTTCTGCTCCTCTTCGATGCTCAAAAATCGCAACGGCAAGAGAGAATGAAAAATTGGCAGAGGAAATTTGGAGTGAAATAAAGAGTGAATTAATAAAACGAAGAAATTATCACAATCGTGCGCGTTTTTGAGTGATCGATCGAAGCAGATCCCGAGTGATTTTGGAGAAACTCATCGAGACGCCGATGCTTCGTTCGGGGACGACTCTCAAGCCGATTTGTACATGTCGCAGATGATCCTCTCGATGGGAATGACGCCGATCGTTCGTCTGAAGAACAATTCCTCGATGGCGTGGGTAGAGACGGATCGGAGGGTCGGCAGGAGAAGCAACAGTTTGCCGAATCGGAGGGCGCCGAAGGACGCTCCGCTGAGTCTCTGGCCGAGGGCGAGTTGAGCGCCGTCCCGCAGTCGCGCCACCGAGCCCGGATCTCTGAGGCGATTTCCGCCGCTGTTCGGCGAGAGGGAGCCGTTGCTGCTGCGACTGCTCGGCGGCACGACGATCTCACTGTCCAGGCCCGCTTTGAAGAGAACGATCGCTCTTATACAGGCGAATTCATGGGGATCGAGATTCATCGAGTGAAAACCCGTCAGTGTCTCGCGAAAACGATCGACCTCGACCGCGAGCGGCAGACCCTGATGTCCCGGCGGCAGAAGAGCCGACGGATCGAGACTCGGCAACATTTGTGCCGCGGCAAGGAGAAACAATTCACGCCACGAGGCCTCGAGCAACGTCAGCTGATCCTCCATCGTCAAGCCCGTTCCGGCGGCGAGATCGCGCGCCCAACGCACGTTTAGAAATAACAAACGCGCCGCCTGTTCGCACACCGACTCGGCGCTTATCGTCCGCATCATCGGCATCGTCGGCATTCCCGTTACCGTTGGCGGTATCTGCTGAAAATGAGACAATTTCCCCGGTTTAGAATGAGCGGGACAAATTTAAGGGTACGTGGGAAAAATCGGGTTTTTTCGTTCGGCGAATTTTTCAAAGAGAAAAATCGTTGAAATGTATCTCGATCACTTTATCGGGCTACACTCGAAATACCGAATGCGAATCGCAAAATGCGAGTACGCGTTATCAAAAGTGAATTGAAAAAAATTTATTTCCGTTGCGTTGCAACGATGCTAGCGTCAACAGCGTGACTTTGGATGCCGAATGCACGAGAGAAAACAGTTGATCTCGCTTAAAATGAATCTCAATGAATCGTCATTTTTTTTTTTACAACGACGTTTCAACATCATCGAGATTTTTCGTCCCTTCGAAACTTGGAACGTTGAACGAAAAATTCACGAGGATCGAAAAAAAGAGGATTCTCACCTTGGACATTCCCATGCTGTTGCTGCAATAAATCGGATGTGGAATCGGATGATGCGGCGTCGGCGCGGCTACCGTGACTCTCGGCTCCGTCGATGATTTTGGCAACGCGAGATCGAGAACTCCCGCCGGCGGTGGTCCCATGCTCGCCATTATTTCCGGTTCCTTGAAGTAGAGCGCCATCTGTCGGCGGAGCGTCGAATTTCTCGGTCCTCGCTCGTGTTGCACGGCTGTGAATGACGATGAAACATTTTGAACCGAATCAATTGGCATTTTTCGATGACCCGTTTTTGTTTTGTTTTCAAATATGGCGCCATTTGCGAAAAGAATTTGATCAATTTGCAGAGTGAGAATGGGAGGAAGAGACTCACCGTCCTTGTTCATGCCGGCCTGGATGCACTTTGCGAGACGACACGCTCTGCACTGATTGCGATGAGTCTTGTCGACCATGCAGCCACCCTCGGACTTGGCCTTGCAGACGTACTGTCTGTTGCGACGTATCGATCTTTTGAAAAAACCGGCGCAACCGTCACACGCGAATATACCGTAATGCTTGCCCGACGAATGATCGCGGCATACCTTGCACGGTATGTCGTACAGAATTCTACCTGAAGCAAAAAAAAAAAAAAAGAAAATAGAATTCGTTGGGACGGAGAATCTCGGGGATTATCGCCAATTTCCGACTTCAATTGCGATATTGATTTAGAACGAGATACACAATTTTAGTGAGAATTTTGACAGAAATGTCAAAATGGTCGGTCATTTTGGGACGATTGAGGGCTTGTTAAAAAATCTTAGGATTAATTTCAAAATATTACTCTTGTGGGACGTAAAAATGATTTTGTCGATCTGAAATGATTCTTTTAAATAGTGGAAATGGAATCGATGAAAAATCGACGAAATCGTTCCAATTCCCACAAGGCTGAATGTTGTTTTGACGTTTTTAAATTATGGCTTTTTAACAATGGGATTCCCGATGGTCTTGAAATTTTAATGCAGTATTTTGACAACCGCCTGAATTTGTAACTACGCGACTGTAACTTGAATGATCGAAAATAAATCATCGAATAATCGAAATAAGACTTTTTTCACTCCGAAAAAATTGTTACGCGAAGATGATGTTGAATGTATTAAATTGTTAATAACGAGGAATATTCAATTTTGGAATAATTAGTAAACATTTTGAGACGATTGAGACGTTATTGGAAAATCTTCGTTTCATAATTTTTTAATAATATTCGTTATTCATTCGTTGATATCATTTCAGGGACTTTACCCTCGATCTCAGTGAGCGAGATGTAACGTGCGACTAAATGCAACAAAAATTCTGCCGTCAAGATTCAAAAAATTGATATTCTTCCTCAAAGCTCTTTTTCGATTTACCAAAGAGCAAATAGAATCACGACGTAACGTGAGATACAAAATCAACCCTCTCGACGCGAGATTTCAAGAAAATTAGCTAAAATAATTTACCGTCAGAACGATTTTTCCGTCTCTATCGATCTTTGAGAGGTTATACGCAGTCCGTACATCGAAAAAGCGTTTTTTCAAGAATTTTTTCCGAAAAGACATTTTTATTTACTACCGCAAAAATTTATATACCTATTTTTTATAACTTTTAACTCTATTTTGAAATTTAAAAAATAATAATAATTCTCGAAGCTGCTGTAAAAATGTATTTATATAGCTTGCGTACGAATTTGAGACCGATCGATTATGCCGTTTCTGAGAAATCTTGCTCACCGACTCTAAAAACACAGTTTAGAGAAAAACGCGTTCAAAGTTTCAAAAGAACTGTACACATGGTAATTACGAGTTTACAAGTATGTCTTTAACTTGGAACATATTCGTCGGATTGACGAGAAATTTTCTTCGTACATACTCAAATATATGTACATTTTACGAAAATGAAATTAAAAAAATTTATTTTTTGAAAATTCCGACTGCTCGTAAACCCTTGTCTCCCTCCTGCAGGGAGTATAAAATCCATATTCAGCATTACATCCAGCGCATAGTTGGTGAAAAAGTGAAAATTAAAAGTTAAAAGAAACGCACATTCAATCGGACGGGGGAGAACGATGGAGAGAAACGAGGAATTGATTGCACCGCGATTGAGGGTCGTGTTTCTTCGTTGCTCACTTAAACGGATGAATGCCTCCGGCACAGCCACATCCGGTCCATTCACGTCGCCTTCTTTCATTCATCCCCATCGCCACCATCGTGCCGAGTGTACCATACTCATCGTCAGAAATACATACATTTGGCTCGCGATCATCGTGAGAGCCGCTTTTTCAATGCGCGGGAGGAGTCGAGCCACGAAAAACTTCAACTTGATCTCATCTCCCGCCATTAATGGCTCTCTCGGTTCATTTTCACCCTGCCGTCGACAATCTTTTGCCAATCGTTGTCCCATATTCCCTCAATTTCTCTCTCACCCGTCTCTCTTTCTCTCTTTCGAGCAGGTAAACGCACTTGGTCGAATGTATCGAGCGTTAACTCGGCGACAAATCGTTTTCCATTCAACAAATTTTTCCCCATTCATCCCTCTCTTTTGCTTCGTGCGTGTTTTCACTCTCGGCGAGTCTCGTAAACGGGTCTTTGGGATGCCAAAATATATTTACTCCCTCCGTAAAATCTTGGCTGACCGAGACGAGAGACTTCTCTCTCTCTCTCTCTCTCTGTCTTGCCCTTTTTTCCTGTGTGAAAACTCTTTAAGCGTCGTTTATTCTCTCGTCGTTGAGAATGACGCGCGAGCAACGGGCGACAATGATCGTGGCAAACCTCCGAAAACGATTATATTATATTTGTCAGTCCACAAAACGAGAGAGAGAGAGAGAGAGAGAGAGAGCGAGAGCGTGTGCCGACCAGAAACGGTCAAATAAATACCGAGGGCCCATCGGTGCGTCAAGATATTTCTCCTTTTGTCGCTTCTTTGGGACTTTTTCTTTTTTTTTATCCGTCAACGACGCTGTCAAAAGCTCTCGCGCACCCCCCACAACGACAATGAATTTCCACGAGAGACCGTGTACATTTTCCACAGAGATCGAATCGGGGGATGATTGTCGTTGAGAGGGCGTGTGGCTCGATCTCGAGTCGGAAAATCGTGAAAATCAAGCCCCCTGAAATTATAGAAACACTAATCTTGAATTCCGGACGGATCAAGTTTCTCCGATATTTCATTTTTCTGTGAAATTAATGCGGAATATTTTCTGTATTATCTTAGTTCGGATCCCCATTTACTTCCTGGATTTTGTGCGGGAAAAACAACCCCTTTGAGAGTCGAATAGATGTGCAGAAATGATTTTGGCAATGCGCGAGAAATCGATCGATCTGACGTTCATTCGTGCAATTTTCCCGGCATATTTTCCGGTTTCTTTTTTCTTCCGCCGGCGATTCCCATATCGGGAAGCCTCGCTCCACCGCGTGTGCGTGGAATTTGCAAATGTGCAATTCGACATGCACTCGGATGCAACCCGTGATATATGCAGCGACGAGTGCACGCATGAGGTTATATACATATATATATATATATTATATATATATTATATATATATATATATACCGTAGGTCGATCGAATAACAGGTTGCACAAAGAAATTTGCAACGACTGCGCTTTTTTTTTATATACATGTAGATATATATATAGGGGAAGGTAGGGCAAAATGAACTCCGTAAGAAGATAAGGCGGACAGACTTAATTTTTTTTTTCTAGATTCAAGTAAATAAGAAGAAACGTCAAAGAGACGATATATGCGATAATATCTCAGATATTTGGGCCAAGCTACCAGGCTCATTTTTTCAATTGAATCTCCTTCCTAATTCAATTTTAATCGCAGTTGCTCTATTTAAAATTTTTTATCATTATAGAGGTGGCCATTTTGCCCCCACTGTCTCATTTTGCGGAAGTCTCAGGATTATTCAAGTATTTTAGTAAAATTAATATTAAAACTACCAAAATTGCCATGATTACCAATACAATGCGATGAGAATGAAATTTTTTAGATCGTTCAATTTCTTAATGAGCGATTTCCATGAAAATGTCATTATTCGGATTTGCTCCTGTTCGAGGAGTCTATTCAGGTATATTTTTGGTCGTTGTAATAATTTTATTATTTCAAAAGATATCGCGAATTTTCAGGTATTTTTGATCATTTTCCATGGTGTCCATTTTGCCCGAATTTTCTCTGTATGTAAATACACGTGGGAGGAAAACCGCGAGAATCGGTAGGAACTCGGTTGGCGACGCCGTACCGGGGTTGACCGCGGGAGAGAATCACGCGAAAAAAAAAGAATAGAAACGGGGAGAGAAACGTACGTACAAGACGGAGGAACTCGTCGATTTCCGCGAGGGGAAACGGATGATACGCGTCTGTCCGCTGAACGGCGACTGTACATTCGAGGCGTGTCTCGCAACTTATCCCAGTTGAATGTTTTATCATTCTCGGTTCGTCGAGAAGTCTGTATTTTAGTCGCGCGCACGAAAGCTCGAGCATACACGCCGAGAGCTTTGTCACCCTTGCGAGCATTTTTGCGCCTCCCCATTTTCCCTCGTATTTCCCTGGAACGATTTTTATTCTTTCCCCTTTCTCACGTATATCGAGTATTCTCCAACGATCCAGTCGCACTTTTCGCGCTATTCCCACAATTATTTTCCATTTTTAGCCGCTCGACTCGTCATAAATATACACGTTCAAAGATTTGGCATTTAAAAACTTTGGGAATATTTACCATGATCGTGATATATTTTATTTTTAAATAACGTTTATTTTTATTTATTTCTAAATAACGTTAGCGTCGATTTTTCCCGGTTAATTGGAAATTATTGGCGAAAAATCTCCTCGCTGACGTTTCTTCCTGCAAAATTATGCGAAATTTCTCGGGGGCGCTGAAAAGATGTCGCAAAACTGCCGACGAACGCTTCATACGTATCTACGTTATATTCTCTGATATTGGTAGTTGGAGAAAAAAAAAACAGAAGAAACGCTTCTTAAAAAATTCATGCGATTTTTAGCCGCTCTGACTACCCTTCAGGGTTGACAGCGACTCCGTGCCGACCGAGCTCTCTCCTTCTCTCTCTGGCATTCTTTTTTTCCAATATTCGCACGATACAACCCCGTCTGGGTGGAACGAATAAAACTTTTCGATGATTATGCTCGCGCGAAAAGTACTGACATTAGAGCTTTTTTTCCTTCTTTTTTAAGGGGATGCGGTAAAGTCCAAAATGCCCGAGAGAGACGGAGAAACGTAAATTGTGGCCAAGAGCCCACGGTGGTCAACCCCAAAGCTGCGCGTCCTGCGAAAAAAAAGGTAGAGAAAAAAAAGGTAGAGGGGTCGAAGGCTACCGGATGTGATTCATCCCCGATTTACACCGCACTTTTACAATGTTGCACGAAATGCTCGTCGAACGCAAAGCTCGAGGCGAATTACCTCCATCGATGCTCCGGATTTTCAAAAAAAATTGGGAGTAAATCCTTTTTTTTTTTTAATGAATTCTAAAAAATTCTTCACCCGATGGAGAACCGAGGACGGGGAATGTGAAAAAAAATCGCGCTGTAATTTAGGAGTTGATGACGGTGGAAATAAATTCGAGGATCGTACGTTGATACGTAATTTTACAACCCTCAAAAAGTGATGATATTTTTTCAATCATTTTGGCAATTTTTTATATATTTTTAATAATTATATAGTAATTATTGAAATAATTATCTTTGAATTATATGATAATTATTAGATAAAAAATAAAATTAATAAATCCATAATAATAATGGTAATATGGAAATGATCGAATATGGAAACACCGTGAGGACGAAAATTTTTGAAACAAGTGTAATTTCGTTTGTTACAACTTATCATGGTTCTCACGTGGGCGATGAGTCCCCGCTCACGATCATGGGAATTTAACGTCATCTGTTTCGATCGTAAAGATGCGCGATCGGAGTTCTGCTCGTTTAAACGCATTTCGATGATGCGGCGCGCACGTATAGCATATATATGGGGACGCTACCCCGTCATCTGCCTCGTTCGCCATGACACGCCTGCGGGGGGTTTTGGGAGTTCGTACATGGATTGATATACTCGTCCAGGGGGAGCCGAGAGCGATTTTCATCTCTCTCGTATTATCGTTCTTTCAATTTTGTTGTTCCAAAGGATCGCTCTCGTTTATAAACGCTCTTTAACGAAAATTAATGAACAATATCCTCGGGTGGAGATAAAATTCATGATGATTGCAAAAACAAAGACAATTCTTGCCCCTTGAGAACAAATAAAAGAAAGACTCACTTTTCCACTTCGACTTCAACGATTGACGTTGAAGTGAGAAAATTTATAATCGAATAGTCGGCGGATTAAAGTCCGAATGTAGGGAAAATGTTTTTCCTCCCCTAAGATTGGTTAACGATATTTTATGTCTCCTCGGGTGGAGAAAGAACGTGTGATAATTTTTAAAAAAATCAAGAAAATTTTTTGCTTCTTTTTACAAGAGAAAGACTCACCCTTCTACTTCCGCTATAATAATTATCGTTGAAATGGGAAAATTGTCAGGGGATTGAAATTTGAATTTAGGGAAAATGTTTTTCGTCTCTCAAAATTAATGAAGAATATTTTGTTTTCCATCGGATGAAATATATGATAATTTACAAAAAATCAAGAAATTGTTTTGCTTCTTTTTGTAAAAGAAAAACTCACCTTTCCACTTTAATAATTATTGTTAATGCGTTAACATTTACGATCGAATGGACAGCGAATTAAAATTAAAATTCAACGATAATGTTTTTCATGCCTCAAAATTAATAAACGAACCTTCGGGTGGAGATAAAATGCATAACTGTGAAAAAATAAAGAAAATTCTTGCCTCTTGTCAAAGAAAAACCTCGTCCCGATTGATGTTGAAGTGGAAAAAAATATGATTCGATTAATGACAAATTAAAATTTGCATTTGGTTAAAATATTTGCTTGATTTTTATTATCAAGGATTGAGCTGTTTTTTAAATATATTTTACTCTTTTACGTGAAAAATTGGTTCTCTTTATTGGTTGGATAATTTTTTATGTAAATAATGGGAGGATTTTTGCATCTAGGGTATTTGAAAAAGATGATTTCTCACATAGATTTATCAAGGTTTGGATTTAGCGAGGGTGAAGTGGCCGAGCGCCCTGATTTCCGGCTGCAAATGACGCTCGAAAGAGCCAGGCGCACCAACGACCGACCCCGTTGCCACCCCCGCAGCGATACCTGCCACCGTTTGACCCCACGATTTTTTCGATTTTTTCCTCCCTTCCTGCTGGATACCCTCGCGCATCCTCCATTATCTTTAACATCTGGCTGCACTTTCCCATGGACTGCGTGAGCAATTCGATCATTTTCAAACCATATACCAACGTTGGATGTTTCACCGGCATTTATGTGACGGTGTTTTTATTTCGCTCGAACGTCACATATGCCATTCGTTTCACACGAGATCAAAATTAGTCCTACATATGCCCATCATTTGTATATAATTGATCAGCGAGCCACGAGAGAAAAAGGGTGCGAGAATCCATGAGATTATCGTTGTGACTCGATTATACGCTTCAAGTTCCAAATTGGATCAATGAGGAATCTAAAATCGTATTTTTTGAGTTAAATTTTACCAAAATAATTTTCTTGAACCATAAAAAAATTAAAAAAATTATTTATCAATCATCAGCGGAATATTTGAATTTTTTAGGCAAAATATTTCTTTTGTAGATGTTTCGTTGAGCTCAACGAACAATCTACAAATTCATTCCGTTGATGAAAAATAGGAATCAAGATCCTCGACGGTACTGGATCAATAATTTTCTTAAACGATAAACGAAATTTTTAATTATTCATCAATTATCAGTGCGATATTTAAATTTGTTTGACATAAATTGAAGCTCAACGGAAAATCTGGAAATTCATTTCTGCAATGAAAAATAGGAAAAAAACTCTCCACAGTAGGTACTTGATGATTAATTTTTTTAATAGATTGAAGAATAGAAAAAATTATTTTCCAATTATCGGGGGGTATTTCAATTTATGTCAAAAAAATACTTTTTTTCGATTTTCCATTCGGCTCAAGAAAAAAATCTACAAAAGTACTTCTTTAATAAAGAATAATAAAAAAAAACTCGATGATACTTGGTAAGTAATTTTCTCAAACGATAAAAAAAAATGAAAAATAAAAATACATATTTAACTAATCTCGATAAAAGTATTATATATATATTTTAAAATTGAAATATATATTTTATATTCAAAATAATCTTTTTCAATAAAGTGAACCAATTTTTCACGTAAAAGAGTAAAATATGTTTAGATCCATCGCGGTAACTTTGAAATAAATAAATTGCGGTCGGAGTTAATTTTCCAAAAATAGTCGTTTTTTTCAACGATGTTTGAAAAATAATGCAAAATATATCGAAGGCTGAAAAATCTTTGAAACGTAGGTATTTCTCGGCGAAAAAATGGCAAATCCGAAATATCGACCCAAACAGGCGTGAGATTTTTTTGCATATTTTTCAATGGTTCGCTCGATATCGATACCTGACAAGTTTGTACAAATTTTGATATTTTACGACGACCGCAGGGTCGAAGAAAATGGGGGTCGCGTGAAAAGTCGCAGGGCCATTCGATTTTTGGTATTTCCCCGAATGATTACCGTGTCGGAGAAGCGAATCGGGGCAAAGGTCCGTCGTCTCGGAAAAACGTCGCCGAATTTTTACGACTTTTGCGGTTACAAAAGCCAACGAGGGCATAAAAGTCGCAAAAGGGGTTGCAAGTGCAATATTTTTATTGACGGAGCGTCCGCGCATCGGGTCGCTTCTCTCAATGTATTTTTCGTACATAATAAAAATGTTTGCAAGTGCACAGCGTAAAATAGTAAAATGAGGGAATGTTCTGTCTCTCGGCCCTTGAATGTAATACGGTTTTGGGGGTTGTAATCTCCCTGGAACAGCTACCGCGGTTTCTTTTACGGCCGCAGACGTTCGCCACGGGAGGTGCAAGCGCCGGCACCGTTCCTCCTCTATTATTTTTCACCAAAAATTTCTCTTTTTTCTCTCCGTGAAAATTATTGAGCCAAAGTCTTGTCTCCGAGGTAATCCCAAGACTTGTTTTTTCTTTCAATAATCTATTTTTGCGGGGGATATGAAAATTTTTACTCGCGGATATGATAAAAATTGAAAGAATTCGTTTGAAAAATTTCCTTCATTGGGATTCAAACTCGCGCATATGATAAAAATTGAAACAATCTTTTCAAAAAGTTTTTTTTCAATGTAATCTTGCGGTTAAAATTTTTTCTTCACGCAGAGTAGTTTTTTTTCCTCCAATATTATTTTTTCATACGAGACGAGGATCCTAAATCGTGAATATTATAAAAATAGAAACAATCTTTTCGAAAAGCTTTGTACAATGTACTCTTGCTGTTTAAAAATTTGTTTCAAGTCAAAATTCCGTCAAATCTCCGGAATTGAATTATTTTTAAATTCCGTGACTTTTTTTTTCTCCAAATATTATATTTTTGTGAGGGATGAGGATTTTTATTCACGAATATGATAAAAATCGAAACAATCCGTCCGAAAAACTTTGTTCAATGAAATTTCGCGATTAAAAATTTTTTTTTTCAAGTTCCGCCTTTCACGCGGAATTCAATTCAAAATCAAAACAGTGATCGATTCGAAAAAATTTGTCGAATGAAATTTTGCGGTTCGACGATTTGAAAAAAATTAAAATGCCATCTATCATTACTCGATTCAATTATTTTCAAATACACAAGTTTTTTTTGCTTTCAATATCATACTTTTGTAGGGGATGAAAATTTTAAATCGCTTGTACAACAAAAATCGAAAAAACCCTTTGAAAAAACTATTTTCAAAGAAATCTCGCTGTTGAAAAAATTCTTTCGAGTCAAACTTCCGTCTGATATCCGGAATTCAATTATTTTCAAGTACGGTACATCGCTTGTCTCAAACTTAATAAAACCCACGTACATAATCTCCATTTGAAAAAACTGTTTCGAAAGTCCCGCTGTAAAGATATTTTCTCTTCGAACAATCGTTTCGTCGTTCATCAAAATTCAAACATCGTCGAACTAAAATTTTCTCCCTCAAAAAAAAATGTAAAACAACTTACTGGACGAGGCTTGCATCTTCGGCTGAGATACGTGGCCCATCTGTGTCTCCTGGCTCTGCATCGTTGTCTCTCGAAATAGCGCTTATCTCCGCCGTCCCTTCCTCGCGCACCCTTTCCGAGACGAAGAGGAAGAACAATAACTTCACCGTGTCCAGATTTTTGTCGGCGCACTTTGACACTCGAGGACCCAAACGGTAAACGACGAAACAAGAAGAAACCGACGCGGGAAACAAAACACACGGCAGAATCCGGTTGTCAGAATTCAACGAACATCAAGAAAATCGACGCGTTCCTCTCGGATGCTTCTTCACGACTGTGAGATTCAACCGATAAAATTTGCCTATTTTTGTTACGTCGCGATTGACACAATTTTCTCTCTCTCTCTCTCTCTCTCTCTCTCTCTCAGTCGTTGTTGACCGGTAACGCGTCTAACTCTTGAATGAATCGTGACTGACAGTCATCGGTAGTCGAGACTTTTTCATGCCTGGGGGTAACGCGATACGTTTTTCCAAGGGAGAATTTCCGGCCCGCCGATTGGTCGAGAAAATCCCTTCCCCTGGAAGGAACGAAAAGGGGCGTTAACCTTTCGGATTAAGAGAGAAAGAGAGAGAGCAAGAGAGCGAGGGGCGTAGGGGGAGAGAGGAGAGGGTCTATTTGGCTCCCTCAGGGCCCAACACCGAGGGGTTGCAACTCTGCGTGCTTTTACGCGCGCGAGAATCGCCACGCGGCTCTCTCGGTGCTTCCTATATATATATATTTATCTGTGTGTGTATGTATATACATTCATCCCTTTCCCTCTTCCAACTTTTGCCGAGCCACACGATCCCCCATTCATCCCCGGCAAACCAGAGTCTCGTGTTATACACCCGAGATACGAGAAGGCACTTTCATCCCCCTTGCATATATATATACACACACACACATGTGTGTGTGTGAGCGCGCGCGCGCGTGCGTGGAGGATATCCCCCCTATGTCCCTGGTCTCTTGTATTATCTTCCCCAGCTCTATTATTGTGCGAAAACGTCACCACCGCCGATTAATTTTCGACGGCCCCTTTTTCCGCTGTGCCTCCTCGTCCTGCGAGATACCCCCTCGTCGGCGAGTTATCCTGGCACTTTGTAAAACCCCGGAAACAAAAAATGCCATCTCTCCTCCAGCTTCTCTCTGTCCCTTTCTCAACGTCGCTGATTATTTTTGGAGGGCACTTTTGGGAATTTGTTTAGGAATTTCCGAAATTTCATCGGGCCATTCTTTGGTGATCGATGGTAAAAAAAATGAAATAGAAAATTGAGCGTTTTAATTATAAATCATACAGGAGGAAAATATTGGCAAAAAAAAAAATTGGATACGGAACTCCGAGCTACCGAAGAAGTATGCGATACGAGAACTATAAACATTTGAAAATCACTGGATCTTTTTCAATTCTATTCGATTCGATCGAGTGAAAAGAAAAGGAGGAAGACGTCTGGTATGAATATAGAATAAATCGAATTACAAAAAAAAAAAAAATAAGAAAAAGGCTTAATTTTGAGTTACTGAAAAATTATAAGATACAAGGACACTAAATATTGCAATGGTACCGGTTATTTTCAATTCAATTCCGTTCAATCGAATAAAACAGGGGCGCGGAAGATGTCAGACGTGAATAGAGTGAATCGAATCACAAAAAAAAAAAATAATAAAGACCAAACCAAACATTTGCATGGAAATTACCGAGTTTTTGTGAATTCGATATTCCGTTCAATTGTATGAAACAAGAGCGCGGAAGAAGTCAGGCGTAAATGGAGTGAATCAAATCCCAAAAAAATATAGAAAAGGCAGAATTTGGAATTTATTTTTATTTGGAATATAGAATACATTTAAATTTAAGATACGAGACAACTGAATAATTGAAAATTACCTGGTTTTTTCGATTCAATTCCATTAAATTAAATGAAACAAGAGCGAGGAAGAAGCCAGAAATATAACTAGAGGTAATCGAATCACGGTAAAAATAGAAAAAAAGAGAATTTTGAGCTACTGAAAAATTATGAGATCCAAGATAATTGAGCATTTGAAAATAACGGGTTTTTTTTCTTCTTCCATTCTGCAACTTGACGCACGAATATCATCCGTGAGAGTGTACGAGCTGGAGTTGAATCCGCCGCAGGTACGTCGAAATCCCGGACGCGCAAACTTCAGTGACGATCGTCCATTACTTTTTTTCTATTCCAATTTGAATGGAACCACGCGGGCGAGAGAAATAACGCACAAAGCATCTCGCTTGATGTGCGTGTGTATATTTACGGGCGCACTGCAGATGCCCCGCGCGATACGTGTACAGCGTGTATCTCTGACTCTGCGACTCCATCTTGAATTATCCGATGCTTGATCCCCGTTGTCGAGGGTTCCGTCACGCCGGAGCCACCCCCTTCGTGGATACTCGACGAGATTGAGCGGAGGGATATTCACGCGTATCAGGCGTGGATTTTTCTATGGGCAAAGGGTGGCCAAAACGGACACCGTCAGAAGATAACGCAGTTAGAATGCATACAAGTAGTGTACGGACTCGTTGCTTTTCATCTAAAAATACCATTTCGATCGATTAGATTGCACGTCGAAGAAAAAAATTCTGGGGGGGGGGGGGGGGGGCCAAATAGACGCCGATCTGAAATTTAGTTTTTTTTCACATCAAAAAATTCACATCATCTCAATGTTCAAGATACTTGGACCAAACTGCTTGGCGTATATTTGCAACTAAATTTTTGGATAAATTCAATTCAAATCGTAGCTGCATAGTCCAATATTCTTTTTACGATCATTGAGTTGGGCCATTTTGCCCCCCCCCCCTGATACCTCATATCGCTCAAGCCCTGGAATTATTCAAGTATTTTAGTAAAAGTGGCGTACCATAGTATTATAAGGGTGTGTTTGGGTGTTTTTTAATGCCACGAGAATGATGATGATTCTCTGATTTTCTAATTTCATGAATTTTTATTTTTTTCTCGATGATTTTGCATTGTGCCCATTTTGCCCCTATTTCCCCTGTATCCCCGTAAAAAACGAAACAAAACCGACGAACGTTTCATACGAAATATTTATTTATTTTAATAAGGGCCTGATAAGTAGCCTCATATATATTATGAGTAATTTTATTATTATGTAAATAAATAAATTATGTATGAAATTTAACGATACATATTATAATACAATAGATTTTATTTATCGTAATGAAATTTTCATTTTAAGTAAGCAAATCATTCCCTTGGTGTAATTTGTCTTTTAAAATGAAAATGTCGCGTGCCTAATGCCAAAAGGGCCTATAAAAGTTATAGGCCCTTTTGGCTTTGCAAAACCAAAAGGGCCTATAATTTTTTTTTTTTGCGCCAATCGTTTTGCCAACATTTTCTAAGCCTAAAGACAAAAAAAAAATTTCCAAAGCCAAAAGGGCCTATGTCTCAAATTTTGGCTTTGGGACATTGAAAATTTAGTGATCTAAAGCCAAAAGGGCCTATAATTTTTTTTTTTACTTTCCGCTAAGAAAATTGAAAATTTTTTTTGGAAAAATTTTTTTTTTTTTTTGAAAAAAAAATTTTTTTTTTTGAAAATTTTTTTTTTTTTTTTTAATTTTTTTTTTTTTGAAAAAAATTTTTTTTTTTGGAAATTTTTTTTTTTTTTTGGAAAAAAATCTCTTTTTTGAAATTTTTTTTTTTTTTGAAATTTTTTTTTTTTTATATCGAAAAAAAAGTTTAAATCATTTGTTATTATTTATTTGTTTCAACAATTTGTTATTGTTTATTTGTTCAAACAAATAAACAATAACAAATTATTTAAACAAATAAACTATAACAAATTGTTTGAAAAAAGAACAAATTGTTTGAACAAATAAACAATAACAAATTCTTTAAGCAAATAAAAAATAACAAATTGTTTAAATAAATAAGAACAAATTGTTTGAACAAATAAACAATAACAAATTCTTTAAAAAAATAAAAAATAACAAATTGTTGAAACAAATAAACAATAACAAATTACTTCAACTTTTTTTTCGCAAAAAAAAAAATGAAAACAAGTCAAATAATTTGAACAAACGTTTAAACAAATTGCTTAAACAAATAAAAAATAACAAAATGTTGAAACAAATAAACAATAACAAATTATTTAAACTTTTTTTTTCAAAAAAAAAAAATTTCAAAAAAAAAAAAATTTTTTTTCCAAAAAAAAAAAAAAAAATTTTCCAAAAAAAAAAATGTTTTTTCCAAAAAAAAAAAATTTTTTTTCCAAAATAAAAAATTTTTTTTCAAAAAAAAATGCTCTGGTATGCAATTTCTATTCAAAACTTTGAAAAATTTTGATTTTTTTTATAGGCCTTTTTGGTTTTAGGCTGACAATTTCCTAAAACCAAAAGGACCTATGTCTTAAGATAGGCCCTTTTGGTTTTAGTACATCAAAATTTTTTTTTTTACAGATCTTCACGTTTCAAGCAATTTTAAGAAGAATGGCAAAAAAAAAATTTTTTATAGGCCCTTTTGGCATGGACCCCTATCTTCTTGCTGTAATAGGCCCTTTTGGCATTAGGCACGCGATGTCTCTGAAACAAAAATGAAAAATTGAAATTTGAAAAAATTAATATCAAAAATTTTAAAATGTGTTTTGAAACTGAATAATGGAGTTTTTTACGCGATTGAGATGTTCGCGGATGGTGATTCAAAAATCTGGAATCCCCGAAATCTCACTGTTCTCGCGTACAAGAGAAAATAAAGAAACTATCGAAAGAGGAAACTTTATATCTATCTATTCGATGCAGTCTCTCGATGTTTCGTTGTATATCGCGTTGAAAAAGATGGGGTGTGTAAAAAATAAAGCGTGGAATGCGGTTCTTCGATCCGCGGCTCTCTCATTTTGATCTCTCTCCATTTGTACCCGCGTAGACTCGATTTTCTGCCCGATGGGTGTGCGAGAATAATAGAGATCCGTCTGTCCCATGCTTGTACATTATAATAGATATATTTCCGTGGTTCCCCGGCCCTTCGCTCTTGACAACGACTCGGTGAAGCTGATCGCTTTGTCAAGATCCACCCTGCATCGAAGATCCGCGACAAAATGCTAACGGTAATCCGGTCAATTTCACCATGTGGATCATCGATGCACTTTATAAAGCGTCTCTGTGTAGATTCTGAGCGACAGGACGATGATTTGGCTCGTTGAATCGAAGCGACGAATGATGAGGCCCCTAATACGAGACTTCTGGCGGATGCTTTAGTTTTTTGAAAAACCATCCGAGAGCATCTCGACCGCGGTACTTTTTTCTCCATTGTGGAGAAAAAACCGGGAGAGCAGAGAGAGAGAGCGAGAGAGAGTGAGTGAGTGAGAGCGCGGCGAGGGGAAAAGGGGGACTTGGGCCCCGCGCGCAAAGGTTTGGCGCTGCGCTCGGCCGACCGTGAGCTCGTTTTTGGCTTTGGCGCAATATGTCGGCAAGATAATCCACGCAACTAGCCGAGGAAATCTCTCTCCGCGTCTCTCACATTGTCCTTCTCTCTCTCTCTCCCTCTCTCTCTCTCTCTCTCTCTCTCTCTCTCTCTCTCTCTCTCTTGGCGGCACAAAGGCATTTTCCTTGGGCCAGGAGGTGAAAGATGGGCCCCGATGCGTTTTTTTTTGCTCCGGGGGGGCCTCGTGTGCATCAGGGCCCGATGGTTCTGGATGTTGTGCTCGAGTCTTTCGCCACCGTCGTCAAACACGAGAATAGAGAGTGAAAGAACCGCGAGGAAAAGCGGGATGAAAGGGAGAGAAAGAGAGAGAGAGAGAGATTTCAGCGAGTCGCTTTGTCAAGAAGGCAAACTCTGCGGCCTAAACGGCTGGTAATAGGGCCCAAATCAAAATACGATTGTCTAGGAACACACGCATCA
This sequence comes from Alloplasta piceator, assembly GCA_946863875.1. Classification (NCBI taxonomy): domain Eukaryota; kingdom Metazoa; phylum Arthropoda; class Insecta; order Hymenoptera; family Ichneumonidae; genus Alloplasta; species Alloplasta piceator. Next base: position 259,448 of record OX333072.1, read on the forward strand.
ATATATATATATATAGATGTGGAAGAAGGGACTCTGCAAGGGGCGATCCAGTTTATGGACCAGTGCATGGCAACATTCTCAATAATATAATGGCCCGGAATATTCTATGGAGTCTATTTTGTTGCGCTCATTCTCCAGGGGATAAAATGCGAGAATTGAAGCTTGAGGATTGAGAAGGCTCGTAGATCCGCGCTGCCTCATTGAGAATCTCGACAATGGCGCCGTGATCTTGTTGTTTTAGGGCGCGACAATTTAGTCACGCCATTTTCTCGTGTTTCACGATGAAAAGCTGGGATCGTCGTGAAATGGACGATCGATGAAAAAGCAATGCATTTTTCAATGATCTCCATGGATATTGTACGTTGGCTGCAGGTTGAGCCTGTTGATCTTTTGGACGGTCAAGCTCAAGGAGAAAGGGAACGTTGATTCGAGATGGAGAAGGTTTTTTTTTCTTATTGTTTTGTTTTATGACACTTGGTTCACGAGGTTGAGAAGCCATGATCCCAGTCTTCTTCGGGGCGCATTTATTTCTGATGCGAAATTCGTTTTTTAACTGATTGTGAGACTGTTATAGATATTGCTCGAGATGAAGATCACTCGGAAGAATCCCAGAAACATTATTTTCTTTGTTCGTCTTGGACCAGATCTTAAATGCATGCCCACTCTCAATTGGGGGCAACGCCGTAAATATTCGATCGTTTTAACATCTCAAGTTCTTGACTATAGCCTCAAAATACGTACAAAAATCGCGTTTTTTCATCATTTCACCATGTTTTCGTTGGATTTTTTCTCCCCATTGCACATTCATAATCAGCGGGCGTCTTTACATCGATCTATGTACTTTTGATTTTGATAAAGCCGAAAAAAAAGTAATAATCAAATTTTTCGTCATATTTTCGAATTGACTTTTGCGGATCCGTAATCTGGGATGATCAAAATTATTATTTTTTCTTTTTTTTACCTAGGACCAGATCTTGAAAGCTGCTTCACTCTTAATTGAGCATAACGCTATAAAGATTCGATCGTTTCAACGTCCTAGGAGCTTGACCAGCCTCAAAATACACTCGACTGCCGATATAACGGCTGTCAGTATTGTTCCGTAACGAACAGAATGGGGGCTGTTCCTTATACCGGCAGTGTTTTTTTCATAATTTTACCAGGTTATCGTGGAAATTTAATTTTTTTCAATATATACTCTTCACCAGCGTATAATTTTACATCGACCCATGTACTTTTTATTTCGGTAAAGTCGAAAAAAATAATAATCAAATTTTTAGTCACGCGCGGGTTTATATTTTCGAATTGACAGTTGCTGATCCGTGGTCTGGGTGGTGAAATTTTTTCGTCTTGGATCGGATCTCGGAAGATGATTTAATCATAATTGATGATAATACCGTAAAGTTTCGATCATTTTAACGTCTCAGGAACTCGACCTCGAAATCCGCGTACACAAATCGTATTTTTTTCATAATTTCACCAGGTTCTCGTAGGAATTTCATTTTTCAAATTATATATTCGTAATCATTTTACCGCATCGACTCGTGCACTTGAAATTTCAATACAACGAAGGAATTTTTTTTTCAAATTTCAGTCGTGTCAGCGGTGTATATTTTTTAATCAACTTTAGCTGATCCGTGATTTCTGGCTCGAAATATTGATTTTTTCGTCTTGAACCAGATCGGAAAAACTGCCTCACAGGGTTACGATTTCATGAACTTGGCCAAACGGCGACGGGGTCAAGAGAAACTCCGGCACAAACGTTCAGAATTTTCGAGGTTTAACCGTGAGAAAAGCTCATACCTTGAAGAATCCCGTGGGTATAGGAAACAACGAGGGGGTAAATAAGGCTCACGCGCCCAGGGTACAGGATCGAAATACAAAAATGGAGGAAGATCCGCTAACTTGCTGGAAGCAGCGGCAAAAGAGAGCCAACATCGGCGTTAATACGCGGCAGCGGAGTTATATGTATATTGTTCCGCCTTGTGTTGGCCGCATGGCGTAATCTCGCTCAAAATCTACACGCTGTACAGTACGCTGAATACTACTACGCTGTGTACCAAAAAGCCTATAGATTTCCAAAAGACCGATGCGAGAAGGAGCAAGAGAGAAAAATGAAGAGAAAGAGAGCGAGCGCGTCTTCAGTTCCTAATCCCTCGAGAAGGCCGCTGCCGGCCATTCATTGTTTGCGCCTTGTTTTACCGGTATTGCATTTAACGAGGTTCGACGCACGAAAGAAAAAGCCTCTTCTCCGGAAATCTCGCCAAGATTGAAAGAACGGACCCCGGGAAAAGAGAAGAAAGAACCACCGAGAAAGGAGAAGAGTTCTGGATGTGGATGCTTTCGGTTTTCCGGACCCCCTGCATTGCTCTCTTTCCCAGCTCGCGCCCTCCTTTGTCTCACCAAAGGACGAAGAATTTTTTGTTTCACCACTCTCAACCACCCAATTGGACTCGCTGATCCACTTGGTGGCGAAAAAAATTACCCAATTTGCCGAGGGTATAAAAATACTGGTGTTCAAAGCCACCGATATGGGGATGCGCCAAGAAAGCGACGCTGATCGCGGAAACTTTCTTCTCTTCATCCCCCTTTTGGCACTCTTTGTTCTCTCACCCTCTCACTCGGTCCTCCATGGAAATTCGCGTCTTTTTTTTACTCGACGCGAAGAGAAATGTCAAGAACAGGGGGTCGACGACGCCAGCATCGATTCTTTCTCGTTCTCCAAGCCGGTCTTTGTGTCCCTCTGCGTATACCCTCGGCTTTGGAATCGCGCTTTGCTCGGTACGGCGAGCCAATCGCTGCGAGAGATCTTGCAAAATTAGGTTGACATTTCTGGTCACGAATCGCCGTCGCGGCCTCGAGAAGGAAACTTCGGAGCGACGGTGGTGAAAGAGGGACAAACAGCGCAGCGATGGAAAAGGGAGGCAAGTCGCTCTAATCCCGTGGCTATCATACGCTTGGCTTGACCGGCACTCTTGTCGGCTCCCGTCAAGCCGGGAATTGGGAAAATACAAGCGCGCTACGCTCTTCCTCTCCATCTTTGTGCGCTTGGCGCTCTCTCTCCCGCTCTACTCGCTCTTTCTCCCTCGATGCATTTTCCTACGCACACCCCCGCCGCGAGTCCTCTTGCCAAGTTCCAGCGTAATGGAGGATAAGCTCCTCTCTCTTTTCCCTTTATTAGACCCGTGTGTAACTGCGGGGAATGACTCCGTCCTCAATCCCGCCTCAACGTATATACACAACCTCCTCGTGAGATCTCCTTTTGCCTCCACCGTCCTTACCCCAGGAAAACTCTATCACCTGCTGCTTCGTTACTTTATATATATATATATATATATATATATATATATATATATATATGTATTCAACAACTCGTGCCGCTCACTCAAAAAGGAGTTACGATTATCTCGGTACGACGTTTTCATAATAGTCGTCATCTCGTCACTTCGATCTGATAAAATTAACCCCCTGTTCGAGACTCGTTCGAAAAAATCCTTTCGAGCTTTAAGGATTTTACGAATTACACTCCTTAATGACAAAGTTTTTTTTCTTCTCTCTCTTTTTGGATTACAAGAGTGTGCCGAATAGAGGGATCAATTATTGGTATTTTTTTCTGTTCATTATTTATTTATTTTTATTATTCTAAAAAATATTATTTGCAATTTGGATATTTATATTTTTGTCTCAGAACCTTAATAAGAAACCTCTAAAAATTTTTAAGGATCCTTTGCTTCGCAAAAATTATGTTTTATAAGAAAATTGAATTTTATTATTATTCAATTGTGCAAACTTCAATATTAAGATGCGTAAAATCGTGTGAGCAGATATTTAAGAATTTTTCGTTTACCCGGACTCAAATCCTTGGGAATATATTCCAATTCTCGCGTCTCGAATCCTTAATGAAAATTTCACAAAAGACTCGGACCCTTTGATAACCTTAACAACTACGTTTTGTAGGATATAGTTGAAATGACAATTTGTAATTTAATCCAAAAATGAACTTTGAAAGATCGTTTTTTATTAAAATCCAACCGTGCGAAATTGAACATGATAAAAAAATATAAATAATTGGGAGTCAAAAGGTCGATGATGCATCGAGTCACCGGAGCAGGTGGTTCGACCATTTTTGCTTTCCACGAATCTGCTCTGGAAACGTTGAGGATATTATACGTGGCAATTGGGTAATCGTCGAGTTGGGTCGAACAATGGTCGTTATCGGATGCGTGGCTTGACGTGGATTCGCGTGGGTGTCAAGGGTGTCGGCGGTAACCTGTTGCCCCCTCGATCGTACGAAAAGCATTGTTGGCGCGAGTTTTACGGGGTCGAGGGAGCCACGAGTGTTCGTGTACCGTGTGTAACATACTCGGAGCTGTGGGAATCCGGAGACATATGGTCAGAAAAATATATCGCATAACCAGGCGGATCGGCAGGATCAGCCACATCGGGCCAGATCCGCGCTTATGTTTTCTCTATTAGTGCTCATATTTATCGTTATTATTATACGTATATAGGCATTTATGAGCATGCGTACCTGCGGCACGATGAATCGTTGAGAGGGGAAAAAACCGCGCTACAAAGTGAATACACCAATTTTTGTACCGATTCATGATTTCATACGCCATATGTGAAATTTGTATGCTCATGAGAACTCACGAGAGAAGCACCTATCTCACGTTGTACAAAATACAATTTGACATGGGAAGTTCGCCAAGCGCTTCTCTCCCTCATCTTTTCAATTATGATCGAATTTTTTTCCTCGATTCCTCTTCGTTCATAATTCCGCGCTCCTGGTGATCGCTATGAAGGTCCACCCGTGTACCGCACTCTGGATAAAACATTTATTATTTTCTCTGATTTCCTTTTTGATGAAATCATAGTTTTTACTGTAATATCGAATGCCGTGAAAAGAGGGCTACGTACCATTTTTTTCGAGAGCCAGCGCCATGTGTTTGTCCATTCCTCGCTTGATCAAGGGTTGACACCACTCTGTAGAAAAGAAGGACTAACATTGATCATTTATTTCAAGAGTACGGATGAAGCAATAGGATTTGTTAATAGAGGGTTCACTCGACGCATATTGAAGTATGAAAAAAAAAAAATTATGTCATTTTGATACAAAATGACCGCGACAGACCCAATTTTAAAGTCATCGCCTCTTTTTGGAAAGACTTGACCGGAGGACGAATTTCTGGTAAATTATATAGGCCCTGAAACAAAATACCAAAATATTTTATAATCCAAGGTACCTGCGGGTAATAAGACCTAGCTAAGGGAGATTTGTAATAAATTAAAAAATATACAATTTAATCAATAAGTTTTAATGATAATCATTATTCAAGTACATTTTCTATGAAATATAATCGAAAAATGGTAATTTTTGTCGTAAACAAAAACGAAATTAAACGTTAAAAAAAACCTTATCGGTAGACCTTATTTTACTATAGGTGGGTGATAAGGCCTACGGCTTTAACATGCTTAAATAATTAAGCTATACTTATTATACACTTCCCTATTGTGTAAAAAACAACAAAATAAAAAAAAAAATTTCAACACGTTTCTCATCTTATGATTAAATTTAGTATAGGCCTTATTAATCGCCGACCACATATTTCAGAAAAACATCAAATAACAAATATTTGGACCATGACACGTTATTTATATCGTTAAGATCATCGAATTAGATATTCATGAAGATAAAGACTACGATTTTAGATCGTTGAGTGTAATATTATCAAAAAAAATACTTACGATTTACGTGGACCGTTTTTTTAGTATTCGTGCTGCGCGGCCGTGTCATATGGATAGATGATGCAACACCGGGGACGGAGAACGGGGTATCGCGCTTCCGCGAACTTGTAGCGACATTTTTATGGATTATGCTTCAATCAGTGTGGCCTTGCGCGAAAGCCGTCATTATAAATATGATTTTTGTCGACTAGGCTTTATTACCCGCGGGTACCTTGTATACTATTAAATTTTATTAATTTTATAGAATTAAATTCTGTAGAAATGGTGCACTTTTGAAAAAATGAAGGGTAAGAACTCAATTACGATAAATCAGTTGCGACACCTCTAAAAAACAATCGTACTCGGCCCTTCTTTCGCGATTCTCAACATTAAAGTAAAAACTATGATTTCATTAAAAATAAAGTAACGGAAAAAAAAATTATTCCGAGATTTTTACATCAAAACCCTCATCATGTTTTTCCTTCTCAACGCACAGGATTTACTAGATTTTTACCGATTCTAAAAATCATAATTCCAAGGAAATCGATAAAACTAAGCTCTCTCTATGAATTATCGAGACTGTCAGCTGGCTTTGGGCTCAGGGGTTGCGCCTTGAGTCGAGACGTTACGTCGACAGGGTGAAAAAATATAAATAAATCGGTTAACGCGACGAAAGTTACCGGTTAACGTCCGTTAGTCGGCAGGATGTTCACTGTTATGAAAATCAGAGCGTCGTGGATAGTCGTTTCTTCGTCGGTTGTGGAAAAAAAATGAGCCGGAGACGATGAGAGATGGCTGAGTAGGTTGAGAAGGTGCGGAGGAAGAATCGTGGACACGCGTAACGAACTTTTGGGGTCGAAAAACGAGAAGGAGGCGTGGAATTGGGAGAAGAAACGCGAGTGACAAGTAGCTGCACCGGCTTGCACCGGCGATATAACAAAAAAATTGAATAAAAAAGCAGATCAGAAATCAGAGCCTTCCGATGCACGCGGCAAGGAGATAGAGAGAGAGAGAGAGCGAGAGAGAAAGCCGAGGGGTTGAGAACCAAAAGGACAAACTTCTCGAAAGCGAGTAAAGACAGAGAGAGAGAGAGAGAGAGAGAGAGAGGGAGATCGCGAGTGTACCTTGCAAGGAAATTCATCCTGGGCGTTAACATCCGGCCTCCGGTTACCGCGCATTCAACTATATGCGTATCAACGAAAGAGAGGCCTCGATTTTGTGCGCCTTCCATCGAGATCCTCGGCGAAAGAAAGAAGACCCTCCGAGGGAGTCCCAACGGTGGGAACGTCTTCCAAGACTCTCGTACACAACGCGTCTATACTTCCTTCTTTCCTTTTTATCCTTGGCAATGAGCGATTCTATTCGCCCTCGATGGACGAAGAGGATGATAGAAGGGAATGGTGGATCGCGGCTTGGACACGAGTCGCGATTGAAAATTCAAATGGAATTCAGCAGAGTTTTTCGATGAAAATATTGTGGGGTGGAAGTTGGCGCAAATTGGATGCTTTTTGAGCGAAACGATGAAAAAATTGGAATTCTTTTCCGTTTTTTTATAAATTATTGTCAAAGAATATGGAAGAAAGTATTTTAATTGTATTTTGCAGCTTGAGCCGAGGTCGTAATTGAAAATTGAAATGTAATTTAGCAACGTTTGTCGATGAAAATATTGTGGGGGGGAAGTTGACGCAAATTGGATGCTTTTTCAGTGAAGTGATGCAAAAATTGCAGGAATTATTTTCCTTTATTTTATATAATTTATTATCAAAGAATATCACGGAAAAAAGTATCGTAATTGTATTTTTCTGCAGCTTAGCGCAAGTTGTAATGGAAAATTGAAATGGAATTTAGCAGAGTTTATCAAGGAAAATATTGTGGGATAGAAGTTTACGCAAATTGGATACTTTTTGAGATAATTATTCAGAGAAATTCAGACTCCTCCATCTTTCATTGCGGGAAAAGTGTATTTCAAGTAGCGGAGCTGAACCGGTATATAAAAAGAAATTTATTCGTAACTGCGACGATTTTTAATCGGGACACAATAATTTTTAGTCCCGTAGATTATGATCGAAATAATTTGATATCCTTCCGAACTTGACTTTCGAAACTGAGGAAAAGTTAAAATTCGTTGAAAATATTTGGCAAGTTATTCAGGGATACTTCTGGGCTATGATGTAAATGGTTATAAAATCCTGAATACGGACACATCAATTTAATTAAAATGATTGAATTAAAATAAATCTAATTTAATTTGTATGGAATTAAATTGAATTTTTTTGTTTAATTTAATTGAATGACCGAATGATTTGAAACCCGAAATACATGATCGATAATTTTATTATCAGCATGCATGATTATTTTTACGATCAAGTGCAGGGAAGAAGTATCTAAAAATCGTCTATAAATAAAATCATTGTCGAATGAATACGTGTACACTAAAAAAAAGGATTCAAATGAATTTTTCGAATTCATTCGAATAGGTATGGGCCTGATAAATAGCCCATCAGAACGATTTAAGTAAAATTTATTATTTTCATTAAATTTATTCAAACTCATCGCAGATAAATCATCGATCCCGGTGGATCCCCCACGTGTCGCCCTATTCTCTCTTTCTCTCTCGATCCCAAAGATCTTCATCTTGAAGAGCGCGTCCAAAATGGCGAACGCCTCGGCATCGCGCGCTCGCTCCTTCTTCATTCGCGCAATGAAGCTGGTCTCTCTTTCTCGATCCTCCAGGATCTCATCGGGGTGAATCTCGGCGTCGAATCATCCGGCGCGGTACGAGGGTACAAAGAAGAATGAGTACGAAGAAGATGCTCTTCCTCTTGTCCGTGCACACGCTGGGCTGGTCTTTCGCCGAGGTCACACGCACACTCGATCATCTTGTGTCCTTTTATGCCTCATTTTCGCCCCTATATACATACAACACGACTATCGAAGGACGAAGGATGATCCCCTCCCCCGCGTTCACCGCCAATACGGGGGAAAATGGGGCTAAATGGACACGACAATAAATTATTTAAAAAAATGGAGAATTTAAAAATTGCAAAATCGGATCTAGATTTCATATTTTCATGACGATTTCCTATCAAGACCCAGGTTGAACAAAACGTTCGGTGAACGTCCAGTGCGAGTTGGATAATTTTTCAAAAATCGTCATTCTCATCGCATTAGAAAAAAAAAACACCCCAACGTACACTGAAAATTTTTGAATGAAAGATTTGCACCGATTTTCGTGCGAGGACGGTAATGCAAGAAATAAAAATAGTTTTGAATAATTGTGATGAGCTTGGATAAAATTACAATTAATCAGATTACTCAATCATCATTTGATGCTGAAAATTGCGATAAATCTATTTAATCGTAATTTCATCAGAAAGAATTTAATTTGAACGGAATAATTTTTATTTTATGACAAAAAACTATGATTGATACGAATAATTGTGATTTTATTGCATTACCCAAGGTGATTATAATTCAATTATGATAATATTATATTACATTAAATAATATAATAAGATAATATAATATAACCACTTCTACTAAAATACTTGGATAATCCGAGGATCAAAGCAAAATGAGGTACCAGGGGCAAAAGCTCATTAATCGTACAAAAAATATTAAATAACGCAACTACGATTAAAATTGAGATTCGCAAAAAATAAAATTGCAAAAATACGCCAAGCAGCTTGGTCCAAGAAGTAACTTGGATATTGCGGTTATGTGAGAAACGAAGGAAATCGTTTGTTCAACATTCCTTCTGGTTTGCGTGAATTTTGAAAAAAAAATGTCAGGGCAGTGTTCATTTTGCCACTCTCTTCCCCTATTCCGTTGACTCGGAATCGACTGTATTCATGAATGTCTTCCACGGCTCGTTGCGCCCTGAAAAAGCACAACAACAGCCACAACCAGTGACGTAATTCGAGATATCCCCTCCTCTCTTTTCTCTCCCATTCCCATCTCTTCTCGTCAATTGACAGCGCTCTGCCTCGCGCGCTGTCAGTCGAGTTCCTTTGTCCACCGAAAGCGTTATCCTTCGTCGGTCTTCCACTCACTCTCGATCGTTCGTCATCATTATTCGTACAGCGCTACCATTTTCATGTAACTACCGCCGCGTCATGTCAGCAGGATCAAAAAGGGAGAGAGAGAGAGAGAGAGATGGGAGGAGATTGCGCGCACCCGAAATGGTCCGCGCTGCAAAGTGTACGCCGCATTTTGCTCCCATTTGCCTCTTCGCTCGTCTCAAATTTCCGAGCCTTTTCTAACCTCCCCTCTCGGGATAACCTCCCCCGCGCCTCGATTCACCCTCGATCCAAATGACAAACGGTGGATAGAAAGAGAGAGAGAGAGAGAGAGAGAGAGAGAGAGAGAGAGAGAGAGAGAGAGAGAGAGAGAGAGAGAACAAGAAAAGAAAGAGCGGGAGCAAAGGAGTGCGTTCATTTCAATCTTCTGGCTCTTGGAAAAAAAAACGGTTCCTTCATTCATTCGAATCCCTGCCCGGATTCGCCTTTTGACGAAGTGCTTCTTTAGTTTGAAGCGCGCGAGCGTCATTCAATACTCTCTCATTTTATTCTTCTCCTCCTTCTGCTTTTATCACTCGATCTCTCTCCCTCTCCATCGCTCTCTGCAATTAACAAAGAACTTCCGGAAGCACATGCGAGTGTTTATTCATCTCCCTCGCCCGATCTGTGGATCTCCGAGCGGCAGGTTCGCACCGACTCTCGGAATCAGCCTCGCGCTTTTTTTCAATTTTTCTTCTTCCTTCTCCATTCGTGTCCTTGCGATACCTACCCCCCCCCCCCCCCGCCTTTCATCCCTTCGACCCTCATTCGCGTCGCCGATCCACCTCGTCGCTCTTAAGATTAAAATATATGTACAAACGAACGTGCGAAATAAGCTCGTTCCGCTGAAACGTGAATTTTTAGTCAGCTCCCTCGATGACTTTTCGCGTGCCCGGGCTGTATTTCACCCCCAAGATGGAACATTCCTTGTGTAAATCAATCGAATGTTTGCGAGGGACTTTCGAGAAGAAAGAGCGGCGAAGGGGTCGTCGACTTCAGGACGGATCTCGTTGGGAAAACTCGAGGGATGAGGAAGTTGGAATCAACGGAGGGTGGAGGAGGGATGGTTGTGCGAAAGGGTGAAAAAAATGGGGAAAACACGGATATTAAAGTTTATGCACCTTGCGATACCGATCTTTCGTCTCGCGCTTTGTCGAAGGGTGTACAAATACGCGACCGACGATTATCGCAGGATAATCGGGGGTCGTTGTCAATGTGGCAACATTTCCGGGGTTTCTACCCCCGCGTTCTTCTTCCTCGACACGCTGCTCCTCGCCATGTTGTTTTCCATAATGCGTACTCATTCGCTCAAAGACGAACGGGCCTACAAATCGTCGAGCCTCGAGCTTTGATGCGCCCTCGTCGAGGCCACGAAAGGGCTCTCTCTTTTCTCTTCCCAATATTCGTAAATCGTGTGGCTGACCGAATCTTCCGTTTTATTGCTTTACGATCTACCGAGTCTGTCTACTTGTCGCCATTGATGCCTCGCGTTGCCGATGCTTTATTGGCTGGGTCAGAGATGAAGAAAAAAAAGCCCTTTTTTTCTCTGGTCTCGATCCAAGAGGATAATTACGAGCTCGTCTCGGGGGATGGTTTTTCCCCGATCGCGGTTTTTATTTTCTTTCTCTCCCACTCTTTCTTCTTACGGCACCAAAAGGTTATAAAAAAGGACAACGGTCACTTGACTCCCTTTTAATTTACAGGCCACAACCGAATTATATATTTCTTTTTCTCCCTCGCTTTTCCTCCCTTCTCTCCGGTTGCCTCGTCGGTCGTCACCGAAAGGGTCTCGAATTCTGCGAATTTTTCGCGAAAATTTTCACCAACCGCTGTCGCGTACACTTGTACATTGTATGTATGTAAGTTGAAATTTTAGTGTGTACACGGAGAAACGGCACGTGCCTTGTATTCGAATATGAAAGCGACACCATTGTCGATCATTGTGCATTATGCACTCTGACAATGCACTCTTGTCGTCGATGTTCGCGAACCGAGAAAGTATATGGGGGAGAATGATAAATTGCCTAGCTGTTTTGGCAGGTTTGGAAGATTATTTTATGAGCCCGTTGGGGCGTGCCGGACATCAGGGGCGTGCCGGACATTGTCAGCGATTTTCAACCATTTTTAACAATCTTTAACAATCTTTGACACCTTTGAAGAATTTTTTAACAATTCTCTATGATTTTTTTTAATTTCTAAAAATCTTTAACAATCTCGCACAGTTTCAATTTCTACAAAATGTTAACAACGTTTACCAATTTTTTAACAGTTCTTAAGGTTGTTTAGAAACTATGAAACCTTTGAATGTTAGTTGTTCAATAAATAGCTTCTCAATCGTAGTGAAATTTTTACACGACCTCATGAATACTTCATGCAAGAACGTACCAAATTTTCAGAATTCTATCATCATTACTTCAACCTCCTTAAGGGTTAAAATGAAAAATAATGAGAAAATTCTGAAAATTCGGTATTTTTTTGTATTAGGTATTTAAGAGGTTGTGTAAAAATTTCACGACGATTAGGAAGCTCGTTATTAAGAAATTAACGTATTGTTAAAAACAATTTTTAAGCAAATAAAAAAAATATTTATCTATAAACTTCGTTTTCTTTCCGTTGCTTCCAGCATATTGTGGATACTTAGAAATTGAGAGGTCAAAAAAAACTTATCGCAAAGTTACATCAGTTTCCATAAGACGACGTTTAATTTTATTTAATTTGTTAATCTCAATTATTCGATAACGAGCTTCCAAATCGTCGTGAAATTTTTACACGACCTCTTGAATACTTCATTGAAAAATATACCAAATTTTCAAAATTTTCTCTTTAAACGTGATTTGCTTCTCAACAACCTTAAAGTAGAAAAATCTTTCGATCGATTTATTCCTGAAATATAAGCGCCTATTTTTGAAGAAATTTAAAAAAAAACGACGTCAAAATGGGGCAACTTTTCAGGTACTATTTTGGGGACACCCGCAATTATCAGCGAGTTAAAAACAAGACGATCGAGACCCGACCTTCCCGAAAGACGAGGAAATAAAGGAGAAACGCGCCAACAAGGAATTTTCATCGTACTTGCGTAATTCCACTGCGGAAAATCCCCTTTTTGTTCATACGCAGATGTCGGCGACGCTGAAAACCGTCGATCGATGTGCAAATAAGAGAATACGGAGTGTAAACAGTCTTTGACCAACGTGGGAATTACACGTTCAAAATGAGTGTACAATAAAGACGCTTCTCCCAGGACTTGCGTATTTCTGAGACAAATTAAGCCTGAGATTTTCGTGCGCGATCGTCTCGCACGCAATTTCGCGGTGAAAATTTTGAAACTAAAAAAAAAGAGGAAAATAAATTGTTTCGACGACGGGAGGCATAAAAGTTGCGTGCGGGTATTAACGCGGTCGTCGAGGCCGTTGCAAGAAAACCTGGCGCTGGGTCTCTCGGCATTCGGCAATAGCACACAGCTGAATCGAGCATTTCTCAATATATATATATATATATACGGGTCATTTCATGTCAAATCGACCAAGAGTTGGAATCGACCCCTTTCAATTTCGATGAAATTTGATCAGAAGTTTTCGTTTTTTAATAAAACGAAGTTCTACCAAAGGAAAAAAATTAAATTTTTTTTTTTCGAAAGTTATGTAAGATTCAAAATTTCACAATTTTTTGAATCTTTCAAGTTTCTTTTTTAAATATCTCGAAAACTATTAAATTTACGAAAAAGTCGTTCTGTGTTCGTCTTGAAGAGTATACTTGTGGCTACGAAAAAGAAAAAAATCCGAAAAAATTTGTTGAAAAAAAAAATGGTTTTGGAGAATTTTGAATTTTTTAGAATCCTGCAAATACATTTTCGACATTAAATTTTTTGTTCAATTTTTTTTTGTACAATACCTTGTACTGATCTCAAAAGATCCTGAAATTTTCAGAAAGGTGTGTTTTGTTTCCAAAATTAAAAGTTCCTGAAAATTTCAGGATCTTTTAAGATCCGTTCAAGGTATTATATAATAAAGAAATCAATGTTGATCGTGCATTTACACGATTTTTTAAAATTCAAAAATAAATATTTTTGAATAAACAAAAAACACCTTTCTGAAAATTTTAGGATCTTTTAATATCGGTACAAGGTATTGTATTAAAAAAATGGAATCAAAAATTTAATGTCGAAACTGGATTAGCACGATTTAAAAAAATCGAAATTCTCCAAATTCATCATTTTTCAAATTTTTTTTTTCGGAATATTTTTTTTTCGTAACCACAAGTATACTCTTAAAGACGAACCCAGAACGATTTTTTCGTAAATATAATAGTTTTCGAGATATATACAAAATAAACTTGAAAGATTTAAAAAATTGGGAAATTTTGAATCCTGCATAACTTTCGAACGAAAATTTTTAATTTCCTTCCTTTGGTAGAACTTAGTTTTATTAAAAGAACGAAACTTTGGAGATCAAATTTCATCGAAATTGAAAGGGGTTGATTCCCCAACTCTTGGTCGATTTGACATTGAATGACCCATATATAATTTGTACCTGGAGAAATGAGAAACGAGCATAACGCCAAAAGTTGTAAAACGGTGGCGCCGAGAGGGATCAAAATGAAGAGGAGGCTAATATAAAATAAAAACGGATACGTTTCGCAAATAAACGTGGCACAATAATATAACACGATCGACAAATCTTCACGATTATTATATCGGGTAAACGTGAAGGTGCGAGTTCGCAGACTGGGTTTTTCACGTATTTTCTTTTTTTTCCTTCGTCTTAATTGGTCGAGACGAATCATCGTAAATTCCAGAATCATTTTTGTCAATTTAACCCTTTTAGACGGTCATGGATTTTTCCGCACAGTGCGACAGGCGGACACGAGGATTTGGGAAATCCCGCGATCCTTGTCAACACTTGGCCACATAATCGTATTGCAATTTACATTATTTTCCACTCACCGACAAACATTGTGATTACTCGTTGAAACATGATCAATTTTCTATTGGTTTTATTCTTGGATGATTCGACTCGGAGTGAAATATTGTTCCAATAAGATTATCGTTATTTTATGATCGATATTCGTAGGGAAAGGATGTCCAAAATGCTTTTTCCCCTTGAAAAAATGCATTTTCAATATGAAAGGATCAAGATATAATTTTTTCCATCAATATGCAGCGAAACTATGGTTGTTTAACTGATACACTTACGATTCTAAAAAGTATTTAAACTTTCAATTTGTAAGTTTCGAATATTCTTTTAAAATTTTGCAAAAGGATCATTTTGTAGACACGTTGGGCCAAAACGATCCCCCCATTTGAGGTAAAACGATCCTCCGGTACCTAGAAGTGAATCTAAATGACAAAACATATTTTGTTTCATTTTCTTATAACAAATTCAAAGTCTCGAAGTTAAGCACTACAAAAGCCACTCACGAATCAGCAACATCCGCAACGAAGTTAAATTTATTGGGGTAAAATGATCCGGAGATTATTATGCACAGACGGTGGAGATCGTTTTGCCCTAGCCGAAATTTGCACACGCAATGCTTTGAATTATCTCAACCAAACCAAGTTGAATCGAATCAACGTAAGATCGTATCCTTTAAAAGAAGGATAATGTGCATCAATAACAGCCAAATACCAAAAACAACGAAGACACGCATTTTTTGAATATGCAAAATGCACTCAAATTAGATCAGCCGACAGAATTGCGGTTTTGTGCGAGTTTTTGCGAAATGTATCGCATTCGTTGTTTGCTCGATGATGCTAGGTTTGAGCGAATCAGGAGGGATCATTTTAGACACGTTTCCCCCACTGTGGGACACCCACGTGTTATTTCTATGAGAAAATTCTCACGGGTCAATCGGAACACGTCGTCACAGGTAATTCGCTCTCAATTCGCTTCGATCAATTTCACAAACACGACGAAGGGACGTTACAGCGTGTCACAAGGGTCGATGATTTCGAGAGTGAAGTGCCCCCTGTGGAGAATTCCATTATCCTGACAACGATTTGCGGCGAAAAGGAGAAGAAGAGGGAAAAACACCTCCTCCTGTCGCTCTTATCGTCGGATATATTTATTTTCACGTTTTCGACAATTTCCCGACTCAAATGGTGAGCTTTTCACACAAACTGCTGAATCAAGATACCAAATTGAAAGCTCTACAGGGCGGGATAAGTGTGGTAAAGAAAATTTGCATTTTTCACCATGTTCAACAATATCTCACAATTTTTAACAATCTTCAACAATGTCCAAGTATTTTTTAACTATTTTCAACCATTTTTAACATTTCTAACGATTTTTAACTACTCGCAACATTTTTCAACCAGTTTTAACAAACTTTAACAATTCTAACAATTTAAAATGACCAAAAAGAAATTAACACCTTAATAACACCTTCGTTCCACCACTTCCAAAAGTCTCTACCAAAAAATTACACGTCTTACTCCGACAGCTGTAAAACAACGCATCGTGTCACGATGATTCCATCGAGGTTGGGTCGAATCGGAAAGCGAATAAAACTACAGCGCTTTATCGAATTTTTTTCGAAATATTTGAAGCCTGAACATTTGAAACAAGGACTTTTCAATGTGTACGTGGTCTACGTAAAAAAAAATAAATAAACAGGTGAATGTGGTGATGATAAACATTTAATGCACCGGACAATTGAAATTACCCTGAATTAAAGATGAAAATGAGAATTATTACCCCCCAACCTTCGCTCAACCTGCTGCACATGTGTGTAAGTCCGGTGCTCGGTGATTGCGGCGATAAATTTGAGGGTTGAAAAAACCGCGCTACATGTATCGGGTCGAGGGGTGAAGAGTACAATGCGTGCCTCGCGATACACCGATTAAGGGGTGTGGATCGAGGGTTACGTGGTACAAAGACACGCCTCTCTCTCTCTCTCTCTCTCTCTCCCTCTCTCCTTCTGATTTTCTCTCTTTCTCTCTTTTATACGCTTTGGGTCACCCCCGCGTGTGTGTCATACGTTTTGGCGTCTCTCTCATCCCCCGTTCGATTTCACCCCCCCCCCCCCCCTCTCTCCTCCCATACCGTATGCCCGGTGCTGTCAGATGCGACGACGCGAAATGACAAGCAGAGACCACTCGCTCGAACAACGTGACCTCCTCTTCTTTACCAAATATATATAATGCTACATCGAGAAGCAGCAATGTAATCCCAACAGCCCACACACGTGTGTCATCTCCGGAACATCCCATGGGAACTCGAGGGACGCGAAAAACTTTCGTGCGCTTTAGGTGTACAGACACCGTGTATATATACCTTTCATATACCGTCAGATGGTTGTCATTGGTCAACGAGATACCCCTATTACAATATATACCTCCCTCGCGTAACGTTACACGAGATTCAGTTCTTGTTTTAAAAAAAACCATGCCTCAAATATCTGGCGAATAAGGAGAGCAGTGGCTAAGTGGCTAGAGCGCGGGTCTCGCAATCCGCGGGACCCGGGTTCGAACCCCGGCGACACCGCTGAAAAATATTCCAATTTTTCAAGTGTTGTTTATCAGCTGCAATCCCGGTGGGTTGGGACCCCACAATTAAATAATGGAATCCCAAAGACCTCATTGCGATGAGTGGGCGGTTAATTGTACGGTTTCGATGAGGCCTGCCGACGCGGTTCTTATTGCTCGGATGGTGATTCACCCAACTGTGCAAGCGACTGGCTCACTGGATCACAATGGAGGAGGTAAGTACCTAACCGACCGACGATAGTCGTGCTGGAGCGTGATGCTCGCATTGCTACCGACGATCTCTTAGGTATAGTTTACCGTCTGTACCAGAGAAGGTTTTTCTGCAGTTTTCCCTTCACTCTCGGCAGAATTGTGATACAGAATGGGAAAGGTGTAGGGTGCGGGCTGCAGCCCTGGCATTACTAGGAAAGGGGGGGGGGTAGTATAAAGCAGGCTGTACGCTGGTAATAAACAAATAAAAAATATCTGGCGAATTTGATAAGGGACTGCCATCACTTTGTTCGGTCTCTGACTCGCTGATTCGAGGGATCGAAATTTCAATTACTTCATGAACAAATTTTGTAGCTAAAAAAGAAACCGTTTTTAAAGGTTCTGTACCTTAAAATTTGCATTTAAAATTTGGTATGATGTTCGATAATTGAAGAATATATATATTTTCGATTAAAATAGGGGGCCGCCTGGTACATTTTTCGTTCAGTGGTCTGCACTGAGAGAAAAAATTACTAGAACCAATGAAATAAAGTTTTGAAGGCAAAAAATCATTTTTTTCATTATTTGCCAAAACATATTAGATTGGTTCCCCTGTATATTTACTTGGTTCATTTTTTTCAGATCATTCCATAAATTTCTGTTTCAATAAACGAATTTACTTGAATCTAACAATATGTTATCAATTATATGTAATATGTTGTTTGAATCAAGAACACATTTTATCATTCGAAACATGCGTGTCTTTTGATACAGGAAGCACTGAGAAAAAAAATTTGTTGAATCGCCAAATTAATTAGTCCAATGAACAGGAAAAATGATTGATTCAATAAAATGCGTGTTTATTAATTGTTGCTAAACATTTTATAAAAAAAATATAGCCCTTGCCAAATAATTTAATATGCATAGTTTAGTGACCCCAAAAAGAGATGAATAGAAAAAAAAAGACAAATCAGCGCCAATTCTCCGATCTAATTTCTCTGACTGACCGAGATTCGAACCCTCGACCCTACCTACCATCATACCTATCCTACCTAACTACCTAACACGCTACCTATTACGCTATCGACTACTACTATGCACTTGAAAAAAGTTAGGAGTCATGAAGATTCGAATAAAAGAAAACATTTAAAAAACCAGTTTTTTAATTTTCAACAACTTATGTATACTATTACAGTATACTATAGAAATGATAGTTCTTTGCTTGAAGGAAATAAAAAATTCATCATTCGAAACAAATATTCTATTGGAATGAAATAATGTGTTATTTATTTTACTACAGCTTCTTTTCAAATAATCACAATCAATTTTACATCTAATGAATATTGAAAATGCTACAGAAATATTTTTAGAACTAAAATAATGATGCATTTATTGCAAAGAAATAATTTTGTTCGAAAAAAATAATTTAATATTGATGTCGTTTTTCAGATTCAAATAATCTCATATTTATAATGCGATCAATGTAATTAATCCAATTAATACAAATTTAATCAAATCTATCATGCATTTAATTATTTCTATTAAATGAGAGTTTAATATAATGGAGTAATATAGATTCGTGAAAATATTTTTTTAAATGAAGAGTGATTTTCTTGGTTCAACAAATAAATAATCGAATTAATACTTTCATTTAATAAATAAATAAAACAATAGAGTCGGTAGATATCGAGTCATAGATTACCGGAAAACTATTACTATTTTCCATTCTGTAATAGTTTCTGAAAAAAAATATTTTTAACAAAAAAAGAGCTTTGTGCGGGCCCAAATCGCTTTTGAACGGCTTTTATTTTTTTAAACATTCAATTTTAATATAACAATGGTATTCAATATTTAATTTAGTATTTAATTTTTCCATAATTTTTCATACATAATACCGAGTGAAAGCATTTCCATGCATTCTCTGATGATTATAAAAAAATTTCAAAGTATAGTAATTTTTTCGATGACCAAAATGGCCCAAAACATCTCATATATGGGTCATTCCATGTGAAATTTCATCAAAAGTTTTTGTTTTTTAATAAAACGAAGTTCTACCAAAGGAAAAAAATAAAAAATCTTTTTTTCGAAAGTTATGCAGGATTTAAAATTGCACAATTTTTCAAATCTTTCAAGTTTATTATTTAAATATCTCGAAAACTATTATATTTACGAAAAAATCATTCCGGGTTCTTCTCGAAGAGAAGAACCCGGGAAAAAGAAAGAGCTAAGAAATAGCTAAGAAAAAAAAAATTTCAAAAAAAATTTTTGAAAAATGACGAATTTTGAGAATTTTGAATTTTTTAAATCGTGCGAATCCATTTTCAACATTAAATTTGTTGTTAAATTTTTTTAATATAGTTTATATAATTTTATATAATTTTTTTTATATAATACCTTGGACTGATCTTGAAAGATGCTAAAATTTCCAAGATGGTGATTTTTTGTTTCAAGAATTAATATTTTTGAAACAACACAACACCATCCTGGAAATTTCAGAATCTTTCAAAATCGGTCGAAGGTATTAAATAAAAAAAATTTAACCAAAAATGTAATGTTGATCGTGGATTTATACGATTTTTAAAAATTCAAAAATCCATATTATTGAAAAAACAAAAGCGCTTTAATTAAAATTTCAGGATCTTTTACGATCGGGACAAGGTATTATATTACAAAATTGAACCAAAAATTTAACGTCGAAAAAGGATTTGCACGATTTAAAAAAATTAAAAACTCCAAATTCATCATTTTTCAAATTTTTTTTCGGAATATTTTTTTTTCGTATCCACAAGTATACTTTTCAAGACGAATCCGGAACGATTCTTTTGTAAATATAATAGTTTTCGAGATATTTGAAAAATAAACATGAAAGTTAAAAAATTGTGAGATTTTGAATCTTGCATAATTTTCGAAAAAAAAAAATTTAATTTTTTTCCTTCGGTAGAACTTCTTTTTCTTAAAAATGTAAATTTCTGATGAAATTTCATCAAAATTGAAAGGGGTCGATTCCAACTTTTGGTCGATTTCACATGGAATGACCCATATACATACAGTGAAAAATATCCTCTGGGAATTTGACACGCTCACAAGACACAAACGGGATAACCATCAGGGAAAAAAATCAGTGACGCGTAATAGAAAAATTGTTGCGATTTTCAAAACAAATACATATATAAAACTGATACTCGATCATGAATGCGGAGTATACGATGGTTGGTACATATGTATGAACGACAATGTCGCAGCGGGTGTTTCTCCGTGATATAAATATTTGTTTCTCGAGAGCCAAGTTCTCGCCTCTCGTTCCTGTGGAAAAACGTTGGCCCGCAGAGTGTGACGATTGCCGTGCGCAAGGGCCAAGAGACGAGTACGAGGGGGTTTTTGTAATAACATAATGCCGGTGTCGAGAGACCGAGCGGCGAGCATAGCGGAGAGAGCAGAGACGGCGAGGCTTCAGGAACGCGTAGCAGGGAGAGAGAGAGAGAGGGGCGCGCGCGGCGCGTCAACGACGATGTATACTTAGCGTACGCGTATATCTATAGATACAGCTTCGCATGCGCGTGTGTATCGACGAGCGGAAGAAGTTTGCGAGTCCCCTCGAGAGTCGACTGTCGAGGGAGGTCCTTCTCGTCCACTCGAGGTGTGTACGCGAAACGCGCCTCGCGGGCCTCGCTCAGCCTCGCTGCTCGCTCACCTTATTCCCGTGCTCGGCACTCTATCGAGATGCCCGCATATCTCAACAATTCCTCGCCCTACCCTCTTACACGGCAACCTTTTCATCAGTTTTTTTCCATTTTTTTTTTCTTCGCCATGTTGTGGGAAAAATATTTCAACCCGAGATATTTCAATATCCTCGAGATGCCGGCGGGACAAATGGAGAACGTGAGAGGAGAGAGCACTCTTTTCATGCATCATCCTTGACACAGGGCATCGTACATATATATACATATATATATATATAAATATTATCCACAGTTGTGTGCCGATTTTTTATTCAAATCGGATTAATAGTCGCGTGCTGGAAAATGAAAAAAGAGGAGGAAGAGCGGCGACGAATCACTCGCCTCGCTTTTCCGTGTCGCTTCATCGTTTCTCGGATATTAATATGCCCGCGCGAGGGATTAATGCCTCGTGAAAATGTCACGATGCTTTGTGCACAACAGCGGAAGGAAATTTACCGCGCTTCGGGGAATCACTTAGCGCGATGAAAAGTGACAAATTATGATTTTTCTCGCGCGGGAGTTTCTTCTTTGAGCGGCGCAATTGGGATTTTTGTGGTAATAGTGCCCCGAGGGCGTCACGGTTGAAGGGCGATCCTGATTCATCCATCGCTCTTCCGGCAGTCTCAGCGTTTAATGGAAATCTCCAGATGCCCACAAAAATAAGGAAATTTTTCGTTATCCTTGTTTAACAAATTTATGTCTCGAGTATCTTGCTTGTTCGGTAAAGTCGAATGACCTGCAGTTTCAACGCCCTCGGATCACGGATCGACCAGAGTCCTTCTGGAAAGTCCAAAATGTTTTTTGACATCCGTGAGCATGATCTTTCGTGCTTTTTATTCCAGATCATACGAACTGCTTGAATCCAGGGTTGCAAGTAATGCATTACTTTTTGTAATGCATTTGCATTTTCATTAACCATTAAATTTTTATTTATTTATTTATTCATTTATTTATTTTCTTTTATTCTTGAAAGTGAAAAAAAAATAAATAAACAAATAAATAACAAAACAAATAACCAAACAAATAATCAAACAAATAATTTAAAAAATAATCAAACAAATAAATAAATGAATAAATTATTTCCATTAACCATTAACCATTAAATTTTTATTTATTTATTTATTTATTTTCTTTTATTCTTAAAAGTACCAAAAAAATAAATAAATAAATAAATAAAAACTTACTAACTAACTAAAAAAAAAAGAGTTAGTAAGTTTTTTATTTATTTAATTATTTATTCATTTATTTATTTATTTGTTTGATTATTTGTTTAATTATTTCTTTGATTATTTGTTTGATTATTTGTTTGATTATTTGTTTGATTATTTGTTTGATTATTTGTTTGATTATTTGTTTGATGATTTGTTTGATTATTTGTTTGATTATTTGTTTGATTATTTGTTTGGTTATTTGTTTGCAAAGTTATGCAAGATTCAAAATTTCACAATTTTTTAAATATCTCAAAAACTATTATAGTTTCGAAAAAATCGTTCTGGATTCGCCTCGAAGAGTATCTTGCTACGAAACTTGTGGCTACGAAAAAAAAATATTCCGACATTTTTTTTTAAATGATGAATTTGGCGAATTTTGAATTTTCAAGAATCTTGAAAATTCACGATCAACGTTAAATTTTTGGTGAAATTTTTTTTATATAATACCTTGTACTAATCTTAAAAGATCTTGAAATTTTCAGGTTGGTGTTTTTTGTTTCAAATATCTAAATTTTTTTACCTCTCAGTTAAGTAAAGTTGAGCAATCATGTAGTTTTGTAATTTTGAGCAGTAAAAAAAGAAAAAATAACAATATTTTGGTTAAAAAAAAATTTTTTTTTACCAAAATTCAAAAATTAATATTTTTGAAAAAACAAAAAATATCTTTCTGAACATTTCAGGATCTTTTAAGATCAGTACAAGGTATCATATAAAAAAAATTGAACCAAAAATTTAACGTTGATCGTGGATTTTCAAGATTTTTGAAAATTCAAAATTCGCCAAATTCATCATTTTAAAAAAAAATGTCGGAATATTTTTTTTTCGTAGCCACCAGTATACTCTTCGAGACGAATCCAGAACGATTTTTTCGTAACTATAATAGTTTTTGAGATATTTAAAAAATTGTGAAATTTTGAATCTTGCATAACTTTGCAAACAAATAACCAAACAAATAACCAAACAAATAACCGAACAAATAATCAAACAAACAATCAAACAAATAATCAAACAAATAAATAAATAAATAAATAAAAAACTTACTAACTTTTTTTTTTAGTTCGTTAGTAAGTTTTTATTTATTTATGTATTTATTTATTTTTTTTTTTGGCACTTTTAAGAATAAAAGAAAATAAATAAATAAATAAAAATTTAATGGTTAATGGTTAATGAAAATAATTTTAATGGTTAATGGAAATTATTTTCATTAGCCATTAAAAAAGTAATGGTTAATGCATTACTTTTTCATTAAAAATTTTGCAACCCTGCTTGAATCTGAATTAAAAATTGAAATTGAAAATATAAATCCTTCGAAAAATTTCATCGATGTGAATTCCTCCATCAACGTTTGGAAGAAGATGACCGCCATTTTTTGGTTCTTTGTTTGCACAAAGCGGGTCAGGTGATCGTTCCTTCTCTTCTTCGTTCGTCTCTCCCGTCCTCCGTCCATCCCGAAGATCCGAGAAATTTATCTTCCTCGCATAGAAATGGAGAAGGACTCGCGATTCCTGATGCTTGACAACGAGAGGAAGATCTCTCTCGCCGCATGATGACATTTCCAGTTTGTTTCGCTTTCAAATGGTCCTACGATATTCTCGGTGTTTAGTACACATATATATACCGGGTGTCCCATTTTAATCTTACAGTTGATTTATTTAGAAAAATATTGCTCCGATCAAAAATTGAGTGGTATGAAACTTTTAGGGTTCAGAGGGGGACGTTTAAAAATTTTTTTTGTTTTGGTCCAACATTTAAAATGGCGGCGTTAAGATGGCTGACATGTTTTTTTAAAATGGAAACATGATTTTTTTTTTCACCAAAATTTTTTTCAGATTAAATCTAACATCTTTTGTAGGAACATTTTTTTGATACAGCCCATAATAGAGGGTGTCCCATTTTAATCTTACTGCTGAATTATCTTGAAAAATACTGCTCCGATAAAAAATTGAGTCGAATGAAACTTTTAGGGTTCAGAAGGGGACGTTCAAAAAATTTTTTTGTTTTGGTCCAAAATTTAAAGGGGCGGTGTTAAGATGACCAAAAGGTTTTGCAAACAATGAAAACATGATTTTTTTTTCACCAAAAAATGTGTCAAGTCAAAACTAACAACTTTTGTTGGAACATTTTTTTTATTCAGTCCATAAGAGATCACCATTTTTTACTATTTTAGTATTATCCGGGATAACCATGATGGTGGAATGGTGGAATGGTGGAATCTTTGAACACCTTTAAGAAGATTTCAGAAAACACTCACGAGCAGGATTTAGAAGACCTCCTCGGCTTCGTCATTATGCTGCATAACGCTAAAATAGTCAAAAATGGTGATCTTGTCTAAAATATCCGGGCTATAAAAAAAATATTCTTACAAAAGATGTTAGACTTGATCTGAAAAATTTTTTAGTAAAAAAAAATCATGTTTCCATTAAAAAAAAACATGTCAGCCATCTTAACGGCGCTATTTTGAATTTTGGACCAAAACAAAAAAATTTTTTGAACGTCCCTCTCTGAACCCTAAAAGTTTCATCCCACTCAATTTTTGATCAGAGCAATATTTTTCGAAATAAATCAACTGTAAGATTAAAATGGGACACCCGGTATATATATGTATATGCCACCCTCGGCATCAATGGAAATGCATTCAATGTTTTATCGAAGATCCAGAGTCGGATGAATGCCTCTTTCATTCGCGGCATATTGTTCCTTCTCGTCTCTCCACTCTCGGAAATACGAAAAGAAAAGAGAAATCCGTCATCAAACCCATCGCGATTCATCGGGGTAGAATGGGGGCAAAATGGACGACTCTCAATTTTCCCTCCATTAATCTCCCATCGAAGAAAAACCAATCTTATTTTTTTTATTGCGCGACTATTTCGAGCCTCTGATTTTCAAGATTGAAATTTTTTTATTAATTTTATTCACTCAGCCTTTGCGCCAAAGTCCCATAAACTCACCCAAAATCAATTTGTCAAAGATCCGATTGTGAAAGGGTCGTTGAATAAATGGCCTGATTTCGGTGAAGAAATGGTCAAATAATGGTTTTCGTATTAAAAATTAAAATTAATTAAAATTCAAACAAAATATTTTTTTTTTTAAAAGAAAAAAGTTAGGAGCAATACGAAAGAAGAAAAGAGCGAGCCTATGATTGTCGGTCTATGAATTATCAGGATCAGCAAATTCTCCGAATCAACCCATTTTGGGAATAGAAAAAAATGGGTCTGTGCCAGTGACTGGGTGTTTTTTTCCGTATTTTTTTGGACTGGTCAATGACCGAACGATTTGGCCTCTGATAAACATTTGTATAGCCGAAGTTTGCAGGGGTACAGGTGGCGCCTCTCTTCGTACCTTCGCGCACCGCTAATTTCTTTCTCATTATCCATCCTCCGACCCCTCTCGTCGCAACGCTCTTCATTTGTTCAGAAATTCTTCTTGTTCCCTATCTATAATGTATATATTATATAGTAAAGAGAAAGAGAGGGACGAAAAGAGGGTAGGAAGGAAGATGGAGTTGCTGCCAAGTGTAAGACGAACGCCCTGGGTTATTTTTCAAACGACCTGACGCATTTTCGACCCTCTCAAGAAGCAGCAAAAATTCCGCGATGCCTCGTTGCATCTTCACTAAAGTTATATTTCTCAATAAACATCACGATGAACAATAGAATTTATTATTTACACGAGTCCGGTCGTGTCCACGACAAAAAAAGACCATTTTTTTGCTCAATTTTTTCAATTTTTAAATCCTCACCCCTTACGGTCGATTTTTTGCGATTTTAAAATTTTTCTAGCACCTCAAAAATTCAAGATGGCGGGATGATCCTTGTGCCATTTTCTTCGTTTTCTAGCTCTCTATCGATTTAAAAAATGAGAACCACGATCGGACAAAGGGGCCTGGAGTTATGGCCCTTTAAATTATCAGTATTTCGACGTTTTTCGGCCGAATCCAACCAAAACGCTTTTCGACACTTTTAAGCACGATCCGCGAGGAATTTACCCGTCGCAAATAGCATAGTATTTGTGTTGCCCGGGAAATTTCCGATCCAAAACACACGATGTGAACCTCTGAATGACGAAAAAAAAAAATTGACCATCCGCCGGGGTTACGAATCAGCCAAATTCGATTTGCAAATGAACAGGCTTCAGGAGGGAAAAAAAAAAATTTTATAAATACCAAAAACTTTTTTTTTCATACCCGCAGAAATATTGAAAACTCGTTTATTAAAATGAGTAAAAAATTGAGAAAAGATAGAATCGATTTTTCAATAAGCAGTTACGAGTTTTCGCATGAGCGAACGAAATAAAAATAAACACACAGAGGCAAAAGAAGGTTCGGTAACGTCGGGTCGTTTAGATGCAAAGTCACGTGTAGCCCTTGGGGAAGGGAAGGGGTCTTTGCACGGTGTTGCTCTTCGGGTAGCGCATCATTCCGGGCTCGCGCCCTCTTTCGGCCCTTGATAAATCGCACACATGCAGATGCAATACTGCATTTGTATGTATGTATATCAGAGAAAGACACGATCGAGCGTTTAGCCACTTCTCTTTCCGCACGCCCCATTGTCCAATTCGATTATCGGGTCTGTCATTTTGCGCGGAGTTGCGGGATTAGTATTTCAATTATTTGCACAATAAGAGCACACGCGGATGAAGAAAAAACCGAGTGTCGGAGCTTTTTTCACCAGAACGGGGCAATATATCGAGTGCGGAGTCGCGTGGCATTGTTTGCTAACGGGGGATGAAGAAAAAAAAACTTCTGTACTCCGCCGCGTCGAGAACGTGCGCTCGTATACGAGCGCACGTTTACGTATGCGAAAGCGCGGATTATAAATCGTCGAACGTTATAATCTCTGGATCCGAGTGCAGCCGGCAACTTGTTGTCTTGGATCACCGACTGCGTGTCACTGAATTTGGCTGGAAAGTTGGAACAGAAATCACAGACCCGACGTTATCGTTTTATATACATATATATGAGGAGTTCCACAATATTTCTATCAAAATCTTGCCTCGATGATTTCGATTTTCCTCTAAATTTTTTATTTAAAAAAACACATTGAAAGAAAATGTCTCAAAGTTTTTCAGAATTTTTTGGTCACGCGTCTTTCGGATTTTTGTTTTTGAGAAAAAGGGACCACTTTGTAAAATCTGAAAAATTCTGAATAATCCAATAAGATATAACAAAATTTTTGGGCTTTGTTCCAAAATGGAGATTTTAATAATTTAAGAGTAAATTTGAAAAAAAAATTTTTTTTTTTTTAATTTTTCGAATTTTACTCATAGAGTATTGAAATCTCCACTTTGAAACAAAGCCCAAAAATTTTGTTATATTTTATTAGATTATTCTGAATATTTTAGATTTTACAAAGAGGTTCCTTAAAAAAAAAAAAAATCGAAAAAACACATTACCAAAAAATTCTGAAACATTTTGGGAAATTTTTGTTCAATGGGTTTTTTATATAAAAAATTTAGACGAAAATCGAAATCATCGAGGCAAGATTTTGATCGAAATATCGTGGAATGCCTCATTTATATACATACATGGTGTGTCGACCCTGGCTCTGATGACTGCATGACGGGTTGTCTGCTTTCAGGCGTCTGCCTTCGAGCACTTTTTTACAAATGAGAATTATAATAACTACAAAAATACAATAAATACGCTAAATAAAATAAAGTCGAAGATTTATTGACGAATTTTTATTGTTCTCTGATTTTTAAAATTCAATAATTGATTTTCCGATATTTCGAAGCGTCTAAAAAGCCCATAACTCTGGCTCTCATCATCCAAATGGGAAACGTTTGTTTCCAATCTCAACAGCGTCTTATTGCTCGGAGAATGGCGTGAACTTGATTTTGATATCTCAATTTTTGGAGGCGTGAGACAAATTTTTGAATCATGAATGAAATAACAGGATTGAAAATATTGTCGTTTTTTTTTGTTGACAAACGAAATCTTGTACGCATCGGACCGCTGAATATATTGTTAATATTGTCAGCCTCGTTTGAAATCTGTTGAAAATGATTCCTCGCATTAGAATCTCGCAATATTATCCGCGGATTTTAATTCTCATTCAAAAATCAAGAGACGAAAGTTTGAAAATCTTAAATCGACGAATAAACGTTCAACAAATTGAATATGGACACTTTATCTGATCTATGAAATTCTTAAAGTGCGCCATGCAAATATTTATCTTTGGAATTTTCGCCTTTTGATGGGATTTTTTATTGGCGTTTTTAACCTTTCTATTTGTTTCTTATTTTTCAGATCAAATGGCGAACGGACTAATTGGATCGCAGTGATGGATTACCGTGCTGTGTGAGTTTAATTGATTATTATATGTACCTGGGCGAATGGTAAAAAAATTGGAATAAACCCTGACTAAGGATTTTGTGATTGATCTTACGAACGAAAATATGAATAATCGACAGGCATGAAATGGCAAGTTCCTTTGCGCGCAAAATGAGTAATGAAATATGGATGCTTCTGGTTCTTTCCACTTTTTTTCGTTTCGTTTATGGTCCCCTATTTGGTGTTGTTCAGCAGTGCAGTGTGATTTGAAACGAGAGTTTGAATAAGCGCAAAACTCAGAATCTGCGTTTTCGCGAAGTGTAAAATCATTTTATTAAAAAGTGTCTAATACATCATCAGGTTCATCGGAGCCTCCGGAGTATAAAATCATCATTTAAATCCATTGACGTTGAAGTTTGTATCGTTTTAATGCAACAGAAATAGTTCATTTCTTTAAATTAAAATTATTCATACCAAGATCTTTTCAAAGTTAAAAATCGTTACAAACTTCAACATCGTAAAGCACAAAAAGTATCTAAACAATCACAAGGCTCATCGGAGCCTCTGGAGTATAAAATCATTTTTTAAATAAATTGCGATTACACCGGGAAAAAATATTTATTTGATCCAAATAATTTTTTATGTAAATTTATTCGATCTAATTTATGTAAATGTGTTGTAAATTATTTGAATTGGTGTGGGATTTATTTAAATTTAAGTTTCATAATTAGGCCAATATCCAATAAAATGTTATTTATTTCAAATTAATTTATTTGAACTAGATAAATCTTTTTTTCTCGGTGTTAGATTTCCTTCCTGGAAAGTGCAGTTTGCTGTTTTGATGTGATCAGGTGATTAATTCGCAATGATATTCAAGATTTTTATATTTTTCAACCGCGTTGGACTGGAATTATCATCTCGGTGAGTCATTAATTTTCGCAATCAAATGATTTTCTCTCAACAATAGCGATATTATAATTTCTCTGCATTTTTCCAAAGTAAAACTACGTTCACATTCTCAATTGATTGAAAATTTTCGATTTCCATTACGCGCGTTTTGATAGTCACCGGAGAATGAGAAAAATCATGTCCACAATTTACGAATTTAACATTGTTTCAATTGACCATTGACCGTAAACATTTTATAGTCCATAAATTATAGGATGCGCATATTATGAATAATCAAATATATTCTTAAATATATATATTTATATAAATTACTATAAATTACTTATATATATTACTTTTCGAACCAAGCCTGCGGGCTTGGATCGGCGATTTGGCTGATGTTTTTTTTTCAAGAAAGTAGGTAATGAAAAAAGACGATCCTGAAATTTTCAGTTCGAAATAATAAAATTTGTTGGCGGTAGAAATTTTCGAAGTTGAAAAAAAATCGATTTTTCAGTCATTTTCACGATTTTTTTGCAGGAACTTCGACGAGGCTTGGGCAATCGAATGGAACGGCATACCCCTTCTTCGAACTTCTATTTTCAATGAAAAAAATAGTTGTTTAATCAAAAGCAAAATCCGGTTAATTGCGGACCGCTCCCCTGAACTTCTATTTTTCGAAAATTTAGCGTAAATTTGAAACGTTGTCGGGTCAAAGATTTTCCACGTAGACCAATTTCCGACGGCTCAAATTCTTCGTCTTGGTATATACTATAATTACCTACACTAATTTTTGGATATTTCAACGTTCCTTTTTATACACGGCCTCGCAAAACCAACGAAATTCTGAAAAATCGCTGTTTTCAGATAGCCCTAACTTTTTTCCATCGTCTCGGAATTGCTTGAAATTTTCAGGGAATATACTTTATTATATCCCCAAACAACGTTGAAAATTTCAAGTTTGGCCACCAAGTGGTTTACGAGCGGTGAATTTTTTAAATGGTCCGGTTTTCCTTGTAATCTTTCCTGTTTTGTGGCATTATCAATGACTTACTGAATCGCGCGTGGAAAATGTGCACTTTTCTGTTAATAAGTTGAATAAAAAAGTATGAAAAGCTTCCAAAATTATATATCAAAGTAGTTATAAAAATTCGGCTAAGAGCCCTATAATATCTACCGCTTTAAGAAAAACACATACTCTACGAGAATTGGATTATTATAGTTATATCATATTTTTATTTATCTTTTATATTATATTTCATATTCATAAACGATAATAATCGTTTATCGTTCAAACACACTCTATGGAATCGTCAACTAGACAAAGACGAAAAATCCTAAAACGTACAGTAAATCATTGACAAACAACAAACTATTAAAAACAGGAAAGATTACGAGGAAAACCGGACCATTTAAAACATTCACCGCTCGTAAACCACTTCGTGGCCAACTTTCAGCGTTGCTTGGGGATATAATAAAGTATATTCCCTGAAAAGTTCAAGCAATTTCAAGATGAAAACAGCGATTTTTCAAAATTTCGTTGGTTTTGCGAGGCCGTGTATAAAGAGGGAACGTTGCAATATAGAAAAATTAGTGTAGGTTATTCTAGTGTATATACCAAGACGAAAAATTTGAGCCGCCGGAAATTGGTCTACGTGGAAAATCCTTAACCCGCTTTGCTTTTGAGTAAAAAAACTATTTTTTTTATTGAAAATAGAAGGTCGAAGAAGGTGAATGCCGTTCTAGTCGATCGCCCAAGATCCTTGGAAGTTCGTGCAAACAAATCGTGAAAATGACTGAAAAATCGATTTTTTTTTTCAACTTCAAGAATTTCTACCGCCAACAAATTTCATTATTTCGAGATAAAAATTTCAGGATCGTCTTTTTTCATCACCTACTTTCTTGAAAAAAATCAGCAACCAAATCGCCGATCGAAGCCCGCAGGCTTGGTTCGAAAAGTAATGGATTCGCCCAAATATATGGAGAATACACATATATATCGAGTGTGTTTTGATCGTGGCGATTGCCCGCGGGGCTTTAATTAAAAAAAAAAAAAAAGCGAGAAATAACGCTTGGCGCCGGATTCCCGGGCATCAGGGGGATCCAAGGACGTTCAGTGAACCCACGTGCGTATTCGAACTGATGCTCTTGCATTATATACGATCAACTTCGAGAATTTTCACTCCCAAACGGTCCTTTTTTTCTCGCCACTCCGCCCAGATCTTGCGCGAATAAAAAGATACAAACTTCGACTCGATAAGAAAAAAAGAAGTAAAATCGGCACCTCTAAATTGCCACCTTTCATAATCTGAAATGGGCGTGAACACCGAGAACACCCGGAAAAAAGATCTAGTCGATTTGATAACTAGATTCCAATTAATGTAAACAGATTGTTTTGTCTTTGCGCCGAGCTTACATATTAGGCTGTACGTTATTTATCAAGTTGGTTTGTTTTTTTATAGCGCCCCCCCAAATTTTTAGTTTATGATCTAACAAAAAATATCAGACCAAAAAAAGTCCTTGATATTCACATTAAACCTTTGCCCCAAAGACGATATATTTCCCGTTTAAATAACATGGAATTTTTTCACGCTTTACATCTAATTTTTTTTCTCCCAAACAACGAAATATCTAGTAATGACAGACATATTTTTGTAGGGAATTGACCGCTCCACAAAAAAGGTCTCCTACTATTTTTCGATAAACCCCACTCCTTCGAAAGTTATTCAAGGTTAAAATTGAACTTGTAGGAAATTTTTCAGATTTTCCTGCTTTGACGGCAAAATTATTATTATTTAGATAAAAACTAATTGTTCATTTTGAAAAATATTTCATTCTGACTGTACTATAATAAAAATGATTGAGAAATAATTTCGAAGAATGGAAAATAATGTGGCTGACAAGTACATTTTAGTACATTCCGCAGGAATTTTGAATATAGATCGGTGAGGGGTAAGAATTTGAAACGTTTTAGAAATTATGAGAGCTCGTTCAGAATGATATAAATGAGTAGAAACATTATTATTTGCAAAAATTCTCTACAAACAAGCTCTCTTATCAGTTTACGATAATATTATTCATTTAAAAGTTATTCACGGTCAAACTTGTTACTCGTTACTCGTGTACTTGTTGGCCACATCATTTTCCATTCTTTGAAATTATTTCTCAATCATGTTTATTATAGCACAGTCAGAATCAGATATTTTTCAAAATGAACCATTAGTTTTTATCTAAATAATAATAACTTTGCCGTCAAAGTCGGAAATCTGAAAAATGTCCTATAAGTTCAACTTTAACCTTGAATAACTTTTGAAGGAGTGAGTTTATCGAAAAATCATAAGAATCCTTTTTTGTAGAGCGTTCAATTTCCTACAAAAATTTGTATCTTTCGTTGCTATATATTTACTTGTTTCGGAGAAAAAAAAATTAAATGTGAAGCATGGAAAAATCCCATGTTATTTAAACGGGAAATATATCGTCTTTGGGGCAAGGTTTAATGTGAATATCAAGGGCTTTTTTTGGTCTCATATTTCTTGTTAGGTCATGAACTAAAAATTTGGGGGCGCTATAAAAAAAATAAACTTGGTAAATAACGGACAGCCTATTATATACCAACGACTCTATTTATTTCATCTATTTTTTTTTATACGAATGGAATTTTGATTGTATATATTGGGACCTGGTATTTCCCACTTCGAAATAATATATTTAAATATATGCAAACTTACATTCCACATATTTTATTTTTGGAGCAAAAAATATTTAATATATTCGAAATCGATTTTCTATGCATTTTTCCCTAGAGTAAATTATTATTTTTTGTACTAAACAAATATTTATTTGAATCAAACATATTTTTCTTTATTTAAAAAAAATCTTTTGACGCATTAAAAAATTTGCGAAAGTGAAATTCAATTGAATGTTGAATAATAAATTTGCTGGAACGTCGTTTGAGCAAAATCGATCCTTTTAAATATGGAGCTTAAGATTTCCTTAATCCTCGTTATTACAACGGCACATACGACCAGATTTTTTATGGCTGAGTGTTTAATATTATGTCTTGAAGACGCACACATGAGAATTGAGATATGTTCCGTCGCGGATTCTGGGTATAATATCGAGAGGAAAAAATATATACACATATATATCACGTCCGCGTATTATTGACAGTAAAAAAGGCGTAAATTGGACGTTTCAACGCCCGAGATTTCGATTTTTGTGGTATCCAAGGTTGTTTAGAAGCTATGAAACTTTTGAACGTTAATTGTTCAGTATATAGCTTCTTAATCGTAGTGAAACTTTTACACGACATCCTGAATACTTCATGCAAGAACATACCAAATTTTCAGAATTCTATCATCATTACTTCAACCTCCTTAAGGGTTAAAATAAAAAATGATGAGGAAATTCTGGAAATTTGGTATGTTTTTGTACGAGGTATTTAAGAGGTCGTGCAAAAATTTCACGACGAATAGGAAGCTCGTTATTAAGAAATTAACGTTTTGTTCAAAACAATTTTTTAAACAAATAAAAAAAAATATTTATCAATAAACTTCGTTTTCTTTCCGTTGCTTTCATTATATTGTAGATATTAAACAATTGAGAGGTCAAAAAAAAAACTTATCGCAAAGTTATATCAGTTTCCATAAGACTACATTTAATTCTTTTTAATTTGTTAATCTTAATTATTGGATAACGAGCTTCCAAATCGTCGTGAAATTTCTACACGACCTCTTAAATACTTGATTGAAAAATATACCAAATTTTCAGAATTTTCTCATCATTTGCGATTTGGTTCTCAACAACCTTAATCCCGTCGAGTCGGGCTATCAAGTTGTCGGAAGAAACAAATACACGATTTGACGCGCGAACAGGGAAATTTCCATCTTTCTTTCCCTTTGATCCTCGCAAAAACGCTCATGGATCGTGAAAAACGCCTCCGGACAAAGTTCGTTGTATAATTTTACTTTTTACAAGTAAATGTTAAACCAACATTGTTATCGTTTAATTGATTTTTCTTAAATAATCGTCAAATTTTAATCACAAGGTCAAAAAATGAATCCTATCGCCGCGCCGAGTTTCGACTCGAAGCGCCTTGAGGTAGGCAACTCGCCTAGTTTCGGCGCTTGCCGTGCTACCGTGCGCGCGGCGCCGATCGCCGGGGTTCATTCGCCGCTTGTGCGACTTTTTTCGCTGATCAAACGGGTCCTTGGATATTAAATATTAATTGGGAAAAAAACTTGTAGAAAAACTTGGAAACGGTCGCTCGAGACTGAATCTACCATCATTAATCTTTTTGCTCGACCACGACCTCGTTTTTTTAAATCGTTCGATCGAAAATCGTTCAATTTTGACAGCTTAAAAACGATTAAGATATAACAGATTTATAATCTGTTATATTTATAGTCAACGGACATATGGAAATATGACTTTGTCGTGAGCAGACAATTATAAATAATTCAATGAAATATAAAATCCCCGTTGCACAAAGAAACTCGTTTACTCCGTCGCGATGACGCGATTTATTTCTTCCTAACGAGTCTCATTGTCGTCCCTTCGATGTTGTCCAAACTTATCTTCGAATCAGCAGCGAGTGATTTTACGATTCAAACGTATAACGGTGCCTTTTTTTCGCTGTATTGTATCATGACAAGTGGGCAAGGAAAGGCCTTGCGCAAGGACGCTGTGACTCTCAAAAATCACGCCCATTAAGGGGTTATACGTAATCAGGATTTTCGAAAAATCGATTTTTTAAAGATCATTTTTGTAATGTACATTCATTTATCGAAATACACAGAAAATTTCACGACAATCTCAGAGATATTTTCCAAGTTACGGGTAATTTGTAAACCCTTCTCGAAGCGTTGGAAAGTGCAGTTTTTGAGACTGAACGCTTTGTTTTCAAAACCGCAGTGTTTTTAAAGTCGATGAGCGAGATTTCACAGAAACGGCATAACCGATCGATCTCAAACTTTTACACATGCTTTACAAATATATTTTTTAGAAATTAATCGAAGGTTTTTTTTACCGATAAAAATTTTCCGTTTTATAAACAATTTAAGATAAAAATTGTCATGGAAAATAATTTTTTTTTTCTTTGGAAGCCGCCATTTTGCTTATTCATTCGTTCAAATACTAGATTATATCTTAATTTAACGAATTGTTTTCATTTTTTTTATTTTGGATGATCCAATCCAGAGATATCGTGCGCGCATCGCAAGACGCCTTTTTTCAGAGAACCTCCCGGAGATCGGCTACAGCGGCTTCGAGAATCATTATTTTTTTAAAAGAAAAATTTCAAAATAAAGTTAAAAGTTACCAAAAAAAATGTATGCACATTGTTTTTACGTTGATTTATTAAAATGTCTTTCCAGAAAAAAATCTTGAAAAATCGCTTTTTTCGCCCTTCTGACTGGGCGTGTAACCCGTCAAAAACGATGTGAGAATGAAAAAATTCAAAGGATGCGGTACGAGTGGTTGCTAGACATGTAAGGGAGGAAAAAATATTTGGAAGAAGAATCGAGTTTTGTGACGCTATCGAGAGCGAAGGAGAAGGGAAAGGAGAGAAGGCTTGATATCGAGGCGGAGGCTTCGCACGCGCAATTGCGCTGGATCAACGGCTCAGTTTTAATGAGCCCGTTCGAAAGATTGAGAATCAGGGTTAAAATGAAAGTAGCGAAGAGTAAAAAGACCAATGTCTCCGTGGGGGATTATAAAATCGTTAAAAGTCGCGAAGAAACGAAGGAGTAATGCGCGCAATTTGGTTTAACGCGAGGATGAACGTCGTCCTTCGGCCGACGCCTAGACGCCACACTAACTTCTTATATCCTTTTTTTTTTGTTTTCGAGAAATGTCATTAGTATAAATTATGCGTTATTTACAAGAGCTCGCGTGCATCTGAGTGGCGGACAACCGATGTTTTTATGTTTTTATCTTGAGAAGGAAAAACACTGTGAGGGCTGAAAGAATTGCCAATGAGAATTTCTTCAGACATAATTAATTGTTAAAGGATTGAGTTATTTTGATTCTGTTGATTATATATTCAACTTGTTTCATAGCAATTTTGATACGAAAATCTTAAAAATTCACAGAATTGAAATTTAAAAATATTAATGTTAAAATTAATCGATCAATTATTATTATTATTATTAATAGAAATATCAAATATTAATATTAATTGAATGAAAATTAAATATAGTTTGTTTTTAATTTTTTGTACAAGCTTAAAAAACATATTTTTTTTTTTGCTATTTACAAATTTTCGTCTGCGATACAAATGTAACATTTTTTTTTGTAATTGCACCCTCTTGCGAAAGGAAAATATCAGTATTTTCAGCTACTGATTTTGAAGTTTTTGATAATAAATTTGTTTTAAATAATTGAATGAAAAATTCATAAATTTAAGGGAGAAAGTCACAGTGTGGGGTAAAAAAATTGCGATATTTGAGAATTTTTTTCACAGACATAAATAATTATTGAAGGATCAAATTATTGTTATTTATGTTAAAAAAATTTGGCGATGAATTGAAATGTTTAAAATTTTTATCAGCTGAACGAAAAATTGACAGATGGAATCGAGTGACGAAAAAATTAGAGATATTATTATAAAATTTGATAACTAATTTAATTATTTCAAATAATTATTTACAAACTTAAGCGAGAGGTACTTTAATTTTTCGTTTACAAAAAAACATTTTTCGAGTTTTCGTTCAGCTGAAACGTTTCGAACTCCAAGTACACCCTTTTGCTTTTTTGTAAAATGTTTGCGGGTCGTCTGACTTTCGTAATTTTGCAGTTACCACCCTGAAATTTTATCTGCAGATACACTTTATAACAAGGACGGTTGGGATTGAATTTGGGAAAAATCGCTCAAGAGGTTCGGTTTAAAAAATAATAATAATTTTTCGCAAACAATTTCTAGGTTCTCTGGCTTTTGTAGTTTTGCATCTGTCGAGCTGAATTTTTTTGTGGCGATACTCTCAGTGACAACGAAAAATAATACTAAATTCCAGAAAAATTGCTCGAGAGATTCGGTTAAAAAGAAATTTTGGAATTTTCAAAAAAAAATTGTTAACGCTCTGACATTCGCCTTTTTGGAAGTATCGAGCTAAAATTGTTTGCACAAATACTCTAGATCACACGAATGGTTGGTGTTGAATTTGCTGAAAAACGCTCAAGAGGTTCGTTCTCAAAATTTTTTTGAAATTTTTGAAAAATACTTTTCAACACTAAGTTTCCTAATTTAGCAGCGATCGAGTTCACTTTTTTAGTACCAACACACCGGATGACAAAAACAATTAATAATGTAATTGAATGGAATTGCTAAAAAAGCCATGATAATAAACATATATTTCATAATCATAAAGATGATCAAGGAGGTCTTCATGAGGATGACTTCACGAACGATGGAAAAAAAGAAAAAGCTACGTGCAAATTTACAATTTCCATGATTTTTTTCTATAATCGAACAGGTTTTAAAAATAGCAATTATCACAATTTGTGCGATCAGCTACGTACAGACTTGGCCCCGGCGATTATAAATATTTAAAGAAAAAAATACTGAAAATCGGCTCATAAATTTTCAATTTGCCGTAACAAGTTCCAAAAAAGTTATTTTGAGAAAACCGCCTTTAAAGCAACTTTAAAGTTGCTCTCACCAACGTTTCTGTAACATAGTCAATTTTTAGAATTTTAACTCCAAATTTTACCTAATTATTTTGAAAAATGTACATTTTGAGAAAATAACAAAAAAAAAAAAAATTCCAATGTTTACAGTTTTGAGTTTATTTAATTAAATAATCGAGGGAAAAAATCGGGCGTCTTCATCTTCGACCCACTGGCCGAATCGCAGCAGATTCTCCCTTCACTATTGTCTTCGGTCAAGTTTTGACTGTGCTATAAAAGTTGGTACGTATATTCCTGTAGAAATTATGAGAAATTGTAGAGCTCGAGGCGGAGTCTTACTTTGGAAATCAAGATAATAAAAGTGCACAGCCTTGCGGAAGAGGAATCGCGAAATCTCGCGGTTTATAATGTATCGTATCTCGCGTACGGCGGTAAACCGATATTCATCACGATCATCATTATAATCGCGCGGTAAATGTGATATCGGGTACACGGAATATCTTCACAGATGGTCGGTTATTTGCGACGATAACGATCGACGATAAAACGGGTGGTGGGCGCTCTCTATTGCATTATAAATAATGTTATTATATTGCCACACGTGAGAAAAGTTCTCCAAACATTTTTGTTGAATTTTTTTAATTTTAAATCCTCACATTTCTCGCGATTGCCGAGTGCGGTATTTCCGATAAGCAGCAGGACTCTCGATCGAATTACAGAAAAAAAAATCCATATCGATAAATTTAACCATTTGTTCAATTGTCGAATGGAAGATACCGAGTCTGATATTTCAAGCAATCTGCCCGACGATATTTCATCGATGGGAAAAAAATCAAGCGAACCAATTATCCCATGATTTTTCACCCAATAAATCGATTTATAACTTTCACATAATAATTTATAGGGAAAGGGGAGGCAAAATGGACACTGCAAGATGATGAAGCAGTTAAAATGCTATGCTTAGTGCAAGGTCGTTCCTTTTTATCTAGAAATATCGATTTTATTGCTCGTGAGTAAAAAAATGGTCGGACGTGAATTTATGATCAGCGTGAAATTTGTTTTTTGTTTTTTTTTTTCGAAAATTCAAGTACCCGAGGAAAAATGTCGAAAAAATTATTTTCTTGGCTTCCAGACCTTCCAGATCACCTCGATTAGCTTCCAAAGTGAATTAAATAAATTATTAATACTAAATAAATAATGAATAAATAAATACATTGAATGAAAAATGAAAGTCCAAAATGTTCTTGCAATTAAATGTTCAGCGGAATTTAATGTTCATTTGCATTATTTCATTTTTTTTTTGCTTTGGTCCTCGAATTATCCGAGTATTTCAGTAAAAATATATTTGAAAAATAATAGTAAAGTCTTTAGGGGTGTTTTTTTGTTTGAATCGATGAAAATTACAATTTTCTCATTTTTACAAGTCTTGATAAACAATTGCCATGAATATGTCCTTATCTATAGATCTTATTAAGCGTGGGTGAGTCTATTCAGGAATATAATATATCATAATGATATAATAATATTATAATTAAAAAATAATAAAATATTGTATTATATGGAAATTTTCGCATTTTCGAATTTTTTGAATTTTCAATTACTTTTATTAATTTCGGAGGGTGTCCGTTTTGCCTCTACTGTCTATTTTGCCATTTTCCCTTTCTCTATCCGTATCATCTGTCACAGAATACGCGAATAGGATATACAATTATGCTCTTGTAGTCCGATTACTTCGATCCTGACCTCGCTCGTTATTGTCGCGCCAATTATATATCCTCGAGATTAAATTATTATTGTCAATGTTCCGCTTCGCTTGATACCGCGGGACTTCTCTTACACATCCCGTTCGATATACAACGCCCTCGCACAGCGGGCCTCTTGCAAAAATAAGAAAAAGAGGTCGTACGTACAAGTTCGACCTGATTGTGGGTCGAAGAGAACGCCAGAGACGAAAAAAATCATTGAATGATCGATCACGATCGAGTTTTGTGCAAAGGGAAACGGACACTACTACTCACTTTAAGTTACATATGTATATATGGGGCGTTCCACACTAAACCGGACACCATGGAGCTTTTGCATCTCCGATTTTTTTCTAAATTTTTTATGTTTTGGTATCGGTTGAAAGAGGTCTTCATGATTTTTTTCAATTTTTTTTGTCGAGCCGTTGTGAAGATATCGATTTTTCAAAAATTAGGGTACTTTTTTTTCAAACGCCCATAACTTTGCGAAAAATGGGCCAAATAGGACGTTTTTTTTTCTAAATTTTTGTTTTTAAACGTACTTTTGATAAAAAATATCGAAAACAAATTTCAAACCGTATTTCTATGAGATTTTCAAGTTTTAAAAATAAATTGTTGATTTACAAAAAACACGTACTGATCGATTTTCTTAAAAAATTTTTTGTAAAAAACTTTCATCCATTCCACAACTTTTAAGCCTAACGAGATAATGGGTAAACGATGGGATCTATTTTTTTTTCGATTTTTAATTTAGCACCATTTAGCTTTTGTATCTCCGATCGTTTTCAAATTTTTTCATGTTTTAGTATTGGTTGAAAGAGGCCTCTATGATTTTTTTCAATTTTTTTTGTCGATCCGCTTTCAAGATATAAATTGAATATGGAAATAAAATATGGAAAATTAAAATTATCGCACTGGCCTATTTGGATACGTAGGAAATTTGTGAGACACGGTAGTTATTATTTTTGAAATTCGCGAATCCGCAGTTATTATTTTTTTTCGCTCAATTCAACAAGATCTTTGCCTTTCTCATGATCGTACGACCCAATTTTTATTTCGATAGAAAAGTTGCGCAAAAATTATGGATTCCAGTGGCGGATCCTCTCAGTCGTCTGCAGCTGATTCTCAGCGTTCATCGACCGACACAATAAATGGTCATTATCAATTGCACAGTTAAATATACACGCGTGTAATATCGCTTCATTCGAGATCGAACGTCCTCACTTGCTCGTTGATCGACGATTTCCTGGTTCGATATAAATCGATCCGATTCTTGCAAAATCTCTTCGTTCTGCTCCTCACTTGCATCAACAGCCGATGAAACTCGAAATTATTATGGACTTGAAACTTTGACCATCCAACTGAACAAGAAATCGACAAATTTGACAAAACATTGAAACGTTCCGCTGGAATTTGACAGCTGATTCTCAGTTATTTATTTAATTATTGTTTATCATTGATACTCAATCATTCGGAATGATTGGAACTTGAATAACATACATCATTTAACCTCTATTTTTCATGTTCTGCTCAAAAATTTAATAAAAATTGCATATATGTATACTAAAATTAGTAGGAGAATTGACGGAATTGACGGAATTGTCAATTTTAACGGTTTGAAAAAATAAGTAACGGGAGTATGATATGTGAGAATGGATTTATTACAAAAAAAAATTGGTGGCTAGGAAGAAAATGGCGGTGGCACACGGACAAACACACAGCACCCACGCTCATTAATTGTATACGATATTACAGTAAATATTACCTACATCGCATGTCTCATTACGCGTACAAAATATCATAATTAATGGACTAAATTGCTCGATAAAAATGCTCGACATCATGTCCCGTCTGTAGGCGCTGAGAGATACAAATGACTCGGATGACAAGCGTTTATTTTTTATTTTTTTTTATATCCTCGAAACGACCATTCTTCTTCATCGCAGCGGCACACAAATTATTTGCGGCAAAAAATCGCAAAAAAAATCATCATAAATATCGTCCATGAAAGTATGTTGAATAGGAAACGTCGTTACACTCGGGCTTTATGTATTCTTGATACGCCAAGATGAATCTTTGTAAAAAAAAACGAACATTTGCTTGAGAAAAACAATGTAACTGGAAATTTCGGATTCCCCGAAAAACATTTTTACTCACAAGTCAACTCGAAATTCTCACCGATTCCCTCATTTTCAAATTTTTATTTTTTTAATCATTTTTTATGTGGTCCATTTTGCCTTCCTTCCCCTATATTAATTCAAAAATCTCTGGTCAATGATATTTGACTTTAATTTTATTTCTAAAAAAGTGTAAAAACTAAAAATTATCTTGCGAATTTGTTGGGGGAAAAAA
This sequence comes from Alloplasta piceator, assembly GCA_946863875.1. Classification (NCBI taxonomy): domain Eukaryota; kingdom Metazoa; phylum Arthropoda; class Insecta; order Hymenoptera; family Ichneumonidae; genus Alloplasta; species Alloplasta piceator. Next base: position 301,710 of record OX333072.1, read on the forward strand.
AATTCCAAAATTTCCGTCAAAATCACTTTTGATATTCGTCGACGATGGATCTGAAACTTTTATGGCAAGATCCACGGCAATTCATTCGCAATTTCTTCATCAAAGAGCGTGAGGAACTATCTCAATAATTGAGGTAATGAGGATAACGGGTTAACTTTTCCTATACGTACAATTATTATAAAATAATAATAATAAAAATAGTAATAATAATATCAACAAATATAACATTATGAAGCACTATTCAAGTTTTTCTCGTCGATCGAGATACACTTTATCGACGACGAGCGTCTTACAGGCACTAAAATTCTCATCCATTGTAAATTCATGAGCTCGTAATTATCACTAACTCGTTTATCTTTAATCGCGATTCTTCTCGCATCGGAAGAGCCGCCGTGACAAGTTGCACGCTCGCTATCGAGCATTCTTTTTTTACTTCAATAATTTAACAATCGCAGCATCCAAGCCTGCAATTAAACGCTTCTCTTCATAATGGATCAACGATTTTCCTCGGCTCAGGCTGCTGCGATTCTCCGTGCTCCAAACTTATTCATCACGGAAGCTTTTCCGAAGCACGAGTACACCGAGTAAAAAGATCTACTCTGTTCAAATGAATTTTTTCCATTATAACTGAATATGGGCCCAATGAACGGTCAATTATGCTGATTATTTTTTTCACTCGATTTTCAACCAATAGGAGCTTGGTATTTGAAATTATATCGAAATTATATCGAAATTATATCGAAATTATATCGGTAATTTTTCGACAATTTCCCGGCTGTTGCTAGGTAACGAGCGAAATTTTTTCAATAGCTCGTAACCCACGTACGTGTCAGAAACGTAAAATTCATCGTGATGAGCGAAAGAAAATCGACTATGTCAAATATAAATTTTACAAAGCCATGCGATTTTTCCCACGAAGATGTCAAATATGAAGCTCCTATTGATTGAAAATCGAGTGAAAAAATTAATCCGCCGAATACCCCTCGTGCTTGGAAATTAATCGGGTATTTCCCTCAAGCTTCCCTGCCTGGTGACACGCGTGTGGAGTTTGAAACTAGGCAACGAAGCTATCGGGAAATACCCGATAATTTCCAAGCACTCGGGGTATTATATAACTGAAGATTCGAATAAATCTTTGTTTTTGTTTATTAATTTATTTCAAGTTAGTTAATCGTTTTTCTCGGTGTAAACTCTTGGCCGAGAGGATTTAATTTTCCGATACTTTACTCTCGAGATTCATCGATCAAATATCTACAGCCAGAGAAATGATTTATTCACTTTAAACAAATTTCTTCAAAATTAATAAAACCGCATTTGAATATCGATTTGACAGGCTGTTTACAAGACCCATATTCAAGCAAATATGATCGACTTTATTTGATTCAAACAAATCTTCCTTCCAGCTGTAATCTTCAAGTTCGACGGCGTTTTTCAACGAGTCTTTTCATTTTGTCACTTTGAATTTTAATTTCCGAACGTTCGGCCGAACAAAATCTTGATCGATATATTCTTCGAAAAAAATATAAACAATTCCAGCATTTATCGGTTTTTAAGTCGCCGTTTCGTTCAACCGAACGCTCGAAATTTCAAGATCGCGATTCCGCGAGAAACCAAAAGTCCTCGGCTAATTTCCTCTTCATAAAACAATGAACATCAAAATAAAAACAATCTCTCGAGAAGAAAATCACCCGTCTCGTCCTCGTGCACCGAAAAATCGCAACTTGACTTTTCCAGAAGAATTTCTAGGACTTAAAAATAACTGCACCGCTCATCAAAACGATCGAGTATACATGATAACGTAACTTAAGTATTACGAGTGAGGCAGTTGAGTTGGCAAGAGCGAAGAAACGCAAAGAACAGAGGATCGAAGAGGAAGAAAATGGAAAAGTTTCGATAGAGAGAGAGAGAGAGAGAGAGAGAGAGAGAGAGAGAGAGAGAGAGAGAGAGAGAGAGAGAGAGAGAGAGAAAGAGAGACGAAATAATAATCAGTCGTTCGGTTAACCGCGCGCATTTGGAACGTTTTTTTTCATTACGTTACATCCGCATCCCGCGGATGTAAATCTCGTCATTTTGGAACAAATACAATCGATACGGCACGAGGTCTGACTTCCTCGTTCGCCTCGTGTACGATTTCTTTCGGGGAAGGAACGAACAAGAGTCTTCGCTCAGTCGTAATTCTAGCTCAGAGAGCGAGAAACTTCATCAGCGCGTCGTAAATCAATCGAGGATCGATCGTCCCATCGGCGGTGTAACGCACCCCACGAAGCGAACCATCGTCGTGACTGACGACGCCGTATTCACCGACGATAAAGCCATCCGGCGTTCTCTCCTCCACCCGGTATTTCCGATAATTACGTTCCTCAACAACGTAGCCAACTTTATTGCGACCGTCGGCGGAATCTTGGGAGGCCGCGGAATTTTTCATCGACGTCGCGGTCAGCGAAGATTCGGTGACGATTTGGGGTCCGTGAACGTTGCCGTTGCTGCCGACGCTCACGGCTTCGTCGATCTCGTAATTCTGTTCGCGGGGTTCCGCATTCCGATGATCCTGACTCTCGTTGACAACGGGTCGTCCGTCCGCACCGTAAATCTTGCTCGGTTCGCTGTAAATCTTGGCCGGTTCGCCGTAAACCTTGGCCGGTTCGCCGTAGATTCTCGCCGGTTCCGAATATACTTTCGCCGGTTCGCCGTAAATTCTCTCCGGTTCGGCGTATATCTTGGCCGGTTCACCGTAGATCTTGGATGGTTCGCTGTAGACCTTCGCCGGCTCGCCGTAGATCTTGGCCGGTTCCGAATAGACTCTCGCCGGTTCGCCGTAATTCATCTCCGGCCGTGGATAATTGTTCTTGGTCCCCTCGATGCCGTACGATCTCGATGACTTCCCACTGTATATCCTCGTTGTCCGATGCAACTTCGGGCCCTGATCGTAGACACCGGGATCATAGTGCCGACCGACTTTGCGCGCCCGATGAAGACGTTCCTCCGGTAATTCCTTGTGAATCTCCAGTGGCTCGGAATTCACCTCCGCGGCTTCGTAACTCTCCTCGATCGGTTCCAGACTCGTGCTCGTCTCCCGAGAGTCCGTGAACGGCGTCTCCCTCTGTCGATAACGGTGATGACGCTGATCTTGATAACGCGGCGAAAAACTGGGTGCCGGTGTCAACGAGGACGGTAACGAGCCCGATGATGCGCCGATACCGTCGATCATCGAGCTACCGGTTACCGGGGATCGATCGCGCCAGCTTGTTTTCGGTATTCCCTCGTCCACGGAGAATTCACTTCTGTTTGATTCCGACACGATATTGCCGAGTTCCTCGGTGACCAAATGAGCCGGTACGGGCGTCACCGTCGTCGTCGTCGTTGTATCGGCGGTCGTTAAAATCGTCGTTGTGATCATCGTCGCGATAGATTCGTCCGTTGCGACGATCGACGCGCCGTTCGTTCGAGCGGATTCGGCCGATATTCGACGGGTCTCGGCGTCCAATTTCTCGGGGACATCGTGATGCTCCACTCGGACTCTGTAAGGCGTCGACTCGATCGTCGATGTCACGCTGATCCCGATGACTCTTTGATCGACGCTCTTACCGACCGAACGATTCTTACCGACTGTCGCGTCATCGGTGATGTTCGATCGCGCGATCGCATCGCGATTCAACGTCGTTGATATTTTCTCGCTGTAACGAATCTGATGAGGAATTTTTTGCGTCTGACGCGATTGATGTTTCGGGCTTTCGCGCGCGTTCTGCTCGCCCGAATTTGCCATTTCACCCGACAATATCGTCGTTTCCTCGCGAGCGTCGTTCGTTCGTTGATCAATAGGGTACAATTGTGGAACTGCGTCTTCGCGATGGCCCGATCTCGTCACGAATGGCCGTGGACTCGAGGGCGCTCGCGATATTCGGTAGATCGAAGCCTCGCTCATCCGACGCGACTCCGCCGGCACGTTATCGGCGGTCGATTGAAGCGCTCCACCGCCGCCGCCGCGTCGGTAACCCCGTCGTCGCGGTGACGGTGGCGCCACTGGTGCCATCGCACCGTTTATGAATACCGAGAGAAACTCCGTACCGGCGAGTATCTCGTTGCGCTGTTGAACCGGCGCTCCTACCACTTGTTCCATTACCAGTCCTACCTCGAGCAGTACCTGCGAACAATTGCAAACGGAACGTTTCTTTATCGATACTTTATTGTGAGTAATGAATTTTCATCGAGTCGAATTGTACGAGAAAAGGGAGAAGGCCAAAGTGGACGACATCGGAAATTGTGGCAGCTGCGATTATCGAGGATACCGATGAATCCCTAGTTTTCTAATTTTTTTTTTAATTTTTAATTTGTTTCGATAAGTTTGGAAAGTGACCGTTTTGCCTCCAGCGTCTATTTTACTCCCCCGGCGCTTGATACGAATGAGTGGACCATCGAAACTGCGGTTGATCGAAAAAAAAAATGTTGACTTTGAATTTTTCAATCCCTGCCCCTTGCGGTCGATTTTTTGTGATTCTAAAAATTCTCCAACGCCGCCAAAAATCAAGAGATATCGGGATGATCCTTGCGTCATTCTCTTCGTTATTATGCACCCTATCGATCAGGAAAAAAAGGAATTCCCGATCGGATAAACTATAAAGGGGACCGGACATGTGACCCTGTGAAGTATCAGTTTTTCGATGTCTCTCGGTCGAATCTGACTAAAATGGTTTTCCGAACTTTTATAAGCATGATTGCGCGAGGAATTTACACATCGCGATTAGCATATTCGCGTTGCCCGGAAAATTTCCGATCCAGAACACACGCTGTGAATCTCCGAATCTTCGAATGAATCTCGTTTCTGGGTGCAATATTTTCTCATCGTCAAATGTATTCCATATGCTTGAAAAAACAACGAAACATCGTACGGCCTTTTTTCGTTCACGGTAACGAGTAAAGCGTCGAAGTGAACGGCTGAAAAAAAATCACGTTTATTATATTCTTCGCGATAGAAAGTGAACGTATTTTGTTCTTCATCGCGAGTGCCTCTCGCGTAGGTCACAGCTGCTAGCTGTGAGACTCTTATCGACACGCTCCTTCCAACTTACTTCCACTTTTGATCCAAATTCGTCGAAATATTAATATCACAAACATTTTAATGAACAAAGGAAGAAAAATCTCGACGAAGATTCCAAACAAGCGGTGTAAAAAAAGCAAAGGGCTTCCATGATCGTTTGAACGGATATTCGAGTCCGATATTTCGAAACTGTAAAAGATAAATTTATATTTTAAAAAAATATTTCGTTTTTCAAAATAATAAAATGGCAAATACTTCTCGAAGATCCAAAAAAAGATTTGTTTGATTTAAATAAATTTTTACTATCTATTTAAATATGGGCCCAGATTTTATTTGAAATAAATTTCTTTATTCATTATTTATTTATTTATTATTAAAAAATTTTTAATCTCGAAAAAAAATCAGTTGCCGTATTGTGGATTTTTCTGTACATCCCACTAATACTATTAGAGATTGTATAAAATTGACAGCAGAATTGAAAGTGTCGGACCGTGCGAAAAAAATTAATTTTTTTTTTGCAGAAAATAGTCTTCGCAGCACGAATAAAGATATAACGCATATTGCATTCGATAGCTGATGGAAAAACATAATTTTTTTATAGGAATATTTTTTTTGTACATCCTCTCCGTTTTAAGCTACACATGAAGCATTCCACACCAAGTGGGCTACTAAAAGATCGTGTGATCTCGAAATATTATGAAACATTTTTTTTAAGGTTATTCAAGTGTCAAAAGCAAGCAGGATTTTTTTCAGATTTTTAAATCTGATTTTACACCCCCAATTTGGATACGAATGTTGTTATTTATTTTATTCGATTCATTTTATGTACATGCGAAACGATCCATTGCACAAAAAAAAAACACCTCTACATAAAATTTAGGTTTTCCAATATACTTTATAATCTCGTCTTTTTTTAAGCTGTCCAGAATCCTTTTCGTGTATTTTTCCGCGAAACAAGGCAATAACTTTTTTTTCGTCGAGTTCGCCGTTTCCAATTTTCCTACAACTTCGAGAGAACTTTCGTTGGTTTCACAACAAACCACAGAAAAATTGGCATGATGTAGAATCCATATCTTCCAAGTGTTTTCTGAGAATAGCTGTTCGACGGCAGTATGGAGGAACGTGCTATCTCAAATTGTGCTGGAAGAACGTGCGATCTCAAATGATGAGAGAAGAAGGTGCTATCTCAAGTTGTGACAGAAGAACGTGCTATCTCAAATTGTGATAGAAGAACGTGCTATCTCAAATTGTGATAGAAGAACGTGCTATCTCAATTTGTGATAGAAGAACGTAGTGTCTCGATCAGTGGACATATTTTCATTGTTATGGTACTAGAATTTGGGGTACTTTACTATACAGAGCACTTTTTCTGTTCAATTATTTAATTTATTAAATGATTTAGCTCGATAATAAAAAAAAGAATAATAAGTTTGAATAAACAACATATTTTTTAATTATCAATATATGTTATTTATCTTGAATTTTTAGAACCTACAGTTGCGGTATTTTGTAAAAAAATATGTAAAGACATCTTCAATCGTTTTGGTCATTCTTTCGACACTCACAAAAATTGTTGATCCTGTATAATAAGATAAATAGGTACCTTTCCTGCACATTGAGATGTCTTTACATATTTTTTTTTTATAAAAAATTGTTTGGTCTAAGAATTCAATATAAATAACATATATTGATAATTTAAAAAAAAGTTGTTTATTCAAAATTTTCTCATTTTTTTCTCTTATGAAGCTCACTTTAAATCACTTAAAAAATATAAATAACCTAACAGAAAACGTGCCCTGTATACTGAAGTACCCAAATTTCAGTGCCGGATCAATGAAAATATGTCCACTGATCGAGATAGCACGTTCTTCCAGCACAATTTGAGATAGCACGTTCTTCTATCAGAATTTGAGATAGCACCTTCTTCTCTCATCATTTGAGATGGCACGTTCTTCTAGCACAATTTAAGTTAGCACGTTCTTCCATACTGCCGTCGAACTGATGAAAACACTTGCGACTTACGACAAATATTCGATGTTATCCAACGCCCCCATTAAATTTATTTAAGAAACATTGAACATATATATTATTTACCGTGTTTCAGCATGGGGTTAAAGTCAAAAGTTGGAACCTCACAAAATACTTTGGTATTTCCGAACAATAAACGAATTAATCTGTCGTAAGTCGCAAGTGTTTTCATCGGTTAACCTCAGAAAACACTTGGAAGATACGAATTCTCCATCGCGCCAATTTTTCTGTGGTTTGTTGTGAAATCAACGAAAGTTCTCTCGAAGTTGTAGGAAAATTGGAAACGGCGAACTCGACGAAAAAAAAATATTATTGCCTTGTTTCACTGAAAAATACACGAAAAGCATTCTGGACAGCTTCAAAAAAGATGAGATTATAAAGTATATTGGAAATCCTAAATTTTATGTAGAGGTGTTTTTTTTTTTTTGCAATGGATCGTTTCGCATGTACATAAAATGAATCGAATAAAATAAATAACAACATTCGTATCCAAATTGGGGGTGTAAAATCAGATTTAAAAATCTGAAAAAAATCCTGCTTGCTTTTGACACTCGAATAACCTTTAAAAAAATGTTTCATAATATTTTGGGATCACACGATTTTTTAGTGGCCCACTTGGTGCGGAATGCTTCATATATGGATTCGAAAAAAGATATGCAACTCCTTAATTCACCGCTTAAAAATCTGAAGAAAATCGCAGACTACTTTCAAGTGGGACCAAACTGTGACAAGTTATGGGACGGATCTGAGAGGGTCGGAAAAAAAAGTGGCGGAATTGACGTAGAATGCCCCTTGTACTAAATAAATCATTTCTCTGCGGCATTTCTTGAGGGTAATCCGGGGGATCCATTCTGTTTATACTTTTACAACATCCTCGAGACTCTATACACATTTTTATGAATATACGTTTAACGATTTTTATGGATCTGACGCGGACACAAAGTATAAATTTTTGGAATACGAACCACCGGGAACGGCAGTTGGTTTTTTGTGGGGCCCTTTGCGCCACCGTGTTACACGCGAGAAAGAAGGTTTTTTTCCACCAATTATGCGCACGCACACATACAAATGAGAGACAAAAAGATGCTTGACCGTTTTATCGTCAACGCGTGTATGGCGCATAAATTTTATTATCACGAGGGAGCCTCCCAATCGCATGGCCTTTATTCTTCCTCTCACTTCTTCTTCTTTTTCTTCTTCTTCTTCTTCTTCTTCTTTTTACTCTCGATCGAGAAGATAGCGATCATGAGGACCGGAGCAATAAAACGTTGTCATCATATATATTTCGCGCGACGATGCCCGAGAAAATGAGAGATTCTTCATTGGATATGGTGAAAGAATTTTCTGGCGCAAAATGTACTTTTGAAAAATGTCTAATGCTCAAGGGATTATTCTGGTCTGGTATTTTGAAAAAAGTCATTTTTTGCATATTCTTTAAGCTCAGACCTTTAACGATATATCCTCGAAAGGAAATTTTTTAATTCTAATCATTCACGCAGTTATAGCGTAACTTTAAACGCGTTTTTCTCAAAACTACTTTTCTCAAGAAGGCTGACATGATATCTCAAGTTCTACTCAATCGATTTACTTGAAATTGTTTACCAATCTTCAATGTACGACTCTCCATCGCCCCTACCATTTTTGTATCAAAATTATATTTGTTACTATTGTAAAAAAAATTAAAAACTATTTTTAAAAAAGTCGAAAAACGTTTTTTTTTGTTCAGACATCAATCTTCATTTTGCGAAATAATGTTTTTTCGTTTAGTCCGAGGAAGGGGCTATAACGACACTCCTACTAATTAAGAATCTTTTTTTAATTTTTGTATCGGATGACTTGGAAGGTTGATCGCGATCGTGCACACCCCTTTTTTAGCTCCAACTTTACCAGGTGATAATTTCTTAATTTAATTACGTTTTTCTCCAAAGTTTTTTTGTCTATTGTCAAAACATTAATAAATATGTTGTAAAAACAGAATGGTAAGAATATTTTTTGTTTTTTTTCCTCGAGCTCGACAAAGCGCTCGAAATGCATGGATGGCTCTATAGACCAAAATACCGCCTAAGAAGAAAATCAATGAAAGACTGCACGCTCGTGTGACAAGCCCTTTCCAAACGACCTTTTTCCGGCTTAAGAGGGAAAGCCAATGTAAAATTTTTTTTTTTTTTTGCACTTCCTTAAGGTATACATTTTCAGGAATGTGTAGGAAACATTTCGGGCTAATATATTCTGAAAATTGTCCGACTCACAGTCACTTTAGTGAGAATACTCGAAAATTTATCAACTAAAATTCATTTATTACTTTTTTTTACAAGAAGTTTGATAACTAGGGTGAAATCACCGGTGAATGACCGGCTCAAGAAATACCACCGGTGAATGACCAACCGAGTTAAAATCGCTATATATAGATGTAATTTACATGTTGACGGTCATTCACTGGGGGGTGGTCATTCACTGGTGAAGTTACCCACTACATATGTATTTTTAAAACCTGCTTGAATAAAAAAGGGCCTTAAAAATTGACAAATTTCAATTCGTCGCCATTTTGTAAATAATTTTAAAAAACGGCGAAGCATAACGAGAGCTAAATTCTTACGATTGATATTTTTTTATTTTCCAATAACCCTTCACCAAGATGTCAATGAGAGAATGGAGAATTGTTCTTTTGTCGTTAAAATAATATCAATATCTCTGTTAATTTTTAAGAAATTTCAACAATAATTTTATGAAATCCGATCTTTTAATAATTAATTATGTCTTTGAAAAAATTCTCAAACATTGACAATTTTTTCATCCCTCACAACACGTGCTCGGGAAAATTAAGGTATTTCCATGATTTTTTTTTTTTCAAATTGCATCAAAATATTTAATTAAACCAGTAAATGGAAAATTGTTCAACAAACTTTACCGGCAATCTTCGGTAAAAACATTGTCCCACAAACTTTGGTACAAAAAATCGTTTCTCAGGATTATAACGTGATCGCAAATTTCGCCCCATTTAAATGTCATTTCTCTCCTCGTGCAATCCGCAAATGCAGAAAAGGCGCAAATGTGTTTGGTGAAAAATTACGTCGCGCAATAAATGTCGAATTTACTCTCGGATGCTCTCAGCAGCGATCGCGTTACTCTCGTCTCAAACTCGCACCCCCATGAATAAACATTATTTTATCTCGGGGAATGCCGCGTACTACACGATTCTCACCAGCTCAGCTGCTTCCAACCGTCTAATGAGCTAGTTTCATACGGACGGATCAAAGAGCGCGTCTTTGAGAGATCACCTGAAAAAACCTCTGGCAGAAATGGGGGCAAAATGGACACTGGAAACAAAATGGATACCATCAAAAAATTGAAAAAAAAAATCAAATTAAAAAAATTAAAAAATGAGAAGATCATCATTATAATGGGCGTTGATATATCCAAATAAACTCACTTACGCAAAATCCGATCTAGATTTTATATTTTCATAAAATTGTTCAAAAATTGTCGTTCTCATCGCATTAGAAAAAAAAAGACGCCAACATACGCTAAAGATTCTAGAATGAAAGTTTTTGACCAATTTTCGCGCGGGAACGTTAATGCAAAAAGTAAAAATAATTGTTAACTATTGCGATGAGCTTGGATAATATTACAATTAGTCAGAATAATCACCATTTGATAACTACCAATTTGCGATAAATCTATTTAATAGTAATTTTATCAAAAAGAATTTAAATTGAACAGAATAATTGTGATTTTATCGCATTACCCAAAATGATCATAATTCAATTATGATAATATTATATTGTCAATATTAGAATATTATATCATATTGTAAAATAATATAATATCAGGGTAACCCACTTTTACCAAAATACTTGGATAATCCGGTGCCAGAGCAAAATAAAATACCAGGGAAAATGGCAAAAAAACAACAAAAAAAATTAGACAATGCAATGACAATTAGAATTGAATTTCGCCAAAAATTAGATTGCAAAAATATGCCGAGCAGCTTGGTTCAAGTATCTTCAATATTGCACGTACGTGAGAAGCGTGGGAAATCGTTTTTTCAACGTTTTCCCTCGTTTACTTGAATTAAAAGAAAGAAAAATTGTGGTGTCCATTTTGCCCCCCCCCCCTCCCCGTCCCCTGTATCAAAGTAAAATGGCGAATTCGAAATTGCAGTGTGCGGGCGTGATGATCTCAACGAGTGTCGAATGTTAATTACAAAAAGAATCAAGAAAAAGAAGGGAATCAAGTACCCCTCATCGATGCAGCTCGAGTTGCAGTTAGAGGAGCAAATGGAGTCGTAAAGAAGCGAAATAAAAAACGACACTTACGCAAACAAAAGTGCAGATAAAGCTGCATGAAAAAAGGGTTTACAAACGGTACACGCGTGTATATATATATATATCTGCACCCTTTCCGTATATGTACTTTGAATCGATCGTTGTCGAGTAAAAGGGCTCAATCGATCCTTCAATGGACGTGGAATCGCAAGGATATTCCGCCCTTTCGGTCGTTCGATCCAGGTGGACATACGCGCGGCTTAAGTGCATTTTTCGATCGCCGCTTGTATCGTAACCGAACAGAGGCGGGGGAGTCGATGTTCGACACTCGTAACACACCAACTTTGAACAAACTTCGTGATAGATTGGGAGGGGAGGAATAAAACAGCGAGAAAGAGAGAGAGAGTATTTGCAGGGTAGAGTATATTCTCTCCGCTGCGTGGAGAACGCATAACCCGCCTCACGGTCATTGGATATATACCGGGTGTTCGATTTGACTTGGGACTGCACCGAAATGGCGAACTCGATGTTCACGCGATGAATCAAACAATCCCGATACACGTATAAAGTTGACTCGAATAAAGAATCGAATGGCTAACGTTTTTCAGTGGATGTTTTCAAGGTTACACAGAGGTAATATTTTATGGAAACTTATACCGGTCAAGTGGAAAAACATTTAAGCCAAATGTTGTACATTTTTTCAACCCCGAAACACGTATCAGGCCGATTTTAATGCAAAATCAAATGGCTAACTTATTTTTTCATCGAGTCGACGTTTTCATGGTTATACAGAGGTCAATTTTTGTATGGAAACTTATATTGGTCGAATAAAATAATATTTTGGACAAGAGGTATACATTTTTTCACCCATATAACGCTACTGCTGTGAGAAATATAGATTTCGATTTTAAAAAAAGTTGACCATGATATCACCTTGAAAAATTCACTGGAATAAAAAAAAGTAAGAAAGTCATTTTATTCTTTATTTGAAATTATCAAGTACTCGTCTCGGGAGTTTTCGATTTACGGCGTGAATATCGAGTTATTTCGGTGACTCGATTTAAAACGGGACGCCCGGTACTATACGTACAAGGATGGAGCACGCGCTCTCGGTGCAGCAAAAATCCTCATGCAACGAGAGAGATCTCACGACCTTGATCCATCACCTCGACACGAGTAAATCCGCACTTTTCAAGCTCGATCTCTTCGTATTTTTCTTATTTACATGCTGGACAGAGACGCGTTATACGTAGCGAACTCATTGGCACACGGATGTACGAGAAAGAGAGACAGAGAGGGAGAGAGAAAGAAAGAGAAAGAGCATGTGCGTGGAGACTTTGAGGCAAAAATGAGATTTTCAACGCGTGTTAAGTGATTAATTCGGTCCACGGCAAATGGCAAAGGAGTATTTTAAACTGGATTATGGTTGTTAATTTTTCATTTACGGAGCTCGAAACACGCGAGAATTCTCCCTTTTATTTAGTTCAGGGCAAACAAAATAAGTACAACAAATAAATAAATAAAATTAATAAAATTAATAAAATTAATAAAATTAATAAAATTAAAAAAATTAAAAAAATTAATAAAATTAATAAAATTAATAAAATTAATAAAATTAATAAAATTAATAAAATTAATAAAATTAATAAAATTAATAAAATTAATAAAATTAATGAAATTAATAAAATTAATAAAATTAATGAAATTAATAAAATTAATAAAATTAATAAGATGAATGATTTGCAAATCTCGTTCGATGCTCTCTCCCGCCATCTCTGGATTCGTGTGTGGGCATTTTCATTCCACCTACTCTCGCGTGTCATATGCGCGCATTTTTTTGTTTCATCTCAGTTCTCCCTCGCTCGCTCGCTGCTCCTTTGTACATAATACCACTCACAATTAGAATGGGTTTCCCGTTGAAAGGAGAACAGATTGCCACCGTGTCTCTCTGCACAAAGATACGAGCCTTCGTGAGGCGTGCATACGCGTATCACACGCAACGTACCGGGGTCACGCTCCGTTCTGCGTGCCTCCGGGCTCTCGATTTAATTCTCTCCTTCGCAAAAGTACAGCCGCGTGTATTATAATTGACGCGCAGCGCGCAAAGGAGTTTGCGCGGCTCGCCGCGATAATATTGAGCCGCGGCGATCGAGTAGACGCACTCTCGAACATGCAATGTCCATTCGCGTGTCGTTCTACGTCCAAGGTGCGACTTATTCGCCGCGGTGCTCTCTCCTTGTCCAATCGTCCGATTAAATGCCCGCCGGCGACTCTCGAATGATCGGTCCCCACTGACAACGTTTCATTATGATAATAATCCTGCCGATCCCGCAAACGCCTCGAGTGACGGTATTGTGACAAATTATCAAGTGCCCCCGCACGAACATCTTATCCCGTTTATGCGTATGAACATTCAATGATGTCAACCCCCCGGAGAAACAATTTCTATTCGCGCGCGTAGCCGAATGTACGTGTACATGTACGTCTGGTTTTTGTATTTTTCGTTAGATGCCGATGTCGACGGCGAAATTTACCTATTTTTGGGTAATTGAAGGAAGAAGTCGCGGTAAAAATTCGAAACAATTTTTTTTCGCATTCGCTCGGAGCATATATTGTCAAAAATATCCAAGTAAAATTTTAAGTTGTAATTCTGAAAATTTGCCTTATTAGTCACTTTAGTGAGAGCAGGCAAAAACATTGAGCCCGTTTTTCTCAAAATCATTATTCTCGACGAAGTCTCACGATCAGCGAATACTTGAAAACTTATGAGTCTATTTTCAATGAATCTTGTAGCATTTTCCGAGTCGCAGGATTAATAATAACCACGCGTTTTGCATTTGGATAATCCATGCATTTACTTTAGGATTTACAACGTTATAAATAAGTGAAACGCTTAGGAGGCAGAGACCTTACACGACGATATTTAATTGTCCCGGAGAAGCCGATGACGCGAAGAGTATCGGGTTTTCCGGTGAGGAATCTCCGTCTGGGAAGGAGCAAACCGATCAAGGACGCGTCCATCAGGTGGCGAGATTATGTCTCGCGGTTTGCAATCGAGATGTGAGAATCGAGCACTTCGTACCGGCTCATATATGTACATATGTACATGCGAATGATGAGTATATACATTCATCGTTCATTCACAATTTTTATTAGCGTTAAACCATCACTGCGGTCTAACCGCAGCTGTCCGATACAATTCTCGACTAATTATTTAAAGAAGTAAAAATTAACCACTTTTCAAACACTTTACCAGCTTCTCGTATATCCGACGACATATTCTTGGAATTGTGCATTCCTCAAGTACACAAATTGCAAAAATTCATTCCTCATCATGAACTCTCTACTCTGGATCAATTATCGAATGAAAAGAAAGAATGTGGCGTAAAATTAATTGCGCAAAAACTGTGACTTTTTTCAATTTAAGCCGCTCGATAACAGTGACGCTTAATTTTAGTGTCAATTAAATTATAAACTTAATGGAAATGAAAAATTGCATCGAAAAATTATTTTTGTCTTATGACCAAATCAAAGATATAATATAATGAATATAATAATGAGAATGAATAAATTATTATGACCAAAAAAAGATTTTTTAAATATGGTACAAAATATTTCGTTTGGTATTTTTGATAGAATTCTTTTTTGCAAGATCTAATGATAATAATAATAATAATAATAATAATAATAATAATAATAATAATAATGATGATGATGATGATGATGATGATGATGATGATGATGATGATAACAGCAACAACAATAACAATAATTAATTAATAAATACTTATGACTAAAAAAAAAAATTTTAATACGGAACAAACTATTAAACTTGGCATTTTCGATAGGATGCTTTTTGCAAGATCTGAGAAAAACTTGAGGGGCAGAAAAATCTTTCTCAAAGAGGATAAATACGCATTGCGCGCGTGAATGATATATATTCATGTATGAATGCAGCTATTGGTCGAAAAAAAAATCCAATTGTATTGCACAGTGGACTCGTGGCCAATATCAATTTTCCTCGAAGCTCTCTTTCTATATGTGCGTAAGCACGTATTTTACGCTCAGCATGAATACAAAATTTGTAACGATACTCGAGGCGAATTTACATCAACACATTCGGGTATAAATACGAAGGGTTCGTTGCTCAATGTGCCGATTCAAATAAATGCATTTACGTATCGATGCGTTCCACGTACATAGAGAAAGATGGGGCAAAATGGCGAAAAACAATGATCGCCTATCAGGAGTTGGAAATGTTTTGAAAAATTGTCATTCCCATCGCATTGGAAAATAAAAACACCCCAACATACTCCGATAGTATTATGGTAATCCACTTTTGCCAAAAGGTTTGGATAACCCGAGGCCCAAAGCAAAAGAAGGTAGCGGGGTCAAAATGGCCCACCTCGATAACGATAAAAAAAAATTAGACAAGGCAACTATAATTAAAATAGAATTTCCGGGTATCTCGGACATTGAGGTGACCTGAGAAGCGAAGGAAATCGTTTTTTCAACGTTTCTTCCTCGTTTGCTTGAATTTTCGAAAAAATCAAAATGCCAGAGCCGCGTCCAATTTGCCCCTGAGAATTTTTTTTCGACCCACAGTCTAATCGCTGCAAACGATATTCTTGGAAGAAAAGCAGCGAGTTTGAACTATTAAACTTACAGTGTCAATTTTCCCCCTTATTCCCCAATGTATGTTTATATTTACATATGAAGATTCGAACCATGGTCGAAGGGACTCCCCGAGGATAAGAGGTATCGATAAATATGCGAGAATGTTGCACTTGCACGGTGTGGGATCGATTCGAAACGACGTTTCTCCGTGATTCTATCGCCGTGCGACAGAAATTCACTATTTTTTTCTCCTCAAGTGTCACGGAGCAATCCTAACAAAAAAATCAACATTTAATGAAAGAAAAAGTCGGATGCTTCTTGAAAATAGCATTCTCATTTTCAATGATTCATATCCGGTCTCCATTAATTAATTCAACAGGGCGCGAAAAATGAAAAAAAGTATTCATTTAGAGAAAAATTATAAGAGCTTGCTGATACTTGGTAAATAATAAGTCAAAATATTCAAAGATATTTCGAGAATTATTTCCAAAGTGTTGACAAAGTCTCGAAATTGTTTTGCAAAGGAATAAATTTGTCGATTTTTCGTTCACCCGAAAGTTCGGAAATTAATTAATAATTAATTTTCAATGATCAAATAATGAAATAATAATTAATAGTTAATTTATTTAATGAAATCCATCATAAATAATCTCGAACTTTCTACGGTGAAACAAAGTCTATAAATCCTTCGATGTTTCGCGTTGAACAAGGTCGTTGTTTCTTCGGCAGTAAATCGGAGAGTCTATGATTAGCGAGCGATTAAAATATCAAACGGACTTCCTCATTTTCGTCGAGTTTCAGCGTCGTTTATTCTTCTTGATGACGAAAGCCGGCAGACTTTGTTTTTTGACTCTCCGTGATTCCGACCCGTGATTCTATCATGATAATGAAGAAAAACCAATGGACGAGGAGAGAATGAAGTGTATTATAAAATTGCTCTCTCCTCATTTATTCTGCGTTTTCGCAAAAAAATTCAATGAACCAAATCTTCATAATCGATCCCGGGAACGAGTATTCGCTTCTTTGGCATTTTTCGTGCGGAACAAATTTCAACGACGATGATGCCGAGACTCTACGATGGCGATGAGAGTTCTGCCCCACGATTAGAGAGAGAGAGAGAGAGAGAGAGAGAGAGAGAGAGAAAGAGAGAGAGAGAGAGAGAGAGAGAGAGAGAGAGAGAGCCAGTAATTTTAATTGATTCTGGCGCGATCTCAGAGTCCGAGATGCGCGCACGGCCGGATGTCGTTCCTGCGTTTAAGGTCTTGGTCAAGGAAATCTCTTCTCTCGTTCGCTTTATGAACCTGTCAACTCGCAATATCGATACGAGAGGGAACGAGTTACTCCGCCGATGTATTGCACTGATTATCAGGCTCTCTCTCGTTCTTCGCGCTTTTTGCGATCCCAACGTCGCTAAATTGACGCGGGACGACCTTCCTCGACTCATTTTTTGGATCCTCTCTATTTTTCCTCTCCCTCTCTCTCTCTGTCTCTCTCGACTGCTCCGTTTGCATTATCCAGATGGAATTTAAGTTCAATTTGTCGGGAACGCGATGAATTTACATCGATCAAAAGATTGCTCGATACTTATGAAAAAAATGGTTTCGTAATTTTTTAAATTCCTGATACACTTTGTATATTCCCAAATTTCGATCCAATATCATTTAAATGGTTCTTATATGGTTCAATTTTTTAATTCATTTGTAATTTTCCGTTCGCTCAATTCAATCGTTCCATTCCTCGATCTATTTATTTCTCTAATTTATTAAAGAAAACATCATCATTACGAAATGGAAAAAACAAAACAAATTCATATCATTTCGATTAAATCCCAATTGAATTGTTTTATTGACCAAAGTTATGAAGAATCGTGTTTGAATGAAAAAATTGAAAACGATAATTTTTCTTTGAAAGGAATCTTAAGAGAGGTTCAAAAGGATTCATTGAAAGAAATAATTTTTCTTTATATATATATATATACATATTTTTTTTTTTCTCTAATTGCTTTCAAAAGGTAATTTTTCTAATTACCGCACGCACTTTGTTCATTCTCAAATTTGTATTCAATGTTATTTTAATTGATTCGTGTGATTCAATTTTTTCATTCATCGAATGAATGAATTTATTCATTTTTTAATTCAGCTTTAATTTTTTTAATTTATCAAAGCAAACATTATCGCAAAATGGAAAAAGCAAATAATTGACACAAAAAAATCAAGCCCCGCTATTTCGATTGAAAAAATAAAAAATCGGTTAAAATAATTTTTTTTTTTAATTACAAAAGCTGGAATTTTTGTTTGAGTTTCCAGACAAGAATAATTATAAACCGCCCGATGCATAATATTTTTAACGACACAATTGAGGACGGATTATCCGCCGTAATGGGATATCAAAGATAAAAATAGAAAAAAAAGAACAAAATAACATAGGAATATAATTAATCGATAAAAGCATTGAATCAATCGTTATAGTTATTCGATGAAATATCGAGATGGAGATATTTATCTAAAAAATTCATGAATACAAAATCATGAAAAAGAAAAAGATGGACCTCGCGTTCTACTCGACGGAATTTCAGCTTATTTGTGGTTTAAGTTTTTTAATATCGCTTTTATATGCGCGGATACTTGTTCGCTCGTTCTTGGACGAATCTGAGAGCAACATTGTTCTTTTTTCTCACTCGATGTGTACACGAATGTATGTGTCGAGTGTACGCTTTCGATGTCGTTTTCGACATGCGATCGGAATGAAAAATCGCGCGCTTCTCGACGCGAAAGTGCACGGAATTTTGTTCATACAAGAGGCATAAAAAGAGACAAGTTTGAACATACAAAATGCTCTGATAAATGCGGAATTGATATCGACCATGATGGTCTCAGTTTCGGACTCAAAAAAGCCCCATATCATCTTGTCCCCGAAAATATCTCAAACTCGTCACCCGTAGTAAAAAACTCCATTGAATCGCCAATGGCAACCAATGCTCCTCATACGACTCCATTGGACAATGAATGGGGACCCATTGAGATTTCCGCATTTGTCAATGGCGTACAGGGCTGACCATTGATCAGTGAATGGGTATCCATTGAACATCAAATGCGGATGAATCGAATGATCATCATTACTCATTGATGCTCATTGGAAAGCCAATGCGGATGAATCGAATGATCATCATTACTCAATGATGCTCATTGGAAAGCCAATGCGGATGTATCGAGCGATCAGCATTGCCCAATGGTGTCCATGGGAAGGTAAATGCTGATGAACGAAATGATCCGCTTTACCCAATGATGTCCATTGGAAAGTCAATGCGGATGAACTGAAAGATCAACATTTCCCACAGATGTTCATTGGAACCCAAATGCGGCTAACGATGAAATGATCGGCATTTACCAAGGATACCCATTGAATAATAAGTAACTACGAATTATACAATGATCAACATTTATCAATGTCACTTCATTGACGACTGATCGAATGATGAGCAGCATTCGTTAACGATGTTGCAATCCATATTCGAGGTTCAATGCAGAACAATTGAACCCATCGATCGATGAGAATTTTTCCGAATGCGATATTTCTCAAACGGCGGTGAATTAATAAAATTAAGTAAGAGTAGATGTCGCTGATTCTCATATATGAACCAAATATTTTCTTCAATTGTAATAAATGCTGATGATTATATCGATGGTCAATCAGTTTAAAATATAATATAATAGTTTAAAATAAAATATAATATAATATATTTAAAAAAAATATATTATATACTGCTCATCAAGTGCGCGTACGTTTGGGATAAATGATTTTTAAAACCGTTTATTTTTAACATATACACATAATTTTATCAGTCCCTCTCAACTCGATTTGTGAGAGGGACTGAATACACTTACAATCTATTTTCTCAATTCTGAGCTTCAATAATTTCTATTAAATGTAATATATATATATACAAATATATATATATGATTGCTATATCTGATATATGATATAATTATTGGTCGTTATGCTAATATTAGCATTATGATTAACCTTACTTACTGATAACTTACTTGATTATTTAATGCGTAATTCCATGTATATATAGCAATCATATGAAAGAATCTCCATTGATGATCCCATTTATTCCCCATTGCCCACAAAAACCAATAGAGGTGAATATGGCGAATTCACTAGGGAGATTGTCTCCATTGAATCCCCATGGGATAATCCTCATTCCGTTTCAAATGGGGAATTTAATGGCGAAAATGTCCTTAGAAAATTCGGCATTCATATCCATTGGTTTTGTGGGCAATGGGGAATGAGTGGCGAACAGCAATGGAGATTCTTTCGTATAGTAAAAACTCCATTCATCGCCATTGAAAAATCCCCATTCATTCCCCATTGCCAAAATAACCAATGGGGATGAATGCCGAATTGCCTAAGGGGATTGTCTCCATTGAATCCCCATTAGATAATCCCCATTCCGTTTCAAATGGGGAATTCAATGGCGAAAATCCCCTTTGGCAATTCGGCATTCATCTCCATTGGTTATTTTGGCAATGGGGAATGAATGGGGATTTTTCAATGGCGACGAATGGAGTTTTTTACTACGGGCAATGTGGAAATTTTAACGCTCATTCGAAATCTTCGATCAAAGTTCATTCATTTTCTCGAGGGAAATTAAATCCTCGTGGGTTTTTCTCTGATTTATCCAAATCAAAATAGCAGGTTTCAAGAAAAAAACAATATTTTAATGTTCCAAATGAATGTTGGGAATTCGAGCTTGGCTAAAATGAAAAGTTTTAAGATTTGAGAACAGAAAAAATGTGCGCTTTTAAATATCAAGAGCCTCTCTCGTTGCCGGATAAAAGCCCCCCCGTGTCGTAAGAAATCCTTTTGAAAAACGAGTATTTCGGCATAAAACTTTCGCCTCTCGATATCCTCCGTACCGTATACGCGATATCGATTTCTTTTGCTCGTTCGCTCAATCTTTTTCGCTTTTTTTCCCTCCTCTTATCCTCCGTCTCGTATTCCGCCGAAATCGCGATATCATTGTCATATGTGCGCGCATTTATTTTCTTTCCGAGCGCGATCACTGCTGAGATCTTGTGAGGTAATCGAAGATTTAAATATGATTTCCAATAAATTTTTCTTCGACTCGAATGACGTTAAAAGGGACGTAAATTTTCCGTAAGAATGCGACTGAAAGCAACGGATGTATGAAAAAAGATAAATAAATAAAGATCTTGCGCCCATGAAGGAGAGAGAGAAGGGTTGAAATTTGAATGGTGAAAATATAAAATGGATATTCATCGATTTGGTAAAATATCCGAACGGAAAAAGGATAAATAGATTCCACTTGTGCGGTACACCTCGAGAAATTATTTATTTAATTTAAATAATTTTTTTATTCAATAATAGGTTCAAAAGGCTATTAATTAGGTCTACCTTCGAATCAATTGGTAAAGTTTATTTATAATGAAATTATTTAAAAATAGATTATTGAAAAAAATTAAAAATTCCAAAACTTGGAAAATGAGATTGTTGTTGTTGTTGTTGTTGTTGTTGTTGTTGTCATGGGTGCAAATTAAACCTAAATAGTAATTACATTTTCATAACAATTGCCCATAAAAAGTTCGAAAAGTAAAAGAAAATTATTGTTTCAACAGCATTAAAAAAAACACCCCAAAATACTCTAATATTAATGTGATAACCCATCTTTACTAAAATACTTTGATAATCCGAGGTTCAAAGCAGAATCGGGAGCAAAACGGCCACCTTTATAATGGTAAAAAAAAAATTAAATCATGCAACTACTATATTAAAATTGAGCAAGGAATTTAGTAGGAAATCTTTTCTTCGACATTTTTCCTCGTCCAGTTGAATTTAAGGTATTCCTATCGCGAACCCAAATACTCAAAGATTGGCTGATTTTTTCCCAAAATGAAGTACAGATACATCCCGCTATACTGTACAAATTTCAAGCCAAGTTGTCGAACATTTCTGCACAAATTGAGACTTTGAAAATTTTTCAATGTATACAGCTCTATACGGAGATGACATGCTCGCCACATTTGTATCTGATAATTTATATATCGAAGATCTCCGGATGTCCGATACAAACTGTCTTACTCGTCAAGAAAACTCTGAAGAATCCGAAATGACGATAAAAACAGGGCGTTACCGAACGTTTGAAGGAAATATTAATGATTAAAGTCAGTAAAATGTCACAAGTTGAAGTATTTTCGGAACCGCGTTCCGTCAGGGGTTATGTCTGACAACACCGGAAGCAAGCTGCTCTTGATGATTTGAGTCAACTGATCGCACATATATGTATACATCGGGAACCACAGCCACATCGTTGCCATATCGTTCTTTCAACCAATTTATGAGAAAGTGTTGGAATTTTTAAATGGACGTAATTTATAAGAAATTTTTTATTCCGGGTTGTCATTACATATACCGATTGATTGAAACTCATTTTTATTACGAACCAGTATCGTTTACGAATGATTGAATAGGGCCCTACTTATGCGCCCACAAAATACGGCCCTTCGCGATAGAAATACCTTAAAAAAAATTAGGGTACTGGCGCTATCTTTTTGTATTATCTTATCTTCACATGGGGTCTGTTTTGAGCCCATCTTGCTTCAAAAAGTTTCGAGTGGACACATGGAAAGACGAGAAAGGCAGGTCCAGAAAGGCAGTGTCAGCGATAAATTTGTGCGGTCATCTGTTCACATGTATGGGGGTGCAATGATATTAAAAACGTTCAAATAGTCCTGAGATCGCAGCAACAACTTTCACAGCGAGAAGCCTCTGGACAATGCGCGGGGGCGGAGAAAACGCGGGGGCGGTTTTCTCCCTCAAGCTCGGTCCGTTTTACCGCTTTAGCAGAGTATTAACAGTGCATTTTAAAAGTCTAGATCAAAAGTAAAATAATCTTATTCGAATAATTATTATCTTATTTATTTTATATTTATTATTTCTTACGAATTATCACATTTATCTTTATTATTATTATTATTATTATTATTATTATTATTATTATTATTATCATTATCTAATTTATTGTTTGTTAATTATCTTATTCTCTTCTGCTTCCTTCTATCTCGATGTTCATAAGGGAATAAAATTTAAACTGGGACTTCTTTTTACAAAAAACGACGATTAAAAATGAAGCGCCGAAAGTTTGATTTGTTTTAAAATGCTTCATTGTTAAATATGCCCTATTTAATTCCAAAATTGTTTACTCATTGGGAAACGTCAGTCCATTTTGGAGTTAAAGACTAAAATGTCAATTTCAACTTCCTCCGTCGAAACATTTTAAAATTTACACAATCACAGATTACGCCTCATTGTCCAGTGATAATCAGAACAATATGTATATATCGTCGACGCGAGAATATCCTTCGGATCATAATATATATATGAGGCATTCTCCATCAATTGCGCCACTTTTTTCGATCCTCTTAGATCCGTCCCATAACTCGTCACAGTTTAGTCCCACTTGATAGTAGTCTCTGCGATTTTTTTCAGATTTTTAAAGCGGTGAATTCAGGAGTTGCACAATATAGCTTAAAACGGAGAGGATGTAAAAAAAAATATTCCTACAAAAAAATTATGTTTTTCCATCAACCATTGAATGCAATATGTTATATTTTTATTCGCGCTGCACAGATTATTTTCTGCAAAGAAAAATGAACATTAATTTTTTTCGTGCGGTCCGACAACTTCAAATCTGCTGTCAGTTTTACACAATCTTTTATAGTATCAGTCGGACGCACAGAAAAATGCACATAACGGCAACTGACTTTTTTCGGGGTTAAAAAAAAATGTTATTCACAAAAAATTGCATGAAGTTATTTTTTCAAATCCATATACAGGGTGGGCCACGAACTGTTGCCACCTTAAATATCTCTGTAATTATCGATGGCACAAAAAAAAATTTCAGACAAAAGTTGTACGGTATGGAAGGGGTCATCAAATGCGACATTTTTTTTCATTTCGGTGGAGGCGCTGACGCACAGTAAAGGTCACCTCCACTTTTTTAAATGGTAAGGTACATTTTTTTTTCAACCATCTTGTAGAGCATCGCAAACTGCATAAAAAACATTCGGGGGTCAGAGTCGTCCAAGGTCATTTAAGACCGATAAGTGGCATGAACTTTATTTTTATGTGAAATAAACTTTTTTTTACAGAAGGTGTTCAAAGACATCACCATTGGAATCACGTAAAAATAAGTGACATGAACTTTATTTTTATGTGAAATAAACTTTTTTTTACAGAAGGTGTTCAAAGACATCACCATTGGAATCACGTAAAAATAAAGTTCATGTCACTTATCGGTCTTGAATGACCTTGGACGACTCTGACCCCCGAATGTTTTTTATGCAGTTTGCGATGCTCTACAAGATGGTTGAAAAAAAAATGTACCTTACCATTTAAAAAAGTGGAGGTGACCTTTACTGTGCGTCAGCGCCTCCACCGAAATGAAAAAAAATGTCGCATTTGATGACCCCTTCCATACCGTACAACTTTTGTCTGAAAATTTTTTTTGTGCCATCGATAATTACAGAGATATTTAAGGTGGCAACAGTTCGTGGCCCACCCTGTATATAGCTCAAAATGGCGAGGATGTACAAACAATATATTACAAAACAATTATGTTTTTCCATCAACTATCGAATGCAATATGTGTTATATTTTCATTCGTGTTGCAAAAACTATTTTCTGGAAAAAAAAGAAAAATTAATTTTTTTCGCACGGTCCGACACCTTCGATTCTGCTGTCAATTTTATACAATCTCTAATAGTATTAGTAGAACGTACAGAAAAATCCACAATATGGCTACTGATTTCTTTCGGGATTAAACAAATGTTATTCACAAAAAATTGCACAAAGTTATGTGAACAACATTTTTTTAATCCCGAAAAAAATCAGTTGCCGTATTGTGGATTTTTCTGTACGTCCCACTAATACTATTAGAGATTGCATAAAATTGACAGCAGAATCGAAGGTGTCGGACCGTGCGAAAAAAAATTAATTTTCATTTTTTTTTTGCAGAAAATAGTCTTTGCAACACGAATAAAAATATAACACATATTGCATTTAATAGTTGATGGAAAAACATAAATTTTTGGAGGAATATTTTTTTTGTACATCGCTCTCCGTTTTAAGCTGTATGGATTCGGAAAAATATATGCAACTCCTTGATTCACCGCTTAAAAAATCTGAAAAAAATCGCAGCGACTACTTTCAAGTGGGACTAAACTGTGACGAGTTATGGGACGGATCTGAGAGGGTCGAAAAAAAGTGACTCAATTGACGGAGAATGCCTCATACATATATATACAAATACATGAATCGTCCTTTTTTATTCGCGGAGATTGGGTAATCGAAAGATCGAGCAACAGACGCGAGACGCGTCATCGTGTGTAACCTACACGATGATAATTCACGCGTTTGCTCGTGCAAGAATCGCGTGCAACACGTGTTACACATATATTTATACGCGTTACACGAGAGTGTTACGATGCTCGTGGGTGCCAACTGCCGAGCGAAGGAAAGGAAACAACGAGAAAAAAACAACAACAAATACACCAACAGTTTTATTCTTACGAATTACAAAACTCTCTTTATCTCAATGTATCTCGGATATCTCTCGGTGATCGAGAAATACACATTGATTTCGTGATGTGGATGTCGGGGAAGCGAAATATTTCCATCGATCAAAAAATTGCTCAATAACTATCGTAAAAATAGTCTTGTAATTTTTCTAATCCCCGCATACTTTTTATACATTCTCAAATTTCTATCCAATGTCATTCAAATTGATCCATCGATTGATTAATTTTCTATAATTTATTAATTTTTTCATTCTTCGAACGAACGAATCATTGAATAAATTTATTGAAGAATTAAAAAATTAATTACTCAAGAAATTGAACTGAATTGACTCGAATTAATTCATTCGTTAATCGGCTTTTATTTTTTTAATTAATCAAAGCAAACGTCGTTAAAAAATGGAAAAAGCAAAAAACTCGATCCAAGAAAAAAATTCTCGCCATCTCAATTAATTTCCCAATGAAATTGTATCCATGGCCGGTGGAATGAAGATAATCGCGTTCGAATGAAAAATTAAAAAAGATGACGATAACAGTCGGTGAGGGATAGAAACGTTTCATCGTAAATTTCAATTGAAAAGTTACCATCGATCAAAAAATTGCTCAATGACTATCGAAAAAAATGGTCTTTTAATTTTTTCAATCCTCTCACACACTTGATATATTCCCAAATTTTCATCCAATGTCATTCCAATTGATCCATACGGTTCAATTTTTTAATTCATTCATTTTTTCACTCATCGATCGAATTAATGAACTAATTCATTTATTTATTTTTTAATTCGGCTTTCATTCGTCCAATTTATCAAGACAAACATTACAATTGCAACATGGAAAAAGCAAAAAAATTGAGGTAAATAAACCAAGTATCGCCATCACGATTAATTTCCCAATTGAACCGTATCTTTAGCCGAAGATACAAAGAATCGCGTTTGAATTTAAAAATTCAAGAAGATGACGAAAAGTTGCCAAAGGAAAGAAACGTTTGGCCGTAAATATCAATCCAAAAATTTCCATCGATCATAAAAATAGCTCGATAACTATCGAAAAAATGATCTCGTAATGTTTCGATCCCCTCACATACTTTTTACATTCCTAAATTTATTGATTTTTTCATTCATGAAACGAATTAATGAATGAATGCATTAATTTATTGACAATTAATGAATCAATGAATTCATTCGTTCATTAATGTTTTAATCTACCGGTACTCTGGTGTAGTGGCTAGCGTGCTCGCCTCTGAACCAGAGCATCGGGAGGTCCTGGGTTCGATTCCCTGTGCCGTAGTTTCGTCGAGAAAATAAAAATATGGGCGTGACAAGCTCCAGATATATATCGCGTGCCTAATGCCAAAAGGGCCTATTACAGCAAGAAGATAGGGGTCCATGCCAAAAGGGCCTATAAAAAATTTTTTTTTTGCCATTCTTCTTAAAATTGCTTGAAACGTGAAGATCTGTAAAAAAAAAATTTTTGATGTACTAAAACCAAAAGGGCCTATCTTAAGACATAGGTCCTTTTGGTTTTAGGAAATTGTCAGCCTAAAACCAAAAGGGCCTATAAAAAAAATCAAAATTTTTCAAAGTTTTGAATAGAAATTGCATACCAGAGCATTTTTTTTTTTGAACAAAAATTTTTTTTTGGAAAAAAAATTTTTTTTTTTTGGAAAAAAAATTTTTTTTTTTGGAAAAAATTTTTTTTTTTTGGAAAAAAATTTTTTTTTTTTGGAAATTTTTTTTTTTTTTTTTTTTGAAAAAAAAAGTTTAAATAATTTGTTATTGTTTATTTGTTTCAACATTTTGTTTAAACGTTTGTTTAAATTATTTGACTTGTTTTCATTTTTTTTTTTTTGCAAAAAAAAAGTTGAAGTAATTTGTTATTGTTTATTTGTTTCAACAATTTGTTATTTTTTATTTGTTTAAAGAATTTGTTATTGTTTATTTGTTCAAACAATTTGTTCTTATTTATTTAAACAATGTTATTTTTTTAAACAAATAAAAAAGAACAAATTGTTGAAACAAATAAACAATAACAAATTGTTGAAACAAATAAATAATAACAAATGATTTAAACTTTTTTTTCCATATAAAAAAAAAAAAATTTCAAAAAAAAAAAATTTTCAAAAAAGATTTTTTTCCAAAAAAAAAAAAAAATTTCAAAAAAAAAAAATTTTTTTCAAAAAAAAAAAAATATTTTTTTTCAAAAAAAAAAAAAAAATTTCCAAAAAAAATTTTAAATTTTCTTAGCGGAAAGTAAAAAAAAAAATTATAGGCCCTTTTGGCTTTAGATCACTAAATTTTCAATGTCCCAAAGCCAAAATTTGAGACATAGGCCCTTTTGGCTTTGGAAAATTTTTTTTTGTCTTTAGGCTTAGAAAATGTTGGCAAAACGATTGGCGCAAAAAAAAAAAATTATAGGCCCTTTTGGTTTTGCAAAGCCAAAAGGGCCTATAACTTTTATAGGCCCTTTTGGCATTAGGCACGCGATATATGTGGCATACACAAGTACTCGTACAGGTGTAAGTCACATGTATATAGCTGTAGTCCATGTTTACAATTTCTCGACGAAACGTGACGTAGCTCCGGCATCGGAAAGCGAACTCAGGACCGGCTATAGTGACACAGGTTTTCCGCAGTTTCCCTGTGTCTATGGAAATTAATTTCCATAGCAAATGCGCTATAGAGGGGGAAGTCGGATGCGGCCGCATGGGGATCTGGTTACTGATCCGGACCAGATCCTCAGGGGGGACTGGCTACTGACCCGGGCCGACCCTGTAATAGGCGAAAGCCTCTAAACGGGGGGAAATGCACAATAAAATAAAAAAAAATAAATAAATAAACATTAATGTTTTAATTTGGTTTTCATTGATCTAAATTATCAAACTAATTATCATTGCAAAATGTAAAGAAAATAATAATCTTGATGTAACAAATATATAGTTACCCCATATCGATTAATTTTTCAATAAAATTTTAGTATCATTAACGGAAGGAATGAGGAATCGCTCTTGTATAAGGAAAAAAAAAGAAAAACAACAAGAAAAAGTTGGCAAAGGAGGAAGAAACGTTTTGTCGTAAATTTCAGTGTCTCACGTCGATTGGAAACGTCCAGTGAAATGCATAAATAAACGAGAGACGACGGGCAGTGGTGCACGTGCATGTGTAAGTGAATAATGCATGAACGAGAGCACAAAATCCTCGCCACCGTAAATATTATAATACACACACACATATACATTAGGGTGAATCGAAAAAACTAAAAACCGTTGGCTACCCTCAAAAATCAAAGATATCGTTGAAATAAAGGTCTCTGTGCAGCGGTTCGATTTTTTGAATTTTTTTAGGGGGCGCGCGGGGCGTCCAAACACGCCATTTTTAGCCTAAAATTTACTAAATCACTGTTAAACGAAAACCAATCATTCAAAAAATTCTGAATTTTTTATATAAGGTGCCCAGACATGTACTCTTTCTAACCCATATTTACTGAACATTAACAAATAGTTCATATATGGGGAATTCTTTATCAACTGGACCACTTTTTTTTTAAACCTCTGCAATTTTTTTCAAAATCTGCCAGTTAAAAATATTAGTAAAAAGGAACGACTGTGATTTTTTTTTAATTTTTTTAGGCGTCCGTTCAAGATTTTCAATTTTTCATTACGAACACTGTATCTCAAAAAATATTCATCAAACAAAAAAAAACATAAGAATTAAATTTTTTTTATTTTTTCCACTTTATCGAAAAAAATAAAAATCATAATTTTTCTGCGTTGAGAAAATTGAAATTGGGCAAAAAAATGTAAACATTTTTTTTTTCAAATCTAATAAAAAACTTTTGATTCTAGTACTAATTTTACAGGATGTCTATTATTAGGTGAAGAGTCTGCGAAAAAATTTTCAGAGTGACACCTGCAGTGATTACGATGAAAAAAAATGAAAACATGAGATTTCGCAGGGTTTTTATTTTTTTTTATCGTAACCATTGGAGGTGCCATTCTGAATTTTTTTTCGCAGACTCTTCACCTAATAATAGACATCCTGTAAAATTAGTACTAGAATCAAAAGTTTTCTATTAGGTTTAAAAAAAAAAAATTCTTATTTTTTTGCGAAATTTCCATTTTCTCAATGCTGAAAAATTATGATTTTTATTTTTTTCGATAAAGTGGAAAAAATAAAAAAGTTTTTATTCTTATGTTTTTTTTTGTTTGGTAAATATTTTTTGAGATACAGTGTTCGTAATGAAAAATTGAAAATGTTGAACGGACGCCTAAAAAAATCTAATAAAAATCACAGACGTTCCTTTTTACTAATATTTCAAACTGACAGATTTTGAAAAAAATTGGAGAGGTTCAAAAAAAAAGTGGCCCAGTTGATAAAGAATTCCCCATATATGAACTATTTGTTAATGTTCAGTAAATATGGGTTAGAAAGAGTACATGTCTGGGCACCTTATATAAAAAATTCAGAATTTTTTGAATGATCGGTTTCCGTTTATCAGTGATTTAGTAAATTTAAGGCTAAAAATGGGGTGTTTGGACGCCCCGCGCGCCCTCTAAAAAAATTCAAAAAATCGAACCGCTGCACAGAGACCTTTATTTCAACGATATCTTTGATTTTTGAGGGTAGCCAACAGTTTTTAGTTTTTTCGATTCACCCTAATATACATACATATAAATACGCGATGGTTTAACTTTCATGCGCGCAGCGCGCTGCAGCCTGATGGCCTCTGCCCGTGCGTGCATTCCAAAGAGCGCCATCGTCCGCGCTGGTCCGCTCCAGTCCGCACGCCGATGCTCTCTGCATCGGCAGCATAGCAGACTTATTGTCAAACCTCGCGAGTCGCGGTGAGCATTTTCCACCACCGCTGACCGCGCCAATTTCCGCGCGCCCTCCTTCTCCCGCGTTTTATCAAACGGAAGAAATAAAAATATAATGCGGGCGCGCGCATCGTCGACGCGCAACGAGCCGCGAGCATTCCCTCCCATCATGTACATTTGAACACACGCAAACCTGTGCGCACTTGTATATTATTTTGTGTGCAAATAGCATCCTTATGCTGCCAAAATACCTCGCCTCGGAGGCGCCGGACCAGAATCCGCACACCCGATTTCACCTCCTTTTCGCCGCGGTGTATTCGCGTAACTCTCTATCGTCACGAGATTACGCGTCAAATTCTTTTTTTTTTTTTTTTATTCCCTCGATCACGCAATTTGCCCCATTCCAGCGATAACAGCGCGGAATTCGCGAGCCTCGGGAATTAATAATCTTTGTTTTTAGCGACCTAATCTGCAATTTGTCGTAAAAAATTAAATTCCTACGCATTATTTCTTTTAACACGCGAATTTAAATATAATTTGTTATGATTCGGTTATTTCCGAAATTTCAATTCAATAAAATGGTAGATTCAAATTTGTTTTTTTTTCAAAATACCAATTTAATCATCGTCTCAATTGAAAATCGATCGATACAGTTTATTTAATGTAAATCTCAATTTACATGATTAGATGAATTATAAGATTAATTTAAATATTATAAATGTTCAATAGTATACCGGGTGTCCCATTTTAATCTTACAGTTGATTTATTTTGAAAAATATTGCTCTGATCAAAAATTGAGTGGGATGAAACTTTTAGGGTTCTGAGGGGGACGTTTAAAAAAAATTTTTGTTTTGGTCTAAAATTCAAAACGGCGGCGTTAAGATGGCTAACATGTTTTTTTTTTAAATGGAAACATGATTTTTTTTTCACCAAAAATTTTTTCAGATTAAATCTAACATCTCTTGTGGGAATATTTTTTTGATACAGCCTATAATAGAGGGTGTCCCATTTTAATCTAACCGCTGAATTATCTTGAAAAATACTGCTCCGATAAAAAATTGAGAGGGATGAAACTTTAAGGGTTCAGAAGGGAACGTTCAAAAAAATTTTTTGTTTCGGTCCAAAATTCAAGATAGCGGCGTTAAGATGGCTGACATGTTTTTTTAAAATGGAAACATGATTTTTTTTTACCAAAAAATTTTTCAGATCAAATCTAACATCTTTTGTAGGAATATTTTTTTATAGCCCGGATATTTTAGACTAGATCACCATTTTTGACTATTTTAGCGTTATGCAGCATAACGCTAAAATAGTCAAAAATGGTGATCTAGTCTAAAATATCCGGGCCATGAACAAAAATATTGCTACAAAAGATGTTAGATTTGATCTGAAAAATTTTTTGGTAAAAAAAAATCATATTTCCATTTTTAAAAAAACATGTCAGCCATCTTAACGCCGCCATCTTGAATTTTGGACCAAAACAAAAAATTTTGTTGAACGTCCCCTTCTGAACCCTAAAAGTTTCATCCCACTCAATTTGTTATCGGAGCAGTATTTTTCAAGATAATTCAGCTGTTAGATTAACATGGGACACCCTCTATTATAGGCTGTATCAAAAAAATGTTCCAACAAAAGATGTTAGATTTAATCTAAAAAAATTTTTGGTGAAAAAAAAATATCATGTTTCCATTTAAAAAAATATGTTAGCCGTCTTAACGCCGCCATTTTAAATTTTAGACCAAAACAAACATTTTTTTTGAACGTCCCCCTTTGAACCCCAAAAGTTTCATCCGACTCAATTTTTGATCAGAGCAATATTTTTCAAAATAAATCAACTGTAAGATTAAAATGGGACACCCGGTATATAAATTTTTTATTTTAATTTATCAATTTCATTCTATTTAATCGAGAAATAATAATAATGTTGCATTTTAATCAATCCTGATATGTACAAAAAACTGGTTAATTGATACTCTATGAATGAAAATTATGTAATTAAATTTATTTAACAAACTAAATCCAAAAAATTTAAGTTAACCCAACTAAAAATTCGCACCTGGAGTATAGATTTATTTGAGTCAAATAGACTTATTTAAACTTAATGAAGTGATAAAAATAATAGTAATCTCTCAATTCTTTTTAATTATCAATGAAGAAGAACGTGCCGAGCCTCGTGAGAATAATTTGTCAGCCCATTGCTTTGTGCAATTTTCAACCTTTGTAATATAATTAGCGAAATGTTGCAATAATAACACACTCCCTGCTGAAATTTGTGCTCGCAACGCACAGTTTTTCATTCACGATGTAAAATTTTGCAAGCAAGATTCATCTCAAACTCATCTCGTTGTAAAGTTATTAATATAATAATATTGCACTACCTCCCAACTTTGAATCACTCTTATTAATACGTTCTCCGACGACATATACATTTTTAATGACGTTAAAATTAGCAGCGAAATAATTTTTTTTCAAATTCATCTCCAGTCAGATTGACCCTTTGTTCAGCTTTCAACATCCTAAATCCTTGAAAAACACCTCAAAATAAATTCCAAAGATTTTTCACTTTCCAAAATTCTTGGCAACAATGACTCTTTTTAAAAAATAAACTATTTCCGTTGTTCCTTGATGATGCGTTTCTTTTTGTTCAGCCAGAAGTTTGCATTTTGGAAACTCCGGATCGAGAATTGACCGGAGAAGCTCAACATTCCTTGGAAAAAAAAAAAAGAAAAAATTTGATCCTATACTCGATTCGATTTTCAGGTCCGAAAACTCAATTTCCCTTTTTTCCCAGATGAGATTTTTATTATTATTAATATTTTTTATTGAAAGAACGTGCAATAACGGCGGTAATTACACGAAGTTTAACCTGATATCTCAATTTTTTGCGACGCCAAGCTCGACAAGAATTTATAAAATGAAACGACGATTTATGATTGCCCGAGCGCGTTTGATGGCTCCGAAATTGGCCAATTAACACGTGAGGTCGGACATCGCGCTCCAATATCGAGGTGTCGCAAACTTCGTGGTGTTGAATACACGCGTATGTAACTTATGAGCATGATGCTTCGGCGCACTTGAACGTGTCGCTTTGTATTTAGGCGCGTCTTCTTCCGCGGTAGAGCGCTCTGAGGAAAAAATGGTACGGAAAATTAGCATGCAAATGTCTTTGTTACACGGCTCGTACGTGTCATCGGGAGGCGTGTGACTACCAACATGATTCGAATTTTACGAGACTCATTTGCCTAACCAGATTCTCATTTTTTAACTTCTCAATCGCCCTCCGAGCGGCTCAATCGCTTCCGAAGAATGATCGAACGGCCATCGACACAGAGATTAACTTCATATTCGTATCTCCGCCAATATGTGATATTTGGAGACACCATAAAACTTAAGGCGTCTCCCGCCAAGTTTATTAATTTTATTATTAATTATTATTCATTTTTTTGTCATTCGGAGACACCATTTAAATTATTTTGTAGCCAAAATAATTTTAACGAAGCGAAAGAAGTTTTCACGCTGAGGCACGAAAAATCGTCAGAATTTCGCGTTGGAAATAAAAAAAATTGTAGAAAAATTGCAAAGCACTTCTGTTTCCTACCCCAAGAATAGTCACGTATTTATTTATTTATTTATTTATTTATTTATTATTTATTATTATTATCTATTATTTATTTATTAATAATTTTTTATACCTGAACGTGGGGCAAAATGGATACTGGATGGAAAACAGACAGCATCATCTAAAATTATGAAAAAATTTGAAAATTAAAAAATTTGTCATTTTGTCATCGACAATTAAAATGTAATCTTTTAACAAAAACTTGACAATTCTCGCTATTTTCAATTATCATCGGTTATAATAATTATTGTCAATTAAATATTTTCAATTATCATTATCGAATATATTTCAATTATTCGTTAAAAAATAGATCGGTCGAATTTGCGTTCGTCGGTTGAACGTTCGAGAACTTGAAAATCATGTTTTTTGCTCGTTCAGTTGAACTTTCAAAATGTAGAAATTGGTGTCTCTACATTCTTGATCGAAGAATCGAGTAAAAACCATTTTTCCGGAAAAATATATAGATTCGACGATAAATTTAACGCGTTTGCCGCCAAACTATGAATGGGCAAAATCCTTTTGGGATCCGGGTGTGTTTCCCGGACGATTTACAACGATCGTTAAATCGAAACACACGAAGATCGCGATACGAGCTTTTCATTGCTATATGACATATATAAAAAGAGGTTTTTCTTCCTCGCTCGAATCTCCGTGCGATGTAAATCGCGCGTGCAGTTTAAAATTTTATCAATGATAATAAAACTATGGAGTCCCTGTACAGAGGCGAAAGATCAGAATACGATATTTCGCATTCCGCAATAATGTAAATAGTCCCCTAAAACAACCATTTATTTGCTCACACGATGCTTTTGTTATTTCCCAACTCTCCGGGATACAAGCGGCGTCGATACATCGATCGTTCCGAACACATCGGAAATCAATCCCGAGACTCTGTCTCGCTGTAAGCGATTGCAATCGTGAATTATTTATTCCGTGCTCGATTGAAAAATAGATAAATAAAAGCGAGCGATCGCCTAACCCGTGAGTGCGTCCCGTTAGGGTGCAATTATCGATAGAAAATAATAATAATAATAATAATAATTGAGGTGTGATGACGAATAAGACGAGTTCCTGCTCCTCGATTTTCAATGAAAAATAAAGGGCATCGAATTGTATCTATCGGGGTAAAATTACAGATTGAAAGAATCGCCATTATTTTCATTCAATTGTAATTTGAATAATTATTATTGGAGTAAAATAATTATTCAAATTTTTGTTTGCAGTTATACCTGCAAGCACAAATTAGCAGCAGCAACAAACTAGCGATTATCGCTAGAGAATTATAATAATAATCCGTAAGATATGATAACGAGGACAATTGTTTTCGTCTTGATTTTAAAATAAAGACGATTAAATGAATTCTATTATGCAAAATTACAAATTGAAAGAATCGCCATTATTTTTATTCAATTTGATCAACGTTTCTTAAAAATAAACGATTAAGTTTAATTTTCATTTATTTTATTACAATGTCGGGAGCCCGTTGTTTTTCCCACGAAATATCGCACTCTTGATCAATTTCCTAATTATCCAATTTATCATTTGAAATGATACATCTTTGCCTAATAATAGCATGAAATAATGCCCACGTCGCGATTCCTTAAGGCATCGACCTGCAATTTTCTTCGAATCACTGTAATCAAGTATTTCAACAATGGAGCATCGAGTTTCGTGCTGTACCGAGAGCCTGATAGTCGCTTTTCTTATGCGCTCTCATACGGCAGAGTGCACGATATACTGTATATTATTTTGTTGCTGTACAGAGTGGCTTGTATCGTAGCGGGCGGCCTTGTGCAATTACGTCAAGAAAAGGAGAGCAGGCGTGGCCGGGCGACGCGAGCAACAGCAGCAGCATCAAAGTTGTGTGCATTCGCGTATCGAGAACCGCTGCTGTCGTCGTTTTCACCATAAATAGGCGGATTTTGTTTTTTTAGCGCAACAATAAGAAAAATAATAACAATCAATAGATGATCAAACATACGGTCGTCCTAGAACTTTGCAAACGGGATTCGGAGACAAATGAGAATTTCAAAAAATTTTCCGATTTTATTCTTATTTTGTTCTATTATATCCTTATTTTATTCTTACTGTTCCACAAAGGGAAATAAAATTCTCATTTTTTTTTGCCAAGTTTCTTTTCCTTCGACATTATCCTGTAACATAAACACTCGCCAAAGATACAGATGCACCTTTATATTGCGGTAATTTTGTCACCACTTATTCGCCAAATTTTCTTCATTAATTTCGCTGAGAAGCTTTCATCGGGATTATTATTGAGTAATTAAATTTGCCAATTGATGATTATTATATATTATTAATATCTGTTTAATTAAAATTTAATAATTCATAATTCAATAATTTATTTTCAATTAATTCTCATTTATTTGATTAATCATTCAATTAACTTTATTAATAATTAATTATTCAATTAATTAATTAATTAAAAGAGAATTTTGTCCGTCGGTGCTATAGCCGAATGTTTTGAAAATGAAATTGCATCTCTATTTTATCCTTCCAATTTTTTTACTGACTCGATCATCACCTTCGTTCGAAAAATCTCGTATTACCGTCAATCCTCCTCCCACATAAATATATAATTTTATGTATATTCATATAATATGGCGCGTTAGTGACGAAATCGGTGTCGACACTTTGTGTCCACTTCCTTGCCAATGTGAACCGGCAGCAATTTTATTTAATATACCGAATGCGATTAAATTGAGATCGTACCGATATGAAGGAGGAAAAGTGAGAGAGCGAAAAGGCATTTTGCACAGAAATATGCATCGTAGCTGCAATATTTTCAGAGAGAACGTGTGCGAAATCGCGAGAGAAAGAATCTTCTTCGTAACCGGCTCGTAAAAATTAAAACCTCATTGATAAGGCATATCCCGGCTTCCGTTTCAATGTACAATTATTATTATTATTATTATTATTATTATTATTATTATTGTTATTGTTATTATTATTATTCCGTGAGGGTTATAATTAAATTTATACTCATGCCCAAAAGCGCCAATTTTTCATTCTCCACAAAAGATAAAAATAATAAAAGTGTATGAATAAAAGTATCAGAAAAAAGCTAAATCGCGGTAATTTGCGAAAGAGGAAATTAAAATGGAAAATTACTGCCCTTCGGGCGACAATAATGGTAAAAACGGAGATCCATCTGAAATGAAATCAGAGCGGAGAATTTTTTTAAAGAATATAATAAAATGAATTAATTTATATCATAGAATTTTATAAAATTTGTAGAATATATTTCCGAAATTAATATTTATGAATAAAATATTTTATTGAAATTTTTATATAAAATTTATTTTTGAAAATACAATCGGAGGATTAATTTTTATCAAATTAAATCCTAGAAAAATGATTTATTCGATTGAAATAAATTTTTCCAATTTATTTAAAAATGGGACTAACGAATATTCTATTAGCCCGAAATTTGAATTGAATTTTATTTATTACAAATAAATTCATTTGGACCAAACAAATCATTTTGTTCTTAAGAAAAACTCAAGTCAACTCAGCTCAAACTCAAAACTTCCCGATTACCGAGCGAATCGTTTCAATCTCACGCGGCTCGTAACAGCCGGTTTTTCGATAATTCCAAATTTGCCACCATCGCGTCTCGCGCTGCAGGGAGTCGTCGTTCATCTTTATTAATATAATTTATAATTATAATACAGCACATTTCTTGAGAAATTGATCGCCTCTTCCAGACGGAAGTTCAAAGTATCTTTGCCGCGACAAAAACGATTATCGAAAAATCACCGACCAAACGTTCGTTTCAAAGGATCATGTGGAAAAAGTCATTCGAAGAG
Organism: Alloplasta piceator; assembly: GCA_946863875.1. Classification (NCBI taxonomy): domain Eukaryota; kingdom Metazoa; phylum Arthropoda; class Insecta; order Hymenoptera; family Ichneumonidae; genus Alloplasta; species Alloplasta piceator. The sequence goes on from OX333072.1 coordinate 339,514, forward strand.
TATAAAGAAAATAATAAACGCATGCAAAATTCTCGGCCGTTGCGACGAATCTTCTCTGATATTCCATATCTAATTGGCGAAATGATTTTTCATAAATTTCTAATTAATTCAATCGCTGTATAATATATAATCGAGATTGTAATTGCGCAAGTGAAAATTCGTAACCCAAATGCAATCAAACTCACAAAGAGGTCCTTAAGTAATATACTTTCGGTGCTCTCTGGCCGGTGGAATATGATGTTGTAAAATCGCTGAAAGTCGCGGAACCTTTTTTTCACTGCTCTTCCCGAACAGTCATTAAAGTTACAATCGATATTACGCAATGCGATTTCTCGTCCGAAAAATGTCATTTCCTTTTCGTTTTTCAAAATTTAATTTTTTAATTATTTTCAGCAGTTTAATTCATACTCGTGAGTTATTTCTCGTCTCTTACTCGTAGAATAGAATAATCGCATAACAAGTAGCCCTTATTTGGCAGCTTATTTTACGGGGAAACAGTTGTCCATCGTACGATGCAAAGATTTAGTACAATGTCCCCTCTTTTCGCAAAGATCAAGAACCACCGATTCAAAGAATTCCGAGGACCAACGGGCGCTGATATCAAAAGAAAATGTAACTCTTGCGAACGTTCGAAGCTTTCCGATCGAATGTGCAAGTAAATCGATCGATCGATCAATTTATTTTTATACATTTCTCTCTCGACGACAATGTTTCAAGTGGGAGGAAGTAAAACGTTCGTTAATCGTACGTCGGATCTCGTTTTATCGTGCCCTCGAGCTGCTCCAGTCACGTGAGTTTAACGTGTTCATCGACACGGATAAACGACGATCAAAGTTAGAGAGAACGGTAATAACGATATTACGGTAATAGTTCCTTGCGTCGCAATAATAACCAGCGGAAGGTCGAGTCTCTCGCTGCGCGTTATCACACGCCAGTATTTTATACGGATAAACGTAATAGTATTAATTTTTTTAACAGTTATACGCGCTTGAGATTGGTTTTATTGAAATGTCGCATTGATAGTCCTAAAAAAGAGCCCTGTTAAATTATATTTCGCGATCTTGTTATCTTTCCGACGATGAAACTCTGATGGAACACCGGATCTTTCTAGATCTCTGGATCTCTGGATCTCTCTGGATCACCGGATCTCTCCTGAATAAAAATACAGAAACCAGCTTTCATCGATAAAGAGTCTACCGCGATTGTCCTGATGAAACTACCCTGAAATAATCGCGGTCGCGTGCCTGACGCGGAAAAAATAAGTGTATGGCATGATAAAGCGTGTATCACGGTTCTCCTTCGCCACGGGGGAGCTCGATTCAGAGTGTGATCTTGTATTATTCCCGTTGTGTATCCATATACATAAATATTCGTACCATTTGATCCGCGCATACGTGTATTTGCCGGTTGGTCGTACAAAAATACAAGATCCCGACCCTCCCGGATCAATCCCGTGTCCGCGTTCACCGATCAAAATCGCTGTCTCGTATTATACCGCACAGTCCTCTGACCCGCACGGCCCACGCAGGAATTTTTTCCAATGCGGCAGTTACATTTATTTTTCCAGGCTTTGCGATCCTGCTCAAGCGCATTTTCCGGGCTATTAATTTTGAGCTTGGATATTGCATACATGATTAATTTGGCCCATAATATTATTTTTAATATTTTGAACGACCGAAAAATAGTTTCAACATTTTTTGAGGTATTCATCGAGTCTCTGGGGTTTTAAAAGCTGCAAAAAAAAAGTCTCTGAAATGTCTTTCGAGAAAAAATTCTTGAAAATCGCTTTTTTTCGACCTTCCGACTGGCACCGCATTCCCCAAACTACCGGTTAGTCTTTTGTGCCACTTGCATGGAATGAAAAACATGATTAAGCGGACGGAAATCGGCAAGGCTGCTCTATTCTGGATAAACCAGCGGAGAGCGCGCGTTTTACCGGCAAAGCTACACTCTGGCGTTTGTACCCGTGGCTTTGGCATTTACTCTCGCGCAGTTATGTGAAAGGCAACATCGAACGAGCGTCGTTTGTAATCCAACTTGCAGGTACTTCTCATATGTTTGTGTTTGTGTATGGATTTCGATGTATATAAACGATTATGTATATCGACTCCTACGTACTTTCCGGCTTGACTGGGCAAACGCACACTAAAGCGCGCGAAGCAGCGAGAGCTCCTCCGCGAATCCATTCACGTATCATCGATAATTTGGATAATGATTCTTCAATCTCGCGGATAGAAGGAGGATTTTGGACACAGGGTGGTTTCTCGCGGGGGCTGGTATTTCAATTCTCGTTGCAGAGCTCCATCTTCGCCACTTTTTTCTCATACCGCGGTTACATGTAAATCTATGAGAATCTTGAAGTTGAAGTTTGCACCGTTGATCCCCCCTGAGAATTAGTTCTGACGATGAGTATCAAAAATCAGCGATACTTAAATTGTAAAAATAAATAAATTAAGTTCGAGAGAGTACATTGAATAATTAAAATTAATTTTTTTTTAATAATCCCGTAACGAGAAATTTTTTATCATGTAAAAAATACCACACCAAATGAAATGATTTAAATAGTCTTGATAAAATTGATTTGAGATTGATGAGATTTTATTCAAATATCGACCTAATTGGCTGTTTATTGGGTCTACATTTTAATCGATCAGAAAAAATGATTTGAAACAAATAAATCCCTTTTGTCATGATGATGGAGTTGGCATCGTTTCAGCGGTACAACGGAAATAATTTATTTTCCAATCAAATTCTTTCTTTCTGAGGATTTTTCAAAGTGAAAAACCCTTGAAATGTATTTTGGGATTTTCATAAGGACTTGGGATGCTAAATCCACGAACAAAGTGTAAATATCATGTAAAATGATTTTTTTCTTAATTATTCTCGTTGCATTGCAAACTTCAGCGTTATCTGTTTTGGGTGCATCAATCGTATTACCTCAAAATAAAAATTCCTCATTAACGTTAAAATTAGATATATTTTGAGAGTTCGTAACAGTTTATTCAATTCCGATTGGAAATCTTTTTATTTTTAAGTAACTTCATTTTTTTAATGCCGAATCATTTATAAAATCCTTCAAATCCAAATTATTTCCCGAAGGGTGCTCAAATTTGGCAAATTTGTTTTTTTCCACAATTAGAATAGAAAATTCAATGAAGAATACAGAAAATCTTCAATGAAGAATAAAAATCTTATGTTAATCAAAAAGAAGGACCGGGCCGGATTGGACATTTAATTTTTATCCAAACATTCCTGCTTGATATTGCCAAATTTAATAGACATTGCCAATTCGATGGAAAAGTATTTTTTCAAGATATAATCGTGATATCGTCGATTATTGTTAACGAACGCGAATGAGCGATTCTCTCGTGCAGTTTTAATTGCCCTCGGCTAAAAAAAATTTTCCGTCATCATGACGGAACTTTGCCAATGCAAAGATGCGATTCTCTCGTTCAACTCGGGATGATTCTCTCGCGAGATCGGCTCCGAGTAATTGTTGATTAAATGCCCGAAGGTACGGGTCAAGATCTCGAAACTTTATTGCGCGCATCTTTTATCCTCCGAAGTTGGCAAAGATCTCGCGCGCGTCTCTGCCTTCCATCACGATCGCCGACGAATCCTTCTCGCCATTTTTTCTTCTTCTCCATATTCATCACACATATATTGCTGCTTCTTTCTTCTCTATCTCGCGTCTCGCGGAACACGACGCACAGTCGCTTTGTGTGTAAATCAGGCAACGTGGGAATCCTCTCTTTTATCATTACGCGCGGCACACATTGCCGTGCATTTCGCGCGAGATTCACCTCTTTTTCACATTGGCAATATCGTGATACATCGCTGTGAAAAGTTGCTTTCCAAATACGGAAAGTATACGCGCAACGCTCGCCGGAACTTTGAGCCTTATCTCTCGGTATAATAATCAATAGTTCGTAAAATAATATATATGTAGGGGGGGGGGGGGGATGAACAAGAATTATTGAAAAAAAATCAAAAAATTAGAAAATGAAGAAATTGTCATCATATTTGGGGTACATATATACCTAAATAAACTTAACGACGCAAAATCAGATCTAGATTTGATATTTTCATGCCGATTTCCTAGAATATGAATTTTTTTTTAATTTTCTCATTCGCATCGCATTACAAAAAAACACCCTGACAGACTCTAATATAGTATTATGGTAACCCACTTTTACTAAAATATTTGGATAATCCGAGGGCCTGAACAAAATTAGGTATCGGGGACAAAATGGCCCAACTCCGTAATGGTTTTAAAAAAAATTGATAATGCAATTACGATTAAAATTGAATTTTGCCAAAAATTTAATTGCAAAACAACGTCAAGCAGCTTGATCCGAGTATCTTAGATATTGAGGTGATGCGAGAAGCGAAGGAAATCGTTTTTTTCAACGTTTTTCCTCATTGATATTGATATAACCTTGAAAACGTCCACTTGATTTAAGGACTTACATACTTGTAATTTTCAAAAAATCGTTTTTTTTTTGTATTTTCTGAATATACATATATTGGAGCATACACACTCAAAATTTTATGTCAATCAGACGAATATTTTCGAAGTTATAGACACATTTATGAAGGCGCGTTAGGGAGGCGCGTCTCACAGTTTGAAACTTTAAACGCGTTTTTCTCAAAACTATGTTTTCAAAATCGGTGATCAAGATTTCTCGAAAACGGCTGAACCGTTCAGTCTCAAATTTTAACACAATTTAAGGCTTAAATTTTCGTTCAAAATCGAGTCTTTTATTTTGAGAAGTCGCCATTTTGTCAAAAATTATTTTTTCGCTAATTCCTTCGATTAAATACTAGATAATGTATTATATTAACGAAATTTATTTGGTTTTTTCATTTCAGATAATCCGGTCCAGAGATATCGTGATCACCGCAAAATTGGTTTTTTTTGCGGAGCTCTAGGAGATCGGCGATAGCAACATTCGCGATGATTATTTTTACAAATAAAAAATATGTTAATATATTATAAGGTTATTATAATATGTACACCAATTTTCAAATTAATAAATTGAATAGTCTGCGCGAAAAAAATTCTTGAAAATCCGTCTTTTTAAAGCCTTCTAACTGTATGTAACCCGTTAAAAAAAATTAATATTTATTTATTTATTGAAATTGACTTGACACGTGTCTCGTGGTTTTTCGATTTACAGCGAAAATATTTAGTTGTTTCGGTGCTTCGGTATTTATTTATTCCCGACATAATGATTATTTTTTGCAAAAGGTATTGGAAAATCAATTATTTTACAAAATAGAAATATGGCCTAATTATAATAAATTGTCGATGAATCAAATATAATTTAAATTCAAAAATTGGAAGATCAAAACTAAAGTAATTGTATAAAATTCGAGTGGAATGGAAAAAACTCTTGTTCTCATTTTCTTCGTGAGAGTTCGCAATTTTTGTGTCGGCGGACCAAAATAATGTGTGAGTCACAGTCACGGTCACGATGAGAGAGAGAGAGTGAGGGAAAAAAAAGGAGCCGATATCCCGGCATATTATGCTAATTCATCGTGAAACACCTCTCGAGCCATGTAACATATATATAAACATATATATGTTTATTTGATTCGAGACTGAGCGCGATGCACCACAAACTCGAGAGATAGAAAAGAGAGGGAGATTTTCAGAGCTTACGATCAGACGCAGTCTCGGATCGGGGTGAACGCGTCGATCCGGTACTTACGAACGCGTGTCTGTGGCGCGCTAGCGCCTCCGGAGAAAAGTCAATGATTTAACATCCCGATGGAATGTCGTTAATGGCACCAATACGATATCTATGTTACCCATATACACATTTTTTCAATTTTTTTATTTCACCATTCTCCCGCACCTTAAGACCGTTCTCCATACTTTGCGAATCAAAAGGATGATATATATACTATATATACGTCACATACAATACAGTATAATTCTGAGACGTATATCATCCGTATAAGTTCATGATTGATGGAAAAATTCGCCCATAGAACGAGAGATTTGCAAACAAGCGTTAAATAAAGTACCTCCGCAGAGATTATACCGTTTTTGTGGCAATTTATCATTTTCTACGAGTTTTTCATTATTTTTTTTTGTAAGTTTATTTTTATTTTTTATTTTCCGAAGCATATCCCATATATTCTGGTATGAAATGTACGACTGCAAGTCACAACGATAATCTTGAGTTTGAAATCCACTCACTTTTGAACGTGAATCATTGCCGAGAGTTATTTTTCTTTTTCCCCTTTTTTATCCTAATTTTAAGGCACATTTACAGCTCTACCATTCGTTTCTCTATCAGAAAAAAAAAATTCTGATAACACTTTGTTACCTCTGATAACTTTCCAATACAGTGAACTCTCACCTATTTTACACGGTCGGGATCGACGATCGCCACTTATTTTACGGCGTGAGGGGATCCCCACCACTGACAGAAATCGTGGCGGTATCTCACAACAAGGTGCGACATTACGACAGTTAACACAGAGATGAAAATAGAGTGTGGGGAAAACAGAGGAAGGATACCTCGGTAAAATAGCGGGTCGTGATTTCGTAGAATAGCTGAGAATTGACTGTATTGTGTCTCTGCCACGATGAACAGATCAAAAGTCTCCGTCTTGTCAACTCGGCCGGTCACCGACGGACATTGGAGCCCGCCCACACCGAAGAAAACAACACACAGATGCCCGGCGGTCGATAAGTAAGGGGTCGCGGAAAAAAAGAGCCGGAGACTCGTAATTTGGTACACTTGTAAGTGGAAGAGCTGTTTATTGGGAGACTTGTTTTGTGGTAGAAATATTATTTGAGACAGTTATTATTTGCCGGAGATTCCATCTGGTAGGCTTGTTATTTGTCAGAGTTATTGAAACATTTCTGTTTGGCAGAGTTCTATTTCTGGTAGAGACATAAATGGAAGCGTTGTAAACATACCCGATTTCAATCCTTTTATTTAGATCGTTGTAATTCTTACCATCAAGAGCTACAAAATTATTCTCAGTCTGCAGTGAAAATTCGTTTCCCTCGCTCCCGCGTCCAGGTGAATTATTAAAATTTCTCGTGCTCATTTGCCCTCTCGACACGCACGATTCCGCACTTTAATTATCGTCGAATTTATGGCTAATTGAAAACCCTTGTTGCGCCCATTCGCTCGACGCTGAGGCTTTCATTGTGTTGAGAATAAAAAAGTTAATTGCGCCGTTTTTCGTTTATTCTCATGATATATGCGTTATAATAATATAACCGTGTGTATAATAGCGGTGTAAGAAATTTCCGAGCATAAAATCTATCGTCTCATAAACCATATCCGTGGGACGCGCAGGTGCAACGTAAACTCGTTAATTAATTAATCTTTCGAGAAGAATCTCTTAGAATCGAGCTGGAAATATTTAGCGCGTAAACAAATGTTATAAACGAACGGACACTGCAGGCAAAATGGACACCACGAAAAATTATTGAAAAAAAAAAAAAATTTTAATTAGAAAATGAGGAAATAATCATTATAATTGACGTAGACATACCTAAATAGACTCACACACGCAAAATCATACCTGCATCTGATATTTTCATGATTATTTTTTTCACTCGAATTTCAACCACTCGGAGCTTGGTATTTAACATCACGTGGTACTAGCTAGACGGATCGGTAATTTTTCGAAAAATCCCTGGCCGTTGCTAGGTAACAAACGAAAATTTTGCAATACACTACGATCTCGATTTAAGCAAGAGCGGCGGGACTGGCACCGCTGGACACTTGCTTAAATCGAAGTTGCGCAAATATCGCCCGCGCGTCAACGCGCATCTCACACCAGTCGGGAGCCATGTCCGCCCTCACACCGGCGCTCTCATACCATGTGTCACGTGGATCGATATCCACCGAATAGTGGGGACTCTTGCTTATATCGAAGCTGCATAAATCGAGATCTTAGTGTAGCTTGTAATCCACGTACGTGTCAGAAAAGTAAAATTCATCGAGATGAACGGAAAAAAAATCGATTCGGAGATGAATGCCATGCGAATTTTTCCATGGAGATGTCAAATACCAAGCTCCTATTCGTTCAAATTCGGGTGAAAAAAAATCCGCCGAATATCCCTCGTGCGCAGAAATTAATCGGGTATTTTCCTCAAGCTTTCCTGCCTATATAGTGACATGCATGTGGAGTTTGGCACGAAATTTTTATCTGCCGAACTTCATATATGCATGTTGCTATAGGCAACGACGCTATCGGGAATCACCCGATAATTTCTAAGCACACTCGAACCCCTCTATGTGCAACAAGACGAGGGTTTGGCCCTAATAACAGGCGCCTATACATAGATATAATGCAAATGCGTACGCTCCTGAGTTTTGCTCGGAATGGAAGCGCGTCGACGTCTCGGCCACGAGATTTGCTCATTATAGAGAGGCTCGTTATAGAGAGGTTCCAGTGTATGACAGAAATACCAGGCGTCGAGACGCTGCCGCGTCCTTTGATAATTTCTTATGATGAGTTTGATTTTTTTTAAATTGTCTTCTCATCTCATTGGAAGAAAAAACACCCCAACATACTCGAATGGTATTATGGTAACCCAATTTTACTAAAATACTTGAATAATTCGAGGGTCGCAGCAAAACGAGGGACCAGGGGCAAAATGGCCCACCTTGATAAAGGTAAAAAAATATTCCATTAGGCGGCCACGATCAAAATTGAATTTTGACAAAAATTTAGATGCCAAAATATGTCAAGCAGTTTGGTCCCAATTTCTTGGATATCAAGGTAATGTAAAAAGTCTAGAACTAGAATCGCTTTTTCAAGGTTTTTCTTCGATCAGTTGAATTTTCGAAAATAAAAAATGTTTAAGGCGTTGTCCATTTTGCCCCCCTCCCACCCTTATATAAATATTTATTTATTACTATTATATTAATAATATCATTAATAATTACTAACTGTTACAATCAATATTAATAATAATAATTATTATTATTAATCTTTATAATTGTTATCTTATAATGATATTTATTTATTATATACATGTAATAAGCCACAAATAAATATATTTACGTACACCAATGCACGCGTTCTTTTTCCGATTCGCGCAAGAATTCGTAAGTAATGTTGACTCGACGAGTCACGGCCAACGATAATTTATCTTTATTGCCGCGAACGTTATACAGGCTCGCGTGAAATGATCTTCACCCGGTGGTTATTAAGAATGATCTTTCGAGCCTGAGAGCGTGCGATATCCGCGTGGCTTAAACGCGGATAATGGATTTTTTCTTCGTCTTTTTTCCCCCCTTTTTCTCGTTCTCTTTTCAAAGGGGACAAAAAATTCGAAAAGAACCACTGAAAAGTGGTGATCTTCAGCCGAGAAGAGTTTTGATATTGAACACGCTCATTCTGATCCGGGACTTGAAATACGTGCGCACTCATTGGCTCGTCGAACGGGAAGATTGCTTTTGCACTCGGAAACGAGAAAAACCTCGCACAGGTGTGTAAAAACATATCGGCGCAAGGGAGAGGGAAGAGGAGGGAGGTCTCTCTGCCTCCTCGTTTAGATATGCCAGACGCGATCCTCTCCTCAACAGAGCAACCCACTTTATTCTGAAATATGCGTGACACGGCACGAGCGCCTCTATTTATGCGTCCAACCGAGAATCGTGAAAGGGAAACCCCCCAGTGGTTTAATTAATTCGATTAATCGTTCGATATTTACGCCCCATGAGAAGAATATAATATTGATCGATATTCAACGTATATAAGTGATCGATATTTTACATCGATCAAAGTCGATGATATAATTTAACCATAACTTTTATTTTACTTCCAACATTATTTTCAAACTATTCCGCTATAACAATTGTTTATATTTGCGACCATTTTTTAAAAATTCAATTCATTTACTAAAATTAAAATTGAAATTAACTTACTTAATTAATAAAAATTAGATTAAAACAATTAACATATATACGTAATCGCCAATGAGTAACCGATATTTAACATCGATTAAAGTCGATATAATTCAACCATAACTTTTATTCGATTTTCAAATTTTTTTTCAATTATTCCGCGATTAGCATTTTTTATATTTTCGACAAATTTATTTATTTTTCAATTCAATTATAGGAATAAACGACAGTGAGTCGTTTCTTAATTATGTAATAATAATTATTGTATCATTATAATATTTATAATTATACTTGGAAAATACTGAGGATATTCTGGGTAAGCTTTTTTCTTTTGTCTCGGTATCTAATGCTGAAAAATATTTTATATTATTATTATTATTATTTTTTTTTTTAGAAGGGATAAAGTGAATAATTTTCACCCTCGAACAGCTGAGATATCCTCGGATAATAATCACCCGAGACTCCGCGTTCGTGTATCCCACGAACTGAATTTATTTATCGAGACTCGCTCCTCGATCATTATTCCGGCGATCAAAAACGTTATTTGCGGAGCGTGAATAATTCATATCAGTGCAGTGGTGACTTCAAGCGCCGGGTCATTTTTATTAGCGCCTAAATTCGTTAAAATTCCGCATACACGACTCATTGACGTAGCGATATATACGAAGTCATCGCAGGAACAGGGCTAATAACGCAATTGCTTATATGTATGCAAAAATGGCCAACTCGATATTCGCGCGGTAAATCGAAAAACCCCGAGATACGTATAAAGTTAGTTTGGATGAAGAATTAAATGGCTCAATCCATTTTTTATTGAGTTGACGTTCTCAAGGTGATATCGAGGTAAACTTTTTTGTTTGAAAACTTACATCGGTCAAATCTGAAAACATTTCGGACAAAAGTTGTACATTATTTTACAGACAAAAGGGTGCTGCTATAAAAATTAAAGAATTTCATTTTTAAAAAAAAGTTGACCTCGATGTCACTTTGAAAACGTTCACTCAACACAAAAGTACGATAGCCATTTGATTCTTCATCTAAATCGACTTGATATGTGTCGCGGGGTTTTTCGATAGACCCCGTGAATATCGAGTTTGTTCGGTGTATCAAGTTAAATCACAGGGTACACCCGGTGTATACGTATCTTGTGTATCATTTATATTTGTATCCATTAATTCCCGCAGGGGAGACCACAAGCTGTGTGTTGTGCGTCACGGAAATAAATAGTTTCATTGCTTGAGAAAAAAAAAAGTGTCAAAAATTTGCTTGTTAAATAATAGCTACAAGTGGAGAGAGAGAGAGAGAGAGAGAGAGAGAGAGAGAGAGAGAGAGAGAGAGAGAGAGAGAGAGAGAGAGAGAGAGAGAAACTGTTGGACTGCAACGTCACCTCCGCGGATTCCTTTATCGAATGAGTATGTTTTAATTTACCACCTTTTCGCGTCTCCCCGTAGCGATAACGGTCCTCATCCTCGAATTGCCACAACGATACACATTCTGATCGCCAATCCCGTCTTCGACAGCCTTATTTTTTTGCGACTAAATAAATATACAAGCTCATTAATTGAAAAATTTGAATTTGAATTCCTACCATCCATATCATCCGTCTCATTAATTTTTTTAATTATTTGGGAGTCGATTGATTTTTATTGAGAAATTTGCTTGATCGTTTCATTTGTACGAAGGAATTAATTCTGCAGCTTTATCGTTGGAATTGTTCTTCTTGGTACCATTTTTTTTCTTTTACTCGGCCAAATCCAACTCAAATTTAGCTCGGCGTTACGTGTTACTTTTGCTCGAAACTTGCCTCCGTTTCGACAGAGAGATCGAGCACATCGATATTGTACTCTCGTATTCCAAGTCGCTGGCCAAGAAACGCTTGATACGAAACGAAACGAGGGAATGGTCCTTGGAAGGCCGAGAGCTCCGCAAACGAAAGTGGAAGAATGAGAAAAAAAAAAACAATTCCGTTAAGATATATATATATCGCATTTCACGGTTATCAATCCGTGGAATAAAGCGTTTTACGTTTTTCTTTCCCTCTCTCTCTCATCAAGCCAGTTGGGGGTTCAAGTTAATTCCAATTAAATTTCATTCAAGTTCAAAATTTTCTTTGCGGAGTTGAATAATTTAATTTTGAAATCAATTAATTTTATTCGCTGTTTATAATTTTATAATTCTTATTTTATACTTTTTGACGTTGAATAAAATTATATTTTGAACTCATTGAAATTTATTTATAATGAAAAATAATTACTATGAAATATTCAAAATTCTACGTGTTTCTCCACCTCTTTTATCATGCCAGTTGGAGACAAATAAGTTCCAATTGAATTTGATTAAAGTTCAAAATTTTCTTCGTTTATGGAATTTGATAATTTATGTTGAAATTAATTAAATTTATATATTTTTCTATAATTTTGAAATTCTTCATCAATACTCTTTGACGTTGAACAAATTAATATTTTGGATCAATTGAAATTGATTTATAACGAAAAGTCTTCATTATGATATATCCAAAATTCTACGTGTATCTCTCTCTCTCTTATTAAGCCAGTTGGAGGCAAATAAGTTTCAATGAAATTTAAATAACATTTTTTTCCGTTTGTGGAATTAATAATTTAATATTAAAATTAGAGTATTTTATACGTTCTTTTATAACTTTATAATTTTTACTCAACACTATTTGACACGCGATGAATTAATATTTTCGATTAATTGAAATTTATTCATGATAAAAATTAGGATATTAAATTGACAAAATTCAAGAAGAAAGCGATCCTGTCGCCGGAGTAACGAAATTCCGACGCCAAACGCTATACACGATCGTTGACCGAACGATCGAGAAAAAACAAAAATAATTCAAACCGCATGCATAAAAAAAATAATAAAAGAAAACGAAGTAATGAAATTGGGAGGAACGCCGCGTATTCGAAACGCGTTTTTTGCCCTTGATGAGACCAGAGACAGAGAGCGAAAGAGAGAGAAAGATTGGTTGCAGATTTTCTGTATTCTCATTGGAAGAGTCGCTTTTATGTTTTTTGTGGCACGAGCAGAGTCGCCACTATGGCTCAGGCTCTAAGACTTTTCTGTCCTGAAGGGGTTATACGGAGTCAGGATTAAAAAAAAATCGAATTTTAAAATTTCATTTTCGTAATGTAAATATATTTTTTTCGCGCTTCGTGCTTTTCACCGTATGCGCGGAGAGCCAAAAAGTGACCCTTTTCACTCTTAGCTGTCAAAAAAGAGCCTCTTTTTGGCTATCCACGCATATAGCGAAAAGACACTCAAATCACCCATGGGGAAAAAAAAGATTGTGGAACGCGGGCCAGAGAGATTCGTCTTTTGTCTCGCGTGGTTGCGGCCCTCGCTTCGCTCGTTACGGCGAACTTCACGCTCGACGAAAAGACTTATCTCTGGCCCTAGATGCACAAAATGCTGTTCCAGAAAAAAATCTTGAAAAATCGCCTTTTTCGACCTCTCGACTACTCATGATCCGTTAAAAAAAAGAAAAATTTCTCATAGTCAAATATTTAAAAAAAAAAAGGAAAAACTGCCTCTTTCGCATGATACTTGTATCGGGTCTCTCGCGCATTTGACGGATCTCTCCGTCGGTCTGTTCGTCCTTGCCGAGGTCTTCCACCCACCGCGTCAACGGCCACGCTAAATGTGACGCAAGTCCTCGCTATGCGCGAGTGCTGTAAGATAAGCGTGTCAATTAACGAGAAGGCCCACTCGACGAGACCCACTCGTTATTGGCAATCAATTTCACAAGATTCTTACTGACGTTGCGAGAAAAGTAGATCGAGATTATCGTTCAAAAACGTTTGACGATTCAAACGATGGAATTTGTAAATTCGTCGATTAATCGGAATTTGAAAAAATACATTCGGAAGTGAGCGTGGAAATTCATTCAAATCAGAATTCCATCTTCCAGACAGGAAGTGATGTTGGGAGTTTAGAAACTCCAAAAAGAAGGTTACTTTTAGATTTTTTTTGGAGGCTTCTGGTACAAACGTTGATATTATTCTATCGCGGCTTATAAATATAGCCTTGAATTTATTTTATACCCTTTTTGGGTGCAAAAATGGTGATCAAACGCGACTCCTCAAAAAGTAGGCAGGTGACTTTTACGACGACTTTTTTTTTTTAAGATCATCGGAAGCTAAATGATTGAAGAACTTTAGATTTGGTACAACCGTGGCTTTCGTTGGATGTTGAATTTTTTATATTTATGCATACATAACAAAATGGTGTAATTTTTTTTCGAAAAATAGGATTTAAATACGAATTTTAGATGTGAGGAATATTCGGTGTAAGTTTGATGAAGATTGGTTCAGCATTTTCGAAAATTCGTGTAACGGAACGTCTAAAAAACATTTTTCAGTAAATTTCATTTGGGAAAAATGCGTCAGTGATGTAAAAGGCAAAAAAATATACTTATCACACTGCTCGGATCTTTGTAAAATAAAAATAAAATTTTTTTTAGACACATTAACTTTCGGAAAATGTCAAAAAAATCGATTTTTCAAAATAATCAAACTCTCACTGTCCCTTCATTATTTATATGATTATTGAAATCGTGAATACATATTTTATTCTTCCAAGTATCAAAATGCGTACCTCCTCGTTCAACGACGAATCTTTTATTGAAAAAATAATCATTTTACACTCGAAGACGTAAAACTTAATTGAGCCACGTAAAAGTTTTTTTTACCCTCAAATTTCTTATTAAAAAGAAGAATCGTTTAACTCTCAACGACGTAAAACTCAATTTAGCCACGTCATAGATAATTGAGCTTCGAATTTTTTATGAAAAAAACAATCCTTTTACTCTCAAGTCTCACCCGAGTGAAAATTTGTTTAGCTCCGAATAAAAAATTTAAAAAAAAAATCCGATACAAAATTGACTTCCTCTGTTGGCTCGCTGTTTCGAATCTCGATAAAGTGTAGCGTAGAAGTTGGCGCGCTTCGGAAAGATCGTTAGAAGCACGATAAAGAGATTTAAACTTCAACACCACGAGGGATTACAGTTGTTGGCGAGGAGGCAAAATTGCGATGCATGCGGTAAGACGATGCCCGCCACAAGAGCGCACACCTGTGGACTTTTGTGAGATAAAAAGCCCCTGCGCGCCACTTCAATAGACACAGCGATAAATTTTGCCTCGTGCAAGTCCGTGCGATTCTCTGTGTCTCGATCTCTCTCGCTCTTTCCATCTCTCGATGTACCGCAATCGCCACATTGAGAGAGTGGAGACTTTGCTAGATTTTGTCACGATATTATCAACCGACGACTAGAGAAACGACGATCCGAGGAGGGTAGAAGGTAAATCTTCCTCTCTTCCCCTCTCTCTCTCTCTCTCTCTCTCTCTCTCTCTCTCTCTCTCTCTCTCTCTCTCTCTCTCTCTCTCTCTCTCTCTCTCTCTCTCTGTCCCTTCATCTCCCTCTTGAAAGGTACGATTTCGACTGCTGATAAACAAAAGGACGTAACTTCCATGCTACTTAAAACACTATAATTAACAACAAACAAAAACATCAAGAGACTAATTATAATGGGCGATGGGGTATTAAGGGTCAAATTCCTAAATCTGAATGAAAATTGAGGTTTTTTTCAAATTACTTTTTGGTCTCCATTATGTAAATTAGAATAATATGAGAGAATTTGGTTATAATGTTTTTTTATTCATCGAAAAAGAATTTTTCAATCGTTTTTTGCCACTTTCTCTTACGGATAAATTTTTCTTGGCCGTCGAAAGTTTATCAAAGCTGATGGTGGAACTTAAAAAATTTGTGACAAATTATCGGAATCGAATCAACTGAGCGGAATTTTGAAGCTTCAACTATCTCCAAGAGAATAAACATGACCCGAAGCCGAAATTTTTTTTAGAAAATTAATTACAGCTGTTTTAATGAACAATTTCATTTTTGGCAAAAATTTGAGGATTTTTAAAAAATAAATTTATGCCCTCTGATATCTAAACTAAAATGATGTTAGTGAATTTTGCCATAATGTGTTTTTATTAATCGAAAAATATTTTTTGGTGTTTTCCAAGAGTCGATGATCGAACTAAAAAAATCGGCGAAAAATTAAAAAATCATCGGAATCCAATGAACTAAGCAAGATTTTGAAGCTTTTCAAGCTGAATAGAATGAATTTCATCTGAAGCCAAAATTTAATTTAGAAAATTAATCACAGTTCTTTTATTGAACAAATTCATTTATAGAAAAATGTGAGGATTTAAAAAAAAAATGTATGCCCTTCGATATCTAAGCTGGAATAATAATATCAGTACATTTTGTCACAATGTATTTTTATTCATTGAAGAATATTTTTCACAGCCCTTTTTTGCTTTCTCTTGGGGATGAATACCAAGGTCTAAACTCAAACTAAGTGGGATTTAGAAGCTTCAGCGATCCCGAAAAGAATGAGCTCGAACCAAAGCCGAAATTTCATCAAGAAAAGTAATTGAAGCTATTTCAATGGTTTTTAAAATTTCATTTTGCATCAAATCTTTCAATCAATTTATCTTATTTTTTTCTAATATT
Source organism: Alloplasta piceator (assembly GCA_946863875.1). NCBI lineage: Eukaryota > Metazoa > Arthropoda > Insecta > Hymenoptera > Ichneumonidae > Alloplasta > Alloplasta piceator. The sequence continues at coordinate 355,947 of OX333072.1, forward strand.
CATTATGATTATTGTATAATATATAATATCATATATAATATTCATAATATTATAAAATCTAACAATAATAAATAATAAGTTTTTTTTTAAGTTAAATTAAAATTTAAAGATTCAATAAAATAGAAATTAATTGCTTAAATTTTGTCGAAAAAGCGACAAATTTTTGGTGGGTTGCCCGTTATATCGATTAGAATCAGTGTTTCGGGAGTACGCGAGCAGAGGGAATTTTTTTTCGGATGTCTCGCTGAACGACCTTCCTCCCCATTTGCGAGGCCGTTTACGGTTTCGGAGGTCAACGAATTCGGCGCCAACGTGGATTCGACAATCTCGCGGTCCACTGACTTGAATATACTTTGTGCACGTTATTTAAAAAAAAAAAAATCGTATCGCCCCATACGATTCTCTCGATATCTGGGATTTTTTGTGCTCTCGCAGTGCCATCATTCCAGAAAACCGGTACGAATATAACCTCCACTCGCCCGGGCACTTGCGCGATGCACTTTTTACGCCTTCTTTGCGTCGTCGGGATAATAATTTTTTTTCTTCTTTTTATGCTCCTTTCTCCTATCTTTTTTACACGACCGCGAGCGGGTGGAAAGGTTTTGGGCCCACCGCGACATGCCCAACGACACTTATAACACCCACTGAATCTATATATAGCGTCGAGAGATTCCAGAGGGAAAAATTCCTAAAAATAGAATTTTGCATCTTCGGTATGTCCGTTTTTAAAAAAAAATTTCCGCTTCCCCCCAATCTTTTAACGGTCACATTTTAGTCCCTTGGGGCGTGCCTATGAAAAACGCGTCAGAAGTCATTTTTTGAATAAATTAATCGTGCTCGATTTTGCACGAATTCACCGAAAATGAGTTTCTCAATCCAATTGATCCCTCCTGAGAATAATCATTCTCAGGAGGGATCATTCTTCATCGACAATCATTCAGTCCAGATCCGTTGAATCATTTTTTCGGATCTCCGTCAAGAACCTGAGGCCCTAAATGCGATGATGTGCTGCCGCATCTAATGAAAAGTTCAAATCAAATACTCGTGAGGAGGAAGGTCAGTGTGAGAATTAAATTTTTTTTTTATGCATTTCTTTGAAATATATATTTCCAAAAATATGCAGGTAAAATTTTGACCTAAAATTCTGAAAATTGACTGAATTACGGTCGCTTTAGTGAGAGCAGGCAAAACTTTAAACGCGTTTTTCTCAAAATGACTTTTTTTCCACCTTGGCCCAGAGAATACTCGAAAACTTACGAACCAATTTGCAATTTTTTAAATTTCGTATATTTATAATTATAATTGGTAAGTTTTTACGTAGACATTTTGAAAAATTTTGATTATTGCTATTTTTAAACCTGCTTGAATATCAAAAAAGCCTACAAAAAATTTTAAAATATGCAATTTGTCGGCATTTTGCAAATAATTTAAAAAAGGCTATGCATAAAACGATAGTTATATTCCTATAGAAATTAATATTTATTTATTTTTAGCTAATGCATCATTAAAATATAAATAAAACAATGTAGAGGATTTTTTTTGTCATTATGATAATCTATATCTATATCTGTTAATTTTTAAGATTTTTCAATAAAAATTGCTAGGAAGTAAGTTGAATGAATACTTAATAAAATAACAATAACCCGATCTTTAAATAATTAGTTATGTCTGTGAAATAAATTATCTAAAATTGACATTTTTTTCACCCCTTAACATAGGCTTCCCCTCTCCAAGAATTTCCGTTGTAATTATACACATTACACGACACCGCGACTGAATGGCATTTTTAATACACAATACACTTTACATAGTCGTCGTAAATCTGGCTCACCGGCGCCGAGATATTATCTCCCCAGACAATCTTCTTCGATATTCATAAGCGGTAATCAAGCCGTCGGATGAATGCTAAATTCAGAGCGGATATAATTGCACGTCGTTGGCAAATTGTAACATAATCGTCCGATGCCGCCTTATATCGTACTATTTTATTTTATTCGGCCTATTTAGTAAATTTTCTTCAATTTATTAGTAATCCTAGCTAACATAATAAATATGAAAATTTGTATGTTTGTATGTCTGTATGTTTGTATGTTTGTATGTTTGTATGTTTGTATGTTTGTATGTTTGTATGTTTGTATGTTTGTATGTTTGTATGTTTGTATGTTTGTATGTTTGTATGTTTGTATGTTTGTATGTTTGTATGTCTGTATGTCTGTATGTTTGTATGTTTGTATGTTTGTATGTTTGTATGTTTGTATGTTTGTATGTTTGTATGTTTGTATGTTTGTATGTTTGTATGTTTGTATGTTTGTATGTTTGTATGTTTGTATGTTTGTATGTTTGTATGTTTGTATGTTTGTATGTTTGTATGTTTGCATGTTTTTATGTTTTTATGTTTATATGTTTTTATGTTTGTATGTTTGTATGATTATTCAATGGGGATCCAATGGATAAAATCCCCTTAGGCAATTCGGCATTCATCTCCATTGGTTTTTGTGGGCAATGAGGAAGGAATGGCGACCATCAATGGAGATTCTTTCATACAGTAAAAAACTCCATTCGTCGCCATTGAAAAATCGTCATTCATTCCCCATTGCCAAAATAAGCGATGGAGATGAATGCCGAATTGCCCAAGGACATTTTCGCCATTGAATTACCCATTTGAAATCGAATAGGAATTTTCCAATGAGGATTGACTTCCCCCATATTGCAAACGGAATGGGGATTATCCCATGGGCATCAGTCGGCAAGAACTCCATGCAAGGATTTTTTCGACACCGACTTCTGCTAATATTCCGTGCTCACACCCGTCTAGATAAACATACTCTTCGCACAATCCGTATGGGAGTTCAGCGGGTTTCCGTCCTGCGACATCTCGCGCCAAGTCTCGGAACTAACGCGACGCGGTTTCCAATGGACATCTTTGGGTAATGCTGATCATTCACTTCATCCGCATTGACTTTCCAATGGACATCATTGGGTAAAGCTGATCATTTCGTTCATCAGCATTTGCCTTCCAATGGACACCATTGGGCAATGCTGATCGCTCGATCCATCCGCATTTGCTTTCCAATGGCCATCATTGAGTAATGGTGATCATTCGGTTCATCCGCATTTGCTGTCCAATGGCGTCAGTGGGAAATGGTGACTTTTCAATGGATATCCATTCACTGATCAATGGTCATTCCTATACGCCATTGACAAACGCGGAAATCTCAATGCGTCCCTATTCACTGTCCAATGGAGTCGTATGAGGACCATTGGTTGCCATTGACGATTCAATGGAGTTTTTTACTGCTGGCCGCGCCCTAGAGCAAGTCGTAGGAAAACTGCTATAATTACCAGCCCATCATATCGCACCAGTTTAGCGAATAAAAAAAACAAAATAACAAAAAAAGCCAAGACCTCCTCTTCGGAGGATGTTTCTTGTACTTTTTGTGAACAACTGTATTCAATATCCTCCGAAGACTGGATTTGTTGCACAACTTGCCAGAAGTGGGCTCATACTTTTTTGTAAAATATAAATAAAATAATCATTAATTACAATTTGTACATTGATTTTTACATTCAGTCTTCGTAACTATAAGTTTTTTCAAAAATAAGAAATTATTTGAATTTTATAATTTTTCAGTTTTAGAACGTGCCCGTTTTGCGCCGGAATCCGAAATTTTTTGCGTGCCCGTTTTGTCTCATGTTATAAATGTTGCCTCTATATGATATAAAAAAATTAATTAATTGTTAATTATACTTTTATCAATGATAATTAATATCGGCCTAATAGACAATTTATTAGGCTCATATTCGGAGAAAACGCAAAAATTTCATTTCAATCACATAAATCCTCTTTCCGGATTGCACCCGCTGATTTACGAAGATTCACTCATTGTTTTTTTTCTTCATATTTTCAACAAATTCTTTCCAACATTTTTTTCCTTATTTCATCCACGATAATTTCTCTTAATTTTGATCAATCCGTTATACGCAGTCAGGAGACCGAAAAAAGCGATTTTTCGAGCATTTTTTCTGGAAAGACATTTCAATTTATCAACGTAAAATTTTATACACATATTTCCGTAACTTTTAAATCTATTTTGAATTTTTTCTTTATAAAAAATAATGATTCTTAAAGCCGCTCTATATAGCCCATCTTCGGGAGATCCTCTAAAAAAAGGCGTCTCGCGGTGAGCACGATATATCACTTGATTGGAGAAACCATAATAAAAGATTTCGTTGATATAAAGTATAATCTAGTATTTAATCGAAGGAATAAGTAAAATATCTACTTTTAACGAAATAACGGCTGCTCAAAAAAATATTTCGATTTTTGATAAAGATTTTTGCCCCAACTAGTATATAAAGTGGAAAATATTTATCAGTAAAAAAAAACCTTCGATTCAATACTAAAAAATATATTTGTAAAACTTGCTCAACGACTTCAAAATACAGTTTTGAGAAAAATGCGTTCAAAGTTTCAAAAGCACATTACACATGGTAGTCACGGGTTTACAAATATGCCTGTAACTTGGAAAATATTTGTCGTATTGACATAAAATTTTCTGTGCTTATACTTTTAAATATATGTACATTACGAAAATGAAATTAAAAAAAAATATTTTTTTTCAAAATGCTGACTGCGCCCCTTAAATCCACTCTCTGATTAATGAAATAATATTTCTGAACTATACTTTTTTTTACTTCATCGAATAATAGAGCTGTTATGGAAACGTATTGAGGGTTATTCGCGAACTATAAAAATATAGCATTTCGCTTATTTGGATTCATTACTCACGAGTGAGGTGTACTACACGGCGATCGCGGATAGTCACGGTTTTTCAACTCAGCGATCAACTCGAGGTGGACGGTGGGATGCGGGTAAGCAAAAGTCCTTGTCGCGAGGAGAAAGAGTCTCCTTTTGTGAAAAATAAGAATTTGAAAAAAAATAAATAAATAAAAACATTTTTGCGTTCTGTTGTACCTGAAACTCTCCCTCTCTCTTTTTCTCTCTCAACCGAACTCCACAGGTTCATCCGGATTAATCGCGAAAAAACGACCAGAGGTCTCGCGTATCCTGTACAGCGCGGCATATGACGTAGTTCCTTTGACGACATATATACAGGCAGGGGGGGGGGGCAAAATGGACACCATACGAGGATAACGCAGCTTTGACAAGGGCAAAATGGACACCCTGAACACTTCAGGGTGTCCATTTTCCTGAAATTTTGTTTTTTTTTTCTGAAAATTCAAGTAAACGAAGAAAAACGTCGAAAAAACGATCCCCTTCGCCTCTCACGTCATCTCAATATTCAAGACACTTGGACCAAGTTCCTTGGCGTATTTTTGCAATTAAATTTTTGGCGAAATCCAATTCAAATCGTGGTTACATTGTCTGATATATTTTTTACCATTATGGAGATGAGCCGTTTTGCCCCAGGTACCTCATTTTGCTCAGGCCCTCAGATTATCCAAATATTGTAGTAAAAGTGGGTTATGTAATACTATTCGAGTATGTTGAGGTGTTTTTTTTTTCTAATGCCATGAGATGAATGACAATTGTTAAAAAAAAATTCCCACTTTTCACGGGAAATTGTTATGAAAATATTAAATCTAGATCGAATTTCGGTAATTATTGCAAATCAGGGCTCCAGCTGGAAATCGCTTGATTTTTTTTTTAATAGTCAATATAGATCTAGGGAATGTGTAATTACCGATTTCAAGTGGCGGGGAGGGGCAGGGAGAGGGGTAAAAAATTGTTTTTTCAAAATTTTCAAAAAATTTATTGCGAATCGTGGGGTCATTTCCCTTGGGTCATCAGATCCTTGCATAACTTTTTTTCGCATTGATTCCACTTCAAGAATAGCCTAATTTTTTAATAGATTTTTTTGGTCACTCCTTTAGGTGGCGCGACGATCATTTTTGTGTAAAAGATGGATAACTGAAAAAACACCATTTTTGAAATTCTGCAATTTTTTCCACAGATTTTGGGTAAAAAATAAGTAATTTGTATCATAATTAGAAAGTGAGCCACGGTTGCCTCATATTTTTTTGAATAATTTTCTTTTTTTCAGTTTCTAAAATAAAAAAAAATAAAATGGATTCTCAATACCTCTTACATAAGTAAAAAAATAAAATTAAAATAAAATACATTTTAGCAAATTTTGGTATTTTCCATATTTTTCCAAATAAATGAAAAAAAACTTTTTTTTCAATAAAATACTTCAATAAAAAGGGATAACTGAAAAAATACCAATTTTCAAATTCTGCAATTTTTTCTACATATTCTGGGTCATAGATAAGATAATAATCAACTTTTTTCAGTTTTTAAAATAAAATGAAAAAATTGATTCCTAATACCCCTTACATGAGTCAAAAAATAAAATAAAAATAAAACGTGTCTTGGAAAATATGCTAAATATCAAAATTTACCAAGATATATTTTATTTTTATTCATCTTTTAAAAAATTAGGATGTTTCTGAAGTGGAATCAATGCGAAAAAAAAGTTATGCAAGGATCCGATGACCCGGGGGAAATGACCCCACGTTTTCACTTGGAATGCCCCATATACACATACATATATATACACATTCTTTAAGTCGTCATTGACCAGTAGAAAAAATTCAAGCGTCGAGAGAAAGACATTTTTTTACCACCCCTCTGCCCTCCCCCGCCTCTGCCCCTCCCCTCACTTGAAATCGGTCATTACACATTTTCCAAGTCGACATCTACCAGCAAAAAAAAATTCAAGCAATTTCCAGCTGGAGCCCTGATTCCCGTAGTAAAAAAACTCCATTGAATCGCCAATGGCAACCAATGGTCCTCATACGACTCCATTGGACAATGAATGGGGACCCATTGAGATTTCCGCATTTGTCAATGGCGTACAGGGCTGACCATTGATCAGTGAATGGGTATCCATTGAACATCAAATGCGGATGAATCGAATGATCATCATTACTCAATGATGCTCATTGGAAAGCCAATGCGGATGTATCGAGCGATCAGCATTGCCCAATGGTGTCCATGGGAAGGTAAATGCTGATGAACGAAATGATCCGCTTTACCCAATAATGTCCATTGGAAAGTCAATGCGGATGAACTGAAAGATCAGCATTTCCCACAGATGTTCATTGGAACCCAAATGCGGCTAACGATGAAATGATCAGCATTTACCAAGGATACCCATTGAATAATAAGTAACTACGAATTATACAATAATGATCAACATTTATCAATAATGTCACTTCATTGACGACTGATCGAATGGTGATCAGCATTCGTTAACGATGTTGCAATCCATATTCGAGGTTCAATGCAGAACAATTGAACCCATCGATCGATGAGAATTTTTCCGAATGCGATATTTCTCAAACGGCGGTGAATTAATAAAATTAAGTAAGAGTAGATGTCGCTGATTCTCATATATGAACCAAATATTTTCTTCAATTGTAATAAATGCTGATGATTATATCGATGGTCAATCAGTTTAAAATATAATATAATAGTTTAAAATAAAATATAATATAATATATTTAAAAAAAATATATTATATACTGCTCATCAAGTGCGCGTACGTTTGGGATAAATGATTTTTAAAACCGTTTATTTTTAACATATACACATAATTTTATCAGCCCCTCTCAACTCGATTTGTGAGAGGAGAAACGTATATACTTTCATTATCAATCGTCATCTGAATACACTTACAATCTATTTCCTCAATTCTGAGCTTCAATAATTTCTATTAAATGTAATATATATATATACATATATATACATATATGATTGCTATATGATTGCTATATATGATATATGATATAATTATTGGTCGTTATGCTAATATTAGCATTATGATTAACCTTACTTACTGATAACTTACTTGATTATTTAATGCGTAATTCCATGTATATATAGCAATCATATGAAAGAATCTCCATTGATGATCCCATCCCGTAGTAAAAAACTCCATTCGTTGCCATTGAAAAATCCCCATTCATTCCCCATTGCCAAAATAACCAACGGAGATGAATGCCGAATTGCCTAAGGGGATTTTCGCCATTGAATTCCCCATTTGAAACGGAATGGGGATTATCTAATGGGGATTCAATGGAGACAATCCCCTTCGGCAATTCGGCATTCATCCCCATTGGTTATTTTGGCAATGGGGAATGAATGGGGATTTTTCAATGGCGATGAATGGAGTTTTTACTATACGAAAGAATCTCCATTGCTGTTCGCCACTCATTACCCATTGCCCACAAAACCAATGGATATGAATGCCGAATTTTCTAAGGACATTTTCGCCATTGAATTCCCCATTTGAAACGGAATGGGGATTATCCCATGAGGATTCAATGGAGACAATCTCCCTAGGTAATTCGCCATTCAGCTCCATTGGTTTTTGTGGGCAATGGGGAATAAATGGGATCATCAATGGAGATTCTTTCATATGATTGCTATATATACATGGAATTACGCATTAAATAATCAAATGATGTAAGTTATCAGTAAGTAAGGTTAATCATAATGCTAATATTAGCATAACGACCAATAATTATATACGCATTATATATATATATTATTACATTTAATAGAAATTATTGAAGCTCATATATGCAATTTCCGAGATAAAATAATGAGCGTATAGAATCAGTTGCATATATATATTTTATTTACTTATCATTGTTAATTCATACACTCTTTTTAAGAATCTATCGACTGATTATTTTGATCATTTCATCGTTAGCCGCATTTGGGTTCCAATGAACATCTGTGGGAAATGCTAATCTTTCAGTTCATCCGCATTGACTTTCCAATGGACATCATTGGATAAGGCGGATCATTTCGTTCATCAGCATTTACCTCCCCATGGACACCATTGGGCAATGCTGATCGCTCGATACATCCGCATTGGCTTTCCAATGAGCATCATTGAGTAATGATGATCATTCGATTCATCCGCATTGGCTTTCCAATGAGCATCATTGAGTAATAATGATCGTTCGATTCATCCGCATTGGCTTTCTAATGAGCATCATTAAGTAATGATGATCATTCGATTCATCCGCATTTGATGTTCAATGGATACCCATTCACTGATCAATGGTCAGCCCTGTACACCATTGACAAATGCGGAAATCTCAATGGGTCCCCATTCATTGTCCAATGGAGTCGTATGAGGACCATTGGTTGCCATTGGCGATTCAATGGAGTTTTTTACTACGGGTCGGCAAGAACTCCTTGCATGGATTGTTTGGACACCGACTTCTGCTAATATTCCGTGCTCACACTCGTCTAGATAAGCATACTCTTCGCATAATCCGTATGGGAGTTCAGCGGGTTGCCGTTCTGCGACATCTCGCGCCAAGTCTCGGAACTAACGCGACGCGGTTTCCAATGGACATCTTTGAGTAATGGTGATCATTCAGTTCATCCGCATTTACTTCCCAATGGACATCATTGGGTAAAGCTGATCATTTCGTTTATCAGCGTTTGCTTTCCAATGGGCATCATTGAGCAATGGTGATCATTCGGTTCATCCGCATTTGTTGTTCAATGGACGTCTTTGGGCAACGGTGACTTTTCAATGGATATCCATTCACTGATCGATGGTCGTTCCTATACGCCATTGAAAAATGCGGAAATCTCAATGGGTCCCCATTCATTGTCCAATGGAGTCGTATGAGGACCATTGGTTGCCATTGGCGATTCAATGGAGTTTTTTACTACGAGATTTATTCCCCATTGCCAAAATAACCAATGGGGATGAATGCCGAATTGCCTAAGGGGATTGTCTCCATTGAATCCCCATTAGATAATCCCCATTCCGTTTCAAATGGGGAATTCAATGGCGAAAATCCCCTTAGGCAATTCGGCATTCATCTCCATTGGTTATTTTGGCAATGGGGAATAAATGGGGATTTTTCAATGGCGACGAATGGAGTTTTTTACTACGGGATTCGCAATAATTACCCGAATTTTTTGAGTGGGTGAGTTTATTTATAGGTATATCAATGCCAATTATAATTATAATTACCTCATTTTTTAATTTGTGATTTTTTGTTCCTCAAATTTGTTATTGTGTCCACCCCCCCCCCCCCCCGCTCCCCACTCCCCTATATTTAAAATAATAAGCCCAATTTTCATGCGAGACAATTGAATTGTGCGACAAGTGGCTTCTCTATGTATTACAACGATAACTTCCTATGTATTACAACGATAACTTCTAATGTCTTAAATTTTTGTTTTTTTTCAATAAGTTTTGAAGATGTCCATTTCGCCCGTCTTCCCCTATATTTATATATACTACCGCGCGCATTTAATCGCTGATCAATGGACAAATTCGTTTATTCTTCAGTCAGATTATTTCTCCGGCGAAATTAATTAATTATCGGAAAATTATTCGTCACAAATGTCACAATTTAACGAATAAAATGCAGAACGATGTGACAAACAAAAAGAGCTAAGATTAATAAATGCATCTGCATTCTGCACCCACGCTCAATGATCGAACGTCAAGTTATTGGAGTGCACTTATGAATCACGATGTTGCAAAATGCTCGATGGATGATCGAATCAGCGTGGAATATTTTTCAATCGACGACCTGGATTAACCTTTCGGTGTCTCGGTCCACGGTTTTTACTATTTCCAACAGGATCTGAAAAATTCTTCGCAACCGAGGAGTTACGAGGAATCATTCGAATAATTCCTCAGGGATTTTTTCTATTTGAATAAAATCACAAAAAAAATATAAATTCATTGAAATAAATTAATAAATTCAAGATCCAATATTGAAGGCTGAAATCAATCATTTTTCCATTATATTGAACGCTATATCGTAGAGCTTATTATTAATTATCCCACGTCAAGCTGCTCATTTGTTCCCGATTGCGGAATGCAATTCCGCTCTTGCGAATTTTGTTTTCTTGTTTCTTTTTATTTATTCTTCCGTGTCACTTCTCATCGAGATCTCTTTCCAGAACGTTCACCAAGGTCTTTATTTTCCATGCCAATTAAAGTCTCCTCCCGACATTCGCGACGAAGACAAGAAAAACTCACGGACTTGAGTCACGACTCGCGAAACTTGTACATAGACGCCAAAGTACCGACCTGAGAATCCAAAGCTTTTGCGATAAGCGCTTATAGCCAAAGAGAGGAGACGGAAAATCATTGGAATTCACGGCACGCACGAAATTCTCCGCGATCGCTCGCGATGTTCGTTCGTAATTATCCACACTTTAGTCGCGATCTCCCGGCCGCGATCGCGACTCTTTTTTGGCTTCAGGGGCGACAAAAACTTCATATCCGCGATGGACAAAGCGAAATTCAACAAAGCTAGCGCGGCTACCGCGCTCAAACTCAAAAGAAATAAAGAAACAGTGGATGACCATCGGTCGAGCAAACTGGATGGAAGACAAGAGAGCGAACGGCCTCGAATCATTCCAAGACAAGTTGCGAAAATCTCACCAAGAAAAATGGATTCAGTGGATAACTCTATTTTCCTCTTTATTTTAATTTTCTGGACACAGTTTGTGAAATATTGAGAATTAAATATTAGATCTTGATTAAAGAAAAATTATGACGATGGAATTTTTTTTTATTCAAAAAATATATACAACATCATGAAGAAAAATATGGAAAATAAAAAAGAGAAGAGAGCGAATGGTCTCGAATTATTTCAAACCAAGCTCCAAAAAATTCACTAGAAAAAATGGATTCGGTAGATTACTCTATTGTCTTCCCTTTTTGAATTTTCCGGACACTAATTGTCAAAAATTGAAAATTAAATATTGGATCGTGATTAAAGAAATATTATGCACCATCGAATTTTTTAAATTAAGAAAAATATTTATAAATATAATTAACAAAGTTATATTATATCTTTTATATATTAATATAAATTATAATAATTGAAAATTCAAATATATTATTATTATTATTATTATTATTATTAAATCTATTGATATGAATTATAATAATTAAAAATTAAAATAGATTAAAATAATTAAAAAAATCTAAACAAATTTGCTTTCCGGATAATCGAGATTGTGCGAACCGGTTGAATCTCGATGCTTGAAACGATCGTCAGAAGAGGAAGCTGGAAATGTTGATCCGGGCGAATGGATCGGCACTCGAGGCCGGATGTCACGCGTGATCTAGCATGGCCGATGATGATTTCGTATCAACGTACGTGACTTATTTTTCTCGTCGTGAGCCGCTCCGGACGAGCGCGAGAGGAAGTTCCTCGTTTACCGAGCCGGATATCTGGGGCTCCTCCTCCGGTCTGCCTCATCGCGTGTCATCAATTTCACTCGGACGTTCAGCAAAGTGTTTTGTACAGTTCATAAAATGTCTAGCTTATCTTTATGTCGTCGTACAATGGATCGTCTCAAATAAAACTTTATTTTTACTTCCTCTCCGATTAAATCAAAGTTTTTCGATCGAACAGCGATTTCGCCATCTAAAAAATTACACAAATCATTGGTTCACCAGGAAAATCTCTTTCTCTCTTGTCTATTTCACAGCGATGAAATCGGAGAAGCGGTGACGCGAGATTCGTACGGATTATTATCCAAACGGAAATTCCAATCCTGTCTTTTCGCTCCGAAATGGAGAAGCAAGAGGGAAGGGCCGAGAGAGAGCATTCCCGATTGAAATTGCTCGTCATTCTCGAATGCTCGTTGCTAGGTTGTTGTTTAATGTCAGCCGTGTTGGTAACACAACGAAGGTCCGGCGAACAGCCGCGCTGAGGTCCGCCAGCTTCGAGATCTCCCGTAGATCGTGTCCGGCGATAATGTTACGTTGCGTTGTGTTTGCCCACTAGACGAAAGACACGTAACACAGCGCTCGGACACTTCCGCTTCTCTTTCGTTCAAAAATACACGCTCCAACCTCCATACTCGTACCCTCCGAGTACCGATTTTTCACACGGTCCCATTTGTATACCCTTGTAGACGATAAATTGGCATACACGATGGGAGCCTCGATCCCCCCCCCACGGAAATAAAGTATAGTCAAAAGTATATTTTTCCATCTGAGATATATATATGATGGATAAAAAATGAATGTATGCTTTGTATGAATTATATATGAGGGACATAGAACTTTTGGCCGTAGTAAATGTCCTGTTTTTTGTATATGGTTCATATAGAAGCTATTTTGTCAGACTTATATTGATGATGTATCCAATATATATCTTTTATATATTGGTAATATATCCAATATACATCTTTTATATATTGGCAATATATCCAATATAAATCTGACATTATATAAATCATACATCCATGTATGTATACAAAATATATGTTAAGTTTATTATTCTTATATTTCTGATGTATGAATTACAAGTTTAATTTATTAAAAATATAATAAAACATTGATTTGCCATGGGAAATTAAAATTCGAACACATTAAGTTAGAGGCCATGGTTGGGTGACTGATTCCATCGATTAAAATTTTCTGCCGTTGACGCTAACAATTGCGCCAGCGACGATTTGGAATATTCTTGTATCGAAATGTTCTAATAGTAGTTGTATCACTTTCAACGATTCGTCGTTCACTATTATCAACCATACTAACGTACAGATTATTATTGGTACGTTATTATTATTAGTACCTTTTTCATAACTAAATTCATTATCGATGACCATCGAAATACATAGATCTTGATCATCACAAAAACTCAAAATATTATTACGCTTATACGTCAATCCGGGCCCTACTTGACCATCGGTTGACATTAATTTCCGAAGATAACAACACGAACGGCGTGGACACCTAGATATGACACCTATATATACCATTTTATATATAAACATATAAAATGTATATATATCGTGACACATTAATCGTGATATATAATCGTGACATATTGAAATATATATGTAAGAAACATAAGTCAAAGACTAAACTCAAAGACTATGGAGTTTGAGAGAAAATGTTAAATATGAAAAAAGTAGCGTGTAGGTATACACGGAATCGCCTGGAATTATTTCAAAATTTTCCCATTTTTTTTTTTTTTTTACTATTGTGGCTCCAGCGAACAATTTCATCTGTTTGAAATTTCCGTACTTCGTGATAAAATAAAAATCTGAAAAAATTCAGCAATATTTGGCATGCTTTGAGTAATAATGATCAATAATACTTATTGATCATTGTTCATCATTGTTGAATAAATTATTTAAACAATTGTTTAACGAATTATTTAATGACTTTTGGACAATATTATTATTGATAATTGTTGCTTATAGCATGCCAAATATTGCTGAATTTTTTCAGATTTTTATTTTATCACAAAGTAAGTACGGAAATTTCAAACAGATGAAATTGTTCGCTGGAGCAAAAATAGTAAAAAAAAAAATTCATGGGAAAATTATGAAATAATTCCAGGCGATTCCGTGTATACCTACGCTACTTTTTTCATACTTGACACTTTCTCTTAAGCTCTATAGTCTTTGAGTTACGTTGCATTTTTCAAAACTTGCCTTTTTTAGCCAAAAGTGTTGCGCTCGATTTGCGATGGTCGAAAAAATGCCGAAAACCGGTCACTTTCAAAAATTCATACCAGGTCGAAAAAAAATAGTAAAACAAATAAAAATAAGGGAAACAAAGCTGAATTTCTTCCCGTCAAAACGCTATTTAAAAACTTCGATTATAATTTTTTTACGGAGTTACGCAACTTCTAGTGCGACAAGAAATATCGACAAGGTGTATCCAAACTTTTGAGCGGGGGGGGGGGTGTATATCGCGTGAATATCGAGTTAGTTATTTTGGTGTTTCGAGTTAATGGGACACCCCGTATATACGCATCTCGATGCACAAAAATACACGACGTTAACGTCGGGACGAGAATCTCGCGAGCTCGCGAATAGCTCAAACGCCACGTGTTTCCTGCGTAGGACCGAGGCACTTTGACAAGCTCTCACGTTTGTATCGTATATGCCAACGAATCGTAGCGCTGCTTGGGTCAAGGCAAAGCTCGCAATCACGATTTAGCGTGGAATCAAGGCGGGAGGGCGAGAAATACAAGCGAGAACCGTGGAACAAATGGAGACGCCTCGTGCGTGTTTTCACGCTGAAAACGACACGATAAAATATACCAGTGTGTTCGTGTGACTCGAGTCTCGAAGGGAAACACGAGCGCCTTCATCGTGTACTCGTCGAGCGGGCGCCTGAGTCTCGAGATCCCCGAACATTTGAATTTCAAATTTTCCAACGTATTTCGCAGATATATACGAATTGCACTATTATAAATTTATATTTATGAAACAATATAGTTTTACGGATGAAATGATGAAAAAAACGAATTTGAGAAATTTGAAAAAATTACTGAAATACGTGCTGTGTCTTGGGATCTTTTTTTGGGCTCTCCTCTTAATAATTAAAAATTAAAAATAATTTTGAAATAATTTGAAAATTTTGAGAATTAGTTTTTAATAAGTTGAACGTTCGAAATTCCAAGATCATTATTCTTCTTCATCAATATTAAATCACGTAGATTAATTTCTTTGCGTTAATTCTCGAAAATCATTATCCATCGAAATTGTACGTGGAATGTGGAAAAAAAACTGTCACAGATTTGAGGTTAAGAGTGTTCACTGACTCGTACCGCTAACCCGGAAGTTTTGCGGGTAATGTCGGAGTTTCGAGTTTCAATTGGAGTTTTGAAAAACACGCGCACGAGCGTCCCGGGGTTTCCTCATGAAACACAAAAGTCCCGGTCGAGTTTCCCTCGCCACGAGAAGCCGGTCGTTATTTTTACAACGCATTGTTTAACTATATATAAGAAGGACTTGAACCTTTTCCTTATTTCCCTACCAAAAATATGTACATCTCCACTGAACCGTGGCGTTTCCATAATCCCACCAAATAAAAAATCTAACAGAATAAATTTCCACCAAATAATAACGCTCTTGTATAATATATCTACCACGAAATCTCTCAGACACGCGACGGCTCTCCCATTTTACAAGTCCACTGGATCACGAGTCTCCGGGTTCTTCATTCCTGCGATCTCTTTTTTACCGACCGCCGGGTGACTGTGTTTTTCCAATGGGGCGGGCTCCTCCGGGCTCCAGGGTCGGTAAGCGACCGACCGAATTGACTAGCCGGAGATTCGTTACCCGGTAAACTTTTCAAATGGCTTGAGCTGTCAAGTGGTAGAGATTTCGTGGTAGAGATGTTACCGGAGACCCGTTGACCGGGAGACTTGTTTTGTGGTAGAGATATTATTCGAGAGTTATTATTTGGTGGAGATTTATTTCGTTAGGCTTGTTATTTGATGGAAAATATTTGCAGGGGTTATTAAAACGCTTCTGTTTTGCAGAGATGTTATTCGGTAGACTTGTTAATCGGTAGTGATGTGACGGTAGTGTTTTATCATGGTAGAGATGTATTTCTGGTGGCGAAATAAATGCCAGAGCTGTAAATGTGCCACGGCGTCACACAGTCGATCAGCCACGCTGCAGCATAACGGTCCACGGATAACGAAGGTATGCGTTGTATGCCGGACAAAGTGTCCTTTATTTCACGGAATCCTTACGTAAACGTTTGCGTACTCTTGCAAGGGTACTGTACTTATTCTCTATAACTATAATGTTCAAATGAGAGGAAATGAAGCTTGAATGCCGGAAAAATTTGATTGTAGCTCCTTTAAGTGAAATCAAATTTTAGGTAAAAAAAATATTTACTTGAATAAAATTAATTTTAACTCAATTTTGAATTTTTTTTTAAATAATGATTCTCAAAACCGGTGTAGCGGATCTCCGCGAGCTCCTCTTAAAAAATACGTCATGTCGCGGTGTCGAGCACGATATAGATATCTCTGGATTAGATCATCCAAAATAAAAATAAAAACAAAAGATTACGTTGATACGAGGTATAATCTAGCATTTTATAGAAAGAATAAGCGAAATATCAATTTTTATCAAAATGGCGGATTCTCAACAAAAAAAATCGATTTTTGATGAAAATTTTTGCCTCATTGTTTGTCAAAAAGAAAATATGTATCGGCAATAAAAAAGTTCGATTAATTACTAAAAAATATATACTCATAAAGCTTGTATAAAAATTTGAGACTGATCGGTTATGACGTAACTTGAAAAATATTTGTCGAATAGACATGAAATTTGTTGTGTACATACCCAAATATACCTTTGCACATTACGAAAATGAAATTGAAAAAATCAATTTTTTTGAAAATCCTGACTGCGTATAACCCCTTAAGGATATGGACGACGATCGTCGTGCGAGTGTGCCTCTTGATGGACTCACGGTCGAGGATCCCTCCTGGCATTGATGCTCGACGTTTATTATGTATCGCCGAGTAATATGATGTATATAGTACATCCACCGCTTGGATGAGTCTAGTCCGCGAGCTCGGAGCTCGCGGGGAATAACGAGGTTTCACGCTGGGGGAATGAAATCGGCTCGTCGTGTACACCGGCTCGGTATTTGAGCCTGAACGATGCTCACTCCCGCCCACGCGAAAAATGAGTCTCAAGTTGCATTTTTTCGTTTCTTCCTCCATCTCTGTGCGTGGACGTTATGCGAGTGCCCGTGTAAACGCGCGAACGCGAATGATTTACCGGTCAGTGTATGTTGTATATTACACACTATACATCCATGAAGTATTCCGAGTTGAATTAACATTTTCTTTTTTAAATTTTCCTTCCTTTACAACCTGAAAAAACAATTTATTTTGAGGAAATAAAGTTTTCCAATTCATTTGAATATCAAATGATTTCGATTCGATGAATATTTTTCCTCGGTGCATCATTATTAACATAATTCTAACAAAATATACTTTTTAATGGGACAATTTATGTAAAACGATCTAAATTGATCTAAAAATGTAATATATTTTGGAAAAATCCTCCAATCATTACACAAGAGATCTTTAAATTGACAAAAGCGTTTTTTGTTTGTTTAATCAATCTTCAATGTTTTTCCCGCTTGATTTTTTAAAATAAAAACTTCTTTTAATTTAGCTCGCCCTTTTGCACGAGGAAGGCTTCTAGAATAATCCCCATGGGTAAAATGATCCCTACTGATTTTTTCGAAACTAGCTTCATCTGGCAAACGACGAATACAATACACTTCGCAAATAATACCACAAAACCGATATCCAGTAGGCTGATCTAAGTTCATTGCATTTTGCACATTCAAAATATAAATTTTTTCGTTGTTTCTTTTATTTGGCTGTTATTGATGCAATATCATCGTTTCTGTGAAGTATGATTTTATATAGACTCGATTCAAAATAGAGTCAAGGTAGAGTTTGATCAACGCATCACGCATCAGAATGTCGGTTGGGGCAAAACGATCTCCCACCGTGTGTTCAAAATGGTCCCCGGATCATTTTATCCCGCTTAATTTTACTTTGTTGCAGAAGTAGTAGATTCCGATGTGACTTTTATGGGGTTTAACTGTAAAACTTAGTATTTTTTATGATAAGATAAAACAAAAATATGTTAAATCGTTTGGATTCACTTCTCTCGATACTCAGGGATCATTTTACCCCATGGGGAGAATCATTTTACCTCAAATGGGAGGATCTTTTTGCCCGGACTTGTGTACAAAATGATGTTTTTGTAAAAATTGAAAAGAATATTGAATACTTGAAAATTGAAAGCTCAAATACTTGATAGAATCGTTAAATTATTAGTTGAATAACTACGATTTCACTGTATATTGACGGAAAAAATTACATTTCGATCCTTAATATTAAAAAAGCATTTTTTACTCAAAGGGACTATTTTAGATTTTCTCCTAGCGACATTATAAAAATGTATTGATATATATTATTTATTATATTTATTTACTATTATTGCCCATCTATTTCTCGTGGAATGCCCCATATATGACATACAGTATGCTCATCCTTGCGATATACTGAACCCTCGAGTGAGCTCTCTCGACGTTCACATTCTCGTAGCGAAAGAAAAAAACGGTTTTCTCCGTTGAGGCGCGAGCAAAGAAGATCACGAGACCCACGGGAGACGGTAAAATACTCTTTGGACGGTATAATAAATTACCGATCGTCATTTCACCGGGACTTCCTTTATCTCCTTCGCAATTTTCTGCTCCTCCTCCCTTTTCTCTCAAAGACGAATCTTGTTAAGGGGGAATCAGATTGTGGAAAAAGAGAAAAAACTCAAAACGCTCGCCTTGAGGAAGGTCCAGGTCTTTCGGGTCACTGATCCCGCTTCTCTTATTGTCTCTTCCTTTTTTTAAATTTGCATCTCCGGATAATATTCCCTCTTCCTCGACAAAATTATTAATTACCGATCTAACTTTGTCCCTAAATTCTTTTTGTTAATCTTATTGTTATTTTATCGCAGTAGGAAATCCTGAAAATATAAAAAAGTCATCTTCGATGTTTAAGGACATCCTTAAAGTCTAAATTCACGATCAAATAAAGTCTTAAAAATGAAGTCTATGAAAATTAAAATAAATTGATTATAAAGTAAATGAAAAATTCAGTCATTGGTCTCATGAAACTGATATTATATATTTTCCTTTTCAATTTGATCTCAGTAGGGAAATGTTCAATTTTTAAGGACATCTTTAAATTCTGAATTCGCGATCAAAAGCCTTAAAAATTAATTACAAAAAAATCGAATTGAATTGATTATAAATTAAATCAAAAATTTGAGCCATCGACCTCGCAATAAGACTGAACCATAAAAAGCAGATCGTGCTCGTCATCATTTGTATTCAAAGCTTACAACGAAATAAAAACGAGAAATGTTCTTTTTCTATTCTACTTTTTTTGGCCACTTTTGGTAAAATAAATGTCCTCTCAGCCCACCCAATATGATGAAATTTTTACGCGCGATCATCCGCCCGTAAATTACATGCCGAATACAAATCGCAAGGCCCGTAAGTGACGTATAAAAGACAAAAAGAAGGCCCCGACGAAACGGGCAAATGTGTTTGCTGCTGTTGCTGCTGCTGGCACAGGAAATATACGTCTATGAAAGTTATGCTTGCAAACATTCGAGTATTTTGCCCACGCGATTTATACCTTGGAATCCTAACGGCCGTCAGTACCACACAGGTAACACAATTTTTTCCCTCTCTCTCTCTCTCTCTCTCTCTCTCTCTCTCTCTCTCTCTCTTACTATCCCTTCTCACTCAATTCTCCGTGTGATCGTGATCTCGACTTTGAGAATTTGCCATCGCGTGCTCCCAAATACGATTGAATGTAAATTTATAGGAATTTACCCTCTGGACAATGTGTTCATAATTTTATTTGGACACGTGTGTACAAGAGTTTTTGTCTGTAGAAAGAAAGTGGGGCAAAATGGACCCAATAAGAAGAGTAAGCAGCTAAGCTGTTATGCATCGTTTAAACTCGTTACTTTTAATCTAAACAGTACCATTTTTAGGGATCTTATTGAGCGTCGAAGGAAAAAAGTTGGGGCCAAATGGCCAATAGCCTAAAATTTTGGTTTTTTTAAAAAATGAAGTAAAAGCTCACTTTTAGACTTTTCAGATCATGTTAATATTCGAGATAACTGGACTAAGATGCTTGGAGCGGAATTCAATTTTAATCGTAGTTAAGTTATTTTAGACTTTTTTACGATTATAGAGTCGCCCGTCTGATTATATAGCCCTAAATATCAAGTCAAAAATAGGCACTACAAGAAAATCAAGTACAAAATTGATCTTATACTGGAATATCTATTTACAAAAATATCCTTTGATATAATATCCGTAGCTACACATCCACATAAAATTGCGAGGATAAACTTTCAATTCAAATCTAGCTTTTTGCTTTGTTTATTATACTAGGGTCCTACACGCGCGCTCACTCGCGCGACTGTTTTCCTATCGCGCTGCAGCGCTTCAGCCGAAAATCTTTCATACTTGAACCTCACAGGGTTCGCGTTGCCTGAGAAAATTGAATATGTTATTTGCGATAAGAGCTTTGCCAATAACCATTTCGGGACACTTGAAAATTTGAAAAATCGACGGAAAAATAAAAATCTCGTCGTTTTCGTTCCGTTCGGAAAAAAATGTTGACCTTCAGCCGGGGTCAAGAATCAGCGAAAGTAGATGGCAAATGGACAGACTTCATGGCGCCGAAAAATCATTATTTTTTCTACTCATTTTTATTCACATCTCAGACCGCTGATCAAGAATATCCTTTAATAAAGATGAAATTCCTATGAGAAACAGGAGGAAACACTGTTTTTATTAACTTTGAGGTTCAGGCTAAGAGAATGAGACGTCGGGAAGAGCGAAATACAACGGCATTGTTGTCAGTATATCGTGAAGATACATGATGAATTATGCGTAGAACGAAAATGACAATACTTTCATTTTTTCATCGAACTTTTAAATTTTCACGCCTCTCGAAAGGGGTTGAGTTGGGTTGTTGTGAACCATAGCCATTTCTTATCTCGTCTTTTTGCTTTGATCCTCGGATTATCGAAATATTTTAATAAAGGTCAAAATACTATTAGAGCATTTTAGGGGGTTCTTTATTTTAATGCAATGAGAATGACAACATTTTTTAATCTACGAACTCTTCATAGGCAATTGTCATGAAAATGTCATTATCGAGATCGAATTTAGCGTGGGTGAGTCCATTTAGGTAATTTAGATCTTTCGTAATGATAATTTTCTCATTTTATTATTTTTTTATATTTTCGATTGTTTTGGTCATTTTCGATGGTTTTAGTTTTGCCTGCGGTGTCCATTTTGCCCCACTTTTCTCTGCATAGACGAGGCTAAAGCATACAGCATCTCTCTCTCGTTGTAATATTAAAAATAGGTATTTAAATGTATATAGTAATAAGGCACGCGGAAGAATCAATCACCACGCCCTCTCGTTCTCCACAAGATCGTTTATTGTTTCTCGTTATTTCCTTGCACAACGCAAATGACGGAGAAATATAAAATTATCAGCATCAAGTTAAACAAAAAAAAATAGCTTTGGATCTCCTTATCCATCTTTCGATCAAATTCCACCCCCTTGATCAAAACAAATGCCCTTTGATTGAAAAAAAAAACGATAATCATTCAACCATTTGAAAATTTAGGTGAAAACTTCGAGCTGGAACCCAAATTCACCTCAATAATTTTGAATTACAATTGGTAGAATTAAAATTAAAATCAAACACGGGAAATATCTTCGATCACCATTGTCGAAGAAATGGAGGAAAAGGACCTTGCCAAGAATTTATCCCTCAATGCTCAACCCTTCGGCATTAACTCATTGCACTCGTGAAGTCATAAATATTGTGAATGTTTTTCCACGAATTAAAAAATAAATACAGGGATGATTCTCACAGAATTCTAGTCTAAAATCTCCATTCCATATTCCTCTCTGTTGAGCAAGTTACACAAAAAAATCCCTTCAAATAACCATGAAAAATCTCTGAGGATTCCAGAGGCGTGATAAACAACGAGGCAGAGCTGAAATCTCGGAATTTTTATGCTTCAAATTCTAACAATAATTTAACCGAAGTCGAGGGGATGTAAATTCACGAAAATCGCGTTTTCCCAAGTCGATTATTCTCCTTAACGATCGTAGACGCCGGGATCTCTTTCGAGGATGAAAATAGGGGTCGGGAATCTCCATGTTGAAAATAAAAGGAGAAGAGAAAGAATTTAACGAGAGTCAGTAGCCTCGTTAACGCCGCGGGGTGCACCGAGTTTGCCCGACGCTTGCGAATGTGTTTCGCCTCTCAACCATTCCGCCCTTCTCCTCCTCCTTCTCCTCTTCCTCCTCCTCAATGCATCCTGATCAAATTTATATCGCTTAATTGAGTCTGCGGCTAAAAGGACACGTACAGCGAGCCACCATCGTGCCTGAATTTCAAATTTCTTTTTTTGGCGCCTCCCGAACGATCGTCGCACCCTCTAACGACCGTACATTATCGAGTCTCACTCCGGTGCGCATTATCCAATTATACGGAGACGATTTTTTTCTTTTCCAAATTCGAGAATATGTTTGTTTTTGCTACCGAGAATTTTGACTCTGGCGTGGGAAAAAAATTCCCCCATATGTTGAAAATTAATCAAAAAAATATTTGTATTATTTTAAAATTATCATATCAATTTATATTTATGATAAATATAATAAATATTTTTAAAAATTTGTATATGTTATGTTTATAAAATATGCATAAACACTTGTATATTATAAAATATTTGTATTTTTGGGAATCGAATAGCGACAGGACGGCCGATTGGTGCTCGCAACTCGAATTTCAATTATTTTTCCAGATTCAAATTACGTGGGAAATTAATAACGACATGGGAAGTTAAAATATCGATCGGATTTTTAAATTTTGTTCAATGAGTACGATTTCAATTTTATAAAGTAATTATATCCAGAATCGATATTATTACACTTTGGATGATTCTGATCTTGGAATATGTTGTTATTTGTATGATAAATTATATTTTATTATACTATAATTAAATTATAATCACTTTGTGCGAAGTAATTAAATCACAATTATTCTGATTAATTGTGGTATTTTTTAATCATATCAATATTATATAAAATTAATTATTAAATGACACGACAAAGAGTTCTATTTCCTTGAAATTTGTTGATATGAAATTACAATAGTTCTGATAAATTATATTTTTTTTTTTTGCAATAAAATTAAGATTGTTTTTATTAATTTAAATTCTTCCTGATAAAATTATGATTATTCCGATTCATTGGAATTTCTTCTAACCAAATCACAGATTAACCGTTCAAGGCTGTTTAAGGCGGTCTTCTGGTCTAGAGACATACATTTTGAGCGTTTTGTCAAGATCGATGAAAAAAAACAAAACAAATTTTTACACCGTTCTTTTTTTACAACATATTTATTAATATTTTTACAATAAACAAAAAAAAATGTCGAGAAAAAAAACATTAAATAAGTTATTAGCTGGTAAAACTCGGGGTAAGAAAAAGGGGTGTGCTGATTGACACGATTCGAACCTTTCTAGTCATCCAATACAAAATTAGAAAAAAATTCTTAATTAGTACGAATCTCGTTATAGGCCCTACCGTAGAGAAAACGGAACAAAAAATTCGCAAAATGGCGACTGTCTGAATAGAAAAGGCGTTTTCGACTCTGTTCTTTCATAGCTTTTAATTTTTTAACAATAGTAAGAAAAATAATTTTGATACAAAAGTGGTAGGGGCGATAGAGCGTTATCCATTGAAGATATAGGTAAAAAATGTCAAGTAAATCGGTCGAGTACAACTTAAGATATCATGTCAACCGTGTTGAGAAGATTGGTTTTGAGAAAAATGTCCTATAGTAGTCCAATTTGCTCCCGCGACGTGATGGACGTAGTCGCAGATGCGTCACTAAAATAGCAATAACTCCGTAAATTATTGGAATTGAAAAGAATTACTTTTGAGAATATATTCTT
Organism: Alloplasta piceator; assembly: GCA_946863875.1. Classification (NCBI taxonomy): domain Eukaryota; kingdom Metazoa; phylum Arthropoda; class Insecta; order Hymenoptera; family Ichneumonidae; genus Alloplasta; species Alloplasta piceator. Next base: position 380,339 of record OX333072.1, read on the forward strand.
AAAGGTCTAAACTTAAAAAATATGTAAAAAAATATAGATTTTTTCAAAATGCTAGACCAGAATACCCCCTTAATTGTGATTTTATTTAAGCTCATCAGGATTATTCAAAACACTTACTATTTTTATTTTTTTCATTATTGTTGTCACTCAAAAATCCGTTAAAATCTTACATTCTATAATTCTTGATGAATCGTTTATAAATCAATGTCAAGATCATTTTTCATTAAACTATATAAACTCCTGGTTAATCGTTGATCGTTAATGCACGATTACAATCAATTACCGAACGATTGCTGATATTTAATTGTTCCTACATTTAATAACGAAAATCCTCGACGATCACTTATTCCCGTGAAACAGTAAAACCGTTCGAGGCGTACGCGAAATAATCGCAGCGCGTCGTCCCAACTTACATCAGGCTCGTTACACATGCGATAAAAATGCGCATCTGAACTTTAATACTCATAAATGAGCGGATAATTAGCCGCAGTTTGCTCTTAACGAACATTGTCTCACATTGGCTCTCCGCTGGAAAATCATCCAAGGTTAATAAGCGCGTGTGTAAAGCGCTCAATGCCTCAGCTCACTGTATTATCCCACCCCAGTGTCTCGATTAATTGATCCGATCCACTTATCCACTTGTTCATGATTAACTCCGTATAATAATCGCGGTATAACGTTACAATCGTTCTGTATGATGATTATTATCAATTTATTCACGGCGCGATTGTCCGAGCGATTATAACGAGGATCGTTTTCGCGAGATCGGCGCACGAGATTAGCCGGATATTCCTTGAAATCGAGCGCGTTGGCTCTTGAAATTAATATGGTTCAGCCAAGAGGACTCGCGCTTTTACTTGCGGTAAATAACTTTTCAATTTTTTTCTTTTTTCAATGCACTTTTTTAGTCTCTGGCGCTGCAGAGGGTGGTCCATAGATCTTTCGAGCGATTCTGTGTGGCCCGCGATTTTCTTATTCTTCATGGCGTTTTCCGATCGTATGAATTCAAAACAAAAACTTAAAAATAAAATATATAAGGAAGTGAGGGAGCAAAATGAACGACTATCATTAAAACAATCTTTTCAATCTAATTATACAAATAATAACGTTGAAAAAAGTTGCCGAAAATATAAGACAATTGTGGACCAATTTCGATAAATCGTTTCCCATTTTTTAGGCTACAAAAATTATTTATTTACTTTGAATGAATTAATTTTGAAAAAAATTTAATTCAAATATCAGCCAATTCGTTGAGCTATCTATTTATTTATTATTTAAATATATATATATATTATTATTATTTATAATATTGAAATAAAGTTAGTAAAATTTATTTAAATAAATGTAATTAAACAGATTTCATTTCATTAAAAAATATCGCCGTAGGTGGGCCAAGAAATCGGCGCTTTCTCGATTTCTCGTGTCGATCGCCGATCGGACAGACGACTGCTATTGTTGCTATTACAATCTTTTGCAATCGTCAGTCCCAATATTTTGTCCCAGTAACGTAAAGTGCTCATGATTTTTCCTCACTCTGTTTCTCATCGGCCCATTTTTTTTCCATTCAAGTGACATATGATTCCCATATTAGAATTAGTTGACAAAATGATTGTTCATTATTTTTCGCCCCCAACCTGCGTATAATTTGTTCCTAAATTTTACAGGCTCTGATAACAGAGTGAATTTTGATTAATTTTTTCGAAAAAGCTCCTTACGCTCGGCACTTTGACACGGTCCGATCGTTTTACCGGTATCAGAGACGTGAATTAATCCTGTATCGATAAAATCAACTTCACAGGGGCGCCGATCGATCTCACGAACTATCGGCGCGTCGAACGATCTACGCCAAATGCGAGATCATTTTTTTTCTCGTTTTAATCTTTGACCAACGAGTTGACAAAGCTGCTGATCGAGCGTTTCTAGCTAATCTCTCGCCGTCAAGTCTGTTAATTATCCGGCAGTAAAAAAATAAAATAAGAAAACCGACGTAACCGCGATTTATGAACGTGAAATTATGACCTATCGCGACATTCTAACGCTGTAACACTCGATCGCCACTTATAAAGTAGGATAAGGCGGGGCAATATGGACACTGGATAGGCAAAATGGACAACAATAATTGAATTACGGGGTCCATTTTGCCCCCAGCCTCCTCCTCCTCCTCCTCCTCCTCATCCTCCTCTGCATAGTATGTTTAAAAAATTTTTTTAATTATTTCCCGGAACAAAAAACTATAAAAACTTTTTCACGACTTATGAAACAAACTGAGATCGGTTTAACAGAAAAAAATTCTTCAATCAGATCATCAAAAGTGCCTCGATAGTCAAATTCCATTTTTCAACGTTTGAAAAATCGATCGATGATTCCCGATGAAAAATAAAAGCTCCCTGCTGATATTTGATAAATCATTCGTTTGAATGATAATATTTGTGTAATTATTCACCGATTACCGGTGAGGTATTTCAATTTTTTTGTTAAATATATTTGTCAATTTTTCGTCAAATGTTCGACACTTCAAGTACGTATTTCAATAAGACTGTTACTTTCAGTGTCCCAATTTAGTCGATTGGATTCCAGCACACGCCCGGATTATGTCCCTTTGATATAAAACATCTATGTGCTCGATAAATCAACGACAGAGACCGATCACTTCGGTTGCTGCCGCTACCAGCCCGGCGCTTATTCCGTTGAGCAGGCCGAATGATCGAAGGTCGAAGCTCCAGCAAGGCCGCGAATTCTAAATTACATTATATACATACAAATGTAATGTATATATGAATACATGATGATCTACAATAATATATTATATATCACATAAAGTGTAATATAAAAATTGAATATTTAATACAAGTTGACATTTTTTTTTTTTTTTTTGCATTTCGGCCAAAATTGAACCGGTTCACTAAAATGACTGCAAGTTATTTTCTAGACAAAATATTTGCTTCTCGATGCGCTCATTCTCTTCGTAATCGATGAAGCTTCAAAATACCGCTTGGTTCATTTTTGCAAATTTTTCAAAGAATGCGCATTTTTTCGGCGCTCTTCAAACTACTCTCGTTTCTACAAAAATCAAGTTGTCGAGATGAATCAAACGTCATTCTCTACTCTTCTTTTTTTACGACGTTTTAAAAGCATATTTCGAAGCGAAATTCGTCGCTAGGTTCAAAGCACACAAAGTTTTCGTCAGAAAAAAAGGATTTATGACAAAATACAGGGAAAACCTTTTCAAAAAAATGTTCTTGATGAAAATTCATAGACATTTTTCGTTTTTTGAGGAAATTATCGGTAGATTTATATTCAATGGAAAAAAATACATGGATATTAATATATATATTAATAAGACCCAAAAAATTCTAAAATACGACAAAGACCGACACAATTCTGCTTGATAAGGAGATAATTTAATTTTTTTCGAAAAATCCTTCCGATCACACCGAGAGAAATAATTAAAATAAATTCATTCAAGATAAATAAAATTCTATTCACACACCAACATAATGAATTAATTATTAGGCCCTGATTCAAATAAACTGAAATAATTCATTCAAGTGGAATAATTTTTTTTCTGTATGCATTTTTGCAAATTTTGGATTTTGTTACACGTTGAAACGGTGTGTCGAATAGGGTAACGATTGACTGGGTCGGACTCTGTTAATCGTATTTTATTATTTTAGTAATTTTTTTCGTCCACGAAAGTTTCAATCATGTCGCGTAAAAATTTCCTCGTGACGAGAGATACGAATCTCGAATGTGCAAGCGAAACGCATTGATTTTAATTATGCGATAACCAAAATGTGCGGTCAAATCACGTCGGTCCACACAGACATACGTATATATAATCGTTTGGTAAGACCGCTGTTGGAAGTAACGCGATGCAAAAAGCGCATGAAAGGCAATATTTCATATACAAATATATCGACCCGTTTCTCGCCACTTGCACTCACCCGCGCGTTATCTCACACTCGTTTTCATGCACATTTCCTACACACCCGAGAGTGCACACTGTAACAAAGCTTTCACGTAAAAGCTAAACTAAACTAAACTAAAAGCTACACCCAGAAAAAAGATTCATTTGATTCAGATATATTTTGTCGATTTGATTTTGAGCCTGATAAGTAGCCTATTGGAGCGATATTGAAATGAAATTTTATTTATAAGATAAGATGAGACGAGAAGAAATCAATAAAATAGTATAGGGACACGAAAAATGGAGGAATGAAGAAACGGGGATTTCCATTGACAATCCGGAGTTCCAAAAATACAAAATTGTCATCAAACAATCCGTAAATGAAAGAGAAACTGCATTTTATTCCGTATCCCAACGATGCAAGCTTCAACGTCGGTCTATATAAATTTGTCCAATTGATCGAAACGCCGATTTTTGAACATAAATATAAATGTTCATCGAATATGTGTAAACGTGACCAATAGTCCATCATTTGACGTGTCAAATGAAGGAATTTTTGACGCTAGTTGGAACCCTTAACGTGCAGCGGTTCTCTCATAAATCAATTTTTTAGTTTCACTGCGCTGTGCACGATCCTGACCAAACCGCTTCACGGATCTCCTCCTACGACGTCTCATTTTCTTCGTAACACTCTTCCGGACTGCTTAATTGCGGCACATTTTTTTTTTAGGTCCTTATTACAGAGTTACCGGCCACTTTTTGATATTATTGCACAAAAAATAGGTCAAAAATTCAAAAAGTGGCCTGTAACTGAATAATAAGGACCTAAAAAAAAATGTGCCCCTTGAGCAATCCGGAAAAGTGTTACAAAGAAAATAGGACGTCATAGGATAAGATTCGTCAAGCGGTTTGGTCAGGACCGTGCGCAGCGTAGTGAAACTCAAAAATTGATTTATGAGAGAACCGCTTCATCTTAAGGGTTCTAACTATAGCGTCAAATATGTCTTCGTTCGATTACGCAACGATGAACCATTGGTCAGGTATATATGCATGCAGCGAACATCGATATTCATGTTTAAAAATGGGCATTTGGCACTGACTCGACCGCTTTAAGTAGCCTACCAGGCTAATGTTCAAATAAAATGTTGCCTTATTTAAATAAATTCATTTAAACTTAGAAAATTGTTTCACTCTTCGTTTTGTGATTATAGAAAATATTAAAAGCTGAACAAAATTTCCGTCTCGACTGCAGAATGGTTCATATACATATATTTATATATATATACTGATACCAAGTCTGTATTTGTGTGCGCCGAAGGAGTCAAGGATATTGGCGCGAGCGCGCGTGGCGCGTTATCTACTCGCGGCAACGCGAGAGTCCCGGCGAATTTCCACTACCTGTCGATATAGCTATTCTCCCCCCCCCCCCCCCTGATTATTGCCCCCGTTCTCCCTCACCGCTCCCGATGCTTCTTGTACTCGCTGCGATCATATTCAGTAAGAAAAGGCACGGGGCAATGCAATTGGATAGAGCACGAGGAGAGAGCGCGCGTATGTGCAATCGGGGTGGTGAATAAAACAGACGAATGCCTTCGCCAATGTGCAAACCGCGATATCGCACAAAATCACGCCTGTTACATTTTCGTCGCGGATTATTCTGTTACCAGTTTCCGATTTTGAAATTGAGGGTTTGCGTTGGTTTGAAAATTTCGAAAAATCTGTTTTTTTAATTAATTTTTCAAATGTGCCGTTCAATACAATATGTTGTGAATATTTTCTCCAAGTTTCAGGTCAATCGGAGTAAAAGTCTAGAAGAAAGAGCCTTTGGAAAATTTTCTCATTACATTAGACTTTTTCTAAAAACACTGTTTTTGAAGTCAGTGGACACGATTTCTCAAAACTAAACCACTAATCATATTGAAGATTTTGCATACTGATTCAAAATAAGATCGACCAGTGACTGCGAAGGTTTTTTTTCAATTACACCGAACTTTACTAATTTTACCAGGCGCAGTATAATTTGTATAGGAATAACTGTACTGTTTTCCATATAACTCTGCCAAAAATACTATTTTCATTTTTTTTTTTTTTGCAAATCCTTCCTCCAATCACGAGCTATACTTATCTACTAACGGGCAAAATTTTGTTTTTTAATTTCAGAAGGAATTTTTGAAGGATTTCCGGAAACCGAGTTCCACCGGTTAAATTATAGAAATTTTTTAATGAAAACTTATCTCAATATTGTTCAACCGTCACTCTTTTATGCACTCAAGCTTTCGAATAAAATAATTAATATAGCCTATAAAAAAAAAAGAAAAAATATTCTTTCCTTCAACCTCCAGAACCAACGTAACTCCTCCCACCAAAGAAATTGAGTCAACGATGAGAACTAAATCATTTTCACGCCTGCAATTCTATCATTTTGATAAATTTGATACGCAAAAATGATATTTTTCCGTTGGCAAGTAATATGCAGAATTCGTTCTCGAAGCCATTGTGAATATAAAAAGTAATAAAAGGAATGTGCGAACAACGAGAGAGGCGTTGCAATATCCCTCTCTCTCTCTCTCTCTCTCTTCGTAATATACGCTCGGGCAATCGAGGATTAAATAATCTCGAGAAAGAGAGAGAAAAATTGTGCAACGTGCGGCCATACCGTACGAATTATACATTGAGCACGCGCGGAGACGTCACGGAGAGTCGAACGCCGGGATAGAGTAGGTAAAATCGGTAAAACCAAAGAATAAGAGAGAAAGAGAAGGAGGGAGAGAAAACAAGAGACATAGGATTTGACCAGACTCAGGGAAGATCGCGAATAGTCAAAGGACAACTCACCAGCAGGACAAGTATCGTGCTCGTTGCGGTTTTCTCGTACGTTAATCCGCGCGCCATCTCTCCTCGGGGGACACTCGTGTCCTCCTGCTTCAATACGAGAACATCCTTGGGTCAATCCGGCATGTGATATCCCGATGTATCCCGATCCTTTTTCTTCCACCCTCTTTCCTCTCCCTCCTCTATCGTCCTTTCAACTTCTTTCTTCCTTCACTCTTGGCTAATCACTCCTCTGCCGACGCCGGAAGATCCCTTCGGCGATCCAATTTTCTATGGATCCCTTTTCCTTTTATTCAGAGCAAGAAAATCAACCGAGCTTTCTCAACCCCGTTGAATTTCCCTAAAAAACACCGAGTAATTCGACCACGGAACTGACGACAGTCACGTGTTTGATACAGACATCCCTCGATCTCGATCCCATCGATTTTCACGATTCGCATCGATCTTCCTCCTCAAAAATCGGCCTCGATCGTTCCTCGTCGATTCCCCTCGATCGTGCCTCTCGTTTCTCAAGTTTCCACCTTTTTCTTCGCAAGATTCTTGTCCTCCGCTCTCTGGAAGCCCGGAAATTCAAAATTCGTCCTCTCCGCGATCCATAAATCGCGACAAGATCGAACAGCGATCGAATTTCATTGAAATCGATCTTTCTTTGTCTCTTTTGGCTCTTTGAAAAAGATTAAAATTCTTGCGAAGGTAGGAAACACTCGGTTTTTTTTTTCGTGGATCGGTAAATCGTGCTCGATCGCGAATCGATTGTCTCTTCTTTTCCGATGGACCAGACCCGTTACACGCGTTCGCTTTGTCGAACGAAACGAAAAAAAAACGACGACAAAATTAGTAGTTGACACTCCCTTTCGCGGTTTTCTTTTTTTTGTTCGTTCGTACGTTTATTTATTTTTAATTACCAAACGATCGGATCGAAAGTGTGTGTTTGTGTGTGTGTGTGTGTGTGCGCACGCGTGTGTATGTGTGTGTGTATGTGTGTGACGTGACGTGACGCGTCCTAACCGTGGCACAGGGCTCGGGCAACTGACAGCGGGTCACAGTCGACTCGATCGGGCGCCACGCCGCTCACAGCTGATCCGGCGCTTACCCTCTCTACTTAAAACCCAAGAATATATATAAATGCTCGCACGAAGAAATCAAACGTACGGCAAGGACAATGTTGAAGTTAGCGTGAAATTCAACGAGAATAGTTTATTTTGTTGACTAACATTTTTTAATTGAATACTTTTTTTCAAAAAAATTTCAAAGAAAAAAATCTTTAAAAACTATAGAATAAAATTTTTTGAGCAGCTTAAGTTCGATTTTTGAAAATAATAAAAATAAAATAATTATTTTTCGATGTAGGCCCCATTGATATTAATGTCATTTATTATTTTCGCACATTTTATAGTTATTATAATAATTACAAAAAAAAGTTCAATCATGGAGAAACTTGGTTTTTTAAAGTTGTAACAATTTTGATTTACAACAAAATTGAATGTTTTTTATTATGGAAAGGTCGTCGATAATGTTATTTATTTTTTCCGTTAATCTGTAGACAACGTCAAAATTACTTAATTTTTTTCATGCAGACACAAGACATTTCAATGTCATTTTAGATCTTTCGAAATAAATAAATTTTTTTTCTAGCTGAGGATCCATGAATATTAATGATATATTTATTTTTTCTAACATTCTACAAGATCCCCGATAAACTCTCTTAACTTATATTGTAGTTTTACTCCTCCAAATCTTGTGTAACCCAATCAGTTGTATCAGTCAAGTGTATCAATTTTTCCTCTATAGGCAAATATTTCTAAACTAGGGCCCAGCAAGAACATTTATTTTACCAAATGAAATTTTTCAATTTATTTAAGTAGGTTTCGATATTTCATTAGGTCGATATTTGAATAAAATTTTATTTATTTCAAATAAATTCATTTAAACTAAATGAATCATCTCTCTTGGTGCAACTCGGTAAGATCCGTTGATTATTTGACCACCTGTTATTTCCCATTTAGAATTCATGGGGTGATCTGGTGATTTTGCTGGGACAGCTCGCCATGAATTTACCACTGGATTTGCAACTAGAAATGGCGTGTCACTGTATTATACATTAATAATAACTTTTTTTCTCTTCGTGGATAATGGCACCCAGTTGGCGCGTGTCTAGGCCACGCGTCTCCCGCGTTCTCGGCCACCGTTCAAACTCGTCCGTGCAACTGCATTTACCATCGTCCAATCATCCGTTCAATTTCTTCGCAAATGGAAATAGCCTGTGCGAGTCTATGAGAAACGGGAGATAGAAAGAGAAAGATGAAGCAGCCTCGAGTGATAATTTTCTTTGCATAAAATAAACGTGGCTATAATTAATCAAGCATCAATTGATTTATCATTCATTCGTCGATGATTCGATCACAGATCAAATTGTTGAGAAATGTATTATTATTTGATCAGCTAATTAATGATTAATTGAGCGGAAGTTAATCATTGATCAACCGTATGAATTTTCCATTGTTTGATGATATTTTTTTATTAATTAATCATTCGTTAATGCGATATAATTCATTGATCCTCGCAATGAATTTTGAATGGCAATTATCGGAGCATCATCGATTATACATTGATTTCAATCAATCGATTGGCATTGAACGTTCATCGTCGAGCAATGCTTGTAAGAATGTTCCAGAGAGGGGAATTTGCAAATTGATTGACGCAACTAAACAAATTGCGATCTTACGATGATTCATCGACGTGCCTGACCGCGTAATCGCCGATTCTACTAATTTTCATGCGGCGTACGCGCCTCTTCTCTCGATCATTTCTATATCCTTATTTCCCATTAGTTTCCATCACTGTCATTCAATCCGCGCAAATAATTATCTACAATTCCGCGTTATATAATTGCCACGATCGGAAGTGAACGGCGCCCTTCCGCACATTCATCATGTGTCAATAATAATTATACACTCGTTGGTATAATTGTTACTTTGATCATCGAATACGCATGGCCAATTAATGATTGGATCGTCGGGCCAAATTCTTGAAGGTAATCATGTCCAACGCGTACAAACACAAATCTCACAAATCGAGTGAAATTTTCGAAATTGGCACGATCAGAACGCTGTCCTCGGCTTCTGAAAATTTTTTATTTTTGAAAAATTAGCGTTTAACGCATGAAAGAATAATTACAATATCGCTTCTAATTAAAAGTTGTTCAAAATGTTAGGAAGCGTTCACAATAATTTTCGGAACAATTTTATCCCTGGAACAGTGGAACGATTTATTTTCAACGTCTTCGGCACAAAATTCGAGTACATGGATGGTGTTTCGAGGTTGAGGGGTTGCATGGGTTTGAAAAGTTCAGAAAAACTAATTTTTATTTTTTTCCGATCCAATAGTAGAATATGACTCGAATATTTTCGCAAAGTTTCGATTCGATCGGAGTCCAACTATAAAAACACTATTTTTGAAGGCGCTAGACACGATTTCTCACAGACTGAGCCACCGATCTTATTCAAATTCCGCACACTTCTCCAGAATAAGATTGACCAGTGATTGAACCAAGTTTTTTTTCTCAATTACACGTAATTTTACTAACTCTACTATAGGCATAGTGTAAATTGTACAAAAAATGTACCATTTTGCATACAACTCTGCAAAAAATTTCAATTTTTTTTTAAACCCTCCGTTCAAAACCTAGCTATCTACCAACGGTTGAATTCGGTTTTTTAATTCCAGACAAAGCCATCATTTATCAGTTACTCTGACCACCACGAGGACACTTTTTTTTAAGTCTCTCCGGAAAACAAGTCCCACCGACTGAATTTTTCCAAATTTCTAAATGATAATTTTGTGAAATATGATTTGCTCTTTTGTGTACTTAAAATTTTGAATAAAATAATTTTAAAATAATAAAAATATTTTAAAGATAAATAATTGAAAAAAAGAGAGAAAATATGCTTTTTTCCGTATTTTAAATCCATATATTCTCTCAAAGTATTAAAAAAGTTTCCAAGCATTTTTTTTCAATGTCCCCACACAAAAGTGTCCTTTGGCCAAAAATCTGACAAGCTTACCTCTCTGCCTCCCCGTTTCTCAACCAATTTTAGCCTCAGGATCTTGGATAAAATATTTAAGTACATGGCATATTATTATACACATTATTTCGAGCTTAAAGTATTAGAAAGCGTTGTCAACAATTTTTTCGACCAGTGTGACCACTCGAAAGATTCGCCGAGACCGCGATAACCAGAGATAAGAGGGCCCGTTTATTCGGTATGTACGACGAGTCGAATGATTTTATTTCTCGTCGAAGGATTAAGAATCTTTCCCTCGGGTGTCTCGTTTATCGGCAGTATCGGCAAAATGTTGGGTAAAGAAAAAAATAGGAAAGCGATGATAACTCCGCGGAGAATAAAACAACGTTGAATTCAGCTGCATTTATTCGCGCATTTCTCGAATACCCTGATACAAGAACGAGGATTTGCGCTCGTAATGTCGGGAGGAATTCCCGACACGACGCCCTCAGAGAGTGCTCAATGGCACGCGGCATTTTTTTTTCTTGCAAAAGGAGCAAGAACGTGAAAGAAAGAGCCGGAGAGAGCGAGAGATCGACCTCTGAAGGGAGTCAATATCTATCGTGCATTGTTCCCGCCGTTACTATCAAAGGATACGCACGCGGCCATTGTTTTTCCATTCCATGGACAAAGATCTGGTAGATCGGGGAGACTTTGAAAAATTGGAAAAAAAATAGATTGATAAACGCTCGTTTTAATGGGTTATACGCAGTCGGAAGGCCGAAAAAAACGATTTTTGAAGATTTTTTTCTGGAAAGACATTTTAATTTACTAACGTAAAAATTTATATACACATTTTTGTAACTTTTAATTTTATTTCAAAAATTTTCTTTTTAAAAAATAATCATTCTCGAAGCCGCTGTAGCCGATCTCCCGGAGGTCCTCTGAAAAAAGGCGAACGATATCTCTCGATTGGATCATCTAAAATAAAAAAATTTAAACGATTTCGTTGATATAAGATATAATTTAGTATTTAATCGAAGGAATAATCAAAATACATGATTTCAACAAAATGGTGGCTTCAAAAAAAATCGATTTTTGATGAAAATTTTTGCCTCAAATTGCTTATAAAATCAAAAATTTTAACGATAAAAAAAAACCTTTGATCAATTATTAAGAAATATATTTATAAAGCTGGTGTACAAAATTGAGACTGATCGGTTATACAGCTTCGGAGAAATCTTGCTCATCGACTTTAAAAATACAGTTTTCAGGAAAACGTGTTCAAAGTTTCAAAAGCACTTTGCAAATAATAATTACGAGCACGCAAAAAATTTCGAATTCCGGGGCAAAACGGGCACGCTCCGAAACTGAAAAATTATAAAATTCAAGAAAATTTTTTTTTTTTTTTGAACAAACTTACAGTTTCGAAGACTGAAAGTAAAAATCAATGTACAAATTGTAATTAATGATTATTTTATTTATATTTTGCAAAAATCGCATTGGTAACTTATTCGATCGTTCTCAACGCCAACGATAAAATTACGGAACAATAAAATTATAGTGTATGTATCTTTGATAAGTCAGAATCATTGATTATAGATTTTTACCGCCTCTGAGAGGGCGTGCCCGTTTTGCCCCGAATTGTTTTTTTTACACAATTAAAAAAAAAAAAGGATGGGAAATGAATGTTATGATTCATAAGTAGACGAATATGTAAGAATAAGGTGATTTGTTCACCATCAAAGTGATATCGTGGTCTATTTTCCACATGAAAAGAGATTGGAGCAAGTGGATCTGAAGATTTGCCTTGGTTTTTGTCTTATTCCATCCGAGGAACGATCTTTTGGCTTAATCTCTTCTTTTATCTTGTCGAGTTAATATTTCATTCGGGCACAGTGGATTAGAACGCCTGAATTATCGAGAATCGTCGAGTATCGATTTTTCGTCATCCGAGATGGCGTGCCCGTTTTGCCTCGGATTTTTTTTTTTTTTTTTTTGAAAATTCGGAAAACTAGCATCGGGTATCAGTGTTGGGACTTGAAAATAGTTAAAAAAAACCATGTGCTTGCCGATGAAAACCGCTTAATTCCTTAAGTGCCCGTTTTGCCCCGTGTTCCCCTATATACACATTACGAAAATAAAATTAAAAAAAATCGTTTTTTTTAAATCCTGACTGGGTATAACCCCTTAATGCTTTTATCGCTGGGAATAAGAAGGGCTATTTTGTCTACCAAAGATTTCCAGTTTTTTTATAGTCGAAATTTTTTATTTCCTTTCAAATTTCAAAATTAAAATTGTTTTTAAGTTTTTTATATTATTTTAAATTTTTTATCTTTAAGATGCTTTTTTTACTTCATTTTTCGCCGAATGAAAATAAAGCACGAAGCTCGCGTTACATCTCAGCGCCGTGCCGGAGATTACACGCATTGCGCGCGTATTTACCGATAAATTACGAATACATTGTGAGCTCTGGATGGAGGGTAATTACGCCCTGTTTGTCGGTCGTGCGCATATAAAATGCATTCGCGACGAGAATTCCGCAACTCCGCCGCGCATTGACGTATGCCTTTGGAAATTTTCTTTCCCTTCCCCTTCTTCTTCTTTTACCAACTTTTGGACTTTTTGTTTATACCTGGTAAATAGTAGAAAATATTTGAAATATAAATTTGAATCTACGTTCATTTAAAATACATTCCAAAATATCTACGAAATATCTAACTCTCGTATCAAAGTATATTTAATATATTCAAAACATATTTTCCATGTAATTCGTGTTACTTCATTTCCATGGGGAAAGAAGAAGGAATTTGAGAAAACAAAAATTCATCAAATGCAAAACAAACGTGATCTTTTGAAGATCTTTGAAGATTCTTAAAGATCTTTGAAAATCTTCAAAGAGAGAATATAGAAAAATATTAATTTCTGCATCTGAGAGAAATATTAATATTAATATTAATATTAATATTATAGAAAAATATTAATTTCTGCATTCTGAGAGAAATATTAATTTCTCTCTCCGAAATTGCGAGAGAGTCGGACAGTTTTGTGCATTATCAGCTGTGCGAGATCGTACAAGAACTGGAAAGTCAGAATGAGAGAACGTCTCTGGTAAATGTATCTCTCGAGTCGGACTTTTGCTCTTTCAAAACCGTGTAATTATTGAAAATGGCTCGATCATTGGTACTAAACATCGATGGACGTTACGAAAGGGCTCGGCTCGAAGCTGCCGTACATACTTGATGCGCCTTTTTTCAATTCAAACTGCCTGATATATATGGGCCATTCCATGTCAAATCGACCAAGAGTTGAAATCGACCCCTCTCAATTTCGATGAAATTTGGTCGAAAGTTGTCGTTTTCAATAAAATGGAGTTCTACCGAAGGAAAAAAAATTGAAATTTTTTTTAATGCAAAAAAAAAAGTTATGCAAAATTCAAAATTTCACAATTTTTCAAATCTGTCAAGTTTATTTTTCAAATATCTTGAGAACTATTATAGTTACGAAAAATCGTTCTGAATTAGTTTTGAACAGTTTACTTGGGGCTACAAAAAAAAACAATATTCCGAATTTTTTTTTTTTTTTTTTAATAATGAATTTGGACAATTTTGAATGTTCAAAAATCGTAAAAATCCAAGTTCCATATTTTATATTTGGTTTAATTTTCGTTACATAATACCTTTTACTGATCTTGAAAGATCCTGAAATTTTCAAAGAGGTGTTTTTTTTATTTCAAAAATATAAATTTTTGAATTTTGGTAAAAAATTTTTTTTTTTATTTTCCTCTAAATTAAGCAAAGTTGAGAAATCATGTAATTCTGTAATTTTGAGCAATAAAAATTAAATTTAAAAAAAATTTACCAAAATTCAACTATTTATATTTTTGAAACAAAGACACACCATCCTGAAAATTTTAGGATCTTTTAAGATCAGCACAAGGTGTTGTATAAAAAAAATTTAACCAAAAATTTAATGTTGATCGTGGATTTGCACGATTTTAAAAAATTCAAGAATTTATATTTTTGAAACAAAGAAAAACACCTTTCTGAAAATTTCAGGATCTTTCAAGATGAGTACAAGGTATTGTATTAAAAAAATTAAACCAAATATAAAATATGGAACTTTGATTTTTACGATTTTTGAACATTCAAGATCCTCCAAATTCATCATTTTTCAAAAAAAAATTTCGGAATATTTTTTTTTTCGAAGCCTCGAGTATACTCTTTATAACTAATTCAGAACGATTTTTCGTAACTATAATAGTTTTCAAGATATTTAAAAAATAAACTTGACAGATTAGAAAAATTGTGAAATTTTGAATTTTGCATAACTTTCGAAAAAAAAATTCAATTTTTTTTCCTTTGGTAGAACTTTGTGTTATCGAAATCGAAAACTTCTGACCAAATTTCATCGAAATTGAAAGAGCTCGATTCCAACTCTTGCTCGATTTGACATGGAATGACCCATATATATATATATATATATATATTTATCGAAACCAATATCGTTTTAACCGAGTCTGGCGTACCAGAAAAGTGGCGAATTCTCGACGAAAATCCCGAGTTCGTTGGTGAACAAGAGCTTTATCCTACCAACAGCGAATTACGCAAAGTTGCCAATAATAAACTTTACGTGACCATCGACAAATTGGCAATTTCGCTCGCAAAAAATAATATTCTTTTGTCCGCACAAATGTAACATTGGCTAACACATTGGGAATGTTAGCTGCATGATTATTTTTGTCTAAACTAACAAAGGATATTTTCTCTTTAATTACAGAATTAATCGGTTTCATTGTCAAAAATGTCACGCGGGGATTTTCAATATCGAACACTCATTAAAGTCTCCAAATGTTTGACGATAATTTTCAATTTTCATTTCAATCCAGACCCAATCTGGCTTTTGCCAGCGCTGTCGATAAATTGACACGTATCGTTGACGTCCGATTAATTGAAACATCGACTCGATGAATAAATAATCATGGTCTACGAGTGCAAGGAATTATCGAGGTGCAATAAAAATAAATTACAAAGTTAGACGATTTTATACATATGTCGAGTATGTGGAGATGATTAATTTTGTTTCGTATTTTTCTTTTGGATAGCAAAAAATAATTTTATTTTAATTCTGCAAAGAATGTGGATCCGGAAAAATAATCAATTCGATTAAAATACATTTTTCCAATTTATTTGAATTTAATTAAAACTTTATTTTGGTTTAAATAAATTTATTCACATTTAATAAAATCATTTCTCTCGGTATAAGAATTTTTCCATCTCAAAGTTACAGGTATAAATATTTTTAAGGTATTTTACATCCACGAAAAATACTTATGTTATTCAAATAATTTTTTTTGCAAAATTCGAGCCTAATAAGTATCCTATTAGGCTGATATTTCAATGAAATTCTATTCATTTTAAATAAATTTATTTCAATTTAATAAATCATTTCCCTCACAACAAAGATTTGTTTTATTTAAATATATTTATTCAAACTTAATAAATCATTACTCTACGTGTAATTGATCGATGAATGCCGATGACTGGAAAAAAAAGCTTCTTTGGGACATTGAATTGATTGTTTTTTCTTCTGTATTCAAAAAATCAAGTAACGGTCCAACGAGTCGACGAAATCCGGCTCCGCGTCTTTATCGTTGTCGAGATCCTCGAGAATCTCGTCCATGCACATTCGTCTCTTTTCGACACAACCTATCGGAATACCGGCGCCCGAGCACTTGCAGAAATGGCACATCGTCGAGAAGTCGCGATACGGTGTGCATTCACGTGCCCCTAAAAAAAGGTAAATATTCTTCACGTACATGTTCGGAACATTAATGGAAAAAATTAAATCTCCCACTTATTATGCCGAATCGTAATTCCTGTTCATTTTTAATATTCGAGAAAGGACGAAGGAAGAATTTGGAGGTAGATAAAACCCTGAAAATTCTGAAGAAAAAAATTCAAAGAAAGTCACTTAAAAAATTAAACAAATATTTGTTTTACATTTCTTCAAAGTATATATTTGCAAATGAAAGGGAAAATTAAAATTAAGAAAATTTGTAAAATTATCAAAATTACCGAAATTTTGATAATCACTATTTAAAAAATCTACTTGAATAAAAAGAAGAATCTTGAGAATGAAAAATCTATTCCTCGCTATTTTGTAAATAATAAAAGAAAAAAATCAATGGAACTATAGAGAGAACATTTTTTATTGTCGTTCAGTTAATATCTCCCTCTCTCTCTCTGTTAATTCTCAAGATTTTTAAAATAATATTGATCCAATCCTTTAACAATTAGTTGTGTGTGTAAAAGAAATTCTCATTGCCAATTTTTCTCTTACTTTCCCCCTTGAAAAACCCAACCAGTCTATAATGCGTCATTTTTGTTCGACGATGAAAAATGTTTAGAATTATTAACCAAGTATCGGAGGGATCTTTTAATTTTTTATTGAAAAAATGCGTTTGTCGACTTTTTGCTCACACGAACGTTGATAAAGTTCGTAGAGATCAAGAAATCGTCATCTCTCGCGTAATTCGACGAATTCACACGTGCATAATTTTGTTAATTAAATCTCGAACGTACCTACGGGTCTTCTGCGAAAGTGCGAGCAATCGACATCCTCGCAAACACTTCCATAACCGTGATCCCGGCAAATACATTCGCCGCAACTACCGAGATTAAGATGACTCTTCAGAGGCTCGCAAATTGCATTCTCATCTGCACCGAGAAAAATGTATGGTTTAAAAAAATGATAACGATTCATTTGTTATCCATGAGACAGTTGTTTTCGGTTGTACGAACGATAATTTAGCTTTTCGGGGATTTTCTAAAAAGTCACACGACCATTTTAGACTGCTCCGAAAATCGTACAATAATTCTTCTCAATTTATAATTGTCATTATTTATATTTCTAAAAACTGTCCGAACTTGATCGAAGGATTCACATTTAAATATACTCACACTCGATGATTCTTAATTCCCGATTGGGAAATTTCTGCTCGGCGAGGCCTTCAAAATTATCAAATAATATTTATTGGATTTATATTTCTTATATTTTCTTTACATCCATCGATTGGATGTAAATTTAATTGAACGATATAAATTTTCATGTGTATCGAGAAAAACTTTATTCAAATGCCACTTTTAAGTGTATTTGGAACAAATATATGATTTTATTAAGGGATACCGAATAAATACAATATTTACAACGGTCCATTCAAACAACAATTTATTTGCCTCAAATGAATAATATATTTTAATCTGAGAAGATCAAGATCAATTCTGACTGATCAAACACTCGAATGGATATTGAATATTGAGGAGAATATAAAAATATTTTTTAAAAGTACAAAAAAATTCATTTTTTAAAAATAATTATTATGTTATAAAATAATTGTAAAAAATTATAAGATTAAATATTTCTTTCAAATAAATCTTTTCTGAGGTACTTTAAAGTCCGAACCTTCGGCTGAACGAAAAAATGACAAATTTATTTCTTTGGCAAATATTTCAAAGACTCGTGCGATTCTTGATAAATAAATCTTTTTCATGATGCAAGAAGGGTCAAGAATAACCAACCAAATATTTCCAAGGATTATAAATTTATCGTTGAAGTAATATGTTCGTCATTCATTCGTCCGGATGACAATTCGAAATTTCGATCAATATTTTTTTTTCATGAATTTACGCGCAAAAAAAGGCCAAGAGTGGTTTTCGTCGCGATTTCTCACCTACAGCAAGGATACAAATTCCAACTGTCCAGACCGGTAAAATCATAGTGAAATGATCGTCGCGAAAATCGTAACAATATTTATACGTTCTCAATTTAAATACACAACGAGCTCTTACAATGAGTGAGGCCGTGAAATAGGCTTTCGGTGAATGTAATTTACGACGAGGGACGTTAAATCAAAACTTTTCGACGCAACTGAAAACGAAAGCGTCGCTTTATTTGTACATTGACAATTGTGCGATCACAAAAAATTGATGATAACAAAACCAGAAGGAAAAGTTTCTAATTGACTGAAAACCATGAAATGAAAAATACTCTTTCTTTGTGTTTTGAAAAAAAAAAAATGAAAGTAAGGGCCGATGGGAAAAATCTTTAAAAAATCTGAACTACTCTCTAAATTCGATACAATTGTATAAATTAGAGTATAAAATATAAAATAAATTTTTCCGTTTCTTTTGTTTATTCGAGCAGGTTAAAAAAATAGTAATTATCAAAAAAATTTTAATCAGCTTTGTACAGACTTAGCCACTGCGTCTACAAATATTGCAAAAAAAAATTGCATATCGGCTCATTTTCGAGTATTCGCGCGGACGATATAAAAAAAAAGTCATTTTAAGAAAAACGCGCTTACAGTTTTTGCGCTCTTACCAAAGTAACTTCAACTCGGTCAGTATTCAGATTTTTGACAAAATTTTATCTATATTCTTTGAAAATGTATATTTTGAAGAAACGTAAGAAACATTATTTTTAAAGGGACTTTCCCTCGTAAGCGGACAAAACTTGTTCCGCACAGTGCCGCTCAACGGAAAAAGAGAGAAAGAGAGAATGAAAAAAATTGACATACATCGGAGGTATCACGAAGCAACTGGTTATCCTCCGTGTGCGTTTGTGCTATTTCAAACAGGGAGCAAGTCGGTGGCATTAATTAGCGTTACAAGCGCCAGATCGCTGCCGAAGATTTTCCAGCAACTTTAATACCCATCGTCAGCAACCAAGAAAAGAGAAGACATTTCTCTCTTTCTCTGCCTCCTCTGCCTTACCACCGTCTTTCTCCACTCATCCTACTCGACGACGAAGAAATTCCTGATGGTGCGGGTGAGCGTACCGATTTTATGTATGCACTAAAATCCAACACGCGCGCGAGCAATTTGCTATGAGAGTTCTCTCGCCGAGATTCATCTGTTCTTAATTTATGGAGGATTGGTATTCCGCATAATTACCCCAAGGGGAACGCCACTGTGACGGGTCAAAAAATCGAAACTTTTTTTTTCCATTTTCTTAAAGTATATATATTCAAAAATATGGCAACGAATTTTTAACTGAAAATCTTAAAAATTGACTGACACATACCCAAAGGAAGAGCACGTAGTCCTTTGGGACTACCTGCCATCATATGGCACGGGAATAAGATAGTTTTATGTATGTAAGTATAAATATTTAAGATACAACTACATTTGGAGTAAACGAATGTGCAATTATTGCAGTTAATTGCACTTTTTGCAATCGCTTCGGCTCAGGTTGTGCGTAACCGATTTTCAAATCTTTGAAAATTATTATTTTTCAAGATCTTTTGAAAATAAAAAAAAAAAACGATCAAAAAAGAAAAAAATTCAAATCAGCGCCATTTTGTGAAATAAATTAAAAAAAAAATAACTACGCTCAACGATAGTAATGATTGTGTGGATTAAAAAAATATTTGGTTTTTTTTATTTGATGATTGTTCATTGATGTATCGCTGCCACCGGAAAGAGTCATTTTTTATAATGTTATTACGTTCATGTTAATAACATTGTCAATTTTTAATATATTTCAAAAAAAAGTTTGTACGAATATAGATGAATATGTACATACTTGATAAATTGCTTTTTGTCCGATTCTCAAATAATCATCCCTACTTACAAAAAAAAAATCCCGAAAAACGGCTATTTTTAGCCCCGTCACAGTGGCCTTCACCCTCAAGGTCGTTATGCTCGCAATATTCGTACGACGATGTGGACAATTTGTGATCGCTTTCGATTACTTATTTACAAAATCCATGCCTAAAATATCTCGCACATCGATAACGTATTGGTGTACAAGTTCACCGAGTTTGACGAAAAAGAGATTTCAACTTGGACTTTCCCGGATCATGGATCAACCAAAGTCTATTTGAAAATATACATTCCCAAAATGCTTATTGGCGTTTTCAAGGATGAAAAGGCAGAAATTTTACGATGGCAAATAGTATATACGAACAATCAATTTTCGAATGACACGGTGACCCCTGACGGACAAAAAGAAATTCTCGGGCCTCGCCCATATTTTTTTTCCTTTTAAATTTGTAATAATTTTACACTCGTGTGATAAAAAATCCCCGTCGAAGTCGATCAACTTCCTTCGCTTCTTCGCACATCGACGGTTGCGAACGGTTGATGCGCTTTTACAATGCAAACGACATAAATCATGAGAGTCAAGGTTCAACGAGAGATTTACGAGTTTACGCGTTTCGAGAAAGAAAAAAAAACGTTTTCCGCTGAATGAGAACGAGCACGCGTAAATTGCGTTTCGTCGATCGATTATCGTATCGTACGTTCCGTTCTCTCACCGTATTTATTCTTATTTTGTCTTTCCGTTGCATCGTTCCGTATTAAAATGATTAATGACCAATTATAACGAGAAACATTGCTTTTGTAAAATAAAAATAATGTTCGAGCTTTTTTCGTACTCATTCGTAAGGTGGATGAGCGTTGAACGTTTTACGCGGAAATTTTATCATCTCAAATGCATAATTTTTCAACGATTCCACTGACCGAGCCTATCATTTTTCCGAATATTCGTTTAAAAAAATAAAAAACAATACGATCCTTAGATGCGTAAATTGAGAAATTCTTTTCTCTCGACTCCTCTCAAAATATCATCTCAGTACACTGTTTTCCATATTTTTTTATCCATCGTCTCGATAACTTCTATATTCCGAATGCTTTAAAATCCACAGGATTTATCAGAGTTCGTGTCATTGTTGTTTTCAAGGCACACATGGAAGATCAATTCAGCTAAGATGAGACATTTTTCAATTTTCCGTCTTGAAGGCCATGAGCGGACTCTTCGAATTCACCGAGAAATCCTCGGCCCAGCCCTGCAGTTGGCACTGTTCGTCATCCTCGGTGTAATCCGTACGCCACGTTCTGTAATAACCCTGGGTCGTGTATGTGACGAGCTAAAAAAAATTCGAAGAATCGAGAAACTTGCGTACTTTGCGGTAGGAGAAGATTCTCTTCTTCGCTGGTCGAAAAAAACAGGAGGAAGGAAAATTAATCGGATGTGCGAAGCGACGGGTCATGTATTACCATTGGTTGACTTATGCACCAATCGATGTAACACACGTTGCCTTCGACCCCCTGATGACCGCAAAGCTTGATCATGGGTAATCCTGGAGCATCGGTGTTCCATACGTAGGCATATTCCACCGACGAACCACTCGCCAGGTACATTCCGTCGGGGCTCAGACACATTTCCGCACAATTCTTACGAATTCCATTGAATTCCGCCACTGTTGTATCACCCATACATCGATGAATTAAAAAATATGATGAATTTAATTCAAATCAACCGTCGGTCAACGCCCCGCTCAATATGAAATTTGTTGCAAAAAAAATTACACTCAATTCTGTTTATACGAATTACAATTTTTGCCATCAGTTTCGGAAAAATCTGAAAATCAGAGAGCATCCGCCCATAATTTTCACATTTACCTGGATCTGGATCGAGAGACGCTCCGTTGTACTTGTACGTATGCGAATCCGCGCAACTACCGTAGATCGAACTGCCATCGGGAGAAACTAGTATAGAAACGAAGCCGTGCCAATACTTGGGGCTTGCGTATTTCATGATATTTTCTGGCTCGGATTCCTTCGAGCTTTGAACCGACCGCAATTTCCTTATGTCCCAGAGTTTGATGAAACTTTGAAAGTCGAAAGACAAAAGACATGACTTTGCTTTTAAATGCTATGTCGTTCTACCCGATATTACACTCCGATGTACATGCGCGTACCTGTCATAACGGTTACAGGACAACAATGAGAATTCATCCTGAAACGCAAGATTATTAATCGCATTCCTTCTGTAAAATAGATTGCGCGACTCGTGCGCGCGTAATATTCTCGTCTCGGGCTTTTTATTAAATTGACCATGACAAACGCGGGTATCCCACAGATTTATCGTCCCATCGCTGTGTCCCGACGCGAATATCGCTGGAATTCAATGAAACTTTTTTATACATTGCATCTCGCTACGTATAACGCATAGTCCGTACAACATTTCTTATAATCATTCGATACCGATCGGTGACTCGAATCAACTTTTCTTTACTCCCAAATAAAATAGAGCCTTATAATTAAAAATTATCCGTTGAAAATGAAAATTATATGAAATCTTCCAAATCCTACAAAAATTATCCGTAAGAGCGAACCTTTGTTGCGCGGATTAAACATCACGGTGGTCGGTATGCTCGTGGAATTGCTAACATTGTAAGTTTCTATTTCTTCCATGGAACTCCCGTTGCTGACCTCCCAGAGGCTAACCGTACCATCCTCGGAAGCGGAAACAAACTTTAATTCTCCCGGCATCCATTCGACGTCGTTTACCGGTTGAACAAAGTCCGTATCCTATTTGGAAAAATTTACCATCAATCGTTATCGCTCGGCCGTCGCCGATAAATCGTTGAAGCAGTTTTTTGCCGATCGTATCGATATTACTTCATCCGCGTATGGTCGCTCGTATATTTCATCGTTGGACGTATCGTGCAGCGCGATGCATCCGTCGTAATCGCTGAAAGCGAGTATGTGATCGTACCCGAGAGTCGTGCAAAAACGAACGGCTGTGATATTCGGAAATTCCTCGTCGTCCGCTTCCACGGTCACGCGTTCGTAACATTTGAGCTTGTACAATACGTGATCGTAACTATTTGGATTTTCTGAAAGTAAAGAATCGACATTGATATTTGTATCCATGGAAAGTGTCTCCGACGACGATCCGATACATCGAGAAAACTTGGCATAAACCGCTGAATTCGTAATAAATTATTACATTCTCCGAAACATAGTTGTACCGTTTCCCCGTACCGGTATCTTTTTTTCCATCTAAACTATTAGAAAATTTATTTTTATTTTCCATAGCGAATTCGCAATACCGTAGCACAAAGTTCTAGACTAAATAACTGGCCCTCGCATTTACAAAATTCCAAAACGTTTTTAACTTCCTACGGCGAATTTGATCATTTCGTCAAAGAAAAGGACTCGTTCGGGTGATTCGTAGATACAAAAGTTGGTGTATTTCGATGCCCTGTGATCGGTCTTCGGAATCCAACGAGCCAATCAAGTTGGAAAATAAAAGACGTCAAAATTTCCCGAATGAGCTGTGTACGAGTGTCACGGAGAAAGTTTTTGCGTTTTCGACACATTTTTTTTCTCGAATTCATAGAAAAAAAAATGAACAAGATCATGCGCTTAATTGACAAACGCCAATCGTCATTCGCTTCTTTTTCCTTTCGATTCCCTCGAGTTGTCAGGAGAAATATGGGCGTTCGAAAAAACACACTTTTGGGGTTATGTTGACACAAAGGCACACCAAACATAACCCTTTCACCATGATGATTCGCGTTAATAAAATCTTTAACGAGTAGACGATCTTTCAGATACACGAAAGCACAACCAAAATGTTGTTTAATTACCATATCCAGCAGTACGTCGTGCCAAGACGTCGACAATATTCATTTTCAACGAAGAAAAACAAAACAATTTTTGAAAACCGCGCTAAATTCTCGTTGTTCACGAGATGCAATAACTGCACCCCAAATATTCACCTCATCTCGCAAGGATTAAACCTCCATTGTGACAGAATTCTCGTAAAACAAAATACAGAAATTCAAACTTTTTTCAAAATATAAACACGCATGATAATCATACGTGATTCCCCACACCCGAATGCACCCGAATCCCAATTGAATCAGTACCAATTAGTACTGAAACGGAATGACCTCCGTCCTGCTCCGTTCTCCAGAAAAAAACTGACACGAGTGTGTTTTGTTTTTTGAGGATTTGAATTTGAGGAGTAGCCGAGTAGCGTCAGGGTGTGGGCAACGAGTAAGTGGGTCCCCCCCTCTAATTTGGCCTCCCACTCTCGGGACTAACTCCCTCCCCTCTTCTCGCTAAAAACCCATACGACCCATAAACTCAATCTTCGTTGCCCATACGTATAAACATATTTTATTCATTAATGAATCTCACTAATTTGCAATTTTTCAAATAAGCGAATAATAATTATAAGTAATACAATAGAATACAATACTATAAATAATAATGATTTCAAATAATTTTTTTCATTTTATTT
Source organism: Alloplasta piceator (assembly GCA_946863875.1). Taxonomy (NCBI): domain Eukaryota; kingdom Metazoa; phylum Arthropoda; class Insecta; order Hymenoptera; family Ichneumonidae; genus Alloplasta; species Alloplasta piceator. Next base: position 405,182 of record OX333072.1, read on the forward strand.
TCATCTATGGGTACTCCTCCCAATGATACATACTTTTTTTAAATGGCATAAATTAAAAAATGTTTTTCACTGGTCTTCCACGTCGTTCTGTACGACGTTTAATACTAAATGCTTTTCTCTCGTTGAATCATCGATGTGATGTAATTTTATTTTTCGAGTATAAAAATATAATTTATCCGATTTAATGATAGAAAAAAATAGAACACGCATGGATAGACTCATGTCGCTCCATCACGATTCAGAACATTCAGACGGGAACAGTGCGAGGGAATTTTCGCCGATAAATATAGCCACATCGTTAGAAATTTAAAATATACCTAGCAAGAAAAAAACACTCACACGGACATTCGCTCGCATTCATCAACGTGCGTTCACACGGCAGTGCATAAAATATCGGTAACAAGCTCAATATCTCGTTGTACGCGATAACATTTACAAAAACAACATTAACGAATATGGAAGTGACGATTTGGGGGTGTGTGGCGGTGGTACAGCGGATAATACTATACAGGATAATCAAAAATGCTTGTACAAAATTGTATAGCTTGAAACTTAACGGCAAACCCCATTACGCAATTCGAATAATGTCAGAGAGAGTTTGGAAAAAAGATGCGTCTCTGAGATGTCATGGCTGTACAAATTTGAAGAAAAAATCCACAAGTCTCTTCGAGGCTCTTTCAAAATCATTTGAATATTTCAGACACGCTGGGTCAAATTGAAATTAATCTCGCTTTACACTTTTTTCACGATCTTAAAGTTTGCATTCTTAAAATGCAATGAAAATTGTGGGAATTCCTTTTACAAAAATATTCCCAAAGGAACAAAGCTTTGGGAAGATTTTTCAAGTTTTCCATTGAGGATTTGACCCACGATAAAAGCCTCGGCAATACTAAAAATACAAAATAAAATCTATTTTTGTTGCGTCGCAATGATGCATGCGTCAACGATTTTTCGCCAACAAGTTTCGTCGAGAAAGAAGGTACCGCATAGCGTGATAATATCGTCCAAAAATGGAAAATCGATTGCGCCACAGGGCTCGATGGCACTTTTTTCTTTTTTTTTCCTTCTCCGTGACGAAAACAGATAAAAATTTTATTCGCACGGCTTGGACGTAGTCGATTCCGTCTGTGTCATGGTATCGGCAAATCTGTCCTTATCGCAATCTTTACTGGAAACACGAAAGAAATTCAGCAACGATACAGCCGGATTTTTCGGCACTTTGCGCGGTTCCGTTGATCTCGATCGACTGTTTCTTCGCGCCGGTGTCACCTGCGTATTTGGACCGGCGGTTGATTTTTCGTTATCGGCTTTACCGATTCTCAACTCGTATCTGTCGCGACGAAATTTCGTCAACCAATCGATATTCTCCTTGCACTTTTCCGGCGACATTTGCACGAGATGCGGCGCCGTACCGTCGATAACGTAATTCGGCAAATTTTGCGTGGGCGAAAATGACGTTTGTCGTGAAATTTCATTGACAAATGCTCTCGACGTGCTCGGCCCAGGCTCGTCGGATTCGTAACCACGTTGCAGAGACGAGGAAAATGACGTTGAGGATTCTCTCTCGCCGACGGGACTGAATAATCGACGCGCGCCACGATTTTCCAAATTTGGACGTTTTGCTTTTGGCTCAAGATTCTCAATTATCGGCGATAGTACGGATTTGAATTTTCCATCCGTCCATGGTCCGATCATTTGGGCGTAGCTTCGTTTGGCGGAAATTTCTATGACCCTGGGATCTTGCGATTGGTTGACGCGAGTCGACGCGCTGCAATTTCCATCCGGAGTCGTGGCTGCGAGAAAAATAAAAATTAGAAATGTTGGATCTATTATTTGTCAAAAAATAAATAGAGACGGGTCTCGAATTTTCGTAATTTATAAAAATATCGTTACTCGGTGTTGTATCCGAGCCGGGAGTTCTTTGCTGACGCGATACCCATCGACGTGAAACGGTCGGTGTCGTTTCCAGGGTCGCCTGTCCCGATGAATCAGCACCTTGAACAGTCTCCGCTTGACCTCGTATCTCTATATCGTCATTTTCACCCTTATGCTCGAGACCGACGCGCCAAATTCTGTGACAACAATCGTCCGAGCAAGTAACGATCTGGAAAAAACAAGTAACTTCCGTCAACTTTTAATTTTGTTCACAAACGACGCTTTGAAAATATTGTAATCGCTAACCTTGGGTTCCCCGACGCTGCACCAATCGATGCAAGTCACTTCATCCGTGTGACCCGATAGCTTTATCAACGGATATCCGGGACGTTTGGTGCTCCATATATAGGCGTACTCGTCACTCGAGCCACTCGCGAGATACTTGCCGTCTGGACTCAGACACGTTTTTACGAAAAACGTTGAATTACGATGACCGTAGAATTCAGCGACTGTTGAAAAAAAAACCCGCAAAGATTCTTCAATTTTTCGTCCCCCTAGGATCGATAGACGACTCGTTGCTATTTTATTTCTTCATAATTTACCTGGTTTGGGATTGTAGGCAGATATATTGTACTGGTAAATAATGCTGTCCATGCAACTAGCGTACAGCGATATACCGGCTGGACAAACGAGCAACGTGGTGAAACCGTGTCTCGTGCTACCACCTGGATAATTCATCACGTGCTTGGGCACGGGTTCCTTCTTGTGGACCGTATAATTTTTTCTCATGTCCCATACTTTGATAAATCTGCAAAATTGCGAGTGAAAAAAAGCTCTTGATAAATAAAGCACTCGATAACCGGCGATGTAAATTCAATGAAACTGCGTTAATATGCGAATCGAAGAAAATGATGCGCTTGAAGTTGGGGAAGTTCAACCGAACGAAAAACCATAAGAAATATTCGTTCGACAAAAACTCGAAAGACAATGCCACTGTACCGAGTCAATTATTCTTACGGATGACGAAACATGTTGAAAAATAATTTGGGCATAGAATATTACTTGATTGGAAAGATCAATTGATTTTTGAGGAGGGTTTACATTTGATAAAAGACTTTTACCCATCGCCGGCACCGCAGGACAATAGTGAAAAATCGTCCTGAAAAACCAGAGCTGTTATACTCTCGGCTCTCGAGCTCAAAAGACTTCCCGCTGATACCGATGCTGTTCTACGACGACTCTTCATCGCGCTGGAAACTTGACTATTACCATGACCGTTGAATATACAATTGTCGGGTTTTGGATATTCGGTGTGAGAAGCTCGAATATCCCATAACATTATTGCACCATCTCGAGCTCCGCTTGCAAAAACCGCTGTATAATTAAAGAAAACAAAGAAAAAATGTTATAGAAATGACGAATACTGCAATATCAATCGTGCAAAGAGAGTTTTTATCGATCGATTACGGCTTAAGGCAGTATTCTGGTCCAGAGACATACATTTTGAGCGTTTTGTCCAGCTCCATAAAAAAAAGTACTTTTTCCATTCTTTTTTTACAACATATTTATTAATATTTTGACAGTAAAAAAAAATGTTTAGAAGAAAAAAAAGAAAATTGAATAAATTATAAGCCGGTAAAGTTGGGGCTAAAAAAAAGGGGTGTGCCGGCTGACACGATTGCAACCTTTCTAGTCATCCGATACAAAATTTAAAAAAAGATTCTTAATTATAAAAATGTCGTTATAACCCCTACCTCGGAGAAAACGGAAAAAAAAATTTTCACAAAACGGCGGCTGTCTGAACAAAAAAGGGGTTTTTCGATTCTTTTTTTCATAGTTTTTAATTTTTTCACAATAGCAGAAAAAATAATTTGGATACAAAAGTCGTAGGGACGATATTTATGGTGAAAAATTGATGCAAAAACTTAAGCGAATCGGTCGAGTAGAACTTGACATATCAGCCGTATTGAGAAGAGTAGTTTTGAGAAAAAAATCTAAAGTCCGATTGGCTTCGACACAACGAGCGTAGTTGCGGCGTCATTAAAATAGCTGTAACTTCGTGAACGATTGGAATTTAAAAATTTCCTTGCAAGACTATATTCTTAAAGGTCTAATCTTTCGGAAGATAAATAAAAAAAAATGATTTTTTTTTAATTCTAGACCAGAATACCATCTTAATCACAATTTGAGGGCTGTACCGGAATCAGCAAAGATTTTTTGATCGATTCAAGTATCGTAAGAATAATGGGTGCATTTTTTAAATAAAATCAAACCTTTATCCTCGGGTCTGAAAACCACTGTTTTCACGCTTCTCGTATGACCATTGTAGCAACCAATTTCTGGCATGTCGGTTCTAGAAACGTCCCAGAGTTTGGCCGTATGATCTCCGGCGGCCGTAACGATCTTCAGTTCTCCCGGCATCCATGAGATATCAAAGATGGCATTGAAATGAGCCTTTCGATAAAATACATCAATGTCGCGTTAATCGCCGGTTCAATTCATAAAATAAAAATCATAAATATATTCAAAAAAACATTGAAAAATGCTCATGACCTACTCGATTGCCGTTCAACCGTTTATTCGGATCTCCTCTCTTGGTTGTATCCTGCAGAGCGATTTTTCCTTCTTCGTTAGCGAGAGCCACGATCTCCCTATAGCCGGGAATATTACAGAATCGACACGCGGCTATGGGACGATCTTCCGTATACTCCGTTCCATTATCGTTGGGCTTTATACCGAGATAAACATCATCTTGATGACATTTGAGTCTGCTGAGAGCTATGTCGTAATTGGACGTAGAATCTGGAAGACGGACAGTCGTTGATATCAAACGGAGAATCTTGCGCACAAGTTTACCCAAAATTGATTACTGAAAAATTTTCAACGAGATTCTTTTCCAATTTCCGTGCTTTTATTTTTCAATAACACAGATGATGTTATTTCATAAAGTATAAAGAGTTTGACATAAATTGGCACGAGCAAATGCGACAAACAAGAATAGTTTGCGTCAAATAATTTGTTTGACGCAATTTGAATTATTTGTCGTACAACAAATTATGTTTCGACAAGTGCAAGACATTCACGGGTATAACCTCCTCCGTCCCTGCCAATTGTTACAAAAAAAAAGGATCGCTCATGCCGAATAACGTGTCATTTAATTACCGAATCCTGCACAACGTCGTGCCAAAGCCTCGACCACGTTCATTATCGCGATTTCATTTATAAAAATCACAATTATCCTTTGTTCCGACGACGGATTAACGTGTTTCACACGATCGCGGCATTACGGCATTACGCGGGAGAATCTGTCATTTTTCCCGCAAAAAAATCAGGCAACCTGCGTGACACACAATATTTGAGTATGTATTGCCGCATATCGCCGTGTATATATACACGGCAATATGCGGCATGTATGCATGTACGTGCAAGTAATGCCTGGTTTATACAGAACCGTAACTGCCGTATTTGGGGCAAAATAAAAGTTTTCGGCTCTGCATCGGTATATTACGCAGGGTTTTTGGGTTTTGGGTTTTTCTTAATTCTTCACCATTTACGATTACGAGACTGTATTTCATACAGGTTGCGTCATTTTTACATTCTCTTATATTGAAAATTCTCGAGGACGCTGAGTTACCGACAAATGTCGATAACCGAGCGTGTTTGTTCTACCAATTGTAGGTAAGTATGTAATTAAGGTTTTTTTTCCTAAGTTAGCTCGCAGAAGCTCTGCGATGTCCATTTTCAGTATTTTCACTCAAATAATCACTGATTTACCGATCGTGAACGAATACTGCGAACGTGCTGGGAATACTGATAAAAGTTAATGAATATCAAACTGTCTTCGATAAAGGCTGGTACTGGCCAACATAACAAAGGAGATTTATCGACAATACACTGATTGTGAATATAGCGTTATTGTTCCACTCCATTTCTACGTTTTGAACTATTTCCCACCGATTCCACGGCCGATCAGTATATACTATACCGTATATAATATGTACGTGGTATTGCGTGGTATTGCATGGTATGCTAATGTACGTCGCGAATCGAGCATGTGTGTGTGTCCATGCGCGCCTCTAGCGGTGGGTGTCGATGTTATCGTTCGGCGCGCGGAGGGGAGTGGAAACGCGGATCGCACGAAAAGAGAGACAAAGACATAGATTACAGAAACGAAAAAGGTACAATAAAGGAAATCAAGCATCTGGTGCGAAACAGTTTTGCCGTCAAAAAGACAGGAGCTTTCAAAACAAAGAATTAAAAAAAAAAACAAAAGAAAAACATGTCCGATACTCGAAGACGTCGCAAACAGTCGGGTGGATCCGATGATCTTTCAGACTCGTACGACGAGCTCAACGCTACGAAAGAAACTCAGGTATTTGTACGAACATGATATCCGGCTTTTTTGTTCGTTTCATCGTGCGTTGGCCTCGGTGTTTTTTGTTCGTTGAAAAATAGATGTAATGTCGCGCGATTCTGGGTCGAACAGGCCGACAACGGTGAATGTACGTGGAAAATCGTTCCAGAGTTCCCGATTAGCCAGTTCCCAGTTGTACATCCGAAACGGGGTCGAGAGTTTTACCGTACGTCGTTCGCGAAATTGGATCACGCGAGAATGAGAAAAAATAAAAGCACGATAACGATGCCGCACCTATAATCGCGTTTCTCTTATCGTCTTCTCCCGACACTTTGCAAACGCATTTTGCAAAACAACGATATCCCGATTCCCGTCCTTTCCAATCCCGTTTCGTATCGCCGAGCAAGTTACGAGTAAAATTATTCTCTCCGCGGTGAGAAACTTTCAACGTTAGATCGTGAAAGTATCTCGGCCGGCCACGTCGGACAACAGCGCAATTTTGGCGAAAGACGTTCTCGAGCGCCGACGAATTTCAAAATATTTTGTATCTTTCCATTTTCCTTTTCAACTTCTGGATAATACGCTTTGAAAATTTAAAAAATGTCAAAAGTCAATTGGCGAGACTCTAGGGATTCGTCGCCTGTTTCGCGAATAGGAAAATTGATAGCGCTAAGAAACGCAAATTCTCCTCGCATCATTTCGGTAATCCGTTTTAACATCGTTTACGAAACACAGTTGACGTTACGCGTTCAATTTTTTTTTTTTTCATCTTCACGTGTACTTTATTTTTGAATCGAGATAGATCTTTCGAAGTAATTTTTTTTAACGACAGTTCGATCGTAGATTATACGGAACTTTGCTCAAAGCCATTGTCGTTCCTTGTTGCACCAGAGCGGCGAACAGAACGACGGTCGTCGAGATTCCGAGTACGACACCGCCGGCACAGATTCCGAGGGAGGTTCGCAGGATGGCGGAGAGCGCGAAAGCGGCGACGGTCAAGAGGAGGACAAGCCTCGGAAGAAATTGGACGACGACGAGGACAGGCGAAACCCTCAGTATATACCGAAGCGAGGAACATTCTACGAGCACGACGACAGAACGACGGAGGAAACGGCGGAGAGTACGGCCGAGCCGCCACCCGAGAGAGAAACCAAGGAGAAAAAAGTTTGGAAGGACAAGGAGGACAAATGGAATCACGATCGGTACAACGACGACGAGCAAGCGCCCAAGAGTCACGAAGAGCTTATCGCCGTTTATGGATACGACATCAGAAACGAGGAAGGGCCACCGAGAGCTCGAAGACGGCGAAGATACGGGTAAGATGGATTTATCATTTGTTCGAGGATACGTATAATTTCACGAAACCACGAAACAAAAGGGGCTCAAAAAATCTTTTGTCAGACGCGGACCGAACAAGTACACGCGAAATTGGGAGGACGAGGACGCCTATGGTAAAACTGCGCCGAGTGTAACGAGCGGAAAAAATCCTGGCCGCAAAAGCAACAAAAACAGCGAAGAATTTCCTGCCCTCGGTGGCATCGACAAGGTATAACATTTCATTTCGTACAATTTTATCCTGCGACGGGTTAAAAATATTCCGAGCATCTTTCATTGCGCGACACTGTCCTCGGTGGAGTATTTAAAAAAATAAATACATCCATACGAATATAACACGAGTGAAATAAATTCAGGATGAATCGATCGAATCTGCGGACGAGCCGGTGATAACTTCCGCCTGGTACAGCAACAAAAACAAGGCGCCGATGAAGCAACAAAATTTCCCACCTCTTCAATCCCAGCAGGACGGTAATCAAAAATCAAAATCAGGCGGGTCCAACGGACCTCATACGTAAGTAACTTTTCGCACATCCATTCGTCCGTTCTATATTAATTTTAATTTCATATCCGATCGATTGATTTTCCGCGAACGTAAAAAATGTTAGAAACGAAAACAGAGTTCCGAACGAGCCGACGAATCCCGCATGGAAAAAGGAGACGAGGATTCAATCGCGAAATATCAGTCCGAATAGAAATGTCGTTAGCGGTGGCGCGAACGAGACGGAAAAAACACCGAGCGTCAAGCCAATGACGAGAGACACCAAGGAGATGATGAAAAAACGACAGGTTCAAGAATCCGTGAGCCTCGCTGCGAGTAGAGTACGGGGTCGTGGTTTCAAAGCTAACCCTAACAATAATCTCGTTGGTAATAGTAGAAACGTCGATTTAAAGCCGAAAGGCCGCGGTGCCGGTCTCACCTCGATCGACGCAAAACGAAATAATACGACGGTTCTCCACGACGACGAGCACCAACAACATCTCAGTGAAACGAAACAAATGAGCCCCAACGACGGATCTTACCATCCGAGACAGTCCAGTGAGTTTTGTTCCTCGTTGGAGTATTTTATATATTGTATATATGTTCCAAATCGGACAGTTTGAAAAACTTTTTTTTTTTTTTCCTCAATTTTTTTTATATTTTTGAGTACCCCTCAAAAGACCCTTCCTGTTAAATTTTGAGATTTTTTCAATTACCCGTTCCAAAGATATTAAATTAACAAAAAAACCGCTCTTTTTTTGGTATTTTGGTCATAACTTCTTTAATAATGGTCCAAATTAAAAGTTTTTTTTTCAAAATTTTTTTTTTTTCACGGCCTTTTCAGAAAAAAAATACAACAAAAATATTCGACGTGTTTCTGTATGATTTTTTTGAGTTTTAAACGTTAAATCGCGTTTTTGAAAGTGAATGTCATTTTTTTTTTTTTTTTTTTAATGTTTTGTTTCGAACAGATATCTATTCAACAATTTTTAAGACTAGTCCGATCGTGGGATCTCAATGACTACTATTTTTTTCGATTTTTGAAAATTTAAAAAAAAAATTCTTTTCAATAAATTATTATGAATACCAATTTTTGTTACTGTATAGTATTTTTTTAATCATTTTAAATTAATTTGGACAGTTTCATTGTTAACAGATTTTAAAAATTAATAATTCATCGATGAGCAAATAACAACAGTGCAAGGATTGTATGAGTGGGCATTGAACCTAAATAGGCTACCGAATATTGCTGTCAAATTTTCACGTGAGAAACATTATTCAGATGCAAAAGAAAGATTTTATTCGCGATAAAATACTCCGAAGTCAATCACAGGGGGACACAAAAATTTCATTCGATTATTCCAATGAGCAACGGAAACGTATTGGCAAAGGAATATTCTAATTCAGGAAATAATCGTATATATAAGGTTTTCAAAAAAATACGTAAATAAATAAAAAAAAACTGTTGTTAGTATTGTTCATAAACAGACTTAATGATTGATTATTAATTTTAAGAACCTTTTAACGATAAAAAAGTGTCAAAATAAATTCTAAATATTGAAAAAAATTCTATACAGTAACAACAATTGGGTCAAAATAAATTCTTAATATTGAAAAAAATACTATACAGTAACAAAAATTGGTATTCATAATAATTTATTTAAAAAAAAAAAATTTTAATATTCAAAAATCGAGAAAAATAGTAGTTATTGAGATCTCACGATTGGACTAGTCTTAAAAATTGTTGAATAGATAGATGTTTGAAACAAAACATTTAAAAAAATCAAAAATGACATTCACTTTTAAAAACGCGATTTAACGTTTAAAACTCAAAAAACTCATTCAAAACCAAGTCGAATATTTTTGTTGTATTTTTTTCTGAAAAGGCCATAAAAAAACGAAAATTTCGAAAAAAAAGGTTCAATTTGAACCATTATTAAAGTAGTTATGACCAAAATACAAAAAAAAAAGAGCGGTTTTTTTGTTGATTTTATATCTTTTGAACGGGTAATCAAAAAATCTCAAAATTTAACAGGAAGGGTCTTTTGATGGGTACTCAAAAATAAAAAAAATTGAGGAAATTTTAAAAAAAAGTTTTTTAAACTGTCCGATTTGGGATGGAATGCCCTATATATATATATATTACCCTATTATACAAGCTATCAAGGGGCAAAATGACCACCGTAAGAGGATAAAACGACTAGGACGCTTGCGAAAATCTTGTACACTTTTGTCAAAGAATTTGATCGTTGCGTCTCGTCTTTCAGAAAATTTTTACGTTCAATCTCCCGGTCAGCAGAGACCGAGCATAGTTCCTCAGCGAATGCAGCAACAACCGCCGCACCATCATCAACAGCAACAGCCGCCGGCCCAGCAATTGCAAATTCACGAACAATCGCCCCAGCAAATTCATCCTCAGCAGCCGGACGTGGCGGGGAACAGGCCGAAGAGATATTCGAGTCTTCGTCAACGATCGGCTATTCCCGAGGGACCCGGACAGCAGCAACAACCACCGTATCCACCTCAGCATCCTCAGCATGGATTTTATCCGTCACAAGGTGAGCTCGAAATTCGTTTAATTTTTTTCTTTTTACACAAAAATTGTTATTTCGATCGATTCGATTCAATGATCATTCCGTTCATTAACGTTGAGTTTATTATCGGCCTAGCTGGAAATTCACACGGTGTTGTAGAGTCCCAAGGTAAGATCTTGTACCGGCAAATAATTTACATGTTTGTGTTTTTTGTGCGTCGCTTGGCTCCTTTGTCGTATTTGTTTGGTTTTTTCTGCTTCATAATCGCGATAAATATCGTTGCGATCAACGACGCACGAGAGTGTCGTAGGGGTGAAAATGTCGGATTTCAGGAAGAATAATCCAATCAGAGTTCCTGGATCTGATTATTCGCTCGATTACTCTCCTCACGGAGAAACGAAGAACAATCGAGCGAATTCTTTTCTTTTTCTTCGTTTTGTCCACTTTTCGTTTTATTTTTTCATCTCAATGCTTTGCGGAAAACGTTTTGCACTAATTATTTTTATTAGGTTTTCCTCAAGGTCACTTTGAACCAGCAACACCGGTTGGTAGTTCACCGTCGCCGATGTCCGGTCAACCGGTCATTCCTCTCGCTCCCGGTGGACAACCGGCTGCCTACGCTCCACCAGCTTATATGGTACCACCTCCGCAGTTCATAACGCCCCAGGCAGCACCACCCAGTCTGATTAATTACGTACCGACGCCCGCGGGTCCGGCTTTCCCACCAAACTTCCAGGCCTATCAGGGATACAATCCGACAGTTCCGGTATGATTTTTGTAAAAACCGCTGGAGGAGTTTTGGTACAATTCTAAAGATTGTTGAAAATAGCTGTGGTCGTTCTGGTTAGCGCAAATTTTTTTACAAAAGGCTAAAAGAAAAATAGTGCACCGATTATATTCCAGTAAGATATACAGTGTTGAAAAAAGTGTGCAAATATAAAATTTGATCAGTGGAGAATTTAGAAGCAATGTGCGCACTATAAATTGGCGAGATATTTAAATTTTTCACCTCTTTGTACATTAAAAAACGAGTTTTTCGAAAAAATAAAACAAACTTACCATACCGAATAATCGTTTCCTCCAAAAAAATTTCTCGCAAAAACGGTTAATTGTTGTTTTGTTCTCCACAAACAGCCACAGGGTCCACCGCCACCGCCCGAATTGTTTCAACCTCAGGGCTGCACGTATTACAGTCCTGCGCAGCAACAGCAACAGCAAGGAGCGCCGATGAGACGACCAAAAGCAGCGATACCGATTCTACCACCGCCGGATGCTGGTTCTCCCTATAATCATCATCACCATCATCAACAGCAACAGCTACAGCAGCATCATCATCATCATCATCATCATCATCAGACGAGTCGGGGACGTGGAAAAACCCAGTTGCAGTATGGTAATAACGTCAATGCGGGTAACGTTAATGTTCAACCGGCGATGTCGCAAGTTCATCATCAGCCATCGCAGCGACGTCAACAACAGCAACAAAATCCGGAATTCGATAATTTCCCGCGGGAAGAATCAACGAAGGAGCCTACGAATAACGAGCCAGAGGTACCCGAAAATTCGAGCTACGATGACGCGGTGATATCCGTGGAGGATCAAAAAATGATAAAATTAATCGATTTACCGGCGGAATCGGACGCGACCGAAGTCGTCGTGATGCCTTTGACGAACGACCCCGTCGCCTCCGAGCTCGATATCGCGAACGAGCCCATCATTGATACTCCCGATATTGAAAATATCATCGATACCGCGATGGCAATATCGCCAGTTCCGATTGTGGAGCAGCCCGAAATTGGATCAGCGATAAACTTGCCGGAACCACCGACTGTGCTCGATAACGCAGTGGAAAAGACGCTGGTTATTGATACAAGCGAAAAAGTTACGATCGTTCTCGACAGCGAGAAAGAAACGGTCGTTCGGGATGACGAAATGAAATCAATCGTTCCTGATTATGAAAAAACGTCGATCGTCCTCGATAACGAGGAAAATTCGATCTTTCCTGATGAAAAGGAAAATTCGATCGTTATTGATAACGATGAAAACTCGGTTATCCTTGATAACCCGGTAGTCCTCCATAACGAAGAAATAGTTCTTGATAATAAAGAAATAGTTCTTGATAAGAAAGAAATAGTTCTTGATACGAAAGAAATGGTACTTGATAAGAAAGAAATAGTTCTTGATAAGAATGAAATAGTCCTTTATAAGGAGAAGATGGTACTTGATAAGAAGGAAATCGTTATCGATAACAAAGAAATAGTCATCGATAACGAGAAATCGAGTGTTCTTGATAACGAGAAAATGTTAATTGTCGACGATGACATTGAAAAGACTGTTGAAATTGATAATGAGAAAAATACGAATAACGCCCTTGATGAGGAGGAAAGTGTTCTTGCTAAAAATAATGAGTCGATCGCGGTGACCTCGAAAACTCTCGAGATCGAGGTGGAGATCGAAAAATCGGGAGTAAGCGTAAACGAGAACGCAGTCGTCACCGAAAAGTCCGTTGTCGAAGAGGCAGCTGCCTAAAACCGTTTTCATACGTTTGTAAATTTTTCGATAAAAACTATACACTTCGTTAATACGGTAATACGAAACGAAAGAGAGGGTCGCTGTGAACATTGTTCGTTGATTCTGGAGCTTGACCATCCATTCGTTTATTCACTATTTTTTAATTATTATTTTTATTATTCTGGCAAACACGTGACCGGTAAATTCAGAATAATTCCAGCTCCAGAATCGACGAACAATGTAAACAGCGGATCGTATATTTAAAAAAAACCTCATTTTTTTAATGACTCTAACTCGATCGCGTTTGAACTAAAAAATTCAGTCAAAAAAGGAAAAAAAATCAAATTCTTATTCAAATCTTCTTCAAATTCTTCTACTCGTCCAGCTCAGGCTTTTTTTTTGTCCCCGCCTCTCGTTGTGTATTACCGTATTAACGAATAGTATGGTAATACGCAACGAAAGAGAGGCGGGGGCAAAAAAAATCCGAGCTGAGTGAGTAAAAGTTTAAAATCTGTTTCTTTTTGACTGAATAATTTCGAGTTTAAACACGATTGAGAGAAATCATTCAAAAAATAACGTTTTTTTTAAATATATGATTCGCCGTGTACATCGTTCGTCGATTCTGGAGCTTGAACATCCATTTGGTTATTTACTATTTTTTTAATTATTATTTTTATTATTTTGGCAAACACGCGACCGGCAATTCCTGATATTGGACGCGATTTCTTGGAAAGAAGACGTGAAAAAAATCCAAAAACAACGGTCTTTGTCCAATCGGTTCGAATATCTCAACGGGCAAATTGTTTAAAAAATCATAGAAAAAAAATGATTTAGTCCACATGATTATTGAGACTTTTCAAAGATACTCATTTTGATTTTTCGACGTGATTTTTTGTTTTATCGAAAAACATCGTGCCCGCATTCTTGGGCAAAGGAAAAAAAAATTCCGTGAATCCACGAACCATTAGATTGCGATTTACGTACGCAGGAAAGAAAAAAACCGTACGTAATTGTCTCGGTCGTGAAGATTTATGTACAGAAGGGTTTGAAATCGACGCTTTATAGATATGAATAATGAAAATTTGCTGATCGAATGCAGATTTGCATTACAGTTTTTTTTCGAATCATGAGATTAAACATCGGACTGGCTGTCCGAGGAAATTAAATATGCACAGAGGATAATATTGCGATCGACACGTCGAGATTTAAAAAAAATTATAAATTAAAGAAACTCGACGATATTCGGATCCGCGAGTATCGTCGAAAAAATGCACTACGATGAATCGATTAAAAATATCCGAGGATGCTGAAACGTAGTGTACATAGTATACATATATTTCTCGCAAATTCGAACAAACCATTCGTTTCACAGTGGTTGTGTAAATAATGAAGAAAAAGAATAATAATAATAATTACGTTTGAATAGATTCACGAGGTAGAAGATAAACGAGATCATTATTTCCGAAAAAAAAACTTTGCATGAAAATTACAAAAAAAAAAATATATGGCCAATTTGAAACCCATCAACCCGAGGTCTTACTGCTTTATGTACAAATAACATTTTTATCGTAAATAATACTTGATTCGCACGGACGAATTGAAAAAAGAAACAAGCAAAAATAATTCTTCATTTATTTCGCAGAGTCGCTTAATTCGTAATTTGTCATAATTATTGTTGTTATCGTTAGTAACCCTTTGTCCGTTTGGTGTTTTTAACCTCGAACTATGCAGCCCCTTGTAAAACTTGTGTAAACAATCGTTTTACTGGAAAAAATCAACGCTGACAATTTTTCCGTTAGCGCATTTTTCAACAAAATGAAAATGTGCATACTTTTTTTAGAGAAATATTTTATTTTCATTCTTGAATCGCGTGGTTCATCGTTTGGGGTGAAAAACACTCCGACACGGAGGATTCGCTTGCGTTATATTTCGAATAAAAGAAAATAGAAATTGCGTTACGATGATTTCATTAAAATAATGTGCGGAAGGAGCATCATTCGAATAAAAAGCACATCGCACGATTTAATAAAAAAAAATAAAATTCACCGAACTTTCATATTATTTTGTTAGAAAGCACCTTTTTTTTATTCGAATCGTGCTTCTTCGATTTCTATGACAAAAAAATTGTCACTTTGCAACTGGTGTAAAAAAAACAGGGTTTTATAAGCGTAAACGAATGATTCAACTAGATACACACCGCATTATTCTGAAGCTCGGGATTCGCCTCTTCGCACAGTTTTTCTTCTGCTATCTTTGGACATCTATTTATCGACTAGATATCGATAGACACTAATGTACACGCTATATATATATATATATATATTAGGGTGTGCGGAAAAAAATCGATATTTTTTTTCGGTTGCATCCATCAAAAAAAGGTGAATTAAGGTAAAAAATTGAGAATCCTCGAAGGAGAGAGCTCAAAAATAAATTATTTCGAACGGCGCATTGCATTTGAATATTTTCCATAAGAATAACACAGGAAAATATGGACACTTCTGAACGTCGTAGTAAAACTCTTCAGAAAAAATCTCACAAAAATGTCATTAAATTAAGATATTCTGTTAGAGAATTGAATTCCCTACATAAAAAAGTCCTTACGAATAATTAGCTTACATTAGAGCAACCGTTCAAGTGGTCTCGCTGTCTGAAATTGAATTGATAGAGAAAAAAAATCCAAAAGGCTGTGAAAATCGAATTTTTCGCTTTACGAAAAAACTTTTTGGCGTTTTTTTTTGTAGAGAATGTTCCGCTCTAACATACAATTTGCATGAAATTGTTCTCAAATGATTTCTCTAATACAAAAAAGAATTAAGTACAACAAGAAATATAAAAGAAACGACGTCCATCTCTGATCGTGTTTCGAAAAGTTTTATTCAATGAATTTGGTTTAATGAGATAAAATAATTTGTTTTTACATTATAATGCTACCGCATGCTGCCGTCAGGTGGCAGCGTGTGCTATGGCGGACACGTTGCTTAAATAATAAAATTTAACTTCAGACAGCGATACCACTTGAACGGTTGTTCCAAGCTAATTAGTATTCGTAACGACCTTTTTTGTAGGGAAGTCAATTCTCATTCAGAATATCCTAGTGACATTTTTGTGAAATTTTTTTCTGAAGAGTTTTTACCACGACGTTCAGCAGTGTCAATATTTTCCTGTGTTATTCTTATGGAAAATATTCAAATGCACCATTCGGAATAATTTTTTTTTATCTCTCCTTCGAGGATTCTTCATTTTTTACCTAAATTCACCTTTTTTTGGTGCATTCAACCGAAAGAAAATATGGATTTTTTTCCGCACACCCTAATATATATATCATAAAGCAATATGCTGGATTCAATTTAGACTCCTTGATGATTACATGATTTTCAAATATTTAGGGTCGTATTTTTTTTCAAACTCACTTTTTACGAGTCCTCAGAATTGCGAAACGATGCCTTACGTATTACAACGAACGTTCGTTATTTTTGAGCAAACTCGCCAAAATAAAATTTATCACTACCGGATAATGATAGATTTGCTCTGCATTATCGTCGGTCGATAAATTTGTTTTCAAAAACATTATTGGCGCCAAGTGTGGTCGCGCGCGACACTCTGTCGGTAAAACCAGTTTTAGTGATTGCAAGTTTGAACGAGTTGGAAAAGCGCGCTTAGTTAGTTTGAAATTTGATATTTCAAAAACACGAAATTCAAGGACACAGCGTGATGCTTGGATCATTATCGCAAAGGATCGAACGTTAAAAATGGTCGTTGGATAAAGTAACAAAAAAAACCTTCGATCAAAACATCAAAAATAGTGAGCTGAGTCTGCTGATATTTTTGCTGCCAATTAGTTTCAAGCTTCTGATTCTTTCTTCAAATGGAAATGACAATTTTTTTTCTCGTACACTATCGGGAGTATTTTTTTTCAAGCGCTCTTATCGATATGCTGTATATTCGTGATGGCACTCAGAGGAATTACATCGATACTCTGGCGAGCGGTGTTATTGTTGTTGTTGTTGGTCGACGTGTGAATCGATCTCGCGTTCACTTGCGAGCGTCTGACGGCGACATTGGACGTACCGGCGAATTGATAAACACCACGATTATTCGCATCGTTACCGGGACAGCAGAAAGTCCTTCGGAATTCTTTACGAAATTTCCCTGCAAAATAACATACAATAAATTCTGTGGGACAATCGACGATTTGATGACGCTTCTTCGGGGAATGAGCACATTCAAATAAGTTGAAAAAATCATAGCATGATTATTTTTACTCATGTTTTTTAATAATTATATTTTAGCCCACATATTTTTTTTTTCCCAGCTCGCCGTTTTACCTTTTTGTATTGAGTGCCAAAACAAAGGCAAAACATTAAAATATTATAATCAATTATTCGATATTATTTAATTTTTATATTATTTATGATTTTTCAACATTTTATAAAAATCGAATTTAATTTATTTATTCTATTAGTTGGAAAAAAGACTTGTAAAAACAAAAAAAAAGTACTTATTGTGCTGAGAAAATACATCTCTTGGAATTCCTAAGAATCGAATCTGATTTTTTCATTCGAGATTTTCGATACAATTCCATTGTTGCCAGGTTAAAGCGGTAAATTGATGAAAATTGAAATGATAAAAAAGATAAAATTCAAAAAACTACGTAAATTACATATATTTTTTCCGTTAAAAAAAATTCCATAGTCACCGATTGGACATTTAATGATCGCTTAAACGAGAATCCATTGAGTCTTTGAGAATCGAATCAGCTGCGGTGGACACAAATTGTCTTATATACCAAACGAATGACTGCGAAAGGGAGGAGCATTGAGATTAGGGTGACCATAAATTTGGGAGAAGAAAAGACATTTGACTGCTCGCTCCACTGGCCGAAGAATGAAGAAAATAAGGGGAGATGAACGAAGGGTGACGGATATGAAAATTGATGTTACTATCTGGGAGAAGAAAAAATTAAATAGCATCATCAACCGACGCGGTTAACCGTATCTGCTATCGAAGTAGGTTACGAAAAAAAAAAAATCCATTCGACCGGCGTGAGATTTTCCTCCCTCACGACCCTTCATTGCCAAAAACAAGAAATGAAAGATGCCAACGATAAAATAATACAATAGTTTCTCCATGATTATATGCGCGTTGATCAATGAAAAAAATATGATCGTCATCAAGAAAGAAGATGAGATTTTTTCCACATGCACGACAGTTGATTTATTATTGATATATCTCAAATAACAATGTTCATGATACACGACCGCAATTTTTATCAAAATTTAATACTGATATTGATTTGTTCATTGAGAATATTTAATCCATTTCGTTAAAAATTGTATCTGGAATGAATTTAATTTTGTAATCGTGAAATTTAAAAAATTCCTTCTGGGTGAAATGTGCCGGCTTTGGGGGTTGAAAAAAATCATAGAATATTTCGCGAATTGTGGGAATAGTCAGTTTTATAAAAATACAATGTCGTAAAATTTATATTTACCGCTCATAAAGTTGTAGATCAGTGGATTGATAGCACTGTTTGCGTAACAGAGCCAATGCACCAGCAAACTAATGGTGATCGACAAGTGACTCGAAGGCAGCGCGATCAACATTCTGAAATCATTAACCAACATTTCAGTCGGCAATTTGTATAAATAAATTGAGGGAAAAATGACAAATCATCCTCGACGATCATGCAAATTTTCCCCCCACCCTCCCCCGAATATATTACTTTTGTCTAGAAAAATATAGCATATAAATTATTTTCCTAGATAATATTTACATTAATAAAAAATAAAAAATACCGATAAAAATTCTGATTTCCATTCGACAAGCCGAGAAATCAGAAAAAAATATTTTCGCAAAATTTATAAATTATTCAGATATCGGGATAAATGTAACACCACGTAAAAAAAAATATCCTTCAATCGTGAATGAAATTTGAATCCACAAAATAATGACTTTTTTGAAATCTTTTTTAAATTTATCAAATATGACAAAGCTCTTGTTCTTTCATTTTAAAGAAATTTCAAAGAAAATAGACAAATCTTTATCGCCGATTAAGAAAATAACCGTTAACTTATTTACATTAGAATCGAAATGAAAGTTTCGCAAATTCTTAACGAATTCATTCGTCATAATTTTTAGAGTTCTTCAGCGTCAACGATCATTTAAAAATCAGAATAAATCCAACGCCCTTACAAAAAAAAACTATCCCTCAATCGGTGAAAAACAAGTGAAACCTCAAAATTATAATTTTTACGAATTTCCTAATTTGATCAAATATGACCAAGCTCTTTTCTCCATTTTGACAAAATTTTCTAGATAATTAGAAATTCAACAAGTTTAATCTCGACGAGAAGACGATTGAACAATGAAACACGCGTTTTTTCTCTCTCATTTTTTGTGCTATGCACCTACTTCAATGAATTCTGTGTCCTTTTTTCATTTGACGTTTGTCGCCATTCATCCTGCGGTCAATCGCATTCAATCTCCACGAGCCGTGTGCAAAAAAGAACTGTTTATTTCTGACAAAAGAACTTTTATCTCGCCGAATCCCCCTTGGTCCATCATGGATTTCAGACGTTCGAATAGAATTAATTACATCATCGAATTTGTATTTTTGTAAAAAGTTGATTGCATCATACCTCAGTATGGAAAGTAGATGCACCGGAAGGTGACATATCCCAAACATAAAGACGACAGCGACCAACATTTTCGCGGCTTTTCTTCGTGATCTCAGCTGACTCTCGGGATTCCCGAGTCCCGACGACCGGACCTCGTTGGGTTGGCAGACCCTCGCGGATACTGAAAATTAACTGGAATAAAATTTTCACATTTTGTCCAAAAATAAGGAAAAATACGAAATTTTCATCGTTTCTCTTTCTTTACGGAAGTATTCTGGTCTAGAATTTTGAAAAATCATTTTTTTTTTTGCATATTCTCAAAGTTCAAGACCTTTAAACATATATATCCTCGAAAGAACATTTTAAAATTCCAATAATTTACTGAGTTACAGCTATTTTAGTGACGCAGCAACTGGCACGTTGGACCGTAACCTTTAGGGGGTGTTGTGGTCTAGAATTTCGAAAAAATTTATTTTTTTGTATATATTCTTAAAGTTTAGACCTTTAAAAATATATCCTCGAAAGGAATTTTTTTAATTTCAATAATTTACATTCCATTCCATCGCCTCTACCACTTTTGTATCAAAATTATTTTTTTTACTAAAATAAAAAAATTAAAAAGAAAAATTAAAAGATTCGAAAAACGCCGGTTTTACTCAGACAGCCGCCATTTTGCAAATTTTTTTTATATTTTCCCTGAGGTAGGGGCTGTAACGAAATTCTTACTAATTAAGAATCTTTATTTAAATTTTGTATGGGACGACTAGAAAGTTTACAACCGTATCAGCTGGCAGACCCCTTTTTTTAGTCCTAACTCTATCAGCTTGTAACTTATTTAATTTTGATTTTTTTCTCGAAAATTATTCTGTTGGTTGTCAAAATATATTAATAAATACATATATTGCAAGAGAAAAGAATGGTAAAAATATTTTTTTTTATCGAGCTTGACAAAACTTGGTCACTGCTTAACAAGAAGCCCGAATTTTCATTGAATTTTAAGGATGAGAATCCTTCTTAGGTTCGAGAAAGTCCCTGAATTTACTCGTCCCATTGTTGGGTTGGATTTTATAATGAGCGGAAAGCGCAGAGGTGATAAAAACACGACAGGCGAATGCAGTGTCAAAGGGTAGGTTTTTTTTTACATAAAAGCGTCGGTAGAAACGGATGCTGTGTGCGTGTGTGTGTGATAGAGAGAGAGAGAGAGAGAGAGAGAGAGAGAGAGAGAGAGAGAGAGAGAGAGAGAGAGAGAGAGAGCGAGGAGAGAGAGAGAGAGAGAGAGAGAGAGAGAGAGAGAGAGAGAGAGAGAGAGAGAGAGAGAGAGAGAGAGAGAGAGAGAGAGAGAGAGAGAGAGAGAGAGAGAGAGAGAGAGAGAGAGAGAGAGAGAGAGGAGAGAGAGAGAGAGAGAGAGAGAGAGAGAGAGAGAGAGAGAGAGAGAGAGAGAGAGAGCAGACAGCATAGAGAGTATGAATGAAACTCTCTCGTCAATAGGAATACGTGGAATCTTTCAAAAGTGCATTTTTTTAACATACTCCCTCTCTAATTCTTGCCTGCCTCCACGGCAAAAAACTCCCAATCTTTTACATGCTCTTTTTTTCGCATCTCTCAAAATGTACCTCAATGCTGCACCGTAAATTCGCAAAAATCATCTCCTGCAAACTACCTTTTTTCCTTTTCCTCGCTCCGACTGTGCAACGTTATTTCTTCTTACGCACTTAAATTTTCCAGACAAACAACTTTTAAGAGAATCTCGATTCAAACCTCTATCTTTATCTCTCGGAATTTTCTCCCCATACGAAACACTTTAATAAGTGAGTTTTTCCAAAAACGTGTAGGTTAAATTTAAAATAAAAATTCTGAAATACTGAAAGTTATATTTCATGAGAGAGCGAAATTACAGAAAAAAATATGAAATGTTTATCGCAAACAAAACTTCGTAAGACTTCGTAAATTATATTAAATTTTCATCTAATTAATATGGATATTTTTATTAATATCGATAATTTATCGATTAATATCGACGTTGATACTTTTTGAATTTTTGAATATTTTGAATTCCATTAATTCCATTAATTTTTAAGATCTTTCAATGAAAATTGCTGCGAAATAAGATAAATATATACTTAATAAAATAACGATAATTCAATCCTTCAATAATTAATGACGTCCATAAAAAAATTCTCTAATCTTGACAATTTTTCACTCCTCACAGTCGCTTTTCTCCTTAAAATGGAATTCAAACGATTTTACAATTTTTTAATGTCCGATTGTAATTATTATAAATATTTCTTTCGTTAAACTGTATTAATTAGATGATTATTGTTAGATACATAGATATATAATAATGTATTTGTATAATATATTATATTATTATATTAATTCGACAATATATTAATTATTATCTTAGTTAAGAAATACATACAATTTCTTTTTTTCTAAACGTTTTTGGGAATTATTTAGGGGTTCACTTTTAGTTGGAACTTACAGATGTGTCCTGGAATGTTGCCTCTCCATAATACACGAACGATCTGGCAGTATGCGATGGTCATAAAAATCAATGGTCCAAAGTAGAGTAGCACGAATTTCAGAAACATAAATGTCTTGTCGCTCTTCTCGCTCCACGAAGGCGCACACTGGGTGAACAGTATCGTTTTTACTATCAAATGAGGCGCCGGAAAGAGCCGAAGAACAACGAGATCCGGAATATCTGAGCGAATCAAACAGATCATTAATTTAGATTCCATTTAAATGCCTGCAAGTGACTTTTTGATTGACCGCCGATTGTGGAGGATCCGGCTGTAAATCGAGCTCCTTTGATTCAGGCAAATCGTATATTACGTCAAAGTTGATTCAACGACTGATATAGAAAAGTCACCCCTTTTTCCTTTGATAAGGGTCGTGAGGAGATAATTTAACTTCCTGAAATTGCAACCCTCAATGGCTTCTGGGTCATTCATCTTCCGTTTATCTCCCTACATTTATCTTTCCATTCTATGATGAAATATTAAACAGCTTCCATTTCGTATTTTCGTACTGAGTTTAGGTTTTCCTTCGAGCCATCTGGCAAAAAATCTGGCAAAAAAACGCTAAGAGTCACGACCCTTGTTGTTTTTTCAAGAGGGCGCGAGAATTGGAAATCCGGTGGAAAATTGAAAGAAGTCTTTGAAAACTCCGGTAATTGACAAATAAAAATAAAAAAAACTTTTCCTCTTACCGTCAAATGTCAACTCTCTCGGAGAAAAAGTTTTGTGAATAAATTATAGCTATCTCTCAACCGCACTTGTTTGTGCTTCACCTAATTCCCATTCAAAGTTTTGGACGCGAACGTGCCGAGGTTTCGCATATTCAAACATCGTTTCCCGAGGCCCCGAAATAGCGTCAAATTCATTTGAAAAAAATGGAATTTACAAAATAAAATGTGCATTCTGATCATGTAATTGTGCAATGTGCAACGTGCATTTCTTACCAAAGAGAAACGCGAAAAGCCAGATGACGAAGATTGCCTTCTTCGCTCGTGTCGTCGTCGATTTGAATCTCAGGGGAAAGCATATCGCGTACCATCTGTCTATAGATATGAATGTCAGTGTCATCACGCTCACGCTCACCGAGACTGTCTGAAATATATTTTGAAAAAAATAATTGTCAAAATTGACGAGTAATAGAGATTGGAGTAAAAACTGTAGAGAAAGGTGAGAGCAAAATGGCAAAGCTAAAGAAGGGCACCTTTAAAAATTATAGAAAAATATTGAGAATTCAAAAACATAGAAAATAAGGGGATAATTATTATTATTCATAACAATTGCCTATCAAGATGTGGAAAAATTAAAGAAACAGTGTCATTCTGATCACATTAATAAAACATCCCTAAAAATGTTATTTATTATTGCTAAAACAGGACATTCAATAATTTTGATTTTTTTTTAATACAGGGAAAGTGGGAGCAAAATGGACACCATCCAAAAATCTAAAAAAAAAAAATTAATTTAAAAAATAATGGAGAATGAGGATATTATAATTATAATTGGCGTACCCAATAATGCCCAAATACCTAAATAAACTCCCCCGCTCAAAATCAGACCTAGATCTGATCATTTCATGACAATTTCCTATGAAGAGTTGGAGAATTGAAAAAAAAATTGTCATCCTCATGGCATTAGAAAAAAACACCCCAAAATAAGTTTTTTTGCCGATGGGCTATCTAATTTTGCCACCACCCCTCCTTCCCCTAGTTGTTTATTTTAACAACGACTTTGGCTGATTCGCGATCCGAGGAGTCGAAAATTCAGTTCTTTCGGATCTTTTTTTGGCCAACAAACAAAATCAATTTTTTATCGAAGGATTATTATGAGGTTTTCATTCCGCATTTTGAAAAATCATCGAAATTGTGATTCTTCAAAAGTTCAATGAATAATTATTTATCTTTTATTTTATCACTCACCTATAAATATCGAATTTAGTGAGCGGTTATTTATTATTTCCTATTTTACTCGACCCCGCATGAGAACGTTATTTCCACACATTTCGCCCTCAACACGTTGATCCAATATACAAGCTACTATATATCAAGTCGCGGTTGGTCTTTCTCGCTAATTCTATTCTACTTTTTTTTCTCGTGTCCCCACTTTTGTAACTTTGCCCTTAAGAATACTTTTTTAATTTCGCATTTTTCCGTACCGACTGCGATAAATCTGTGACCGCCTTCGCTCGACACGCACGATCTACAAACACTTTTGTACATCGTTGGAATGAAATGCTAATTGAACATACAAATTTCATGGTCGTGCGATTTAGCACCCTCGTCGTCGACGATAAAAGAAAGAGGGTCGTCATGAAAATGATTCTGCACGCACAACGCGATTGAATGAATAATATTAATTAACGCCCGTGTTATATTATTCAACATTGGTTTTACAATGCAGAGTCTTGTAAATTTATTTTACCATCCCCATTGACTTGCGACCCATTGACGCGCGGGATGATGCCGATCGGACTCTTCTCAGTTTTCTCATTTCACCATTATATACGAGGTATCATATGGTTAATTATAAAAATATACATCTCATTAATCCCGTTACAATGGCGTTCCATAAAGGTCGTAAACCACGGTGTCCCGTCTCCGATGTCTCGTTATAACGATTAATCGAAATTCTCGTTTTCCACCCTTAAGGAGTAACACCCCGCAAATACGGGAGCCACATCGTAAATATATGGTATTTCACGTACAAAGAAGGATGATGTTGGCTTGCACAGTTGGAAAGCAGCGAAAACCTTCTTTAATTTTCAAAATGCGGCCTGAAGGGGAATGAATTGGAGATAATACCTATTCATCTCGTTACATTTCACGGGTGCAAAGTTTAGTATCACAAAGAGGGATGACATTCATCGCGAGAATTTCGAGACGAGGAGGGAAGAAACAAATTGAAAAATCAGACCTCGTCGATTTGTCGTATTCGAGAATTAAAAAAAAATTATTTCCCAAGTCTTGACTATAGCGAACAAAGTGCAAAAAATCATCACGTTTATTAACATTTTTTAAATGAATTATCTTTTTTAAAATTTTCAAGTTCTACCCCTTACGGTCGACTTTTGGCGATGTTAAAAATTATCCAGCGCCGTAAAAAATCATGATATCGGAATGATCCTTGCGTCTTCGTTATCACACTCTAAAAAATGTTATTAAATTTAATATACAAAAGTATATGAAATTTCAATAACAATTGTATACGAAATCGAAATTAATATACATTGTATTGGAAAATTAACAATTTCATCTTAAAGGGTGTAGCCGGATAACAATGGTGAATCGGCCCCCAGCGAATTTTGTGTCGCCGATTTTTTCCAAAGTTCGTAACCTAAAAAAACAATTTTGTGAAAAATTACAGCTTTCTACATCGATGCCGAGGGGTCTTCCCGCTGAAAAAAGTGTTTTTTTTTTTTCGATTTTTGCATATTTTAAATACCAAAGGGCGACCGAAAAATCGTAAAAAATTCTGAAAAATCAAAAACATGTCAAAGTCGATGGAAATTTTTTTATTTTTTTTTAATGCTAAATTCTATTTTTAATCATCGAATCTTTCTTCAAAAACATTATTTTGTAGCCGAGAGATTCTTCTACTATTATGACAAAAATTGACATGATTTGACTTTTCATTCCCTGCATATAAAAAAAAAAATTCCACAATTCGACCTGCGACACATTGAAAAAAAATAAAAACGACCAAATTTCTCATTCTTCATTGGAAATCCATACAAAAATCATTCTTTAGGTTCAATGAATGGGTGATCATGGCTGGAGTAGTTGTGAGACATAACAAATAGATGTAAACAATCCGACTTTATTGCTGTTTTTGTCTTTTTTATTTATTTTTCAATGTGTTGCAGGTCGAATTTTGGAATTTTTTTTCTAAAGTAGGGAATAAGAGTAAAATCATTTCGATATTTGTCATAATAATAGAAAAATCGCTTCGCTACAAAATAGCGTTTTTAAACGAAAATTCGATGATTAAAAATAAAGTTTAACATTTAAAAGAAAGAATTTTTTCCCCTCTTAACATTGACACGTTTGTTGTTTCCCCTCCTAACATTGACTTTGTAATTTTACAGAATTTTTTAAGATTTTTCGGTCTTCTCTTGGTATTTGAAAAAAGCAAAAATTGAAAAAACACGTTTTTTTTTAGCAGGAAGATCCGTCGGCATTGATATAGAAAGCTGTAATTTTGCACAAAATTGTTTTTTTAAGTTCGGAACTTTGGAAAAAATCGGCACCACAAAATTTGATGGGGGCGGATTCACCATTCTTATCCGGCTAAACCCTTTCTCATTTTTCATTGGAAATCCATAAATAAATCATACTTTCGGTTGAATTAATTCGTGCTCATGGCTGGAAAATAGGAAACAGAACTCCTCGATGTTGAAGAGGTCAATGCCATAATCAACAGGGATAGCGATGAAGACTAATGTGTAGCAATATATCTATATTGCTACTATCGCAATATATCTCTATATTGCTATTCACCCCTACTATCTAGTAGGGGTGAATAACCCAAAATTAGCAATAAAATCGTATTTTTTACATCTATTTATTATGCCTCACAACTACTCCAGCCATGATCACCCATTAATTGAACCTTAAGAATGATTTAGGTATGGATTTCCAATGAAAAATTAGAAATTTTTTCGTTTTTATTTTTTTTCAATGTCTTGCAGGTCGAATTTTGGGAATTTTTTTTTTTTAATTTAGGGAATGGAAAGTCGAATCATGTCCATTTCTGTCATAATAGTAGAAAAATCTTTTGGCTACAAAATAATATTTTTAAAAGAAGATTTGATGATTAAAAATAGAATTTAGCATTAAAAAAAAAAAAAAAAAAAAAATTTCATAAGCTTTGACATGTTTTTGATTTTTCAGAATTTTTTAAGATTTTTTGGTCGCCCTTGGTATTTAAAATACGCAAAAATCTAAAAAAACACTTTTTTTGCAGGAAAACCCCTCAGCATCGATATAGAAAACTGTAATTTTGCACAAAATTGTTTTTTTAGGTTAGGAAGTTTGGAAAAAATCGGCGACACAAAATTCGCTGGGGGCCGATTCACCATTCTTATCCGGCAACACCCTTTAATATTTGTATATTAAAATTAAAAGAGTAAACATTGAAAATTGATATCCCCGTATATTAAAATGGTTGAAAATTTATATGAAATTCAATATACTGCATATGTATAAAAACTTCATATTTTCTTATTAAATTTAATACAACAATTTTTTACAGTACACGCACCCTATCGATTAAAAAAAGGAATGGCCGATCGGACAAAGGGGATCGTAGTTATGGCTCTTTGAAATATCGGTTTTGCGACGTTTTTCAAAATTCGGTCGAATCTAACCAAAATGGTTCATAGCATTTTAAAACACGATCCGTGACGAATTTGTCTTTCGCAAATAGCATATTCATCTTCCCCACGCAATACGAATTTTGGGTGAGTCAAGTACGGCTGCGATTCTTGACGGAAGCGCTGTTCGGTGGCAATCGCAAACCGTAATAATTGCTATAAAATAAGTTGATTATATACTTTACTTAACAAAATAAGGACAACCCGATCTTTCAATAATTATTTATGTTGCGTGAAAAAAATTCTCAAACATCGACAATTTTTTCACCCCTTAGTCACTGCTTTCCCCCATAATATAAATCATTGAGAGTTTCCTTTGTCAGGCACAAAAGCTTTATTAATTTCACTCTATAGAAAAAGCAATAAGTGTGAGAATGAAGTGACGCTCGAATGCAGAATCGCGGGTATGAAATTCTCAGTTGCGGCAAATTCATTAATTTAACGACTCGGCTTATCCGATTCATACATTTTTCATTATTTCCCACTTTTCTTTTTCCATTTTTTGCCATAAATGTTTCGTTTGCGAGAGTTTTTTTGATTGTTTCTACACAAAAACGAAAACGCAGCGCGTAACTGTACAAAAAATAATCCGTGTTCCGTTTTTTTTCGCAAGTTCAGTTGAATTAATTTCGGCTGCGAAGAGAGAACAAAGGAAATCCCCGTTCGAGCTATTATTTTTTCTACATCGCTTTCCCGTATAAATGTGCATGTACAATGTTCGAGGGCTTTTGTGCTCATTAATTGCGCGCAAAAAAATTTGTGAGTGAAAAAAAAGTCTAATTGAAGGGATACGATATTCCATATGGGAGATTCGCCCGACGTGATTCGTTTTATAAGTTTTTCATCGAACTTTCCGGGAAATTCCAGGACGAGGTAATATGTATCGAATATTTAATCCTGGTTTTGTTTGTGCGATATTACTTTGAATATTCCAAGAAAAATAAAAACGTCAAGAGTACTTTCGCACTGATAACAATGAAAAAAATAGAGAGGAATTTGGCGCTTTTTTGAGTCGAGATTGCAACATTTATAATTGATTGGGAAGAGAGCTTAATTATGCCTAATTCAGCCGCGAACAAAGAATCAAAAGTATGGAAATCGAAGCTTGCACGTTGCTTTTGCAAAATTAATCACTCGCTCGCGTTTTCACGGTATCTCCACGTGGGAGATACCGTGAAAATGCTACACTCGCTCTCACAGAGAAGCGAAAAAAATTTCGCGAAAAGCCCGAGTTTCCATTTACGTGACGTTTTTTTTTGTTCTCAGCCTGAATGGTGAATCGAACGAGCGATTTTCACATTTCTCGGTAAACGTCAGCGTTTCAAAACACGATAACTTAGTTTCATTAATTATACGAAGAATCTACAATCTAATCACGAACCCGCCAATATTCATTAATCATGGCGCATATATATACTATATAGGGAAAGAGAAGGTATAATGGATAGCCTAAAAATTTGTATTCCGAAAATTAAAGTCTATTTAGTCTGGTTTAGGGTGAATCTATTTAGGTATATCTACGTCAATTCTAATGATAATTTTCTCATTCTTCAATTTTTAGGAACTTTATTTTTCTTTGATAATACTACAGATGGTGTCCATTTTGCCCCCTATCTCGGTGTGCCCGACTGTATCGACGAACGCGATTGGAAATTCGAAAATAATTGAATATCCGATAATCGATAAGTTGCTTCGATTATGTTCTTCCCTCGCCAAGTATATAAGCACTCCGAAGAGAAAATGTTACGCTTTGCTCATCAATTCTTTATACGAAGGGATTGTTCTCGAGTTTATACGGAGATAATTCCTCGGAAGTTCAATCGATTCCAAATCCATAGAATGGACGGGAGTCTTGTATAATTGGAATTGGACCGATGTAATTTATGAATTTCTCATAGTCCTTAATTGAATAATTATCAGGAAGCGTCACCGATTATTTAGTCAGTTTATTGACTGTGCACTTTACTCTTGACGATAATCATGGAAAATATGCTTTTGGGTCTTCAGTATTTCAATCAATTTCTGCCTGTCATTCATTTAGTCATTCGTCATTCGTTGTACGAATCTTCGAAATTAGAACTGAGTAAAAATTTTGTTATTTTTATGTTTTGTCATTTTTTTTTCATAAATATGAAAAATGCTAGTTCCACCGAGAGCCACAGTTGTGCCGGATCTAAAGTTCTTTGATTTTTTAGATTCCGATGATCCTTCTTTTCAAAAAGTCAATCAGAAAAGTCACCTGCCTGCTTTTTGAGGAATTCCGTTGGACCGCCATTTTGTTTGTACAAAAAATGTATAAAATAAATTGAACACAATTCTTGTATGTATTTTAAGGGTACATTTATCAGGCCGTAGAAGAATAATATCAATTTTATACTAACTGTCTCAAACAAAATTCATAAAAATTTCCTATGATCCCTCCTACAATCCTCGTATGTCAAACACACGGAATTTTGATGCGCAGGTGCATTCCATAATTTATTTTCCCACGATAAGGGCTTTTCTGTATCCAATCCATCGCAATACGTATGCAGGAACCTCCAAAAGTCAAAAGGCCGTATGCATCGTCATTTTCAAAGTTGGAAAACCGTCGAATACGCTCCTCTGATTTCAGCTTTGGATGCGTCGATTCTTCCTCTTTTTCGTGGAATATTCATGATCCCTCTCGATAAAGGAAGGGATCCCTTTTTACGCGAAATATCTCATTCGTATACGTGTCTGTGTACGTGTTGAATATGAATATTTAAATAAATGCCCTGTACCATGCAAAACGCGCATGCATGAGGAAAAATACATCCTGAACTAGATGCTTCGGGATGGATACAGACGGGAGTTCAATAAAAAAACATATAAAGCTCGGTTTCCCCTTTGCCCAAGGAATATTGACGTTTATAAACAGTGTACGCGGTATATGCAGTGATAGTTATGATCCACATACTGAGGGTCTGGTGAATAGTCAACTTTTTTTCGAATATTAGTTTTCATTCTCCTCACGTCGTCGAAGAGCTTTTTGTTCGTTGAAATTACTTCTTTCAGTCCTAAAAATACTCCCGTCTGGACGAAACAACCGGTGAGTTCCTCCAGGAGGACAAATTGCTTCGATATTTGAGGAAAATGAAAAAAAATTAACGCCCAAACTTTGATGGTCAGACGATGTCGCACCTGCAAATAACGGCGTTATTTTATTTTATTCCCATTCAAAAGTTTATTTTGCACGTACGTTTTATTTAGGTTAAATGAATTTGTTTATTTATTTATTAATAAATCAAATTAAATTTAAATTAAAATTAATATAATATTAATAGAATTTTCTTTATATATCTGCCTAATGGACTCTTTAGTAGATCCATATTTAAATAAACCGGAAGAATTTGTTTTTATTAAATAAATATTGTTTCAAGGCTAGTTAGTTAAGAACTAAGTTGAGGAAAAATAATTCTGGTCTTGAAAAATTGATTCATTGATGTGGTTTAATAAATTTCACTGTGCTCTGTCTGATCAAAGAGTCAATTTTTTTTTCGTCAACCTTGACTCTAATAATCCAATAATAATTATAGAACATTTTGTCATTATAATTGAGCGCTGAAACATCTGAGGCATGACAGAAATTCTCAGAGGTATCAAAAATATTCACGCCCACGAATTTTATGAATATATATATATATCGAATAGTCTCTGCTGTTTCAGAATTATGATCGACACTGAGAACCCGAAATAATAGGAGGAAAAAGAAACGTGTACTGTGTATGCTTAATAACGTCAGACTACCAATTGTAATGGCATTGAAAGATTGACAAACTCACCCATCCATCATAAATAAATCTCACATTATGGGAGGGGGGGGGGGGCAAAATGGGGACGATAAGAAGATAAGGCAGCTAGGTAGCTATTCATGGTATAAACTCGTTGATTTTTCTTACCTTATTTTCATAACTTTAAGGTAATTTTCACTACCTTAATATCCAAGATGCTTGGCGTATTTTTGCAATTAATTCTTGTGAAATTTAATTTTAATCGTGGTTCCACTGTCTAATTTTTATTTTGCCATTATGGACGTGGGCCGTTTTGCCCCAGGTACCTCATTTTGCTCTGGTCCTCGGATTATCCAAGTATTTTAGTGAAAGTGGGTTACGATAATATTATTAGAGTAGATTGGGCTGTTTTTCTTTCTAATGCGATGAGAATGATAATTTTGAAAAAAAATTCCAACTCTTCATAAGAAATTGTCATGAAAATATCAAATCTAAATGTGATTTAGTGTTGTTGCGCTTATTCAGGGATATTGATGCCAATTATAATGATAATTCTTTTATTTTCTAATATTTAAAAAAAAATTTCAATAATTTTCTAAGGTGTCTATTTTGCCCCCTTTCCCCTTTATGTACATTGTACATATGAATAATTTTTCATCCTAAGATTTATTATACGACATTGAATTCACTCTGACAGACTTAATATTCGTTTTACGAATCCTGTAAGACTTGATATTTATGAAAACTCCACTTTATATTCGTTCCTTAGAAATAATACGAGTTCCATTATGGAATAGTGCAAAAAAATACGTCAATAATAATAATAATAATAATAATAATAATAATAATTATAATTATAATTATAATTATAATATAGGAATTTTGATAGGAATTCCATCAATAACGCGGTTACACGATGGGGAAAAGCTAAAGGAAAATATTGAGTGATTCACGCGAAGGTTCGAAAGACCGGAAGTTTCGTTCTACGATTATTCTACAAGAAAGATGCAACATGAAACGTCTGCCAGCATTCTCGATCCCTAAATTCTATACATCAGATGCAGTTAAGGGATTATACGCGATCAGAATTTAGAAAAAAATCAATTTTTTAGACTTGATTTTCGTAATGTACATAATAAACACAGAAAGTTTCATGTCAATCCGATAAATATTTTCCAAGTTATAGGCATATTTTGTAAACCCGTAATAACTATGTGTAAAGTGCTTTTGAAACTTGGAACGCGTTTTTCTCAAAACTGTGATTTTAAAGTCGACGAGCGAGATTTCTCCAAAACGGCATAACCGATTAGTCTCAAATTTTTACACAATTTTAGTAATTAATCGCAGGTTTTTTTTACCAATAAATATTTTCCATTTTATAAACAATTCGAGACAAAAATTATCATCAAAAAACAAATTTTTTTTTAGAAGCCGCCATTTGGTTAAAAAGAAATATTTTGCTTATTCCTTCGATTATACCTTATATTAACGAAATCTTTTCTATTTTTTTATTTAGAATGGTTCAATCCAGAGATAATATCGTGTCAACCGCAAGACGCCTTTTTTAGAAGATCTCCCGAAGATCGGCTACAGCGGCTTTAAGAACCAGTATTTTATTAAAAGAAAAATTTCAAAATGAAATTAAAAGTTACAAAAATATGTTTATTAATTTTTACGTAGATAAATTAAAATGTCTTTCCAAAAAAATTCTTGAAAAATCGCTCTTTCCAGTCTTCTGACTGCGTATAACCCGTTAAGCAGCTTCAGTGGAGAATGAGCACCCCAATCACTATGGAGAATACTTGCACGTATATTACGTAGATGCACCTTCCCGTTTATTTGGACTTGCCAGTTGGCGCGGTCGCGTCCTTGATGTTTGTACCGCTTACGCAATATCCGTACATATACAGCACACGTTACAGTATTGCCAGTGTCAGACAAACATCGCGCAAACCCTCCCTTAACGCCTCTGGTAATAACATGCGGTAGGCCAATGCTTGCTTTCGACGCTCTATATATCATGGACAAACGTAAAATCCACGCTAATTATATTTCGCATCTTTGTGCACCGAGATAAACAATTTATTTAATTCAAATAAATTTATTGATAAATAATATTTTGTTGAAATATCGGCTTCATAGGCTTTTATTTATTTATGTATTTATTATTTATCATTTATTTATTAGGCTCACATTCGAGGTAATCAAAAAAAATTATTTGAATCAAATCAATACTTTTTTAGGTGTGCACAAAATTTACGAGATTTCTGGATTGGTAAATTTTATTTAATTGACACCAAAATCATTACAATGCCATTCCTCAAAAATCCATTCTTAATTATTACTCAAAATCTCAAATGTATTATATGTTAGATTGAAAAAAATTGGAAGTAAATTTACTTTAACCCGTATAGAAATCACACCCCGCTCGAGGTTACACACTTACCACACGGGTGCAAATGTATTAGTCATGTTTTTCGTAGAGGGGGCAGGTCGCTGGGCCACGTAGATAGAAAGTTGTAGACTTGGCATATTATTATTATTATTATTATTATTATTATTATTATTATTATTATTTCTTTATATGAATATTTTATTTTACGTTATTTTGTTTGAATAGTGAGTTATTTACGTCAAATAAATAAATTTTAAATATAAAATTTGGTAGTTTCAAATAATCCATACAAAATGATATTTTTCACAGTGATTAATCGACACGATTGCTGTTTTCATTATAAGCACATTTACGCGTGATTCTCCATGTTCATCCCTTATCCGAGGGGCTTGATGCGTATACATATTAAGTAACGCGTAAACTTGAATCGAGCACCGTGTCAACGGATTCCAATTAACGACGGAATTACTGTCGAAATCAAGATTCAAAAGCAAAGTTTGCCAAAGAGAATCCTCAGTAATTGACCATGGAAATTCGCTGATTCGGTCGAGGTAGCAGATGCAATCACGATGAGAAATTCTCGCGACCGGACTGTTGGAATTCAATCTAAAATACGGGTATATGAAGCGCGTCAATTGAAATGTAATTTTATATTTCCATGGCGCGAAATAATTTTGTTTCACAAAAACAGTACAATGGATAAAATAAGAAAAAAACAAATTTGAAAGATTGAAAAAATGGCAGAGATGTG
Organism: Alloplasta piceator; assembly: GCA_946863875.1. Lineage (NCBI taxonomy): Eukaryota > Metazoa > Arthropoda > Insecta > Hymenoptera > Ichneumonidae > Alloplasta > Alloplasta piceator. The sequence continues at coordinate 439,674 of OX333072.1, forward strand.
CCGTTCATTAAGGAAAAATCTCACAAAACCGAAAATTCTTTTTTCATGTGACTATTACACATGTAAAATAATTTTTATTTTTCACAAAAATAATATGTTGGATGAAATGAGAAAAAAAATGGAAACAAGTTGAAATTTTTTTGAAGCGGCAGAGGTATGTGCGGTCCATTGGGACTCTTTTTTCCAAACTTCTCCTCGACGATTTTTTTTTGTCAGATATTGTTAGAAAAAAATGTTATTGTCTATAAAGACCACAGCTAAGATATAGCATAGGAAAAGAATTTAAAAAACAATTTTGTGGAAATGACAGCTATTTCAAAAAAAGCTCCGATTTTGAGTCAGATTGAAAGTTTTAAAAAATGATGAAAAATAAACGCGGCTTCCAGTCGGAAATAACCTACACTATGCTGGACCAAAGATAATATTATTGAGAATCTACTGGATGAATTTGATTGCGATCAGTTTGATAGATCTCGAGGTATGCCTCCACCAGTTTGAAAGGGGAAATTTCGAGAATTATTGGATGCTGCTATTTTTTCAAAGTCCTGTAATTTCGGAAATAATACCAATTTTCTCATGGGGAATTGCTTAGATCATCCTCAAAATTTATGAATAATAAATATGGGCAACAAAAAAATTCGATTTTTTGAGAATCAAATTTTTTGGAGGTAGGTTTATATTTTATCCACTTGCAAGGGTTTTTCAAGTGTATGAAAACTGGTTTTTAAAATTTCAACAAGGTGTTTTGTCCGCTGGAATTATTCGAGGCGATTAATAAAATTGCAATTAATGGACTATAACCTAGTTTTCCCTTTTTTCAAACTTGATGAAAGTGTAGAAGTGAACTTTTTAAGAGAAAAAACTCTCATCCGCTTTTACGGCTCTTTTTTATCTTCTGCAACACATTTTGCCGAGGAACACACGCTGAGAAAATTGCACGGCCTGCACGTGCTCAACGCTGATGAATGACTTTGCTCGAGTCCATCGTGCGCGCTCAAATTTTTGTCGCCACTGCGCCGCGCCGTCAAGAAAAGTGATCTTTCTTCATCCTCCCTGAAGACAATCTTTTCGGAATTATACCCATGTTTTGTTCTAATTTTCATATCGCATTATTCTCCACCTCCGTCACTGATGGGAATCACATCGATTTACGCGAAAAACGATTTATTTAGTTTAAATAACTTTATTCAAAATGAATAAAATTTCAATCAAATATCAGTAAATTAAATAAATATTAATATTTTTTTATTAAGTCAATATTTAAATAAAATGGAGAAATTTATCTGAATCAAATAAATCTTTTTTCTGGAAAATCAAAATTTCGAGAATTGGAACATGCGGTAACATCTTTCACATGATTGGATTCATGATGTGGCGATAGTTTTACACGGAACCATAATTCACGAGATTTATGTATGTTCAAAGACAATGGTACGATATGGATTTCTGCCACAGCTGTGATACCAGTTAATCCTGTTCCTTCCGATACCGAATACACAGAATGAGCACAGCTTAACAGAGGCTCATTTGCACAACCTCATAATGCAGAAGGATTGCGATGTAGCCTCTTTGAGCCATATTCGGTGAATTCGTATCATCTGTGAGCAAACGAAACGTTCCAGCAGAATTGTGGCAATGATATTTGATGAAGGAAATTTTCCGGAAGTTCATCAAAAATTATTTATTCAATTCAAATAAATTTATTTCAAATAAATAGAATTTTAATTAAACATCGGTCTAATGAAGTATTCATTAATAAGCTATTTATTATTATACTTATCATTTTCGATGGAAACAATTTTTCATAAGTTTATCGATGGCCCGGCGTCCCATCGTCAGAAATTAGTTATTTTGTTTAAAAGATTATACGCAGTCGGGAGGTCGAAAAAAGCGATTTTTCAAGAATTTTCCCCCGAAAGACATATTAAATTATTCACGGAAAAAATTATATACATATTTCTGTAACTTTGAACTCTATTTTCAAATTTTTCTTTTAATAAAATTATGATTCTCGAAGCCGCTGTAGCCGATCTCCGGGTGGACCTCTAAAAAAAGGCACCTTGCGGAGAGCGCGATATCTCGAGATTGGATAATCCAAAATCAAAGAATAAAAAATATTCAGTTAATATATAAGGTATAATTAATCTAGTATTCGATAGAAGGAATAATCAAAATATCAATTTTTAACAAAATGGTGGTTTCTAAAAGAAAATCGATTTTTTATGAAAATTTTGCCTTAAATTGTTTATAAAATGGAAATAATTTATCGGTAAAAAAATCTTCGATCAATTACCGAAGAATATATTTATAAAGGTTATGTACAAATTTTAGACTGATCGGCTATGCCGTTTTTGAGAAATGTTGCTCACCGACTCTAAGAACACAGTTTTGAGAAAAACGCGTTCAAACTGTGAAAAGCACTTTACACATAGTAATTACGGGTTTACAAATATTCCAATAACTTGGAAAATATTTATCGGATTGACATGACATTTTCTATATATGTGCATTACGAAAATCAAATATTTAAAAAAATCGACTTTTCGAAAATCCTGACTGCGTATAACGCCTCAAGTAAAATTTAATTCAAATATCTACCTATTAGATTAGTTATTAGATCCATATTCAAACTAAGCAGAAAAAGATTATTGTTTTTTCGGATGTTGACCAAGAAAGTTGTGAAAAAAGACTTCTCAGTAATTCTTAGAGTACGTTCTCATCATTAAAAAAAAAATTTATTTTTAAATAAAAAAAATAATTATTTAAAAAACAATTGTTTCTTCAACGCGCTAAATGTCCTTTATCGTAATATTTTTCGCGGAATTTTAAAATGAAATCTTAGAAGAGCAGCAAAATGAGAGACTATCGGAGTAAAAAAAGGGCCCACTGACCTCAAAATGTCCAATTCGCGTGCGAAACAATCATTTCGCCAGCGTATGGGCAAAAATTAAAATAAGTAAATATTTATTACCCATTTAAATAATAATAAATACTAATTAATTTATATTAATTATTAATTCATATATTTACAATTGAGTAATAAAATAAATATTATCATTTAAATTAGTAAATATATTTATTCAAACTCAATACCTCGTAAAATCAAAAAGTCGCAGAAATATCGCAATCTCCGGCAAAATCATTATTCCATAAATCGCTCTAAAGTTCGAATTTGGAGCGCAAAAACGAACATGCGGAACGGTGATTGGAATATTTTGCCACGAAAATGGAAAAGCCCTTTGCAACTATGCGTATAATATTGGTGATATAGGTGCTGCGGTCAACATGCGCCTGGAATGAACTTTATTGAATCGCGACACGGTAATTCTATGGGTGAATCGGGCTGTGCGGAAGAGGAACAATGTATCGTCATCAGTGTTGTTGAAATACGGTGGTCTTCAAGATGCTATCTGCTTTAATAATCTAACTATCCGTAAAGGTGGACCGGGAGGGATGCTGATAGTCCGCGAGAGACTGGAGTTTCGACTCAACTTCCTCTTTGGAAAATTCGATGGTTCCCTCTCGCCCGAGATCTCTCTTAATGCATTTATAATTGAAACAATTGCACAGAGGCAAAGTGGAATTGTGTGGGTCTCGCGTTATTCTCGAATAATCCAGATTCTCCACATTCCAAGCGTTGTGTGGAATAGAAGCGCAATTTTCGGCAGTAAACTCAGCGCTGGAATATCAAACTGCCGCCATTAAATGTCATAATGCCTCGAGGTGACCCTTCAGAATCCTCGTCCAGGAGGGATGCACTGTTCTCGAGAATACTTCGCGACAGTGACACGAGAAAAGTAAGTCGAAGGTGAGAGGAAATACTCCAAAGGATCGGGTCTCCATTGTCGATGGACCGAGGTTTCTGGCTTGGTAGCCGATGGAGCAAATTAAATTACCCAGTGTGATTGGGTTAGACGCTGTTTGCCATCAACGTTTAGCCCTCTGGCACACGTTCCCTCCACTACATGGAACTAGACTGATATAATGTGTATGTGTGGTTATATATTTGATACAAATTGTCTAAGAGCCGTTAGGCAATGAGCGATGGATGCACCTGATGGCCGATGTCTTGTGTTATATTATATGCGCTGTATCCAGAAAAAGGGTTTATTTGATTAGAATTCTTTTTTTCCATTTATTCGAATATAGATTTAATTAATAGCCTATTGGGGTGATGTTTGAATGGAATTTTGGTTATTTTGAATGAATTTATTTAAATCTGGAAAAAAGATTCGTTGGTTTCAAATACATTTTTTCCATTTATTTGAACATAGGTTTCCCGATATTTAAATAAAATATTATATTTATTTTATTAAGAACTTATTTAAACTACATAAACAACTTCTCTCGCTGCATGAAAGACAAAACACAAAAAGTCGGGAACTTAGTTTTCCCATCGCGCGTTGTTCATAGAGAATTTTGAGCGAAAATTAATAGGTGCATACATTTTAATGCTTCACTGATAAAATCAATGAAATTCGATTGGAAATTGAAGATTAATTTATAATTTAATTAAAGTGATTAGATTTTTATTTTACTAGCTTACGTTGATTTTCTCTGTGGAAGATAAAACATTAATAAAACCCGTACGAGTTGTATAGATGATAAACATTATTTTTGAACAATATTCTTTAAAACGGTAAAAAATTGATTTATATTATTCAAATAAATATTTTGAATTCATTTTAATGTGGGCCAAATAAATAGCCTATATCGGCCCCCTGTGTGATTGAAATGTCATTCATTATAAATAAATTTATTTAAACTAAATAAATATGCCAAGGCCAGAATGTGTTTTTTTTTTACAATTTCCCATATCATACCATAAATCAAAATAATGGGATATCACAGAAGTATTGTAGGATTCTAGATTACAGAATACCAATTTTTAGGAATTTTCCATCTTATTATGATCTTTCTCGGCTTTCATTCTTTATTCGTGCTTCGGTTCTCTGACTTCTACTGAGTTGCCTTAAGGGTTTATACGCGGTCAAAATCGATTTTCAAAAAATCGATTTTTTTCATGTCAATCCGACAAATATTTTTGAAGTTACAGGCATATTTGTAAACCCGTAATTACCGTGTGTGAAGTGCTTTTGAAACTTTGAACGCGTCTTTGTCAAAACTGTGTTTTTAATGTCGCTGAGCGAGATTTTTCAGAAACGGCATAACCGATCGGCCTTAAATTTTAACACAAGCTTTATAAATATACTTTTTAGTAATTAATCGAAGGTTTTCTTACCGATAAATATTTTCCATTTTATAAACAATTTAATGCAAATATTATCATCAAAAATCGAATTTTTTCTTTGAGAAGCCGACATTTTGTTAAAAATAGATATTTTGCTTATTCCTTCGATCGAATACTAGATTATACCGTATATCAACTGAATCTCTTTTATTTTTCTTATTTTGGATTATCCAATCCAGAGATGTTGTGCTCACCGCAAGACGCCTTCTTTTAGAGGACCTCCCGGAAATCGGCTACAGCGGCTTCGAGAATAAATATTGAAAAAAAAAAAAATTTCAAAACAGAGTTACAAGTTTCAGGAGTACGTGTATAAATTTTTACGTTAATAATTTAATATGGCTCTCCGGAAAAAATTCTTGAAAAATAGCTTTTTTCGACCTCCTGACTGCGTATGACCCCTTTATTCGAGGCACCTGTGGAATTAAAGGAATGCATGTGAATGCCTGTCATAAATTACACCTGAGAATGAGCCCACATTCGATAAATGCTACGTGTCAGCATTACAAAACACAAGTCGCGCTGCGTTTCGTGAGAGAGTTTGGCAGACAAGAAGAAACGTCGCTTTTATCGTCGTTCACGAGAATAACTTGGCCTCTGTCATTCTCTCTGTTCGTGACGATAGCAGAGAAGAAAAGAAAAACTCACGCCTTTACGAAATTGTTTCGAGAAGTATTACACACAAGCGGCGAGATGATCGCGTTTGAGGAGGGAAATCGTTCGAGAATTGACTCGAAACGGTATTACAGTCGATTCGATGACGAGAGAAGAATCTCTGCACGTGACAAATTTTCATTCTTCGCGATTATTGATAGATATAGAGAGAGAGAGTGAGTGAAGAGCAGCGAAAAGTCGATTATAATACGTAATATGACCGACTTTGACACGCGCTCGTTGATTTATTACGAGACAATTCGTAACGACGAGGCACGTCAAATCAGGCATTGTCACGATGATAAAACTTATCGGTCCTTGCCATCACACAATGGTCCATCCATGTTTCTACAGTCATCTTCATTGTTTTCTTGAAATTAAATACACGTCTATAAATACATTCGACAGGGAGGAAAGAAAAAAGTGATTATTCGTGAAGAATCCAGGTATTTTCAGATGGAAATCAAGTGGAATATTTCATGTGGAGCTGCCCTGAAAAATTAGTGGCCCGTAAATTTCTAAACGTGAAAATAATCTCTGGCCTATTTATAGTAGTCTGTTTGGCTAATGTTGAAATAAAATTTAGTTTGATTTCAATGAATTTATCTAACCCAAATAAATCATTGCTCCTGGGGAAAGACAAAACGCAAAATTTCGAGAAACAAAAATTTCCCATCACTCCTTTGGAGAGAAAATTGATTGCAATTAAATTCAAGAGAAAAAGGGATTTCATCCAGAAAAACGATTTATTTTAATTGCATTAATTTGTTACGACTTATTTGAACATCGTCATAATGTCTGCTAAGCTGATACAATAAAAATTTCTTCATTTTATTATAAATCAATATATTCTAATTGAATAAATTATTCTTCTCGGTGAATGAAAGATAAAACGCAAAATATCAGAAAACTTAGTTTTTTCAATCACGCGTCTTTCATAGAGAGTTTTAAGAGGAACTTTATAGACCGACATACATTTTAAAGCTTTACCGATGAAATTATTAAAATTTGATCAAAATTTGAAAATAAATTTTTCTAATTTGGTTCAAGATATTATTTGAATAAAATTTCAATGATTTTAAATAAATTCAAAAGCAAATAAATCATTTCTCTCGATGCAGATTTTTATTTTAGTATCACACGACGATTCTCTGTATGAAGAATGAAGAATTCCTAAAAAAGCGTTTAATTTGTATAAGTAATGATCTGTTGAGCGATGAGTTATTTTTAAAAACAATAATTATGTTAAATAATATATTAAATAAAATTAATGTTAAATAATTAAAAATTAATCAAATTTTATTGAATATTAAACGAACTTATTTTTGAAATAGTTATTTTTTCTATCTAAATCATTTTGCACAATATAAGTAGTACGAAAATGGAAATTTACTCGCCTGAATGTAAGGAATGATTTTGCAGAGTTCAAGTCCCAGGAACCAGGTCTCGGTGGCGTCCCAAAGTACAGTCGACGGTAGACAAAATATGATAACCAAAAGATCGGCTAATGCGAGATTCGCGATGAAGTAATTCGTGACAGTGCGCATCGAGTGATTTCTGTAAACGGCGAGGCAAACGACGAGATTTCCAACGAGACCAACGGCGAATACGATAGCGTGCATACCGATCAGTATCCAGCCCCAAAAATCGGGCCCCATGTCAGACGCAATGAGATCAATGTATTCCTCGTCGTCCATACAATAATCGTTGGTGCAATTTGTCCGATTGCGACGAATGTTGTTCTCAAAATTATCCTCTATCATCCCAAAATCATCGCTCGTCTCGAGCGACGATTTCAGACTCCGAGCTTTTCCCAAATTCGACAAAATAATCGCGACGATAAGCGGCGACATCGTGTCACTTCGTTTCCACGATCCTTCGTTTTTCTCTCGCATTTTCGACGATGCTCGCGGAATTTTCTAATTTAGATTCAACAATCTTTTTTTCCTCCTTTTTCCAATAATCCAGCTTTTCATGTTACGACTATTTTTCAAAGAATCACGGAAATTCTCTTCTGTAACGCTGCAAATTTGCCATCTTCATTGAGCCTGGATTCTCTGTTTTTTTTCAACGTAAATACACTTTGGCATCTTATATTTAATGTCCTTTGAAATTGCAGTCACACGATCCAAAGAATTTTTCGCATTCACGAAGTTCCTTTTCTCCTTTAATTCTGGGTCTTGTCAGTTTCATAAAACGTGCTAATATCAGAGATAAGAGTGTTCAGGATCTCCCGCTGGGCTCTCAACTTCCTTTCCTCTATCTCTGGAGAATTTTTATAGCTCATTTTTTTTCTTCGACTTTTAGTTCTCTGCTAATTGTTTTTTTTTAACTGCACAATTTGAGAATTTCATACTCATCATTGAAAGTGAACTTGTTCTCTTTTGGCGAATAATTTCTCTACTTTTTCAACCGATTTAATTTTTTTCAATCAATATAAATAAAATAATTTAATTAACTTTGGTCAATGATCCAAATCTCTGCATTATTGTACAAAAATATTTGTTCTATCTTCGCTCTCTCGTAGGGAAGCTTTCCCATTTCTTTTCTTTCCTCAGTTTATTCAGTGCAGAGAAATATTTATCCTGACGATAATATTCAAACGAAAATCCTGCACGCAGATAAGAAAAAACATTCTCCCAGTATTGTTATACTTGACGAACTTCCCGTCTCTTCAGAGTCTCGTCCCTCGTTGCTCGCTCTCTCCTTTTCTTCCCGTCAATTTTTTCTCCCATCCAATGTTCCCCGAGTTTAATTGATCTGCAAGCACAAAGAAGGAAACATTTTGGAAAATTCTCTCTCTTTTTTCCCCCTCTTTGGGGCCGTTTCCGAGGGAAAAAGCGCAAACGACCGTAACGTCACGTTCTCGCATGAATCGTTCGCATTTATATTGTTCTCGCGGGTATTTTGTAGTCTTTGGGGGACGGGAGGCAAGGTGGCACTGGAGGCAAAATAGACGTCATCAAAAATTATCGAAAAAAAAATTCAAAAAATAAGAAAATGAGGGAATCATCATTGTAATTGGCGTTAATAAACCTAAATTAACTCACCCACTCAAAATCAGATCTAGATTTTATATTTTAATGACAATTTCCTATTGAGAGTGGGAAATTTTTTAAAAAATTGTCATTCCTATCGCATTTGGAACACAAACAACCCCAAAATACTTTAATAGCATTACGGTAACCCACTTTTATTAAAACACTTAAATAATCGAAGAGCCGAAGTAAAATAAGGTACTGGGGGCAAAATGGGCTATCTTGAAAATCGTAAAAATAATATTTAATAATGAAACTACGATTAAAATTGAATTTCGCCAAAAATTTGATTGCGAAGATATACCAAGCAACTTGGTCCAAGTATCTTGGATTTTAAGGTGATGTGAGAAGCGACGGAACTCCTTTTTCCAACGTTTCTTTCTCGTTTACTCGAATTTTCGGGAAAAAAATTTGTTTGGTGGTATCGTTTTTGCCTCCCCTCCCCTAGATATGTAAAGATATATATGCGGAAAAAATGTCGCCGAGGTTTTTTTCATTTTGCATCGTGGTTCTCTCTTTCTCTCTTCTCCTCGGCTGCACTACGAATTTATTGCACAAAGCTAATTGGAGAGCTTGAAAGCACGCCCGATTTCCCTATTTTACCTTCGCACAGTACGTACTTAATAGGTATATTTGTATAAATATATATATATAATATATATACACTCCCGCTCCACAGTTTGGAAACACCAATCAATATTTCCTGCTGCACTGCAAGTTGCATACCTCTTTGAAAAAAATAGAAAATCAAAGTTTAAAAAAAAAGCGTTTTGACGGGAAGGAATTCAGATTTATTTTGCTTATTTAAAATATTTTTTAATGATTTTTTTTTTGTTCCGGGACGCATTTTTGTATGTGGCCGTTTTTTGACTTTTTTTTCGACCATCGCGAATCGGGCGCATAACTTAGGGACATTTTTTTTTTGTATTTTTTATCTATGTTACATTTAAAAGGATTAGAAGACGCGCCATTTTGGTTTCTAAAAATTTTCGTACGATTTTTTCTCGCGAAGTTATTTCACTTTTGGCTAAAAAAGACACATTTTGAAAGATGCAACGTAACTCATAAACTATAGAGTTCAAGAGAAAATGTCAAGTATAGAAAAAGTAGCGTACGTGTACAAGAAATCATCTGGAATCATTTCAGAATTTTATTATGAAATTTTTTTTTAAACTATTCTCGCTCGAAATTCTGATGATGACGTCCCAGCGAAAAATTGTATCTCATTAAAATTTCCGTACTTCATGACAATAAAAATCTGAAAACATACAGCAACATGTGACATGCTATAAGCAACAATTGTCAATAATAATATTGCCCAAAAGTCATTGACAAATTGTTTAAACAATTGTTTAAACAATTTATTAAGCAATTATGAACAATGATCAATAACTATTATTGATCATTGTTGTTTATAGCATGGCAAAGATTGCTAAATTTTTTCAGATTTTTATTGTATCACAAAGTACGAAAATTTCATCAGAATTTCGAGCGAAAATAGTTAAAAAAAAAAAAAAAAGCATTTCATAGAAAAATTCTGAATGAAGTCCAGGCGATTCCGTGTATACGTGCGCTACTTTTTCCATGGCTGACATTTTCTCTTAAACTTCATAGTTTTTGAATTACGTTGCATCTTTCATAATTTGTCTTTTTTAGCCAAAAGAAGTTTGCGAAAAAAGTGGTACAAAAATTTTTATACAACGAAAATAGAGCATCTGCTAACCCTTTCAAATGGACGGTAGATAAAAAAGACAAAAAAAAATGTCGTTAGTTATGCGCCCAATCCGCGATATGTTCGAAAAAAAGGCCAAAAAATGGCCGCGTACAAAAATGCCGGATCGAAAAAAATAAAAAATATTTTTAAAAAGCAAAATAAAACTGAATTCATGCCCGTTAAAACGCTTTTTTCAAATTCGATTATCTTTTTTTTTACGGAGTTATGCAACTTCTAGTGTGGCAAGAAATATTGACTGGTGTGTTTCTAAACTTTTGAGCGGAAGTGTATATACATACTGATATATTGTACAAAAATAACATGTAACAACGACTAAGTCAGTGCACACGCCGCTGGAATTCATTGTCACATAAATATGTATTTGGAATCAAAAGGGCGTAACTCCTTGTAGCGATTTTCTTGCCTTTGAGCTTAAAGATATTAATAGCCGCGGAATATGATTCCCTCCAATGACGGATAAAATGTTAGAGATAAAATTCCGACAGATCCAGCGATTTTCGCGGAAGTACTCGAGCTTTTCTTTGAGGGGATGCTAAACGCACGACGCACACGGAAACTTTTGTTTCCACCGACCCCAATTCACTCGCGATGAAAAAATTACTTCATAGTTTTTCATGCGAAATTTCCTCCCGCGTGGAATGGAGCTAAGCATCAGCTCGATAGGATGGTAATTAAAGAAATGGCGGCCGTTCTAGTGACTCAATGCGCGCGAGAAAAATTGAGAGATATTGATTTTCATAACTAGAGATAAATTTATCGTTATAAAAACTTTTCTTCTTACGTTCATGTAAATATATCTCCTTCGCATACAAACGAGTTTTTTATTATTATTTTGTTTACCAAAAGTAGCGGTTATATTCCAAATAATTTAACTCAAGATCCGCGCAAAACGTACGAAAAAATTCAACGAACAAGAACAGACCCCCATCAATTTTCTTTCGAATAACTAAAGTATGATATGGAAAAATGATGTTTACGCAATATTTGCAATACATAAAAGAATATTATCATGCGAAAATAGGGTTTTTTTCACCTTCTCTTCTCGTTGGAGAAGCAATTTTGCGCTTCGGTAAATTTTCATTTTATGTGATACATCGAAATTTCGTATGTATCGCGATTGATAATTTTTCTGTATATATCGGGAAATTTGGCCTTTTTTGCGTATAATGTTTATGCGACCCCATTGTGCGCGGATCGCCGGCGCCTGTTATTCCCGAAAATTTGGAAAATTTAACGCTTAATAATTTAGTATACCGGATATTCAAGCGTGCGCAAAGCACGCGCGTTATTAACGCGTGAATGATTTTCCGATTAAAATTCTTGCTCGTGGATGTATGAGAATTAGAATTGGTATTTGCGGGCTTTTGCGAGGCTTTTGTCAAATCGCTAAAAATATTTTTCGCTTTCAATATACGACGGTAATATAGAAGGGTGCGCTTACGAATAAAATGCACCCTCCATTGCGCATACGTGCTGTAAAAACCTCGCTAATATTAACTTTATTGCCGGCATTCCTTAGGTTTGTTACTGCCCCTCCCCCCCCCCCCTCTTTCATCCTATATATATATTTATATATCACAACCGCAAACACACATCACCCTCTCTTGAGCGTTTTTGTCACGCAAGAAAAACAACTTTTCCATTTTTCAACGCTATTTCACTCGCGCGTTTACGAATGAAGAGAAACGTCGAGGTTTCTTTTTCAAGATTTACGAGCTCCAGTTTTTCGTTTATGCGGTTTTCGAATATTGCATTTGCATGTATGTATTAACGCATTTTTTACTCGGGAAACGAAGGAATAACGAAAATAGCGAAATGGTGAAAAAAATGAAGAAAAACAAAACGGAAATTACTCTAGAAATCGGTGTATTCAATTATTTTCGCCAAATGTCTTTCAAATTAGATTTTTCATTAGCTACAAATTTAGTAAAAATTCACGAATGTAGATTTTAGAAAATAATTAATTAACAAAAGGGCAAGATCTTTCGGAAATTAAGAAGGCTCAAAGAAATTATTTGTTACTCGATTATTTGGTCTATATTTATAATTTATTGTCTGTTATTTAGTTATTCATTATTTATTATTCATTATATTGAATTTGGTAAAAATCGCTTAGTGGTCAAATTAACAACAAAAGAGCTCACTGTTTATAATTTTCACAGATTATATCAGCCCAATATTACAAATTTTTTATTTGTACAATTTTTTTCCTTCGAATGAACCCGAAAATCGAACGAACGACAAAAAAACCGAACCGTGATCATAAAAAATCGATTAAATTGAAGAACAAAAAAATCTCCAGAAATCGATATTTAAAATTAAACTTTTTCAAAACCTCTATCAAACCAAGAATTTTGTCATTAGCTACAACTTTAGTAAAAATTCCTTAATAAATCCAGATTTCATAAAAGAATGAACTGAAAAAAAGAATGAATGAATGAAAAAAATGAATGAAAAAATTAAAAGAGATCTCTTTCGCAAATAAAAACGGCTCAGGAAATAAAATAATCTGTTACATAAAAATTAGAAAAAATCGTTTAGTGGTCTAACCAACAAAAAAAGTCTTTACCGTGACATTTTTTACACATGCACGAGGCCAAAATTGGAAATTTTTAATTAACGCTATTTTGTTTATATTTAAATGAGATCATGAATAGCAAATGCATCACAAAAATCAACGTTCTATGCGCGCTTCCATTTTTTTTCTCGCTAACGATTAATTATGCAAATGTAATTTGGAGCTGCAATTGCGCAAATGTAATCAGTTCCCACCGTGATTTTTTTTCTTGTTTTTTTTTAAGGTGGACAGAATAAATTTATACTCTTTTATCCTGAATGTAAATAGATATTTATCGTGCAGTGCAGTCGTGGTATAACAACAGCAATTAAATCAACGTGATCTCGTTTTACTTCGAAGGCATCTCGTGCGCGTTTAACCCTTCCGATCGTGAGATGTTAATCTTGCTATGGGCGAGGGGCGCGATCAGTGAATAATGAAAAATATGCGGCTGAGGGGGTGAGAGAGAGTTTGCGTGACACTTTGCCTCACATTCTCGACAGAGCTATGCAGCCGACTTACGATAATAGAGTACAAGCGTATAGAAAAAAAAGAGAAGAAGAAGGGGTGAAAAAAACGCGAATCTCATCATCCCCCGCCACGTGTAGAACCATCAATCTCGGAAATGGCACAAAAATTCCTCCACAATCGTTACTCTCGTCCTGATGACCTCTCACACTTTTAAACGACTCCTACTTCATAAATAACCTCCAGCTTTCTTTTCCTTGTTATTCAGATTCATAGATATTTCTCGATAATAAATAAAATAATATAATATTATAAAAATAAATGAAGTAATTAATAATGGCAACAAAAAATTATTTGAAAAATGCTATTGTCTTACTAGGTATAGCAATTCAATCGCAACTTCCTCCGAGGGATGAAAAATAGCTTTGCTTTATTTTTAAAAACACTCGACATAAAAATTTAACGCTTAAGGTAAATGTCCCAATACCCGACCACGTCCCAGTACCCGACCACTTGAACCAATATATCAGCAAGTTGAGCGTTCACTCAAGAGAAATCTTAAAGTGTAAATTGATTTAATAACCAGGATTCATAATCTACGTATACGACACTACTATTAATAGTTCAAGAATCGTCTGTAATTTAATTTTGGATAAATATGACAGCACGCGTACTATTCGGGGCACGGAAGCCATTATCTAAGCTGAAGTACTAAGGAATCGCGATATCTTATTGAAGCTATTTCGAAGTGGTTTCTATTGTTTTCGAACCGAGCCTTAGCTGTTTTTATTCGGAAATATATCACTAATTTGATCATGTTGTCTCAATTAGCCAAACATGCGTTTTAAGTACTTAATTTTCATGTCCGGTTATTGGTACATACGAAATGTATCTTGTACCGATAACCGACCATCATGTGTCCGGATTTCGGTACTTGCTCGCGACTATGTTCAGTCCCAGTAACCGGACATCCGCTGACGTGTATATTATTCGTGCATAACCTCAAAATTTCGGTGACACATTCTCCGAGCAGCAACGCATTTTTCTCAATTCACCCCCTCCCTTCCCCCCACCATAGAGATGAGTGGTCGGTTATAGGGTCATAATTTGTGGTCGGATATTGGGTCACATAGAAAAACGGGTGGTCGGGCACTGGTACATTTACATTTCTCAGTATTTTCGGTTATTATGAATAAACAACTGATTATAGTAACAACTATACCCTTTGTTTTGGAAACTAGAGACTTTAAGCTTTCCAATAGTCATAGTTGTTATAGAAAATAGGTTATTTTTGAACGCGACAAACAAGTTAACTTTTTCGTCGCCTCTCAATAGATGGTCGGGTATTGGGACATTTACCTTAATTGACCGTTCGAACGCCCCGAATATATCGCGCATATCAATCTAGACCGTGTTCAATTTGCACTAGGTACATCAATTAAGGATGGGGGTCGAAACCTGCGGGTACGAGGACGATCGAGAGATTTTTCTCGAGGACTCTGGCGGACGTGTCGAACGAGGAAAGATGTTGTTGCCGTTTCGTTATCGAGATCCGTTACCCAAGAACGCTAAGCCACCGAATAAATCAATGATGATGGCGGAAGCCCTGAGGAAATCCAGGACTCCATCCGCGAAAAACAAATCGGTGAGACTGTCGTTTCGCCCTATTTTGGTGGTAAATTTTTGGAAATACGCGAGTCAATGCGATTTCATGGGATACCGAATCGTACAGCGGTATTGACGGCACGTTTTAACGAGTACGGCCGCAATTTCGAGTCTTTTCCGCGTGTTCCGTTCGAGTATAATTAATTTTATAGAATCGCCGAGAGGGATACAATTTTTCATTGTACACGGTTGAGTCCATAGCGTAATTAGATGTGGTTTGTGTGAAGATCTCATCCAAGTAAAGAATATTCGAGAGGCTCCGGCTATTTTTGTCCGCGGGGTTACGTTTTGATCCAGGAGTCCCTGGAATATCGACCATTTTGGGACCGATATGAGAATTTAGCACGACGCCGAGACGATAGAGTTTCTTGTTGAAAATTATTTGTTAATCGAAAAGGTCGTTACTCGAGAGACGGACGAGTGGGCGCGTATGAAATTGAGCAGATTATAGCGAGTTAAGGCAATCTCATATAGGATTCGGTCGCACTGCGGGAGCTCTCGAGGTGATAAAGTATAATTGACTAGAATAAAAGACGTTGAATTGTATAGAAGGTAGAACCGTTTTTTTTTAAATTTTGCATTTTGCCTTCTGCGAGCCGACATATTGATTCTGTTAATTGAATAAAATATCGTTCGTTCCCGAAAATATTTGGAGAAAAATATTTATTTGAATCTCAACGGACCCTTTACCATCCCAAAAGGCTGCTTGCTAGCCGACAAAACCCACTTTCCGCGACTCAGGTTGGAAAATATAAATTTTTCTCGCGAGAGCTTCACTCTCACGACTGGCGCCGAATTCGACCCGAGTCCGAGGAAATATTTTGCGAGAGTGCGTGGCGAGCCCAAGCTACTCGTAACGCGCGTCGAGAAAAAGCGTCTCACGATACATCCTTCTTCATGAAATGAATATTTTCTTTCGCAAAAATCAAGACCACTTTAAACGCACGATTTTTTCAAGCATTTTGTTAGAATTTGATATTCCGGATATTCCTTCGATTAATTACAGGACTTTTCGAATTAATAAACTGTTCTTAAACTATTTGATAATTAATAATAATAATAAATATAAATAAATAAATAAATGAATGAATGAATCAAAAATTATAATAAATACTAATTACAACAATTTTACAATTTAATATAAAATTGAAATGGTATACTAAACTATAGTACGCCATTTAAGATTATTATTATTCTTATTTTTAATTGACTTTGAAAATCAATAATTAATTAATTAATTCAAAAATTATATATTTTTAAACAAATAAAGATCATATGAATACCATCAAACTTCAGTTAAAGGAGTATAAAATTATGATAAATAAGAAATTCGCAAAACTACCCTTTTCTCGGTCTTTTGACTAAACGCAACCCCTTGCCCGAATTGACGTACCTGACGATCTATACATGTATTATTTAATATATTTTTTCAAGATTCGTACCGTCAATTGGAACCGTCAATTGGCGTCATCAAGAGTGATACTGAATAAAGGTGTTTGGTAGCTCCACTTTGCATCAGAACAGCGATTCATTTCATTTTACCAACAATCTCGTCAAGAATCAAGGCGTTCGTCAATCTTGTTCATCGTATTCTTTAGAATTTTTCAAAAAATTCTAAATGCGAGAAAATGCACTTTTCAACACGAGCAAAAAAACCGCAAAAGTTTCACGCACTCTCCAAATGTCCCAGGACCAAGAATTATAGAAATATATTTTTTTATTATATTCAATTATTTATTTACTTTATATAATTATATTTTAGTTGTAAAAGAATTTTATATTTTTCTATAAACAAGAATTGACAATTCTTTAAAATAAAAATAGAAGAGATTCATTGATTATTGAAAAAAAATCATGAGAGTCCGGAGGATTGTTTGTTTTTATTAATTATCGTTCGAGATTCTGGGGGTGCGTAAATTTTTCATTTTTATTTTCGGTAAAATGCGACGGGCGAGCCGAGCTAACGCGACGACGGACCACGCTGAACTGCCAAAGTGCGCTCACAGTTTGTAAGGAACGGTCGCGCCACTCGCGCCGCTCCATCACTAACAATATACATATATATATACATAATATAAGGACTGACAGAAAAAGAGCCTTCGTTTTCCACATACATGGTCACTGAGTCCGCCCTTTTGAGGGCAAAACATTGGTAATGTTACAGCGCGGGAAAAAGAGGGAGGAAGTTGCCACGCCGTCTGGGATTCACCGCAATCTTGTTCCAGCTGTTCCCCAAAACATTGTTTTCCTTTTCTCTCTTTTTCTCCCTCCCGCACCACGATAATTTTCGCAGTTTCATTCGCTGATGAATAACAGCATCAGAAGAACAGACTCTGCACGCACAATGCTTCTTGAGTTCCTATCTCCCCGCCTTTATCCCCACAATAAAAACAGACACGTACATCACATATAAGGGAGCATTTTACATCATCCGAACACGTGTAGGGCAATCGCCCTCTTATCTCGCTCGAGGGCTGCTAAATAAGAACCCCGTAAGTCTCGCCAAACTCGCCTCAGCATCGTTTTCATCAGGAATATCGTGTGTCGTTGATACAGTGACTTTGAAGGAACAAAGGAAGTTTAATCATTTCGCAAAAATCAATTTTTTTATAATTCCCGAAAGGATATCTATCCAAAAACATTTTATTAAATTTTATGGATTCGATTTTCTCAAAACAATGTTTTTTTTATTATTCCGATTGAAAACTGAATTTGGACCAAACTCCAACAACATATTCCTCACATCTATATTTCTCGTGGAAGCGGAACGAGAACTGATCGTGAGTCAAAAATTTAGTTTTTACTTTTATTCTTGCAAAACACATTAAAATGGGACTTTTTCGAAAAAGTCGTATTTTTTTGAATTTTCGCTGAACAATTTTGTTATTTATGTACAAATATTGAAAATACTAGTTTTTATTTTAAAAAAGTCGATAACGAAAATCAGCTGCCTATTTTTTAAGGAGGTATAAGCATGACTGCCATTTTTTGGATAAAAAGTGTATATGATACATTTTTTTAATTTTTTATTTATTTTGAATATATTTATTAAACCCCCAATGAATAATATAAATATTTATATGTACTGGTGGCTCCGAAAAAATTCCATACAATACATTTTACTTTGAGCGACCAATTTTTTATAACTTTTTAAACCTAAAATGGAGAATTTATGTTCCAAGGATTGAATTATTTGAATTACTTAATTTATCGTTTCAATTAAATTAAATTGAATGAATAATGGACTCAAATAACGAACTCAGTGTATAATTAGTGTAAAGTGTAGCTAAGACGTTGCAGAATAGTTTTTCATTTTTTTCGAACTTTTGTGAAGATTTAGCCTTTTTTGGAGCATCCAAACTTTCATACATATCAAATTATGAGAATTAATTAATTAATCATTTCAATTCAATAAAGTTGTATCAATGATATCGAGATTCGGTGTAAGTATGATTGGGTTAATTTATAGCCAAGACCTTGATGAATATTTAACATTTTTTCAAAAATTTTCGTTAAAGTTTAGGTTGAGAAAAAATAATATTCCGGGGTTGAAGGACGACACAATATTTCGCGTGTCGGGCGATGACCCCGCGTCTCATCGACTTTCCATATTTTATTTCGAATATATACTCCACTTTTATGGCAAGTAAGCCACTGAAACTCATGCCACCGAGATAAGGAAAGATATATTGAAGCTATATATAAATATATATAATGTATATTTTTATTTTAATTGCCCATATTATAAGCGATATATTATACAATAGAGGTCCAATTGACGCTCACCGATCAAAATATTCGAGTTACGGAAAATCCGATGATATAAAAATATGAGAAAAAATTCGAGATATCGTCGAGTTGGTATTTTTTCTTTATTGTCTCTCGAGTTCGGAATTTAAAAATATCTCTCGTTCCAGTTTCCGGAAGACCTTCGAATCCCGAAATCCAAATACCATTGATGCACACTTCAGATTTAAAGAAGTGACACGAATGTCAAATTTTTTTTTCCAATATCATACCTTGGCACATATTTTTAGCGATGAATTTTTTTCAAATACCCAAAAATATTCCGGAATAGACGAAAGTATGGTAAATATTCAATTTTTGGGGTTGTGTGAAACCCCAGGAATTGAGCGAACGTCAGATAAATATTTTTGTTCACAAAAACTAATTAAATTTAAATTTGGCACACTTGAAGAATTCCAGGTAAAATGATTATAGAAATATTTTTATTTTTATTCAAAATAGGGCCCAAAAAAGAGGATTGAAATTGAAGTCTTGCGCAAGTACGTCAAGTAAGGTATCATATCAAAGGGCCTTGTTTACAGATTCCAAAACTATTTTTTTCATTTTTTTAATCACGCCCTTTTCTAATTTAGACCTAAGGTGTCCAAAAAAAATGGTCCAAAAAAAAATTAAAAGATGTGGTTTCATCTCCGTAGTTTGCAGGCCGAAAAATATAAAATAATTCAGACTTGTGAACGATTGTTCACATATCGCAGGAAAAATAGAACCCAGTTCTAGATATTTTCAGTTTTTGGTTTTATTTTAAATTTTATACGGAACCCTCGAAGCGTTTAACTCGCACTTGACTGGTTTCTATTTTCTCGGCAAACAAATGGGTACCCCAAACTTGACGCGCGACTCATCATTGTTGATATCGATTTTTTTTATTACACGAACGGATATAAATTTTTGAAATTGTCATAAATATAGCGCTCCTGGAGGAGAGGGCTTGTCATCAGGGCTTATCAGCTTTTTCAATATTGACGCAACTTGACTTCTACACGCGGTTTAATATTTCGATGTTTATTTACTTATTTTTTTTTAAATCTTCCTTGGCCACCCCACTCTTGGTTTTATTTTTATGCGATGAATGGAAAGTGTATAGATTACATTTGAAACATGTGTACATAACGAATGCTCTTTGAGTATATACTTTAAATGCAATTTTCTAAATAAATTTATTTTGAAGAAAAACAAGCCCAAAATAGTGTAGATCGATTTTTTGATAATCGTTCGATTGGGCAAAAACTCTAATCTTTGAAAAAATATTTAATTGAATAATAAAAAATAAATTTTTCCATGTTATTCAAGCTGAATATTTTCAAACAAAATTTGAAAAAAAAACAATTTTTTATAATTAAAAGGGTCAAGGATTGTTTTTTATAAAAATAATAAGATCGCTCGATAAATACGAGGGAAATGAAATAATTGTAATAACAGGTAGAAAGAATTTTTATCGTCGTTTTTAATTCTCGAGGCTCCGCGACTTTGTCACACTTTCTCGTGGATCGTTGATTCTTCGAGCTGCGAGCGCGTCGCCGCGATTATCCAGCGGTCGATTTTTGTTTACCTACTGGAATTGAAATAATACAGAGTGAAGAAGCATGTAGAGGTGAATAATTTAAAATGACCTCTCTCTCTCTTTCTCTCTCACCCTTAGTCATTAACACTTTTTTAATGGCAACGTCGTGCTCGTTTATTTTTATCCCACAAGCTATTAGTCGTACACGAAAAAGTCTTAAAATAAGTATAAGAATCTTCTCCCACAAGAAGAAATTTTACCTCATATTTAACCCAGAAACAATTCAAAATTGGACGAGGAAAAAATGGCTAACGATAGACAGCATTGGGTCACAACGTTTTTTTTTATTTTCAAAATCATTTCTTCGCAATTTGAAAAATAAAATTGGCCCAAAATAAGAGTGCGAAATTGAGCTAGAAAACAAATAGTTGAAAGGCCCCAACCACTTTTGCATGGAACAGGTCAACGATTAAATGGCAATTTTTATGTTTTATTATCGAAAAATCGATCGAGGCTCATTTTTCATGAGTGCAACGAAAGAACTTGTGCTACGAGAGTGGTGTAAAAGAAAAGATTTATGCCCACTTTAATGGATAAACTCCGGAAGAGAGGAAGCTCTTTCAAGACGCCATCGACATATCTATACACGTGGACTCTTCCACCAACGATGGAAAAGCTGTTCAAATAGTTGGAAAGCCATCTTCAACGTCCAACGTAAAATCAATAAAATTGAAAAATATATACAAATCAAAGTAACGAGAAATAATTAAAAAAAAGGTCCTTATCTAAAAAAAGGTATAAAAAAATTATTATGCAAATTAAAAATATGAGTCATCTCTTCATAAGTATTATAATTAACATAAAAAATTGACTTACCATTTTTAAAATTAATGGTAAACATTTAAATTCAAATATCTTCAATGACCAAAAATTGTCTTGAAACGAAGGCACGAATAATAAAGAAATAATTTTTGGAATTTTGCTATTACGGCAATAAAAAATGCATCTACCAGATATTTCTAATTAATTTACAAAGATTTTCTCGCATTGAAACTATTTTTATTTTAAAATAATAATAATAATACAAAAGTTTCGCAGGAAGAAATAATTATTTAATACGGATGAAATAAAATGTATGAAATTCCGTTTTCAATGTTAAATCATTAATGGTATTGAAAAATGTTTGATCAACAACGCCCTTGTGAAGATAGCTTTGAAATACCAAAAAGAAGCTTCGAAATGTGGCGCGCTTTATCGACGAGCTTCCCGCGTTCGCTGCCAGATGGCCGTGGCGTTGAGCGCGTTCAAGCTTTCTCACATGCGGTCGGGCCGGGTGTTGTTTCTTTATAAAGAAGGTGCACGGCACGCTATACTGGAAGTGTGTGCTAGTGATGGCACAGCTGAACATCGATCGCTAACGTAGTTATACAGCAGATCTGCTCAGTGCGTGTTTGTCACGTGGTCGCTTCAAGTAGCTTGTGTGTTCGGCTCCCGATTGCGCGTATACGTATCTCCGTGATGTCTCGGCATTACGGAAAAACGAACGCCTGCACGGTTGAGTCCCCTCACGTCGCTCCTCGAACCGCCGCGATTTCCAAATTGGGGGGCAAATCGAATAGGTCAGACGAGGTAATATGTCGCTTCCATATACAGGCACTGTCGAACGCAGTATGCCCGTTTTTTTGTTATTTCAAACAGAAACAAAACTTTTGACAGAACCCGCTAAATAAAAAAAGTTCTCTACAGATGTATAGTAGACTACGTCAGGATAAAACAATATTTTATTTACTCGTCCATGATAAAGTCATAGTTTTTATTGTAATATTGAAAGCCGTGAAAGGAGGGCTACGTACGATTTTTTTTTTTTTTGAGATGGCTTCAATCAGTTTTTATATTCGCTTTTTGATTGACACGTGAAAAATCGTTGTTAATTTATTTTGAGACAATTTATTTTGTATAATTAAATACGGACACCTAAAATTTGTAATTTCTGCGAACTATTAATTTTTTTTAATTGACCTTCAAAGGGTGGAGGTAAAATTATTTCTCTTCGTTCGATGATAAATTAAAAAAATAAGATTTTTGGAATATCCTTAAATTTTTTCAAGTATCCTGAATTTTTTTGAAGAATATATTGGACTAATAAAAAATTGGAAAAATAGTATTTATTGAAACGTCGATGATACGAAATACAGAATCAAGGAAAATGGACGGATGAATATTAACGATAACGAGGGTACATTTTTGTTTTTCATTTCCTCACGAATGTGGCATGTTTTGAGCCTCGCTGTTGAGCTCAGATGATACCTGCGTAAATAACAGATCCCAGTTCCACACCTCGTCGCTCTCACGGATTACCTTTTCCGGATACAATTTGTCAGTGAGAAGCGCCAAATTGACGTCCTCGAGAAAAGCAAGGGACTCGTGTTTCAGCAAATCCTTGTCGAGCTCTTTGTACGCCGCGACGCGATTTATTCCAACCCTGGAAAAAAATCTTACTCGTTAGATAAATAAATAAAATGATGTTATATATATTTTTTTTGTACGGATTTTATTGAAAAAATCGTGCGAAGAATTCTGCGCTTATAATTGTTTATTAATGATTATAAACTAATTTTTGTAATCAACTAATTTTTATAAAATAAACATAATTTTTTCAATTAAAAGTGCTTACGAAGCGGCATTAGTTATATCAATTATGCCGTTATCCACTTGAATCTCATCCAAGTCCGGTATAACAGGAATTTCTGGAATAATTTACATACCGGATGAATACTTGATTTCCGATTTTTTTTGTTCGAAATGTTGATGTACCAAACTTTCTTACCGTCTTCCGGTTCGTCGTTCTGCCCGACTCCAAAGCGCTCTCTGAGAAACAATCTACATTAGTGACTTCGGATACCTGAACGACTCAAGCGCTTTCCCAAAGCTTTTCACACTTACTGTTCAATGATATTCGAGACTTTGGTTCTGAAAAATACAATAAATTAACCATCAATACTTTTCCTGTCAAAAATATTTTTGTATTTATACGCACAGAAAAGTATGCATTTATTTAATTTGAATTATTATTGCCGATTTATTCGAATCGATATTTATTCATTTCAGATACATTTATTTAAACTAAGCAAATCGTTTTTTTCTCTGGAATGGTTTATATTTTGAATTACCCCAATTGTCACGACTTTCTCACAAAAAATTTATACGAGAATCTCAAAATATTAGTAATCGATACTCTCTCGTGTATTTCAAGGAAATTTTGTCAACAGAGCTAAAAAAAAAATTATGAAAATCCCGATATTTTCCAAAATCAAATAGTCGTTCGTAAAAAGCTAAATAAGCTAAATGACCCTCGTGTAAAATTTTGAGGCCTGATATTGTTTTATTTTCTTAAAAATTTCAAAAATCTCAACAATGATCTCCACCCAAAAACTGTTTAACCGACAGAGAAGATCGATCCAATTTTGAAATGAATATGCTTGCAGTGGTAATAAAGTAATCGATCTTATCGATCGATGAAATATTCCAATTCACTGACTTGCCGCTTTTCAACTCATCGCCCCATCCAGTTTTTCTGGTACGAGGTGGCGCCACCGGTGCGTTCCGCTTCGTCGATCTGCCGGATGTAAATGATCCAGGACTGTCCAATGGATCGTCGTCGGATTTGCCATCCTCGCTCGAATTGTTAACGGCTCTTCGGCCCAATCGGGGCATTAACTTTTTTAAAAACCGAACAAAATTATCAATGAAGATTATCCGAGCCATTTGGAAAACAATCGAGGGTCAAGATTTCTCAGTGTGAAACACCTTAAAGCGTCATTCTACTTTCGTGAGGGTCAAAAACGTATTAATTTTTTACCTTCTTCGACGCAACCTCGAGATCCGATCCCCAATCCATTGTGGATTGAATTTCACACTGTCTCTGAATTAAAAATTAAATTGAATGATTTAATAAAAAGGGCTATTTGCTGTTCCAACTGACAAAAGACACCCCAAGACAGATCGGGAAGCGTCTACTGTTTGCAAGCAGTTTCCATGACAATTCTGACGATGCTTTGAGAACAGAGAAAGGCTTCCACCGTGGTAAGTTTGACCCGTCGAGAGAGTTTACCTTCGTACGAACGAAGGTAGCGCGAGTTGCTGTTTCCGGAATTTTGCCAGCTCAATTATTACCCCTTAAAAAAGTCACAATGCTATTTAACCCTTTCCGGGGGACAAGTGACTATAAAAATTGGAAAAAAATATTTTTTGCAATTCTTTAAAGTGTCTATTTTCAAAAACATGTCAAAAAACAAGTTTCAAGTCAACATTCTAAAAATTAAAATCTGATAGTGGAGTGAAATGATTATTAACAATCGTACGACTTTATTCGTGTTGCATATTGCATGAAAGTTGCATTTCTCGG
Organism: Alloplasta piceator; assembly: GCA_946863875.1. Classification (NCBI taxonomy): domain Eukaryota; kingdom Metazoa; phylum Arthropoda; class Insecta; order Hymenoptera; family Ichneumonidae; genus Alloplasta; species Alloplasta piceator. Next base: position 464,752 of record OX333072.1, read on the forward strand.
TAATGGCATAATTTATGTAATTAGGTACAAAATCGTTATAGAACATTTTCAACGAGAAACATAATTATCGTTGCATTGTAATAATATTAATAAAAATATAAGATGAGATACGCATTGAAATATTAAAAATTAAAATGATAATAATATCTATAATAATTGTTCGTCAGGTAATTTTTGTATTACGCAGTTGTTTGGTGAGTGTCCTTTGAATTTATCTTCGCTGGGTCATATATTGTTCCCAAATCCAATGACAAAAACCCAATGAAAAGTCGAAAATCGTTACAAGAGTTTCTCGGTAAATTGAGCAATTTCAGGATATGATCTAGCAAGAATAATACTAAAATATTTCCTTTTTCTTCGATACATAAAAATCCTTAACCCGGCCAAATCTATCAGGACTTATAAAATTAAATTAAACGATGCGCTGAATCTTTTTGCGACATTTTTCATGACGTTGAAGTTTGCATCGTTGAAACGCAACAAAAATCATTTTTATTCTTAATTTTCAGTATTGTTAAATTTTTTTTTTTATGTATTCAGAATCCCAGATCGTTAACAGAAATCCCAGAAACATTTCAACGACTTTTGCACTCTGAAAAAACAACCTCAAGGTGAGGAAATTAAAAATAAGACCAATTTTCGTTGCACGTCAAAGTGCAAAGTTCAACGTCGACGATTTTTTACCCCGTTGCCAGATAACTATTCCCCTGACTCTTGCCTCTTTATCAATAAAATATAGAAGTTATCGGTATTAATCATCGGTAATATTTCGTGATTTCTATTTGGCGTTGATATTCTTCATCCTCGGGGTTTACTTCGCAATGATTATCGTTGTTTGGCATCCGCATTCTGTTGAATCTGCAGATAGAGTCAAAGAAATAGAGTTGATGAAAGAAATAGAGGCTTTTTTTTTGGAAATAAATTATATGAATGCGGTATTATGGTCTAGAGACATACATTTTGAGCGTTTTGTCGAGCTCGATAAAAAAAAAGGATAAATATTTTTACCATTCTTTTTTTACAACACATTTATTATTAATATTTTCAAAAGAAAAAATTTTCGAGGTAAACGAATGAAGATTAACTATGTTATTAGCTGGTAAAGTAGGGGGTTCAAAAAGGGGTATGCTGGGTTACACAATTGCAACCTTTCGTCTAGTCATCCGATACAAAATTTAAAAAAATATTCAATCAGTAAGAATCCCGCTATAGCCCCTACCTCAGAGAAACCGACTTTTTCGACTCTTTTTTTTCATAGTCTTAATTTTTGGAATTATTGGAATTAAAAAATTTCCATTCGAGGATATATTCTCAAAGGCCTAAACTTTAAGAATATGAAAAAAATTGATTTTTTTCAAAATTCTAGACCAGAATACCGTCTTGATAAAAGAAATAGAACTTTTTTTTGGAAAAAAAATATTATTAAAGGTCTTAAACCTCGTGAAATCGCCTTTGCACAGTCTCCAAGGCGAAATATCGATTCTTCCGTGGGACTTGGACGATATCTCCGGACTTGCGAAATTCGGTGTACCTACACCCGGGCCACGAGTCAATAATCGTCTCTGACGGTCGTAACAGCAATTCTGAGCAGCTGCATGACCGCTTCCCTTTGCGAGCAACGATCTCACGCAATACGTTGCACCGGGCTTGTAACCGTCAATTCTCGCGGAAACACCGCTCACATCGCGCCAACGAAAGTGCTTCTTCCGAAGCTCGTCCCAAAGCCTCTCGTCGTTAAAAATACCGCTGGGATATTGACAGGGACACGCCGGCAATTGGACCAGAGAACCTGGATAAATTGTACAAAAAAATAATAACTTTGTTTTCTTCCATATGGAAGTCCTATTTTATCAAATGACTTCCGACTTGACTGAAAATAGCCGCTGTAAAATATAAAGTACCAAATTAACTTGATACACAAATATCTAATTAAAAAATAATACAATAAACATCATCAACATTATGGACAAAATTATGACAATTGCAATTCTTATGTGGGGTTTTTCAAGAATAATATTAATTAATTTATTTATTATTCTTATTATTGTTGTTGTTATACTTTCAGCCGGATATTTATGTATTCGGATATCATTGATAAGATATTTTTCTATTTAGATATTACATGGACAATTACTTTTGTAGATTATATTATTTTTTATCTTTCGAGCGGACCTCAAAAATTTTACACACAGAAAGAAATCATTTATTCAGTTTGAATAAATTAATTTAGAATGAATACAATTGTATTCATTTATCGTTGTAATAAGCCATTGTTAGGTTCATATCCAATTATACGGAAAAAATTATTTTAAACAAATAAATAATTTTTTCTGGCAGCATCTGCACTCTTTAAACTTTGCCCAAGTATAAGAATTGCGGGGTGAAAAAAAATATCGATCTTTTTTGTCCCACGTCCAATTCTCTGGCGATTACTGATGATTTTTTTTCTTACAAAAAATTGAGGCTGTTTTTATGTATTGAAACCTATCGAAAAAAAAAAATTCAAGATTTTTTTTTCCTTATCTATTTTTCTAATTGTCGATATTTCTTTTATTTTTAATTTTTTCCGATTCGGACCGGATCTCAAAAGCAATATCACTTATAATTGACAATAACAAAATTATAGAATGGAGGGGGAAAAACCGATTTTTGCTGATATATAAAATTGGTAAAGAATCCAATGTCTCCAAAAACAAGCCCATATTGACAAAAATCTACCAACCAAAAACGTCTTTCCTATGTTGTATATTTTACGAAATGTTATAAATAATAATTGCATTAAATTGGAGGGAAAAAAAACTTTACCGAGAAATGCTTGTTCCAGTTTGTTCTTGCCCTCGATCCACTTTCGACAAAGATCGTCGTCCACATCGGCGTCGTTGTTGCCGCCCAACGAATTTCCTCTCTCGTCCGAATCTCTCGGTAATTGCCGATTTTCCGCCATGTTCGTTGAATTTTCCAAACGAGAAACGAAACTCTCATGGAGGATCGCGCGATCTTCGTCGATCGGCACGAAGATCGAGGCGAAAATCGTTCTGCCGAAGAAATCATCATCGCTCTCTTCGAATTTTGCGATCGGTGCGGCCTCGATCCCCCTTCGCCTCGAATAATCGGTATCATTCGCAAAATCATTCTTATTTTCATTTCTTTCGTTCTTCAGAAAGTTTCGTGACCCATTAACGATCGAAGAAGCTTCGTGAATCGTGGCGTTGGATTTATCTACCACGGCTTTAATTCGTGTCGAAGTCGAAGAATCTTTGCCGATTTCTTGTCTTCGACGCTCGACGCTCGTCGTCGCTATTCTCGCGATCGTTTCTTCGTCGATATTTCCATTGGAGATCGGTTTTGCCCATACTTTTGAAGTTATTCCGGGCAATGAGATTTTCGGGGAAGCTACGGGATGTTTTGGTTTCGCGTCAGCGAGAGTATCACCGATTTCGCCAAATTCGCTCGATGTTTTGCCGGTTTCAGCGGCCCTTGCAGCTGCAGCTGCGAGTTCCTGACGAAATAATGCTAACGAACGATTTCCCACGAGCAATTGACGCTCCGAATGCCGATTTATCGGCGAATATTGGGGCTGGAGCTCCGATCGCTTCGCCGATTTCTTCGCTCTTGGATCGGCCCTTCCGGACTCGTTGTCCAAGCGGGAACAGCCCAAACGATTTTTGCATCGATGACGACGTCGATGCGATTTTCTACGCCTCGATGTCGTCATTGTCATCAGCCTCGTTGGCCTCGTCATCGCTCGTCTCTCGTGGCTCAATGACGAAGAAACACCGCCGCTGACTCTGCCGATTTTTCTGCTTCTTCCATCAGCGATCCTCGAGGAGGATTCACCTTTTATCCGTGCAAAACGATCGGCATCGTCGCGAGCGGCACGGCGCTTTCGTCTTCGACTTTTTTCGTCCCTCGGTCTAATCGTTCTCATCAAGGCGAGAAAGGCGAGTCTCGTACTCGTTAACGATCTCCTGGAAACTTCGATGCTCCTTGCCGATATCGATTCTTCTTTCAATTCAACGCCGCGGACATTGGCGCTCGAAGCCGATTCCCATAAAGGGTCGGCCTGAAAAAAGACGTTTCTTTTTTCCACTTTAATGTTCTTTAATGGGTACGATGAAGGGTCAATTTTTAATGATTAAATGGCGGAGACTGCGAATAAAAGAAAAATTGGGATTCGATGAGAATTAAAAATAAACAATGTGGGACGCTCATTCTCAATTTTTGTATTTCAATAGGGAAAATGATTGCAATTCTATAGAATTCAGTCTTGAATGAATTTTTCTTTTAAATACGAAATTTATTCCGCGACCAGAGCGATACTTCAACTTTTTCTTCCAGAGGTGAATAACTTCAAGCCATTCGACATTTTCGTTGAATTCTTTTCTTCGATAATCTTTTCTTGACATGAATATTGTATTACATTTGTTCACACTAAATATAAACAGTTAATATAGATCAATTATTTATTATTAATTATTATTATTATTATTATTACTTAAATCTAAATTATTAAAAGGGAAATATAATTGGAATACTTTTGATTCTGTCTTCAATGAATTTTCTTTTGAAAACGCGAAAGTTCTTCTACGACAAACGCGGCATTTAAACATTCTTCATCCAGAGGCGAATGACTCATCAACAAATTTGAAACCATTTGACATTTTCCTTAAATACTTTTCTTTAACAATCTATTCTTCGCATTATATTTTTTATTCCTATTTCTCCCTCTTATTTTTATTTCTATTTTTATCAAACGTTATTGATTAATTTTTATTTAGTTTATAATAGATGATTTTAAAATAAATAAAAATTTATCAGAATATCTGCCTACTAGGCTATTTATTACGTATTAAAATTAATTTCAATCCCAAAACACATTCGCAAAAGTGATCGAAATAAAAAATGATCACAACTAAACCCAAAGGTCGGTTGGAAGGTTACTTTGTTTTTTATCAAATTTATTACGTTTCGGCATAATACAGCGTATATAATATACCGATGGGATTTCGGTGAGTAAACGAGGACTTTCATTCAATACCGGTAGTCCGTTTCGGATAATTCACCATGCAGGGTCCCAAGAAGCATGCCGAAATTTTTTTGTTCTCTCGCGCCTCGAAACAAGGCCCCAAAACCGTGTGGCGGCTTTTGAGCTACCATGGAAAAGGCCTTATTTACCACCCTCAATACAAAAGAGCACGTTTCGCTCTCGAATCACCAAGAGATCACAACAAAATGCCGCGCCGTTTGTTATATACGCGAGCAAGCGAGAGAGAGAAAGTAAAAGAAGATAGAGAGAGAGAGAGAGAGAGAGAGAGAGAGAGTGTGTGAGAGAGAGAGCGAGACGGAGAACGTGATAGCCATTCTCTCTTGTTCGCGCGGCAAAAGGTTTTAGCGTCCGGTGATCAGATGGATTCAACAATGGGAGGAAAAGAGGGAGAGGGAGGCGATGGGCACGAATGGAAAGATATTTTGCTTCTTCTGAAGTGCCGCACGCGTACATCTATACATACACTCCCGCGCAAAAGTTTGGAAACACCAGTCAATATTTCTTGCCGCACTAGAAGTTGCATGACTCCGTCAAAAAAAAAGATGATCGAATTTAAAAAAAAAAGCGTTTTGAAGGGAAGGAATTCAGCTTTATTTTGCTTTTTAAAAATATTTTTTATGATTTTATTTCGATCCGGTACGTATTTTTGTACGTAACCGTTTTTCGACCTTTTTTCGACCATCGCGAATTGGGCGCATAACAGGAGGACATTTTTTTTGCGTCTTTTTTATCTACAGTACATTTTAAAGGGTTAGCAGACGCCCCATTTTTCGTACGTTTTTTTCTCGCCAAGTTATTTCACTTTTGGCAAAAAAGACAAATTTTGAAAGATGCAAAGTAACTCAAAAACTTTAGAGTTTGAGAGGAAATATCAGAAATGAAAAAAGCAGCGTACGTATACACGGAATCGCCTGGAATTATTTTAGAATTTTCCTATGATTTTTTTTGTTTTTTTACTATTTTCGCTCGAAACTGTGATGATGACGTTCCAGCGAAATTTTTCGCTGGGACGTCATCATCATCATAGGATAATTCTAAAATAATTCCAGGCGATTCCGTGTATACGTAAGCTGCTTTTTTCATATCTGATATTTTCCCTTAAACTCTATATAGTTTTTGAGTTACGTTGCATCTTTCAAAATTTGCCTTTTTAAGCCAAAAATGAAATAACTTTGCGAGAAAAAATGGTACGAAAATTTTTAAAAAACGAAAATGAAGCATCTGCTAACTCTTTCAAATGTAATATAGATAAAAAAAAACGAAAAAAATGACCTTAAGTTATGCTTCCAATTCGCGATGGTCAAAAAAAGGCGAAAAAACGGTCACGTTTGCGTACCGGGTCCAAATAAATCGTAAAAAATATTGATTGCACTCGTACAATAAAATTTTGTACGATACTAGTGCGAGAAACTTTTTCTCAACTCGTGTGATGCAACATTCGCCTTCGGCTCATGCTGCAAACTCACACTCGTCAGAAAAAGTTTCATCGCACTCGTATCGTAATATACTATTTTAAAATAAAAGCAAAATAAAGCTGAATTGCTTCCCGTCAAAACGCTTTTTTAAATTCGATTCTCTTTTTTTTGACGGAGTTATGCGACTTCTCTAGTACGGCAAGAAATATTGACTGGTGTTTCCAAACTTTTGAGCGGGAGTGTATATACCGCAAATGTCGCCTCATCATTTTCCGTTCAATGGCGTAGCCGTTATGGAACGCTGGAGATGAGGAATGACCAGGACAGAGAGAAGAGGATTAAGAATTAAAATGGGATAATTTATTGATCGACGATCGGACATTGTCCCTCGTGGCCATTATGAGGGAATGATATCGACAATGATGATCGTGATTTTAATGAAATAAAGTTTTGATCATCGATAATGATTATTATGAGAATTTTTGGACGCCATATATGTATATATTGTCGATTACACAATATCCCAGTACATTGGTGCTAAAAGATTAGCAGGCATTCAACGGGTTGTAAATTCTGGATGTTAAAAAATGTAATTTTTTAATTAACTTTTTTTATAACAACTTATTAAATCTCCCAGATCTTTTGTTTGATCGAAGGATTTTTTCCTGCCTATACGTTTTACATATTTCGATGAAAATTTTTCTTCGCGGTAAATAAAGTCTCATTTTGAACATCCGTTATTTTCAATTCATTCAATAATATTGGAAACCCTTTCGATAGATCACGGGACAAAGTAACGAAATTTGTCTGTTTTTAAAATTCACGATTAGTCCAAAAAAAATCTTTTCGGGAAGTGAGCTCCGACCATCGGCTGTAACTCCGTTACAACTCAATATTTTTGCACAAAAATATTACCGAATATTACGGCTCGGCAAAAAAAATTCAAGGAGAATTTCATATTCATACGCACCCTTCTTTTCAATAAACTTCAATGAAATTTTTAAATAATTTTTTACAGGTTAATGTGTATTGATTAAAATGTTTTGGGGTTCATGCTCATATGCTTAATAAGTATCAACAAATAATACTGCATCTCGAAAAATGAGCTTGTTGCGAATCCTAGATATATCCTAGCTATTACCAGAGTCCATGTCGTATATAATATATATATATGTATAGGGAAGCTAAGTGGCTTTGAGAAAACGCCGCCCCGGTCGGTCTCGGCCCTTTCGACAATAAACTCCCAGGAAACTCCCTCTCGTCGCGCGCGCGGGTGCACGCTTTACTACAACGACGAGTAGTATAGAGGTTCTTCCACCAAACGAGTTTTCTTCTACTCTCAGCGACATACAAGGAAGAAGAATACCGAGAGACTTACATGTACATATCCTATGTACATATATATAATGCCTATCTCGAAATAAAACCTTTTTTTAAACTTCCTTTATGATAAAATCATAGTTTTTACTTTGATATTGAACCCCGTGAATGAAGGACCAAATACGATTTTTTTAGAGGCAATGAGTTTTTCTTACTTTATTTTATAAATAATTTACTGCTCATTCTTTGACCAAAAATCGATTAACTTTTTCAAAACTGCACAATTTCTACAAAACTTGATTTTAAAAAAAACCCCTCCGTAGTTAAATAGCTGATAGTATGCAGATTATAAATTTTTTTCATTTTTTGTTCGAGATCTTATACTTTATTGGAAACCCGTTCTTGCATGTTGAAATCGAAATTTCATCGTTCTCGCCTTCCAGGATAAAAAAAAAAAGATTTATTGCTCACTGAGCAACTTGAATCGATTGTTCTTCTGGTTATGTTTTCCAGTATTGGCAATTTTACTTGGAGAAAAATGTACATAAACATTGAGAAATATAGTCAAATTGGGGTAATTGAGATATTTCATTTAACCAAATAATGCAATTTTTCCAGTTCCTCGACTCAATTTAGGATTAGAGGGCAAAAACAATGCCTATTAATATAAATATAACAAATATTATTTACTCACTTGCTCAGTGATGTCGGCAGCTGCACTCTTCATCAAAATTGTGCAGTTTAAAAAGCTCAGCAATAAGAAAAATCGACGCGTCATTTTCATTTTACACCCCTGAAGCCTCTTGAATTCCGCTATTTCACAATATTAAAACGATATTTTTCAATCAACAGGCGAAACGATAAGTCCACAATCGAGACCGAAAGTAGCGGTCAAATCCTCATTTTAAAACAGTATGGAAACGACGAATATGTTTTCGGAGTGAAAAAACAAAATAAATAAATAAATTTCTGGCGCAATTCACGATTAAAATCCAGGTGCAAATCTAATTCAGCGTCTTCGCGGCACGACGAACTTGGATTCAAACTCTACCGATCACTCTTCTTCGCTGACGACACGAGAATAAACGTTCCGGAGCGATCGGTGGAAACAACACACATGCAACGACAATAACAAGGATTGGGCGCGTGCGCGTTTCACGTAAACGAAACAGTTTAAAAAAATGGCGACGATGGCGCTGCGAGCGAAACAAAAATTGGAAAAAAAGCGTAAAGAAAATTGAGCGAACGTATAAGACACAGGAACCGAAGGAGAAGCAAGAATGAAGGGTAAAAATAATCGGGGAGCCCTTTGAGCGCGAAACGGACGTAGGGCGCGCGCGCAATGTCCGTAGGAAGCGAACGCCGATGAAAGACGCTGCGAGAGAGAAATTTCTCTGACACCGTACCGGGATTACCGGGAATAATACCCGCGTTTTACGGTTAGTTCAGCGATAAAGAGTTCCGACGCGCACCGTTCAAAGGCCCAACACTAGGTATATGTACATATACAGTTACCGCGTGTAATCTTGTCAAGTTCCTTCTGCCCCAGGATAGTACCGACTGCGTACACAATGTCGGCCGAAAGTTTCGAACCACTCGTCCCGATTTCACGCCGCACAAAAAGTTTCGCTGCTCTTTTAAAAATGAAGATATTTTGATTCACCAAAAGCGGCGTTTTAAAGGGGACATATTCAGCTTCATTCCGGTTTTTCTAAAGAACTTTTGCCATTTTTTTGGAACCCGGTACGCTCTTGGAAACATGGGCGCTTTTCGGCTTTTTTTGGCATTATAATTTTGCCGCACGACCCATGAAATTTTTTTTCGACTGTGTTTCGCATGAAAAACTTGTAGCAGGGCGTATTAGCTTCAATTTCGTTTTTTAAAAAGTTTCGTACGATTTTTTTTCGCAAAAATATTCAATTTTTCGCAAAAAACGACCATATTTTTAAAATGTAGTCTAACTCTAAAACTACTGGGTTGTCGTAAAATCGCTAAGAGGGTAAACGTTGCATTTGTACAATTATTGATGATTCAATGAAATTTGTTCAGTTTTTTTTCAAATTTTTTTTTTTCTAATTTTCCGTGTAAGCGAGATATTTAAACAATCGGGTCTCTTACCTCATCTACATGGCTTTTTCATCAAAAAACCTCATCTGCATGGTTTTTTCATCGAAAAAACCGTGTAAATGAGACAAGAGACTCGATTGTTTGAGATAAAAAAATATCTCATTCTAGGAAAAAAAAATTCGAAAAAAAATATCTAAAAAAATTTCATTAAATCCAGAATATTTGTATACAACTTTTTACTTTCTTAGTGATTTCACGAAAACCCAGTATTTTAGAGTTACGCTATATTTTATAAATATGGTCGTTTTTTGCGAAAAATTGAATATTTTTGCGAAAAGAAATCGTACGAAACTTTTTAAAAAACGAAATTGAGCTCATACTCCCCTGCTCAAGATTTTCATGTTAAAAACAGTTTATAAAAAATTTCATTGGGCGTGCGCCAAAATTACAATGCCAAAAAAAACCGAAAAACGACCATGTTTTAAAGAGCGTACCGGGTTAAAAAAAATCGCAAAAATTTGTTTGAAACAACGGAACGAAGCTGAATATGTCCCCTCTAAACCGCCGCTTGATGAATTGAAATATCTTCATTTTGAAAAGAGCAATGAAACATTTTGTGGTCGACAGTGTATATAAATATATAGGGTTAGTGGGGGGAAAATGGACACTGGGGGGGTGGAGCACTGTTCTTTATTCGTATGTCTAGCTCCTAAGCAGTTTTGTCTCTCTAGTTTTCTTTATCTCGGCGCTAGATGACAGCTGCCCAGATTTCTTGACGCAGAAACGGAACGAAGAATCCGACGCCTGAAAGAAGTCTGTAGGATCAAAAACACGGGAGTTACGGGTGTTCAAAATTTTTTTTTTCGCGTACCCGCTTAAATATTTAAAAAAAAAAAAAAAAAGCCATTTAGAGAATTTGAAAACGAAGAAAATGACGCCTGAAGAAGTCTGTGGGATCGAAAACACGGAAATTATGGCTCTTCAAAAATTTATTTTCCGCGTACCCCTTAAGGATTTTGAAAAAAATGAAATTAAAAAAAAAGACACTCGGAGAATTCGAACATGAAGAAAATGACGCCAGAAAGGAGTCTGTAGGATCGAAGACACGCGAGTTACGGCTGTTCAAACATTTATTCTCCGCATACCCCCTTAAGAATGGCAAAAAAGTAAAATTAAAAAAAGGACATACGGAGAATTTGAACACGAAGAAAATGACGCCAGAAAGGAGCCTGTAGGATCGAAAACACGCGAGTCATAGCTGTTCAAAAATTTATTCTCCGCATACCCCCTTAAGGATTGCGAAAAAATGAAATTAAAAAATGGACACTCGGAGAATTTGAGCACGAAGAAAATGACGCCTGAAAGGAGTCCGTAGGATAAAAAACGCGGGAGTTATGGCTGTTCAAAAAATGCTTTTCCGCGTATCCCCTTAAGGATTTCGAAAAAAAACAAATTAAAAAAAAGGACACTCGGAGAATTTGAACACGACGAAAATGACGCCTGAAAGGAGTCTGTAGGATCAAAAACACGGGAGTTATGGCTGTTTGAAAATTTATTCTCCGCATACCCCCTTAAGGATTTTGAAAAAAAATGAATCCAAAAACAAAAACGCCCAGAAAATTTGAAAACGAAGAAAATGACGCCTGAAAGTTGTATGTGCGATCAAAAACACGGGAGTTATGGCTGTTCATATCTCATTCTTGTTCAATTGTCGCTCCCCTATGAGGGAATTCTCCCGTGACTTCAGTAGAATTGCTTGACGTCATAGAATTTCTTGGAAGCTGAAGGAATTTTTTCCGTGTAATCGTAACCACGTCTCGAGCACGGTCTGTCTACTCTCTCGAGTGTTTGTGTTCGACAACAGCTGCTGACCCACTGACCTATCTAACGAAGGTTAGGTCTCAGTCCGACAGAGTGCGCTGCGATGCGGTACTTTGTGGGGAATTAATGCGTGATTGAGGAATTTATGTCGGCAAGGTAGGCACCAAAACTTTGACCCGTCCCACGGACCACGATGAATGTACGACCGTGGTCCGTCCATCGACTCGATCGTGCTGCTCTCACTGAACAGCTGACGCCGGCTGCGTCGTAGCGTCAGTCACGGGCCGCTGTTCGACAAGTTTAACCGCGTTTTCCGACTCATTGTTTTCCGATATTACGTTTTTTTAGTGTTCCAATTATCAACTATGTGACGTTGAACAAACCAATTATCGAATATCGCGACAATAAGAGTCGCGTCATACACAGTGGGGACAACAGTGTCGTGTCTCGCGCCATTTATTCGTGAATTTCTGTCATCTTTTTTCAATGCATTCTCAAAGCCATCTGTTCATTTTTCATTTCTTTAATTTTCCATTAAATCTATTTTGCAATTCTATCCAAAATCAAGAAAGTTTATCCGAGTCTTATTTCAATGTTCGAAATGTGTTACAAAATTTTTGAGGTTACGTTGACCTTTACACTCCCCTTAATAAATGTTCGAAATCGTTTTTCCTACTTTTTCTTTTTTCGTTCGCCCACGTTTATCAAATTTAGTAGGGGTGGATCGGTACAGCTGTCGTGGGAGAATTTTCCAGGCTCAAGCGTGGGACACGATCGAGTGAGTACTCGGCATTTAAATATTTACCGAAATTGCAGCTGTGAATTTAGGAAAAAAATTGGAATGAGAATGATGATGATACTTAATTGAAAGTTTAATAAATTTTGGAATTCCTTAAAAAGAAGCTGGTCAAACTATTGAAAAAAGCACGGAAGCTGTTTAAAAAATTTGACTGATAAAAACCGTAGATCGAAAAATCTCGCGACAAATATGTCAATATGGATCATTGGAGTCAATTTTAATATGTTTTTTAATTGAACTTGGAATAGGTTTTTCGATCGTTTTTTTCTTTCATCTCACATCTCGCAGTGTCGACGAAATTTTTTTTCGCATTTTACTGATGAAAATATCGCGTTATTTTTTTTATTCAATTCTTGTTCGATTCAAGGATATGCGTAAGAACAGAGGATCGGGGATTGAAACCCCAGTGCCGGAAAATTTTTGTTTTTCTTCAAATTATAACAAACACCGCTGGCTCGGGCCAAATGCATATTTGCTACACATTTCGTGTTTGTATTTCACAATCCCAGTGGCGCCAAGAATTTTATGTTTTTGGTGCTTTTCCGTATATTTACGATGGCGCCGACACATTCCATAATAGTTCATCGTTCGCGTAAAATCTCAAACAGGCAAAAAATAAAAAAAAACACGAGAGGCGTATGAAAGCTTTTGAAAAGATAAAAAATGAAATTGCCCGGGATTCGAATAATTTCCACGTATCTTTGATTTTATTACATTCATTCGCTTAAACACATGCATATAAATATTTATTATAAAATAATAATTTCAACTATCGCGAGTATTTACAGATCCCCCTTCGGAGGGCGCTCGCCCTCCTTTCCTTCATTCATAATTAATTATTTATTTATTTTAATCATCTAAAAAATATCATTAACGCCAAACTATATATTTCTAAATTATGCCGCATAATCCAGACTTTTTTGCCACTTTTCGCATCTAGGAATGTTCTTATATATTTACAAAAAAAAAGTATCTTCATTCCAGCTCCAAGAATATAAATTTCAAATTCGAATGAAATTGTTCTTCTTCGCTGTTCAGCCTTCTTTTTAACAACGAAACTTCAAAATCAACACCCTCGAGTCGAGAAATCGAATTATTTTGCGCTTCGGTGTCGAATATATTGAATTTTTTTCGATTTTTTATTTCAATCCGAATTAATTTTCATTATTCTCATTTTAGTTAGGGAATAATTGTCATTCGGTCATTTTAATATTATTTTCTTTTTCTACTTTGAAATATTCGACAAGATGACAATCTCAAACGACTCAAGGGCAGGCTAAAAAAACCCTCTTGCTCCCGCACGACCCTCGCACTCTCAAGAGCGGAAGGGCAGGGGAGGGGGTGTTTAGCCTCACCTTGACATGCAAGAATATCACAAAGCTTGTCAAATTTTGTCGCGACTGATTGGAATTAAAAACACGTTGGGAAGAAGGGGCAAAATGGACACCACTCTAAGATTTGGATTTTTTCGAAAATTCAAGTAAACGACAAAAAATATTGAACAAACCATTTCCTTTGCTTCTCACATCACCTTGATATTCAAGATACCAGGACCAAGCTGCTTGGTGTATTTTTTCAAAAATTTTGGCGAAATTCAATTATGATCGTAGTTTTATTATCAAATTTTTTTTTTTACTATTATCGAGGTGGGCCATTTTGCCCCCGGTATCTCATTTTGCTCAGGCCCTCGGATTCATTAAAGTTTTTTTAATAAAAGTGGGTTACCACGATACTATTGGAGTATGTTAGGGTGTTTTTTTTTCTAATGCCTCGAGGATGACAATTTTTTTTTAATTTTCCAACTCTTCATAGGAAATTGTCATGAAAATATCAAGTATATAGATATAATTTTGCGTGGGTGAGTCTAATCATGTATATTTACCCCAATTATAATGATAATTCCCGCAATGTCAAATTTTTTCATTCTTTTAAAATACTGCGTTAAAAAAAATGTATACCGATACTTTGAGTGACAAAGATTATTGAATTTTGCAAAAATCGCTCAATCGTGTATAAAATCGCTGAATGCTTAAAATTTTGAATTTCTTGCAAAAAGCGCGTGTTTTTAATTTTCGCACAGGATGATCTACAAAATTTATTTAAAAACTTGCAAATTCGGAATTTGCTTTCTCTGTGAGGAAGCCAAAACTGTAGAAGCTTTTTGATCTTAAGGGGGTCGTCTACTGTGAAACCTGTTTTTGTTTCTGGATTTTTTTTTTGACAAAACATTAAAATTAAATAATTTATGAATCGTGTATCAATTTTATTAACATTTGAACAAACTTTGTGCATCTTTTGAAGTATGTATGTATTAAATATAATCGGAGATACACCGCCCAACAGGAACACATGTAAAATAAAAGTGCTCCACTGCTGCCATGATTCCGGCCGTTCTGCTTATCTAAAATCAAAAAACCAAACGCCATTTCAATTTCGAGACTTGAGACTTTACCGTGAACCAAGATAAAGCCAGAATTCCAAAAAAATCATTTTTTTAACGCTTCAGAAAAAATATTCGATGCGAAAAATTGTATTTTTTTCTAAAGCGTAAAAAAACCTCAATAATTCTGACTTTATCTTGGTTCACGGTAGAGCCTCGAGTCTCACAATTGATATGGCGTTTGGTTTTTTTATTTCAGATAAGCAGAACGGCCGGAATCATGTCAGCAGTGGAGCACCTTTTTTTTTATATGTGTTCCTGTTGGGCGGTGTATATCCGATTATATTTAATACATTCACTTCAAAAAATTCACAAAGTTTGTTCAAGTGTTAATAAAAATGATACACAATTCATAAATTATTTTATTTCAATGGTATGTCAAAAAAAAAAAAATTCCCAAAAAAAACATTTAAAAAACAGGTTTCACACTAGACGACCCCCTTAAACCGGCAAATAAAAAAAATACCGAAAATGATGCGAATGATCATAATCAATCGTAATTGAAATTATTTTTCGAGGTCTCCTTGTTTGTCCATTTTGCCCTCCCTCTTTCCAACCAAGAAATCCATTCGTTTACCGATTCATCGCTCAACGACAGCCGCAACGATCGGCAATCATGTCCTCGTAGACTTTGAGGACGACGTTCTCGTTTCCGTCGAAGAACAAGATCGTCGTGCTGACGAGTTTGGTCGGGACGCAGCAAGGCATGTGAACGTTGGCGACGAGGCCCATTTTGTGAACGATTCCTTGGACCGTGGCGTGATTCGTGGGCTGTTGATCCTGGCTCAAGGGGGAATCGCAAATGCCTTGACAGTGATAAGCGGAATAACCTTTTGGCGCTATTATCGACGACGACAAACCGATCTCCTCGAAATCGACGTAGAGCTCGTGCCTCGAGCATTCCGTCGTGTTGATCTTGCTCTTGCTCGATCGATCCCCGCCTCGATCGTTGATCTTCTCGTCGTCGATCAACAAGGAGCGTTTCTCACGGTTTCCCGCGCCGTCTTTTCGCATTTCCTTGCCGATTTTTCGCACTCTCGCCGTCATTTCCTCGCGAAACATGGCACGCTCGTAAATATCCATCGACGTGAGAATTTCCGACGCTCCTCTTCGTCTCTCGGTCACAAATTTTCTCGAATCCTTGTTCTTCCTCTCGCCGTACCGATCGTCCTCGATCGCGTCGCGTTTTTCCCTCGTAAAATCGTGCGATTTCTCCTCGATTCTCTCGTTATTCGCGCCGTAATCCTCGTAATCGAGAAGACTCTTCCTTTCCTCACGACGAGCGTCCTTCTTGAGTCTCTTTTGTCGTTGGAAAAGCTTCCTTTCGTCGTTCTGCCACGACTTCTCGTTGTTCAATTGCGCCTCGTAGACGTGCTCGTCGTTCGACTCTTTCTTACGTCGATCCGCCGATTTTTTCGGATCCGCTGAATCTCGATTCGTCATTTTACCGCGGAAATCTTCGTTCTCGTTGTCGTTCGTCGATGACGAACGCTCGACGATCTTCTCCTCGACGTTTTCACGGGAATCGGTATCCTCCGGCTCTTTCTCGTAGCTGTAATAGTGAGAACCCTTTTTTTCTGATCCGGAGGATGGACCTTTGCCATCGTCGTCGAAGAGAACCAGAATCGGTTGCTTGCTATTGTGATAATCATTTCGACGCGAAAATTCGACCTCCACCTCATCGTCGAAGAGATTCGACGCTGTTACCATCAGACCCAGATTCGGGGCCCCGGAGACCCAAGCGAGAACCGCTTGTTTTACGTTAAAAACCTTTTTTTTTGCACAAAAAATTAAAAAATTAGAATTAACCGGTGGAGAATTGAAATTTTGGAAATTTCCCAATTTTTATAAAAAAGGATCTTGCGATCGGTACAAAAATTAGGCTGGATAACATTCAGCATGATGTACAAACAGAAAACTGATTTATTTGATTTAAAAAATTGTTGACATTTACTGCAGGGTTGCCAGTGAGTCACTATTGTCACTATTTTTCACTATTTTAAAATCGGGTCACTTATCCCACTATTTTCGAAATTTGACCACTATTGTCACTATTTCAGAGCTCAGAAGTGGTTAGAATAGAGGTGCCGGTTAGAATAGGGGAAACCCAAATTTGTACCTCGACTCGTGCACTACGATAAACTCGCGTCTGGGACAAATTTGCCCCGCGTGAAATCACTTTCGATACACCGTGTTCTGTTTCATGCTTTTTTAAGAGGTGATTCTACCTGAAATTTTAGAATCGGCCAATCTGTAGTAAAGTTATGAGCACTTGAAATTTCGCGATTCTCAGGTGTTTGAAAATCGGGCAAAAATTGAACGAAAAAGGTTTTTGATGAAAATTCATGAAAATTTTGATTTTTTGAGAAAACTATTGGTAGATTCGTATTCAGGAGGACAAAATACATCGGTATAGGGCCCGTAAAAAAAAATTAACATTTTTTTTTTTTTCGCATTTTGGTCAAACCTGAATCGGTTTACTAAAATGACTGTAATTTATTTTCAAGATAGAATTTTGGGTTTTACATGCGCTCATTCTTTTCGGGATCGTTCAAGCTTCGAAATGCCGCTTTGTTCATATAATTCAGATAATTTTTCGATTTTTGGCAGATTTTTAAACTTTGACTATCGATTTTTGCAAATTTTTTAAGGCATACCCCTTTCCATTTTTTTCGGTGATTTTCAAAGTGCTCTCATTTCTACAAAAATTAAGTTATCGGCATGAACCAAGCGCTATTCTCTAAGTTTACCGACAGCGTTTTAGTACGAAAAAGAAATTTTGGAATCAGTCAAACCGAAGTGAAGTTATGAGCACTTGAAATTTCGCTATTTTGAGATTTTTGAAAATAGGGCCAAAATTGAGTAAACAAATTTGATTTTATTTTCATCGTCTTCAAACGTAATCTGGACGGAAAATTCACCGCTGATTGCGAATCACGCAGAGTTTTTGTCGAAAAAAAATGTATTTATGAGAAAAAGCAAGGAAAAACTAAGAAAATATACATTTCAATACACTGTATTCTTGTTGATACGCCTTTTTTTAAGAGGTGGTTCTACCCGTCAGTACAAACAACTTTTCCTATGGGGAGTCCTCTGAAATTTTTTTCACGATTTCAGAGGAGTCCCCACAAAAAAAGTTATATGCTTCTGAAAAAAGGCATGTTAAAAAGAACACGGTGTATATGGCGTGCGAGATCTAGTTTGGCGTTAGATTGTTATAGATATATGATATGTGTATAATAAATTTTCTTTCATATGGTATCACTAAAATGACAAATTTGACGGAAAAAGAAAAAAAAAAGTCACTTTCAAGTTTGTCTTGTCTCGTCCTTCATTCACTTCCCATATCCTACAAATTTCTCATGAAAATACTGCAAATGAGGTCTGAAATGGTGAAAAAAATACGACTAGATTTCACAAAAGTTCCTAAATCGGTAGGGGAAATGTCACTATTTTGTCACTATTTAAACGAAAAAGTCACTATTATGTCACTATTTCTGTGAAAGTAAGTCACTATTTTACTATTTTTTACCCTCTGAAGCGCTGGCAACCCTGATTTACTTGAATAGGGACTTGATAAATAGCCTATTAGGCTAATTGAACTAAGTAGGTAATAGTTTCGATAAAATTTCATTTATTTTGAATTAATTTATTGAAGTAAAATTAAAAAATGAAATAATTGAATAAATGAAAAAAAATTATAAATTAAATATGTTATATTCAGATCGTATTAAATATAAAATATTTATTTATTATTTTATGTATACAAATATTTATGCATGGGCGTTTTTCGTTTTATCTGAAAAAAATGGCTTCTCTTTCACGAATTCTGATTACTTTGAATTCTATATCAATTAAAATTTACCTGCCAACCGGAAGCGTGAGCGCCAACGTAATGAACGTTTAGCAATCTGTGAAGATCCGGCTCATTCATGTTTTTACCATCCAGCACTTGATAGACCCTTATCTGAAAAAAAAATGTTTTTTTCTAAAATCGAATCAATCCAGATAAATTTGCGACAAAATTCAATGTTTGTACACCGAGAATAATAACTTATTTACTGTAAATAAACTTATTTGAAATAAATAAATTGCAAAATGTCTTTAAATTAAATAAATATTTTTTCGGACTTGGTTTTTACGCTGCATGCCTCAAAATAGCTGCACACTTGAGGCTTCCAAATATAAATGATGAATCGAAATTATATTTAACTACTTACTAATTTACTAAAAAATTATTTTTTAGTAAATTAATTACAAAAATCGTACAAAGCCAATATATGCACATTGCTTCATGGTAATTTTTCAACATTGTAAACGAATCATCTTCCTGGGTGTACAATGATGAATTTAAAAAACGATAATTACCAAATAATAGGGTGAAGTGAGCACACTCGGATGAATGGATTTGAGAGACGTGCGCCTTCGATAAAGATGAAGTTCAGCCTCGAGCACAGACTCGTTTATCTCGAGTCCCGATATGTTGAATAGGTACAAGTGAGAGAAAGGAGTGTCTGCGTAATAAAATTGAATTATCACGAGAGTCTACTTCGCGCTAACTGACGCGCGCTTAAAGTTACGAACATTCAGCCTCAATGAAAAATCGTCAGATAAATTCTTGGAAGGAGAAAAATTGAACAAACTCCGCTGATGCTTGATTAATAATTATTGTACCAACTTAAAATTCTAACAATCGTCTTTCATGTATTGGCAGAATGTTTTCAATTTTTCGTTTTTATTTCATATTTGTACGCAATTTTGATGTGCAATTCATATTCGATTTGGAAGTGCCTACTTTGGAAAAAAAATACATGAAAAACACACATTTTATAATAAATTTTACCTCTCTCGATGAAACTTCTCACGACTTTGGCATTGTAAGGATTCTTTCCGCGCGTAATTCCGCTCGAATCGGCGATCGTATTGTACAATTCCATCATAAATTGCGGCGGTATTTTGTTACGAGTCGATTTGTTCTCGATTTGGCCACGAATACCGAAAATCTGCAAACGTACGCGCCCGGATAATCAGTATGAAATTTCACCGCCCGATAAATATTTTTCTCTCCTCGATACTCTAAAATCACACTGGTTTATAGGGGGATGGAGGGTCAGAGGGGTAAAATGGACCCTGAAGGCAAGAACACCATCAAAAATAATGGGGAAAAAAAATTAAAAAATTAAGAAAATGAGGGAATTATCATTATAATTGGCGCAGATATACCTCAAAAAGATTCACCCACGCAAAATAAAATCTAGATTACAACATTTCCATGACAATTGCCTATGAAGAGTTGGTAAAAAAAATTGTCATTTCCATCGGATTAGAAAAAAAACACCTCAACGTACTCCAATAGTATCATGGTAACCCACTCTCTCTAAAATGCTTTCATAATCCGAGGGCCAAAACAAAACGAGGTATACCGGGGGCAAAACGGCCCACCTCAATAATCGTAGAAAAAATATTGGACAATGAAACTACGATTAAAATTGAATTTTGCCAATAATTTGATTGCAAAAATACGCCAAGCAGCTTGGTTCAAGTATCTTGGATATCAAGGTGATGTGAAGAGCGAAGGAAATCGTATATTCAAAGTTTTTCCTCTTTTACTCAAATTTTCGAAAGAAATAAATTTTCAGAGTGGTGTCCATTTTGCCATTTTTTGTATTTTTAGATTGAAAGCAACGAATCAACACTGCGCGTGGCGTCCTAGCTGCGTTATTTTCTTACAGGGTCCATTTTGCCCCCAATTTCTCCATATCGCCATAAACGAATTATTTGGCTCGTGAAAAATTATTACGATCGACTCTTGAACGGACCTTTTGCAAATTCTCGAGAGCCTCCACGCGTCGCATCGCGTTATCACCGTCGTCCTCTCGATCGAGAATGTCATCGATGTGCCAGGAAGGCGCGTAAGTCGAATCCGTCTCGTCATCGATATCCAATAACTCCGTCGGATACGCATCGACCCATCGATAAATCGATACCGGACGAAATACGATCACTGCGACGATCGAAACGATGAAATCGAAATTCGTCCTCATTTCGTACGTTTCTCTTTTGCAACTCCAAATTTAGACTTCCCCGATATCAAATACCACACACAAAACAGAAAATATTCCTCGGAGCACGTGTTGTTGTTCGTTGCTCAAGAAAAGACCATTTTTTTCGACGATCCGGGACGCACCGTCTTGACGCTCTAAGTTGAATATGGGAGGTCTTGGTCGCGGGAGTCACCTTTATGCTATTCCGCGAGCCCGCGTTTCCTCCCCCGCGTTCTTCCCCGGTACATTGACGACGACGACGACGACGAGGACAAAACGATACTGGCAAGTTCCATAAGAATCAGCTACCCCATTTTCTACTGATTTTAAGGTGCACCCGGAAAATAGATTTATGCGATTATAATAAATTTGTCAGATTATGTTAAATATCTGCCTAATAAGTGGACTGTCAGGCCGATATTTGAAATTGTAATCTTTATTTATTTTAGATAAATTTATTTAAAATAAATAGATCATCACTCTTGGTACGCATATCCAAA
Source organism: Alloplasta piceator (assembly GCA_946863875.1). NCBI lineage: Eukaryota > Metazoa > Arthropoda > Insecta > Hymenoptera > Ichneumonidae > Alloplasta > Alloplasta piceator. The sequence continues at coordinate 486,205 of OX333072.1, forward strand.
AAAACCAGACTCAATGCTTGCAATTATAAATGAAGAATTGAAATTTAATTTTTTGACAAAATTAAAATAAATTATTAACACAAAATCAATTTCATAAGTCCTTATTATTATAATAATCAGGTTTCATTCGTTCAATAATGGATTTGATTGAAATAAATTTACTTAAACTGAATGAATCATTACTCTCGGTATGCATAGCCTCAAAAATCAGAATCAATGATTCCAATTATAGAAATAAAAAATCAAAATTTCATTTAATTTTGACGATTCTTTCAATATATTTTGAATATTTATATCTAAAGTGTATGATAAAAAATTTTGTTTGAAAATTATTATTAACTTGAATTAATATCTCAATTATTAATTAAAAATTTATAAATAAATTATTATATTTATCAATCGAATTATAGATTGAAAAGAATTTCATTTCAAAGCTTCCGATTATAAACAAAGAATCCAAATTTAATTTAATTTCGACTGGACAAACAAAAATCGTACCAAGTCACACAATTTACCCGTCGCTTAATCGCAATTATTATTCATTATAAAAATCTCTGGCACGAGCGAGTTGCGTAAAAAAGGTGCGGGGGAAGGGGGATGAAAATGACGAATTACGCGAATCGCGCGCGAGAAGATGCGTATATTATATATACATATACAAAAATTATCGTGCTCGGGCCCGCTATCTTTCTCGTCGCGGTATTTACGGTCCTCGCCCACGCAAACGCGAATAAACCGGGCGCCACTCCGCTCTGCCGGCTCTCTTTCGCCTTATTTCTGTTTGCATTCCGGACGTGCTCGACCAGCGACGGGGTGTCCTGTCATCGCGCGGTAATTCGCTCTCGCTAATCCGTTACTATATATAATATATATGAAAAATAATAAATACGCGTAAAGCGACATTACACGATGAAGAAAATAGTCCCGAGCGCCGAGGTTGCAAATACAATATTGGCGCCTTCACCGCAAACAAAAACATGAAATATATATTATGAATTTTAATTAGAGATTATAATTCATAATATGTGGAATAATGGCCAAATTTTTCGATCATTGAGTTTGCAGAATTGTGACCATTTTTTTGGGACACGAGGTAAATTTACACAATTATCATTATGGATCATTGGCATGGTCAAAATGAGGGATATGATATTCAAAACAGACTCCCTGTGCGTGCGATTTACGCATGTGGATATAATTCCCCGATTGGTCACTTTGCAATTTATGACGCTCCTCAAGAATAACCGTAACGAATCCCCTCCTCCACCCTCTCAATTACCTTCGAATGATCTCGTTATCCCATTCATGAGGAATATATATATATATATATATGTGTGTGTTCTTGGATCTATATTCATATTATACAATTCTCTGTATCTCGTGTTTATCAGTCATCATGCATCCACGTGTGTTTGTGATTCGCGCTTCGTTACGAACGAAAAATTCAACCGAATCGCCGACGACCACTTAACCATTTAAGAATATATTTTACCTCAAAAAGTGAAGTTTTAAGTAGCACAAGTGGATGGTGATATACAGGGGAGTCTGGTGCAAAAAGCCACCCCTCAAAATTTATCAGTTTCGCATTTTAGCCAAAATCGAATGTATTCGTGAAAATGGCTGTAGTTTTTTTTTTTTAAATAAATTTTGGGCTTTGGACCGTGCTCATTCTGTGGGGCATCGTCGAAGCTTCAAAATACCGCTTCGTTCATTCAGTTATGATCATTTTTCGATTTTTCCCGCTTGCTTCGTTCAATTGGGATAATTTTTTTATTTTTCGCAGATTTTTTAAGTTCACCCATCAATTTTTTTAAATCATGGAAGCCTCGTCACTTAAAATGAGGATTTGTCAATTTCAAAGAGAATCGAAGGATTTTAGGAGAATACAGAGCTAATGATATTTATTTTTCAAAATAAAACACAAAAATGTCAAAAATATTCACTGATTCATATAATACCGATACAATGAGGTCGTTGAGATATTATCATGCGGTTAAGCAACGATCGAGATATACGTCACTTTGATCCCATTATCAGTGTAAACTAAACTGCAGAATTTGCACGACTCGTTCGGTCTCGTTGAAAAAAGACCACGTGCCGTTGTGCCGTTTCCTCGACATTTCAATGAAACGTCATTGTCATTGACGGAATCCACGCAATGACTCGTAAAATACTATTATTCTAGACGCATGCACACTCGGCGATTTGTATTATTTCTCGTCTCGAACCTCTTCGTGTTCTAAAGAATGATAAACCACAACAAAAAGTATAAATTATTATCATTAGAAATAAAAATATTAATAATTCAAAAAATTTCAGGCTATTATATTTTTGTAATAATTCATGTGACTCTTTTTTGTGTATCGTCTGGTAGACAAAAATTGAAATTTTTATTTTCAATATGGACTGTAAAGACAGTCGTTGGAGATATTAAACGTCGAAAGAGGCAAAAATTGACAGCTGTCAATCATTTTTATGCCATTAATATTTATCATTTTTTTTGCAGAAACAATCCATCGAATATCGATGATTAAGGAAAAATGATTTTTCGATCAAACATTATGATCTTTACCTGTATTCGTGAACTTTGAAACTCGCTGGTGTACACGTGTGTTGCTTCGAGTATAAACCTGCCAAACATCTGCTTGGCTCCTTTTTGTCTCTCAATAGACAAGTTTCAGTCTCGTTACCCGGACAGGAACCAACGCACTGTCCAACGTTTATTTGCTGCATTTGAATTAATATTCGTTTTCAATTTCTCATTACAAAAAATTCAATACGATACAAAGACTTTTGCCCAAATATCATATTTGCCCTCAACCCTTGACAAACTCTCAAGAAGATTGGGACCGTCATTTTTGATCTCGGTAAATTTGTGGGATGGTCACACGAAACGGCTTTGTTTACACATTTCAAAACTATTTTTTTTTTAATTTTAAATTACAACGTTTTTTAATTTTAACGTAAAATGTGCAAAAAAAAAACACAATTCCCACCCTTATCAAGAACGTTTGCCAGTAAAAATCCAAAATATTTAAGACTCAATATATCTCAGTATATTTCAGGAAAAATAAAACAAAGTTTCAGACATTTCTGGAATTTGGTTCTAATTTTTGGCAATGTAAGATGAATGTTATTTTTCAAATAATCGAGAAATAAAACGTACCCTGACTATTGGCTTGACGTCGGTCGTGTTTCTACCCTCTCTTATCTCGATTTCACTGAAATCCAGTACGCTCTCGGTGTGATCCATTCTGCGACAATTACCGGCGCAACCGCACTTGTCAATGACCTGATAAACCTCGTCACCTTTAAAAGAATTAAACTCCTTGTTTAAGAAATTCATCAATTTTTATTACAAAAATTTATCAATCAATATATCGATAAATAGGTATACCAATGATCATTATAAACAAAAGAGAAAATAAAAAACGATATTGGAATAATTTACTAGAATTATCGGTAATTTTGCTAACCATTTGGTCCCTTCACGCTTATCGTTCTATTTCTGAGTGGTTTGCAGCCGAGATCTGTGAAAACAAAAGTCTCGTGAATCAACAATCTCACCATAGAAAAATCACAACTTACAACGCGCGAGAATAATAAAACAAAAATAGAATCGTAGATCAGCGCACCTTTCGAGCAAAAGCCCATACAAACACCGACGTCAATGACAACCTGATGAGGCGTTCCCGATCTGACGAGATGCGTCAAAGATTCGCGTCTGCACGCTAGATCCAACGAGCAGTCGCACGTGTCGACGGTCTCGATTACTCTGACACCCTGAAGCGTCGAAACTCTCTCGAGACGAGCGGCCCTCGGATGACAATGAGAATTCGGAGGGCATCGCTGTCATCGATCGTGCAAAATAAACGCGTCATTAAAATTATCGTCGCTATTCAATGTCAAGAATAATTGTGGAATTTTAAACAAGGAGGTGTGAAATTCAGGATCAAGGAAGAATGAAATGTCTCTCGGAAGGATCTCGCACACTTGTACACTGAAGAAAAAAAATGATTATTCATGGACAATCCGGTAGTACAAAAAATATTGACAAAAATCACCTGACCAGAATATCCCAAAACAACAATATGTTGTAAATAATTTCCGGATTCATAAATATCCAGTTTAAGGGAGTGATCTGATCTAGAATTTTGAAAATATCATTTTTTTTGCATATTATTAAAGTTTGGATCTTTGAGAATATATCCTTGAAAATCAATGGTTGAATTGTTAATAATTTACGGAGTTTTTTTCCGTTTTCTCTGAGGTAGGGGCGACATCCTTAATAATTAAGAATTTTTTTTTTAATTTTGTATCGGATGACTAGAAAGGGCAATCGTGTCAGTCAGCACACCCCTTTTTTTAGCCCCAACTATACCAGCTTACAACTTATTTAATTTTCAGTTTTTTTTCGAAAATTTGTTCATAATTTTTCAATAGTAGATATTACTTGGCTGATAATAGTAATTGATCAATGAATTAATAATAATAATTAATTAGTAATTAAGTAATGATTTTTTTACTCTGAGCAACAGTAAAAATTACTGTAACCAGACCTGTATTGAGATTTTTGCACGATTTACTTCCACATTACTGGAAAATCCAATACTTTGTAATTATCACTGTTGTTATACCCGTGAATATCGCACTTTCTTTTTCTGCGTGTGACGATATTTTTCGTGGCGTACACGAAAGGGCTCTCTATATTTTATTTCTATATATAGACGGAATGAGGAAGGATTTATTAGTGGTTGGACCGATGATATACTTATAAGTGACCAAGCTACACGCGATGAGACCGAGATATGCAACTCTCGAGCTCGGTGACCCCCACGGAGGGGTCCAGAATCTCCGTTCGACCTTCCAAGGACGCAGCATCGTGCATTTACAACGCCTACATCCGTATATATATATAAACTCGTTCAACACGAAACGATATATATAACTACATACACATCTATATGTATAGTCGACATTGTTGATATAAAACCCTTCTGAAATTTTAAGGTTTTTTTCGACCCCCACATTTTTTTACTAATTTAGGAGTTGTTGCTTCGGTTTGGAATTACATTCTGGGATTTTTATAAATTAGTCTTTTTGTCCGAAACTCCAATTATTCTTTTTTCATAACATGTTCACGAAAGAATTTTTTTTATAAAATCAAAATCAGACTCCGATAAATTATCTAATTTTTTAGAGAAAATATTTCAGTCATTAATAATAATTATAATTAATTAAGCATAAAAACAGTTTATTGTTTTTATGTATAATCTCCGACATTTTTTTTATTCCTGCAAAAAATTGCATTATATGATCATTCTGGATTCTGAAAAAGGATTTTTAAGGTAAAAAAAATCACTACGAAACAAAGTTTTTCTTAATTAAAAAAAAAAATTGTTTCAGTTTTTGACACAGTTTGTTACAGAGTTTTCGTTAATTTGCATGTTTTCATTACAATCCATGTTTTTGTCATGCATTTGAATAAAAAAGGGAAATATACCCGATTAATTTCCAAACGCGAGGGGTATTTGGCGGATTCTTTTTTTCACCCGACTTTCAATCATTAGAAGCTTGGTATTTAACATCTTTGTGGAAAAATTCGTTTCACGTACGAGGGTTACGAGCTATTAAGAAAAAAATTTCGTTTGTTACCTAGCAATTACCTGCACGGAAAAAACGACTTGGTTGCTTTAACCAACCAGCTTAGTGCTCTGAGCGTCGGAAGAGAAATTAGTTGGATCAACTAGATAGTTGGTTGGGTCAACTAACCAACCTTATTTATTAGTTAGTCGATTAGTTGTGCTAACTAAAAAATTGGTTTGGTTAGTTGACTCAACCAACTATCCAGTTGATCCAACTAATTTCTCTTCTGGCGCTCAGAGCACTAAGCTGGTTGGTTCAACCAACTAAGTCGTTTTTTTCGTGTGGCCGGGAAATTTTCGAAAAATTACCAATATAATTTCGTCTTGCTCGTGCCACGTGATGTCAAATACCAAGCTCCCGTTGGTTGAAATTCGGGTCCAAAAAATAAGCCAAATATATTTCAGACCTGAGAAATGTGAGGAGTCGACCTGGAATGCCCCATATGTGTTCATTTATACGCAGTACAGTTGGGTTAACATATCGCCCTCGCTTCTTTCTCTCCCTGTATTTTTTTTTCTCAGTCTGCCTCGATTTAAAAAAACTCCAGTCGTCCAGTTTCAGAGGACACGAGAGAAAAGTAAATGAAGAAAAAGAAAATTGAAGAAAAATAAGCCTTCTCGCCAAGCACCAAACATGTTGCATCACGTCACGAAAATAACCCTCGGAGATTAAGCAGCAAAACAGGCTTCTTATCGTACGATGAAGAACAGGCTTTTTATGCGTGACCCAAGCTTGCAAGGATGCAAACAAAAATATATATGCCCGTGTTTTTCTGTATTTTTGTATATCACGGAATGTACGAGGACGGACTTGAACTTCGGAAAGCACGATGAAAATAAGAAAAAAGATATTGCTCGATAATTGACGTTTATAATGATGTAATTGCGTTAAATGATAATTGCATATTATTGCAGTATCAAGATAATTTTATTTTTCAAAACAAAGCCAAGATATAAAATTATGTTTGCATAAAATAATATAATGACGAATTATTCTAGTATCGAGGACAGGCATTATCATTTATTTTCAAAATAAAACCAACGAAACTTTTTATCGAATTTCTTTCATTTTTTAATGAAAAATTGCAATTTGTAATGTTAATTGCCAATTATCGCGGTATCGAGTATCGAGATTTTCTTTGTTCCAAAATAAAACTAATTTTAGATTATTTATCAAATTATTAGAGATTATTTTTCCGTTGATTTCGAAATGTAGCCAAAAACCGAATGCTTTCTTTGAACCGTTACTGTTTTTTAATTTAAAAAATTGGGCATTTTTTAAATTTACTAAAAATTCCTCGTTGCCTTCCATCGCAAATATTTATATAGAATTGTCGTGATAAATGGCAATTTATCCGAAAGTCCACAGGCGGATCGTGTGTTTGGTGCCATTTCGATCGAGACCATAAAAGTCCCGAGATGATCGTGCGAGGCTGAAAAACCTTATTATTTTTCTCTCGTACAGCGTACTTGTTCGCTCCGATCGAAGGAAAAAAAAATTAAGAAAAAAAATTGAAACCTTATACCACAAGCCCAGCAACCAGAAAAGAGATCGAAGAAGCGACCGATCCGCATTCCGCATCGCCGCCCATTGGTCAGTTCGCCCTCGTACGTTACACAGTTTTGCGCCTTGGTCATCGAAAATTCTTCTCTCCCATCACATCGTGATCGGTGCTTTATTCATGCCTGTATATAATAAAATGTACGAAGACCGGGAAGACCGTACGGGGCTACTTGCTGCACTTTTCAGAGCACATTTATCATTTCTCCGGATCAATCGGCTCAATTTTCGGCGACGGAAAACAAAATTTCGAATTTATTTGATAAATTGGACGCCAAGACAAATTAATTCGTCCGGCCCATTTAAATTTCCCGCGGGATGTATTTAAATCGACTGGAATATAATGAAATTCAACAGTTTTCTTAAAATAAATCAAAATAAATATACGAATTAAAATTAATCAATTAGTTTAAACAAATTCTATCAAAACTGAAGCCTGGGTCTTCTTTATCATTTAAAACATTATTTTGAAGTAGAATTTTCATTATTCCTAATATGTATATACTTGTGATGATTGCGCAGATAGAAGATTTTTTTTCATTAAATTTTGTTGCCTAAATTAAATCAAAACGAATGGCGGAGAGTAAAGCATTTTTAATTCTTCCAAATTTATATGAGACACTGGAAATTAGAAGCCAATGAATTCAGGCTTATTTTAAGAGGATCAAATAAAAATTAAATTACATCTTTTTATACATAGATTTTCCACTGATTTCCAATTAATCTTGCGGGACATTTTTATAAGCTCTTATACACGTTTCTCAAATTATTATATAAAAAACTCTGCAAATTGAAATTTGCACATTGCTTCCTCGTCTTTATCCATAGTTCACATGATAGCTTCCTTTAACACAGTATGGCGATCGAATTTGGCTTCCTCATAAAGGAAGCTTTGTTAACTATTGAACAATATTAGTAATCAATGTGCAAATTCGATCGATTTTCGTCAAATTTAATAACGAACATCCTCGATAGCTATATTAGCTCTGTGCAAAGATTCACTACAATATCTTAAAAATTGCACAAGTTAGAGCGTTTAGGCTATTTTTCAAAAAATTCAAAATTTCATAAAATTTTAATACCTCGATGGATTTTCGCCAAATTCAATAACAAACAACCTTAATAGCTGTACTAATTCTGTAGAAAGTTTGAGGCCAATATCTTGAAATTTGCAGAGGTTAGAGCGTTTACACCATTCTTGCGAAAACGAAAAAAGCCGATAAAATCTCAACACCCATTATAATTAAAACAACATTTTTTTCACAATGAAGAGCAATTCGTGCTCGACAAGTGTGCAAAATTTTAGCTCGATATTTCGAAGCGTTTTCGAGTTATTAATTATTTACATCTGAGACTCGGTATACATACACATTACACACACACACATCCATCCGGATATTTTTTCTAAATATGATTTCTCGATGTTTTAGGATATTTTGAACATATTGGCATAAAAATCGCGACAAAAATTTTTTTCACGAAAACAAAGCTTCCTTTATGAGGAAGCAATAACAAAAAATAACTATCAACATAAGTAATAGAATAATTATTATCTCAAAAAACGAAATAATAATTGCTTAACATAATAAACTAATATTACCTCAAATAATAAAATAATTATTATTATTTGAAGAATCAAAATAATTATCATCTCATACAACAAAATCGCACTTTTCTTTAAAGGTAAATTACTCGCATCATCAACGCCTCGAGTAACCCTTGTGCACCGAGTAGCCCCAGTCTACCCTACACATTTTTCTTCGACTTTGGATCACGCGATCGTCTGACCGCATTCCGAACGATCCTTGGATCCCTCCTTCGTCTCGTCTCTCTCTCAGGGCCCTTTTTCGTCGAAATTTCGATACGAGTCATCGTCCAGGAACTCACCACTATCGCAAGATCCAGATACCACCCTCCCACCCGTAATATCGTACGATCCAATTGCAATTTAATTGTTTTTTAATTGATTATTTTGACCCCCAACCTCCAGTGAAAGCGCTATATAAATTTAACACATAAAACAAAAGCACGGGTGCAAAATAAATTTCAAATGATATCAATCAAATGCTGCGGATCATTGCTGCCCTAAAAATTTTAATAATTTTTTTAAGCGATTTTACGCAGTCGGGATTTTCAAAAAATCGATTTTTTTAAAATTCCATTTTCGTAACGTACATATATTTAAATACGTACACAGAAAATTCCATGTGAATCCGACAAATATGTCCGAAGTTACGGGCATATTTGTAAACCCGTAATTACTATATGTGTAAATAGGGCTTGTAACGGGTTTTTCTCAAAACTGTGTTTTTTGCGTCGGTGAGCAAGTTTTTTCAGAAACGGCATAACCGATCGGTCTCAAATTTTTACACAAGTTCTATAAATATATTTTTTAATAATTGATCGAAGGTTTTTTCTTACCGATGATCGAAATTTATCGGAGTAAAATTTTTGTGAAAATAAAAGTATATTCACCTGAACAGCTGGTCGACTGGCATCCCCAGGATCGTCGGACACGTGTCGTGGGCACAGGCGTCGACAATGTCCGGCATCTATTCTGATAACCTCTCTGGATATTCCTGTACAATGATATCGAGAGAAATAATAAAAGAGACTGCAGTTTATAAAATATCACAGAGTCGGCAAAATTATACGTGACGATTCATCGGTCAGCGATCCGAAAAATTCACGATAGATTATTCATCCCCTCTGGCCTATGTATATAGCAAGGAGGGCGAAAAGGAGAGGAAGGGGAGCTGGTTCGGTGTTAAATTAGATCGAGGTGCTGTAGAGGGGAGTCGCGGCTCTCGCGGTCGAACGAAATATGTGATATCGCCATATCGAGAGGGCGGAGAGAACGGCGAAGGGACCGAAAAGCTCGCACCGATGGTATTTCCGTCCAAACAGAGTGGGCGAGTCGGTGATGCGTGGGTTCGAGATATTTCAGCCTCAATATGCACATCTACACCCATAATTCCACGATGAATTAATTTTTCCGCTAATAATTATTATAAAAATGGTGCAAAAACGGGAGTTGAACTAATTGTTCCTCCTGGAACGCATTTGTGAACTTCTGAAAAAAAAGGAGCAATATGAATATTTTGCAATCCATGCTCGAAAATTTATCACGCTGGACATCACGGAATATCCATTGTTTTATTAAATTAATTACCGAGCAAATAATTATTTTAAAATAAGGGTAAAAACACGAAAAAAAACTACTTTTATCCCTTCGGAATACATTCGAAAAATATCGAATAAAACTAGAACAAAATTAATTTTTTGAAGTCCACTATTGTGCAATGTAAAACGAATCTTATTGACATTTACAGATTTCGAAATTAAAAATATTTCCATTATTTAATTAAATTAATCATTTCGCAAAAAATTAATAAAAAAATAGTGTAAAAAGACGAGTCGAACAAATTTTAACCTTTCTAGAATTCCACCGATTTTTTTTTGAAAAAATTGAAGCAGAATTAGTTTTTTGCAATTCATTCTCGTGCAATTGAATCGAGTCGTTCTGAAATTTATCGAGCAGGAAATTGCGAATTTTGCATTCTAATCGCGCAATTTAAATCGAGCTGAGTGTTTTTGACAATTTATCGAACTGAAAATTTAGAAAAATCCATTGTATTATTAAATTAATCATTTCGCAGACAATTAATAAAAAATAATGTTGAAGGACGAGTCAAATGATTTTGATCCCTTCTTGAATGGACCTGAAAACTTCTGAAAAAAATTGAGCTGAATTAATTTTTTGCAATCCATTCTTGTTCAATTTAAATCGAGTCTCCTTAAAAATGTATCGCACTGGAAATTGCTAAATTTTGAATTGAATCGCGCAATTTTAATCGAGCCAATTGTTCTTGGAAAGTCATCGAACTGGAAATTGCAAAATTTCCATTATTTTATAAAAATAATAATTTCGCAAACAATCAATAAAAAATAGTGTAAAAAAACGACCTCAATAAAGTGTATCCCTTCTTAAATGCGCGAAAAAAACTGAAAAAAAGAAAGCCAAAAGAATTTTTTGCAATCCATTCTTGTTCAGTTTGAATCGACTATTCTTATGAAAACCTATCGAGCTATCAATTACGAAATTTCCATTGAAACGTTTAGAAACGTCGAAAGTACTCTCAATTTACAGGGGAATTTTTGCACTTATCTCAATCGCGAAATACTCGGGAGCGATTATCGTACGTTGAAATTCTTTCATCGGAAAATTTGTTGAATCGGTGAGACGGGAATATATATTAGCGGTTTAATATAGATAAAAGTTTTGCATCTCGCTCAGCTTCGTGCGTGATATCGTCGTTATTCGTCGACCCGCATCAAGTATTTAACGATTGTCAATTGGGCGCGGACGCAAAGGGCGACGTGTATTACATATAGCCGGATGCAAAAGACGCATCGCGTATCCTGATTCAACCATCAATTGATTTTTTTTTTTCCGTACTCGACAATGATTTTGCGGTAAGGTCTCGAAATCTAGAAAAAAACAAACTTCAAGAACGAAAGGAATAAAAAATCAATATCTTGAAAGACCTCAAAATGCCAATAAATTTTGAAATTCAATAACCGATACAACTGAATATAAACTATTTATTGAAAAGATGCAAATTTTTATCTAAAAAATGAGGTTTTGGCTGATTTTCAGAATCTCACATTCTTTAAGGGAAGAATTAGAGGTAAAAGTTTGAAAAAAAAAAATTCTTTATTTTTTCAAAGTTTATATTTTCAAAAACATGTAAATAAAATTTTCAGTCAAAATTCCGAAAATTTACCGAGTTCACTATTTACTATTTTTATAAACCTGCTTGAATAAAAAAAGGGGCCTCAAAAATAATCAAAGGAAAAAAAAACGGCTATCCATAACGACAATATACCTACATTCGCATAGATATTGATTTTTTAAATTTTATTTTACAGATACTCCTTCACCAAGATATCAAAGGGACAACCGACCGAAATTTCTTTCTTTTCGTTAAGATAATGTTTATTTATGAATGTATACTTAATCAAATAACAATAGCCCGCTTCTTTGATAATCACTTATGCCTGCTAAAAAAATTCTCAAACATTGACAATTTTTCCATCCCTCGCAGTGGCTTCCCTCTTAAATTAATTTCTCACAATCTCACCGAATAAACTAAAGTAAATTTAATCTATTATATGTTACGCTCCTGCATATTAATCAACGATGTAATTTATCTACCATTAAGGTCCCTTATTTCTAGGCAAGACCCAGAGGACCCATTTTCCTTTTTAAAAGAGTCCAGTCCTGTTTCAACCCCGTGTCGACTCTTTGATTCCAAAAAATCCTTTTTCAATCCCCAGAATGTGATATTCTAAATTACAAATTCAACTGACCTTCGCCAACGTCAATCATCTTCTCGTGTCTCGCGCAACAATGATGCTGTCGATTATCTTCACCACCGTGTCCCGCTGTTTTTCCGCCCTCTTCCAATCGTCCGATATTATCAGAATTTTCAGCCCCAACTGCGACGAGTATAGAAAAAAAAAATTAAAATCCTCATCCACTCATCAGTATCGTTTGTACAGTGGACCATTGGCGGTATCATCCAAAAATAAGGCCCAAAAGGAACGTTCCGGACTCGACGATAATAGAATTCATTCGTTCACAATCTTTCGAAATTCGTTGGGATATTCTTGATTCTAATTTCGCCAATTTGTTCGCCTCTTTGTGGATGATAATTTCACCGCATGTAATACGTTGTGATGTATGTAACAGTATATTTATATACCTTTGCGTACCTAGTCGAACGTTTTCGAAATGAAGAAACAGCGCGAATCCACCGAAGAAAAATCTCCACCACCAATTCACCCTTAACGAGGTCCTTCCCATTTCAATTATTTCACTATAAAAGATATTTCGACAAAAGTAACACAAAAGTACGTAATCGGAGGGAAGAAATCAATCCTGGATATTCAGAAATTGAAAAAAAAATCAAAATTATTTTTTTTGGTCCGGATCTGATTTGGATTTTTGTTTCAAGCTGATCCGGGCTGATCCGACAGCGTCTCTGGATTTAAATGTTTGATCTACAATCGTGATTCCATCGACGAGGGAAAAAGAGAAAATTGCGGCTGGAAGATTCTCAATGAACCGGCGGATGGATCGATCGATACAGAGGGGCCCAAAGTTATGCCCACGCAGGTTGCGATCTGCGCTAAGACTGATGGGTGTCTCTGGGTGAGACACGATCCCATCCTTCCTGACAGCCATCGTTGATCTCTATTAAACTTTTCTCTCTCGCTCACTGAACCGAACCCACAAACCACGGGATAAACATGCTCGACCGGACAAAGAAGAGAGATCCATCAGACCCTCCGCTTGAACGCTATACAGATACGCGAGATTGCCACTCACTTGTCTTTCAGCGTCGAGAAATCGAAATGTGCATTCCCGGCGATGCACGAATCGCTCAGGTGAAACCGAACGAATTTGACATTTTTTTTTAACAAAAGAATTTGTGATGGGGGTGCAGGAATAATTTAAAAAATTTTGACAGTTTGGTTTTCGAGATACGAAATAATTAATTGGCGATTAAAATGATTAATATTATTTAGAGCACCCCTTTCATTGAAAAACAACTAAAATCTTTTCGCCAATGGAATAATTTTTTTTAACAATAAAATAACGTATGAGGGGATGCCTGAATAATTTAAAAATTATTGACAGTCTAATTTTGGAGATAAAAGATAATTAATAGAATTATATGAATATTTCGAGTCCGCCTTTGATTAAAAAATAACTGAACATTTTTTACCAATTGAATTATTATTTATTTTTACACAGAAGGACATACGACGATGATGCCTGGATAATTTTAAAATTATTGACAGTTTAGTTCTGGAAAAAAAAAATTAACATAATCGCATAAATATTGAGAGCACCCCTTTGATTAAAAAACAACCGAACTTTTTTTTACTAATTGATTTTTTTTTAACGACAGAAAGGCCTAAAATTGCACCCATGCCTGCCGCGCCCCCCCCCCCCCCCTCCCAATTAGCATTTTGAAAAAGAATTGGGCCTGAAATCCCCGCAACCGTCTTTTTTTCGTGCTACCAGCTGCTCGGTCGGTACACCAGATTATTTTTAAATGCAAAAATTAATATCTTTTGATATCCTCAGTGCCTTCCCAGTCGTTCGTCACGTACTTTAATAGTTTTAAAAAAATATCATTAGCCTCTTTCTATTTTAATGGAACATCAGATTTTTTCTCCCCCAAGGTCAGCCTTTTGGAGAAAAAACGAAAACTATAGAAACAACTATGAAATAGTTGTGTTATACCCATTATGATTGGAAAATAATCAGAGGTTACATTTTTTTCTAATTTTTTAACGTAAATCCACCGCGAGGAATTTATCCAAAATTTCCGCTCGGCTTGTTTATTCGTTAGTCCAAGAGATATAAAAATTTCGCGCAATTTACAATTTAATTCTCGTACAACAATGAAAATAAAATCATTCGAACAAATGTCAACGTTAATCAGAGTTGGAACTTCCGTTTCGAGGCGCAAGTCTCTGACAGTCATATATACATTAATATCTAAAAAAATTGGGCCCTAAGTGTCAAAAGCACAAATTGCGTCTTGTAAAAAATTTCACGAATGCTAAAAAAAGCAGAGAAACGAACCCTCAATGTCCTTTCCCGAAACCTTCGAGTTTCTCAGACCAATAAAAATACCCTTTTCCCACCTCTGCTTCAAGGACGTTCGAATTATTATCTATAAATTATTCTATATTGTCGGAAGGAATGATTTTTCGTTTTTTTTTCACACGTCGATGTATTCCGGTGAATTATCTGTCTTTTTCCTCCTTCGTCGTGCTCTTGCTCGACGATGTGGAAGGAAATATGGCGAAGAGAGACAATTGAATCGCGTTCAGTGCAAAACCAACTAAATTCTGAAACTGAGAAAAAAAAAATGATAATCAATGTTGGGTAATCTCATGCAAATTCAGTGATAATTTATTCGCGAGATTCGAGGGGTTATACGCAGTCAAGATTTTAAAAAAATCGACTTTTTTCATTTCACTTTTGCAATATACATATATTCAAGTATATACACAGAAAATTTCATGTCATTCCGACAAATATTTTCGAAGATACAGGCGTATTTGTAAACCCGTATTTACCATGTGTAAAGTGCTTTTGAAACATCGAACGTGTTTTTCTCAAATCTGTGTGTCTTAAAGTCGGTTAGCAATATTTTTCAGTAACGGCATAAACGCAGTCTCAATTTTTTCCACAAACTCAATAAATACATTTTTTAATAATTAATCGAAGATTTTTTTTACCCATAAATAGTGTCCATTTTATGAACCCTTGAAGACAAAAATTTTCATTCAAAATCGATTTTTTTTTTTGAGAAGCTGCCATTTTGTTAAAAATTGATATTCCGCTTCTTCCTTCGTACGGAGATATGGCGCTCACCGCCAGACAGCGGCTTCGAGAATCATTATTTTTTAAAAAGAAAAATTTCCAAACAAAGTTAAAAGTTACAAGAATATGCATATAAATTTTTACATTTATAAATTAAAATGTCTTTCTGGAAAAAATTCTTGAAAAATCGCTTTTTTCGGCCTCCCGACTGCTAATGACCCGTTAATTTATTATTCGTGCGTGTAACTTACAATGGTAAATCCATCGCCGATAATAAGACCGTACAAAAGCCATTGGGAGGACACCAAAGTTCCCATGAAAATTAGTGGAAATGGCAGCATTTCCGTGCTTTTTGTTCGAAATATTTCACCCTGAGATAAACAAATAAAAATGTGAGATTTAAAAAAATTAGGATACAGCGAAATCACCATTTTCCTTATATTTATATTTTCATTTATATATTTGTAATAAAGTAATATATAATCATAAACAAAACCATATTAATTGATTTACCAAATGTATGAGCGGCGATGCTATCAGCATCATCAGGAGAACCGTCACTATGACGCCGAATCTCAATTGTATCAAATCCGGATGTTCCCACTGTGCATAGCCAAGGATGATTGCCGCAAAGGCCAAAGCTTTGCCCATCAACCCTAGAGTATGATTCTGCAGCATACCGTAATAAATTATAAATTATTTATAACGATAATGATAAAATATTATATGATCTGTTCCATTATATCATATACAGATTATAACAAATTTTAATACAAGTGATATAAATATAAATATATTATATTATAATTAAATTAGTCACTATAATATAAGGGAATTTGAAGTAGAATGGATTTGCAGGGCAAAACAGACTTATTACCAGTCCTGCTCCATATTCCCTTGTATTATAAATAATAATCAAAAATATGTATATGGGGCGTTCCATCCCAAATCGGACAGTTTGAAAAACTTTTTTTTTATTTCCTCAATTTTTTGTATATTTATTAGTGCCGATCAAAAGACCCTTCCTGTTAAATTTTGAGATTTTTTTGAATACCCGTTCAAAAGATATTAAATTAACAAAAAAAAACCCGCTCTTTTTTTGGTATTTTGGTCATAACTTCTTTGATAATGATCCGAATTAAAAGTTTTTTTTCTTCAAAAGTTTTGTTTTTTCATGGCCTTTTCAGGAAAAAAAACACAACAAAGTTATTCGACACGTTTTTGATTGAGATTATGAGTTTTAAACTTGAAATCGCGTTTTTTAAAGTGAGTGTCATTTTTGATTTTTTTATAAATTTTTTGCTTCAAACACCTATCTATTCAACAATTTTTAAGACTATTCCGATCGTGGGATTTCCATAATTACTATTTTTTTCGATTTTTGAAAATTAAATTTTTTTTTCAAATAAATTACTACGAATACCAATTTTTGTTACTGTATAGTATTTTTTCAATATTCAGAATTTATTTTGACACTTTTTTATCGTTAACAGGTTCTTAAAATTAATAATTAATCGTTAAGTCGGTTTATGAACAATAATAACAACAGTTTTTATTTATTCACGTATGTTTTTGAAAAACTTACATATACGATTATTTCCCGAATTAGAATATTCCTTTGCCAATACGTTTCCGTTGCTCATTGGAATAATCGAATTAAATTTTTGTGTCGAATTAAATTTTTAAATAAAAAACAAAAGTTTTGAGAAAAAAAAACTTTTAATTTGGACCATTATCAAAGACATTATGTCCAAAATACCAAAAAAAGAGCGGTTTTTTCGTTGATTCAATATCTTTTGAAAGGGTAAACAAAAAAATCTCAAAATTTAACAGGAAGGGTCTTTTGATGGATACTAAAAAATATAAAAAAATTGAGGAAATAAAAAAAAATGGTTTTTCTAACTGTCCGATTTGGGATGGAACGCCCCATAATTATTACGGAATATGATAATAATATAATATTATTCTTATAATTATTATATTTTATAATATTAGATTATTAATTAATTTTTCTATTGCAAGTTGTTGCAAAACGTACTATAGTATTTATTATCATGCGTCTCACCTTGTCCGGCGAATACGTATAAAATACCAACACGTATGCAACGTTTGTTAATAAACCGAAAATATTAATATTTATCATCGCCGGTTCCCCCAGAAGCCACGCATATTGGAGCATCAGGAGGCACCTGTGCAAAAGAGAAATACGCGATTAAATACACTATTAAAGTTGCGCATATTTCACTGATATGCGAGTCGTAACGTCACTCTATTTCGTTCCCTCACCGGGCCCAAAGAAGTAGGGTATATCAATTGCCTATCGTACGTAATATACCGTATCAAGTGTGTCAATAAAGAGCTCAACTTATCGCGAGTCATCTACAATTACTCGAGGATATCATTGACCGAATCGGACACTGATATATTCGAGAAAAATTTGAGGGTAAATAAAATTATACAAACATGACGATTCCACCCATAAACGGCATTGGATCGCAGCCCTTCGTTGTTCCTTTTTTATAAATATCCTTGCATATTACTCTGAAACACAATCCAAATTAAATAAATATAAACATGCGTAAACTTATAATTATTGTACTGTATCAGTGTATTATAATTCATTATTCAAAAAACTTTAAATACAAATAATAATCTGAAAATAATTTTAACTATCATGAATCGTTGCATAATCAATCTGTTATAATTCGCTGTTCGAAAAACTACAAATCAATAGACACAATAATGCAAAGGAATTGTAATTGTCGTAAACGTTGCATAATCGATGTATTCGTTATCCGAGAACTATTAATTTAATAAGCATAATAGTATCAAAAAAAATAATAATCGCGTGATAATGTCGCGTGCAATCTTACGACAATTAATATTTGATTGAAAAGACGACGATGAAAACAGATGATAAGGAAGATTACTCACGTTCCAGCCAACATTTGGCCCATTGTCGTGATAACAGCGCTCGTCGCTACGATCTCTTTATAATCCTGCAAACCCATTTTAAAATTGACGTAATCGCCACACCGACAATTCGCGTCTTGCGTCGTACGAATCCTCGCTAATACTGAACAATACTGAACGATAATCCGGTTATTATTTTCTGTTTTTAAAAACTCAGCAGAGTCCTCTCTCCCGCTCGTCGGAACTTATATCGCGGAGGAACGGAATTTGCCGAGCGAGGGGAACACGAGACCTTGTCAACATATATATTAATATACAATCTGTGCTGTATAGTATGGCCACGTATATACCACTATATTCAGTCAGTCAGCACAACACCTTTCTATTATTATTACCGATTGCACATTTTTACGAGACAAATACGTGTAAATTACACTCGTCCTAGGTCGTGCACGATTTTCGTCGTGTTGTCGAATGATTTATATGTTACAGAAACAAAAAGTTGTCCCTCTTGGCTCGTCTTCTCTTAATTCCCCTTTAATCACCACCAGCAACCCACATTTGTCTCCAGTTTATGCTGCATCGATTTTTATTGGTCGACAACTGATTGGACCTTGAATTTCACACACATATATTACACACATTGAGATACACGCGTACATTAAAAATTACAGCTGTATCGAGCACAGATATCATATGTACGCGTAACGTACGTTTTTATTAGCTAAAATGACAGAGTTCTAGGAGAGATTCGTCGGATTTTCTCTCTTATCGGTCAGTTTTTTTTGCTCCTATTGACAATTCGAAGGAGGCTCAAACTTCACTGTCTCTCGCCGTTCCATCAGCGTTTTCGGCGCATTTTAAACGTGAATTTGGAAGGAATACTGGGAGAATGATAAAGCCGTTTGCACATTATAAATATGCTGTCGGCCTCGCTATATATTCGCCTCTCGTTTCCAGTCATGTTGGAAAAAATTCACCGAGTTTTGCGTCGAGCTCTCAATTAGAATTTACGGATTTTTTGCTCCAAAACCCGTGAGCCGCAAAAAGTATCGGTAATGAGCGATAGGTGGCGCGAGTCGTTGTTTCTTAAATTGTATGTGTAACGTAAAAACGTTATTTTTTGTGAAAATTTCAACGTTCCACCAATGATGAGCTTATAAAAAATTACATGCGATAAAACAAATCCATTTCAATGTTTTATACTCACATAGCGCTGCAAATAGCCACGGTGCCGCGAATTGCAAGGCTTAATGCTCGCGATGTCTCGCGATCTGGCAAGTTGAATTTTCCCGCAAAAATTATGTTTTCATAACTCGTCGTGGCGCTGCATGCTAAATCCATGGCCCCCTCTCCCCGCGCTACTCGGTACTCGTGGAGCAGGCTTTCTCTATTTCCTAGCGGCTCGTTTGGTACGTTGTATGTTATAATTTTCTCGTTGTAATCCTCGAATATTTACGTCGTAATAAAGCATCCGCGCACAAAAACTAGATTTTAATGTTGTTCCGATGTTTGGAAAATTGAATCGAATAATATTTTCAATTAAGACATAGTTACGACGAATTTGTCGAGATTTTTTTTAACGCGAGGTTATGGTGGCAGTGTTTATGGAATCAACCCATTGACGTTTGACTCGTTCCCTCGACTTTACGAGTAATGATATTTGATCAACGTTAATGGTTTTTCTTTTAGATTTTGAGCCATGGGTCGAGTCATTCGTGCTCAACGTAAGGGAGCCGGATCGGTTTTCCGTTCTCACACGAAAAGGAGGAAGGGAGCACCGAAGCTCCGCTCGCTCGATTTCTCAGAGCGACATGGATACATCAAGGGAGTCGTAAAGGTACTCGTTATACTCCTTTATTATTTTTACCATAGCGCAGAGCATGCAGCGCGTTTTCTGTAAAGCAAAAATAAACAATTTGCTTGCTCGAGCGGAGGACAAGGCTGATGTAACCTCAAAAATTCTTTGTACGATTTTCTCGAATATCGCTGATGACATGAAAAATGAATCGTAGAACCGTTTCTGTAATTAATGTGCGTCGGTGGCCCCGCTATTCTTTAGAAGCAGTTGCCGGATATAGAAGAGTGTTTTTTAATGATTTCTTTGCTGGAGGCTGTGAATAATTTTTTTTTGTCACATAACTCTTATTAAAGAATAAAATTTAAACGATAAAATTTGGACTCGATCTTGTACATATTTTTTTTATTTTCCATGATGATTTCTAGTAAACAAACTTCTGAGATTTCATGAAGATTTTAAACTAGAGGCTCTTTCTGACGCTTTATAAATCGTTCTATTACGATAAAAATATTAGGGATACGACCATCTCTGATGCATCGCAAAATATTGCAGGATATTATTCACGATCCGGGACGCGGAGCACCCCTCGCAGTGGTCCACTTCAGAGATCCTTACAAATTCAAAACTCGCAAGGAGCTCTTCATCGCTCCCGAGGGCATGTACACGGGGCAGTTTCTCTACTGTGGAAAGAAAGGTAAGAAAAATATCAAAATCTACCGCTATCCTGTAAAAAAATACAAAAATTTCATGATGATTTCTAGCTAACCGACTCGTTGAATGGGGATTTATCTCTAGAGGCTCTTTCTGACGAATTTTTCATACAAGAATCATCGATTTTTCTCGCTCAAAGAGATTCGAATCTTGGAAATAATAAATTATTTTCTCGTCACAGCTAATCTTCAAATCGGCAATGTAATGCCAGTTGGTACGATGCCCGAGGGTACCATCGTTTGCAATCTCGAGGAAAAGACCGGCGATCGCGGTCGTTTGGCACGAGCTTCCGGTAATTACGCGACCGTGATCGCTCACAATCCCGACAGCAAAAAAACCAGAGTGAAACTTCCCTCCGGAGCGAAGAAGGTCATTCCGTCGAATAACAGAGCGATGGTGGGAATCGTGGCCGGCGGTGGACGTATCGACAAACCGATACTCAAGGCTGGTCGTGCTTATCACAAGTACAAGGCGAAGAGGAATTGCTGGCCGAAGGTGAACGCATATTTTGTTACTCTAGCGCTCTCTATCGATATTTCCAAGAGAAATTTTGTTTTTTTTCCTCCCTCTCGATGATGTCTTGACATTTGAAACCTGAATCTACAGCTTGTGTGGACAAATATTTAACTGAGTTATTCTTTATACCAGACCGCATTTGTCACGGCGATAGTTCGACGTTATTTATCATCGGCTTTTTTTTTCTCTTAATTCAATATCAGGTTCGTGGTGTTGCTATGAACCCTGTGGAGCATCCTCACGGTGGTGGTAATCACCAGCATATCGGTAAGGCTTCCACGGTCAAGCGTGGAACGAGCGCCGGTCGCAAGATCGGTCTTATTGCCGCTCGTCGTACCGGAAGAATCAGAGGAGGAAAGACCGACACCAAGAAGGACGATTAGAGAATTCGCCCGATCCGCGTGGCCTTTGTGTAAAATAAAAACAACAAAAAACGCCCGCAATGTCTTTTTTCTTGTCAATATGAGAAGAATAATGTTCCACGGCGCATAGATCTTCTTGCAATTATTTATAGATTCATTATCTAACTATCCCAGTTTTTCTTTGCGCGATAAAAGACAATGCTAATGGGTAGAAGAGAAATAATTCTACGAAAATCCGAGGAATATTAGAATTTTTTAATTCGAAAAATAACTTTACTGTTATTTGAAAAACGAACCTTAAATGGAAAATGTTATCTCGCTTATATTTTTATTTTTAGACTCTTTTTAATGAAAATTTTGAGTTAAGCCTGGGAGAATCGGTAAAATTTGAAATCAGCTATATTTTCATGTTTTTTTAATGTTTCTGCTTGGAGAAAAAATATGAATTTATCGCGATTGTATTGTAAAAACGATCAGAGATGAACGAAACTACTATATAATGGAAATACTTGAAATTAGCCGCGTTCTCTTAAAATGACGCCAAACCGGAAATCATCGGGTTATCACGGCAAAAGTCATTTCCTGCGCAATCCCCTCTGGAAGAGCGAATAGTGATGCTACGAAATATCCTCGTTGTAACTATAATTTCTAATGCTGATTATGCGCTCCCACTGCTCTCTATTGTCAATCTACGATCAAAAATCAATGTCGATTGTCGAGCTTTGTCAACATGCTCGAGGCTCACGAAAACAGAGCTCGCACGAAGGAAAAAAAAAACTTCCAAAGCTCCGCATCATCCCCACGGATTTTTTCGCCAGTTCAGCGAATCTAATCGCATCTTGTAGCGCGTGACAATGTACAATGATGTGCAAGACTGCAAGTGTCGAAGAGACATCGTAAGGGCCAGGGGAAAGGGAAGTATCGGAAAAAAAGAGGGGGAGAGGAAGGCGCTGTGTAGCGAGTTATATTGCCGGCTTGGTTGAGGAGTGAGGGAGAACAATCCAGAACAATCGCATCACACACACGCTTGCATCTCGTGCGTCGCGCGTTTCTCGCCTCGCTTTTACTTGTGTATAATACGACGAGGCAAGAATCTCGAATTCTCGACCACGGTCGTACATACGGGTCTTGCAACGACCGTATAGTGGGGGTGGGCATCCTTATATATGCCACGTTTTTCATTCCGATTTACGCCGCAAGGTGCGCCTTCGTAGAGGGATGTGGTGTGCGACAAAGATAGAAATAGCCTTCTGTCTCTCTTGCTCTCGCAAACGTGCGCATGCGCCCAATGCGCCGTCGGCGCACACGTATGACGTATTTGTTATCGTTCATTTTTTAATATCATGCAATTTATTGTTTGTACATGACTTATTTTTTTTTTTAAATCGGTGATTTGTTGGATACGTTTCGTTTCCGAATATGGTGCAATGTAGACACAATCATGTAAACAACCCTGAGGAGAGAAGAAAATAGAATACGCTGTGTTCGTAATTTTTTGTCGACAACGAATTTTTTTTGTTAATTTCGAATTCTCCTGTTGGGCTTTGTCAGCGAACATAGAGTGGAAGCGTCGGCCTTATAGGAGCGCTTATTGACAGACTTTTTTGGGGTGATCGGTAGTTAATTACCCCAACAACGGGGAGCGCTGCTTGTAACGGTATGCACGAATACATACAGCCACCTACCAAGCTGCTTGGTAATGTGGCGATGGTTCGTGCACACCGTTACAAGCAGCGCTCCCAGTTGTTGGGGTAATTAACTACAGATTACCCCAAAAAAGTCTGCCAAACGCTAACACGAGGTCTGCGCTTCCATGTACTACTTCTATGTTCGCTGGCTCTGCAATGTACAAGAGAAACTTCTTCTAGCGTAAACTCAACTCGCTATAACAGCCGAACTGAGGTTATGTTTGTCACGTGAATTGCAAAAACTGCCGTGAACGGCGTAAACTACTGCTCAATTCTTCTTTTTCTCTCATAACTGCTCAATTAACGCACGAGTGGGAGCATACCCCTCAGCGACGGCGACGTCTAGTGGCGACACGAGGATCGAAAAACGTGACATACAAGCGTGTCTACCCCCACCATTGAAATTTCGCTTTGTTGCAAGCCCTGTATTTACGACCGTGTTCTCGACCAACCAAAGAACTAATCGCGCCGGAAATAGTGTCGACGCCATCTTGCGAGCTCACGAATATATTTCGGTTTCTCGGCCATTTTCGTTGCGTCGACGTCAAGTGCGGCCCCTCTCTCACACTCACATCGCGTCCGGATAGCAGTCAGTCTTTGAGTTTCCTTTGTGTCATAATAGCGGCTAAGCCGAGGGCTGCACACTTATCTTATATTGCATACGTATACACACGCATATATATATATATATATATATACGCACATAGTTATATATACAAAGGATATATATATATATATATAAAACGAAGTTTGCGTTTGGATAAAATTTATAATTTTGGTGATCAAACGACTCAACGAGAGCGAACAGTATCCGCGGAAGAGCTACGAAAATCTACGCACCGAGGCGGAGTAATATGAGTAATGCAGCCACCCAGAATGGATCAGGTCTAGAGCAGCAGGTAAAAATAATTAGAACGGATTTATTCGATGCATTGTGCGCGATGATAAAAAACGTTTGTGATTCCTTGTGACTATTCCCCGTGCGCTCGTTCCTCGTTTCGTCCTTCCCCTTTTGCCCGCTTACCGCCGATTTATAGTTTTTTTTCTTACGCGGCTACAATTTTTTCATGAAACTCATATCCGCGCGTCTCAATCGCGTCCTTTGCATGTAACGATGATCAGAGATAGCGAACGATAAAAACGTCTTTGGCCTCAAAACGCGGTTTTCTCTAAGCGCGTCGTGTGTAACACGCGAAATATTCCGTGACGTCCATTCGCGTAATGGCGGCGGTCAATTCCCCGGAACAGCACACGCTCTTCTCAGCGTGATCGTCTGTCCGTTTTTTTCCTCCTTTTTTCTCTTTTCCCTCCTCCCTCCGCGACACGTTGATTAGACGAAAATCTTTTTTCCATTCCCTCTGCTCGAAGAAATTTAACGCAATCACCCGCATTTTGCGATTCAAATTTTATCTTGCGGAAAAAAAACATTGGACTTTATGTACGCGTAAAAAGGGAGAGGAAAAAAATACCGTGTCATATCAGAATTCGATGACTCTTTCGATGATGAACATCGCTCGAGCGAAAATTCCGAAACACGCGCTCGGCGTCTCTGTAACCATGAATTTTTTCTTTGCTTTTTTATTCCCACTGAGGAACCAAATCTCAGGGAACATTTTGAGCGAAGTAAAAATGTTGAATTTTTCATGCCTTGGGATGAACCTAGTCGAGGTTCGATGCTTTTCTCCGAGCCGTTGATCCTCTTTGGCTGAGTTGATTATTTTTTGCGAAGTATAATTGTTCTTAACGAAGGAAGTTTTTTATTTTGGTGCAATTCTTCGATCGTTTCTCAGGCTCGTTCCCATATCCAGAATATTTTCTCTTTCCGCGATCCTATTTTTCATTCCCACAATGTCCCGGAGTGTTCTCGTTCTTTCGTCATCCATTATTTTTTTTATTTTTAAAATTTTTATTACGATACGAACCTTTGAACAAACATTCGATGATAGTTTGTCAATTGATAATTAATTTGGCAAATGGTTTTTATTTATTACATTTTATTTAACGCGAGACACTTCCTTCCGCTTACCCGAAATACATAAATAGCTATGACATCGAAGTTTGAATCGTTAAAACGCAACGAAAATTTTATTTTCCAATTTACCTCCTTAAGATTACATTTTCCGAGTTAAAATCATTGGAACGTTTTTTGGGGATTTTTACTACAAATCTGAGGCCCTAAAAATACAAAAAAAAAAGCATAAACCATATTGAAAAGAAAACAATAACCTATTTCAATGAGATCAACATCATCGATGCGGTATATGAAATACAATAGAAAATATAAAACCGTATGATCTAAAATTTTACTCCGTTTCTTTCGTGAGAAAATGCTACGATAAGATCTATCCGTTAGTCTCGGCGCAAGATTTTCACCCGAGTCTTTGCCCGGGTTAGCCTATTTCGCGTACTCTTTCGTTACTTACGAAAGTTTTTTTTTTCCCTTCAATTTCACACCTGCCCGAGCAGTAAAACAACGCAACGAGGGGTAAAATGAAATATTCTTGTCTTTTTCAGTTAGCTGGTCTGGACTTGCAGGGTTCTCGCCAACCGAGCGGGGGCCGATACGTACCGCCTCATCTACGTAACAAATCTGCAAACGATTGCGGTAAGTTGAAAATTTAACAATGTATGAAAGTATCCGGT
This sequence comes from Alloplasta piceator, assembly GCA_946863875.1. NCBI lineage: Eukaryota > Metazoa > Arthropoda > Insecta > Hymenoptera > Ichneumonidae > Alloplasta > Alloplasta piceator. The sequence goes on from OX333072.1 coordinate 512,455, forward strand.
GGATCGTAACATCATGTAACATCGTAAGTGCGGAGAAGAGGAGAGAGAAATTCGCTCGGAATATGAATTGTATTGTTCGCACGGGAATCAGGTAACGGACCGTCCTCAGGCGCGGAGGATCAATCCGCTCCGAACTCCCGAGGATATTCAGACAGAGAGCGCAGCGGTGATCAGGGCGGATATCAGGGCACCGCGTACAGAGATACCCGCAACAATCGCGACGCCGATTTTGGAAATTTCGGTGGACGTAACAGACGCCCTCAGGAAAATGGTCGGGACTATCGCTATGGAAATAACGAGCGCGATCGTCCAATGGGAGGTACCGGTGGCGGCGGCGGTAGCGGAGGCGGAGGAGGCAATGTCGGATCTTGGCCAGAACCGAAAAACGATCGCTGGCAGGAGAACCGTAATGATCAAAGAATGGGCGGAGGCGGAAGTAGATGGAAGGACGAGAGGGATGGCGGTGGACGCGGTGGAAGAAACGACGTCGATTGGACCGTTCCAACGTCCAAAGACGAACGACTCGAGCTCGAGCTCTTCGGTACCGGTAACACGGGTATCAACTTTAGCAAATACGAGGATATCCCCGTTGAGGCTACCGGTGACAACATACCAACGCACATCTCATCCGTGAGTCTCAAATGACGACGAACTTTGCGCCGTTGAAATGTAACGAAAATTGGTTTTATTTCCGATTCACTCCCCTTAAGGATATTTTTTCAAAGTGACAAATGGCTTAAATGGCTTTGAGGTTGTTATCAACGATCTTGGGTTCTGAATACACGAAAGAAAAAGTTAAAGATACCGAAAGTAAAGAAGAAAACAGATTTTTATTGCGTTCCAACGATGCAAATATCAATATCGTAGTTTTAAACATCTTCCCGTCTTGCTACAAAATTTTCATGGTCCAGTTGTGAATAAATTGAAAATGTACCAAAATATGTGGATAAACTGCATTGGGATATTGATTATAAATTTTTGTCATTGCCATTTTAGTTTGAGGAGGTTAAGCTGACCGAAATAATAAGGAACAGCATCAGCCTCGCGGGATACAACAAACCGACGCCCGTCCAGAAGTACGCGATTCCGATAATAATCGGTCGCAGAGACGTGATGGCCTGCGCTCAGACAGGATCTGGTAAAACAGCGGCCTTCCTAGTGCCAATATTGAATCAGATATACGAATCCGGACCTCAGGCACCGCCTCCTCAGGCTGGCTCAGGCAGACGCAAACAGTATCCTCTCGGTCTCATACTGGCGCCGACGAGAGAGCTCGCCACTCAGATATACGATGAGGCACGAAAGTTTGCTTATCGTTCACGAATGCGACCGGCGCTCGTTTACGGTGGCGCTAATGTTGCCGATCAAATGCGCGAGCTCGACCGCGGTTGTCATTTGCTCGTCGCGACACCCGGACGATTGGCTGACATGCTCGGGCGCGGCAAAATTGGCTTGCACAATTGCCGGTAAGACAAACAAATTTGCGAAACGCTTTTTTGGTTTTTCTTTTTTTTCCAAGAACCCTTCCAATACACTCTCCTCGAATGTTTACCACACATTTATTAATATTTTCACAATCCCTCCCTTAACTTGACTAAATTTCTTTCCCATTTTTTTTTCAATCCTTCACCGGACAACGATACGACGAAATTTTACAGATATTTGGTATTGGACGAAGCCGATCGTATGTTGGACATGGGTTTCGAGCCTCAAATTCGACGCATCGTCGAGGAGGACACAATGCCGCCAACGGGCGAACGGCAAACTCTCATGTTCTCCGCAACTTTTCCTAAAGAAATTCAGATGTTGGCACGGGACTTTTTGAGTAACTATATTTTCCTCGCGGTTGGTCGTGTCGGTTCGACGTCCGAGAATATTACCCAAAAGATCGTTTGGGTCGAGGAACACGACAAACGCTCGTATCTCCTCGATTTATTGCAGGCAAGCAACATCAATGAACCGAGTAAGTAACTGGAAATGAAATATTATCAAGGTGGCGGCAGAAAACCCCAAATTTTCTTGAAGGAAAATTTGTTGCAAAAAAATCTGTCGAATGAAAAAAATATTACAATAACGTACATACGTTGGATACTAAACCGAGCAAATCTCACGAGTCGTTTTCGAAAATATGTAAATATAATGATATATCGGTATTTAAAAAAAAAAAATTCCCCGTAATATTTTTTTTGTTTATTAACTTTGGTTGTCAATGATTTTGCAAAAATTTTAGTATCCAGTCGACGAATATGAAAAAATGTAAATAAAAACATTTCGCGTAAACACTGCGCGCATTCTTCTAATCTCCGATATAGGACGATAAATGTGACGTTCGAATTTTACAGTTTGAACGATCGATTTTTCATGTTTGATAAAAAATTTACTCACAGGTGCGGAATGCCTTACCCTCGTGTTCGTGGAGACGAAAAAAGGTGCCGACATGCTCGATGAATTTTTGCATCAAATGGGATATCCGGTGACGAGTATTCACGGTGACAGAAGTCAACGCGAGCGTGAAGATGCACTGCGACGATTTCGCTCTGGAGCAACACCGATACTTGTCGCGACTGCTGTCGCGGCTCGCGGTCTCGATATTCCGCACGTTAAGCATGTTATTAATTTCGACCTGCCCGGTGACGTTGAGGAGTACGTTCATCGAATCGGTCGTACCGGACGTATGGGAAATTTAGGTACGTCGATGAAAATATATTTTTTTTTTCATCCAGCGCTCTTTCCATAGAAGGGGAAAAGTCACGTAAACGTACGTTTTTTTAAAGATTTTTTTAATAAAGAAATTCAACACTGTTAATTCAACAGGTCTGGCGACATCATTTTTCAATCACAAGAATCATAACTTGTCTCGCGATCTCGTGTCACTGTTGATCGAGGCTAATCAGGAACTGCCTCCGTGGCTCGAGGGAATGTGCGCTGAGGCTCGACACTCCGGCGGTGGCGCCGGTGGCGGTGCTCGAAGACCCGGCGGCGGTAGCAACACCAAAAGTCGTTTCAGCGGAGGTTTTGGCGCCAGGGATTATCGTCAGACACCGAGTTCCGGTATGGGTGGACGTAGCAACGGGCCCGGTGGTAGACCTGGCGGATACGGAGGTAATATCAAAACACTTTTTTGTTCCAACTTTACATCTCGGAAAAACGTATCCGTTTCGTAAAATTTCAAAGATTTTCCCGTAAAAAACTTTTCGAATAATGAAGGTTTTCGAATAATAGTGTTTATTAATGTCGTATCAACGCCGCGAATGTCAAACTACCCCAGTTACCAATTTATTTTTCCTTCAAAGGATTGTTCAATATTGATACATGATTTTTCCCGAAAAATGTAAACACTTGATACAGTTTATAAATATCATGACTGTCAAGATTTCTGCATCTGCATTTTTCGATTTTGGATCAGCATAACCTATTAACTTTAGCATTGAGACAACGAAACTATTAATAAACCTTTTTTTTCCCTCGTTCAATTCTCCGATAGTCGAATTTTTTTGAAACAAACTCCCATTTACAATTAAACGGTTGTTTTGACCTATTTAAACGTTTGACTCGCCGAATTATCTTATCGGGTATTCGGGGAACTGAAAGTTCGAGACCTTTCTTCTTACCCTCTCGATTTTCCCAGTGGCCAATATTCGTCAAAAAAATTTAAATTCTTACAAGAGAAGAATAAGATGATAAAGGGGGTTACACGGGTCATACCAACAACTTAAAAGAAGCTACCTTAATTTTTTATTAGCATTGCGTGAAGCAATTCATCGTTTCCAAACGATATTTCAATGAGAAATACACCACAGATTGCAAATCACGCGGAGTTTTGGTCGAAAGAATTTTCTTTTTATGAGAAAAAGCAAGGAAAATGTAAACAAAAAATGTTTTTGATGGAAATTCATAAAAATTTTGTTTGGATGGAAAAACAATTGGTAGATTCGTGTTCAGAGGGGAAAAGTACATCGATGTAAGGTTCTAAAAAAACAAATTGAATAATTTTTTTCCTCATTTTGGCCAAAATTTAATTGGTCTACCAAAATGACTAACTTATTTTTTAGATAAAATTTTGGCTTCTACATACGCTATTCTCTTTGTGATCATTGAAGCTTCAAGACCCCGCTTGTTTCATTCGAATCCAATAATGTTTCAATTTTTGGCAGTTTTCTTAATTGAGACAATCGATTTTTATAAATTTTTGATGGCTACTCCTTTCCATTATTTTCAGCAATTTTCAAAGTACTCTCATTACTACAAAAATCGAGTTATCCGAATGAACCAAACGGCATACTCTGAGTTTAGTCACAGCCGTTGCCTACGAAAACGAAGATTTGTGAAGAGTCTCCCAAAAATGCGCGAAACTTTTTTTATTTTATTTTTACTTTTATCGTTTTCAAACGTTATTTCGATGGGAAATTCACCACTGATTGGAAATCACGCAGAGTTTTAGTCGAACAATATTTATTCACGAGAAAAGGCAAAGAAAAACTTTAAAGCAAACTGTTTTTCAAAACTTTTCAAAAACTATTTATTTGAGTTTGAATGGGGCAATCTTAATTGTTCGTGCAATTTTTTTTAGAACAAATCGGCCACAAAATAATTGAATGAGGGACAAAAAAATGTTAATAGGTTTTTTTCTCCGCGCCATAGTTGAGAAATTATACCGAGCCGAAATCGAAAAATGCTGATGCAGAAATCTTGAGAGTCGTCCGCTTTTTGTTCTCCGATAGTATTATATTATCAAAGGAGGCAAAGATAAGAAATTGAAAAACTCCCAGTCATCCTAACGCATACACTTGCAAAATTTCCGCATAAAATTGAAAAAATCGATCTCATCAATTGCTCGGTTAGCGATTCTTCGATAAATATTTTTTATTTTACTTCATATTCTTCCATTTGATTTTACAGGTGGTTATGGCGGAGGCTACGGGGGTAACTATAATTCATCGTACAACTCGGCCAACAATGGCAGTAGCGGTAACGGTCAGGATTGGTGGGGAAAGTAGAGCAAACTTTGAACAAACTCCGCTCACCACTATTGCGACTATTATTATTAATCTACACGCAAATTCGATTATATGTAAGAGCAACAAAACACGTTACAAACAAAAGCGGACATGACGACACACACACACACACACACACAAACTTACAAACACACTTACACACTTACTCGCGCATCAATTAACAGCGTTACGACTCACGAACGGGATAAAATGCACGAAATCGGATTTACCGACGAACGTCGATGAATTCGAGTCCTTGAACGGGAAAAAAAAAACAAATACGATGTTGTGACACACACACACAATCCAAACTCCGTTACTACACCGATCAACACCTTCCCCTCCCCATCCCCGCTCCCGTTCGCTACACTCTCCATCCTCCCAAAGACATTTATTCGTACGCGACGTAGTATTAACAAATCCCGAGAGTCGCGCACAGCGAATTTCAGTCCAATCTCCCCCGCCCCTCGCGGACACCCTCCCGGCCGACCCCCGTCTCCTCGACGATACGTACGGTCCGGTCCTTTCGGCGATGAAAATCCCCGAAATCGTCGATCAGCGATTACGCGACGCGGTGTCGAGTGACATTACGAATCGAATGATAAGACAAAGAAAGATACGAAGAAAAAAAAATAAAAGAAAAGAAAATGTAACGTGAGGGATTACGGACATTGGGAATTGTTCAATATTAGCTAAATTGTATCAAACTCAATTACACGTAGAATAGTCATTTAATGAAATCAAATCGATTGACCGTTATTACTAATTCTTGAGATGAATAACGAACAATATCTCCATAGGTGACGAAGAAAATTTAGTTGAATTTATTAGAATTCTCCGTCGGGACTAAATGGTACTCGTTGTCGATTTTGGTTGTTTTTGTGAATCAATTCGTGAAAATAATGGAGAACGCGAGCGATTGATCTACGACGAGTTTGAATAACGCGGTTGGCGTGGATTTGTTTTTTTTTTTTGTTTTCGATCAATGGCGTTTATCGGCGCAGCGAAAGAGAAAATAGTCTTTCGTTTGTTCTTCGAGATTAAACGTGAATCATTGTAACCGTGAAACTCCTCTGGCTGAGTCTCTGTGAAGTTTACGCGTCGCGGGATATCGACGACGATGTTCTGTTTCACTTGAACGAAAGACAAAGAGAGAGAGAGAGATTTTCAAACGCCATTGATCTTTGATACACGCGAGCCAAACAACAATCCCATATACATGTAAGACACAAATTTTATAAACATTCTCGGTTTTTCTTTAACTTCTTTTTTTTCTCTTCCTCTTTGGCTCGTCGACGACTGATACTCCATTGTTTTTTTTCTTTCGCCGTCCCCCAAAGCGAGACGAGGGAATAAAGAGGACATTCGCGAGTGACACGCGTGAATGTTTGAAAGTCACAATCGCGCCTCCAAGCTGTTTGGAGTTAAATCAATTGTCATAGATGAAAAAAAAAAAAACGTAACGAATGCACTTGAGACACTTTTGTAGACGATACGCCCGACGCAATGTCCGTTGGATGATACTTTGGGAAAAAAATACTTAAAAAAACAACAACAACAAAAAATCGCACGTTGATCGAGAGTTCTTGGCTCAATTTTCACGACCCAACGGAGATCGTTGATCGCTCTCGAATTTATGCGATCGTGCGCAACTGCCGCGTGTGAGATGTTTCGTAACAGACTGATGTTTCTTGGATTTCAAACGTTTTTTTTTCTCAAAAATATACCATCCTCGCGCCTTTGCAGTGGCCACAATGATTGAAAAAAAATGACGAAAAAAAACCATTCATAGTTCGAGCAAGGCCTGATCGGATGTTTTTTAATTTTTTTTTCGAATAAAAAAAAAATCGCGCACTTTGGATATCCGGCGCTTTGATCGATGAAGATAAAGAGCCTCTGGTAATTTTCATGTCGTCATTTATTTTCGATAGCTAAACTCTCATTCCAATATCTCTTCGGAGACGCTTTTGATCGAAAAGGCCAAGTACGATAGGACGAAAAATAATGCGGCTCCGGAAGTTGTGCTCCATTGATTATGGAAACAAAAACACGGGGATTAAATAAAATCTCGAGGTTACAATTTGCAAAGGAGTGGATTATGAGGATCGAGATTTGAGAGAAAAAAAAAGGGAAAAGTGCGCCGTGGAATAAAGTCGATGCTCGGCCGAGAAACGAGGAGGGCCGAGGAAAAATAATAATATAAATGGAAATGGAAGAGGAACTGAAACGGAAATACTTGTGAAAAGCCCGAGCATTTTGGCCGTCGCGACACCGATACGCACCCATACAATATTTTATAACTGTATTTATCAGTATGAATAACGCCTCGATCCCTATTATAAATAAACATATTAAGTGATAACTCGTAAAAAAAAAAGAAAAGAAAAGAAAAATACCGTATAACATTAAAATATAATTGAAAAACGACTGTGATATCGAACGATCTTGTGACATTCAATTTCCACGCGAATTGAACGATAAATGAACGATTAACAAAAAAAGAAACAGAAAAAAAAATAAAAATATTTAATTAATTAATTAATTTATCGGTATTGAATGTCGGTGAAAAGGAAACGAGCTCGGAATAAATTGAGCTGTCTTGGAAGGAATTATAAGTCGTTGCGATAATACAAACCATGAAAACAAAAGAAAAAAATAAAATAAGAGAAAAAAAAGGAAAAACAAAGAGCAAACAAACCGGGGTGTGGCTGTTGTCCGACGATCGGAGAGGGCCAAACTCTTCGGGAGGTGTCTCGAAACGTCTCACCGCGTATTTTCGGTGCATCGTGTATATACGTGTGATGAAAAACAAGAAAAATATGAAATGATGAAAAAAAAACAAAACATAGAAATTGTTTCATTGTAATTGATAAACGAACGATTTTTGAAATCTCACGATTATTCGTCATTCGTCGAATGATGTTCTTTGCTGATTGAGAGGCGAAGGGCTCTCCGTAGGATTTTTCGGAGCGGAAAAATGGCAAACAATGCAGCTGCGCTACCCTTCGTCCGGCCCTCCCCTCTCACCTCCACGATATCTATAACGAGAAAAGTACAAATTCGTTTCGCGCGACAACCGACAACATTTTTAGACACGTCATTATTAATACCTGTTATATCGATAGATTAGTAGTGCAATCGCGTGAGTGAGGCGTTATATTTGATGCCCTGTGCGATCGTGGACCAAGGTATGAATGCCTCCTTCACGAGGAACCATAAATTAATTTTCAATTGTGTAGATTCTCGTTTGTATTATAAACAGCGTCCGTATCGCGCCGTTTTTCGTCCCTTTTTTTTTAATTTTTCTTTGGTCGGCTTTGTAGAACGAGAGGAAATGAGAATTATCATAAACCGGAATATTATTTCGCAATATATATATGACGCGACACATGTTTATTCAATTATTTATTTCATACATATTTAACACACGATAACGAGAGAAACAATACTTATAGCGGAAAATCTGCCGAGTGAAATTTTTGGGTTTTTTTTTCATCACACTCGTCGAAAGTTTATTATTACCGATTATAATTCACGATGATGATCTTGTTAGTTGAAATTGTTACGTTGTAGAGTATCGAGCATTAAGATTATAATAATCTTCACATCGCAGATCATAGAGTTTGTCCGATTATCGATGCTACATATCGAAGTAACGTTTCGAAATAACTCGCGTCACGTGTCGGAAAAGAAGTGTCGTTTTTCTCCGCGCCATTGGTAACAAGTTACGCTGAGCCAAAATTGCAAGATGCAGATGCAGAAATCTCGAAGGTCATTTTTAAAAATGTTATTTAAAAAATCTAAAAAAATTTTAATTCGTTTTTTTGGCCGATCGACTACTCGATTTCACTTTAAAATTATATGTGTACAATATATATTATATGAGAGTTGATAATTGCATTTGCATTGACTTGAGGATTTGAACGAAATTTAATCAACAATATTATTATATTGTCAATCTCGCTGAAGCCGACGTGAACAAAGAAACCGATTATGAGCGATTGGGAGAGCGGGAGGGAGGGAGGGAGGAAAGAAGGGAGGGTTATAACAATAAAATAGACGATAAAAATATGTGGGTGTTTATGAATCAAGGCCAAACGTACCATTCTGTCAGCTTAAATATTACGGCGTGTAAATCTACGCGTTTACATGCATAAATATTTAGTCGAGGAGGAAAGTTTTGTGCATCGAGTATCGTGATTAGAAATTGAATTAGAAAAAACACGAGCGACTCGAATTTGAAGAAAATTTTAAGAAATAAAAATATAGACAAATAAATAAAACTAAAATGATAATATCGAAACTCCGTCGAGTGAATTGCCGCGTTCAATTTATGGTTAACAAACTTTGACACGATATACAGCGAATGAGTGTTCAATTGAAACACCAATGACATATAATATTTCTTATATTCTTCGACGTAAATATTAGAAATGGAATATAATGATATACATCGTCGGTTCAAATCAAAAAGGTCTTGAAAAACCTCCCAAAAAGAAAACCTTACTTACACACGTTCACTCTATAATCAATCAAGCCACCGATCATTTTCTTTTTCCTCGTCACATATGTAATACATTTGTAATTTCTTTTACTTATTTTATTATAGTCCGCCGCGAAAAATTCATTCATTCAACTTTTATCAAATATTTGAATGAAAGAATCTCGTTGAAAATTAAATGTTTATCGAGGGCTCGATTACAGAGATCGATACGTTAAAATACTATTTTTAATAATGATTTCGATATCCTTCGAATTTTTCAAATACCTTTTTGACCAATTTGCCAAAACGCAGATTTGTTTCATGAAAAAAGTTAAAAAATCATAAAATAAAGTAATTGGAGAAATAAGTAGCTAATTACTTCAATTCTCATTATTTTCTAACAATGGGTAAAACAAAATCATCGTTTTTGGAGTTTTTGTAAAAAAAAGGTAGTGGGCAGCGAATGAAAAAAATTGTCGTAAAAAAAATCATTGAAAAAGACACCATTTTTCAAAGTAATTTAAACATCTCTCTATCTCTGCTCGATTATGGGATATCAATGATTATTATTAATTCGATGACAATGGGCATTGTCACTTGTGCGCAATAACTAACCCCGTTATATGTAAATATATATATATATAATGCTACAGATGTATATTACATGTAGTATTTACGAAATCGCTGGTTATACAATTTACACGCATGCCAGAGGTTCTGTGTTCCATTTTTTGTTTATTTTTCTTCGTCAACATTATCCGCAAGCATCAACGCAAACAAGTTTAAACTCTTATCCGATCACGAACGAGACAAAAACGTTTCCTCTTGTTGTGCCATTTTACATTTATAATTGCCGACGATGCAAAAGAGAAAAAGAAAGAAAAAAGCGCCATCGTATCATTGAGTTTCGAGCCACCACACAAATTACGAAGAGGAGAAATGTTTGCAACATATCGGCGCTCCAAATTCAGTCTCTGGAATGGATTCCAAGGTTTGTTGTGTATTGTAATATAATTATAGATAAGTTACAAAAAAAATATCATTCCAAAATCATGTCGGTATTTATTAGTTTTGTTCGACTCGTGCGGACCATTCGTGACAGGACCAAATATCCACGACGAAATATCCATGACCCTTGTGCTTACCCACAAACTAGAGATTCCGTGGAGGTTTGTGTTCGAAAAGAAAACTTCAGGCTAGTCTCAAGGTTACACGATTACACACAGAACTAGAGATTTCGTTAGGTTTTGGGTTTGAAAAAAAAACATGCGTGGATATCATAAGTAATGGCTATTTTGGTCGTGGATATTTAGATGGGTTAATTTTTGTGAGCAACCTAAGAAAATTCTCCTTTCATCGCCGATGTTCCATTTAACTTGGGACACCGCAATAACTCGATATTAATTCATTAAATCGGATATAAGCCCGAGACACTGGTGAAGTCGATTTGAATAAGGAATCAAATGGCCTACATACTTTTTTGTTGACAAGGAAGTTTCAAGGTAATACAAAGGTCAATTTTACTTATGGAAACTTTTATTACTCAAATATAAAAAAACAGTTGGGACAAAAGTGTATTTTTTACGTATAAAGAGCTGCTGTTATAAAAAATATAGGCTTCCATTGAAAAAAATGAAGTTGACCCTGATACGAGCTTGAAAAAATCCACTCTATCAAAAAGTACGATGGCCATTTGATTCTTCATTCAAATTAATCGACTCGATACGTGTCCAGGGTTTTTCTATTTAATCCATAAATATCGAGTTATTTCATCTCAAGTTAAACTCAACACCCTATATCAGGATTATTTTGAAAAAGTAAATTTATCATAATAATAATCGTTATTCTTACGGTACATCTATACGGGTTTGATGAAAATAATCTGAATCGAGAAATTCAGCGATTTACATACACCCACACACACGCATGGATATAATAATTCATTTAATGCAAGATTTTCCATTGAAATATTTAAGCCAGCAGGATACAAAAGAGAAGAAGCTCGACTGTACCGCGAGTAATGAGAGGCTCCATAAAAAAAAAGAGCTTACGATTTTCGTGGCCGTTGCTATGATTACCGGATAAACAAATTGATTCGCATGACGCGGATGATAAACAAAATCATGCGGCTTTGTGAGAACTTTTCTTTTTTTTCTCACTTATTATTTCAAATTTCAATGTCTCCCTCGTATTCTCTATATATTTGCACTTTGGCATCGCGCGTGCCTACAATATGAAATTTTTAAAAAATAATTATAAAGAATCGTGTGCGCAATTTGGCATTACAGCTTTTTGTTTCGTTTTACATCATATATATATATATATATATATTCTTTTTAAACGTAGATCTTACATTGCAAGAATATTTGCACGCGCGAGAAATTCTGTGCACATTTCATTATCCCGAAAAAAAAATGATGCGTTCCTCATTTTCCTTTACTTCTTATATGTACACTATGGTAAAGTAAAAGAAAAAAAATCACAGTTACTCGCACTTCGGCAAACGAATCGTTCGATAAAAGCGCACACTGCCGCTTTTAATAAACTCGAATTGTTATCGAGTATAAAATATATTTGTATAGTAAAAACTATGGTTAATAATTAAAAGCCTCGTAAAAACGAGGCTTTTAATCATTAACTCGCTTCCTTGTCCGTGCGTTCGGGTAGAATTTTGCAATCAATCTTAAACTCCGCCATGAGTCAGTGACTTGAAATTTTTTACTCTGCTCAGAACTGGATGACAATGCAATGTTAAATCACTTCGTTGTCTATCTATTTATCTTTTTCACACGCACAAGACTAAAAAGCAGAAAATAATCATTTCAATGAAAATAAAATTATTAATGAACGTTTATAAAATAAACTAAAAAGTATAGAATAATTTCTTTTAGGCTGATACAGATCCCAAGCCCATACAGATGGTTCTTAAAATTTGTGATTGTGGATTTTATTAGCCATGAAAATAATTGTAAGATTTTTAATTAAAAAAACTTGAGGAAAAAACAACAGATAATAGTAAAGAGTGTGGAGTAACTGTCGTTGAGTAATCTCGCCCAACAGTTCATATAATTTGCAGTGTAATCGTAAAGTCTTCAGTGACTTGAATGAATTAATTTTTTCACGTTTTTCATTTCAAATCTTACAAGTCTTCATAGGTAATAAAAATGTATTTATTAATTTTATTATTTATAATTAATTTGTCTGTATGGGGCTGGGCGAAATTATTCTATGCTTATTCCGTTTTAAAAAGTGTTATATTAAAATTTTTATTCTTATTTAAATAATTTTAATTTTCTCTCTCTCTCCGCGGTGTGAAAGTTTGCATCAGGGCGGTGAAAAAATAGTTTGCCATTGAAGAAAATGTTTTTGCAGTTTCATCGTCGTAATTTTGAAAGTTTTGCGCCGAAAGAACTTTCGTCGAGAAACAAAAAAACAGTCGATGCAAGTGACAAAACGATGCACATACGATGTAAGGCGTAGGGGAATAAATCTTATTGGCTATTATCTTTTGTGTTTTTTTTTTCCTCATATTTTCTCGTTATATTATCCGCACAAGCAACACAAACGTTGTGTACAATGTGGATAAATAAATAAATCAATGGGACGCGATAAAGCTCGTACGTTTCCCGTGTGTATCTTGAAAAGAAAAGAAAAAAAAGAATAATAATGAGATCTGCGTAAAAAGTCTTTTGCATTGTAATATTGCGGAGGAATATAATTGTTACAAGAATCATTGTATGATATAGTTATCTGGCCACGTAAATAGAGGCTCCCGTTATTCGCAGAGCCGATGTGGCCCAAAAGTGGCACTTCTTAAGGCTCGTTTAGCATATATATATATATATATATATATAACTTTTTTGTATTGTCCCATTGGTATACAAAGGCCGGTATTTTATTTTACGAGTCGCGAGTCGAGTGAAGATGCGACAAGTTTAAATTCGTCAGAATCGTCGAATCGAACGAGAAGCAAAAGGCAATTCGTGTCGTGTAGTTTTTTTCTTTGATACAAAACGTATTCTTGGAATATACGCGTGTAAATTCAAAAAATCTCGCTGATTTTGTCACAAAAGAGAATTACCCTTGAGTGTAGACTTGAGAAAATGGCGATCGGAATAAACGAGCGTGTATTCGAAATGGCTTTACGTCAAGAAGAATAAAACGCTTCTCATTCAACGGCCATTGTCTATTGTCAATTTTCTAAACTTTTTTTCAACTCTTCATTTCTTCGCCACGATGCTATTTCTTTTTTATCCATACATACGCATTATGTAATATGAGAAAATTGCTCCAAGTGACGCTGGTCACTTTGGAGGGGGATGGCCCAAGACTTTCGAGGATTGTACATGAAAATCCTTCATCGTGCGTCAATAAAAAAATTTAATTTTACGACAGACGGTAGATTAAAAAATATACTTCCTTAATATCGAGTAAACTCACTATATTACTTGGTGTAATCGATTTTTTTTGTTTTTTTTTCCGTAGTCAGCATCGTAAAATTTGTACGGCCTGTCATTTTTTGTCTTTTATCCGTACATTGCGCACACTCTATAATTATATATATGTGCATATATATATAACAAATAGATCGTTAACTTTCAAATTGTTTTCCTATTCCATTATTAACGGCTCTCTTGTACTAATAATTCTTTCTTTGCACTTGCGTGAAACTTTCTCGTTACTTTCTTCATTCGTTTCTCTTTATCTTTTTTCCCCATGATTCTCTTTATTTTTGTGTTAATTCTGTAGGAAAGTAAAATTATGAATCTCGTATAGTCTCCGAGAACCTCGTGTCTCTCTCCCTCTATCTTTCATTCAATACGAACTAATCGCAAAATCGTTCGACCGAATGACTAATTTATGTTTATCATTCGGGGGAGGATTTCTCGAAAAAAAGGATTATTCTCGAGAAAGTTTATCAGAGTTTTTTTTCACGATTCTCTCGTTGTTCCTCTCTCTCTCTCTCTCTCTCTCTCTCTCTCTCTCTCTCTCTCTCTCTCTCTCTCTCTCTCTCTCTCTCTCTCTCTCCCTCCCTTCTTATCTTACGACACAGAACTAATGGCGTTGTGAGGCGAACCCATTTGTGTCAAAACCTTGTCCAACCATTGCAGAGGTCCGTGCAGATGAGCCTCTATCCAGCAAGGGGTCGAAGTAACGTCCTGTCGATGATATTCCGCTCCCCATCCTTTCACGAATGACATTCTAGTAACAACAATGAAAATCCATTAGAAACTTCCGATAAAAAGATACTTTTCATTGTAAATAATAATAACAGTAACCAAATTCGCTTGTGTAATAATAATAATAATTATTATATTATTCGGGGGATGGTATTATTTTGCACATTTGAAGTCGGGATTGAAAAACGGTATAATTTAAAATTGAATGAAAAAAATGATTTTTTAAATGACAAAAATTGTGTTTTCAGAAATAATAAAAATTGTTTTCGAACTTATCTAATCCGAAATAGACGCGGGTACCCTCCTTTCTCACCTTTTAGGTACGGAATCTTAAAATTGAATATTTTGATTACCTGATTGTGCACATTTTCGTGAGTTCATAGACCGCCTCGAAGCCGTGATTGACGCTCTGCGACAATAGCTGGGCGAATTCCTGATTGTTGAATATCTTGAGCGAGCATCCCGGTGGTATTTTGCACACTGTGCTCGGATGAAAACCATGATGATGATTGCAATTTCTCGATTGTACGAATATCGCCGAATCGGACAGGCATTCGGCGTATACTTCGCCTCCGACGTAATACAAATGAACGCCCTTGCCAATGTGTCGTCTCGTATTTTCAATGGTCGAATTGCGATTGACATTGGACAATTGACCGAGGCAAAATCTATCGGAGTTGTTGCTGGGATTTGTGAAACCATCGACGATGACGGAGTGCGACTGACAGTGAAATACCTCGCCGACGCGACAATTTAATTCGTAATAAGCTATCGATGCCCAATAAGGCGGTTCCTGATAGCAAACCGGTGCGACCTCGGAGGAGCCACCGGTCGTGTCCATGGCCGCTGGATCGGGCGGTGGCGATTGTCCCGATTGCGAACCATCCTCGGGTGGCGAATAAGCCGGTGGTGGAGTTTCCGGAAGTCCATTTGCACCGTACGGACTCTGTGGATTGGGCGACGTTGTACTTCCCGGACTCGGCACCGAGCCAACCGACGACATCGGCGATGTTGGATTGATCGAGCTGCCGGCGGTACTTCCGGTGCCCGAATTGAAACCGCTCGACGAGTACGACACGTTGTGCGGCATCGTTGGCTCGGGCAACTGCTGAAACGGCAGCAACGAGTGTCCGGGTGCGAATTCCGAGTGTCGGGGCACGAGTACAGGCGGCAATACCGGACTCTCGACTCTCTTGTAGTGATAAGGATTTATGCAAACTTCCTTTTGCTTCGCGGAAAATGGATATTGGCAGAGCTCGAGGGGTTTGAGCTCGTGATGAGACTGAAGGTCCGGCCATCGCCACACGCGACAATAAATAACATGCGGCAGACCCTTGCGATGCGATACCTGCAATCTACCGTCTAAACTTCTCGGTATGGTTACGCACTTGCTGGGCGTACCCGGACAACTCAGCGCTCGCTCCAACTCCTCTATAGCGCCCTTTCGCTTCTTCAGTTTCTTCACCAACGAATCCACCGCCTTTTCGGCCCATTTTTCCTCCTCGTCGCCCTGCTTCCATCCCAGCAGTTTTTTCACCGCCGGACTCGTGAAGGAGAAGAGACTGTTCAGCGAGGACATTGGCCCGGAACTCGACGATCCTTCCTCGTCGTCCATTTTCGTCGATCGGCCGGTCGCTCTTTGGATTCGAACGCCGATATTTCGACGTGCCTTGCGATTGTAACCTGCGATGAGTAATTTGCGTGAGTAAACCTGCGATAATTGTCGTATCGATTTTTCATCGTTCCATCGCAAAAACAGTTTTTATTTTTTTTCCAAGGGGATTTACTCCGATACTCACCAACTTTCTTTTTTTACCCCATTCTATTATAATCAGCCTTTTTTGCTTTGCGTATATCGCTATTTTTTGTCAGAACAATATCAATTTTTTACATGCTTCGATCGACCCTCGATAACGTCCCAATTGTTGGATTATCGTTTTATAGCCAAACAAATGTTGCAAGTATCATGAATATATCGCTGCTCTTTTTTGTCTACACATTTTTCTCTGTGCGGCACCGTGAATAACAAATTCGAGGTTCGAACTTCTGACGTTTGCTTCCTCACGAAAATTCAACGCCGATCCATGCGATATATATATACATATATATATATAGCGGAACTCCTCACCCCGCAACATAAGTCGCACATCGCGCGGCGCTTCGTCGCTTTGAGGTTATAGCCCGTGTAATTCTACATATATGTGTATATGGTGTACATATAGATATATGTATATGTATATATATATGTATATGAATTGTCGAGGGAGGGAAAATCATCGAGTCTATGATTCACGATAATGTATGTATGAAAGAAAAGGGGGAGCGAAATGCATCGAGCGTATTGCGTCGAAAAACGCGAGTACCTGACGACGGACACAATGAATGTGTCGAAAGAAATGGCTTCCGGTAAGTTTTTTTTTTCGCGTACATCGATTGGAATGTAAGGGTTTTCGCGAGCAGAGCATCGTCATGCTGAAATCTACGTCAAACGTCGTTTCGCGGTTTTTGAAAAAAGATTCAGCGGACATACAAATCTAAAATTACAACCAATGCAAAAAAGTCTATCGTCTGAACATTGGTAAACTTTCCATGGTAAACATATATACGACAATTATCTCTTATCATCAGCGTCACGATACACCTCTTGCCGCCTAAAAATCTCATATGATATTTCTCTCCGCCATTATACGCCCCCTCCCCTCCTGCTGTTGATTTTTTTACGTACACTTTGCGAATAATACGCGAATCTCTTGTTATTAAATGACGATCAGCCGATAGATGTGTCTTTGCTATAAGAAGCTACGTTCATAAGCGAGACAAATATTAACACGAATATTAATAAACAACTCACCCGCCGAAGTAATGTTCGCGGATCTATAATGCGCCAATGGTCGAGACGATCGTGATCTTTTTTTCTAACGCAAAAGCTCGATCAGGCTCTCACGTCTCTCGTACATATTGCAAGATTCTCAAACGATAATTGTTTCTCATCGCGCGTCGAATTGCAGAAACACCGCACTGTGATCTCTTCGCTCTTCGCTCGTTTTGGAGCATCGCGTTTATGGCGTTACGGCATCATGGCGGGCGGCTTGTTTACGAGGAACAAACACCCGACAACCAGCCTATAGCAAGCGCAACGGCGGCTCGACATGCGGACGACTATCGTAATTTTACGCGTTAAAAACACATCTCACGATATTCCTCAATTCCTCCTTGAATCGCTCGGCACGAAGAATCAACGCCACAAAGAATCGCGCGAATAATAGTCAAGGTAATGAACGCCCGCCGCTGATAAAATTATATACAACTTTTTTTTTTTTTTTATGATAAGATGCTTGGTCATAGATGGAAAGTAACGTTGCGTCTTTTTAGTTCGACGCTATTGTGGTGCTAATGCTTGTGTACACGCGTATTTGCGCGTGCTATGAACACACACACACGCACAACGCCCGCGCAAAATATATGCATATATTATAATGAGGGTACAAAAAATGCCAAAGATGGCGCTGAGAGCCTACGCCACAGAGTCGTTGAAAATATTTAAAATTCTCGCTCATTCGGTAACGAAACCGTAAAAAATTTTCCAAATTGCACCCAAGGGATCTAACTTATCGATCAAAAACCCTTCAAAGTTGCGCACGTACACACGCGCGCTGCTATTTACAAGAAAATACGTATCCACATGCATCCGAGCTTTATATCTCCACGTTCATCCGTATTATGAAATTTATATAACTTGACTTTTCTTTATCATAAAATCCGCGAGTTTACCAAATTTGATAGCCCCTTTCGTATAATCGTACAAATGGCTACAACCACGTAAAGGCAAGCTGCGCACAAGTCGTCGATTCACAAAAAACAGGTTTATGTATACATAATTTTTTACGAGATCGAAAAAAAAGGCTTGATTGATCAGTGAAAAAGAAAATGTCAAAGTTGTATTTCGCAATAAATAAAAGTTTACTATTGACAGAACGTGAGAGAGGAGCGTCATGGGCTCCGCTCAGAGTACTCGAAAATTGACAATTGCCAATAGCGAAGAGCTCGGGGTTATTCACATCTCGAATGGCGTAGCTCAACGTCTGGCTCACGGTGTCGCTGATTCCACAACGGAATCTGGAAGTGAGAATTCCGCCGGACACGACGGCGGACACTGGGAATCGGGCACCTCTGGTTCTGCCGAACATAAAATTTCTGAGCCGGTCGGCCGATCGGCCGGAGCTTACTACGGCGATCCTATAAGTCGGCAGCCGGAATACACGATATCCGCTCTTAAGATGCAACAGCGGAAAGAGGAGGAACTGAATAATCAGAATCTATATTGGCAGCGACGTATGCAAAATTTAAAGGATAATCACGCTACTATCGATCGTATACTGGAGGAAGAGTATAAAAGAGCGGTGGATCAAGTTACCGGTGTTCAGGGTGAGCTTTCGTTCTATCGGTGACCAATTCTTGCTTCAAATTTCTATGTAACACGATGCTGCAAATTTTCTCTTGGTTTTCATTGTATTTTATCGTTCGCACCGACAGAATCGTAAACCGGGTTGATTTGCGAGTCCTTGTTGCTCGTTACCTCGGATCAAATTGTATGTTTTTTTTTACAGGTAAAAAGAAGGTCGATCCGAATTCCGCTGTCCCACCGTGCTTAGATAACAAAGATAAAGTCCTTCGCTGTTACCAAGAAAATCCGAGAGAAACTCTAAAGTGTTCCAGCTTGGTGGAGGAATTCAGCAATTGCGTCGATCAGCGTCGCGCTGGCCTCATAGCGGCGCGCTGCTAGTACAGTCGGTAATACATGTTTCTGAAAAAAAAAAACGAAATTTTATGTCCCGCCGCACGGAATACCCAGTATACATATATATATAGTTTTGAAACGACTATGGCGAATCAAATGCTGCTATTGTTAGGAGAAAAAAAAACATTTATTTTGATGATATCTGCACGAAAAAACATCGTTATCGTCCGATGATCGATGCAGATCGGTGACCCATGGCGAACGAGACGATCGCTCGAAGGAGAAGAACGCAAATAGAAATTTAAAAAATGTACAGCAATTTATAATAAACGGTTGATTGCTGTTTGAGAAACAAAGTATGCCCGCGATTTCCATAATTCGTATTATTCAGGGAAGTTCCTGGTCGAAAAGGATGAAGATCAATTGATTTATGAGAGATATTTTTTTTTTACACAGCGATAGAAGGAATATAGTTTTTTTGCCTTGAAACTCACGGAATGGTTTTTTTCCATTTCGCAAAAAATCAGATCTCTTCCACGGTAAAAAATTTATGATTCCGCAAAAACAACCGTTACAGTTTTATCATTGATTTTTAAAGGAAAGTTATGTAAAAAAAATCAACTCCCGAGATTTTTCAGATCAGAACCTTCCACTAGAGGTTGGCCATTTCTTCGGAGTATTTAATAAAAATACATATGGGGCATTCAATCCCAAATCGGATAGTTTGAAAAACTTTTTTTTTTTATTCCCTCAATTTTTTTATATTTTTTAGTACCCATCCAAAGACCCTTTCTGTTAAATTTTGAGATTTTTTTGATTATCCGTTCAAAAGATATTAAATTAAAAAAAAAAACCGCTCTTTTTTTCTATTCTGGTCATAACTTCATTAATAATGGTCCAAATTAAAAGTTTTTTTTTTAAATTTTTGTTTTTTATGGCCTGTTCAGAGAAAAATACAACAAAAATATTCAACGTGTTTTTGAATGAGTTTTTTAAGTTTTAAACGTTAAATCGCGTTTTTGAAAGTGAGTGTCATTTTGATTTTTTTTTAAATTTTTTGTTTCAAACATCTATCCATTTAACAATTTTTAAGACTAATCCGATCGTGGGATTACAATAACTATTATTTTTTTCGATTTTTGAAAATTAAAATGTTTTTTTTCTTTAAATAAATTATTATGAATACCAATTTTTGTTACTGTATAGTATTTTTTTAATAATTTTGGATTAATTTTGACACTTTTTCATTGTTAACAGATTTTTAAAATTAATAATTAATCGATGAGCAAATAACAACAGTTGTAATTGTACGAGTGGGCATTGAACCTAAATAGTCTACCGAATATTGCTGTTAAATTTTTACATGAGAAACATTATTCAGATGCAAAAGAAAGATTTTATTTGCGATAAAATACTGCGAAGTCAATCACAGGGGGACATGAAAATTTTATTCAATTATTCCAATGAGCAATGGAAACGTATTGGCAAAGGAATATTCTAATTCAGGAAATAATCGTATATGTAAAGTTTTCAAAAAAATACGTGAATAAATAAAAACTGTTGTAATTATTGTTCATAAACAAACTTAACGATTAATTATTCATTTTAAGAACCTGTTAACAATAAAAAAAAGTGTCAAAATAAATTCTAAATATTGAAAAAAATACTATACAGTAACAAAAGATGGTATTCATAATAATTTATTTAAAATTTAAAAAAAAAAATTTAATTTTCAGAAATCGAAAAAAATAGTAGTTATTGAGATCTAACGATCGGATTAGTCTTAAAAATTGTTGAATAAATAGATGTTTGAAACAAAAAATTAAAAAAAAAATCAAAAATGATACTTTCAAAAACGCGATTTAACGTTTAAAACTCAAAAAACTCATTCAAAAACGCTTCGAATATTTTTGTTGTCTTTTTTTTCGGAAAGGCCACAAAAAAACAAAAAATTTGGAAAAAAACTTTCAATTTGGACCATTATTAAAGAAGTTATGACCAAAATACCAAAAAAAGACAAAAAAGTTTTTCAAACTGTCCGATTTGGGATGGAATGCCCCATATAGATTTTATTTCGTTACGATATAATTTTCATAATGAAAATTTCAATTTGAAGCGATTTCAACCTATATAGCGTAAAGATCTTTATTTTACTTGAAAATTCGACGATATCAACGTACCTCGTCACCCAGGTAAAATATATTTTAATTTTTTATTTTTATAGGCATACAGAATCCGTGGATCAGATTAATCATAACAAATTAAAATATTTTTAAAAAACATTACAAAAAGACTGCATAACTCCTCCTATGTGGTTTGAAATTAGCTCAATTTTTTAAATATTCAGTTTTTATACAAAGTTAACGATTTTTTTTTTAACAAAAACTCTCAAACATGCCGGTATTTATTTAATTCCGCATTATACACAGAGGTACCCGGTATTTTAATAGCAATGCAGACGCGTGCGGACTCTTGTGTATAGATGTGTCTATTTTCGTTCGCTCCGCGTACCCAAGAATTCGTGTAAGAATTTTAACGATCCAGAACCGTGAGAGTCAAACTTGCATTGATCTGGAAAATTTGGTCGACCAAAAGTCGACGCGCAGATGACCCAACAATAGCGTATAATATATATAGTTATAGATATAGACATGCAACGTGATAAATCAACATATAGCGAATGATAAGAAAATAATGCGCAACAAAAACCCTGTGAGAAAACAAGGAAAATAGCGTGATGAATGAGAAAGAAGGAAGAAAAAAACATTATCAAAGTAGAAATGATAGTTATGATACGCCGAAATTTGACGAGCTCAGTCGCTCTTCTTGTCGCTCGTCTCGGATTGAAGAAACTTCGAGTGCTCTTCGCTGAGGCGATCGTACTCCTTGGTCAGAGAGTTCGCTTGCGACTTGATCGCTTCTTTGTCCTTTTTCTCTCTGGTGAGTTCGCTCTCGAGTTCTTTGATCTCGTTCTCCAGCTCTCTGATGCGAATTTTTAGTTCTGAGGCGACCTTGTCGTGCGCCTCGTTCGAATCATTCTGCGCGCTCTCTCCCGTCGACTTCTGAGATATCAAGCTTCTCGCGGTCGTCGTCGCCGACTGTGCCTGACGGAGCGCGGCTTCGCTCTGCGCCAAAAGCGTGGCCTGCGTCGATATGAGAATTACCAGACGACGTATGACCAGACTCAAAAACAGCGAAAAGCCGGATATGTAAAAGTTTCTCTGTGCTCTGAACAATCTCATATTGCCTGCGATAAAAAGAATAAGAAACAAATTTATCTCCGCTAGAATTTGCTCGATAATCGGGCTGGGCGCCGATCGATAGAGGACTTACCTTGCATTTCGAGATTCAAATGTTGATGCTCGCCCGTATCGATGGTCGAATATTTGCGCATTTCGCGGATCGCGTCGAGGAGGAAGAGAACGAGAATGGCGAGAAGAACGAGGAAGTAGATAGAGGCCTGATTACTCAGACTCTGGAGCAAACGCGATCTGAAGACTTTTTGCCATCTTTTTGGCGATGCTACCGGCAATACCAGTAGCAATACGACGAAAACTTCGACGTAGAGGAAAGAGGCGATCAGCGTCCATTGGAGGCTCATTTTTCCGCCGAAATACTGAGAGCGATCTGCGAATATCTAAAAATTACGAAAAACAATTCGTGGAATCTCGATTGGCGAACCGGCGCGTTATTTTGCGGCAAAATTCTCTGTCGGAGAATTATTTTCCGGTGAACAAGCGGATTATACTTACCGGAACGTCTTGTTCGGGTTTCGCACACGTAGCGCACGTAGTTCTGTTCTGGCTCGAAGGTATTCTCAAGGTAGACGATGATGATGTGGTTCAAAGTGCGCGAACCGTTGGAATAAATTTATAAATAAATCCTGCTGGCTGACGTCATCTCTCGAGGAGACACTTGACAATTTCGGAAAGTAAAGCTCCGTTGATATCTTCACGATAATATCGCGTTTGTGTATATATATAGAACTCTTTTGTTGCAAATAAGATGCCTCTGTGAAGCCGACTCGACAAGACTCGACCAATCGTATTTCACCACACGAGAATTCGCACTCGCTCTCTCTCTGGTGTTTGTCAGTTTCGTCACGGTGTCCGACGATGAGCGATATGATACAGGTTGATAATTAAACGTGGAGATTCTGTTTTTTATTGCGACTGTACTCCGCTTGACAACGTCGGTGACAATCAACGTGGCATCACAAACGTGTAAATTGTGATAGAATTATCTCCAAAGATATCACTCATCCGTATTATTCATCGATTTTGCGTTTGCCGGTATCGTAAAATCATTTCTTCTATACCAAAATGATAATAATATTTTTGGAATTGCCACGACGAAATCCAGGATTATGAAAAAAAATCATTGATATAGAAAAAATAAATTCTCGATTCCGCCAATTGTGAGCTATTTTTTTAAATTTATATTTAATTAATAAAAAGTATCAGAGAGTCTCGGTCGATGATAGGAACTCTACATTATCCGCTTAAGATAAATCAATGAAGAATGATAGCGCACAGTTGCTTAATTAGTTAAAATTCGAATTTAGAAACATAGTAGTTTATGGTGGGTATTTTCTACTTGATATAAAATGCCAAAAACGAACAAACAAAAACTAAGAACTTCCGCCGACCGACTAAAAATTACCACAAAGAATAAATAGAAAATTCGAAAGCTTGCTCCAAAATAAAAAATAACCTAAAGTGCCAAAGTAGCTCGTTCTTCGAGCAAACTAAAATAGAACGAAAATACTTTCGGTATAAAAATGAGTTTAGAAAAAAAGCCCGCCCTTCGTTTTGCGACGGTGGCGACATCGTGCGCGAAGACGAAGAATCCCCAATTCGATTTGGGCATTTTGTTTTGCGATGACGCCGCGCGCGCCGTTGATGAGGGGAAGACGTAGTTTTTTTTGTCGTTTGACTCGTTCGACTTGCGCTTCTTGCTTCTCTTCTCTCTTTCTCTTTTTCTCGATCTTCTCCGTCGTGTTCCCTTGTATCGGACATGCAGAGGGAGCTGGAGGGAGCCATTATTGCTTACAATTTGCTGTATATCACAGTATATCAGTTACGCGATTTAGTATACACGGACGAGCTGCAGTGCGGTGTGCGGCTCGTTATCGATACGTATCCTACGTTGGATTCGTCATAGTGCGGGATTTTTTACAAGTGCTCGAGGATAATTCGATAATTGAAGAAACGATTGCGTTGTTTCGTGAGACGGGGCGGCGGCAGCAACAGAAACGGCGCGCGACAGCGACGGGCAACGAAGACGACGAAGACGGTGAACCATCGACAACAGTGGAGTAAAATGTAGGTGGTAAACGAATATTATCGTACAAACAGCACGAATTTACGGCAAAGAGCACTGGCGAGATATTCCAACAAACTTTTCTCACCGATGACTGAGAATTATTCGTATTTCGTATGGATATTGATAAAAAGAAAGTCATGATTTTTCTCCAAGTATTTTTTTTGCTCTCCGTCGATTCCCCAATATTGCCCACGTTAAAGTGGGTGACTTATAATTTCCCAGACGTTCTGGACGATAGCAGATGTTGATTTTAACCAGAGCGTAACGCGCTCATCGCGATAATACATTTCTTCAATCCGTCTTGCTTTCAGATCGAGGTAATTTCTCTTCTGGTTAGTCCTTTTATCGTCCGGGATTCAGTGATATTCCTTAAGGACTTATGCGCAGTCGGGAAACCGAAAAAAAGTAATTTTTCAAGAATTTTTTCTGGAGATATATTTCAATTTATTAACGTACAAACACATATCTTTGTAACTTTGAACTTTATTTTGAAATTTTTCTTTTTAATAAATAATGATTCTCGAAGTCGTTGTAGCTGATTTCCGGGAGGTTCTCTGAAAAAAGGCGTCTGGCGGTGACCAGAATCTCTGGATCGGATCGTCAAAAAAAAAAAAAAAAAAAAAAAAAAAAACTTGAATACCAGGTATTTGATCGAAAGAATAAACAAATTATCAATTTTTAACAAAATGGCAGCTTCTCCAAAAAACAGGATGATTTTTGATGAACATTTTGGCCACAAATTGTTTATAGAATGGATAATATTTGTTGGTAAAAAAAAACGTTCGACTAATTACTAAAAAATATATTTATAAAGCTCGTGTAAAAATTTGAGACCGATCGTTTATGCTATTTTTGAGAAATCTTGCACACCGACGCAAAAACCATAGTTTTGAGAAAAACGAGTTCAAATTTTCAAAAGCACCGTACCCATAGTAATTACGGGTTTGCAAATATGACTATAACTTCGAAAATATTTGTCGGATCGACATGAAATTTTTTGTGTATATACGTAAGTATATGTACATTACGAAAATGAAATAAAAAAAAACTCGTTTGTTCGAAAATCCTGACTGCGTATAACCCTTTAAATTTAATTTTCATGTATTTTCATATCTATGTTTACATTTTCCAGTCAATTTATATTTTTTGTATACGATATGCTTTATATTTCCGCGCATTTCTACAAAATACGTTTTTCAAGCTTTTTCACAATTTTTTTTGACAATTTCTTGAAGTTTCGAGGGTTTATCATTATTTGAGTAGTTGATTTGTTGAGCGGCCGTGTAGATTAAGATATTTGCATCGATGCGCGCAGGTTACGTCTAGAAAATGCGATTTTCCAGTTCGAGCTGCATTTTTCTCCTCAATATTCGTTACACAAATTTATAATTACAGTGAAAAACGTTTGTTCGTCTATACATTAAAAATATGTCCGTATAAACGATCTCGCAGGCGCGCGCGCGCACACACGCGATAGAAAGTACCCACACAGTGCGGTGACCTTATTCGATTCTTCTCCGATTCAAAGTTTTGACAGTGGTGGTGGTAATAATAGCCGTATATACAGCGGGCCAGGCTCGATATCTCCGTCAATTCTCACCGTTTACACTGCTTACCGCGACATCGTAGTACGACTTTCAATGCGACAAAGCAACATATTATATTCTCGGCAGAACGGCCCGGCGCGCTAATCTTTATCGTAGAAAACGCGTAAAAAGAAACATGGACGTTGGCATAACTCTTGCTGCGAGAAATCAAGCGGAGTAAACCGCGTGCTGTGTGATATACGAGTATATAATAATAATAATAATAATAATAATAATACACGAGTGTATGCATGTATGTACACACACGTACAGACTCTCAATTGCGCCGACCTTCTCTGACTTTACCTTCTCGCGCTACACACGGCGAACGCTTGTGCCTATCTTCAATCCAGTCAACCTCCTCCCCTCTCACCCTCTACGCTTCCCCCTCTCTTCCGCCCCCCACCCCGCACCGATCGTTCTTCGCTACACCGTGAAAATATCGTATTTGAGCAGTGCCAAAAGACCCCCCTCCCCTGCAGTCTTCCGTCGTTCTCCTGTCAGTGATTATCCATCTCCGACAGTCGACTGACTGTACGATAAATTTTCGATTTTATTTATTTTTTTTCTTTCCTCCTCGTGCACGGCAATTAAACTACGCGTAAAACAAACAGCGTCGTAATCGAACGATGACGTAACGCCGTTGCACTTTGCTGAATCGCGAGGGCCTTGGACGCTGGCTTCTACGATCGTGAGCATCGATTTCTTAGCTTTTTTCAATTTTTTTTTTTACTCCGTGGTGCGGACGGGAGGAAGTGTGTGAATGTGTAGCAGAGTGTCGCGCGGTGAGCGACGCCCGAAAGTATTCTCCGTTTCTTCATTGTGTGCGTGTACATATATATATATATATATACATATACATGCCTCTGTATATACATACATACATACATACATATACATGTCTTACCTTCTCCACACTCGACGAGCATCTTTCACTTTATGGATTCGAAGACAAGTTCTCGTGCGCGCGTGTATGCGATGACAACAGGTTTGGGCTGATCGCAACGCTCATTTAACTCGTCGTGACTCGATTATTCCGAGCGTTGAATAAATTTCAGTTTTTTTCCTCGTCTTCCACCTCTCCTTTCTTCGAATTTGGCCTTTTTTTCGTTTTCACGCCAGGTGTCGCGTCGTACGTCGAGGTTTCACAAATCTCTGCCGTGTCACATACGGATATGTGTTTGTGCGTGTGCGTGCGTGCGTGGGGCAAATAAATAGATAAATTAACGCGGAGAATATCGAGGTGACGCACGTGTAGGTAGCGGAGCATGAACCAGCACGAGGGCTATGAGACCCCTTCATCCCCCGATCCCCCCTGTTCCTCTCGTTCATCGTTCATTGACCGTGACCAGTCGTGAATAATCTAACTACAGTTTGGGTGTTTGTGTGCGTGTATAAGGCACGTACAAACGAAATATGTTTTGCGTCCCGGCGGCGTGTTTTATAGCGCCATCGAAGCGCGAGTCCTCTCGTTGTCAAAGATCGTGTCCGGTAGCGTTCCTCGTACGATAGATCGCGCGGTTTTTCATTCTCGCGTATCCGCGGAGAAAGCGCGGGCACTTCGTGGATGTACGATGATTGGAAAATACGTGTGTTTTTGTGTGTGTGTGAAACGAAAGCATTACGCTTTCTCATCGACGATCATTTCTGACGGAAATTATCGTGAGGGGAAAGAATTTGAATGAATTTGTTATTTTTGCCATTTTTTGTTTTTGAGGGTTTTTATTAAATATTTTGATATTGAAGAAGAATTTTATTAGTAGAAAAATATTTATTCTTTGTACGAAGTGTTTGAATTTGTTTGAAGAGCGCTTTCCATTATTTTTCTGTTAAAAAAAAGAATTTTTTTTATCGCATATTGGACAACTGCTGTGGAAAATCTTGGATCACTTGAAAAGATTGTATAAAAAGTTTGTTGAACTATCAGAGAACTTTTATTTCAGAAGTAACTGTCTAAAAAATTGAAATTTTTTTAAAAAAGTAATTAAGATAAATTACAATATTTTGCATGATAAATCTATACTTGTCAATTTTTTTAAATTGGTTTACATAAACTTCGTTTTAAAATATTATTTGATTCTACTCCGATATTCACCAAATTTGAGCTTCAATAATTTTTTCATTATATATATTTTTTTCGTGTACCGTTCTTCAATTTTCAAAACATAAACAAGATTGACAACCTCAACCTCAACCTTCTTTTACAAATATCGTACCTTGATCCATGCCATTTATTAAAAATCGTTAAGGTATAAACAAGGATAAAAGTATTCGCGTATTTTCTCAGATTATTCTGAAAAGCAATGAAATTTCGATTCCGGTTGTTCCCTAAAAAAACCAGGGTAACCGTACAAACAAAAAACTATTTTTCTCTAAAAAATGGCTATTTCTTTTTCATTTGAAGATTTATGAAGTCACAAAAAAATATTGAAATTTGAGAGGTCATAAAATTTCACAAATTAAAAATTATCCTGTTACGGAAAAGTTCTCCGGTCCCCTAGTTTTCTAATGGCATTCCTGATGTGAATTCAGAGCGGGTGCCTAAAAATCATGTTGAAGTTTGCATTATTGAAATTCAACGAAAATTAGTTTCCGAATTAAATTAATCCCTTCCGAGGATAATTTTTTACAGTCACAATTCGTAGAATAATTTTTTGGGATCTTCATCGAGGATCCGAGGCTCCGAGTATACGGTAAACGCTCCAGCGATGCTTGAAATAAATAAAAAATTATTTTCGTTGCGTTTCAACGATGCAAGCTTCAAAACCGTATTTAAAAAAACCCTAAAAAGTTGACAATTTCTTTACATATACATTAAAGGCGACAATGCACGCATATGGATCACGGAGGATCGATAAATGATTGGCTCTGTTTTTTTTTTTTTTCAGAGGATGCATCAGGGCTTATCGGAGGGTCGCAGGAGATCGCCGTGTGTTCCAGTGATGTCGGTAACGCGGCGCCCTGCACTGCTGGACCTGGACAATGGCCGGCAAGCCTGAACAGTCCATTTCTCACCCGGCACAAGCAAATCGGGCGAATCATTATCAGCGTCATCAGAAGGCTCATCCTCAAAATAATCGTCAGCATCATCCTCAGGCACAGATACGCTATCAGCGCCGTAAAAAACAGCCCATCGTTCGTTCAACGAGCCCGATCCTGTTTCAGAGAGATTGTGATTCGTTGATTTACGAAAATCCGGAAAAACACGCGTACGCGGGTTCCATCGTAGATGACAAAAATGACGGGACAATCGGTAATTGCGAGATTTTTCACGATCAAACATCGCCGCTCGTCGTGCAGCCGGAAATTGGCTCGTCAACGGCGAGTTTCACATTCAACAAGACGTATTACAGCGTCGAGGGAACATCGACGATCGTACCGGCATTGTCAATCGAGAACGAGGAGAACGAGGATCATCGGCCGGATATCGATCTCGAGCTCGTCGAACGTTGCCGTACGATCGAAAAATGCCGTGGAATTGTGAGCGTCGATAATGTCGTCTTTGGGCCGCAGAGCGAAGGAACGAGTATGGAAATGGAGGAGAATCATTGTTATCCCGTTAATGAGATAATCGATAAAATAACGAACGATGAGATCGGCGTTAACGTTCGTTGCTCTTACGACGCCTCGTTGAGCGGCAATTCAACGGACGTGAGAGATTCGATCGTCAATGGAGTTGACGATGGTTCGGATGTGCGTATGATCAACGAGAATCAAACGAGTCTGACGAAATTACGATCGACGATGATAACGAGCAACGCTGGCGTTGCTCGACGGACCGACGATTGTGACAAAGAATCCAGTGATTCTCGGACAACGAGCAAAATTGCTTACAACGCTGACGTTGTCGCCATTGATCGTGATTGTTCGCGCGTTATCGGCGCTGACTTTAACGCCGCTGGTATCGGTAAAATTGGCAATCCACGATCTTCCTCCTCCTCGTCGTCGTCGTCGTCGTCGTCATCGTCATCCTGTTCCTCCTCATCGTCGTCATCGTCATCGTCATCGGGCTCAACGATCTCGGGACAAAATTCAATTTACTCGATCGACGAACACAATAATGCGAATTATCCGAGACGCGTCGATCAAACGCCGTTGGGCTACTATTGCAAGGTCAAATCACAATTCACTCTCGATGACGTCGATCTTGTCGAGCGACGAAACAACGATGATGCGGAAACGATTCGTGGTCAAATCAGGCGTCGTCATTCGGCGTCTTTGGATATCGTCGAATCATCGTGTATCAGCAATAGCGGCAATAGCAGCGATGGCAACGCGAGCGAGAGAAGCAACGCCAGTATCAACGATTGCAATGGCGATTTTCAAGTGCGTTCTTTGAGTGATTCAGTGACCGCGAGTGTCTACGCCGAGCATGGTTTATCCTCGTCAAGATCGATCTCACGTGTGATTAATCAACAAAATAACAACAACACCAATTGTTTGATCGTCGACGAGAGTGACCCGACTCAACGGCAACAGCAGCAGCATCATCATCATCGTCGTTATCATCATCATCACCATCATCATCATCATCATCGGCGACATCATCGAACGCCCGATAATTCCGTGGATAAAGTCACGAGCATTTGCGAGCCACGTGGATGGAAAAGGATATCGACCAACAATGTTATAATATACATTAGGTAAATTTGTTGCTATTTTAAAACAAAACAAAAATCTTTTTCGAGATCGTTGATCGCTTAGAAGCTATGGAAATGATTTATTTTGGTTTCAAAGTGAAAAATCGTTCGAATGACCTCTTAAAGTTAACGGAGACAGGCCTCGAAAATTAATTTGAATTTTACCAGAATTAGGTGCCTTTTAGATGCTAATTTGGGTACCAAATTACCAATTGGAACTTTTCAAATTCAATCTCTGGGAAAACTAAGCGAGCACCAAACTTTTCAATCGGGCAGCAAATTAGCACCTAATTCTGGTACAATTTACATTCATCTTGGGGACTTGTCACTGCTAACTTTACGGAGGTGCCGAAACGTACTTTTTTACGGTCTTTGTTGAAGAATTGGGATGCTATTTTCACTAAAAATGAATCTTGAAAAATTTATTTTCATTGAGTTGCAACGACCCAAACTTCAACATCATTCCTTTAATGAGAAATGTAAAACTCCGTCCATGGTGGATTATTTTTCAAAATCAATTATTATTATTTTTTCATTGCTCGAAAGATATATTTACCATGTATTACCGATTTTTTTTTGGCCGTGTCAATGATTATGGAGATACGCCATTAATTTTGTTAACAAAAAATTATTGACAAACCCCTCCGATACTCGGTGGATAATTTGTCTTCACTTTTTCATTATTTCAGAGAATTATTTACCATCGTAGAGCTTGAAAGAGCGTGAAGTTGAGATTTTCGCCGTTGAAATGCGACGAATGTAGGTTTCATTTTTTTCTATTTTTAGTTATCGCTTTTCTTGCGGATTTAGAGCGAAAGGTTTTTGGAGTGGAGATAAAAAAAAATATTTTCAAGTCTTTTTATCTTGATAACAGATGCTCGAGGGGAATCGATCGAACGAATAAACTTTTTTTCGTTGCATCGCAATGATGCAAACTTCAATATCATCAAAGAGCCTACATTGGAGCGTATCCGACCTTCGATTAACCGACGTATACGACTAATCGGCGCCCTCCGCCGTCAACCGGGGTTTTTAATACGGATAATACGGATATCCTCGGCTTTCCATTACAAAAAAAGCGTAATCTTCGCGTGAGCCGGTTAACCGGAATTTACGTTTGGGAGACTTTTTGCCGGCAAAACTTTGAAATATTATTGAGAAAATAGTAAGATTTCCGTGTTCCCCGATTAATTTACGATAATGTTGAAGCTTGCATCGTTTAAACCTTCCGGAAATACATATTTAATCTGGAAATTGTCTGGGTGAAAAATTGTTAAAATCAATTTGGGGGTTCTTATCAAGGATTTGGAACAATAAAATAATAATAGTAAAAATAATAAAATAATACATAGATAAATAAATAATAATGAAAATTGTTCTTCTTAGGTTTTTTAGAGCTTATCGAAGACTCGGGATGCCAAATGCACGAGCAAAGCGTTGATATCACTAAAAATGAATTTTTTTAAATAATTATTTTCATCGCAACATCATAATTTACGTACAAATACCCTCTTGAAATCCGTTTAATATGTTTATTAATCCATTTGTTGATTTAAAAAATAATGGAATTTCATATCCAAATGTTTTTCATATTCTTCCCGCCAAAAAAAAATATCCACGAATTATTAATCAATCAAATAATTCTTGAAAAGTATCGCTTCAAAAATTAATACTTTTGATAATAATTTCTATCTTATTGTACGACAATTGCCTCAAATTGCTATATTTTATTTTTTGTCTATAAGTATTTAAAAAAAACGAATTTTAGCTCACACAAAAATTTTCCTGCAAATATAATCGTTCGATTACAATCGATACATCGATTTATCGCCGCATGAGAGAATTTATATTTTGTAAAATCATATTTTCCTAATTATCGTCCCATTATTGAACTGCAATCGGGCGAAGGATGCGAA
This sequence comes from Alloplasta piceator, assembly GCA_946863875.1. Classification (NCBI taxonomy): domain Eukaryota; kingdom Metazoa; phylum Arthropoda; class Insecta; order Hymenoptera; family Ichneumonidae; genus Alloplasta; species Alloplasta piceator. The sequence goes on from OX333072.1 coordinate 545,320, forward strand.
GGCCATACATTTGATTATCCCTGTGACTACTCCGATATTCATTGTTTATCCGTGTGTGTGTGTGTATTTGTGTGCATTATTTATGTACGGCGTGCACAATGCATTCGAGGGTACGACACACACGCGTTGAACTCGTTGACGAACAATCTCGGGAAGGTGTGTAACCTCGACAATCGACGGCGGGACTGATGACCGACCGGTTTTCTCTTGACCCAGATACTTCGTGTCGGTCCCGCCGCTAACTTTTGTCTCATTCTGTTGATTTTCGACGCCAAAGCCAAATGGTTATGGACTCGATGTTCCAAACGTTCAGGCGAATGGAAAAATCGACAAATTTGTTCTTTCAAAGATCTAAGTTTAGACGAACTTTTAAATGGATAAAAATCTTCTCACCTCATTTATTTCTCTAAAAATTAATTCAATCGTCCAATGGGTGGTAAATTATGTACGTTAATGGTTCGTTTATTCGAACGGAAAATAGATAATTTTTTTTTAATGAAAAATTGAAATCCTTTGCCAAAAACTGGTCAATTATTCTTGGAACTTATTTATTATTAGAAAAAAATTATTTACCGAATACTGCCGGGTTTTTAAAAAATTGTATCAATCGAGGAAAGGTACAGAGTTTACTACAAAATTAATAAAAAATTTACGGCGTTCCCCATTGTGAATAGAGGAAAGGTTTAACATCGGAAACGCGTTATGAAAGAGTGAAGCAAATAAATCTCCCGTCGTTGCAATTCAACGATGCAAACTTCAACGTCATAAATAATTGGCTGACCGAATGGATATTCAGAATCCCGGATGGTTAATAGAGACCCCAAAATAGCAGTTCAACCATTTTTCACCTCGTAAGCCCATCTTTAAGGGCGGTAAAGCGAATCTATCTCCATAAATCTATTTTCTAAAATCTATTTTTGCTTAAAAAAATTTCTGGTGTTCATTATTGTCGGTTAACGCTTGATATTGTGTTCAAGGGAAACTGAGCAAAGGGTTAACATCGGAGACACGTTACGAAAGGGTGAAGATAATAAATCAATTGCCGTTGTATTTCAACGATGCAAACTTCAATATCATGAATAATGGACTGATTAAAGGGATATTGAGAACCCCAGATGGTTAATAGAGACACCACAGAATAATCTGAACCTATTTCACCGTGTAAACACATTAAAGGGGGTAAATCGAAACTAAAATCTATCCCCATTATTCTATTTATACTTTTAAACGCTACAAAAGTTTATCATAAAATTAATAAAAAAAATTCCAATGTTCCCCATTATCGATTAACGGTAAATATTGTCTTTAAGGGGAACATGGGTTAACATCGGAGAAACGATACGAGAGGGTGCCTCTCGAACGTTCTCTTCGTGCGGAATACAAGTTCCACCTACGATGTATACAGATATACATCGTCCGCGTTAAATACCGTGTTAACTTTTTGCGCACAATCACGTATATAAAAATATATCGCGACTATCGCCGCGGCGCCAGTTGCGGTTGAAGGCGGCGTCCTTCATCACTCTCGGGGCCACTCACCCGCCTGATGCCCAGCCGCGTGTCCGAGTTGGTAATCAATAACTTCTCGCACTAGTCACTACCCCCTTACCCGTGGCTTTTGCCTCGCGACCAACGTGCAAGCTCTCTCCATCCGCACCTTCGCCAGGATTATACGGATGCCCGCGATATTCCTTGGAAATTATTTCGCCCCGAGCCCTTTATTCTCAAGACTCCCAATCCCCAGGGAAATACACCCCCAAGGGCTCGCATACCTCTTCGTGTTGTTGCGAAGTAGGCTTATTTGAAAAATTATCAGGAGGTCGAAAAAAGTGATTTTTCAAGAATCTTTTCTGGAAAAACATTTTAATTTATTAACGTAAAATTTATACGCATATTGTTGCAACTTTAAAATCAATTTTAAAATTTTCCTTTTAAAAAAATAATGATTCTCGAAGCCGCTTAGCCGATCTCCGGGAGGTCTTTTAAAAAGGGCGTCTTGCGGTGAGCCCGATATCTTTGGATTGTATCGTACAAAATAAAAACGATTTCGCTGATACAAGGTATAATCTAGTATTTGATCGAAGGAATAAGCATAATATTTATTTTGACCCAAATGGCGGTTCCTTAAAAAAAAATAGATTTTTTATGAAAAATTTTGCCTTAAACTGTAAAAATGGTAAAAAAACCTTTGATTAATTACTAAAAAATATATATTTATAAAGCTTGTGTAAAAATTTGAGACTGATCGGTTATGCCGTTTCTGAGAAATCTTGCTGACCGACTCAAAAAACACAGTTTTGAGAAAAACGCGTTCAAAGTTTCAAAAGCACTTTACACATCGTATAATTACGGGTTTATAAGTATGCCGGGTTTATGTAAGTTCGAAAATATTTGTCAGATTGATATAAAATTTTCTGTGTATATTCTTAAACGGAGTTGGGCAAAGTACTTGAAAGTACTTCAAGTATCAAGTACAAAGAAGTACCGTAGGTACTTCAACTATCAAGTACCGGTGGTACTTGAAGTACTTGAAAAAATCAAGTACCAGTATCAAGTACTTTCCAAGTTTTCGGGTACGTCTTGTAAGTTCTGGTACTTGGGTCATTCCATGTTAAATCGACTGAGAGTTGGAATCGACTACTTTTAATTTCGATGAAATTAAGTTTTGCCAAGGAAAAAGAATTTTTTTTTTTTTTTCAAAAGTTCAAAATTGAACCATTATTCAATTTTTTTTTAAATATGTTGAAAACTCTGATAGTTATGAAAAATCGTTTGTTTCGTCTTGAAGAGTGTACTTGGGGCTACGAAAAAAAAATATTCCGACAAGAAATTTTGAAAAATGAATGTGGAGAATTTTTAATTTTTTTTAATCGTGAAAATCCACAATTAACATCGAATTTTTTGTTCAATTTTTTAAATATAATACCTTGTACTGATTTGAAAAGATCCTGAAATTTTCAGAAAGGTGTTTCTTTTTGTTTCAAATATATGAATTTTTTTTAAGCTGAGCAATCATGTAATTTTGTAATTTTGAGTAGTCAAAATTACACGATTGATCAAAAATTCATATTTTTGAAACAAAAAAAAAACACATTTCGGAAAATTTTAGGATCTTTTAACATCAGTACAAGATGTTGTATAAAAAAAATTAAACTAAAAATTTAATGTTGATCGTGGATTTTCACGATTTTGAAAAATTCAAAATTCTCCAAATTCATCATTTTTCAAAAATTTGTTTCGGATTTTTTTTTTTTCGTAGCCCCAAGTATACTCTTTGAGACGAACCCAGTACGATTTTTTCGTAACTATAATAGTTTTCGAAATATTTAAAAAATAAACTTGAAAAAATGGTGAAATTTTGAATTTTCGAAAAAAAAATTAATTGTTTTCCTTTGTTAAAACTTTGTTTTATGATAAAAGAAAACTTCTGACCAAATTTCATCGAAATTGAAAGGGGTCGATCTGACATGGAATGGCCCATATTCAAAGGCTTTGCACATGCAACCATCAGCAAAACACATTCAAAAGTACTTGATACTTGTACTTGAAAAAAGCACTTCAAATACAGAAAAGTACTTGAAATGTTCAAGTACAGGAAGTACTTGGAAAATTTGAGTACAATACTCGAAGTACTTTTTAAGTACTTTGTACTTCAAGTACCTGAAAGTACCGAGTACTTTCAAGTACTGCCCGGTTCTGTTCTAAAATATATGTACATTACGAAAATGAAATTTAAAAAAAATCGGTTTTTTGAAAATCCTGACTGCGTATAACCCCTTGAGTGAAAAATACGAAAAAATGTCTTGAATATTTTCAATTACACTTTTATTTATATTGGAAAAAATAATTTTTTTTGAGAATATCTTTTTATGATCTTAAAGATCCTTCCAAAACTCCAGAATTGAATCCCACAGTTTTTTCATCAAAATATACATTTCTCCATTTTATTTTGATCCAAAATTTCAACATTCCATTACAGCGAGAAATTCCTCTCCCCGTTCGATGCATCTCGAAAACATTGAAGAATCAATAGAAAAGAAATCACGCACGCGCCAAGACCGATGGGGGATGAAATTTATTCCACTGCGGAGATGTGGGAGAGAAAACAAATTTCCAATGTTCGGCGGGACTAAATGAAATATTTATCGTGTTTCAGCCCGAGCAGCACGGCCCTCGGTTCACTCGGACAGCTGAAGGAGTATCTGACGACTCCAGGGACCTGCAAGTGTGGCCTCGAGTGTCCTTTCAGGCCCGAAAGTGTCTTCAATTTCGATCCCAAGGTCAGTTGCAACATCCGTCGTCCGACCCGCATTCCCCCTCGATGCCTCGTTCATCGCCATTTTACCTCGGCCATTATTAATACGTATCTTGATTTTCCTTTTTTCCTTCGTATTTCGTCCGTACGGTCGATAAGGCATGTAAATAGGAGAATTTCGCTCGTAGCGCGAGCATCATCGGCGTCGAACATCGGATACGAATTCTCGTCCGCGCGCGCGCACCCCCTGACTAAGGGAAGAAAAAGTGTCGGTGGTGCGGAGGGTTGACTCGAGATACAGTATATTTCGACACCGCGCCACTCTCACGGGGACACTTGAGGTGAATGTTTTGTGAATGGTCGGTAGGTGGATGTCTGGTGACTCGCTCGATGCTGATATCGACCTGGTTGCTCCGTAGCAGTTGCCCTCCTCCTCGGGGGTGGCCTATCTAAGCCTTTACTAGCTCAACATCGTCCGCGCCATGATCGCCCACTCTAACGTCCACTCTTACGACTACGTACATGGATTTATACATATATAATATGTATGATAGATTTTTCGTTGAAGTATTTTATATCATTCAAAAATTACTTACACTTACCGACGTGAGAATGAACTACCGTAAAACGGAGTTACTTTGCCTTGTCGGGGCTACTTTTCCCGCTTAAGTTTAAGCGTAACAGGGTTCTCAAATACTCCCCCCACCCCCTCGCGCCACACAAAGTCACGCGGGTCACTGCTAACACGTTTATAACGTATTTTGGTGGTCCGTCAAAGTAAAGTAGCCCCGACGAGTCAAAGTGTAACCCCGTTTTACGGTTTTTCGCATTAAAAGGCCTTGGAAATGTCCTAAATGTATTTTCTGTACAGTGTAACTGTACACCTTGTTATCTTTTGACAAAATGAGGGCTTTGGTGGGGCGCCAAACGAGAAAAAAAAATGTCGGTGTTTCGGGGATCACCCTGGGGGGATATATATGTAGAGAATATTGGGGGGGGGGGGGGGGGGGGCAATGACCGCTGGCGGCGAAACGACCACCCTTCAAGATTGAAAAAATTAAATCCCAGAATTGAAATGAAATTAAAAGTTGTTTTTAAATAGAAGATGACGGAATTACCATAATAATGAGCGAAACTGGGGGCAAAACTGACACCTTCGAAAATTAAAATTTAATTATAAAACGGAAATTAAGTGAAATTCAAAATTAAACAAAAAAATTAGAAAGTGAGGGAATTAACGTAATAATCGGAAAAACTGGGAGGAAAACAGCGGCCCTCCAAAAGTAAAGTAAACAAAATTTAAAAAATTTTAAACACAGGAGATGAGAGAATTATAATAATGAGCGAAACTGCAGGTGGCAAAACTGCCGCTCTCCAAAATTAAAATTAAATTCTCAAATTGAAATTACAATTAAATTAAATTCTAAATCCGAAATTGACTAAAATTAAAAAAAATTAGAAAATGAGAGAATTATAATGATAATGCGCAAAACACGGCAACCCTGGAATATTAAATTTAAAAGAAATTACTTTGAAAATTGAAATTGAATAAAGTTAAAAATTAAAAAAATTAATAATCCGCGGACTAAAGCAAAATACAGTACCGGGAGGAAATCGCAATCTTTAAAAAAATATTAAATAACGGAACTACGATTAAAATTGAATTCCGCTGATCAATTATTTCCATAAACGTACCAAACAGCTTGGTCCAGTTATTTTGGATATCAAGTCGATTCGAAATGCCTAGAAGGTTCTTCCTCGTTGACTTGAATTTTCTAAACAGAACATTTTTTAGGGTGGTGGTCATTTCGCCCCTCAATACCTTATATATATGGTTATAGATGATCCCCTCAACAACCCACCCTCTTTTTGCCCTCCTCAACCCTATTTCTCGGCCTTTGAAGAACGGCCATTTGGCTCATTCGGTCCAAATATAATCGTGGTATTTATGTATAGTTTAAATGTCACAAACGCTCTCTGAAATTGCTCTCCCTGCTATTATTTTCGAAAATCGGAGTTTTTTTTCTCCGAAGAGTCTTCACGGATCATGTTTTATCATTTTGAAGATTCAAACGTTCGAGCTGAAAGAAAAAAATGACTTCGTTGATTCTTGATTAATAATTCTTTTAAACTGTGCAAGAAGGTTCAACGATAATTTCCAGGACTTTCAATTTTAAGTTTCAGTATATGTTTATGTATATATATATCGAAGGATGCCTCCAATACTTTGCAAATCATTTTCAAAATTTCTTTCATTATTTAAAAAAATAATTTACCAAATTCCATCAAATTTTGTTTTTGAATTACAATTATAGATTTTATAAATTGATGGTAGAAATGCAATTAGCGATCAGGCCTGGAAGAAATAATTATTCGTGTCTATCTGGTCCTGATGAGCTAAATCCACCCTTTGGGGGATGTTTATTTTCGATTTTAATTCTTTTACTCCCATTGGAACAGTCGAACCCTCTTTTCCCACGAACGAATTTCTTTTGAATGATAAAAGTACCACGTTTGAGTTTGATTGATAAAAAAAAATACATTTACCTCGCAGTCCATGATCGAGGACGCACGGATCGACGCGCCACGGGTGTGCAATGTACGTGTAACAGAATATATATTTATATATTTGTGCACACACGTGTGCCGAGTGAATAAAAAGCTCCGTGAGTCCGGTTGAGCGCCACTATGAAACTGCATTCCGTGCTGGCTCTCTGTACCCTTGTGACCGCGCTCTGCTTCTCCCCCATTCCGGACGTCTCTCTTCGTTCAGCAGGATCCCTCTTATTTTCACCGAGATCCCGAATAACCACGTGCGAATCTCGCACCGATATCGTCGATTCCCCGCGAATACAATTTTCATAATTAATCCGCACCGCGAAATCCCAACAGAGGGTCGAGAGAGCGTCTCTCTCCCCCATGATTGTCATATTTGTCAGAAGAAGAGATTTCAACGCTCGGCAATGATAATGGCACATTTGTTTAAGGCGGTATTCCGGTCTGGAGATTTCGACATTTTGAGCGTTTTGTCGAGTTCGATAACAAAGAATATATATTTTTACCATTTTTTTATCTTACAGCATATTTATTAATATTTTGACGATAAACAAAAAAATTTGGAGAAAAAAAAAAATTAAATAAGTTACAAGCTGGTAAAGTTGGGGGGTGAAAAAAGCAGTGTGCCGGTTGACACGATTGCAATCTTTCTAGTCATCCGATACAAAATTTGAAAAAAAATTTCTTAATCAGTAAGAATGCCGTTATAGCCCTTTCTTCAAAGAAAACGGAAAAAAGAAAGGTTTAATCTTTGAGAATATGCAAAAAAAAATGATTTTTTCAAAATTCTAGACCAGAATGCCCCTTTAATGATGATAATAATGAGGATGGATATTTGGCAGAGATATGGGAGAATCGAAGGGATATGGAAGATGCGGAGCGTGATTTGTGGCAGAAGAAGCAACAACAGCGAGGATGTAGCCTCGAAACGTTAATGTACTCGAGAAGCTTGTCACTCAAGGCCATCGAGTATGTGCGCAATTTACATACGTCTCGCGTTTACATCCACGCGCAATCTTGGGAATCGACGACGAGAGAAAAATGGCTCCTCATAACCGAATATTTGAACGGGAAATATTCTACAAATATTGACAACTCATGCAGGGTACCATTTGTGCCATTTTGAATACTATGAATTCTCGATTCCCCATACCTTTTTGAGCCCCTGATTCGATAGTTTTCTTGTAAATCTTCAAAATCACCCACTTAATATTTCTTGGTATTTATTATATTTGGGACACGAGCGGCCGTTTGGGCCAAAAGTGGCCAAAAATAATGTTGAATTGTCCATGCCCATTCGGGCAATCTTGAGAATCGACAGTAGAAAAGAACGGCGGCTCAAATCCAAATATTGGAACGAAAAAATTCTTTAGATATTGGCTTTGCGGATGTTGGGTACCATTTTTGGAGTACTTAAATTCTCGATTCTTCATTACCTTTTCGAGCTCACAATTCGATGGCTCTTATTTTTGTTTACATTTAGGATTACCAGTCCTAAAATAATTTCGAATTGCGCGTCCATGTCCACGCAATATCGAGAATCGACGGCCGGAGAAAAAATGTCTGCTCAAATCCGAATATCTCAACAAAAAATTCTACAAATATGGGCTCAGCAGGGTACCATTTGTGGTCATTTTCAATACCGTGAATTCTCGATTCCTCGTTACATCTTCGAGCTCATAATTTTAAAAAGGAGCTCACACTTCGGAAGAAAAAAAATGGGTCGCAACCATTGGACAATGAATGGTACATATTTGTTCGTCGGAAGTCACACTGACACGCGTCTCAATTGCGAGCTTGAAATTTCGTTGCATCGTTTTTATTTGATTTGCCCAATGAACTGGAACGAGAGCGCTCTTTATGCCACAAACGGCGCGTTTAATCCAAAACGTATGTGCATTGCTCATCAATGCGATTATGCATTGGGATATACGTGAATGGGGATGACAATGGATATTTTTTATGGGAAGAAAAAGAAATAATAATCGAGAGTAGGACGATTATGTGAGCACCGCTGTCGCGCGGGCGAGCGTGCCCGGACGAACGAGATTCCGCCGTCGAGCTTATACAGACTTGTTACTACCTACTACGACATACGTACGTAGCACGTACTCGGTGGCTCACAACGGCCTTATGATACGCTGTACGGACCGGCATTATGGTTTGCGAATAACCGTGTATTACTATAGCGATTACCGGCGCGAACTTAATAACAGCGCGCCAATAAAACGATATCGACGAAGCAACGATTGGGGCAAAAGGCACCTTTTTATTCGTCCGGATTGGACGATAAAAAACAGTCGCTCATCTTAATATTTTAGACATTTTGCATCTTGTTTGCGAGATAAGCTTATCAATCATTTTTGCAGCCCTTTCCCATAACTGAAGGATCAGGGTAAAAGGCACCTTTTGATTCGTCCGGATAGTAGGGAAAAAAAGTCATCCACTTTCGAATTGTAGATTTTTAGAAATGTATCTTGGATGCAAAATAATAAGAAATCAATCATTGTTTCATCCCTTTCCCGTAACCGAAGGATCAGGGTAAAAGGCAGCTTTTGGTTCTTTTGGATGGGACGAAAAAAAAAAAAACATCCCCTATCTTGAGTTTCTAGATTTTTAGCAATCTATCTTGAATGTGAAATTGTAGGGAATCAATCATTATTTCGTCCCTTTTCCATAACTCAAGGAGCCTTTGATTCGCGTGGATGGTATAGGAAAAAAAAACATTTTTTTAGAAATGAATTTTTTAATGACAAAATCTTGTCAACCTACAAAAATATTGCCACGGTCCCAAAAACACTTTTTTTCTATCATCGGAGGGTGCCTTCTTAAACGCAGTTGTCAAGCAGATCTGCTGCACCCCAAGGTTGCCAGTGAGTTACTATTGTCACTATTATTCACTATTTCAAAATCGTGTCACTTTTCTCACTATTTTAGAAATTTTGTCACTATTCTCACTATGTCGGAGCTCAGAAGTGATTAGAATAGAGGGGGACAAATTCTACTGGAGTAGGGGACAAATTCGTACCTCGACTCGCTCACTGCGATAAATTCGCGTAGGGAGCAAATTTGCCCCGCGCGGAATCACTTTCGATACAGCGTGTTCTGTTTGATATGCCTTTTTTAAAGAAGTAGTTCTACCTGAAATTTTAGAATCAGCCAATCTGAAGTAAAGTTATGAGCTCTTGAAATATCGCAATTCTCAGGTGTTTGAAAATGGGGCAAAAAATGAACGAAAAAGGTTTTTGATGAAATTTCTTAGAAATTTTGATTTTTTGGGAAAACTATTGGTAAATTCGGGTTCAGGGGAAAAAAATACATCGATATAAGGTTTAAAAAGAAAAACATTGAAAAAATTGTTTTTTCGCATTTTGGCCAAAACTAGATCCGTTCTCTGAAATAGCTGTATCTTTTTTTCTAGATGAAATTCCGGTTTCGACTTGAACTCATTCTTTTCGGGATCGTTGAAGCTTCGAAATGCCGCTTGGTTCATCCAATTCGGATAATTTTTCAGTTTTTGGCAGATTTTTAAAGTTTTCTCATCGATTTTTGCAAATTTTTTAAGGCATACCCCTTTCCATTTTTTTCGCCGATTTTCAAAGTGCCCTCATTTATACAAAAATTAAGTTATCGGAATGAACCAAACGCCATTCTCCAAGTTTAGTGAGAGCGTTTAAGTACGAAAAAGAAATTTTGGAATCAGTCGAACCGAAGTAAAGTGATGTGCACTTGAAATTTCGTGATTTCGAGATTTCTGAGAATGGGGCTAAAACTGAAGAAAAATGTTTTTGATGAAAATTCATGAAAATTTAGATTTTTTGAGAAAACTATTGGTAGATTCATGTTCAGGGGGACAAAGTACATCGGTATAGGGCCTGAAAAAAAATTAAAAATATTTTCTTTCGAATTTTGGTCAAAATTGAATCGGTTCATTGAAATGACTGTAATTTATTTTCTAGATAGGATTTTGGGTTCTCAATGTGCTCATTCTCTTCGAGATCGTTCAAGCTTCAAAATGCCACTTCGTTCATACAATTCGGATAATTTTTTGAATTATGGCAGATTTTTAAAGTTCGACCATCGATTTTTGCAAATTTTTTAAGACATACCCCTTTCCATTTTTTTCGGTGATTTTCAAAGCGCTCTCATTTTTACAAAAATCAAGTTATCGGAATGAACCAAACGCTATTCTCTAAGTTTAGTGACAGCCTTTTGGCACGAAATTTTTTTTTTAATCGGTCAAATTGGAGTAAAGTTATGAGCGCTTCAAATTTCGTTATTATGAGATTTTTGAAAATAGGGCCAAAATTAAGCAAAAAAATTGATTTTTATTTTTATCGTCTTTAAACGTTATTTCAATGGGAAATACACCGCTGATTGCGAATCACGCAGCGTTTTTGTCGAAAAAAAATGAGAAAAAGCAAGGAAAAATTATAAAAAAAATATTTCAATACACCGTGTTCTTTTTGATATCCCTTTTTTTCAGAAATGATTCTACCCATCGATCCAAAATGTATGGAATAGCTGAATTTTTTTTCAGGATTTCAGAGGAGTCCCCAAAAGAAAAAGTTGTTCGTATTGATGGGTAGAACCACCTCTTTAAAAAAGGCACATCAAAAGGAACACTATGTTTATGGTGTGCGAGATCTAGTTTGGCCTTAGATCGTTATAAATCTATCGCAAGTGTATAATAAATTTTCTTACATACGGTATCACTAAAATGACAAATTTGATGGAAAAATTAAAAAAAGTCACTTTCAAGTTTGTCTTGTTCCGCAAAAAGTTGTTTCGCAGTTTTCACAAAAGTTTTTAAATTGGTAGGGACATGTCACTATTTTGTCACTATTTAAACGAAAAAGTCACTATTATGTCACTATTTCTGCGAAAGTAAGTCACTATTCGACTATTTTTGACCCTCTGAAGCACTGGCAACCCTTGGCTGTACCCAGGTACATCCAAGATGTATCTAGAAAAAGTTGCTGCTGCAGTGTCCCCCAATTTTTCATTACCAATCTAACATTGGTAATAAAATACAGCTGAAAAATACTAATAAAAGAACGCGTATCTGAGCAGATCTGCTTGACAACTGCGTTTAAGAACGCACCCAGAATGGTAACTCCCGAACTGCCCTTTAATAAGGATATTGAAATGTTTTTATTTTATAGAGATGTCATACGGTACTATTTCCCTTTTCTTACATGCGAATTTCAATTTTTTTCAATCGTTGATAAACATTTTTGTTCTCGCTTAATGACATTCGTGGCATTTTATTTGACATTGGCAGGTGGCGACGCGTAGCTGGAGCCCCGAGCAGGGTAAAACTCGAGATATGAACAAACTTTGCAATCACAAGAGGAAATTATATTTGAGCACCGGGGCGGCGAGTCCGGTTGCGTCTTTGACGCCGAATCTCTCGGTATCGTCGTACGAATCTGTAAATCCGATGTTAACGATGGACGTTGGTTCGCCGTCGCCCAATTCGTCGGACTCGATGGAGCAACAATTGAGAAAACAAGGCAAGATAACTAATTTTGTATTTCATCGATTCGTAACGAAAATGATGATTATTGTAAATGGTAAATTTCTGAATTGTTGAAATTTCAACGTTGATTTGGAATCTCATTGTAATAACGTCGAAATGATTGATTCACAGATGGTATGAGCAAGAAAAAGAAGAGAAAATTGGCAGTCGCGGGTAATTTTTATTCCGGCGTCTCAACATTGCAACTGTCCACGAGGCCCATTGACGCTTCTGCATCCGAATCGATGCAATTTCCACTGATCTCCAAAAATTCACAGGTCTCGCCATTTTAATAAACTCGTCGATGGAAATCTCGCAATCAATGTGCATTTATGCGCATATCGGGGTGACCACTCGACTTGGGAATCTGATGAACCCAAAATTGTCATGCCATTTTTCGAAATTTTTATCCAAAATCTGACAAAACCTTGAAATTTTATACCGTAATTTATCAAAGGTTTTTTTGTATCATTCAAAAAAAGATATCGTTAGTTTGTAATAACATCACAATATTATTAGAGTCGCGATGTAGAAAAATACGAATTGTAATTCAACAAGATAATAATGGTAAAAAGAATCAGCGTATTTTTCGTCTCTTTATCTCAACCATCTTCCTCGATGTCAGACAAAAATCGAAGATTTTGCTCTTGAAAATGTGAAAAATTCATGGAATTTGGAACTCCACATGTAGTGACCACCCGGACATATGTTTTTACTCGGATAAATCAAAATAATTCGTATTGTTTATAATTTCTTTCTCCCCTGAATTGCAGACCTGGCCCATCGGTATCGCTTCCTCGGCGATTCAGCGAACAAATCGAGAAACCCATCATCGTCCGATCGACGCTTGTGACACTGTAAACTTGGATTCTGGAATATGCGGTTTTGTAAATTCACAACAGACGATGAATCAGCAAAATATGGTTAATACGCTGAATCCGTTGATGATGAATCAGCGTGGTCCGCATCGTGTAAACAACACGAGCGAGCAATCTCAGCAAGAAAATTTCCAACAGCAGCACATGCAGATGCTTCATCGTCAACAGCAGAATGTAATATCAAATCAGCAGCGTTACGTCGGTAAATTGGATCAACAGCCTCTGCACATTGTGCAATCGCAGCAGCATATTCATCATCAACAAAAGATTCGCGCCCAGCAGAGTATCGATAAAAAAAATGTGTCCAACCAAAACGCGTCGATGAACGATACGACCGAATCGTTGCAGCAGGATTGCGGGATTCAGCAAAATGACGAAAATTTTCTCAATCACACGGATTTGCGACAATTGTCGCAGCGTCAGTCTCACAGGCACAATTCACAAACGGACCAACTCTACGAGACACAGCTTTATTATAATCAAACGTCGAACAAGCGTAACGCCGAAGGCACGATTCATCGGATCAACGTTCAAGTTGGATCGACCATTGATCCGAACGAGAATAATTTCAACGGCAAAGACAAGATTCAGCATCAAACTCTGATGACTCAGTGTCATCAGATCGTACAAAATCGCGAGAATTTATTGCCGGATAATGTTAACAAAGAGGCACCGAGAAATTATCAGCAGGAACAATTGATATTGGGAAAGAGGCAAAATTGTATGGATCGCGGCAATGTCGAACGTAAGCTGGCTGTGCATCAACAAATGGAAATTTTGTCCCAGGTGGGAAATACATCGAACGAGAGCCGTAATTTCGACGGTGGACAGCCGGAAATAAATATTCGCGTCACACCGGTATGGCAGCAACAACAGCAAAACAAGCAGATCAAGAGCAACGGTGCGATCGCTTATAAAAATTCTGCCGGTGGTATGACTCTGTCGATTTCGGAAGAGCAATGCAACAATAGCGTTGATCGTGTGCCACCGTTGCATCATCATATTCCACAGGTTTTTACGTGGACCGAGGAATTGTCAAAGAAGAAGCCAAAATCTGCAAAAACGACGAACAAGAAATTACGTCAACATCACAATCTTCTCGGTGATACGCGAAATGTCGTGAGCGCTCTTCACGAACAGCCGAGTCCAAATTCGAGTGAAAAATTCGACGAAGTTAAAACCCGCGTGGACAGTCACATTGGCTCGACCGTCTGTAACGATGGTAATAGTCCGTCGTTTCTCGAGGATCCAAGTGGATATCTTGCTCGACAAACTGCCCTGTTGAACAGTACGATATCGCGACAAACGGGTGTCAGTAGTTCGCGCATTACCAATCCCGATTTTACCAATAATACGGTGAGAATCGAGTCGATCAATGGCATCGCTGATCCACGCGGTAATATCGGAATTTACGGTCACCAGGAAAAAACATTGTCGCCCGATTCCGTAAATAATCACGCGATATCACCGATACTCGTGCACAGTAGCGTTGCTTCGAGCGGCGCGAACGGAACGGGTGGTGTCGTCAATTCCGAAAATGGATATTTTTACATCGAATCGAGCTGTGTCAGCCAACCGGATACTCAGTCTTCCTACGCGGAGGATCAGTATGGTCAGGGTGACGATCGAGAAACTTACTGCCGTGCCGAACAAACCGACGATCCGGCGGTCACATCGTCGACGTTTGCCGAAAGATTCACGTACAATGAGAATCAACGTCAGATTGATCCTCGGCCGATTCAGGGTGGCACAGTGAGCACGAGTTACGGCTCACCTCACGGTAGTAGTAGCGGAAGTCTCGCGAATTCGGAAAATTCACCGATCTCGAATTCGGTCCTTTCGCAACCGGCGACACCGCGAAATTCATCCGAGCCATCGACACCGCAGAGTTCTTATTCACAACCGGCAACACCGTATTCACAATCGACCTCGGCGACGTCCCTTCCTACTCCACCACCCCTCGAGTCACCGAGTTTTCCGAATCTCGCTCCAATAGCGTTCGGCACTTGGAGCAAGGCCAACGGTGGTGGTCAACAGGATCAAAGACTCGCCCCGGATTCCAATCGTTATCCAATGACGACCACTGTTTCGAGCAGCATTTCACCGAGTCCATCGTCACCTCCGCCAGCATCTCCAATCTCACAGACTCGTGTCTCAATCGCATTAGCCGATAACAACGTGCCTTCCCATCATCAAACGATTCGTTCAAATGCCCATTCGTCGCAAGCAACGTTGGACTCTTATCAGCATCAGCATTATCAGCATCATCACAATCATCGCTCGACGGAAGCGACGATCAACGCTAATCAGCGTGATCCGATCATTCAACGTGGTACTGACCCGTCAAACGCCGTTGTCACCACAATGGCTAGCGGCCATACATTCAGCAGTAACACAATTACATCGGTTTTAGCCGGTAAAGCAAACACGGCAACTGTCTCGATAAACACACCGTCGGCACTGTCCAATCCGATGATATCGAATTTACCTAGTCACGTTAAAATATCACGACAATATCGACAACATCACGCGTCAACAGCGACGGCCTCAACCGCAACTACCACGACTTCCAGCGCTAATTATCCGGGGGACGTGATATTGCCGACGACGGCGAGTGTCTGTGGAAATTTGGGAATCGTGGCATCCAAGTCCCCACTTGAGATGGTCCAGAGTGTAGTGAGTAGCATACAAGTGCCTCAAACGAGTAACTCTATGACGGTTCAGCATAATCAACAAATGCAGCATCACAATCAACAACATCATCAACATCATCATCATCATCATCATCACAATAATCAGCAGCAGCAACAACAACAACAACAACATCACAATCAACATCACAATCAACAATCGAATATTCAGGTCCACAATGTTCTTGCTACGTCGGCTGGCAATATTTTGAAGCACGGAAGTAGCACAGCAGCTGCAGCCGCCGCGGCAGCCGCGGCCGCCGCTTCATTTCCACCGGGTCATATTCTAGTTTCGAGCGGTGGTCAGCTTATAATGGCCAGTACCGGGGGTTCGAGTATCGGTAATGTGATGCCACCGCCTCAAACACCAACGAAAATCATGCAAAATGGTAATTCAATGCCACCATTGTCGGTCTCGCCAATGGTCAGCAACGTGACCGGTGGGATGAGCCAAGTAATGCCACCGGTCGGTGTTGCCCAACAAATGATCGGTCAACCGACCGTTCTCGTCAATACCATACAAGCCCCTGTTCTCATTCAACCTGGTGTCATCACGATGGACGGTATCGGGCACAATGTTCAAATACCCCATCTCACTGTTGCGACTGGTAACGTTTTGCAAAATGCGCAATCGATGCTCGACGCTAATCAGCAGGATGTCAATCGTAATCTCGGTGGTACGACGAATCAGAGTATCGTCGGTAACAGACAAACGAGCGGTTGTTTACTATCACCGGCAGAAGCAACGATCACCAAAAAGAAAGTTTACAAGAAGCGTAAAAATAATTCACAGACTGTCGCGTCGATGCTACAGATTGCATCGTCACAGCAAAATTCCACCACTGGTATGCTCGTTCAGTCACAGTCGAATTTCACGCAGCAAAATTTTCAACCGCCCAACATCTCCGGTCCGATGCTTCAAGCATTGACCATTGTTCCCGGTAAAGCCGGTGCTCCGGCTCAACTCGTGATGAACAGTCAACCGGGTGGCGGTCAAACCGCCCAATTCAACACCCAACAGATCATCACCAATGCACAACCATCGCAGCAGATTAATTTGTTGCAACCCGTCAATCTGTTGAACGGAACGACCGGAATGGTGCAAAATTTTCCAACTATACAGCAATTCATCGTACCGGGTCTCGGTAGCATGGTCATGTCGGCCGATGGTACAGCGACCTTGTTACAGGATACCGGTAATATGGGAATGCAGTTGCAGATACAAAATGTCAATGGACAAAATGTTTTGACTCCGGTGCAAAGCCACAGCGCTGGTATATTCAGTCCCGGACAGGGAATATTGACGACCGGACCTGCTGGTATGGTCATACGTGCGCCACAAACCGCCGGTGGCAAGATTATTCAGCAACACGCGACTGGTGCACAATTTTTATCGCCCAACAACGGTGGACAATTTCTCGTTAATAGCTCGACGTCGTTTGGCAATCAATTGAGTCCGATCGTCGCGAGTGTCAATCCTAATCAACAAATTACGTTCAATACGTCGCAGGTACATCGTCCTAATCAAGGTATTCAGGCGCAGCAAGAATTCATACAGATGAACGGACAAACGTTGATGGTACCTTGCGCGACTTCGCAAAATATTGCCGTGTCATCAGCGGCCAATCAACAAAATACAACATTCGTGCAACAAAATACAACGATCGTGCAACAACAGACCACGATGGTGTCCAATAGTCAGTTGTCCGGTTTTCAAACTTCCCCCGCACCCGTTAATAATAATAATAATAATAATAATAATAATAATACGAATAATACTAATACTAATAATAATACTAATAGTAATAATAATAATGGAACGAGAATGGAGAGATCGCCCACTGTGAATCTCGATATCAACCAATCGTACGTCGTGAATTCTGGAATTTCGAGCAAGGGTAAAAATTATCGGCAGAATGGCGATTCCGAAATTATTCATCAGCAGTCTCAGCAGAGACCTCAAACGAAGTCTCTGAATAATCATTATCAGCAACAACAACAACAGCAGCAGCAACAGCAACAACAACAACAGCAACAACAACATCGTCACAATCATTATCATCATCATCACCATCATCATCATCATCATCAGGATCAAACGCATGAAAATGGCAATCAGCAACAACAGCACATACCGAGCAGTACAAGCGGAGGCGGGAAAAATCCTCGACTACCCGCATTGGTTGCCGAAAAAATCCAAGATGAACAAAACGATGATTCTTACAATCAATCGTCGATGATAAGGAATTCAGTTTCAACCCAGACCGCAGCGGCTGTCGCAGCAGCCGCTGCAGCTGCCGCGACGAATCAAACGAACAAATCAAAGAGGCAGCGAGGCGGATCACCGCCGGATACGACTACTCACAGTCCTGGTAACAGTCAACGCTCCAACAGTCCCGCGGTTGACACAACGACCCACGGATCGGCATCTCCGGCACTGCAAATAACGTCGAATCGACATTCGTCATCGTCCTCGAACTCTTCCTCCTCCACGGTAACTTGACCAATTGTTATTATACCTTCGTTATTCAATATTGCTATTTTCGATCAGTCTCGTTGCTGGCAAAATCACTCATTTTTCTGGATCTACAGAGTCGTGGATTGTGAAATTTTTTTAAGGGGAAAAACCATTGCTCAAAAATAGTCAATTTTTGAAAATTTTTCTCAATGCCAATTTTTTTATTCAAGCAGATTTCAAAAAAACTAATTATCAACAAATTTTTTATTTTTAAATCGGTTTTTCAATTAAATTCTTAAGTTTAAACTTATGGTTTTATTTTTTCATCCCAAGCTCGATCTAGAAAACTGCTCGAATCTCTATTGAAGATAACGCTGCAAAGTTTCGATTTTTCGGATCTCTGGTGACCTCAACTGGTTCCAAAAATCAATTTTTGCCATTTCGTCATGTTAAGGGGTTATACGCAGTCAGCATGTCGAAAAAACCGGTTTTTCAAGAATTTATTCTGGAAAGACATTTTAATTTATTAACGTAAAAATTTATATACATATTTTTGTAACTTTTAACCCAATTTTGAAATTTTTCTTTAAAAAAAAAAATGATTCTTGAAGCCGCCGTAGCCGATCTCCGGGAGGTCCTCTAAAAAAGGCGTCTCGCGGTGAGCACGATATCTCTGGATTGGATCATCCGAAATAAAAAAATAAAAAATATTTCGTTGATACAAGGTATAGTTTAGTATCTGATCGAAGGAATAAGCAAAATATTTATTTTTAACAAAATGGAGGCTGATCAAACGAAAAATTTCGATTTTTGATGAACATTTTTGCCTCAAATTGTTTATAAAATGGAAAATATTTAAAAATCTTCGATTAATTACTAAAAAATATATATATATAAAGCTTGTATAAAAATTTGAGACTGATCGGTTATGCCGTTTCGGGGAAATCTTGCTCGCCGACTTTAAAAGCACAGTTTTGAGAAAAACGCGTTCAAAGTTTTAACAGCGCTTTACACATCGTAATTATGGGTTTACAAATGTGCCTGTAACTTCGAAAACATTTGGCAGATGAACATCAAATTTTTTGTGTATATACTTAAATATTTATATGTTATATTACACGACCGAAAAGAAATTACAAAAAAAAATCAATTTTTTGAAAATGAGTATAACCCCTTAAGCGGGAAAACAAATGTGAAAAAATTGTCATTCATTGTTATTCAAGCAGGTTTTTAAAGAAAAGTAATTATAGACATTTTATTAATAGGCTCCGTACAGACTTAGCCCCTGTGATTACAAAAATTAAATTTTAACAAATTGAAAAGCAGTTAATAAGTTTTCGGGTATTCGCTGGGACAAGATCGAAAAAAGTCATTTTGGAAAAAACACGTTTGAATCAGCGTCACCCTACCAGAGATGGGCAATCGAAAGTAATCGATTACGTCCGATTACGGATTACAGATTACAAATGTAATCCGTAATCCAATCAGTCGGATTACAGATTACAAATGTAATGCGTAATCCAATTATTCGGATTACAGATTACAAATGTAATCCATAATCCAATTATTCGGATTACAGATTATAAATGTAATCCGCAATCCAATAAGTCGGATTACAAATGTAATCCGTCATCCAGTTTGGTTACAATCTCCACGGGGAACCTGTTAAATTCTGCTCTACAAGGATTGAGGATGGTTTTTTGAAAAAAAAAAAATTTTTTCCATCCTTGCCATGAATTTGAAAAACAGGGAAAAAGAGACTATTTATGGTTCTTGCTATGGCTCTACCCTAAACATTAGTCGTTTTGCCAATATTTTTAATCTCGCCGTTGATTTTATGACAAACTATAAATAGCCGTTTTTCTTCTGTTTTTTCAAATTCATGGCAAGGATGGAAAGAATTTAAAAAAAAACATCGTCAATCCTTGTAGAGCATTAATTTAACAGGTTCGCGGTGGAGATTGTAGCCCAACTGGATGACGGATTACATTTGTAATTTGTTATCCGACTCATTGGATTACGAATTACATTTATAATCTGTAATCCGAATAATTGGATTACGGATTACATTTGTAATTTGTAATCCGACTTATTGGATTACGGATTACATTTATAATCTGTAATCTGAATAATTGGATTACGGATTACATTTGTAATCTGGAATTCGAATAATTGGATTACGGATTACATTTGTAATTTGTAATTTGTAATCCGGGATTACGATTACGCCCATCTCTGCACGTTACCGACTCTCACTGAAACGACGGTAGCTCGGGCAATTTTCAGAATTAAAAACGACGAAAATAAGAATATTTGTTCTTATTTTAAAAAAATACTAATATTTGTTTGTTTTTTTCGCGCAACATATAGCCCATGGTTCATTGTATAACGAGCAGCGAGCCCGACTCGGCCGATGTTCAAGCAATGACCGAGACCGATTGGAGAATGCAGATTGCGACAACGAGGGAGATACTGACGCCGGCTGGTCAACCGGACGGTCAGCTCGATGGTCAAACATACGTCGAGTCTACCGTTACGACAGGGATCCAGGTTGGTAACTCGATTATGAAGGCCTGCGGCAGAGAAATCCTAATAGACACGCAACAACGAGCCGATACGACACACCCAGAATACACAAACCCTGACTCCCGGCAGGGCCACATGGACACCTCATCATCACCAAATCATTCAATATATTCAGACACAATGGAATATACGACGTCGGGGGAGCGTCGAAACGTCGATAAATCATTGATCGATATCGCGATCGTCGCACCTCGTCGTACTCCTTCTCCGTACGAGCAGGAGTACGACGATGGGAATTCGCAATTATCACAGGACGATAAATACGAAACGATCAATTACGGTCGCGCTAAAAAGCATCGTGACAATCTGTTGCTCGAACGTGAGGATTATTCAACGATGTCACCCGGTGATTCGTTCAAAAGTGACGATTATCATCGACGATTATTATCGTCGATCGCACCGTGCAACGTTAACGATAACGCCAATCGTGACAATGATCATCGCAATGACGATATCAACGTTAACGAATATTTATCTATGATCGATGATCGTTCGAGCGACGATCGACAGAGCGATGGTAAAATTTTCGATTCCTCGATAACTTCGTATACGCATAATAAAACTCCGAGCTTTGATATCGCGATGATACCGCAAATTTTGCCATCGTCGTCGTCATTGATCTATCCGCATCTGTATCATTGCGACAACGAATCGCGCGATGATCGACGTATTTCCGCGAATCATCAATGGCAATATATCAATGGTGATTCGTACGAGGATCTCAAATCGGAAAATTGCGAGCACGATAACGAAAAATCTTGGCCCGTGTTGTAAAATTACGTTCAAAAATCGAATTTTGTTTTCAGTATCGTTCACGCCTTTTTCGCACATTCGGACTCTACGAATCCTCAATGGGAATCTCGGAAGACGTCGAACGATTTTTTTTCCTTTCAAAGGATGAATTTGAAGAAAATGAATTTTTCTTCGCCGCACTCGAAAGATACAAACTTCAATATCATGCTATAAACGCGTTCGCCATCGCGCTCGATCGATCATTGTACATTTTTTTTCAATGTTTTTTATCTCCAATCGCGGCTTTTATTACAGCAGAGCTTTTTTTTAATTGAATCAACGAATTCGTACTCGAAGAATATTATTAGGTTTGTAATTAGTTTGTATTTAACAATAATTCTTACAGCCTCTCTCCATAGGAGAATCGAATAATCGTCTCTAGAATTTATTATTTAAAACGTACATTGTCACGATATTATATCACAGACTCTTCTTAAATCGAAGAAATATGTGTTACTTGTATGAGTTTACATACGATAATGTATGTATGCACATATACATATATATATATATTGGCATTTTTTTAAAAATGTTTAAAATAAATTCATGCTCAAGTGAATAAATTATCGTTGCGGTTTCGATTCATTAAAGTTTTGTTTCCTCAAGCCATCGAAGAGCATGTGAATTTGGGATTTTGTCTTTGAGCTCGTTGAATATTGGAATATCTCATCGATCATTGCATGTCGTGTTTCAAATCAAATGGTCATATTTTACTTGCTCCGATTACGACGATCATTCTATTACTTCGAGTATATTATTATTATTATTATTACATTTATCGTACATCATATAATAAATAAATAATAATAATAAATATATTACAATATATTATTATATTTATTACATATAATAGACTCTCAAAATATTTTTTTTACTTCGTCTAATATATACTCAGTCAAAAAATTAAAGGAACAGTAAAATTTTCGAGATTTTTCTGCGATTTCCCAAAGGCTGTAACTTTGTTAATTTTGGTCGTAAAATTTTTTCAAAAAAAGCATTTTGAAGGTTGAATCTTCTACTTTTGGAATCTTAAGTCAAAACATTTTTATGGGCAATCGAAAGAAATATCACGGTAAAAATTTTCTTGAATTTTTTTTTTCGAAACAGCTGAATTC
The DNA here is from genome assembly GCA_946863875.1 of Alloplasta piceator. NCBI lineage: Eukaryota > Metazoa > Arthropoda > Insecta > Hymenoptera > Ichneumonidae > Alloplasta > Alloplasta piceator. The sequence goes on from OX333072.1 coordinate 568,171, forward strand.
TTTGACTTTAATTTCCTTTTTTTATTTTTGTTCTACGACCATTTTTCGCTGAGATATCGGCGATTGAACAAAAATTCGTCTTTTTTTTTAAATCTTCGATATCTCAGGAACTAATGATCGTACAGCGAGTAAACGATGGGTTTCGGAAACTTGAATCTATCTTCTATAAGTGCCTGTTATTGTCATAAATGAAAAAAATTGTTTCCATGCTTAATTTTGACTCGAAAAAGTTCGAAAAATTAGCTTTTTTTTTCTCGTTTTAGAAAATATTAATATTTATAATATTTTTTAAGAAAAAATATTATAATTTAATATTTTTTAGAAAAATGAAGGAATACGTTTATTGATCCTTAACGACCAATTAATTAATGGTGTTAAAAATGAATTAGAAAGTTTTTCTTTTTTTTTCTCTCAAATTTGCATTTAATGAGCGTGAAAACTAAAAAAAATCCACATTTCGAAAAAAAAAATTTTTTTTTTTTCAAAATTTTTAAATTTGAATAAAAAAATTATTTAGCATTTTTTTCAAAATTTTATTTCGATATTTATTAAATATTGAATGCAAAATTGTGAAAAAAATGCCAATATAATTTTTTTTTCAAATTGAAAAAAATTTTTTTTTTCGAAATTTTGATTTTTTCTAGCTTTCCCCGCTCATTAAATGCAAATTTAACCGGGAAAAAGAGAAAACTTTTTTTCAAAAATTTTTAACAACATTAATTGGTCATTAAGGATCAATAAACGCGTTACTTTAATGTTTCTAAAAGTTTGATGACTCGGTCACAAAAAACGGTTCGACCGATTATTTTGAAAATTGGCATGGTTTTTAGGTATGTACCGAGTTAAAAAAGGACCTTAAAACATTGGTATTTTTCGCAATATCTGCAAAGTTGTAGATTTTCTAAAACAAGAAAAAGAAACTAATTTTTTGCACTTTTTCAAGTCAAAATTAAGCATGGAAACAATTTTTTTTCGCTTATGACAATAACAGGCACTTATAGAGGGTAGATTCAAGTTTCCGAAACCCACCCTTTACTCGCTGCACGATCATTAGTTCCAGAGATATCGAAGATTTTTTAAAAAAGACGAATTTTTGTTCAATCGCCGATATCTCAGCGAAAAATGGTCGTAAAACAAAAATAAAAAAAGCAAATTGAAGCCAAAGAATTCAGCTGAACGATTCATAGATTGGCTAAGTTCGGAAAAAATTTTTGGAGCCCATCCACTGTTTTGAAAAAAAGCAAAAATTTCGAGAAAATTTTTACCGTGATATTTCTTTCGACTGCGTCGAGGGTGATGCCCATAACAAAAATTTGACTTAAGATTCCAAAAGTAGAAGATTCAACCTTCAAAATAATTTTTTTGAAAATTTTTTACGACCAAAATTAACAAAGTTACAGTCTTTGGAAAATCGTTGAAAAATCTCGAAAATTTTGCTGTTCCTTCAATTTTTTGACTGAGTGTATAATATACATAAATAATAAATAACAAATATATTATTGACCGGCAGCTGATTATGATAATAACGATAATTCATCGCGTTGAATATTTATTTATGAAATTTCTCATAATCATTGATTACAGACACAAAAAAACACACGTACACATAAAGAAACAATCACAAGTATATATGACCATGTATATGTGCAAATATCCCGTATATTGACGATATGATGCAAAAAAACGGGGAAAAGAAAAATAGCATGCGACTGTCGTAGAATTGTGTGTGAGATGATCGAGTTGTCTTTAACGCAGATCTATGCTTCGGAGACGTCAAAGCAAACGGATGGTGTGATGAGCACGGTGATGTGCGATGGCCGGGGAATCAAGCGAAAGCTCTCCTCCATACACGACATGCACTCGATTCTGCATGAAGACCAGGATGGTCAGTATTTTGTTTTGTTTTTTCGTAACTTATCGAATATCTTGTACAAATCACACACGTTTCTCATTCTTGTTTAGCGCTGCTTGTTGAATTACTAATTATGTTGGATCCGCTGGATCATTGTCATTGAAAAAGATCGATTGCCGATGGAATTTCATGATTCTCGATAGATCTCTGGAATCTGTCAGACTCGAAAGTATTCCACGAGCTTTGACCATCTTTTTCAAAGGGGATCCTATGTTATTTTTTATGCCAGTAACTCTTGATAATACGTAATAATAACTTTTGGGTCGTGCACGTTGGTTGTGTGTTTATTGTTTTTTTTTTAATTGCCATGCATGAGGGAAAGCTTTGGATTATTTATATGAATAATAAAAAAAGTATGTTTATTCACTGTAATTAGCTTTGCTACATTGTCGTGAGACAAACTGAGAGAAGGAGCAATGAAATCACTATTTTATCTGTGATAAAACTCAATTTTCATCTCATATCTGTAGATATCGATGGCTCGAAGCTAAAGGGATTTTAAATTTTGTTTCTGTATTCTGTAAGACTCGGGCAAACTTCCTGTGGAATTAATTGGCCATCGATATATATACAAAAACGCACATACATACACACCGATCAACTTCATAAAAAATATATTGAAAATCCGACATGCTCGTATCCACGGAGATGTTTTTTCAGTCAAATGAGGAGATGACGGTGATGGTTGACATCGACTTGGGATTCATCCGTATTACAAGAAATTTCAGTAGGCATAATGCACAAAAATCATCGCAGCTTCATTCTCATGTATTGGCACATCGGTATAAAAAAAAATAGAAAACAAAAAACATCATCTACAATCATGTTCGACACTTGTTGAGTGAATGATATGCCACCACCGCTACCTGCTACCACTACTACCACAACTGACACTGCAACTACCCGCTACTACAAGAGCACATGATAAAGGAATCAAAGTGAATGATGTAATATTTTGTCGGAGGGAATGAGAATCTGGGAACGAGAGCGGCTCCTCTTCTTTGAGAGAAAAATGATGATGATGATGATGATGATGATGATGATGATGAGAGAGAGCAGGAAGTTAAGAGGTTGCTTATTGTCTATTTGGCTTATCAGTATCCGGCGTGGTGGATGGGAAAGAAGATTGTCCGAGCGATTGGAAGCTCGAGGTTGGTCAGCTTGTTTGGGGATCGGCGCTAGGAAGTTCCGCCTGGCCGGGCAAAGTTGAGACGGTTGGTCCACCGGGAAGTTTGACCGTTGGTGTACGTTGGTACGGTGCCGGTGCCGCGAGTGGCTTGACCAATGTTCAAATCAAAACCCTCAAGTCACTGTCCGATGGCCTCGAGGCTCATCATCGTGCCCGAAAACGAGTTAGGAAGTGAGTATCGCCACATCTCGCTCGGTCATGAAAAAAAAAAAAAAAATTAACACGGTAACGGAACTTGTCCCTGGCTAGTTCGTCCCGACGGTTTTATCCTGGGAGAATCGATGCCCGATATAATTCATTCTTGATACGCTGCAAAATTGGAAATTTGGCGGGGTTTTGATTTTGAAAAAATAAAAAAAAACTCAAACCCCTATTTTTGGGGTCAAATTGTCACTGAGATCCGTCGAATGCCAGGATAAATTGTTCCGGGACGAGTTGTCGAGGACCTGTTGTCATGGAACCATAAAACACACTGTTAAATTTTGCATTAACAATTGTTTATGCAAACTGTGATATTTTTCATATCCTCAGCTGTATGTGTGTAATTACGTATATATTATGTAGTCGTAGAAGCGAATTATGATTTCATAGATGTGTCAGCACACTGTGTGTACTATTTGTTCGAGAGAAAATTTTTTTTTTTCAATTTTTGAACATTGATCACCCACGATTTAATTGAATTTTTGTTTTGCTTTTGTAGAAGTCGCAAGTTGAACATGCAATTGGAAAATGCGATACAAGAGGCAATGACGGAACTCGATAGATACAGCGAGAAACCAGCGTCCGGACGACGTCGTTGTATCGCGAACAAAAATAGCAGAAAAATAGAGAAAAAAGGAAACTCGAGGATCCTTGGAAAATCAACGATAACGAGCAGTGGCACTGTCGCATCTTTGAGAAATCGAAGCGGCGACGGATGATACGATTTTCATCGTAACGAGAGTGCTTTACTCATGAGCAATGACGATACGACGGTGGTTGGCAATTGTTCAAAAATATTGTATAAATTTTTATTGCCAGAGAGAAACGGGGAGAGTCGATGGTAGCGCGCGTCGTATCAAGCTGTTTTTTCCGATGGAAACGCGCCTCTTGCACTGATTCGCGGTAACGTGATATTTCGAAAGATTCACGGATCATTCTGTTCGGGGTTTACCTATTTTTAATTTTTTGTTCGGAAAGAAAAGCAATAGATTTTTATTCTCATCGAACCTGAAAATTTCACGATACTTTAATCAAAACGCAAATGCGAAAGATTCGAGGCGAACTATGAGCAAATAGAATACGAAAATTGTAATTGTGCGGTGAAAATTTTTATCGTCCAATCATTATTCAGTTATCGATAAGCAAAAAACAAATGACGGAGATGAATCGCGAAAACGTTTGGCAGAATAAAAAAAATCTCGAGGCTCAGGATTTTCACGATTGTTGTTGAGATGGTGGCAATATTAAGGCAGTCATTGTCATTTTTCGATTTTTTTTTCTCATTCGACAAATATTGTAGTTCCAATTCGTGCGAGAAAAGATTTTTCGATTTTTTTTGATCCGTCAAATGGGATGACTGTCTTAATTTGAAAAACCGTCTCGATAGACGTTTTTCCAACATCCGATGGCAGTCCGTGATGCCTCGTACCTTATCTCCATTGTGATTAGCAGCAAGGAATTTCGCATGACCTCGGACAACCTTCGAAACGATTAGCAAAATGTGTCGCGAATAGGCGGAAACAGAGTGACGGAAAACAGAGAGGCCTAACGGTGAGGATGCGCGTCGTTAAATGTTTTTCAATCAACACGATCCTCGTGTGGATGCTGTATAAAAGTATTTGGCAAAGATTAGAGGAAATAATTTGATGAAAAAAAATAGATTCTGGCTGCGCGTGACCAGTACTATATAATATATGCATATGTTGTAACGTTGTACAATATGTAAAAGGATTATCCAAATCAAGTGAACAGAGGAGATGCGCGAGAGAGATCGCAACCGCCGTCGCAATTTTGTGACGGGTATATTTGACCCAACCCGGAACTTCCAACAATAGCAAAGACATTTATAAGAAACGGCGACGTTTGTGTACATGGAATTATACAAATTTAGAACGATAAACGAGTGAAGAAAAAGCATACTGTTAGGCTAATATTGATGTTTTCCAATCTCTGTATCTCATCATATTACTATATAAAACACCGAGTATATATACGTATAGGCCTACGGCGTATAATATATGAAACCGCAGAGCTCGGCAATTGAGGGCGGTTGCTGTAGGATGATTTGCAATCAATGAAGACTCGAAAAAAAACCAAATCTCTCCCCTGACTATTCACTTTAAAAACTTTTCATTCTAATTGGACAGAAATATTCAGCGATTGGCGTGGAACATTTTTACAGAAATTTGGGGATATCAGAGACTTTATTTCAAAAGAGAGTCTTTGTGTTTTTCGAACTTCCAATGGCAACCCAACTTTGAGTCTCAGTTTTCCACTTGGATTCGTTCGAGTTAACAATAATTTGGGAAAATCTCTCCGCGATAGTAATATATTTACTATAATAGACGGATAAACGCACGTACACAGAGACACGGAACACACACAGCGACCACCTCTTTATTATCTGTAATTATATATATATTTTTTTTTCAATGAAGAAGGATCATCCGGTAGTATATAAAGGTGTTTTTCATTTCATGGCGATGATGCCTTTTGGAATTTTATTCCTAATTTTATATATATCATCATCATTATCATCATCATCAAGGATGAAACTTATCATCAATCAGGAACGTAAATCAATATGCTTATACATACGTGCACAAATTTTTTAATCACTGAAAAAAAAATACGACACGCGTCGAGGCTCTTTTGAAATGGAAGAGAAAAACCATCGGATATAGTATATGACGAATGACGGACAATAAATGATAATACATAGTAGAATGTTTATAGCGATGAGCATCAAAAAGTACGATTCGTTGATCGCAAAGCGGCACACGACGGGCTATCCATCAACGAATAATGCGAAAAAAATATTTAAAAAAAAGAAAAATGTTTTCAACAATGCGAGCAACATCCAAGTGGAGTGAACAAAGAATAATCTCTCTGCTTCCCGCATAATACTATGCATAAATAAATATTTTAATATACGCGTACACGATCATAAACACGAAACAAGCATACACACACAAATCAAAAGCTAGTGAGGCCAAGATGTTTTTTTTCTTTTAGTTTTTTTAAAATAATTTTTAGTAACTATTTTTTTTTCAATGACAGAAGTTTTGTCATTATTATTGCTTATAATGTACTTATTAATTTATTCACGGCTGCGTTTAAAATCAAACACGTTGAATATACAAATGCCAGTACCGTGGGCATACATAACACGCGAATTAGGTAGCGAAAAACAACAAAATTTCCACCCACCGATGAAATTGTATTTTTTTTTTGTAATTTAAAGCAAAGCAATTTGAGATAAAAATTGAAAGTTTCATCCGTAAGGGGAAATTTGGTCTCTTAATCCATAATCCATGTACAAATTATTTTTTTTAAATCGAATTTGTGCATTTAACTCTGTAGTTATTTGAAAAGCGCGATAATGAGATTGCGAACAGAATTTTTTAGCTGAGTCTTCAGGACAGAAAAAAAAACATTGATAACATTACGTAATCCCGCAATTGCCTATTTTACACTCTTGTTTCTCGAATATTTTGAGTCGCCATCTGGAATATTGAAATGAAAAATCCGAGCAACAAAAACTTATCAAATAAGGGAATAATCGAACTTTCAAATTAAAAAAAATATATATATATATATATATTCATGTCGATGGAGGATGCGGGTAATACAATCCTGCTTAATTATTGGTGTATGCGTATATTCAACAACAATTAATAATCGCGCGTGAACGGTTTTAAACGAGCGAGACGACACGCGAAATTATATATATCAACTATCAGCGGTGAATTATAACTAAGAGATGATAATTTTATATTTACACATAGAACAAGTTGAATTTTTATGAATGTATATTATATAATGCGGTATTTGTATCATGTACGAGGAAAAAAAAACGAAAAAAAATCCCAACTCCTTTGTAGTCCATCCCCGCCTCTCCACGAAAATCTCTTCTCGCAGAACGACTTTAACCGGCTTATTATTTAGCGCATAGTCCAATATTTATAAATAAATATATATATAAATAGTATATACAGGCATATATATATAAATATATATATAAATATAGTAAATAGAAATGTTCAGAGAAGCGTATATGAAGAGAGCGAAAGAGCATAAAATGAAAGAAAGAAAACGAAAAACAAAAAATAGCGCGTATCGGTGAACGCGGTGAATTAAAAGATAACAAAAAAATTAAAATATACTATATTATACAAGTATAAAAGCTATGTGATCCGTAACTGATACTACATACTAGTAGCTTTTAGACTTGAATCTTATTTTGTAAATTTTGTTTATAAAATATTTGATTGTTCACGCATAATACTATTGTATAAGTTAATAAATCATTATTACATAAAAATTTATTTTCATAGTATTATGATATATCTTTTTTACGTTAATTTTACGTTGGTATTCTTGTGGATAATAAATGAACGGGTCCATCCGGGTCCATCCAGGAAAAACAAAATGACAGAATCGACCGCAACGTGTCATTTTTGATCCGATCAATGGCGGAAACATAAATAAAAACGGAAAATATAGATGGCCGAGGAGTTACAAGAGGTAAAAGATTTGATAATGTAAATTACATCTCTTGCCTGCGATCATAGATGAAAGAAACGAAAAAAATGGAATAAGGAAGTATATCTCTTTTGCAGAATGATTGTGCACACGTGTGGCAAATAGCAGCGACAGAGCGGTGCGAATGGGTCAAGAATCAGAAATATTGCGATTCCGATTCTATCGTACATTACACCCATTTGCTCTTTTGCACTTTTACCACCGAGTCTACCGTCCTTTTTGCAATCGGTCTTAGCGTAATTGGCCTTTGGCTGCTGTATCTCTTCCTCATTCTCGGTACAACGGCTGACAATTTGTACGTATATAATATTAGATTTTATCTTTCATATTTTATAATTTATATTTTATCTTTTATATCGAATTGTTTTATCATGTTATAATTATATAGATTTCGGCCGATTGTATCAATTATTCTGCTGGATTAACATTCGTTTTAGCTTTTGTCCATCGCTCGGTGTGATAGCAAGCGTTTTGCATCTTTCCGAAAATATCGCTGGTGTTACGATATTGGCATTTGGCAACGGTGCACCCGATATATTTACATCGTTGGTTTCCGACGATCGTGAAATGGTGATAATGTTTACAGAGCTGATTGGCGCCGGTGTATTCGTAACTGCTATAATCGCAGGCTCGGTCGCTCTCGTTTCGCCGTTTCGCGTTCCCCTCAAGTCATTCACCAGAGACTGTTGCTTTTACATAATTTCCGTATGTTGGATAAGCTATGCGAGTCACGATGAAATAATTCATCTGTGGGAAGCATTGAGTGCGTTTCTCGTCGCATTTCGTTTCCCAAGTATCGTGTACCATTCGTTTTTACATCGAATTTATGTTTTTCAGGCTTAATCGGCATTTATATATCGTTCATCCTGATCGTCGTTGCGATGCAGTTCCATGATAACAGAGAGGAAAAACGAAAAGGTGATTATTTGAGAAAGTAGGAAGAAAATCGACACCATAATAAATTTTAAATCAAATATTTAAAATCATTTGTTCAAAATTAGTTATTTTTAAATTAAATCTCTATATTTGGAGAAGTTGAAATAGTTTTTCAATCAAATAAATTTTAAGCTGAGTATTTTGGTAAAAGTGGATTGCGAAAATACTATTCGGCGTATATTGGGGTGTTTTTTCTTTTCATGCAATTAGAATGACGTTTTGTAATTTTTCAGCCTTTTGATAGGCATTAACGATGAAAATACCATGATTTAAAACTGATTTACAGTGGATGAGTCTGTTAAGATATATTTACCCCCGTTATGATAATGATTTCTTCATTTTGTAATTTTTTTTGAATATTCAATTTTTTTCGATATTTTTGAATATTCTGCATCCAGTGTTCATTCTGCCCTTCCCCCTTCCGTTATATTTTTATTCCTCGTACTGTAATTGATATTTTCTTTCCTAGGTAGAATTCCACGTTTGCGCGATCCTGAGCTTCTCAAAACTTATGTCGCTTATCAGCGGGCGAGCGATCGCCGTCATTCCGATCTTCATCCGGGCGTCGGAGCCGGCGGGCTTCCTCTTCGATCTCGCGCTTACAGTCTTCAGGCAAAACTCGGTAATTATTTATACTATACGAAGAAAAACAGAATTCCATTTTGTTGAATCTTCGCATCAGACGTAGCGATCGCTACGGAAATGGCTAGAGAAATGGGTGGAACGGAGGGAGGAGGCAATCGTTCGGGTGATAATCGCGCGACCAATGATGCCGAGGAAGCCGCTTCTTCTCATGATCAGCCGACATTGCCGCCTTCCACTCATCGACCCACCGGTCTCTTTCGTGAATTCTTGTACGATTTGAATCCGATAAACGCCCAAGATTGGCAAGCGGCTAATTTTATGATAAGAACGATTCTCGTACTGCGAGCTCCGGCTATGTTTCTTCTTCAATTGATGATTCCCGTCGTGAACGAGACAGCGGAAAAGCGAGGCTGGTCGAAACTCCTCAATTGTCTTCAACTCTTCATCACACCGATTCTCGCTCTCTTCAAATTGAACGGTGATAAAGCGATATAATATTCTTTTCTTTCTATGCCCTTTTCTTCGTTCGTTAACATTTTTTTTATTTACAACTTTTAACCGTCTTTTAAAGTTTAAAAAATTTGAATAATAACAGTGTGGCATCAAAGTGTCGGTCCCGTTCCGATTCTTCCCATCTTTTTCGTCGTCTCTCTTGCCATAGCTGTTATCGTTTTTATCAAAACGGATGTTCAATATTGTCCAAAGTATCACGACGTAAGTTTTTTAAAGTTGTGTGCCATAAATTGTTAGTTCTCCCGAAAGACTTTCCACAAACTTACTTGATTAATTTATTATTTTATAACAGTAAAAAAAATTAGTTCCACGATTTTCTATGTCTTTGATGCAAGTCCGAAAGGAGTTTATTAAATTTGTTTTTCTTAATTTTTTCAATTGTTTAGCTCACCGATTGTACGATAATTGTTATTTGTTCCTCTCGCGTTTGAATGGAATAGGCTTTTGCGTTTCTTGGATTCGCCGGTGCGATGCTCGTCGTTTATGTCGTCGCCAACGAGGTGATGGCCGTTCTCCAGTGCATCGGGTATGCCAGCCGTATATCGGAAGCCATGCTCGGTATAACGTTGCTCGCTTGGGGAAATAGCGTCGGCGGTGAGGCTTTCCTTTCCTTTTTTAAAAATAAAAAAATACATGGGGTGTTGTGAGTCAATGTCAACCGATGTTAAATGGTTTTTGAATCTGACATTCTTGTTTCAGGAGAAAAATTAATTAAAAAAAAACTGCCTGTAGAAAGTATTGGAAAAAATTGGGAGTATTTATATCCTGTATGTGATCGTAGCAAAAAATCATGAATGAAATCCGTGAGGATCGAGATCGAACATTGTTAGAGTTGACTCAGAATGCCCCATACATAAATTGTTGTGACGATTGTAACGTGTTTGTGTAAACAGATTTGATATCGAACGTTGCGATAGCGAGACGAGGTTTTCCGCGAATGGGTTATTCGGCATGTTTCGGTGGACCCTTGTTCAATACTCTCCTCGGGCTTGGATTATCATGGGCAATATCGGCGAGTCGAAACGACGATTATCGCACGAAAGTCCGCTCGAGCGACATGATGCCCGGCTGTGTTACCTTCTTACTCGCTTCACTCGTTGCTTCCGTGATATACTTGAACGCCGTTGGATTCCTCGCTCGTCGATCTTACGGATATCTTCTCTATTCCATATACAGCGCGTTCATGCTGATAAATATATTGAGCGAATGTGACTTTATACATCCTCTCGGCACCGATCACCGTAATGATTGACTGATCAAAAATGAATAAGGGGATTTAAAAAACGCCCTCGCACTTCCGCCAACGCACCGTCCGTCCGCGCACCTCTCAGTCGGTAACAGAAATGAAAAACGAAATACTTTTTCATGGATACTTCGAGAGCGAATCTTCGGAAAAGTGTAAATCATTATTCTATACATCATTAAACAAAACTTTTTACATATTTACGAGAACTTAAAACATGAAGGACAGAAATTGGATTTGCAGTTTTGTTACCGACTGCGATGGTTAAATCCTTTTAATCATCAAAAGGTATATGTATTAATTTTTTAGTACGTTGAGGTGTCGTTTGTAGCGTGGGCGAGCCCGGCGAGGAAAAACTTTGAGCGCGCGAAATTCCCGCGCTTTTCTCCGCGAGCTCTCACTATACATCGTATGTTTACATCTACGCATTTACACTGTTCCCTTATTACACTAGCACTACTAGCACTGTGTCGTGTGGGTCGTGTGTTTTATCATCATGTAAATCGCTTTAAAAGAAGAGAAATTACGACACGGCTCTTTAATATTGTTTTATTTTTTCGACCATTTGAGAATAAAAAGTGAGGTTATACGTATGATCGGTGCGCACGTCAACACGAGCCGGTTGCCGACGCATGCCGCGCGTTTATGATTTTTTATCCACCTTCACAAAACATCGTGTCAACGTTCGGTATAAGAACAGTTTCTTCCGTTTATAAACATAATATCACGTTAAAATGTCGGAACTCATATCGGCCGAACTTGCTGCAACTTGCGCGGCTCTTGGATATTGGGACGGGATTACTTATCATCTGGATTCTCATTGTTTGGGTAAGTAACATTACACTATAGTTAAGACCATCCTTTTTTCTGTCCCGATTGAAAATACACATTTTTCTAATGAAATTTTCTTATAATATCATCCACAGATGTTCTCAAGGATCTCATCAAATATTTAAAGCGCGATGACGATTCTCATACGGTACGAAAATATCTCGGTCGAGCAAAGTTGCTCGAAGTTGATCTTAAAAAAATCTTCATTCAATGTTCGGACAAGATTGAATTGTGGGATGTTCTTTTGCGGTAAGTTTTTATATGATTACAAGTAGTTAACATAAAGGTAGTTAAAGGTCGGTTTACCGCAAGATATCTTTTAATGGGGAAAGAAAAAAAAATCGATATAAATTGTTCGAAAGGTTGGAAATATTCAAACTTTAGGGTGTCGAATTGATTATCGAGTCACAATGCTATCCAGAGTATGTTGGCGGTAGTACGATGCAAGAAAAAAACCATATCGGATCCTCGTATATGCATTGTCTCAGAGTTGAAAAAAACCTTTCTCTATGACCGTGAAAATGCAATTAAAAAAATGAAATTAGTGTGATAAATAGGTGAAAAGATTGTTTTTGGCAAGTGTCGGCTTTAGGCTAAGGAAATAAGAAGTTTGAGAGAGCGAAATAAAAAGAAGAGAATTTTTTTTTCAATTTTTGTACCCACTCAAAATGGTTTTTGGCGCTTTTAAGCCTGACCCGTAAGGAATTTATCTATCGCAAATAACATTCGTATTCCCTGGGCAAAACAAATCCTCTGTGCGTTGAGTATGGATGATTCTCAGCTGAAGCGCCACAATGCCAATTGCAAGCTCAAAGCTTAGTATTATAAAAAACTCATGCGAAATGAAACATCCTGTCCAGTTTGCTCATCAATTTGACCAGTCCGGCATTGATGGTTTACAATGAAGAATTGCCATCGGAAAAAACAACAAGGAATATGTACGAACAGCTCGTTGGTTATTTGCAAGCGTACAAAGTTTCATTGGCGGACGATCGTGTATGGTCCGTGGTTGGAAAGCGCCTAAAAAACATCATGAATATGGTAACGCATCTGTCTCGTACATACCTCTATTTTTAATTGTTCGATCGGATGATTTTATTACCATTTCACCGTCATTTCTCCGAGTTAGGCTCCACTTTAAACAGCATATATTTTAATCTTGAAAATTGGAATTCCAATAAAGGATCCGTTGGAGAGGGGAGAGGATAATGAAATGGTAGTCGAGAGGATCTTGACACTGATAAGAAATGTGCTGCAAGTGCCGGCGAATGACAATGAAAAACGAGCGGATAACGATGCGACCGTCCACGATGAGGTAAATTTTTTGATTCCCGCGGCATCAGATCGACGGAATTTCATGCATTATAATCACGTTTTTTTTTCTCTTACCCTTTAACAGGTTCTCTTTGCCCTTCATACGTCGGGTCTCGTCGATATGCTCTTATTTATCACGAGCAATGCCAGCGAACAGCAGTATCACATGCAGGTTCTGGAGGTACGATTCTCTTCCGTTGATATTCCCGGGTAAACTTTTGTTATTTTGCCTATTCTTGATAATTTGCACGTTTTTGCAGATTGTAGCGCTGATGCTCGGCGAACAGTGCCCGAGTAAATTGGCGAAGGTTGGATTGGAGCGTAGCGATATCGAGAAGGAAAGAGACAATGCGATTCTGCTCGCTAATCGTGAGAAGGAGACTCACGAGAGAATGGAGAAGATGAAAAAGTACGCCGGTTCAAGGTAATGAATTTGTAATTTGTCTCGAGTGCGTAAAAAATAAATAAATATTGAATTGAAAATTTGATCTGTATTGAAGTTCGATCAATCCTCATTTGCAGACACTCGAGATTCGGTGGAACTTTCGTTGTCCAAAATATGAAAGCCATCGGGGAAAATCAGCTCATTTGTCACAAACCGTATCAGAAGATCGAGGCTCTCGAGTTTGGCAAGGACAAGGTAAGGAAATCCCTTTTACTGACGCATAATAAGTATCGGGCAGGAAATTAAATATCTTGAATAATTTAATGACGATTATTGATGACATAACTTATGATTATTTATAAGGTGACGGTGAAGAAACGAAAAATGAAAATACCAGTGATCGAATCGAAGGGGGAAAGAACATCGGCATTGAGCGTTCGTCTTTTTCTCAAAGAGTTTTGCATTGAATTTTTAAACGGCGCTTACAATCCCGTTATGAGATACGCGAGATCTTGCATAAACGGCGGAGGTGGCGATCATGCTGGAATAGCCTCAGACGGCACTTATTATCTCTGGTCGTTACGTTTTTTCATGGAGTTCAATCGCCATTACAAGTTCCAGATTAAATACGTGAGGTACGGTATATATATTTATTTTTTCACCCTCAGAGTCAAAGATATCGTCGAATTGGTGAAGATAATTTTCCTTTCAACAGCGAGACAATTTCAACCGAGACGTTTCATCTGGTTCAGAGGCAATTGGAACAGTATTACGAAATGATGATGACGGACAAAAAGAAAATTCCTCTCTGGTCGAGGAGGCTGCATCTCGCGGTAAGGGCTTATCAAGAATTGTTGCACAGTTTAGCTGCGATGGACAACTCGCGCGACGAAGACGTACGAGAATCCAGCAAAATAATTAAGAGCAACGTTTTTTACGTTCCCGAGTATCGTGAAACGATACTTGCTCAGCTTCAACGTTACGACGATGTTAAAATGTCGAGGCGAGTTATCCTTGTAATTTCTCGATTAACTTACCTCAAATTTATCTGCGATAAACTCAAAATTTTCATATAATCGCATTACAGGACGTATCTCATCGATCTCGTTACAACGGCTCATGTATTCGTCAAAATGTTGCGACAGTTTTGTAACCAAAATCGAACGGTTATCGTTGGCAAGAAGAAGACAAAAAGAGCGAAAAAAGTTGGCAAAAAAGGAAAGAGCGTTAACGTAGCGCCAAGTGCAACAACGTCGACGAAATCGTTGGATGACATGTGGGACGACGTAGCACCGGAAATATCGGCGGTAATGAAAGAAGGAACGATAACGTCCGTTGTGCCGTTCGACGCGACACTCGAGACTCCCGTTGACGAACAAAAGAACGACGCCATGAAGAAAATTCAAATATCATTGCGTAAAAGAAATTTCGAATATGCTATTGGGCTGTTGCGCTCTTCAAGGTTATTATCAAACGCGTCTAACATTCGCGGAGCGGTAGAAAAATGTGATTAAATATTGTTTTTTTTTGTAGAGAGGTATGGCCGGAGAATGATTGTTTTGGAAAATCGGACATATCAGAGGAGGAGGAATTTCTCGCTCTGAGGGAAATATTTTTCGCGAAACTCGGCGCAGGTGAGTAACGGACAAAAAAAAATGCCCAGCTGTATGATAATAAAATACAACGGTGGTAATAATAATTGCAACAGTCGGGAGACCCTTTGTACAACGGTTTATTAACGTAATTGGTAGTTGTTTGACACTGGTTAATTTACGAAAGATAATATCTAGTCTCTTTATAATTAATCATAAAAATTACGATTAGCATTACATTTCTGTACTTTGGATTTTTTTTTCTTTTTTTATGTCAATGAAACTCTGTCCATCGTTTGGCAACGCGTTTTCTCCATATTTCTCACTGTGACACATATATTTTGGGTATATTATGCTCGCTAATAGGGATGGGGGATGTTCTCCAAATATTCAAACATCGATGTTCCTTTTCGCTGATAATCGATTATTTTTTTCAATTTTTCTGTGTACCTACCGATGTTTTTCTAGGAAACATCAAGGTTTTTCCCGAGGAGAGGTTGAATAACGACGTTATCCCTTCAAAAACTCAATTCAAAGCTCCCCGGATATCAGAGTCATGGAAATCAATGAAATTTTGTCCAAGAATGTTTGGACAACAATTTTCATGTTAAAATCTCCCCTCAAGAATCCGTGAATAACGTTTTTGCATGAAAACGATATTTTTCAAAGAAAATATCAAAATCCACGTGAATATCTTTTATAATAAATTTCGAAAACATTGAAATGAGATCCATATAAGTCAATTCATCGCGTAATCGTAAAGGATAGACTACAATTGCAATTTCTTTTTTTTTTCTTTATCCATTACAATGCATTCTCGTATTTGAAAAACATTGAGATAATCGATTCATTCGATTCTTCAAAAATAATTATTTTCATCATTGCCCATCCCTACTCGCTACACCTGGAAGGTAACAGGGCACACACGATCAACTCGTACTGGATTATTGTCACGGTGTTTATCTTCTTTGTCTTTTCATCTTTTTCTGTCTTTGATCGTTGACGTCTCGTTTTTTTTTTTGGTTTATTACGCAAGCGCGATGCTTCAACGTGTCGGCGAAGAGGAAAATCGGAAAGAGGAATCAAGAATCACCAAAGCTCAGTGACGATAGGTTGCTGCTGATTGTATGATTCGTGATTTGGCAATAATGACGTACCGCACTTGTCGAACGATCGCTTGAAACGTCGCTGTGACAATGCGATGCTGAGTGCAACAGCGACAACACCGATTGCCGCGCCTGCGAGAATCAGCATTCCCGGATGAGCTTCGATATTAGCGGCTGCCGCGGTAATCGTACCGTCGTCATCATCCGTAGAATTACCCGGGGAACTCGAAGCAGCAGCGACGAGCGTGATCTCGTAATCATCCTTGATCATTATTTGGCCTTTGCTCGAGCCGAGTGATGACGTCTTCGTCGTCGTCGTCGTCGTCGTCGTCGTCGTCGGCATCTTCGTTGTCGTTGTCGTCGATGATCGAGAATGATAATCGATAATCGGTAAATCAGCCAGCAGAATTTTCCGATCATTCGAACGAGCGCATTCGGCAAACGGTCGAATCTCCTCGTGCTCATTAATCCACCTTGCGAGCCACGATATTTGCTCGTAATTTTCATTGGTGCAATTCCAGCGATTATCCGACAATCCAAGGATCCGCAATTGCGGCAGCAAATAAGGCAAGTCCGATCGAAGATCAGTGAGATCATCACTGGCGATATTCAATATTCGTAGACTCTTGCAGGCGGAAAGTGCCGCCTCGTCGGCGAGTAACTGTGCCGCGAGCGCTGGACTTCTCGACAGATCAAGATCAACGAGTCTCTCGGGTGCGGGCACGGGAAAAGCCATGTCAGCGGGTTTCTCGCGTTCCCACTGAAGCGACGTTAATCCGGACATACGAAGAACAGCGAGATCAGCGGGTCCTCCAAATGTATTTGCCGGCAATTGTTCAATGGGATTGTCGGATATGTCGATAAATCGAATAAGCGACAATTGCATCATCGTGCCGATCTCGATGTCCTTG
Source organism: Alloplasta piceator (assembly GCA_946863875.1). Lineage (NCBI taxonomy): Eukaryota > Metazoa > Arthropoda > Insecta > Hymenoptera > Ichneumonidae > Alloplasta > Alloplasta piceator. The sequence continues at coordinate 585,434 of OX333072.1, forward strand.
ATGGCATTGCGATTAACCTCGAGACGCTCGAGTTTCTCCAAACCCTGAAGGTCCTTGCTCGTGAGTTTTTCGATGAAATTCTCACGTATCGCTAGATTCACGAGATTATTCGGAAGACTCTGTGGTATCGCGATCAATCGATTGCCCGACAAATCGAGCTCCTTGAGATTCTCCAATCGTCCGAGCGCGTCATCCTCGACAATGTTTATCACGTTGTACGACAGATCGAGATAACGCAACAGTGGATAACTGTCGAAATCACCGCTTCGTATTGTTTTTATTCCGTTGCCCGCCAGTGTCAATGTTCTCACGGATCTCGTGAGCGCCGATGGCACACGATCGATACCGATTCTCGATGCATCGACGATCTCCAATCGAGGCACGCTACCGAGCACGAGCGACAGCTTAACGTCCATCTTTGTGTCCTCCCGCTGATTCTGCCGCTGCTTTTCATTATTCCTGTTTGAGAGTCGATTACCCGACACATCGAGCTCGCGCAAACGTCCGAGTTTGACGAACAGCTGATCACCGAGAGTACCGAGCTTGTTGCCACTCAGATTAAGCTTGATCAGGAAGCACAGAGGCACGAAAGCGTCCTCGGCGATGGAACCGAGACGATTGTCGGACAGATCGAGAATCTCGAGACGTCCGAGACCCGCGAATCCATCACCAACGATATTCCGTATCTCGTTACCTCGTAGATTCAATTCCGTCAATTCCGGATACTCGACGAACGCACCGTTCGTCAATAAGGACAAAAGATTTTTCGAAAGATCCAATTTGCCCAAACGTTCGCCATCGGGTATTCTCAATTGTCGGACGTTCGTTAACGCGTTGCCCGAGAGATTGAGACTCATCGGAACGACGAGACCTTTTGAGACTCGTCCGAGCGTCACATTGAGATTCGTCAGAGAGCAATTTATAATCGCGAGACTATAAAGAGCAATGTGGGCGCTATTTTCAACGTCCACGAGCATTTTCTTTATCTCGTTGGGATTCGTTGCTTCGATCCTGAGACGCTTTGTCTTTGCCGGGAGATACATCATTCTCGGCAATGGTCCACCGTTGCAACGTACCTCGATCGATTTGTTGTTGTTATTGTTAACAATCGAATGATCGGGTTCGAGATTCGTGATGCACTCGCAGGTTTTCGGGCACTTTGTTGTCGATTCTTCATCGTTGCTGCTGCTGCTCCTCGCCATTGAGGCGACGAGAAGAAGCGTCAGAGATAGCCTCTGCCACATCACATCGAGCACCTCGACCCTTGTTCACGTATCGCTCTCGAGGATTCTCGACGCGTTATCAACCACCGTGTGTATTCCGCGCGTTGTAAAATATCGTTTCTCGCAACTCCAGGATAGCCTCATATTGGATATTTTATAACCAAAAGTTGATACGCGATTTTATCGATATATATATATTGTTTCTTTTTTTCACTCTGAACTATCAGGCACCACTGATCCTCGTCGTCGTCTTACGGCTACACTGCGTTTTCTCTCCTTGCTCTCTCGGACCTCGATTCACTTCCAAGTGTGCTCTGTGATTTCAACCACCGCCCCCGCTCGTTATTCCCAGTTTCAGTGTACACTCGAGACTCTCACAATGACACTGGCTCCATTATTCGCATAAGCGGCTACGAGAGAATGTTCACCGATACCACATTTGTCCTCTGTGTGCTCGCCAAAACCACCCCCGCCGTCCTTTCTCTCTCGAATTCGATAAGGGGTTGCGCGCACGCGTACGGAAGCTCTATTTTCCCTCCCCGATTCAGCATCGTGAATTGAGATGCGCGGATCCGCTGAAAGAGCGAATTTTCCATCGTCCACACATACACATAAACACACAGATGCGTATAGCAATTGTATAGATTCCCGACCTCTCGATTGTATCGCTTGTATTGCGAATGATATTTAACGAAAACAAAATAATATCGAGTCTTCTGAAAATTTTGGGAAAAACTCCGAGACTGATGTATGCAATTTTCCTACAGATATCGATTATCAAGATCAGCCGGATGGCCTTGTCAGAGAAGAGACCGACTCTAACGTTGACAATGAAAACGAGGAGGATGAGGAGGATGAGGAGGAGGAGGGGAGTCGAGAAACGGGAATTGCAGAAACAGACTTCAACTTTAACGAGTTTCTTCGAAGGTAATGATTTATTTAGGGCACTCGAGTGTGATGAAAATCAGAGCTGACCAGTATTTTCAAGTATATTTTTTGTTTGGTACTTGAAATACATTTTTCGAGTAGTTAATTATTTTTTAGGCACTTATCTCCGTATTGAGAATCTCTTGTGAGAGAAGAATTGTTTGTTGCAAACGATCTTAAAATTCATGTACAAATAAATTTAATTTTATTAGATTGGTGGATTGAAATGAATACATAATTGAGGGATAAAGTTAATCGACTGTATGAATTTGTGGAAATGATAAAAAAGCAACGTTGAATTTGGTGGTTTTTAATATTTTAAAATTATTATTCATGGCAAAGTTACTTAAAAAACTTTTAATAATTTATAAAATACATTTTCATATATAGGGTATATTTATGACTGCATATTTTTTTTGCTTGACTAAAAATAATAATAAATAAAAATGTATTAAAAATATCAGTTTGTGCTCAAGCAAATGGGGTAGTTTGCCTTTCCGATAGTTTTTCCCAGTTTGTTAATTTATATTTTTTGTCTGTTATCAAAAGGTTCGCGAATGTAAAAATCGTCAAAGCCTTGACGATACTCCTGGGGCTTTTTGATCGAAATTCCGATCTCGTCAATCATTACGTCCTCAAAATGCTTCATTCCATAGCATGGGAGTGTAAATTGCCCGGAATGATGTTTCAAGCATCGATATTCCGGATATTTCAGAGAATTCTCGATTCGAAATCCTCGCGCCACAAGGTAAGCGCTTTGATTATTGCAAAGTCTGGATACATGGATGCCCGTGTGAAGTTTCTTCATCAACGGGGTGCCGAAAAATTTCAGGATCTTGCAAAATTCGCCGTATTCATAATACGTCAATTCGTCAAAGTAGCTCAGACTAATCCAAAAGTGTACATGGAACTTTGGTTCTGGAAGACGACGAGCGAGGCTTTGGAAGTTGTTGATGGATATGACAACCCGGAGAACGATAATACCTCGTCGCGCGGTGTTTGGACGGAAACCGAGGAGGATGAATTACGAACATTGTTCATGGAGCACGAAACGAATAAATATTCGAAGGGTATGCTGATAAAATTATTTATAATTTACATTTATATTATTTTATGACCCTTGAAATTTCAGAATCTGCACTTTTTGAACTTTTTCCAAGTATAACTTCTCAACTATTATGTGAAAAAACAAATCTATTAGCTTTTTTCGCCCCTCGTTCGATACTCAGATGACTGATTTTTTGTAAAAAAATTGCACGTACGTTTTTTGAGAAATTTTGAGTGTTATTATTATTATTTAAATAATTTGTATAATTTATATTAGGTATATTATCGATTCATTTATTATCTACGATAATAATAATTCTCTCATTTTTACAGATTTGATAGATTGGATTTTGGAAAACATTATAAGCGACAAACGTACACGTCGTGGCGTCATAAAAAAGCTAAAAGAAATGTGCCTCGTGAGGAATTCCAAAGCGACCAAGTCTCAGGTGCAGAAACGACTGCCAAAAGAATGGTCGGAAGAGGAAATTATCGAGCTTACCGAAGTTTGGCATCGAGTCAAAGATGATCAAGGTACCACCGCGTTTTATACAATTGTACCCTTCATCACTAATAATTTTGGCATTGAACGTTCACTCCCGTACTCCATCATTTTTTTTTAGATCCGGTTGGTACGATCTACGATGCTCTCACGATCAAGAGACCGGTGAAAGCGATAAAGGATAAATTGTTGGAGATTGGTTTGGCGAAGGATATGAAAGAATTGCGTAAAAAGCGTCGAAAAGGGGGTAACCTTGACGGTAAAAAATCATCGTGGGAAACTAAATCTGCGAGCGACAACGATTCCGATGACGATGAAGAGTCGACTATTCCTAAAAAGGCAATTGCGTCGAAAAAACGTCGACCACGTCGGTCTAAACAACCGTCGGTCGTCTATTCGGATGATCAATTGATCGGACTTGTGAAAGACGTAATTGACAGAGGTGAGATATAAATTACGAATATTCTGAACATCATTGACAATAATTTTAATTATCATTTGTAATGCTCAGATATGACAAGTGCCTTGGAATGGTTGAGAGAATCGCTCCAAGAGATAATCGATGATGATGACGAGGAAAATATCGAGGGTATACCGTTGGTACCGTTTTTGGACAATACAATCGCCGCAATGGAATCACCGAACTTTCAACGACTCTTGAAAGCTTTTGGTATCGAACCTCCGGCCAATGAGCAGGAAACTTATTGGCGCGTACCGCCATCGATGTTGCCAGCTACGATTCGCAGACGTTGTACACTCATCCAAGATGTTTTATCCGGGAAAATAGTGGTCGAAGCGCCATCCGCGATTGCTCAGAAATCTGACGATTCGGCGGGTAACTTTCCCCCCTCGTTGAAACATATCGTTCGAATTTTTCCACGTTCTAGCATTGACAAATGTGATTTGTATTAAAGATTCTGCGGACGAAGTCAAACGAATTCGCTCCCCGGAAGGTTCTGATTCGGATGTGCCTGTGATTCGCAGACGTTCCACGCTCATCCAAAATACTTTATCCGAGAAAATCGTGGACGATGAGCCATCCGCGAAGGCTCAGGATTCTGACGATTTGGCGGGTAACTTTTCCTCCCCTCGCTAAAACATATCGTACGATTTTTTTCAACGTTCTAAAATTGATAAATGTTATTTATGTTGAAGATTCTGTGGACAAAGCGAAACGTATTCGTTCTCTGGAAGATTCTGATTCGGATGTGCCTGTATCGAAAAAACGTCGGGTCATCATTAGCGATGACGACGATGAGGATTGAGCACCTGGTTCATCGATCCCGTTAATCCTTCGCCATTTTTCAATAACCGGTATTCGTACATAGATTGATGATTTACTTTTAGACATTTCAAAATTGATTTATGTAAAGGAACGTTTGGCACGAGATTCTTGTGCCCGCACATAAAATTTTATTGAATATTGTTTATTGATGCCATGAAACTGCATCTACAAGGGAAAAATGCAATTAATTCCATACTAAAAACTGCAGATTTTGCAGGGGCTGTTTTTTATGCAGAGAGCAATAATTGATCTTCTTTGCCCCTCGTCGGTAAAGAAGCCATCTAATATCGGTAATCTCGTAATCTGGATTTTTTTCTCAGACGCCAGCGTTCTCTGCAGTGTGAAGCCAGAACTTTCAACCGAGCGCCCCGCCATAAATTCTTTTTGAAAAAAAGCACGTATATTTATATTTCATTGTCGATAAAACAGATACTTGTCGATTTGCTTCTCTTGTAATTATAAAAACATAATTTTTTTTATAATGCGTCACGATTTACGGTGCAATGACTCCATCATGAGAATTAAATTGCTGAATAAAATAATTCGTCGATAATTATCATTAAACATCTTCGGCTCTGAAAAAAAGTCACAAACTGAATTCAAAATACATATAGTTGTTCGTTTTTCCTGCTTGGAAATGACACTTTTTATTATACCGTATACTCGTGTATGGATTTCGAATGACATATGTGATGCTGCGTGCGTGAGTTGTGGAATTTTTTTTTTTTTTAATACGAAAATAGATCTGGATAAAAATATGATCTTGAGACAGTTACGCTGATCGCCAAGATGCAGGAAAACCTTGGAGGAACGACACACGCGACTATAAATGTTACTCGCGTGTATTCCGGCTCTTTCGACTCGTTTCCGGACGTGAAATTTTTGTAGACGAACGATGATTACAATTTGTATGATTTTAAGTAACCTATAGTTAGACAATATGAGGAAGTGGAAAAGAATCGTTGAACTCGTGAGACGAAGACTTTTTGAAATTCTATTGCAGCGCCACGGATATGCGATATCCGTTAAATTACCGGTAAATCGTGTTTCCGCTGCTCTTTTGACCATTTTTATCTGCGCAATACACAATAATTCGTTGGTCATTTAATCGTTTGGTCATCAAATCACGTTTCTATGATTATATATATGGGTCATTCCATATCAAATCATCATCAAATTATCATAAAACGAAGTGCTACCAAAGAATTTTTTTTTTTTTTCAGAAGTAATACAAAATTCAAAATTTGACTATTTTTTTAATTTTTAAAGTTTATTTTTTAAAATTCGGAAACCATTATAGTTGCGAAAAAATCGTTCTGGGTTCGTCTTAGAGAGTATATGGGGGCTGCGAAAAAAAAATTGCGCAAAAAAATTTTGAAAAATGATTAATTTGGAGAATTTTGAATGTTTGAAAGTCGCAAAAATCCACGATCGGCATTGAATTTTTTGTTCAATTTTTTTTATATAATACCTTGTACTGATTTTAACAAATTCTGAAATTTTCACAATTGCGTTTTTTTTTTATGAATTTTTTAATTTTGATTAAAAAAATTTTACCTCTAAATCAAGTAAAGTTGAGGTATCATGTAATTTTGTAATTTTCAGCAATAAAAATTACATGATTGCTCAACTTTACCCAACTTAAAGGTAAAAAATGAAAAAAAAAAATTTTTTTACCAAAATTCAAAAGTCCATATTTAAAAAAAAAAAAAAAAAGGAATTCTGAAAATTTCAGATCAGTCCAAGGTATTAAATATAAAAAATTGAATATAAAACTTATGTTGGTCGTGGATTTTCACGATTTTTGAAAATTCTCCAAATTCATCATTTTTCAAAATTTTTTTTCGGAATATTTTTTTTTCGTAGCCCCAAATATAGTCTTTAAGGCGAACCCAGAACGATTTTTTCGTAACTATAATAGATTGCGAGATATTTAAAAAATGAATTTGAAAAATTGAAAAAATGGTTAAATTTTGGATTTTGCATAACTTTCGAAAAATTTATTTTTCATTTTTTTCCCTTGGTAGAACTTCATTTTATCAAAGAAAAAAACTTCTGACCGAATTTCATCGAAATTTAAAGGGGTCGATTCCAACTATTCGTCGATTTGACATGGAATGACCCATATACATTTATTGATATGGAACGATAGTATTCGGCAATCACGCGATAATGACGACTCGTCGCAATTGTCAACTCTATATAGATAACTAGGTATACCTCATGTTCATTGCACCTAGACTATATATGATTGATTCTTCGGAATCCCCTCAATTCCATAATACCTTGATCCATATGGAAATAAAATTTATGCGAAAACTCCGCATTCAATTTTTGAAACTCTTATATACGTGTAAACAATTTTTTTTTTAATATACTTTGGATATATTTAAAATATTTTTTTTTCATATATAAACGTTCAAAAAATTGAATATGTTGAAAATATTTTAAAAAGGACTAAAAAGATTTAAATAATTTCTCCTAGCTCTATACAGATTGTCCCATACAGATTGTCTTGAAAATTTGTGGGTGTCGATATTAACTATGAAAATACTTGTAAAATTGAAAATCGAAAAAAAGTGGGGCGCTTGCAAAAGATAATAGTAAAGAATTTACAATTAGTCATACACATCAATTATCTGTTTCATGTGGCCCACTTTTTGTTTTAAATTTTTTAAGTATTTTCATAGCTAAGAAAAATCCAGAATCACAAATTTTCAGGAAAATCCGTATGGAGAAAATTATTTTATATTTTTTAGTCCGTTTTTAAAACATATATTAAAAATTTATTTTTTATTTATGCAATTTTTTGCATATATTTTATTTCAATGTGGATTGGGATAGAATATTTTATATATATTCTAAATACATCGCATAGACTTTATTTCTGAATATTCTGCAGAATTAATCATACAAACTTAGATACGCACATATCAATGCAAAAAATGCTGCAATTGAACAGATTTGGCATGCATGGAATATTTATCGAGTGGGTCGATAATCTCGAGCAATACGGTAAATTACGAGCTCAAAACGTGCAAAATTCTTGTAATTTTACCAAAACCGGGAAAATCGTTTTAATCGTGGAAAATTGGACTGTCGAAAAATTTAAATTTTTTAAATCATGGTTAATTATTTTTTTTCATCGATAAATCGGTTGTTTTTATTACATTTAATTTTTTTTTATTTTCTTGCAGGACAATCGAGACTGCATCCACGTTTTTCCAGCCTTTTTCGGTCCTTTCGCGAAGGTGCGCTCGAGGATGGATGCTTTATTTTCTTATCCGATTGGATAATGATGTTCTTCGGTAAAAAAATTGCGTCCCATGGTATCTCGATGACGTCACGTGAGCAAGTTTTTTCGACGGTTACCGGTTTTATAGTAATCGGAGACTCCAGAGTCAATTCGTCCCAGGGAATTTCCAGTGAGGAATCGCATCTAGCTGTGTCGTCGGTTTTGCGAGAATGCAGAGTCGCGAACGTTTCATCGATCACCAGATCGTTCCACGGAAGTTTCATCGAGCCCGTGGACTCTTTGCCGCTCAATTTGACGAAATCGTCACCCGATGACCTTGACCCACATTCGCCGTCGTCTTTTCGTTTTTCCGCTCTTCCTCCCTCCGCCATAATGTCTTTCCACGGTAATTCGATCTTTGAGTCACAAGTAATCGAGCTCGATGAAAATTTCCCTCTCAAAGGTTGCATGTAAGGCTCATGATAAATTTCCTCCTCTGGTTTGTAAACAAGATACTGTCGTTGCTTTATCCTATATTGCTTCTTGCCTCGATTATTCCTCATCGAGGATTTTTCGTCTCGTGATTTATTCTCAACTACACGTCCTGGACAATTTATACGGCAATTTGTGCCTCTGGATTTCTTGGGAACTTGCATATTCGCTAGTGCGATCGTCGATCAATTTCACCCGGAGAATTTAACGGTTTTTTTTCTCAAAATTTCAAATTCAAAGAAATTTTCTAACCTCACAACGCATAATTCGTTGCAGAATTCAACAATGTGTCGCATTTGTTTTGTTTCTGTTGAGGAAAATTTTTCTTATCTAGCTAGAGAAAAAATTCATTTTTTTAGTTGGAATATAATTATTTTAATTCTTACATTTGGTCCGTTTGTGGTAGAAGACAAATAATTGAAAAAAAGTTGCCATGATGTTCAACAACATTTTTTCGAGCATTTCGTTGAAAATCGAGTTTATACAATCTTACCACAAAACACGTCATCGTACGATGACGAGACACTATTCTGGTAATATGACTCCTCTCAATCATCGCGGTATCGATAAATTAATATACCATAATTGAAAAGTCTCTAAAGCCAATCCATAAACGTTCCGAGAGTTAATCGCGTTGAGTAGTAAAAATTGATAATTCTACTAATGGTTATAATAAAACTTCACTTTGTTTTACAAATATTTGCAAAACCTTTTGAATAGCCCGCCAATATGGCGAACAGCTTCGACCACCATCTATCGGTGAATTACGGTACCGCGTTAAAAATCCCGAACTTATAGTTTGCCGATAAAAGGAAATCCGTGAAGTCACCATCAGCGTGATTATATCGAGATCAAAGTTTCGACAAAAGAATACAAATTTCGTTCATCTTTTGATCGTCCGTGATTGTAAAATTAACAAGTAGCGGGGGCAACGAATATACGAAGAACCTCGTTGAACGTCGATACGTAAATATTCGTGAATAATACGACCAAGTGTCCGGAGAACAACGATGCTAAAGTTGTGACTGATTCGCGTAGTTGAACGACGTTTTAGACGGCAGCCATCTTGCAATCCCTAATCAAAGATCTTTTGGCTAGCGGGTTTCGTTGTCTGGTTTTTTCAGCCAGTTTAATATCAACACACAAGGTTCTTCAAATGGCTTTAAAACGAATTAACAAGGTACGTCAATAAATCGTGTCGTTAATAACGTTACGAGTCACGTATCATCGTGTTTGAGTTTTTTTGTGCGTCGTGAACGTCCGAACGCCCTTAACGATTTTGCAGTGCAGCGAGAAGGCAATGCGAGGAGAGAGAGAGAGAGAACCTCGGCACTGGGAAAAAAATGTTGGCTTTTGCCTCTTGCTCGCGTGCGAAAAAAATGTTTTCTCCACAATTTTCATCTCACCGCACAACGCCCTGTCGTGATAATATTTTTTTCTTCACTCATGATTATTCCACGTATTTTTCGGGGTTCGCGCGATCATCGGAAACGCTCTCGCGGCTCGATGTCGCTCTACGTGTCGGCTTTACACCTTCGTCGAGGGTGACAGTGGAAAAAACCGAAATAAAATTTCCGTCAGGGTTCCTGATAAATTGCCGGAAGTAACGCAAAATCGTGATTCAACGTATACGTATTTATATGTATTATATATATGCTTTATATGGATACATGTATATATATATATATATACACACGCGAACACGACGGTTCTATAGATAACTTGGAAATTGCTGAGCATTTTTCTTCTTCCTTTCTGGTTTGAATCGTCTTTACGTTGAAGAAACAAAATTTTTAGGGGGAACTTTCCGGATAAAAAATCTCTGGCGAAAAACCTGATATGACTCATGCGGCGCTGATTCTTCAAGGCGTGAAACAATTTTGTAGTCTACGAGAGTAATTTTTTTCTCAAGGTTTTTGGGAAATACCAATTCTCGAGTTTCAATGCCTTCTCAGCTGTCTCAAACATTTTTATCCGCGAATACAGATTCATCTTTTATTATATCACGAAGTTTGCTACATCGGTTTGCCATTTGATCGCACGAGAGACATACGTCGCCTTAGACTCCGTTCGCGTCTTGACAGATTTTTTTTACTCGTGCTTTTCATTTTTCTTTCATCAACAGGAACTTCAGGATCTTGGAAGAGATCCACCCGCACAATGCTCGGCTGGACCCGTAGGAGAAGATTGTGAGTAGTCATTTTTTTCCCCCGGGAATCAAACTCTATCGTGCGCCGTCCGGCATTCGGACCACCGATAATTGCAAAAAGGGAGATGACAATTTTTATCGCAAAAAACCTTTGCTTTTGTCTTCGGGTCACAACATTTTTTTCTATTTTTTGATATTGTTTCGATAAATGAAAATTGTGCGTAATATGTTCAATTTTTACATTATCTCATTGAAATACTTGTTGAGAAATAGCTTATTCTCATTACCGTTGTAAACGGTGTTTCAAACTTGTGAAACTATCGCGGAAACATTCTAAGGTTTCAAGGTCACTTTTCATGCACGTGTAATTGTATACGAGTCTTGCCTAGCCTCGTACAAGATACATTAATTCATATATATGAGGCATTCCATGCCATTTCGATCAACATCTTGCCTCGATCATTCTGATTTTCCTGTACAAATTTTTGGCCACACGTTTTTTGGATTATTTTTTTTCTTTGAAAAAAAGTACCACTTTGTAAAATCTGAAAAAATTCAGAAAAATCTAATAAAATATAACAAATTTTTTGGGCTTCGTTCCAAAATGGAGATTTTATTACTCTGTGAGTGAAATTAAAAAAATTGCGAAAAAAAAATTTTACTCATAGAGTATTAAAATCTTCATTTTGAAACAAAGCCCAAAAATTTTGTAATATTTTATTAGATTATTCTGAATTTTTTCAGATTTTACAAAGGGGTTTTCAAAAAAATAAAAATGAACAACAAATTTTGAAAAAATTTGGGAAAATATATTTCAATGTGTTTTTTGATACAAAAAATTTAGAGGCAAAATTTCAAGGCAAGATGTTGACCGAAATGGCATGGAATGCCTCATATATATCTGTTTGGTCTTTACACGTTCGCCAGAGCCATTCAGAATGGTTTAACGTTGCTCGATCTTTCGTTTTCGGATAAACATGCTTGATACTGTAACACGAAATTGCAAAAACGTTTTTTTGCAACTCTAGCGAAATTTCGTTGCCCTTTCAATTTTACGAGATCGTGAACGATAAAAAAAAAATTGATATCACGCACACAACAAAAAATACATTTTTGCGATACCAATTTCCCATTATCTCATTAAAGCTTAAATCTCTGTCTTATTTCAGTATTCCACTGGCAGGCCACTATTATGGGACCAGTGAGTAATATTATTCAACGTATACATGAAATTCTTTTGCGTATATGATTGAGCAAGAGAAAGAAATGGAGAGAAACAGAGGAAAATTTTTCTTCTTTTTTCTAGCCGGACAGCCCGTACCAAGGAGGGGTATTTTTTCTCACAATTCACTTTCCCACAGATTATCCCTTTAAACCTCCCAAGGTACGTTACATAACGACTCTATATTCATATGTCCACGTATATACGTTTGTTTCCTCGTATACTGAAAACACGAGAGTCTCGCCGAGCAACTGAATAGTATTTTATTAATTCATTTTGCTCAATTATTATTTTCCACAGGTGGCTTTCACGACCAGAATTTATCATCCTAACATAAACAGTAACGGAAGTATTTGCTTGGACATATTGAGATCGCAATGGTCCCCTGCGCTTACTATCTCAAAGGGTATGTGAAATGTTTAAATTTTAACAGAAAATATTTATGAAACGTGAGAAATTTGAACTTGGGAAAAAAAAACATTGCAAATGAACAAAGATCGATAGAAAACACGTTTTTCTAATGCAGAATCGATCAGGCCCTAAGGAGGAGGCTTTCTCCAGTCTATGAGCGCGAAAGAGACGGAGCCAAAATGTTCAGTACTTTTTTATTTTAGAACGGTATTGTGGAGTACGAAAAAAAAATATCAGAGACACTGGATTATACGGATTTTTTTTTCCAAGCCATCAATGAAAATAATTCATTCAAAAATATCTAAATTTACGTTCTTTATCCACTTCAAACTAATTACTTTTCCTTTTAAAATCAAACTAATTAAAAATAAATGAATTTCTTCATATGCAATTCTTGGTGTTCAAAAATAGCTAAGTAAAAAATAAATATTGAAATTAGAGAATATTTTCCAAATCGTTCGAGCATTTACTATTTGCAAGCTTTCTAAAACCGCCACTTGTACGTAACTCAACAATTTTTCGTGGATCGACCGCGATATAGCGCAGGTCGTAAAAAAAAATACTATCGTAAAAAATAACTTTGTTTTCCTTAATTTTCAGTGTTACTTTCAATATGCTCTCTGCTGTGTGATCCAAATCCGGACGATCCTCTTGTACCGGAGATAGCAAGGATATACAAAACCGACAGGGAGAAGTACAACGAATTGGCGCGCGAATGGACGCGCAAATATGCCATGTGATGAGTCAATCTCCGTTCGCAAAAAAAAAAAACATCCAAAAGCCACCAACGAGAGAAGTCCCCCGCCCCCAGCCTAAACAAGCCACTTATCGTTCAGCATCGACTATTTTTTTTCTCAAAAACAAAAAAAAAACAAATAAACTAGCCACGGCCACGTCCGTTCTTTAAAGAAAGCAACAAAAAAGTCCCAAAAGTTCGAGCCGCAATTCAGGCCGTCGTCTCTCTCCCCCCCCCCCCCTAGGCGCGCGTACGCTGCTCTTCGGGCAAGCAGCGAATGAATTTTTATTTTTTTCTTCACAATGTGTTTCCTCCGTCCTGGGTAGCCCACGGGCTAATTTTTTTTCCTCCGGAAACAGACGCGCGATGGCTACCGAGGCGATTGTAATTATACGAGTGACCCAACAATTATAAACATCCTCTGCGTGAAAACGGGGAGGAAAAAAAAAATTACGAAAAAAAACATATTTAAAAGACACAAGAAAATAAAACCATTGTCCGCTTTAATTTTTTTTCACGAATGAAACGAAACGGAAGAAGAAAAAATTAGACAAACGCGCGCGCGATGAAGATCGAGAAGAAGAAAAAAAATCATAGGAGAGTGAAAGTAGGATTTGTATTTGAACTTGATAGTTTAATTTTTAATGATTGTGCTTATAATACTGTAATATCGTAATACCTACTTTCTCAGTGAAAAAAAAAGAAATGAAACAAATACAACAACAAAAACGGAAATAATAAGGAAAGAAGAAATCCCTCGGAACTGACGGCATACCGAATGTTAGTTTTTAAATGAAGAAGAAAAAAAAACAACGCAACTGAGCGATTTTTGCCCGTCCCTTGGAACAATGCGGTCACTTTTTTGTAAGACTGGGCTCTATATAAATAACTACTGAAACTATAATCGTCAAGTTTTGTTTGATTAAAAAAAAAGAAAGAAAAAACGAACAAAAGAACAAAAAAGATTCCTCACCTCGCGTTTATCTAATAATTTTTTTTTTAGTTTCACAATCACTCTCAATCAGTAAAATCATTGCCAGTTTGCTTCAATTTTCGGTAGGGCCTCGCTGTTAGCCCCAAAGAGGAAATGAGACTTTTTCGTCGCTAATTTTTTCCTCGACGGTTCGAGTCATCTGAAAAATATGATAACACAAATTGACGCAATCGCAACGCATGAAATGTTGAAATTTTTCGTAGCGGTGTTTTTCACTCGATTCTTTCTCAGTCGTGGCAGAAAACAATTTCCTCAATTAGAAACTTTGCAGAGGCTCTTTTTTTTAAATAGGATCTCATGATTTGCAAGTTCCTCGACCCGCATTCGTATTTTTTTTTTTTTAACGATTTGTCGTGTGACTAATATTCGGTAGTTTTTTTTTACTTCACTGGCGGCCTTTTATCGTTCGAGTCTTTGCAGTTTCGCGGATTTTTCACCCACAATATACCCAATAAGAGATTATTTGAAAGATTTATTTTTTCGTATTTTCCTTTTTGTTCATTTACAAATATTATGATTAATTTATCTTTGAAATTTTCTCAATCGAGGAATTCTACTTGTCAATTCAACATAATAATTTTGATCATTCTCTCTCTGGAGATATATATATATTGATTACTCTTATAAAATATTGTGGTTGCGAAGGATCATGAACGAGCTCAACTTTTATTTGCCCGAAAAACTGTGCGTGCGTGTTTGTCGTTGAAAACAAATAACTAAATTGTTAAGCGTTTCAAAATAATTTTTTTTTTCATTTTTACTCACCGGGAAAAGCTTCGCTGGAAGATTGCGATGATTTTCCGAGTCTTCATTTTTTCTAGCGTTTAAACAACTTTTGACACTGTGGCGGGCTTTTAAAATTGGGCGTGAAAAATAAAATAATAGTTAATTAGATATCAACTGGACTCACGGTGAGAGATCAAATTGTTCACTGGCTTAGCACGTAAGGTCAAGAAATACAAAAACACCATCAAAGAAGAAAAAAAAAAGAAATTAAATAATAAAAAAAAGACGAAAAGTGGCGAGTTTGTACGTCGATCTGTGTGTAAAATTTGCGAAATCGCGGGTTGTTGAGCACGCCTTTTTGTTCTATAGACGCGGTGGCTCGTTGCGCGTCTTAAAATAGGCACGATCTTTGTTTTTCGCAATTTTTGAGAGAACAGAAAAAAAAAGCAATCGCCGGAAGATCGAAGAGGGGAGAATAAAATTGCGCGCGGCACGCTTAGGTATTTAAGATATAGAAGGAACAAAAACAAAACAAAAACAAACGAAAAATTAATCTCGACTAATCATCGTTCATAATTGTATAACTAATGAAAGGAGAAAAACGAAGAACCGGATACACGAAAAACAAAGAACTAAAGATTTTTAAAAAATCGATTCATGTGTTAATTTTTTTTTTCTCGACGCAGTGATGAACATTTTTAATAACTTATCATACAATGTGTACATTTTAGCAATTAGCCCTTTATATGAATAAAGTCCACGTAACGATGAAGCGTTAAAAAAGACCGGAGGGAAAAAACAAATCCACTCGCCGTCATAGATTTCTTTGTGATACAATTGAAATTTTCAATGACCACCGGAAGTCCCGTTTGGACGCTTTAAGTTTTTCAAAAGTTTCCGTACGTTACGATTTTGTCACCCTTAAATCACGGATATTAGAAAAATCTTGTTCAAGTGACGGTTTTCCGATTGAGAAATTCGCAAAAAATGTGGGGATGTAAGGAATTTGATAAAATTAATCGATAAGGGAATATTAACATGACATTCGCTCATGATAAGAATGGCATTTTCCAATTTGTACTGATGAGAAAAACTTATATCAATAGGTATAATAAGTGGGATCTACAATTTCTCGAGTTCGTTATTTATCGTTATCGTAGAAATTAATTATGAATGCAAATATGTGAGATAACGCAATTTGTCTTTCAGGTTAACACCTTGTGCACTTATTCCAGCTGTCGTGTCTTTTACCTGGAAATTCAAATAGCGCTTTTCTCAAGAAGTACCGGAAGGAATTCAAAGAAATTTGGAGTCGTTGATCTCGTGAGCATTCCCAAAGCCGCCATCTTGTCTACCACCTCGAAATTTAAAATGCGTATTTCTCAATAGTGATGCAACGGAATTCGATGAAAATATCGACAACCGACGAAGAAAAATGGCAGGAAAATGGTGGAATAAATTTTTCTTAAAAAATGTTACATATTTCTAATTTTTTTAAATAATCGTCGTTCGTAGAGTTTCTCTCGCTCTCTATAGCTGGCGTTGCGGCTTGCAATGATAGTTTTAGCCTCAAATATGCGCTGGTTCTTGGGCATTTACGTGATGCGGAGAGAGTGCAAAGTGACGCAAGAATCGAATATCGCCTCTAGCTGCCACAATGTTACACGATCCATGCCCGGATTTTTTTGAGCTCGTCGCGTTCACTCGTGAATCGGCACTCTACTCTGAACGATCGTCGGTAAGGGAAAAACACGTTAGGTTGGGTCCGCTGTAAAGTGCAACGTGTGGCGGGGGATTCTTCCTTTTCTATGATACGCACACAAACAAACACGTCGCTTTTCGTTCGCTTTCGCCGGGCCAGTGGTCAGTAGTTACAGCCAGTACAACGACGTCTCGTCCGACCAGCGGACTTGTCCGTTCATTACAATCTATCCGTGCCGGGCGTCGTTGTTCTCGCGCGTTATTTCTCGCAATTATTATTTTTTTTTCGCAATTTAAAATTCGCCTCGCACAATCGGCGATATGCTGCGAGTGTCGAGTGTCCAATAGGCGAGAAATCATCCACGACGACGAGGAATCCCACATCGAAATATTTTTTCAAAACTCAGCGTAAGTATGAATTTTTTTTTTCTTCCGGCTGTTACACGCGGCGGACTTATCATATTTCGATGAACTCCGATGCCCAGACACCTCATTGAGAGTCATATTTCGCAGAGTCTTAGAGCGCCGATAATAATTTTTATTCCCTTTAATTGGCCTTTATCTTTCGTGATTTTGAGGTTTTTTTTGGATCGAGGTTCGTATTCTTTAATTTTTAAATTTCAAACTTTCTATTCTGCTTTTTAAATTATTATTTTGCAATGCAATTTTGGAATATCAAATTTCGAAATCGTGATTTAAAAAAAAAATTTCTTTTTTTGCTTTTTTAAGCCATAAGAATTTTGATTTTTAGATGCAATTTTTTCAAAATATGAAATTATTATTTTTTCTTCGTCACTATAAAATATTGCACAACTTTGCTCTCTCGCTGACGCGAATATCGGACGGACGACAATTGTTGGCGGATAAATTATGCACGAACGAGCTTGTGGACATCGTTGAATGCGAGTATATTGAGGAAGTATTCCGTTGATGCACTCGAATGCGCAAAAAATAAAAACAATGAGAGGTATCGTTTGTATCGGACAGGAAAATAGTTGCACGCAGTCGTTTCAACGATTCTTTTTGACAATCTCGAATTTCCCTCGAGAATAAACCTTGAATATCGCAAAATAAATCAAAACAATGATCATTATCCTCATCAGCCTCAATTTTCTTCCCTCGTGGGACGAAATAATTGGCGAGAAGATCGAATATTTGAATTTAAAGATCTTCAAATTCAAACATTCGATTTTCCCGCCAATTATTCGCTAGTTGAATGAGACATTCTATAATCGATAAATCACGCTCGAATTCTGCCTAAAAAGTTGTTATCACGAGCATTTCGTCTTTTTTAACACTGACAAGGACTTTTGCAATGATTTTGACGATTTGTTTCCTTCGGAAGAGCTTTCTTTTTGGGATTCAATAATTTGAGGGGCAAAGAGAGCCAACAATGGGAATAAAAAGGCGGTTGTACGAGTCCGCGATGGCGAGAACGGCTTGAGAGTCAAAAGAGACGCTTCGCCTCGCATTTCCTCCCAACTTTCACGTGGATTAGACCCGCGCAAGATACATCACGTGGCTTCCGTGATGGAGCAACGGAAAAAGAGAAAAACAGAGAGAGAGAGAGAGAGAGAGTGATCGTTCATCTGGACTTTGCGGACCGAAGAAAGGGGCTACGGGGTCGCGGAGATTACGTACGAAGAGTTTTTCAATTTGAAACAAATGACGAGGCAGAAAAATTGCAATTTTTGCCTTCATCGAATTACGATCGAGATTTATCTCTCTCTCTCGCTCTGTGGATCTATGCATCAAATCTGGCCTCTCTTTTGCGCATTGCGGCGTTTAAGAAAGTATGCTGGTCTAGAATTTTGGAAAAAATCATTTCTTTTTCGCATATTCTCAAACTTTAGACCTTTCGGAATATATCCATGAAAGGAAATTTTTTAATTCCAATAATTTACGGAGTTATCACTATTTTAGTAATTCAGTAACTTTTTTCTTAAAACTATACTTTCCTCAACACGGCTGACATGATGTCTCAAGTTCTACTCAACTGATTTACTTCAAACTTTTTACAAATCTTCAATGTACAACTCTCTATCAACCCCTATTACTCTGGTATCCAAATTTTTTCTTTACTATTGGAAAAAGATTTAAAAATATGAAAAAAAGAGTTGAAAAACGTCTTCATTTGCTCAGGCAGCGGCTATTTTGCGAATTTTTTTGTCTCCTCTTTCTCTGAGGTAGGGGCTATAACGGAATTCTTACTAGTTAGAAATCTTTTTTTCAAAATGTTGTATCGGATGAGTAGAATACTTGCAATCGTGTCAGTCAGCACAGCCCTTCTTTTAGCCCCAACTTTACGAGTTTATAACTTATTTGATTTTCATTTTTTTCCTCATCATTTTTTTGTTTATTGTCAAAATGTTAATAAATATGTTGCAAAAAAAGAATGGTAAAAATATTGTATATATATTTTTTTTATCGAGCTTTAGACCAAAATACCGTCGTAACAGCGGCGAAGAATGAGTACGTTCGTCCGCGGATGTTCATTCGGCGAGAGAAAGTCTTAATCAATTAGGTATGAGTCGTGAAAGTTTTTTTTTGCTCCTTTACCGCGAATAAAAAAATTGTCGAGAATCATGGAAGCTGAAAGAATCCCTGTTTTTTCATCCCGCCGAAGCGCAATTGCGGAAAACCGCGCTGGGAATAATGGAAAATACGCGTTTTTCAGCCTGCATTTTTTGTCTTTTATTTTGGAATTCTTTTTGTCAACGATGAATCAACGACATAAAGATGGATAAATGATTTTGCAGGTGAAGCGCGATTTTATAAACGCGCTTTTATCGATGATGAAATTACTGGCAGGCGTCGAGGAGATCAGCGAAAATACCGACGCGGAGGAAACCAACGATGGACAACAGATCAACAACAATAACTCGAAGAAGGAGAAACAAAATGGCATTAACCTGATTCGCAAGTCGGATGTCACGAAGTCGTCGATTAATAAGGTAAAATATCATTGAAAAAAGCCGAAACTATTTTATTTTTTCTATTTAGCTCTAAAACGAGTGAAAGGTATCATATTGTTTAATATTTAATTATAAATTAAATATTAAAAAACAATTATCATTAATTAGTGTTATTGAATGACAATAATTAATTATAAATATATTAGGCGAAAACGTTGCTTAAATTGTTGAGTACTTATGACTTGTTAATTGTGAGGATCCGCGCGATCATTTTAGTTTTTTAATGGTCATCTATATTTCAAGTTAGCTACATTTATTGTTATTGAGGGAAGGAATTTATCATTAAGGCGTTATTCTGGATAATTGATTGTTCATGAGTGATTATTTTGCAAGATATGTCGCTCAAAATTATTTGCAGTTTAGCTAATTGACTTCGTGAGATATTTTTCAGTGTGTAGAAAATGGTTTTTGCGGAAGCATTTTTTGAATCTCGTTTTATGAATATTCAGAAGCATTTGGTTACGTGAAAAAGTATCAATTATGATTGGCAGAAAATCATTCGAGTCTCGTTACATCACGTGGCCTCAGGTATTTTAAGTTCTTGTCCGATTCAATTTTCATCACGTCTTTCTAAAGTCAAGGCACGGAAACCCGCAAAGCTTTAATCGATTTTCACGTTCCACACAGCCCATAGTCAAATATGTAACACGCATCGTGTACCGGGGAATTAACGCAGTATTCTGGTCTAGAGACATACATTTTGAGCGTTCTGTCGAGCTCGATAAAAAAAATAAAAAATATTTGCACCATTCCTTTTACAACATATTTATTAAGTTGGGGCTAAAAAAGGGGTGTGCTGAAAATTTCGCAAAATGGCGCCTGTCTGAAAAAGGCGTTTTTCGACTCTTCTTTTCATAGAGTTATACATTGAAAATTGATAAAAATTCTTAAGTAAATCGGTTGAGTGGAACTTGAGATATAGTGTCAACCGTGTTGAGAAAAGCAGCTTTGAGAAAAAGGCGTTTAAAGTTTTTGCTCCGACGTGATGGGCGTTGCGTTACTAAAATACCTATAACTCCATAAATTATTAGCATTAAAAAATTCGCTTTCGAGGATACATTCTTCAAGGTCTGAACTTTAAGAATATGCAAAAAAAAAAATTGATTTTTTCAAACTTCTGGACCAGAATATTTCCTTAAGCAGACGGAAAAAGGCCTGGTTTTGATAATTTATTTTGGAAGTATGGAAAAAGGAATAGGATTTCTTTTCAGAGATCTTATTCAAGGCAAATTGGAACATGAAAAAAAAAATTATTATTATTTTGAGAAAAAAGATCCATGAAAAAGTGGTTTCGAGAAAAGCGCATTTTAAGTTTAAAAGTATTAATTAATGGAAAATTGAACCGTTTAAAATTTGTTCTTCTACAGAACGAACTGAATATTGTTTTTATAACCCTAAAGTATGGTTGAGGACAAAAAAAATTATTTTTTGAAAATCTCAGAGTGTAAAATCATCTCAAACGTAAAATCATCGGCGGATAATTTTTCTCTCAGATTTTTTGTCATGCCTCTAAATTATCTACAAGCCCTGTTAGTCGTTAATTTTCTCTCGCCGTTAAAACTCGCATCAAACTCGCGTAAAATGAGGATGATGATAATATTTCCGTTTTCTCGATCGGAAAAATCGCCTTTTCTCGTAAGAGTCTCGTGTACAATTTCACAATCGCTTGAGCGTGTAATCTCGTATCGTTCATTTACGAGTGCACAAACGCATCCTTTGCGGACACGCATCCATCACTATCTGGGTTGCCCGTTAATGTCGGTAATTTTTTGTTTTGTTTTAATAGAATTTTTTTTCACAATATCATCAATATTTTCTGAACAACGACTTTCCTCGACGTTTTACCCTTTAATCAGCTCGATTTTTTCCAATTACCTCGGATTACAATGTAACATCGAATTGTAGAAGGTATATATAATTTTGCACATTTCAAATTTTCCCTCATTTCACCGTCATTTTAATTGAATTAAACAATAATACAGCTGCCTATAATTAAAAAAATATTCACCGTGTAAACAAAATTAAAATAATTACACTAATAATAGAATTACCGTGCAAGGGCATTTTTGAATTTCCAACTTTCAAACATTTACTTTTAATGCATCCTAATTTAATTAAAAAAAATATATTATCCTCGTCAAATAAAAAAGATATTCAGTTTTATGTGATTTTGGGATTGAGCAATCATTTTTTTCCTCGCATTAAAATAATAACAACAATGAAATTACGATGCATGCAAATTCTTGACCCAGCGATTCGTTTTCGTTGAGCATGCAGCACGTGTATGCAGTATATTCAAAGTCGCTTTCGATATACCGCAAAATGCGGCAGACGACGACAACGCGAGATCCGCGCTCGGACGTCGATAGTCTGGCGATGATACTTTGGCGCACACGCGGTGAATGGGTAACGTCCTGCGGTAAAAAAAATTATACACGTGTGTATGTATGTGCTGAGTGGGTATAATGCTGTGTATACATTCGTGGGTCGAAATGTTACAGGGTCCGTTTTAAAAGAGCAAGAGAAAAAGAGTGTGAGAGGAGAGTGCCCGAGGCTTGACACAGTGAGAAGATGAAAAGCAGGTCCCGTTGCTTCGACCCACTTATATATGTACAGTGTATTACCGCTTTCCTATCTCTCGGACATACAGACGAAGGTTGGTACGATGATACCCGATACCTGCAGATACAGGTATTTCAATCTTCAGACACTTCCCTCGGTCTTTTATTTTCGTTCTCATCCCCCCTCGTTGCTCTTGAATCGAGTATGATTTTTATTGTATATCGCAAACGTTCGTGTATTCATTGAGGTCATCGAGCGCTTCGTTTTGGCTATATATACGTAGGTTAATTCAAACCGCGCGCGCAAACTCTCGACGAGTCCTCGTACTTCGCGAAAAACCCGCCAGGTGGCCACGAGGCGAAGCGCTCTCCCGCCAACGAGACATCGCCGCCGAAACTATAAATCGATTCGAGGGCATATTTGTAATCAGTGGTAAATCACTTATCGTCCATAACTTTATCAGAAAGAAGTTTTTTTTACATATTCTTAAAGGATTCACACTTTATACGTCGATCTTTTACGAATAAAATCGTTTACTCGGTATTTCGATAATTACATCGTCAAACATGTTCACGCGCGATATAATACGGAAATTAGCAAGGTCGCACGCTCGTTTGCACGATTTATTTACAATTGCAAGTGAGATATCGCGGCGAAGATAAGAGACATTTTTTTTTTCGAACAGCGTTGCATCGACACGTTGTACTTTTGTGCGCGCGTGTACTTAATCGATGTACGTGATCCAATCGATGGATTATGTCACACGCTCGGATTTTTTGCGCTTTGCACAACATTCCATTGACGTTTTGTAAACAAGAGGTCAGATGCGAAATCAAACGCCTGATCATTATTGCACCACTGACTTCCCGATCAATTCCCATTTTTCAATCTCTCGTCAGATGTATCGTCCGAGCATTTATATTATATTTTCGCATGGATATATATGTCTATATTTTATACATATATATATGATACGTAAATGTATTTGTAATTTCATCGGAGAATAGTAACTCTGACTGAAAAAATTAAAAGTAGCCTTCGAAGTATAGTAATTGCCAAGGGAAGTTAGTGACTTACCAATAAAATTGAACCTCTCCTCGTAGTCGTGTATAATTTATGCGCAGCACGTACGTGAAACTCCTTCATACTCACGGTGACTTTGACATTGAAATTTTTCAAGTTGGAAAAGAACGTCTCTAGACACGCGGCCACACACCTGCGTCGCCAACCCCCGATGGACTCTATTTTTGCCCAACTTTATGATCGTTCAAGGCTCCGGTCACTCGCGTCTTATACTTGGATTACCGCAGTGTTGCACTGCAGTTGATACCGTGCACTGAAAAAAAAATTTGTGTGAATCAACAAAACGTTTTGTCAAATACGTTCAACTAGATATTTATTTGGTCTAACTAAATATTTAGTTTTTTGAACAATTCTGCGCTTCGGTTGACTAAAATATTATTCAGGCAAAAAAATGTTGAATTGTACTAACTAAATTATCTAGTTGAACGTATTTGACAAAAGATTTTGTTGATTCAACTATCTTTTTTTTCAGTATGTACAGGCGAACGTGACCTACTGACTCTTATTTATTTATTTATTTATTTATTTATTTCGCACATTTCTTCATTTTATTCACAAATCGATTGATGAAAAGTCACGGTCTTTTATCCACTGAAAGACTCGTGTGACATCAACGATCGTGCTTTAATAACACAGGCCCACAAAAAAAAAAGTTGTGTGTACTGGGTGTCCCACTACATTTTTCCTGCGTATTTTGTCCCGCTGAAGACGAATCTGAAGTTAGAATTAGGTGTCGCACATGAAATGCTCGAGAAAATCCATAAAAACTGATAAAAATCATGATCTAGTGCACAAAAAAAAAGTTGTGTGTGCTGGGTGTCCCACTACATTTTTCCTGCGTATTTTATCCCGCTGAACACGAATCTGAAGTTAGAATTAGGGGTCGATGAGGAAATGCTCAAAAAAATCTGTAAAAACTGATAAGAATATCAGTTTTTATGCATTTTCTCGAGCATTTCCTCATCGACCCTTAATTCTAACTTTAGATTCGCGTTCAGCGGGACGAAATACGTAGAAAAAACGTCGTGGGACACCCAGCACACACAACTTTTTTTTGTTGAGAAAATCCATAAAAATATCATGATACTTTTATCAGTTTTTATCGATTTTCTCGAGCATTCCTTCATCGACTCCTAATTCTAACTTCAGATTCGTGTTCAGCGGGACAAAATACGTAGGAAAAACGTAGTGGGACACCCAGCATACATAACTTTTTTTTTTGTGCGAAAAGATTGCTAGATCATGATTTTTATCAGTTTTTATGGATTTTCTCGAGCATTTCATGTGCGACCCCTAATTGTAACTTCAGATTCGTGTTCAGCTGGACAAAATACGTAGGAAAAATGTAGTGGGAAACCCAGCACACACAACTTTTTTTTTGTGGGCCTGTGTCATTATTATCGTTTCAACGATCATACTTTTCCTGTCTGCACTGAAAAAAATTAACCCTTTGACAATTTTGTGACAAACCTTTGCAATTTTGCAAGAATTTGGGTACCTTGGATTCTTTACACAATTTAACGAGGTTTAAAAAATATGGTAAATTAAAAAGTATAATTACAAGTTATAATTAAAAATTGGATAAAAATTATAATTTCAACTAGAAAACCGGATAATTATTTAGTTAATGATAGAATTTTTCTATTTACCACACTTAAAATTTATGAAATTCATAATAAATTAAAAAATTATACTAAATTTATATAAATTAGGAAATTTAAATATTAGATATTTTATGCGTATATTTTACTTGTATAAATTAGCGTGAGGTTTATTTCTAGTATCGGATGGAATATTAATTCGAATTACTTTTTTCTCAATAAATGGTGGAAAGATCTTCAGTGGTCCGGCTTTTTGCACACTCGCTCGCACTTTTATGCCCGTGCGTGTGCGTGTGAGATTGCTCTTCGATTCGAAGGTGGAGAGTGTGGCCTACTTGACGCCAGTGAAATTCTATAGTACCGTGACCTTGTTACTGAGATAAATAGCGTGAAGAATCGATGCAACTTCGCCTGTTCAACGACCATGACAAGTGAAAATAGTAAAAAGTGCCAAAACAAAAATTTAATCGAATTAAAAAGAAAACCGAGTTCGTAGATCATTTTTTTTTTAAATCTAACAGTTGCATGCACAAAATTGTTCGAATACGTCACGCAATTTCATTGTGAATTGAATTTTTTTCCCCCATGGAATCACGCAACAACTCTCGACATCGTAATCATCGACGGCGTAATCCAATTTAATTTTACATAGTAATAGTCGAGAGATAGAACCGCAAAGTAATATCAGCAAAATGAACCATTTAAAGAAACTTCCCTGTATTTCGAATGGAAGGATGCGCGGATGATTGCAAAAAAAAATAATATTTATAAAAATTGATTGAAAATGTTGTATCAATTGAGCAATTTTTCTAAAAAAATTGTTCGAGGGCGATAGGAATGTGTTTCATAGCTTTTTACCCTGCTTCATTTATTATAATCTCGCAAGCTCAATGACTGGAAGCCCCGTCACCTTAATAAATATTTATTTAGCCCGTAAATCATTTCATTGAAAGTTCTCTCTCGTCTTGTATTCACCGAGCTCCCATCTTGCTCCCATTCCTCCCGCTATCCTTAGAAAATAAACTCATGCCTTTTCATCATCGCGAGAGCTCAACAAGGTCCATTTTATTGCGCGTAATGGACCCTGGTGAACGAAATTAATCATTACTTCAGGCGGCTCACGTTCGTCCGAAGGAACCGGCTGGCTCGCCTCTCGCTGGCAAAGAAATAACCCCCGAGGAAGAGGAAAAGTTGAGACGCTTGTTGCCCTACGAGGAGGCGCCCCAGTATCTTCAGCACAATCCCTTCATTCTTCAGGGTTATCGAGGATATCTGACGACAAAGTTATGCGTGGAAAGGTTCGTTTCAACCCCCCCCCCCCCCCCCCCCCAAAACTATCAGGGTTACTTCGATCAATCTGTAATTCCAATTCCAGCGTCTTTTGGTGGACCAACGAAACGATAAATATCTGGAGCCACGTCTTCGGCTGGATGCTGTTTCTCGGATTGACACTCTATGATCTCTGTTTATTAAATATTCATGCTCCATTCGGCGACAAAGTTATAGTTGCTCTGTTGTTGATCTGCTTTCAGGTTTGTCAGACACGAAATTATGTAACGTCAAAATTATATTCACCATTAATTATTGTTGAAACTCGTTGTTTTCCTATAATTCAATCAAGGCCTGCATGATACTGTCCTCCGTGTATCACACATTCTCGTGCAGAAGCGAAAAGGACTACTGGTGCTTCTTGTCATTCGATCTGTTCGGCATTGCTCTCAGTCTCCTCGCTATTTACATGTCCGGCGTTTACTATGCCTTCTGGTGTCACAAGGTAATCAATTACTTTATCGAATATTCAGACATAAATAATTTTTTCGCAACTAATTATAATTATTGTAAAATTATGATAATGATGAAATTTATAAAATTTTAAATTTAAGATCATAGCTGGGCAGGACTTGAAAGTACTTGGTACTTGCAGGTACTTGAAGTACAGTACTTGCAAGTACAAAGTACCTCAAAAGTGCTTCAAGTATTGTACTTAATTTTTTCAAGTACTTCGTGTACTTCTAGTACCGTACTTAAAAATTTCACGTACTTCTCTGTACTTAGGTACTTTTTTTAAGTACAAGTATCAAGAACTTTTGAATGTGTCTTGCTGATGGTTGCATGTGCAAAGTCTTTGAATATGGGTCATTCCATGTCAAATCGACCAATATCTGGAACCGACCCCTTTTCACTTTCGATGAAATTTGGTCAGAAGTTCTCTTTTATCATAAAACAAAGTTCTAACAAAGGAAAAAAATTAAAAGGGTAAGAGTAGTAGAGTAAGACTTAAAGAGTATACTTGGGACTACAAAAAAAATATTCTGAAACAAATTTTTGAAAAATGATGAATTCGGAGAATTTTTCAAAATCGTTAAAATCCACGATCAACATTAAATTTTTGGTTTTATTTTTTTATACAACACCTTGTACTGATATTAAAAGATCCTGAAATTTTAAGAAATGTGTTTTTTTTTGTTTCAAAAATATGAATTTTTGAATTTTGTCAAAACTGTTTGTTTACCTCTAAAAGTGAAGTTGATCAATCGTGTAATTTTGACTGCTGAAAATTACAAAATTACATGATTGCTCGACTTAAAAAAATTCATATTTATGAAAAAAAAAATGGTTCTGAAAATCTTTCAGGATCTTTTCAAATCAGTACAAGGTATTATATTTAAAAAATTGAACAAAAAATTCGATGTTAATTGTGGATTTTCACGATTTTAAAAAATTCAAAATTCTCCAAATTCATCATTTTTCAAAAAATTTTGTCGGAATATTTTTTTTTCGTAGCCCCAAGTATATTCTTCAAGACGAAACAAACGATTTTTCATAATTATCATAGTTTTCAAGATATTTAGAAAAATAATTTGAAAAATGGTTAAATTTTGAATTTTGCATAACTTTTGAAAAACAAAAATATTTTTTTTCCTTGGTAGAACTTGGTCTTATGATAAAACAAAACTTCTGCCCAAATTTCATCGAAATTAAAAGTGGTCGATTTCAACTCTTGGTCGATTCGACATGGAATGGCCCAAGTACCAGAATTTACGAGACGTACCCGAAAACGAGAAAAGTACTTGACACTGCTACTTGATTTTTTCAAGTACTTGTACTTCAAGTACTCGTTTTGACTATTACTCGCAAATAACAAGTACTTTGTACTTCAAGTACCACCGGTACTTGATACTTCAAGTACTTGCAAGTACTTTGCCCAACTCGGTTTAAGATATTATACATTTCCTACTTTTTTGAAATATTTAAACATTAAAAATATATATTATTTTTTTCTTTATTCTCGAGAGGGTGTTGATTTCTATTGAAATGGTGTGAATCGAGGCATCATATTTCGTTATATATTTTTTCAGGAGCTTCAGCAATTTTATCTGACGACCGTTCTGCTGATATTCGTCTTAGCTATGGTATTGCAAATACCAAAACTCGAGGTTAACGGTAACCTAAAATTAATCGTTTTCGTTGCGTGGGCTGCGTACGGCGTATTGCCGACACTTCATTGGGGCATGGCCATGGGTGGAATGGACAACCCAATGGTCAAAATGCTCATACCCAGAGTACTTGGAATGTACGTTATAAGCGGTGCTGCATTTGCCATTTACCTGAGCAAAATGCCCGAGCGTTTGTTTCCAGGTGAGTAATTTTCAGTTGATTAATTAATCGTTATTGCACAATCGATAATAATACAAATAATTGTTACAATATAAATAACAAATAATTGAACAAAGGAAGAAATGAACAAATAAACAAATGAATAAATTATTAATTAAATAAATTAAATAAATAATAAAATGATAAAAAATATTATTTCTTAATTGTTCAAATTCACCAATTTGCAGGTTCCGTTGATTATGTTGGCTCTTCCCATCAATGGTGGCACGCGCTGGTCGTGCTTGCCCTTTACTATTGGCATAATACTGGAATGCTCTACGTCGAGTACAGAATGAATCACGGTTGTCCTAATAATATGAGATTGTGACATACGGAGGAGGACGGCCTTCGAGGTATTTAAAGATTTTTTAATCAATAATTCTCTTCAAATAAAGGAAAATTGTTGATAAATATTTTTGTGATTATATTTTTTTACTCCAAGTTGCATCAAAATATCGTATACTTTACGCAATTAAAAAAAAAAAATAAGGGTAGGCAAACGAAATTATACATTGAATAATAGACATTTTTTAGTACCTCCTGCTGACTGTATTTGCAAAATGGACCAGGATACGTCACATTGGTACCAGGAAATACCGTTCTACGCGACGAAAAGTGAGCACAACTGTGTTATAGACAATCCCTTGAGGGTTTACATGCGTCAAAGTTGACCCCGATCGTTCACACTCGGCCGAATTCCGAAAACCAGCCGACTTTGGATTTAATGCGGAGGGAGGATGAGAGAATTAAAACAGTGTCGTTCATTCGAGAAAAGTCGAGCTTAGTTTGTTGTTTTAAAATTACCGATTTAGGTGGGCTTCGGGCTCTTTAAATTTTAGCGCAAAAAGCAAATTCAAAAATCAATTTACAAGAACAGTTTACGCGGTTGTGAAACGAAAAGATTTTTAAAAATTGTAGTTTTTTTTGCAAATAAAATTATTCCCCCGATTTTTTATAATTCCATGTGGATATTGTTTACCCGTTGACACGATGATTTAGGAAAATCTCTAGTTTGGCGATTTTTGGTACATTTTTCATTTTGACAATCTCTGAGAAGAAAGAACTTTTTTTTCTTTATTCATTCGCTCGGAGCCCGCCGTTTTCTCTTAATGGTAAATCAAAAAATCCTCATGGCTTCCATTCGCGTTGAAGTACGTACAATTGCAATTGTACGTGTTTTAATTTCTTCGGCGAAAATACTGTGTTTGATTGTCGTGAATTTGGCCGATTCTTCGACTGGCCGTTTGTTTATGGTATCTTTGACGATTGCTCAATAAATTGTACATTAATTTATACGTATATAAATGCGAAGCTTTCTTTTCCATTCTGCTTACTCAACTGAAGGTTTCGATAATTCAAATTCTCCATATTTATTTGAAATTAATTTAATTAATTTAATAAATTATTTATTTATTTGTTCACTCATCGAATTTTTGTCAAATCCATTGAAATATTCTACAGTCTGGTAGATCAATGTTTGAATAAAACTTCATTCATTTAAAGTGAATATATTGAAACTCAATCATTAATATCTGTAAGAGTATTATGAAAGATTAATTATCAGGACGATATCGCATGAGACGTGCTCCGCAATGAAAAGTGAGTAGTGAGTAGTCTAGCGATTGGGATACGTTGGTGTGCATCTTACTCGGTCAGTGCGGAAGATTCTGCACGGTCGGTGTGGCAGCTGCGCGGCACACCGCGGTGTAGCGAGTGTAGCAGTCCGTCAGGCGGACCGCTACACTCTCTACACTTGATTAAATCTGACGAGAATGCTTTTTCAAAGTTTTAAGGATGATCTATCGGGAAATTTAACGTTGCAATTCGCTTTTTCGTGTTTCCCAGGCAATTTTCGATTCCACACATACATTGCAAAACCCTAAAAGTTGAAATACAAACTTCTGCCTATTTGATGATTTACATCATCGGCAAACATATTTTTTGGTTTTTTTTTCGACTGTTTTAGTTACAAATCGTCCGCTGATTACGAATAAGCATGACAATCTGGAATTCACGTCACTACTTTGCCGGCGTACGATATCGCATTCCCCATCATGATTGCCTGCAGATTTCTGCAAAAATGATCCGTCTGCATCGGATAATGTTGATCGATTGGACGGTAAGACGTTCTGGATGGATTCTTTTGTTACTTCCCAGATGGCGAACTTGTCTCGCTCTTCCCGGGATAAAATTGATAATGATTAATTGATAAATGGTTAATGATAATAATAATTAATTGGTTAATAATTGATTGAAATAAAATATATATTTATATAATATATTTATAAAATATATTATAAAATATATTTATTATATTTCATATAAAATGATCCAAAAAATCCCCTTATTTTCAGCTGATTATCACAAACCTATTGTCAGTGTAAAACAAAAAATACTACTTCAAACGTTCAATTAAAAAGGAAATTTTGATCAAGAACATTTGGCAGGTGACATTTGTCAATGATTAATCAAGCTTTTGTTCCAAAAGTCTCGTACTTTTTGTCACTCTTAGCGATCATAGCTGAACGTCCTCATTTTCATTCCACGCTCCGTCGGTATTTTTCGCAGGGGTGAGTTTCTCGGACCGTAAAAAAAAGAGGAAAAATCCTTATGAGTTTTCCCTCTCAACGGAGGGCGTGAATTTTCTCTCACTCTCTCCCTCTCTCTCTCTCTTTCTCTATTTTCCTTCCACCTCGTAGACGATACGTTTTAACCGAGTGGACGATTATTTATCCCAGGATGTTGAGCGAGAGACCGAGGCACGAGAAAATTTACGTAGCACTTAATCCCACCGCTTAGAGGCCATAGCAATATCACACTCTTCGCCATCTCTTCCATACATTCTTTTGGATAATAAAATCTCTCTCGTTTCGTCCCTTGTACATTTTTCTTCGGTCTCTCCTCTATTCTCCATTCATCCCGCTTTCTTTGAGAGGACCGGCTCATCATGAGGGGTGTAACACACCCCACGAATACACCCTCCCTTTTGTTTCTTCATTATTACCTCTTACGTAAACCTGATCGAGCGAAGTTTGAAACTCCTTCACCGTTTCCGCCAAGCAATGGAGAAAGTACTCGAAACATTTAATCGTGAAAAATTTCAATTTTATTCCCGACAATAATTTTATTCATTCAATTTCTCCTCAACGAGACACCTTCGTCCCTTGGCCCATCGTAAATTACCGAGGAGCAAATGGGATTGAACAATTTTTGGCCCACTGGTTTAAGAATTGTGACGAAGGTAGCATTTTTGGGGTTTCGTGCTTTAAAATGAAAAAAAGGAATCATCATAAGAACCATTAGAAAAAAAACTATTCTACAGTTACACTCTGATGAAGGGTTGGTCCAGCACAAAAAAAAAGTTGAATTAATATATTGTGTGCGATATCATTTGAAAGAGCTATACCTCTAAGAATTCTAAAAATAGGTTTCTTATAATTTTTGGTCCCATGGTTTTAGTGATATAGTTCAAAATATGCTAGGACTGACCTCCCCCGAGCTGTCTCAGATTTCTGAAGCTGAAATTTAGATTTTAGTTGAGTCAGTGGATATTGAATCATAGATGATCGAAAACTACATTTTTGACAGTGTAGTAGTTGTAAAAAAATTATTTGTAATAAAAAATTTAATTAATGTATAGTGAAGTATCATTTCAAAGAGCTACACCTGAGCATTCCAAGAATATATGTTTTTTTGAATTTTTGGTCCAGTGGTCTGAATGATATAGTTTAAAATTTGCTAGAAATGATCTCAATCTCTGATCTCTTAGGTTTCTGAAGCTAAAATTTAGATTTTAATAGGGTTAGTAGATATTGAGTCATGGATTACCGGAAAACTATTACGTTTTTCAAAAAAATTAAAAAAAATAATCTATCGTGTAAGCTGTCATTTCACAAAGAGCTACCTCTAAGGATTCTTAAAATATGTTTTTTTAAAATCATTTTTGGTGCAGTGGTGTCAATAATCTTATTCAAAATTTGCGAGAAAACATCTCCATCCCTAATCTCAGGTTTCTGAAGCTAAAATTGAGATTTTAATAGGGTTAGTAGATATTGAATCACAGATCACTGGAAAACGACTGGTCTTTCCGACAATGAAATAGACGCTGAAAAAAATAGGTATTTTGTAGTGTTGGTTCGGAACCCTAATCTTGCGAGCCGTTTGGCCGGTTTTTTTCTTTACTCAGTCTTTTTCTCTATGGTGTGTGTCTCCGATCCGCAAAGGTCCAAGAGACTCTGCGAGAAGTTTCAGAACATGTATATACATATATAAGGTATTAAAACCTCAGGGGTTCCTCCGTGTCGCGGAGGTTAACAAGAGAGAGGTCGCGCAAAAGCGGCGGGCGGGAATGAAAAGGGAGTAAGAAAGAGGTGAGCGACTGAGAGGAAAGAGGCGTCGCATCCGGAAAATCGAGGAAAAGTATATAGAAGGTACGTAATCCAGAAACCTCTGGGTCCTGAGGGGCTTACCGAGGGGCTCCTCCAGATGTTTATTGAGCCGAAAAGGCGCACGCGCATCAAAACCTTCACGGTAACAGCATCAACGGAGCCAAAGAGTGGAGGCGAAAGACGAAGGACTCGATATGACGATGTGAGAAAACGAGAGGGAGAAACTTATCTCGTCGAATAGCTCTCTCTCTCCCTCTATCCCTTACACTATTTTTCTGCTGGTTTTTCATTGATGCGTCTGCTTTATGTCTTTTTATTTAATTTTCTCGCACTTCATCGAATTCCCCATGAAAATATACCGTATAGTATTTTCTTAATTTTATAGGGATTTTTCTGACATTTTAGAGCGAATTATACAATGATTCCTCATTAATGTCAAAAATAGTTATAAAAAAATTAGATATTTTGCAGAGATTACGAAATTTGTATGTTAAACGTATGGAAAAGAAAATTTTACTTCATATTTTTCCAAAATTTGATGGAAATTTATTTATGATATATAAATATTGATAAATTTGGGTGTATGGAATATCTCTTTTGTTTTTATGTGGAAAGTATTGATTATGGTCAATTTTATTCAAACTATTTTATTTATTATTATATATAACTGAGCTTTTTTTAGACAGCCGAGTTTTTTTAAATTAAAACAATAACAAAAAATTTCAATTCAATAAAATTTGAAATTTAACAAAATTTGCATCTAACAAAATAATTTATAAAATGGCTCTTTAATTACATCTTTAATTTGTTTATGCAGCTTTTTCCATATCATGAAATTTAACATTTTAAAAAATAGTTTCTATTTGTTCAAAGTATTTTGGATCATCTCAGGCTTAGGAAAAATCGAAATATATTGTTGTATCAGTGCAGAGATGCATGTGGAAGGCGGCAAAGAGACCAGGAATTAAAAAAGCCTACAGGTGGTACATAACGACCATTTCGTTGGAACAAGGTTTTTTTTCCTCTCTCTACCTTTCTCGTTCTCTTATCACGAACGATTGCGCGAATTATAACGTGGTCCTCTGTACGAATAAATGTGTACAAAAGGATTTTTCATGGCATAAAAGGATGTACATAGCCGAACGATGATGTGAACGTCATGGAAAGATGGAGAGAGAGCTTCGAATAATTCTCTTTGTTTGCAATAAAAACGCGAAATCGTCTTGTTTCAAATGGCATTATGATCCGCCATTCATTCTCACAACCCATTAGAATTTTACACTTTTGTTCTCCGGTACTTTGCCACGGCCATTAATGCTCGTTTACCTCCCTCGTTCTGTAAAGTGTAAAAAAAAACAATATATATATGTACACCCCCGCTCAAAAGTTTGGATACACCTGTCGATATTTCTTGTCGCACTAAAAGTTGCATAACTCCGTCAAAAAAAAAGATAATCGAATTTTCAAACAAGCGTGCTGACGGGAAAGAGTTCAGCTTTGTTTCCCCTATTTTTAATTTTTTTAATGATTTTTTTTCGACCCAGTATGCATTTTTCAACCCGACCGTTTTTTGGTATTTTTTCGACCATCGCAAATCGGGCGCATAACTTAAGGGCATTTTTTGTGTCTTTTTTTATTAACGGTACATTTGAAAGGGTTGGCAGGCGCTCTATTTTCATTTTTTTTTAATTTCCGTACGATTTTTTCTCGCAAAGTTATTTCACTTTTGGCTAAAAAACAGAAATTTTGAAAGATGCAACGTCACTCAAAGACTATAGAGTTTAAGAGAAAATGTTAACTATGAAAAAAGTAGCGTCGGTATACACGGAATCGTCTGGAATTCTTTTAGAATTTTCCCATGAATTTTTTTTTGTTTTTTTTTTTTTACTATTTTCGCTTCAGCGAAAAATTTCATCCGTTTGAAATTTCCGTACTTCGTGATAAAATACAAATCTGAAAAAATTCATCAATATTTGGCATGCTATAAACAACAATGATCAATAATAATTATTGATCATTGTTCATCATTGTTTAATAAATTATTTAATAAATTCAATAAATTAAGTTTAATAAATTATTTATTATTGATAATTGTTGCTTATAGTATGCCAGATGTTGCTGAATTTTTTCAGATTTTTATTGTATCACGAAGTACGGAAATTTCGATCGGATGAAATTTTTCACTGGAGCGAAAATAGTAAAAAAAAAAAAAAAAAAATCATGGGACAAATCTGAAATAATTTCAGGCGATTTCGTGTATACCAACGCTACTTTTTTTATACTTGACATTATCTCTCAAACTCTATAGTCTGTGAGTTACGTTGCATCTTTCAAAATTTGTCTTTTTTATCCAAAAGTGAAATAACTTTGCGAGAAAAATTGTACGAAAATTCAAAAAAAATTCAAAATGGAGCGTCTTCTAACCCTTTCAAATGTACCATAGATAAAACAGGAAAAAAATGTCCCTAAGTTATGCGCCCGATTTGGGATGGTCGAAAAAATGCCAAAAAACGGTCGGGTTGAAAAATGTATACCGGGTCGAAAAAAAATCATTAAGAAAATTAGAAATAGGCGAAACAAAGCTGAATTCTTTCCCGTGAGCACGCTTGTTTGAAATTTCGATTATCTTTTTTTTTTGACGGAGTTATGCAACTTCTAGTGCAGCAGGAAATTTCGCCAGGTGTATCCAAACTTTTAAGCGGGGGGGTATATATACATATTTATATATATATTAATAGTGAAAGAACGGATCTCGACGGGAAATCGACAATTTTCGTCGGAGGGAAATTCTATCCACAGCTGGGAAATGATATTTGCACATTTCAGTGATTGTGCAGATATTTTTTATCATTTTTTTGCAATAACAGGGAAATTGTGGTATTAATAATGAATCATGAGTTTCGAGTGAGGGTTTTTTAAAAAACTTTTTTCATTTCGACTCGTCCAAGTGCTCGGTAAATATTTGTACGATCTAATTGAAGAGATGAACGCAAATGTGGAATTTTACGCTCTCGAATCTCGATGATTATTATTCGCGTATATAGATATTTGTACATATGCGTCGTTACTGTCTTTCTTCCTCCTCTCAGCTCTCTCAGTTTTTATTCTCTTTCGCTCTTTTTCACCAACGAACAATATGTATTGAGCTCGACTCGCCTCTATCTTTGTACAATAATCTCGTATCATAAGCTCGCTCTCTCTCGTTATCTCTGCCCAGTGCAAACAACCCTCTCAAGGGGCACCACCGCGCGTCTGCCGCAAATTTTATCCTCTCTTTTTGCCTCTTTCTTGTTACTCTTCAAGATTAATCTCCCCTCTCGCTCTCTTTTTCCACTCCCGTGAAATTTCCAATAAATGCGCAGGAAATTGTTGACTCGCAATTCTCGAAGGGAATTGATTAATTCAAAACATTCACCCGGATTCAATCAGGCATTTGATTTTAAGGGGTGTAATTTGTTTAAAGTAAACCGAATTTTTTTCAAATATCAGCTCAAAAGATTATTCGTTGGGCCAATATTTGAAGAAATCGGATAACTTATTTGGATGAAATGAATCATTTTTTTTCTAAATGCAAATCAGAATCTTTTTCGTAGCTCCGGAATTGTTGATCAGTGCAAAAAGCATAAATTGTGTATCGAGAAGATTTAAGGATCAGTTGAGAAAAATTTAAACAATAAGTTCCTATAAACTAATTAAACGTATTTAGTGTACAGAAAATGTATTATTTTATAAACCATTTTTTATTATAATTTTATTTATTAAACTAATGGTACAAATGGTACAAACTTATTCTCCAAAGCCCTCAGATTTCGTATCAATAGAAGTATAAAAAAAAAGTTTATAAACAACCAAGATACAGTTATCGCTCTTCTTATTTCACACTAATTTAAGAATTTTTATTTTCTCCAATCGCCCTTTTCTCTCTTGCGCTTGACTAATCCTTTGCAAGTTTAATTTCCTTTTTTTCGGTGTTTTCAAATTATTTGGAAAAAATCTCACGCGTCGAACTTCTTG
This sequence comes from Alloplasta piceator, assembly GCA_946863875.1. Lineage (NCBI taxonomy): Eukaryota > Metazoa > Arthropoda > Insecta > Hymenoptera > Ichneumonidae > Alloplasta > Alloplasta piceator. The sequence goes on from OX333072.1 coordinate 622,364, forward strand.
CGTCGAATTTTTGGGCGCTGGAAAAAAGTGGAGGGTGACTTTCTTCTTTTTATAACTTTGTGTTTCGAGTGTGTGCGTGAAAAGAGATTGAAGCTTTGCATGTGTACGGAATCTCTAAATCTCGTTAGCCAACGGCGGGGAGGATGACTTTTCCACCCTTCCCACGCTGATGCCGGCATTCCCATCGGGCGAGAATTGAGCCGGCAGCACAGCCACTTACACTTTACTTAATTGTGAAAATCCCACGGTAAGACCGTGTGTATATATATATATATATATAAAGCGAAGTAGCGACTTTGGTTAGCACAAGAGACCAGCCACACCGCACGAAAAACCAACCCTTACTCTGTACATAGAGTAAGGGTTCCACTGCTCCCTCGCTTTCTCTTCTTCTTCTTCTTCATCTTCATCTTCTTCTTCTGCCTCATCGAGGGTCACAGAAGCTCCTGAATCTCCAGTAAAACAATGGCAACTGTTTTACAAAAAAACTACCCCCTTTGTGAGGAAGAGGGTGATTTCTCAGAGCAATATTTACATTTTTAATTTGATTTTTTGTTTTGTATTTGGTGCGACAATTTTGCAATATTCTATGTAACAAGTCACACGTTAGAGATGTTTTTTATAGAAAATATTTTGTTTTTGGTTTATTCGTAGTTCAACGCGGCGTTTTAGGTTGAAAATGATTAAAGAACAACCGATACGTATCACGGTATCACGAAAAATAACGTTTTCGTCATTTAATTAAGGAATCCCTGATGGTAAAATGGTTTATTTAACATAAGGAGAGGAGACACTGTAAGGGGTGAGAAAACGGTCAATGTTGGAGAATTGTTTTTGCAGACATATCTGATTATTAAAGGATCGGTTATTTTATTGAATATTTATTCAACTTATTTCATAGCAATTTTTATGGAAAATTCTTAATGATGAATAGAGATATAGATATTATGTTAATGACAAAAAAAATCTCCATTGTCCCTTCGATATCTTGGTGAAGGGTTATCTGGAAAAAAATCGATATTTCTGAAATTGTAGCTATTGTTATGCGAAGCCGTTTCCTTCTAAAAAAAATACTCAAAAACTTTGCAAATTTCCAGAATATCAATGAAAAACTTGACCAACATGTTTTTGAATATTTAAAAAAAATAGTCAAAAATTTTGCAAATTTCCAGAATTTCAACACAAAAGTCTATCAACATGTTTTTGAAAATACGTGCTGTAAAAAATTCTCAAAAACTCTGCAAATTTTCAGAATTTCAACTCAAGACTTGGCAAGCGAAAGTGGCAAAAAATCTGAATAATTTTTACAGTGGCTTCGCTCCTCAAGTAAAAACCCTTTGTAAAAGTTAATTGGCAAGGCTCTCTTTGGTCGATATCCCTCACAAGGTTATCCACATCCGGCATGATTCTCGAATTGGCCGACAAATCTTCCTAACTTCTCTGTCCATCTGTTTTTTAAGCTTATTTGCTACCCCTCCGAGCGTCTCCTCTCTCATTTCTCTATATTTTCATCTCTTCTTCGGGTGCTTTTTCTTCCACATGTCTGTGGGTGTATGTGTTTGTGTGTGTCGTTGGAAAAGCGACACACACTCGGCTGTGCGGTGCGGAGCCTCCATTAAATTCATTAGGCCATTAGTGGCTGCAACCCTCCAAGATGGCTTCCGTCGCTTGGCAACCCCCGGGGGTTGCTGGTCCCCTGGACAAGCGGGGGTTGGGTCTTGGCTTGTAATTAGATTCAACGAGGGAAAGCCACGCGGAAAGTGAGACAGAGAAGGAAAGGAAGGTGGAGGAGTAGGCGATGGCGTTCCATAGTGGAATAATATATATATATAGGGAGGGTTGAAGAGGAGACGCAGGTCGTGGCATCCCCTGAGAAGCTCCCTCTGCCACATTAAACTATATACGCTTTATACATATCCCAGGTCTTCTAGCTTTTCTCCTCGTGGTCCATATAATACCTCGAAAACCTCAAGAGCAGTCAAAGTCCGTTTGCATAGACGCCCGCTTATGTACAAACGAAGATACATACGCGTTTCTCAAAATTCACCAACTTTGCTTCTTATTTATTTCCCGTAAAAAACAACCCCTCCGCCGAGTTGGCATGAAAATTCGACAATGGCCAAGTTGCGATAAACCAAAAATTTGGGTTCAGAGGGGTGATTCGAATTTTGACAAAATGGTGGATACTTCTTTTAAATAAATAACATCAAATATAAGATTAGAAATATAAACGAACAAGATAAAATAGTGGATATTATTTTTTTTCTTTTTTTTTGCGTGCGATAACCCAAAAATTCAGGTTCAGAGGGATGATTGAAATTTCCACAAAATGGTGAACACTTTTCATGGTCCAAAATAAAATATAAGATGAGAAATATAAATAATTAAAATATAAGATAAAAGAGTGGATGCTTTTTTTTGGTTTTTTTCGGGAAATTTGAGAATGAAGGATTAAATCGTGGAATTTTGAAAGAGTGAATGATCATCGTCGTCATCGTTGGCGAGAAAAAACGTCGTTTATAATAAAACACGAGGAGAGATTGCGATGAATGCGCGCCTGGATGATTCGGGGGTGGCCACAAGAAGAGAGTGTGTGTGTGAGAGAGAGAGAGAGCGGTTAAACGAGAGCAAAGGGGATTCTTAAAATACTCGCAAGAGCATCTAAATCATGGAGGCTTAAGCGAGAGGCGCACGTCTCGTGCGAGCAGGGATTACCTACCTCACTTCAAAGTGCCCTGCAGGTGCAGCCTATACTAGATACGTATGTATATATATGTGTATATATGTATATATCTTTCATACGTATGCTCTACACGTGTACAAAGCTTCGCTAACGCTTTCGGTCCAAAACTATATCTTCTCTCCTCTCTGTGAACAACTTTCCAGAAACAAAGAATCACCAGCGTCATAACGATGGACTTGTACACCATTCATATTTTTCTGCTTTTTTTAAAATTGATTTAGAATTTGATAAGTTTATCAAGGGGTTATACGCAGACAGGAGGTCGAAAAAAGCGATTTTTCAAGGATTTTTTCTGGAAAGACATTATAATTTATTTACGTAAAAATTTATAGATATTTTTGTAACTTTGAACTTTATTTTGAAGTTTTTTTTTTAATAATGATTTTCGAAGCCGATGAAGCCGATCGCCGGGAGGTCCTCTAAAAAAAGCGTCTTGCGGTGAGCACGATATTTCTTAAGTGGATCATCCAAAATAAAAACATCAAGAAGATTCCGTTAAGGGGAGAACACTACATGATTGGAAAACAAAAAATTTAGCTGTTTCTAAAGATTTTTTTTTTAATAAGAAGCCTTGTCCAATTTGTTTACAAGTCTGCACACTTTTCACTCAACATTTCGAGTTTATAAAAATATTTTTTCATTTTATTTTTATTGGAAATTGGCAGGTGTGCAGGCTGGTCTTCGTGAAAAGACACGTCGGAAGTTGTCAAATTCATTTTTCAAAACTGTTAGCACGATTTCTAAAAAAGTCGTCAACCGATTTTGATGAAATTTGGCACACGTTTTTCTGAGAGTATCAGTTTGTCAACTTACTGCTTAATCAGCGATGCCAGTGCCATACATTAGTCTTAGTCCTTCCGACTAATTAATTAGACAAGGGCTTCTTATTAAAAAAAAAAAATCTTCAGAAACAGCTAAATTTTTCTTTTTCCAATTAACGTTCTCCCCTTAATGCATCCTGTTGATTCTAAATCATATATAATATGTGAATCTGTCATTCGATGTTCATTCGTCATTCCTAAAATACGAGAGCGGAGAAAAAATCGTTGTATTTTTGAAACGTTTCAAACTTCACCGGCATGCTTTTTGCACAAGATCAATGCATAAAAAAAAGATTCATCAGATCCAAATTAATTATCTCGATTTCTCTGCAAATGGGCCCAATAAGTCCCCTATTATCCAGGACAAGACTGAAATTTTATTAATTTCGAATTAATGTCCTCCCGACTCCATAAATCATCTCCCTCACTGCATTCTTCCCTCAATAAATTCAGGATAATTACGGAGGACGAAGAAACTGTGGGAAATCTTGAAAAATCGTAAGGCCCCTCTCGAGGGGTCTTTATATGCACGAAGGGGGTTGACGAGACACATCAGCGGATGTATAAAAGAAAAAAGAGGGGTACGAGGTGAATGAGAACGAGGATTCTCTTCTCTACCCAATTCACCAAGCCCACATAGCTTGAGCCCTCAATTTCACTAGAGTAAAAAAGCTCAACGAAAGCGTGATAAAATGGCTTCTTATTCTCGCGTTTATATTCAATCTCGCGTGTGCCAGAGAATACCGTGTGTGAGGCTCCATATATATATATATATATACAGCTTTTGTGTTATAAAAAGGCACAAAGGGTCTTCTCTCCATCTGAAACACGTTAGTAGAGACGTCTTGCCCTATACATGCTCGTATACATGTGCGAATGGCTATGTATATATATGTACCAGGGTCTTCAAGAAGTGGGATGGACAGTTGAACGCCGATGTGAGTACCGACTGTGGGGGAAAAGTAAATCGTTGGCTCGATGCATTATGTAGTAACCAAGCTTGATCCTCGCGTAATGCATCTATGCATGGATTCACGTGTGATCGTACCTTTCACGTATTATAACGAATACCCCCTTTTTCCGTTTTTTCGCCCTCTTCGCCATTGTTTGGTCATATATTTTCATTCGCTTGTGCCGATTTCCGACTATCGCATCGTATTTGCAAGAAATTGCAAACGAAATAAATGCTTTACATGATCCCCAAAAGCATTCAAAAAATTGTGCACAGCAATTCGGAGAAAAAAATAATTTAAAGACGTTTTTAAAGTTTGCAAAAGTTAGAAAATAAATAAATAATTGAATAGATAAATAAATAATAGATAAATAGATGATGGATGAATTAATGATAGATAAATAATACATTGGAGAGCAAAAGACGGATTGCCGGCGATTTGTAGTTTTTTAAGTTGTTTAGAAAGTGTAGAAAGTTTAGTTGTTTAGAAAGTTGGCTTTTTATTGATGTCTTTTGTCAAGTTTTCTATGTTTTTCTGTAGGACAAAATTTTCACGGATCGCGGGGAGATAAAAAAAGGAGGGTTAATCTCGCCTTTTTGCGAGATTAAACCTCTTAATCCTTCTCTGTATCGCGCGGGGTTGAGGAAATTTGATTGTTCCACTTACCATGGCATCTCTGTATGCAAATTGCAATCAGTCAGAGTGGTTGGAAGCGTTCTGCTTAATGCGAAAAAGAGACCCACCTCCTGAAAGAGAGGAAATAACGGAGTTGGATGCTGTCGAAAAAAAGTGGTCACAAATCATAAAATAAATGGAAGCTTCTTTTTTTCCGAACTTTCGCGAATATTTTTGTAATAGTTTGGTTTTTGGCTAGTTATATTAATTCAGTGGAACCTGATTAAAAACTTTTAAGATAAGGTATTAATTGATAAAAAAAGTGCCAAGAGATTCGTCGGTTGATTAAGAACCTCCTAAATTGTGTCCCCTGATCTTATTATGGGCCCTAATTTTTATATTTTACTAGTTTTTACTGAATTTGTTTCGATTTTTTAGCTTATTAAATTAATTAAGTAAAACCTAATTAAGAACCCTTGGAAGAATGTATTAATTGATGAAAAAAGTGCCATAAGAAAAGTGAGTTGATTAAGGATGTTGAGTCCCAAATCGCAAATGATGAGAAAATTCTGAAAATTTGGTATGTTTTTGGATTAATTATTTAAGAGGTCGTGTAAAAATTTCACGATGGTTAGGAAGCTCGTTATCAAATTAAATTAAATTAGATTTAGTCTTATGGAAACTGATATAACTTCGCGATAAGTTTTTTTTTGACCTCTCAATTTTTAAATATCTACACTATATTGAAAGCAACGGAAACAAAACGAAGTTTATTGATAAATATTTTTTTATTTGTTTAAATAATTGTTCTTAACAAAATGTTAATATTTTAATAACGAGCTTCCTGATCGTCGTGAAATTTTTACACGACCTCTTAAATACTTCATACAAAAATATACCAAATTTTCAGAATTTTCTCATCATTTTTCATTTTGACCCTTATCGAGGTTGAAGTAATGATGATAGAATTCTGAAAATTTAATATGTTATTACATGAAGTATTCGGGAGGTTGTGTAAAAATTTCACGATGATTAAGAAGCTATTTATTGCACAATCAACATTAAAAGATTTCATAGGGCCTCAACATCCTTAAGAAGCTCTCCTGATTTGTGTCCCCTAATTTTATTGTGTGCCCTAATTTTTTTTTTTTCACTAGTTCTAAAAAGGTGCCAAAAAGGTGCCAAAAAGGTCGTCACTCGATCAAGAACCCTCTAAATTGCGTCATTAATTGCGCGATCGGTTAAAATGGTAAAAATGGGCCAAGAAATGACAAATCGATCTTAACGTCAATTATCGGCACACCGAGTGTTCTTTCCTTATATTTATAACCCAATCGTCCTTGTTTCTCGTCTTTTGCCCTCGATGGACGTCATTTTTTTTTGTTATTGTATTTTTTTTCCAACCCCCGAGACTTCGAGGCTCGGGGCTTAATGCTTTTGGCCTTCGTCGTTGTTCTCGCAAAGAAGTAGACCGTCCTGGACGAAGTATTTCACGACGGGATGGCGTTACCGGAGGTGTATTGGGGGTGCGATGCTTTTGCCACGAGGATGCTGGCTCGCCAACAACGTCGTTGTTTCTAGCTTGGTTCTTCTCTCTCTCTCAGTCTCTCTGTTTTTCTCTCTCTCGTTCTTTCGACCTGGCTCCAGTGGTAATGCTCGTACCGCCAATAAATAACGCTCTGGTCCCAAGATCCACTCCATACAACGTGTACAGATATACACCGTGGGAGGTTATACGACACGAGCAGGCTCCATACCCACCACATATATACCCATCTCTTTGCCATAGTACTTACTATCACGTACATACATATATATATGGGGCGTTCCATCCCAAATCGGACAGTTTGAAAAACTTTTTTTTGTTATTTCCTCAATTTTTTAAATATTTTTTAGTACCCATCAAAAGACTCTTCCTGTTAATTTTTAGATTTTGTTGATTACCCGTTCAAAAGATATGGAGTTAACAAAAAAACCGTTCTTTTTTTGGTATTTTGTTCATAACTTCTTCAATAATGGTCCAAATTAAAAGGTTTTTTGTCAAATTTTTTGTTTTTTATGACCTTTTCAGAAAAAAACACAACAAAAATATTTAACGCGTTTTTGAATGAGTTTTTTGAGTTTTGAACTTTAAATCGCGTTTTTAAAAGTGAGTGTCATTTTTGATTTTTTTTTTTTAATTTTTTGTTTCAAACATGTATCTATTCAACAATTTTCAAGACTAGTCCGATCGTGAGATTTCAACAACTACTATTTTTTAACGATTTTTGAAAATTAAATTTTTTTTTTCTCATAAATTATTATGAATACCAATTTTTGTTACTGTATAGTATTTTTTTTAATCAATTTGAATTAATTTTGACACTTTTTCATTAGTAACAGATTTTTTAAATTAATAATTAATCGATGAGCAAATAACGACAGTTCAAGGATTGTACGAGTGGGCATTGAACTTAAATAGTCTACCGAATATTGCGGTCAAATTTTCACCTCAGAAACATAACTTAGATGCAAAAGAAAGATTTCATTTGCGATACAATACTGCAAAGTCACTCACAGGGGGACACAAAAATTTCATTAAATTATTCCAATGAGCAACGGAAACGTATTGGCAAAGGAATATTCTAATTCAGGAAATAATCGTGTATGTAAGGTTTAAAAAATAATACGTGAATAAATAAAAACTGTTGTTATTATGGTTCATAAACAGACTTAACGATTAATTATTAATTTTAAGAACCTGTTGACAATAAAAAAGTGTCAAAATAAATTCTAAATATTGAAAAAAATACTATACAGTAACAAACATTGGTATTCATAATAATTTGTAAAAAAAAAAAAATTTTATTTTCAAAAATCGAAAAAATAGTAGTTGTGGAAATCCCACGATCGGACTAGTCTCAAAAATTGTTAAATAGATAGATGTTTAATGCAAAAAATTTGAAAAATAAACGAAAAATGACACTCACTTTTAAAAACGAGATTTAAAGTTTAAAACAAAAAACTAATTCAAAAACTCGTCGAATATTTTTGTTGTATTTTTTTTCTGAAAAGGCCAAAAAAAAAAATTTTTTCGAAAAAAATTTTTTTCTTGCATTGTCATCCAATTCTGAGCTACGTTCAAAATTTCAAGTCTCCAGCTAATCGGAAAGTTAGTTGAAAATCAAATACAAAATTCCACCCGGACGTATAAGGAAGCGAATTAATAAAAACGTGGTAACGTGTTAAAAAAGGCGAACTGGCCTCAAAAGAAATTGTTTGTTTAGTTTAGATAAATTTATTTTAAATTGATGAAAATTTGTTCAAATATCTTATTTCATAATTATTTTATTACTTTTAATTATATTTTTCAAAAATGTATTCGATTCGAATAAATTTGTTCTGGGTGCGACTCGAATCGTCTCCTCGAATTTCTGAGTGAATTCAGAAACGATTTTGGGTTCATAGTAGAGGGAAAAATGTATATTTTTAATCAAAATTTGTACAAATGCGATGCTTTCAAAAAAATTTGTCGTAATTTATTGCTGAATGATTTGGAGTCTTCATTCAAAAAAAAGATATATTTGATTCGAATAAATTTGATTGTATTAGATGCATATTTGACGAACATTTTATTCTTTTTTCATAAATTTGTTTAAAGTAAATAAATAGTTAAAAAAGGATTTTCTTCATGATCAGCAATAGGATGTTTTGCTAAAAAATAAAAAAATAAATTTTTTAAACTGTCCTTTTTATTGATCTGGGGTCCGTTGAAAATAGAAAAATTCATTTTTATCGTCAGTTTTTACTTCTTGAAAGTAGTGTTCTCAGAATTCATCTTCAATCGTTGTAGAGGCTTCAAAATGCAAATAATGACCAATTTAAAAAAAAACCCAGGTGCATCACTAGAATAATTTTACCAAAACTCACTTTGATTCTTTGATACTTGACTACCATCGAAATAACATCGTCAAAATTACGCCTTAATCTATCGAAGATCCACTGGGGATGCATTTTCAAAAAGATTTTCCGTCGTAAAGAATTTTTTGAGCTTCTCATTTAAATTTTCAACTTTCTCAAAGATTAATGCTTTATTTTAAATAATAAAAATTACAATTATCGACCATTGCTTTCTTTTAAACTATAATTATACTCGAGGAGATCTTTGCTGCCCTTATCAATACAAAACTCTTATTCGACAGAAAAAAAAAACAAAAAAAAGAAAAGAAAAAAGTTCCGCTTACGTCACACATACATATTTCTCTCTCCAGTTCCGTTTTTTTCCATTTCTACCTCAGCAATGAGAGATAAGGTAGCAAAATGTTGGCGTAGATACCAGTGATTCCCGACGGGCGCACGAGAAGCCTCGCGTATCTTTATTACCTCCTTTCGTGCTTGCAATAGACCTAGAAAACAAGTGAGAGAAACCGAAAAGGAGAAAGAAGACGAGAGTTCTTACTGTATGCCACGTTGATGTTAATTGTCATTTTATCACACTCGGACGTGTTTTCATTTCGAAGTAGCGATATAATCTCTCAACCCACATGATTTTCTTCAAAACGCGTTATTCTTTTGGATTTTTTAATTAAAAAAAAAATGTCTTCTCTTTTACGTTCACCATAGAGCTCAAAAAACGCTATTTAAGAATTTCTACCTTGAATGCCATCAGATGAAAAATTTCTCAATCTAATTGTTGAGCTTTTAGGGAATGAAATTGAAAATCACTCAATTTGGGACGTCTGAAAGTTTGATACCTTGCGCAGGGATGAAAAAACTAAATTAAAAACTTTTTTTTTGAGACTAATGGAATTTGGCCTTCGAAATTTTTGTTTGGTCCGTTATCTTTCGGATAATAAAATTTGTGTGTGATCAGGTGCTGATCACGATCCTCCCCCTCATTTTTCTTGGCTCTAGGAAACGGAGGCCCAGATATGTATACATGTTTATAATACTCTCGGGGTGGTCTCTCCAATTTTCCATTCGGTTACGCTCTTTCCTGTCGCACACGCCCTGTTCCTCTCTTTTTAGACACGGATTAGCTCCGTACCATCGCAGATCACGTTTTCTCACAGCCCTCCGATTGTAAATCACTCGACCGACGGAAAACACATCTTTGCAACGTAATCCGCTTCTCGTGCTTGTTTGCATTAGAAAGGTCGGGTCTCCGGGCAATGGGTTGAGGAAGAAATCGAGACACAAGTGAAAAATAAATGGTAAATATTTGGCCCAAATATCACGAATTAATCGTCAAGTATTTTTCTAAACTTTTGAACTAATCCTTCAAAACGTCCATTTAAGGGAGTATGCTGGTCTAGAATTTTGGAAAAGTCTATTTTTTTGCATATTCTTACAGTTTAGACCTTTAACGATATATCCTTGAAAGAAATTTTTTTTAATTCCACTAATTTCTGGAGTTATAGCCATTTTAGTGACGCAGCAACTAGGCCCGTCACGTTGAAGCGTAACGTTAAGGAGGTTCATCTGGTACTCGATTTATAATACAGATGTTGATAAAAAAATCAGAATATAGTTATTAATATCTTAAAAGTCATCTGTTAAAATTTCAAGACCCGAGGGTACGTTGTTCGTGAGAAATCAATAAAAATGTAAATCCTAAATAACATGGGCTCTTATAAATATTAAAGGCACAGTCATTACAATATAGATTTTAACGAAAATTTAAGAATTAATGAAAAAGTATCTAAGGAACATTTTTAGAGCTTCATAAAATCGATTAGGTACTTGTGAGATTCATAATAAATTAATTAGTCTCGAAAATGCTGATTATTTTGAGGTTAAGCATTGTCAATGACTACGCTAGTCCCCGCTTATTTTGAGGTTACGCATTGACATTTTTCTTTTGACTCACTCGGTACCAGATGAACCTCCTTAAACGCGTTTTTTTCAAACCTACTTTTCTCAACACGGCTAACATGATATCTCAAGTTCTACTGAACCGATTTACTTCAATTTTTTTACCAATCTTCAATGTATAACGCAATCTACAACTTTTTACTATTGTAAAAAAATTAAAAACTATGAAAAAAGGGTTGAAAAACGCCTTTTTTGTTCAGACAGCTGCCATTTTTTGATTTTTTTTCGGTTTTCTCTGAGAGGGGGCTACAACGACGAACATCAATTATCAAGCCGATAATCATCAATTCATTCATCAAACACCGCCGCATACAACAATTTCTATTACAGAATTAATTTTGCAATTTGTTTCACTACAAGTTTTCCGAGAAATAAATAATGGAATGAGATGTTAGAACGATGCTATATCTTCGGAAAGGAATGAAGGAGGATATAAAAATAAAAGAAAATGAAAAAGGAACGGGAAAGAGCCGAAAGTCAGTGGCTTGGCATATTCATGACGCCTCGACGGATTTTATTCGTCGGGTAAATCCTCGCGTGATCTCGCGACGTATCTCCGAGCAGGGACAAAACACACAGACAAACACACACGCATGAAAAAAATAGCAGCGAGAGAGTATCAAATAGCGAAAAACCAGTGGAAAATACAAGAATGAGAGAGGAGAAGAGAGAGACCCTTTTCCGTCTCGCGGGGTCTTCCTCTCGTAAGCTCGAACGACGTTTCTCCCTCAGTTTTGTTTTCCCATAATAAAATGTCTATACATTTTTTTACACTGTATTCGCGCCTGTGTAATTTAGTTGGGGGGAGGAAAGAAATTCCAATTTATGAGAAAAGAGTAGTCCGATTCGAATATTCGATTCTTTCGATGTTTTTTTTTGTCACCTCCACTTTCGACCGGTTGACGAGGGGGTTGCATTTTTTTTTCACGGATCGGGGGTGAATTCAAGCTGGCGTTCTCAATAGAATATATTGCACGTATATGGAAAACTCAAAAAAGAAAAAAATGCATCTATTTTCATCCCCTAGTTGATCAGGCCTTCTGAAAGATTGAAAAAAGGTTCTCCAAACAAAATTTTGAGCGACAAAAAAATTCTGAATTCTGACAGTTCCACGAAGGGTTGTTTAAACGATAACAGAACAAAAGTTACCGAACCCTTATCCGGAAAATTCTGTTCTGAAGCATCCACGTTTCATTTGCGCTTAACGTCGACTGGTCCAAGATGGACGACCCACCCCTGGATTATATGATGCATACTTTGTATGTATAACTCTGTTTCGTCGTAATGGCAAACATACGGACCGTAATAACTCGTAATAGTAATAACATTAACGTTGGGACGATATTGTAATGTATACGTCGAGTTTCAGGGGTTGTTCTTGTGTCAGAGTGAGAGAGAGGAAAGAGGGGTTGATCGCCCACACAGTGCCGGCAACGGGGAGAACCGCGGCAGAAAGGAACCCTCTTGCGTCTAGGATAGGGTGCATAATTTATCGTTATACTCGATTTTCTTCTTTCTCGTCTACCCTCGCAGCAAAGACTATTTTAACCACGACCATCCTGTATAAGGGAAGTGAGCATAAACGCCCGCGCATTACGAGCATTTAGGGGAGGATGCATATACGAATATGCCGAAAGATTTCAACGATAGTCGCGCGATAATCGAGGTTGACAATGTCACGAAAAATGTCGATTAGTTAGCGTCGATCGTGTAGATCGATTATCGGCGGGTTACAATATTGCAACAGTTGATCTAGAATTTTAAAAAAATATTTTTTTTTGCATATTCTTAAAGTTTGGACCTTTAAGAATATATCCTCGAAAGGAAATTTTTAAATTCCAATAATTTACGGAGTCGAACCTATTTTAGTGACGCAGCAACTTCGCCGGTCACGTCGGAGCAAATCGGACTATGGAAGTTTTAGTTAAGGGTTAAGGAAGATCAAATAAGGTATTTTTTTCGGCATTTTTTTGGGGGGTTGCTGATTCAAATATTGATATTATTCTTTTAGGCGTGATAAATATACTTTTGAAATCTGTACAAACATTTTTTTTTAATTTATTTAATACGTCTTTTGTAGACGAAATTGGCCGTCCTGGCTCTCTTCAAGTGGAATTTTTTAAGTGATCAAACTCTTATAAAAAAAATCTTGTACAAAATTTTATGCAAATCGTATGCAGGCGAGAAGAAAATAAATACCACGAAGGATTCATGCTAAAAAAATTAAACTTTTATTTCTCCAGGTCGCCATTTCATGATACATACCAGCGCCGCCATTTTGTCTTCTCTATGCAACGACGCCCAGCGCATTTCGCGTCTTCATCCGTCGATCATTTGGCTTTTTACTCCGAAATGAGAAGTCTTCGTAATTGAGGAATCAAAGAAACGTTGTTTTCAGACTCTTCGAAGTAGAATAGAATTGATTTTTATTGTGACTAGATTACAAACGGTGCCTCACGACGCGCGATAACGCCGATTAGGAACGTGTATACACATAAACGTGGGGAGATGGCGGCATTTTTAGATCCACGACGAGAAACAAATTCATCCGCACTCTCTCTCTCTCTCTCTCTCTCTCTTTGTCTCTAACACACACGCACAATTTTCTCTTTTTCAAATTTATTTCGAGCTTTTCTCCAATCTTCACAATCTTCCTTTCCGTATTACAATGATTTTGCATCGCTCTCGTTTGTCTTTTGATAATTCTGTTTTTTTTCCTTTTTTATTTATTTTCGGATATGTGATTCGACGTTGACATTTGTACGACCTGGGGATTCATACAAAATAGCGCTCGCGTCACCTCAAGTCGTTCATTATCTTAGTGACTATACAAATCTATTTTTTTTTTGTTTATCTTGGCATACGCTCAGTTTTTTCGGGTTAGCCCTTAAATTGGGAATTCGAAGAATGTGGAAATTCGGTGCCTTCGTCGGGTCGAGGGTGGCCGAAGGAGCATGATCGATTCAACGAGATTTTTCTTTGTCCAAAATCAATGGATATTGATCATGCTTCTTAACCTACGATCCTTCATTTCGTAGTGCTTTTTTCTTCAATTATCATTCGATTGTTAATTCATGGGTCTTCGAGAATGAGGGCACGACATGCGTTTCTCTCATTTTTTCTCAAATATATATATATGTATATTTATATATATATACGTATATTATACCGAATAGTAATTAAAAACTACGAGAACTAATATCGATTTAATATTTATAATCGCAACGTTGATACGCTAATCGACATTATATCCGTGCTCGACACAACTGTACAGATCAGACGCCCAATCATTCGCACTCACTTCACTCTTTGTCTACGAATTAAATTTTCAAAAAATTTTCTCATTTTTTTCTGATTTTTCTCATCTTTTTTTCTTTTTGGTATCTGCTGAATAATTATTTATTATTATCGTCGTTAGGATGTAACAATATTCTCGTAAATTCTCATTCTCGATCGTTGGATCGAGATTTGCGTTTTTTTTCTCCTTTAAATTAGTCTCTACTATACAGATATCTACAGGATTAATGAGTACATTATCCGCTCGCAAAATATCCTTATCGAACGTTCAATTTCGATCGTCGAATTAACAATTTATATTTATAGAAAGAAAAAGGAAATAATAAACCATCTCGACACTCGTATTGCACGAAACTTTGGCAAAATTTAAGGAATTAAAAAATAAAAATCGTTACGGGAAGTCCCAAATCCTGAGCCGTACAATGTTTTAAAAAAGCTAGAAAAAAAAATACTCCGTCGATAACGGATCGCATAAGATTCTCTTTAATTCGGTGATTCGCACGTTCTTACGCTATAAAATTTGTTTTTATTTTTTCGGATTCATCATAGAATTCATCGTCATTGCGGTAATCACTGGCCCCGATTTTCGTCCCACGCGGCGAGCGACAACGACTGAGCGGTCCCGCTTGCGATTGAATTCGTCGTCCAAGGATCGAACAGCGATGACCAGTAGCCGGCAGCCGTAGTTGGTCCGCGTTGCCAATAGCCAGCCAATCTGCCAGCTGCCGTGACCGCATTGCCGGATGAATTGTTCGACGTACCGGAAATGCCGTGATCGACACTCGTGCTGCCCGACGGATTATTGTCATCGCTGGCGTTGGTAGCGCCGATCATCATTCTCGAGTCATCGTCGTTCATTTTGTGTTCCGCCGCGCCCGATTCCTCGTCGTAAACGAGATAATTCGGCTGCGATACCGTCGACGACGGCGTCGACGACAGCATTGGTGACGCGGCGGACGTTGGCCTGGGTCACTCGTTCTGCTGCCTCCCAATTTGGTCACGCACCTGCTGAGACGATGAATCCCCGCCATTTTGGTTGCTCTCGCAATTCGTCGTTTGTACATTGCCGCAAACATTGCGCTGCTGCTGCTGCTGCTGATTCGTCGTTATTCCAATTGCCGTAGTGGTCGCGTTTGCCGTTTGATTGATCGTTTGCTGGGGGCTGGTTTCAGCCCCCGCCTCGCCTCAAACTTGGGACCTCGCCGAACCGTTGTTGTGATGCTCGGTACCCGGTGAATGTGGATTACCACTGGAAGACGAGGTCAGGGCGTACTGACAAGCGCTGAGACCACCGCCCGATGAAGTTCTTGGACTTACCGGACTCAGGCTGCCCGGTCCACCGCCACTTGTTACGCCCGAACTGAATGAACTCGCTGTACCGTACTCGCTACTGTGCTGTTTAGCTTTTAAACGCAATGACGCGATACTGCTGCTCATTACGGCGCAGGGTTCGGGTGGTCCTGCCGAACGGTGATGGGTGCCGTAAACCGGTGGACCGTAAGGATGTGGCGCAGCTGGGGTCGCGTAAGGACATGTTGCACCTGAGGCCGTAACCGGTGAACCAGCGACTCCGAGACCCGAACTCATACCCGGTAACATCGAGGTTGCCGCTTGGCCAACTGACATCGACATACCACCAACGTGACCACCGCCTACCGTTGTACCACCGGGATTGAAACAATTTACCGATGTCACTTGGGCATGATGATGATGATGCGACGCGCTCGGCACAACGGAACCCAGTGGATTGACCCAGGCGAAATTTTTACTGCTCAACGGTGATGGTACCTTCGATGCCCAATTGTTGTACGAACTGTACGAGCTGTACATCACATCCACATCGGCTCGTCCCGTTATGAAACTGTTGAGACCAGCTGTCCCGAAACCTGTCTTGAATTCGGCAGCTGCGGCCGCAGCTACGTTCGCAGCGTTTCGCTCGCGCTTTCGATACTTTGCACGTCTGTTTTTGAACCAAACCTGCAACAGAGAGATTGATTTGAGCTTATGTTTGGTTAAGTCACAAATTATGAGGGGGTTATTGTGGGCGTAGATATGGATTTCGGAGATAAGGGGATCAAGAGTTTTGGACTTGAATTGTGGGACTTGCCCTACATTCCCTGAAAATTTGCAATACTCTAATTGTTTCCAAACGTACTTCAGATCTGCAAATCTCCAGATCTCTCTCGTCGGAATATTAGATTGACGACGTCATTTTTTTTTATATCCACGTAACGTGTAGGATTCAGGATCCTTCTGGGATCAGTTTATACTATTTTTTTCGTTCTTTGTTTCAGAGACCGTCACATCGTTGTTTCCAGATTTACGATGACATCGTTCATTCGCGTCGTCCGTTACTCGTGTTTACGAGGCAAAGCGACGAAGCTTATTCCCGGTTAAAGACAAATGACAAGGGAGAAACTGTCGTGCGATGTCGCACATACGTACAAGGCAAGCTCCTCCATTCCTTGCCGAGCTCCTTCATTCTGAAATATGACGACGTTAATTCAAAGCGGCGCCTTATAGGCGTGTTTCACGCTACAACCTGGGAACCCTGCAAGTGAGCTTGGCATAGCTCACTTGCAGGGTTCCCAGGCCCTTTTTTTTCTTCTTTTCTATAACCCACCGCCCTTCGACCTCGACGGGCATCGCGAATCCACTCGTATTTCCTCCCTGGCAAATTTTCTCTCCGTTTCTCTCAGCCCTCCCGCTCCGTCTTTCTCTCGCTCTTATTTTCTCCGGAGTTCTTCATCCCCCTGACATCAGCCTCCACCTTACCCCAAGGTTGCTACAAGGCGGACCCTCCGCTCGACAATTATACGGGTGGTTGCCCTCGAATATACACGTCACTCTGGCGTAACTGTAAGGGCAAGCAGCGGGAAAACGGCACTGGCCTAATATATATATATATAACTATCGGGACAAAGTTGTGCTTTTCTCGTTCGCCTCGGGGGTTGTGCTACCCCTGTGGAAGCCTGGAGCTTCGAGAGCTCGGAGCGTATAACGGAGGGTGGAAGAATGTGACGCGAGGAACGCCACCGGAGGAGAGAAGGAGAAATGGCTGATGGTGGAGAATAATAGAGGTAAAAAGAGGGAAAACTCGTGCCTGGTCTTTCGTACACTGATACAGCGGGGTGGGTGAGGGAGGAGTGTGGGCGAGCGTTGGAAGAGGAGAGAGAGCTTGTGAACTCGGAAGCTTCTTCCAAGATGGATGGACCTTACGATCTCGCGTCGCGGAAACGCTAAGAGGCGCGACGAGTCATTGAAAGTAGGGGGATGAAGAAGAGGGAGGAAAAGAGAGGCTAATGAAGAATAATGCGACTCTTGCTTTTATTCCAAGGCTTCTATCGCTGTCATATATATATGTCTGTGTATGCACACGCGTCTCAGGACGACTTTTGTAGCGGAGCGTCAGCCCAAAATGCTCAGGGGGTTGTTTTTCTTTTTTGGACGCTTTAGCCCCAGCTGGCATTGAGAAACGAGCATTGGATTCTCGAAATAGTGAATTATCGGGGACGTTTTTTTTCATGGACGGGTAGAAAATGCGATGAGCTTTTCATGGGAAAAGCTTGATCCGCGAAGTTTGAAGGGTTTGGAGGTTTTTCATCGAAATAAGGGATTAAATTGGGGAAATTGGGATTGCGTTTTTGGGAAATTAGATGAGGAGCCTGTAAAGAGGATTCAGGGGAGGTTTTTGCTTTTTGGAACGCAGCGTCGCCCCGAAATGCTCAGGGGGTTGTTTTTCTTTGGTCTTTGAAAGGTTTGGAGATTTTTCATCGTAAAATAAGGGATGATATTGAGGACTTTGGTATCGCACTTTTGGAAATTTAGATCAAAGAGCCTGGGAATTTCATGGATACCAAAGTTTCTGTACGAAAGTCTACGAAGGGATGTAAAGAAGAGGATGTTTGCCGAGGTAGAAGTGAGGAGCGAGAAAACGGACGAAGACGCTGTGAGGAGACTCGAGAATCAATAAAGCTGGTACGAAGAGAGAGAGAGAGAGAGAGAGAGAGAGAGAGAGAGAGAGAGAGAGAGAGAGAGAGAGAGAGAGGGAGAGAGAGAGAGAGAGAAAGAGAGAGAGAGAGAGACATACATTGCGAGAGGAAGAGAGGCGAGGAGGCGGCGAATCCTTGTACACAAGGCCGCGCCCATAAACCTTAACGGCATCGCAAAATCTCGTTCGTCCTTGCGCGGCTCCTCCATGTGGATCCTGTTTGTATCACACAGCAAGGAGAGGAGAGCGATGGCCGTTCGTAGGTCGTAAAGTTGATGAATGAACTTTCGAATCGATGCTACATTACTATATATACCAGGAAGAGAGAGAGAGATGGGACAGTCTTTAACCAGAGAGGATATTTCGGTTCTATGTCTTTCCGTGAGAGGAGCTTCCGGTTTAGACGGCAGGGAGCTTAAGCTACAAGTCGAAAATGGACTCGCCGAGAAAACGAATGAGCATGTCGATTCTGTTCGATCTCTGCTTCTTAAAATTGACTCCTGAAAACGTTGTAAAAACAGAAGAAAATTTTGGTTAATTTTGGCCCGATTTTCAGAAACCTCAAAATAGCGAAATTTCAAGTGTTCATAACTTCACTTCGGTTTGACCGATTCCAAAATTTCTTTTTCGTACGCAAACGCCGTGACTAAACTTGGAGAATGCCGTTTGGTTTATTCCGTTAACCAATTTTTTTTAGAAACGAGAGCAGTTTGAAAATCGTCGAAAGAAATGGAAAGCCTTGAAAAATTTGCAATAATCGATGGTCGAACTTTGAAAATCTGCGAAAAATTGAAAAATGATCGGAATCGGATGAACCGAGCGAGCTGTTAAAGAGCCAACTACAACGAAAACAATAAGAAATCTGATCATAGTTTGTCATTTTGAACCATTCGTCTTTGTCATTTTCAACCATTATCAATTAAAAATGTCCACATCCTAAATTGGATATTTGTCTTTCCCACTTAATTTCTCAATCCAGACTCACCCGATGCACCCCTAAAATAGGTTTGTTTAAATGAACACTCCTCCGCGAATGAATTCGAGAGCCGAAAAACCTGCTTCAATCGAAGTTCCTAAAAAATCTGGAAAAAATCGAGGAGCATGCAGTTATAAATCTAGTCGCGTCTTTTTCGTCGGGGGAAGAAAAAAAAATACCGACAAGAGGAGACGGGATTTCTTGTGCGGGTGTTTGTGTGTGTGGTCGAGCGTCATGCGAGCAATAAAACCTCATCAAATCACGACCACCCCCGAAGGTAGCCGGTCGCATAAGCCTCTGCACGGCTCAATCTACGGAAGCTTATATAACTGTAATGAGACCCGTGGCCGGGTGTCTCATCAATCACTCCACCCCCACCCGTTCCCAACACACACACACACACATGTGGCCTCCCCGCTCACGGGCGTCGGGGAATCCTCCACGTTCCTACCAACCACACGTCCCCATTGTTCCATTCCCACATCAACTATATCCAACATATAGATACGATGCACCAGGACTATAGATAGGTTATGGATGTTTCAGACCCTCTGGCCCATCATTCCTGATCCAGCGACTTAACATTTATATATATATATATGAGGCATACAGAAGCCCGGAACAATCGTACAAGCATACAAAAACAAGTGTTTGTCTCGTTTGGTGGAAATTAAGGAGGTCCTAAATAGCAATTCAAAAATAGTCGCTACCAAAAAAATAAGTAAGAAATTAACTTGATACACCGAATATATATTTGCGAAAATAACCCATTATATAAATGTCTAATAATAATATCTACTAAAAATAACTTATTAATCAATTCATTTGAATAGGGGAAAGACTTGTGATCCCTTGGAGTGACGAGATGCATTCTTCCCAAGACGAAATCTCCCCGAATAAAAAGATCCTAGAATATTCCACTTCGAACTAAACTATAGATTAAGGTAGAATCTAGCCTACGGCGTTCTCAAACAGCAAAACACCGCAGAATTTCGACCTCTGTGTGTATCGATATAAGGTTTGAGTTCAGGTAATTACATTGAATACAAAATAAATTCAATTCATTTAATTTTTGTATTAACATTATCACATTGGAGCGATTATTTTAATTTAATTTTCACGAATTGCTCATTAATCATAACTTTTAAACATTATCGAAATTAAGAACACAATTATGGCGGGAAAATGCTAGATTTAAATTGAAATTTTATTCCTGCAAATCTGATGGGACAATTTTTCAAGAATATTATTATTATTATTATTATTATTATTTTGAAATATGTATTTTTGTATTTAGATATTATATAGATAGATGGTTATTTAATTTAATTATCCCGAATTATTAATTAATCATTATTTATAAACATTATCAAAATGGAGGCCAAAATTACGGCGGCAAAAAGACAGATTTGAATTGAAATTTTACCCTTGCAATGTTTATGTGAGTCTTTTTCAAGAATAATGTCAAGTTATTATTATTATTATTATTATTATTATTATTATTATTATTATTATTATTATTATTATTATATTTTCAGCCAGATATTATTTATAGGATATTTTTGTATTTAGATATTATCTAGATGTTTATTGTTGTACATGATATTTTTTTAAAAATAATTTGAGCACACGCCATCTGGAAAACTTGTGGTATTCCAAAAGATTTTTATTCTGGAATTTTATGTTTGGAAAATATTTATTTTATACGACTTTATGAAGAGTTGGTAAAATATTGGCATGATCCAAACTTGAAGACGATGTGTTGGGAATTGAGTCAAGATGAGTCAAGAATGTTGTAAAAAGTGTTGGATTTGTTTGGAAAAGAGAAGAGCGAGAGGAGAACGAAGAATGTCATTTACTGAGTTAGAACGAATGAAGGAATTGCAAAAAAGGGCGAGTTGGTTGCCGCGGAGATCGAGAGGAAGAGAAGATCGTGGCGCACGCGGTCTCTTTGGGGGTGAGAAGGCGCAAGGGCAAACAGAGAGAGGAAGAGAGTGTAAGCGATGATAACGCGAGGGATGCGAGAGGGTCGCGGTATACTCGCGGTAGGCAACGCGCAGGGAGGTGGAGGAGGATAATATTGATCCCCTCGTAGCCCCGCCCCTCCTTTTCCGGCGACGCCATCATTATATTATCCCACCAACCCTCAACGTGTCTAACCAACACACGCTTCCTTTGTGCAAGCTTTTATTAAACATATATAGATATATATTCATACACATATGGGCATAGACAGGTCCTTTCGGGCTATCTTCTTTTTTCCTCTTTTTCGGTCACAAAATGGGATTCTCGAGTCTATGAAAGAGCTTCCTCAGCATCCAAAAGTTATTTCTACACCCAAAATTCCAAAAAGTTAATATTTCGTCAATTTCTACTGTTATTTTTTTATCAATGGATTCACATTTTGTATTAATTTCATCCGTAAAAGAGTGAAGAAATTTTTAATCAAATATTGATAAACCGTTCTCGTTTCATATAAATGGTCTTTGATGAGAAATTAATTTCTCGATGATGTAGAAAGTTATTTATTCTTGAAAGTGAGATAAGAATCTAAATTTAAATGAGTATATTAATAAGGGAAAAAAATCGTTCCAAATAAATTAATACAGGAGAACTGGTGGCAAAATGGACACTACCCCAAAATTATTGCAAATGAAAAATTTAGAAAATTTGAAAATAAGGGACTTATCATTACAATTAGCGTTAATATATGTATAAATAAACTCAACCACTTAAAATGAGATCTAGATTTGATATTTTCATGACAATTTCTAAGAAAGTGTTGGAATTTTTTTTTCAATTGTCAAAAATTTCGCCCTTGGATAATTCAAGGGTCACATCAATATGGGGCGCCGTGGCCAAAACGGCCCACCTCCATAAAAATTAAAATTGAATGTCGCCAAAAATTTAATTGCAAAAATACTCCAAGCAGCTTGGTCCAAGTATCTGGAATATTAAAGTGATGTGAGAAGCGAAGGTAATCGTTTTTTCAACGTTTGTCCTCGTTTACTTGAATTTGTGAACAAAAAACAAAATTTCAAGGTGGGGTCAATTTTTCCTCCCCTTTCGCTACTCGCAATTCAAATGTAGAATAAAATAAAATAAAAACAATTCCAATAAAAATAGCATTATCAATCGTTGTTTGATTTGAAACACACTGTAATTCAATTCTCAAAATGAAGATCACATTCTGGCCCGGGAATTTTACCAACCGGAAGTGCTGATCATGGAGCTCTTGCGCATATAAAATAGACGATCGTCTCGAGAATCATGGTCGTAGGAAAGATGCAGCGTTACAACCCTCGACGAGTAGGTTATATCCAAGTACTCTCGCAGGTGGATATAGCAATGTATGTGTACATATATATGTATACGTAACAAAGGCCCAGCGGTACTTCATTAAAAATAAATTCCATGAAGGAGCCACCGGATATCCGTGGCTTCGCGAGGATTTCAAGGCGAAAACACCCCCGTTGAGTTCCCGCCCTGCTTGTTATGTCTATATGAGAGGGAGAGAGAGGAGAAAGAGGCAATTCTCACAGCAGTATCCATAACTCTGCGAGGCATACAACCCACGCAGGCGAAAACTAACCTCTCTCTCTTTTTCCCTCTACGACAACAACAACAACGACGAGGAAGAGCCGAGTAAGCGAGCACTTCGGCCTCAACTCCTTCGAGAAATTTATTTTGTCTCTTCCCTCTCGTTTTGTCCCCCTTTTATACACACGCGCGGCTCTAACAGAGCGAAAAAGCCAACCGTGAGAAGTCGACAATGGATTTATTTCACGAGGCCGCTAAAGCGCTCGGGAAAATTTGTCCCGAGAATCGATAAATTGTAAAATAAATGTCTGCAGCTGTTTAAAATGTGTAAAAAAAACATTCACAGATCGATTCACAAGAGAACGATCGTTCTGCGACTCCGAAAAATTCCGAAAAGTTCCAAAACATCGAGTTTCTCGCTCGGCGTCTTCGTTCCAGCGGCGGCCATTTTGGTGAACGCTACCAAGATGGCGGAGCGCGCGGGAAGAAAGCTGATAATTTCTTCGGGCTGTTTTGTCCATTTGATTTTGTTTTTTTTTCGTGGAAATAAATATCACTGGGCCTTAGAATTTTTTTTTCAACATCCACACTCGGCTATTTATCGCTTGGCAGGAATTGGCGAGTGGAGATTCCTCCTCGGTTTGGTGTAAATATAAAGTTAGGTTATGTGTATGAATTTTCAGCGTCTTTTCTCGTAGACGCTGGCCAGAGGAGACTGAGGGATGGATGGGGAGAAAAAAGTGAGTTAGAAAGAAGGAGGAAGAGGAGGAAAAAAATGTGAAAAAGTGTAAGTAGAGACAGGAGAACCGCGCTCGCGGCGTCTCCATAAATCTTACTGTAGCGTCGAGATGGATCAAGCTGAAAGCGACCACGTCTCACGAGGGTGTGCCAAGGAAGCGTCAACTCTCCCTCCAACCCTCTCATTCTTATTCTTCATCTTCTTCGTCCTCTTCTTCCTCTTTTTCTTCTTCTTCTTCGCCGTTTCTTCGCTCTTCATCCTTTTCGACGTCCATCCTTTCTATGTGAACGTATACGAAACTACCGAGAGCGATATAGCGAGGAAAAATGTGCGCAATGCGCATACACATTGATCATACAACAGTGTTTTATATACACGCACACAAAACCCGACAAAGTTCTCTCGCAAATGGGCGCACGGATCGGGAAAGCTACATCATTGGGATCCCATTCGAAGTGGATTCCTCCGCAAATTCGTCTCATACGTGAACGATTGAGAAGACCAGAACAGGACGAGTGTGTTTTTCATAAATATATGTATATATATATACTTATATATATATGGAATGTATGTGTGGCAAAGTGTGCCACTGAGACAATGGTAGCGATTTTCAAGATATCGTTTTGAGTAAAGTACATCATGGAGATGGGATCAAACGGCGACGATAACTTGCCTATGGACAAAGTGCTCCGGGCTTATTTTATTCTTACACTTATTCCGCTACATCCTTTCACGCCCTGCGATTTTGAGGCTCGGAAGATTCAAAATTTTACCGGTGGGTTTTTTTAGTATTTTTTTGTATGTAGTATCGAGTCCTAAAATTGACCTTGAACGATTAAAAGAAGATATTTTATTCAACAAAATCTACTTCGAGTTTATATTGTTCTTCCATTTATTCTGCTAGATCCTTTCTCGTTTTGTGACTTTGCGGGTCAAAAGATTTGAAAGTTTACCGCTTGGTTTTTTAAAGTTTTTTAAACGTTGTATTGAGTCCCAGAATCGAACTTAAACGGTTAAAAGAAGATTTTTTATTCAACACAATATACTTGGAGCTTTTATTCTTCTTACGTTTCTTTCGCTAGATCCTTTCTTTAGATTTTGCGGCTCGAAAGATTTGAAAGTCTACTGCTTGGTTTTTTTAGATTTTTTTAAATGTATCATTGAGTTCGAAAATTGATCTTGAATTATTAAAAGAGGATTTTTCATTCAGCGAAAACTACTTGGAGATTTAATTCTTCTTACATTTGCCCTGCTAGGTAGTTCCTGTGATGTTGCGGTTCAAAAGATTTAAAATTTGAAGGATAGATTTTTTTAGATTTTTGTTATGTACTATTGAGTTTCGAAATTAACCTTAAATGGCTAAAAGAATATAGATAATTTATATATTTTACTCCATTATATTTGATTTCTATGCAGTTTTGGGAAACTAGATTTTAATTTTATTGCCGAACCTTTTCTAAAATTAATTCTAGAAATTAATTAAAGGCGAATAAAAAGTCAAAAAACATGTAACTAATTGAATGATGTTTTTGATTTTGTAAGTGATCAATCGAATCCTTCGTAATTATTGCATTGGTGGAAAATGAGAGCTCGTTTGTTTGAAATTTGCCACTCTCAGTGGCTTCGTAATCGTAATAATCTACAAAAAAAGTCTCCGGTGCTTCCTCTCAGTTTCACGGCAGTGGGTCAGGTGACCGGTAAGCATGGAAGCCTCTCTGATCCCGAATGATCCTGTGGGATTTCGCAGTGCCAGGAGGAGTCGAGCATCCTGTGTCCGAGCGACCCCTTATTTGTAATTGACCGTGAACGTCGGCACGTGAGAATCGTTTGCCCAGTTTCTCGTATACGAAAGGATCTTGGTCCACACACATACAATCCCATTCTCCAATCTCCGACGATGCATTCCCATGCTAATAACGCCATTTTCTCACCCCGAGGGATTCTAGAGAGTCACGAGGAACATCCGAATCGAATTATCGGGATCATTGCATCAAGCAAATTAAAAAAAAAAATTCTTTCGCATTTCTTTAAAATATAGATTCTCAAAAACATGTATGTAAAATTTTGGGTCAAAATTCTGAAAATGGACAGAATTCTGGTCACTTTAGTGAAAGCATTTTTCTTAAAATGACTTCTCGACTTTTTCCCGGCAGATACTCAAAAATAACTCATGAGCGGATTATTAATTTTTTTTTGTAATATTCCTAATGGTCTAAGTCTCTTCGTAATCGATTTCCAAAATTTTTATATTTACTAATTTTGAACTTGATTTTAAAAAAGGGCCTTAAGAATGAACAAAATTTCAATTCCACGCCATCTTGTACATAATTGAAAAAAAGTACATTGGTGTAGATATTGATACTTTTTTTTCCATTTTTAGATAATCATTCACGGAGATATCATCGAAATAATGGAGAGGATTTTTTTTGGTCCTTAAGATAATATTCACATTCAATACATTTTTTGCAATCTTTGGGGAAAAAATCAGGAAACAAATTATATCCAATTTTCATCCGATTGACATTGATATCTGAAATTGTTATTAATATTAATAATTAATCGATGAATATCGGCATTCATATTTATTTCAAAAATTAATTCTGTTAATTTTCAAAATTGTTCAATCAAAATTGCCATGAAATGAGTTGAATGTATACTCAATAATTGAACAATAAGCCTTCGATAATTTAGTTATGTCTGTGAAAAGAAATTCTCACAGGAAATTATTTCATCCCTTAATTTTCCCTCAAATTCCTCGAAATCGATTGATCGAAGCCAAACCAGTGATTCCCAGATCGATATATTCGAGCATAAACCCTTGAAACGGCGGATGAGCTTGCAAATGTGTTGAAAGAGCCCTAAAGCTTGGAATATTGGAAACATATCTGTATATTAGGGTGGGTCAAATAAAATGACTAATTTTTTTTTCTCGATATAATGAAAAATGTATTGTTTGGCATCTCAAAAAAACCTTCCGAAAGTATTAGCCCTTCATATTTAAATTAAGAGGTCCCTCATCGCAAATTTTTATTTCCCATTTAAATAACATAGGAAATTTTTTTTTTTAACTTTGGAATTTTATTAGACTTTAACCGTTCAGGTTAGGAGAGTTTTCTTAGCACATTTTTAAAATAAAAATGTGCATAAAAATAATCGGTGATAGTTATCACTAATTATCACCGATTATTTTTTGAACGGTTAGTTTTATCGATTAAACACGAGAGAGCTTTTTTGTAGAGTATGAAATGTTCTACAAAAATGTGCCAAAAAAACTCTCCTAACCTCAACGGTTAAAGTCTAATAAAATTCCAAAGTTGAAAAAAAATTCCTATGTTATTTAAATAGTCTTATCTTACTCTACTCTTAATTTAAATATAAAGGGCTCATACTTGCAGAGGATTTTTTTGACATGCCAAATAATACACTTTTCATTATATCGAGGAAAAAAAAATTGTCATTTTATTTGACCTACCCTACTGTATATATATATATATGGCTCGATGCACAACGCCATCTCGTGTAAGCGTGCACGGCCGAGCGCATCGCAAAATGGCGAAGAGAGGTGCGGAGTGACCCACGCAAAGTTGAGAGGGCGCAGTTTTATGGATTTTTTTTCATATCGTTGTGGTAGTTTCACGATGCCGGGAGGAGGGTTATATAGCCTCGTTCCTGGTGTGTCCTTATATATAACTATAACACACGTGTATATATAGAAATATACATATATAGAGGAACATCGACTCTGCTGTGGCCTCTGGCAGCACCAGTGGGATTCGGATATTCAATGTTGGCGTACCTGTATGGATATTAAATTAACACCCGTAAGCCCCGCGAGTATTAACAACTTTGCAAAAGATTATACGAGATTATGAGCTCAAGCGAAACACGTGATTTTTAATGTTCCCCTCTCTCCCACGAGCAAAATTCTCTCCTACCATTTTCTCTCCTCTCTCCTCATCTCACTCCAACAGCTATAAAATAAAAAAAACCATCCGCCATTTTCGTTGGATTCTCCTTTGTATTCGTTTGCCTATTTTGGTTATTTGCAAACAGCCAGATCGTTGAAGTTCCTCCGTGCATCACTTTTCCGCCATTTTGGTACCTGGCGCTTCGTGACGACGCCGTGAGGGACCACTTTGTGGAAAATTACTTAATTGCCCAAAGAACTTTGTCAATTATTCTTATTGTTTCTCTCATACGGTTCAATAATTCATCTGATAATGTATTTGATTCATAATTTGTAATTTTTATGAAATTTGGAAAATTGGGTTTAGAGGACATTTTATAAGATAAATGGGCCCGATGTGCCATTTTGGATTCGTTCGATTCACTTTAATTTTAATGCGAGTGATCATTTTGATATTGAATAAGTTTCCCGGCTTTTTTTCTTCATCCCTTGCGATTTTTGTATCGGCGCCTCCTCTCTGAATCTTCCGTGTCACGCGTTGATACTTTTTAGTCGATTTTTCATCTCCTATCACTATCTTAATTTTGAGGGTTCTTCTAGAAGCTCAAAATGTCGTTGAGTTCAGTTCCGATCTTCGACGAATAAGAAAGGGACTCGCAATTGGTGATTCAACACTTTTGATACAGAATCGAACTCTCCCTCCAAATATGATTTTTAAAAAGTTCAATTGAGATTTAACAACAAATTCATAGATTTCGTTTAACCAATTTTTTTTTTTCGTTTTCTCTGAGGTAGGTCTGCAGTTCTGCATAATCTTCATCTTCCTTAAAAAACCGTGTAACTCATTTTAAAAAAACCTTCTGAAAACAATCGAAACCGTGCAATAAACAATATCATCATTAAATAACGAGACGAATCCAAAGACAGATCCGATATATGAGCCTATCGCTCGTAATTAATAAACTGCGGAGATTTTTCGTGCCGAACGTGGATGAAAATGGGCCCAAATGTCTTTGCGAGCTTTTGGGAGGATGGATTTTGAGGGATTTCGCGCAGATCGTGTCGTATTCATATGCCGCGCGTATTTCGAGCGTTGACAGCGCAGCCAGACTGCCGAATACGAATGACATTGGGTAATCCTGATACTCATATACCGCGAGAGACTTCCCGTATAACCGTGTGTAACAATATATATATATATATATCTGTATATTTCACATTTCCCATTCTCTCGAATCCATATCCCTTTCGCCATCCCCGTTTCGATTACGTGTCTCTTCTCTATCTCGCTGGCGTTACCAGCGCCATCTATATTCCATTCCCCTGTTAGTTCGCGGTCTCGCCGCTGCGTATACCTTCATATATATAAATACCGTATGTGTTACTGGTATATACAAAGCTGAAAAGCGGGAAGGATCGCGTAGGTTTCCTCTCAGCGTCGAGGGGGTGGAAAGTGTTGCGCTTGCAAGGGCCGCAGGAGAGGTTACAGCGCGAATAAAACCCAAGGTTTGCTGATATTCCGCGCGAGCAGTGCCACTGATTCACCCTGACTGGCTGGTGGTGGCGCTACTACTACACTGCTTGTGCTCCCGTAACCATACTAATCCGCCGATGGATTTATGGTCTTAATCACCGCCGGATTATCCCGGACAGTCGCGCACAGCGCGCCAGAGAGCTAGGCAATTCCGTCTCCTCTCTCTCTCCCTTTTTCTCTTCTCAGACACACAAACACACACACACACACATATGAAAAAGAAGAAAACACGATTCTTTGCAGATAAATGCGGCGTGTCTATTACATCGTACATGGTGCGAATGTGCACTTCTTTTTCGTTAATGTTGTAATATTTTTGAGATCAATGTTGAATTTTTAGGGAATCTAGAATCGATTGTCATAAGATTTCCATCGGACAGAAATTGAGAGAATGATGCAGTTGTAGTAACGGTCTTTGTAGCGTTTATTGGAATTTTGAGGTTAACTCAGCACCACCTCGAAATTAAAAATCAATTTTTCTCGAAGACGCTTCAACCGAATGGGATGAAATTTGAACAGCGCGTGGAGGAACATGGCACGAATCCATCGCATATAAATTATTGCCGAGATGAATGCAAATTCGCCAACGCGCTTCTTTCTGATCGTAAATGGTGCGAATATGTACCTCTTTTTGGTTTATATCGCGGTATTATCGGGATCAATGTTGAATTTTTAAGGAGCCCAACATCCGATTGTCATAACATGTTCGGCAGATGAAAATTAAGAGAACGATTCCAGATGGTATCGGCTTTTGCAGCGTTTATTAGAATTTTGAGGTTAACCGAGTGCCACCTCGAAATTAAAAATCAATTTTTCTCAAAGACGCCTCACCCAAATGGAATAAAATATGAACACTGTGTAGAAGATCATGGCAAGAATCCATTGCTTACAAGTAGTTGCCGAGATCAAAGTTTCGCCACATACGGCGCCACTGTCTCGTTCCCTGCTAGTGTGTTCCTGTTTCCAGCCAGAGGTTTGTTTCGGCGGATATAAAGAGTAGTTATGGAAAGGGATAGAGAGTTTTTGAATGTTTCATAAATCCAAAAGCAATATAGCGCAAATGTGGAATGAAATATATAGTTCTGACGATGAGAAGTGAGATGGTTGCTGTACCAGGGGAGGGTATAAGCGGTACGTAATCCGTTGAACGGAGTGCCGCTCTCGTAACGAAAGCCACCGGCAGAGCTCGAATGAAGAACGTTCACCGTCGACAATGTGTCTGTGTGTGTGTGTGTGTCCGTGCATATGTCTATTAGAGTTTAGGAACGCGAACAGCGAGAGATGTGCCCAGTTCTACCCTTGAGCGTCCACTAGGACAATCTCTCTCTCTCTCTCTCTCTCTCTCTCTCTCTCTCTTGCTCAGGACTAGAATTTTGGTACATGGCGTATAACGTGGTGGCCGACGATGTGGTCGCGAAATCGAGCATGTTGGCGGTACGCTCTCGCGGATTGAACAGAGAGGATGGTGGAATGGGTTACCTATGGGCTCTATGGGTTACCCGTAGTGTGCGGTTCACATAAATCCATGGGAGCTTATCGGCGCAAAGCCTCCCCCGCGCAGCTACCCTCCCCCCTCTCGGCCCGTCCAGGTTGTTCGGGTCCTCCGTACCACAATGACTATGGCACGGAGGAGCGAGCATGGTCAGCGTCGGACGGACAAACTGGGTTAGACGACCGTGCAGTCGCTAGCGATTTTCACCGACGGTGAGGTGAATCCTCTCTGGTACTTTTGTTTCAGGTGGGTTCACGGCTCTCGAGAACTTTGAGAATAATTCTTGATAAAAAAAGGAGTCCGGAAGAGTTGTAATATTTATTACATTATATCTTTTGTCCTATTACTAAATAAATTATTATAAATTATTATAAATGAAAAAATGAAAATTTAGAATAAAAAATGTCAACTTTTTTTCAGCAACAATCAAGATGATTCTTGAATTCACGTAATTCGGTACTATGGATATTTATGGTTGTAACTCCGTTATAATTATATATTTTTACACGAAAAAATTACTGAGTCTTCCTCAGATGTTATTTTTTGGAGTGCCAAAACTTCTGAAGAAATAGATTATCAAAATGAAATTAAAAAACAAAAGTAAATATTGTAAAAATACGTTTCTTTTTAACAGCCTGACTCATAACCCTCAGAGAATACTCTCACTTGATCTTGAAGATCTTCGTCCGAGAGACGATTATTCAAAGTAAGGATTACTATTGAGTGTAATTCTCGTTGAATCGTTTCTCGGCGTCGATTTTCGACTGGCTAGTTTTCACATCCGTCTAGTCTGAATTTTGTATGCCTTGAGTGGGTGAATATCTTTTTGATTCGAAGGAAGAAGTGCTGCTTTTGTAACGGATACACGGCTTTCAATGGCGTCTTTGTGGCGTCTTACAAAAACGATGCCATGAAGGGGGCCTCGTTTTTCCTCGATAATTCTGCCACCCACGAGTGGCTCGTTATTTTTTTTAGAGAAATGGGAAATGAAATGGACTCTTCGTGGAAGAATTCCCCTTCGATTGCGATCGATGCTCATCGATTAATCGGACTGATGAAAGCATATTTCTTATGAGAATTTTTTTCCTCCTTATTCGCACGAAATACGCAACGATTCCAATCGGAATTCGTGAAACGTCGCTTTGAATGTATGGATTTTAAAGGGATCCGAGTGATTGCGATATGAAATATCGATTCACGCGCGGAACTCCCTCCGAGACTTCCTATCGGCGTTATCGCAACTTTTAATCAAAGATGGCGGATGATTCTTCGCCAACGAGTGTGGAAAATATATCGAAACTTCCCGATTGGACGAATTTTCATGATTCTTGTCTCATTACTCGATTTATGTGCAGCGAGAATTTTATCGGACTCGCCTACTGACGCCTTTTTTTTATCACACTTTCTGTTAGTAAAATAGTGAGAAACGTTGGAAAGCAATTAAATATTTGGGAAAATCGATATGTCGCTTTCTGTGTGAGAAGAAAATCGTGCCAATTTGTAATTTGCATATTTTGGCAGCTAAATATCTTTGAATTTGCAAAGCTCTAAATGATGGAGAGTTCTTTTAACTATCCTGAAATTTTACGAATTTTTTGCTAATAATTAAGATAAGCAATCTAAAAAAAAATTATAAGCATTCCTCAAGGGTGAGAATCACGGTCAAAATTTAAATGTAAATTTAAATTAAATTGTTTTTTACATTTTTTTAAGGTAGATATTTTCAAAAATATGTCGGTAAAATTTAAAGTTAAAATTTGGAAAACTAAATTGCTTGAATAAAAAGAGAGGTTTGACAACGAAAAAAATATTTCAATTCATCGACATTTTGTGTAAATAGTCCAAGAAACAAAACGGCTGCGCATAATTATATATTTTACGAAATGTTACTATATTTATATATGTATATATATATATATTTTTTTTTAATTTCTACATAACCCTTCAATGAGATATTAATGAGAAAATAAAGAGGATTTTTTTGTCCCCAAGACATCTATAATATCGATATCTCTGTTAATTTTCAGGATTTTCCAATAATGATTGCTATGAAATAAGTTGAATATATACTTAATAAAATAACAATAACCCAATCCTCAAATAATTAGTTATGTCTGTAAAAAACATTTTCAAACACTGACAATTATTCCACCCCTCAAATTTCCCTTCGAATCATCAGTGCAAAAAATTCACATCCCTTTATACGCAATACTTGCTAGAATGATCACATTGAATTTACCACAAATTCAGTCACATGAAAATTAAGAACTTCTGAGAAATTTTGACAAAATTCCTGTCATGAAAACATCTGGAAATTCTCGGGGAACAAAAGCTTACAGTGGAATTTATTTTAAGGGAGTATTCTCGTCTAGAATTTTGAAAAAATTAATTTTTTCTTGCATATGAGTGATTCCACGAAATTCTCCGAAAACCTAAAGTCAAAACCTGAATGTCCCAAAATAGCTGAAACTGATTTCTAAAAGATGAAATTGATCAATAATTCAAAATCTATTGGGCACAACTATAGTTCAACGTCCACGGAAATATAGATTTTTTGTCGTCAAAATTTAATATGATTTTTTCAGATAAAAAAAAATGAGATTTTGCAGTTATTCTTGATTTTCGAAAAAACCTTGTTTTACGATTGTAGCGTCACAAATGCACTAAATGAGGTTCATTCAAATTTTTGACCGATCTTCAATGTATAACTCTCTACCACCCCTACCACTTTCGTATTAAATTTTTTTTTACTATTGTAAAAAAATTAAAAACTATGAAAAAGAGTCGAAAATGCCTTTTTTGTTCAGACAGCCGCCACTATGCGAATTTTTTTTCCGTTTTTTCTGAGGTAGAGGCTATAACGACATTCTTACTAATTAAGAATCTTTTTTTAAATTTTTGTATCGTATGACTAGAAAGGTTACAATCGTGTCGTAAAAAAATGTCATACACCTTTTTTTACCCCCAACTGTACTAGCTTATAACTTATTTAATCTTCATTTTTTTTCTCGAATTTTTTTTTTTATTGTGCAAATATTAATAAACAGGTTGTAAAAAGAGAATGCTAAAAATATTTTTTATTTTTTTTTATCGAGCTTGACAAAACGCTCAAAATGTATGTTTCTAGATGAGAATACTGCCTTAACGCTCTTAATACTGATTTTCATATTCGATCGGATTTGATTGTTAAAAAATGTTGTTTCTTTGCTTACCCTGACTCGCGGCTCGGTGAGACTCGTCCACATTGCAATTTCCTCCCTTATCGACATGTCGGGATAGCGATTTCTCGCGAATGTCGATTCCAATTCCTGAAGCTGTTGCGAGGTAAAGTGGGTTCTCTGTCGTCTCTGTCGTTTGCTCTTCGGCTCGTCCTTGTCCGTCGGATCGTTGACGCCGACTACGCTACCCGGCGAGACGACGCTTCCGCGAAGCTCGTGCTTCACTTCCGTCGGCGATCGCGGACCTGAAGATCGATAGATCGGCGAAACGATCGAATAAAAAATCAAGGCCAACATTTGCAATGACTTACCAGCAGGAAATAAATATATACTCAAAATATTGTATCGACAAAAGTATTCATTCAATGAAAAATTGAAGCACCCTGTTTGATAATTATTTCTTCAAAGTTTCTCCACTATTAGAAATAATAGTAAATTGAGGCAGGGATCCTTAAATTATTCGTTAAAAATGTATTCGTCAATTTTTCCATTCGGAACTTCAAATGCATGCGAAAAGGGAAAATTAAACGTAAATTAATCGATGATGGTAAGAGCGATCAGAGGCAATATTAATTAGCAGAATTATCTCAGTTTTAGCATTTTTGCTTCTCAGAGCTAAAATTAAATATCGATATTTGTGTATTAATCGAATTATTTTTTATTCTTTGTCCTGAATTCGACAATAACAGGTGTAGCACGTTTCCTAAATGGGAGAATATGGGGTAAAATGAACTCGGCACTTAAATTAAAATTTTGATTAAAATTGAAATTAAAAATCTGGACATTTGAACTCCAATCGAGATCTCATGATTATTGTGCTTCTGGCATTTTTTGGTTAAAATTTGGGATGAAGAAAAAATCTTTGAGATCAAGGAAGACTGTTGGAAAAGTTTTATAAAAATTCAATCAGAAATTTTGCTTCATTCTATTTTTAAATATTTTAGGAAAATTTTTATATTATATCGACTATTTTCAACAGAGATTGTCATTTTTTGTGTCGAAAAAATAGAACTTGTAAATTGCTCATACCCAGAAAAAAGATTTATTTGAATTACATGAATTTCCCTGGTTTGCTTGATTATGGGCTCAATAAGTAGCATTTATTAGACCGGTATATTTGAATAAAATTTTATTTGTTTTGAAATTGATTCAATCAAATTAAATGAAGCATCTATCTTGATGCAACCGATTCGTTTTGCCCCACTCTCTTCCGCGTGCGCGTAAATATATAGATATATCGAACGGACAGCTGATTTGATCGCGGGAGCTCGCGCTCCTTCTGACAGCCGCTTGATTGATTGGCTCCTCTCAAAGGGGCCGCTATCATCGCCCATGCTATCCGCTTATCCGATACTGCTTGTATATTTTTTCTTTCTCAATGCTTACACGTGTTCTTTTTTTTCATTTCCAAGCAAAATGGTAAAGAGTCGCTCGACTACCGAGTGTATCGATTCGTATCTCGTAAAAATGCATTTCAACCGCGTGCCAGTGCATTTTGTACATTTTGTTTCCGCAATGAGAGAAATTAGAATTTTCTTATTTTAGTGATATCAAAATTCTCACAGTTTGTTTTCTCCTTGAGGAAATTTCTTAATGAGAAAAAATTGGAACAATTTTTAGTGATATATGTTGTGTGATTTCATTTTTATGGCTCGTTAAGGGGTTGAAAATTCAAAATTAAGATAATACGAAAAAAAAGAAGAAAATTCAGGTTTAGACCCTTGAGAAAGCATTTTTAGACATTTTCTTAGAGCTTTCTACAATAAATATTCATATTATTCTTTTGGGGCTTGATAGCTATACTCTTGAAATATTTTCTTATTGAGAACCCATTGGAAATAACAAAATCAAAGTCCTTTGGCATTTTGCAAAAAGGCAAAAGGCGGCATTTTTCGAAAAGTGGTATTTTTTACTCTTTGAAAAAACATTTGGATAATACATTGTTTGATTTAATTGTTATTGATCGTGAAGAGATTGAAAAACCAAAATTAAGCTGATAGGCCAAGAGATAAAAAAAATTCGAATTTGGACTCTCAAA
This sequence comes from Alloplasta piceator, assembly GCA_946863875.1. Lineage (NCBI taxonomy): Eukaryota > Metazoa > Arthropoda > Insecta > Hymenoptera > Ichneumonidae > Alloplasta > Alloplasta piceator. Next base: position 658,081 of record OX333072.1, read on the forward strand.
AGAGGCATTTTTAGTGTCTCTCGATATTGCGCGTACAAGAAACCGAAGATTCGACCCTCATTTAGGAGTAAGTGAGACGGCCAAAAATAACTTTGTTTCAAGGCCCTTTTTTTCGAACAGAACGAAAATCTTTGACTCACGAGGGGTGGCTCGAGTGGTGAAAAAAGTTTAATCCAAAGTGTGATACAAAGTCTGACAATTTTGCGAGAAGTTGAGGGAAAACGTGCCTTCGCGGTGAAAATGGTCCGCGAGAAAATGCCCAGAAGAATGAGAGAGCCGAGAGAGAGAGAGAGAGAGAGAGAGAGAGAGAGAGAGAGAGAGAGAGAGAGAGAGAGAGAGAGAGGCCTCGCAGTGGCCGTGCGAGCCTCAACGCGTTGAGGATTACCGCGGAGTGAAGTGAGATCTGTGTCCCGTTTGTTGTTAACCAGAGGAGCCTAAGACTACGGGGATATTTCAATTTGCGGGGATTTGAGAAGAAGCTTTTGCTTTTCTCACTTGCTCAAGTGTGGGCACTGTTTTATACAAGAGAGAGAGAGAGAGAGAGAGAGAGAGAGAGAGAGAGAGAGAGAGAGAGAGAGAGAGAGAGAGAGAGAGAGAGAAACCGAAGAGTTAAGTGCCGAACAAATATGCAAACAGAGCATAAAGAAAGATGGCGCTTTGTATTACAGTTGCTGAGGAATCGCCCACGCAACATCCCTCTTCCATTCTTCTCGTTGCTCTTGTAAGAAAGACAATTTGCCTGGGATCCTCCAACCGCGCACCCTTATCCCTCAATCTAGGCGAAATATTTTTCCGACATTCCACGAGCTTCAATTCATGATCTTCGGGAATATCGAGTTTGTTTTTTTGCTTCAATTTCGTAATTGAAGTTTTGGTCAAATTTATTGGGCAATTCTAATGATTTCTTTTCTGATGAACATATATTGAAAATTCAAATTTTTTAAATTGAAAATTTGTTCTACACATAATGAAAGAATGTACTGTTATAATTGGAATATAATTTAATTCCAAAGTTGGGCAAAGTACTTGAAAGTACTTCAAGTATATAAAGTACGAAGTACCGTGGGTACTTGAAGTATCAAGTACCGGTGGTACTTTAAGTACATAGTACTTGTTACTTGCAAGTACTCGTCAAGACGAGTACTTGAAGTACAAGTACTTGAAAAAATCAAGTACCGGTATCAAGTACTTTTCAAGTTTTCGGGGAAGGTCTCGTAAATACTGGTACTTGGGTCATTCCATGTCAAATCGACCAAGAGTTGGTATCGACCACTTTCAATTTCGATGAAATTTAGTCAGAAGTTTTGTTTTATCATAAAACCAAGTTCTACTGAGGGAAAAAAATTAAATTTTTTTTTTAAATGTTATGCAAAATTCAAAATTTAAAAATTTTTCAATTTTTTTTTCTAAATACCTTGAAAACTACGATAGTTATGAAAAATCGTTTGTTTCGTCTTGAAGAGTATACTTGTGGCTACGAAAAAAAATATTCCGACAAAATTTTTTGAAAAATGATAAATTTGGAGAAATTTGAATTTTTTAAAATCATGAAAATCCACAATTAACATCGAATTTTTTGTTCAATTTTTTAAATATAATACCTTGTACAGATTTGAAAAGATCCTGAAATTTTCAGAAAGGTGATGTTTTTTTTCAAAAATATGAATTTTTTTTAAGTTGAGCAATCATGTAATTTTGTAATTTCGAGCAGTCAAAATTACATGATTGATCAACTTCACTTAACTTAGAGGTAAAAAAAAAGTTTTACCAAAATTCAAAAATTCATATTTTTGAAACAAAAAAAACATATTTCTGAAAATTTCAGGATATTTTAATATCAGTACAAGGTGTTACATTAAAAAAAACCAAAAATTTAATGTTGTTCGTGGATTTTCATGATTTTGCAAAATTCAAAATTCTCCAAATTTATCATTTTTCAACAACAAAAATTCGGAATATTTTTTTTCGTAGCCCCAAGTATACTCTTTAAGACGAACCCAGAACGTTTTTTTCGTAACTATTATAGTTTTCGAAATATTTAAAAAATAAACTTGAAAAAGTGGTGAAATTTCGAATTTTCGAAGAAAAATGTTAATTTTTTCCTTTGTTAGAACTTTATTTTATGATAAAAGAAAACTTCTGACCAAATTTCATTGAAATTGAAAGAGGTCGATTCCAAATATTGGTCGCTTTGACATGGAATGACCCATATTCAAAGGCTTTGCACATGCAACCACCAGCAAGACGTAGTCAAAAGTACTTGATACTTGTACTTGAAAAAAGTACTTCAAGTACAGGAAGTACTTGAAAAATTTAAGTACAATACTTGAAGTACTTTTTAGGTACTTTGTACTTGCAAGTACTGTACTTCAAGTATCTGCAAGTACCGAGTACTTTCAAGTACTGCCCAGCTCTGTTTGATTCAATTTGATTACGAATAAAATTTATTAAATTGAAAATATTAATTAATTGGAGGATTGTTATTGTAATTTTAAGGAAACTCTGTAACTCTACTTAAGGTTTGACGATTTGAAATGAAAAATTTCAGGATAACCATTAATAAAGCTGGAGTATCATTGGGAAACTTTTGAAAATAGTGTTATACAGGGCTCGATTATATACAGGGTGTCTCATTGAAACTGGGACACCGAAATAATTCGATATTCACGCTATAAATCGTACTTTCACACTGACAAGAACGTTTCAAAGGTGATGTCAAGGTCAACTTTCTTTTGCTAGTTCGTGACTCGGGCTTCAACGATTTACCGGATGAGTATCTAATCTCTCTTTTTCGTGTGTCAAGTCAAATTTGACATCCTGTATATCAGATTAACTTACGCTTTCGTATGTTCGATCTGTGACCATTGTTCGTACAATTTCTCGGTTGGGCGGTGGAGAATCCTCCCGATGGGGTCGCCGGGGTCGCTCCTGGTGTACTTGGTGTGCTGCCACCCGGTGTGTGAGCCCCATGTCCCGATGAATCGAGACGCCCAAGACCGCCGTTCGTTTCGTCTCTAAAATCATTTTGCGCCCACACTGCGAACACAAAATTCGTATTCTGGCATTTTCAATATTTCAAAAAAGTTCCTCTCATCAAAAAAGTCAATTATTAATTTATTTTTGATACCTGCAAGAATTGTTTTGATTTCTGATTTGTCTAAATTGTCCTTTTTCCATTTAATTTTTGCGTAGTAATTCACTATTCACCAAAATCCAGTGTAATCTTTCTCCATCGTCGAAAATTTACGTAAATATTTTTCTCAATAATTCAAAGCTCGCCCGACGTTTTATTTATTCTATTAACGCCTTAACAAAGTCCGGGGAAATCCTCGAATGCCAATAAAATTCATTCATACGGATTTTCATGGTAAATTCGAGCGAAGGCTCTTGAATTTATCCAGTCGATGCTTTGTAGAATGTCATCGAGTGGCTTTGGAACTTGAGAGAGAAAGAGAGAGAAGACACTTTGACGTGAAAAGCGGACATTGAAATGGAGGAGACTCGCTTATATTTGTGAAATATATATTTTTGTTCGATGTACCAAATCCACTCTCGAAATTCTTACTCGAAATGCTCTCACGAGTATTCCACAGGGAATTCATCGCTGACACTAAAAACACTTTTTATATATGTAGGGGAAATGGGGGAAAAATGGACACCATCCAAAATAATCTAGAAGAACAAAAATCTAAAAAATTATTAAATGGAGGAATTATCATCATAATTGTCCTTGATATACCTAAATAGACTCAACCACGCAAAACGAGATCTAGATTTGATATTTTCATGATGATTTCTTATGAAGAGTTGGAAATTTTTTAAAAAAATTGTCATTCTCATCGCATTAAGAAGAAAAACACCCCAACATACTCTAATAGCATTATTTTAACCAACTTTTACTAAAATACTTGGATAATCTGAGGGCCTGACCAAAATGAGGTACTGGGGGCAAAACGGCCTACATCAATAATCATTAAAAAATATTAGACGATTCAACTAATATTAAAATTGAATTTTGCCAAAAATCTTATTGCAAAAATACGCCACGCAGCTTGATTACAATATCTTGGATATTAAGGTAATGTGAATAAGGAAGGAATTCGCTTTTTCAACGTTTTCCCACGTTTATACTTGAATTTTCGAAAACAAAATTTCAGGGTCGATTCTGCACCCTAAAATCTGCCCCCCCCCTCCAGTTTTCTCGATTTCTTTTTTCCACCATCATTGAAAAAATCCCCGAATATAAATTTTTTTAAATTAGGAAACGTAAAATTGATTATGAAGATTTTTATATCTAAAAACTGTTTTCTTTAATACAATTTTCTTTTCAAACAGTGAGAATTGTTTTTCTTTTCATTTTTAAATTTTTTTTTCAACCCTAATTTTGCGAGAATTTTGAAAATATTCGAGGATTAGTTAAAAAAATCCTCGTAGTTGTTCAACCTGAGATTTTGGGAAAAAAATGTTTGTGAGTTTTGAAAATTCATGGAGCTTGAAATTGATTTTTTTTTCAAAACTTTAGAAATAAAGTTTCGTTGGTAGATGCTTTTTTCTTTTTTTTTTTGATACACTTGGAGAGGGGAAAAGCACGTGGAAAACTGAAGCAAGATTGTTTTTTATTTTGTTTAGCGAGTCTATTATTCGGGAGAGATAAATACGCCCACGGAGCCAACTTTACGATTTTCGGCCATCGTATTTTTCCTCAGTCGTTTACGAAAGAGCGGGCAAAGAGGGGGAGGTGAGAGAAGAAAAGTGATAAGGGTAATAATATATTTCATGTTTATAATGCGCTCTCGGAGTTGACGCGCGCCAACATTCCGTCAACAAACGAAATTTTCCAACAAAAAGTCATTTTAGAATGAGAAAATAAACGTTTTACGATAAAAGTCAGAAGTCATTTAAAATTTTCTCTTTTTGCTGTCCGATGCTCGGAAAATGTGAATGAAAATTATCGTCAGCAGCGGCAGAAAAAATCCTGAACAATGTTTATTTGGATAATTGACAAATTTCTCGAGTATCGTTGATTTTAACTTCAATTACCGATTGACCGCTTTTTCTTGGCCAAATGGCTTAAATGGCCAATTCTTCTGGCCATTTATTTGTCCATTGAATTAAATCTTGGCGTACCTTGAACTCGTTAAATCCATAATTTTGGTAAACCGAATTCTTGAATATAGAAAAAAGTCTCCTAATCACCGCGCACTTCAATTTCGCGGGTAATTCGAGTAGCTGCAGCGGCGAGTGGCTTTACAAAACGAAAAAGACATTAATCGTCGCCCATTCAGACGTTTCGTACGAATATTTGTCAAGCTGCTAAATAGTAGACACACGCGACTCGTCACGCGTATATTTGATGAAAAAAAGGAAAAAAAACTGGCGTTGTTTTCTCGTGACTACAACGCTTCGGCGTGAATGACACAGTGATTGGCCAAGAAGAAAAAAATTGAGAAAAATAACAAAAAATAAACAAATTGTTATTAAAGCTTTTTAATTAATTAATATTTCGAATGATAAGTTATTGAATTTTTTAAATTAATCAATTTTGTCGAGCACGAAATGCTCTTCATAATGAAAAAAAAATTGTTTTAATCCTAAGACGTGTTCAGATTTTATCGACTTTTTCGTTTTTGCAAGAATGGCGTAAACGCTCTCTAATCTCTGCAATTTTCAAGATATTGCACTCAAACTTTGTACAGAATTAGTATAGCTATTAAGGTTGGCAAAAGGTTGGCAAAAGGAATTTGGCAAAAATCCATGAAGGGATTGAAATTTTATGAAATTTTTAATTTTTTGAAAAATTGCGTAAACGCTCTGACTTGTGCAATTTTTAAGATATTTCACTGAAACTTTACACAGAGCTTACATAGCTATCGAGGATGTTTGTTATTAAATTTGGCGAAAATCGATCAAATAATTAAAATTTTATCAAATTTTTTTTTTTTTTTTTTAAATTGCGTACTCTAACTTCGGCTATTTGCGAGATATTGTCCTGAAATTTTGCACACATTCAATGAAGTGATCAAGGTTGTTAGTTATTGAATTTGGCAAAAATCAAATTTAGCAAGAAGTAAATTTGAAAGAAATTGGCAAATTTGCACGTTCATTCCTCATGTTTTCCGATAGTTAACAAAGCTTCCTTTATCAGGAAGCCAAATTTGATTGCCATACTTTGTGATAAAGGAAGCTATGTGATTAAGATGATGAAGCAATGTGCAAAAATGTCCAATTTGCAGGGTTTTTTTCTAATAACCTAAAATTAATTGTTTAAATTTACGAATTTTTCTATAATTTTTGTATAATCTATTTTATGATATGATAAATTATAATTTCGTTTCATAATTATCAATAATTAATACTACAAAATATAAAATTAATATATCTAGATATATTGTTAGCGGATATTAATCTCAGCGAAATAAAATATGAAATAAAATAATTCATCAAATTTATTTTTATTTTACTGTTTTTTCAAATCTTTATTCCTAGGTGACCAATAACTGTGCTTCACCTCGAGAAACTCTCGAATTTGTCGAGGCTCGTATTCAAGAGGATTCGGAGTTTTCGTTATACAGAGATCTTGAAGGCGTCGAGAATAGAGCGAGAGAACTCGCTGTCACACTCACACCGCTCGCGTTAGTTTGAGCTGTTAATCGGCCGGGTCGTTTACTTTAGTTTCGTTTAGTTATATTTGGTCGACGGGACCGCGAGGACTAACCGCTCTTATTCATGGTCTTTTTTCCCCCTAACCCTCGTCTTCTTGGTTCTTTTTTTTCCGCTTCTTCTTCACTGCATCGGAGAGAGAGACGGAGTTCACAATTAGTCGTCGCATAACTCGCTCTGATTTAGTGGCTCAGCTAAATGACGTATCCACGGGGCTAATATTCTCGGAGGAGTTTTCACAGCGCGTGTCACATCTCCGATAACGCAGACGAGAGATACTGAATGAAATATGATTCATTGAAATTCTTAGAAACCCACAAATTTTTCCTTTTTTTAAAGAGAAGATTAACGAATAAGTTAGTAAGAATTTTTTAAAGATAATTAAGGATGTTGAGTCCCAAATCGCAAATGATGAGAAAATTATGAAAATTTGGTATGTTTTTGGATGAATTATTTAAGAGGTCGCGTAAAAATTTCACGACGATTAGGAAACTCGTTATCGAACAATTAACATTAACAAACTAAATTAAATTAAATGTAGTCTTATGGAAACTGGGGTGGGGGTCGAAGAGGCGACTAACCAATATTTCGAACGGCCGAAATCCCGAATTTCACGATTACGAGCGTTCAAATAACGAAGTGCCGAAATCCCGAATGCCAGAAAAGCGAAAGCGGAGAGAGTCGCCCCATGCGTAAGAGAGAGAGAGATCCGCCTCCTCTCTCTCTTACGCATGAGGTGGCTCTCTCGACTTTCTCTTTTCTGGCGATCGGGATTTCGGCGTTTCGTTATTCTAACGCTCGTAATCGTAAAATTCGGGATTTCGGCCGTTCGAAATATTGGTTAGTCGACTCTTTGACCCCCACCCGGAAACTGATATAACTTTGCGATAAGTTTTTTTTTTTACCTCGAAAGACATTTAAATTTATTAACGTAAAAATTTATATACATATTTTTGTAACTTTTAACTCAATTTAAAAAATTTTATTTAAAAAAAAACTGATTCTTGAAGCCGCTGTAGCCAATCTCCGAGAGGTTCTCTAAAAAAAGGCGCTTGCCGTGAGCAAGATATCTCCGGATTGGATAATTCAAAATAAAAAAAAAGTAGAAGAGATTTCGTTCATTTAAGGTATAATCTAGTATTTAATCGAAGGAATAAGCAAAATATCTACACTCAGTCAAAAAATTAAAGGAACGGCAAAATTTTCGAGATTTTTCAGCGGATTTCCAAAGGCTGTAACTTTGTTAATTTTGGTCGTAAAAATTAAAAAAAAAAAAGCATTTTGAAGCTTGAATCTTCTAGTTTTGGAATCTTAAGTCAGCAGAATTTTGTGGGCATCACCCTCGACGCAGTCGAAAGAAATATCACGGCAAAAATTTTCTCGAAATTTTTGCTTCTTTCAAAACAGTTGATGGGCTCCAAAAAATTTTTTCCGACCTTAACCAATCTATGGATCGTTTAGCTGAATTTTTTGGCTTCAATTTGCTTTTTTTATTTTTGTTCTACGACCATTTTTCGCTGAGATATCGGCGATTGAACAAAAATTTGTCTTTTTTTTTTTAAATCTTCGATATCTCTGGAACTACTGATCGTACAGCGAATAAACGGTAGGTTTCGAAAATTTGAATTTACCCTCTATAAGTGCCTGTTATTGTCATAAACGAAAAAAAATTGTTTCCATGCTTAATTTTGACTTGAATAAGTCCAAAAAATTAGCTTTTTTTTATTGCTTCAGAAAATCTACGACAACTTTGCCGATATTGCGAAAAATATCAATGTTTTAAGGTCGTTTTTTAGCTCAATACCTACCTAAAAACCATGTCAATTTTCAAAACAATCGGTCGAACCGTTTTTTGTGACCGAGTCATCAAACTTTTAGAAAAATTGAAGGAACACGTTTATTGATCCTTAATGACCAATTAATGGTGTTAATGGTGTTCGGATAAAAATGTTTGCTTTAAATTGTTTATAAAATGGAAAATATTTATCGGTAAAAAAAACCTTCGATTAATTACTAAAAAATATATATTTATAGAGCTTGTGTGAACATTTGATACTGATCGGTTATGCCGTTTCTGAGAGATCTTGCCACCGACTTTGAAAACACAGCATGAGAAAAACACGTTCAAAGTTTCAAAAGCACTTAACAAATGGTAATTACGGATTTACAAATGTAATGGTGTTTGCTCGTTATACCTGAGCGCATATATATAGATATAGTGCTCTGAACTTTGTTCGTTATAGGGGGGGGGGGGGGGGGTCGTTATAACGGGGCTCCAGTGTATTATGATAAAAATATTCAAAAATAGAAAATACTAAATAATCCTCATTCAATTTTTATCAATATTCTTTCTGTTGGAATCCTTGAACGCAATTTCATTTACGGGAATGTGGAAAATAAATTCTTTAAATGCATATCTGCAATCATTGGTCGACAAACAAGATCGGTTTCTCGTATTTGCAGCTATTTTTTTTGGGTTTCTCGAGGGGCGCACATGAGCAAGAAACACGTGTAAAAATTCGAGCAAACGCGAAGGAATATTATAGTCCTACGAGGGAAACGTGTCGAGGGAGGATCGTAACATTTTTGTGTTTGAACACGATTTGACCGTGTGGGCGGCGTGTTTGTCAGTGCGTGATCAAACAACCAGAAAACTCATGTTCCCTTATTCTCTCTTTCCCTCTGCGACCTTATAAATGTTGAACAACATTTCGAGGGTCTGGACCACGAAAAGTATGCAGAATTTTATGTTAATTTTTTTTTCAACTATCGCGAACAATTAGAGCGATATAAATCTTGAAAAAATAAAACAACAATTAGTACGAAATAATAGTGATATTCAATTATTTCAATAGACTTAATGTGCGTTTTTTCAAATTGAATCTAGGGTTTTTGTCGAAAAAAAAATTTATTGATGAGAAAAATCAAAGAAAATCTAGATAAAATGTTTTTGTTCATCAAAATTCATAAAAATGTTGAGTTTCCACGGAAATTATTGGTAGATTTGTGTTCTGTGAGAAAACGCACATCGACATAAGGTTTAAAAATGATAAATTAAAAAAATCTAAAAATTCTCGCACTTTGGCCAAAATTGAATTGCTTCAGTAAAATGGCCGAGATTTTTTTTCCCAAATGAAATTTCGCTGTAGACTTCATCCGATTCTGATCATTTTTCAATTTTTGGCAGATTTTTAAAGTTGGACCATCGAATTTTGCAAATTTTTCAAGCTAAGCCAAAATTAAAAAAAAAAGAAGAGAGAAAAGAATTGAGCTGCCAGCTGAAGAGAGAATGAAAAATGTAGCTTTTGAGACTATAAAAGGTACAAGTGAACATCGAAGAGCCAAGAAAGAGGGTGGAATGTGTGGATGGACAGTCTCCACCCTTCGTGCCAAATATTTCACACTTCGAATGACCCCCTGCGGTTCATTACTGTTTCAACTCGCCCCTGATATCCGAGCTATATTTTTGGGTCCCAAGAATAAATTCAAAGAAATATCGGCACTTCTAAGCCGGGCCCTTGAGACAAAAACAGAGAAAACGTGGAAAATCTTGTTCATTGTCCCAGATGAATTAAAAATGTCGAGGGAAAAAATTCTCAATGAAAAATAGGCAAAAATTATTGATTAATCTATAAAAATTCGTAAAAATAATTAAAACAATTATCAGTGCATTCATCAGAGAACTTTGATTACTGACTTTTTTTTTGGAACTATTATCATAATCAGAGTCAATCTCAATAAATTTTCGGAGATTCTTTTTTTCAACGAATTAATCGTTTCCACTTAGCATCGAGAAAAATAGAGAGTGACTTTTTTTTCTCGTCTCTCGTTTCGCTCGTGCTGCAGCGATAATATGGGTCGAGAAGGCTCCCATTACAAAGTCATTTTATCGTTGACACGTGTTTTCTACCCTCTCCCTCTCCCTCTTTCTCTCCCTGAGGATTTTCCAGATCACGACCTTTCGCCGAAGAAAATCGGAGCCACGAGAAATTGGAAAAAAGTCTCAAGATGATTCCCCGTAAGTCCCATAACGAAATAAGTCCACGCGAGCCAAATTCGAAAAAATGGGGGTTACTTGACACGCGCGCACTTCGTAAGTCGTCGTAATTAACTAAATTTCCCTGTCAGCGACATTTTCAACTCAAATGAGACGTAAAAAGAGAGAAGGAACGAAAAGTCAGAAAGAAGACTATTATCCGAAAATAACAAGTTATTTAAAAAATAATTAAAAAAAAAATTAATTAAAAATAAAAACTTACAATTAATTACAAAGAAATTAACGGATGTAAAAAAAAGATTCTTGCGAATAAAAAAATGAATATCAACTTTGATAGCTTTTTAAATATTTATAACGATTTTCAATGAAATTTAACAGTTTTTGATAATTTTGATGAGCTCTGTTACTTTTAAATCAAAGATCTCAACGGTTTAAACACACACACTCAATTATTATTGGCACTAAATCAACATGATTTTTAAAAAAGCTAGGTTCCAACTTCGAAAAAGTCTCGATTTTGAAAAATCTTGAGAGCTCATAATGATTTTTTCCAATGATAACGAATAATTCGGACGAATAATTTATTTGTGAGAAATATTTTCGTACTTTTACCGAGTATTTATCGATAATTTCGTCGAGAAATTTTTTTTCGTTCGAAGGTGAGGTGAAAAAAAGAAACGAGAAATTATAACAGCGCGATACCGTCGGAGGTTCTAACTCACGAATTTATGACTTTTCTTCTCGACACACTTGAAGTTTATTTTATGCCAAAGACAAACCGAACCGTCGAGCTGGTGCAGCATAGAATATAACGGAGAACTGGCAGCAGCAGGAGTAAGGAGAAACGAAGAGGAGCGAAGAGGAGAGAAAGAGAGAAAAGTCGAGTAGACGAACGAATATCTCAGCTGCTCGGAGCGTTTTTACCCGCGGGATATATTAGCGCCCGCTAATCCCCACGGATTTTACGGGCGGCTGTGCATGCGACACTATATATATTCCATTTATCTATATATATATAAATTTATACACAATATACGTATGTATAAAATACCTATACACGAGTCCTGAGACTCATCTACGGCGTTTCTGACTCTCCACTTGCATTTTTGGGCTCCTCTTCCCCAAAAAAAGAGACAGAGGGACCCCAAGAAAAAGCAAAGACTCTGATATCTCAATTATTCCAAGAGAATTCAATTATTTTTTGAATAACACCGTGCAATATTTTCTTCGAGGCGATTTAAATTCATTATTACAGTTATTATTCATAATCAATTTTTGGGCAAAAAAATTAATGTATCGAGCTTTAAAAAATATGAAAAATTATTTTAGTTTTGGGAACGGGAAGAATCGTTATGTCCAAGAATCTTGCAAATTTATTCATTTAATTTTTTTTGGAAAATAATTTCGGGCTATATTTCAAAAAATGTTAGACTATTTTTTAGGGTGATTCGTTTCAGGGCAACTTTTTTTTTTTGACCCATCGTGCCCGAAAACCTTTAGTGGTGCCCAAAAACGAAGTTTCGTGAAAGGGCGGTGTTGTCAAAAAATATTTAGAGGTCGCGAATCAAAATTAAAGGTTGCCTATTTGATTAACATTGAAAAAAAAAAAATTTCTCATTATTAGTGTTACGCGAATTTTGATATCGCGAAATTTTTCAAGTGGGTTTTCATAGGAAATATGATACTCTACGATAAAGTTCATTGAGCCATGTCCGTAAATTCAACCATTTCAGCGGTATCATTGTTTCAAATGAATATTTAATGAAAATATCTATTTAAACGGCTGTAACGCCTGAGCTATTAGATATATTGAAAAAATTCAAATGAGAACTTTGTAGAGAAAGTAATTTGCTACAAAAAAGTCTCATAAGCCGAGCCCGTAAATTCAACTCTTTCTCATCTATAGGTGGATGAAGTAAAATAAATAGATTTTTTGTTTTTGTTTTATTGATTTATTTGCATAGGGAATTCTTAGTAACATTTGTTGAATGGTTTTTCTGATGATTTTGTATATGCTATCTCATAGAAAATGGAGTTCGTTTGATTGAATAAAACAAAAAAATATCTACTTATTTTACTTCATACACCTATACCTGAGAAAGAGTTAAATTTACGGGCTCGGCTTATGAGACTTTTTTGTAGCAAATTACTTTCTCTACAAAGTTCTCATTTGAATTTTTTCGAGGCGTTACAGCTGTTTGAATAGATATTTTCATACAATATTCACTTGAAATAATGATACCGCTGAAACGGTTGAATTTACGGGAATGGCTCAATGAACTTTATAGTAGAGTATCATATTTCCTATAAGAACCCACTTGGAAAATTCCGTGATATCAAAATTCGCGTAACACTAATAATGACAAATTTTTTTTTCCAATGTCAATCAAATGGGAAACCTTCAATTTTGTTTCGCGACCTCTAAATATTTTTTGACAACACGCCCCCTTTCGCGAAACTTCGTTTTTGGGTACCAACTAAAGGTTTTCGGGCACGATGGGTAAAAAAAAAAGTTGTCCTGAAACGAATCACCCTACTATTTTTGTCTAAATTAAAAATTGAAAAAATCTCGATTTCAATTATTTATAAAAAATTTAATGATTTATTGAGTGGATTCGAATGCATTATTATGGTCATCGTTTCAATTTCGATCTGTCCAAAGATCTTGCAAATTTACTCATTACATTTTCTTAAGAAAATAATTGAAGGCTGAATTAAAAAAAAAAGTCAGATCAAATTTTGTTTAACAACTAAAAATAGAAAAATCTGAATTGTATTTCAATTATTCTATGAGAATTCGGTTGTTTATTAATTAAATTTCCGTCGAAAAATAATTTCACACTACTTAAACAAAATTCAGGGTAAATTTTGTCCATACATTTCATCCAGCGTAATTAATCTGAAACGTAAAAAAAATTAATTTGACGCACCTGTAATCAGCTGAAAGTATAACATTTTTTGAAAGATACGAAATGAAAATACAAAAGTCCATAACTAAAAAAAATTTATCGTTATTAATCGAGCATCGCGGGAGCGTGAGAATTTCCAACACTTGTCAAGCTTGTATACGAAAATTTCACGTATGCTAATATCATGGGAGCAAAAAAAAGGGCATTTTTCCCGAAAGATCGTCAGAGTCAACCCACTGAGAACTCGTTCTTCGTTCATGAATAAAATGACACGTGACGCAAAAATGTTCTCGTGGGTGGTTAGTGGGGCGTATCGTTGTCGTTTCACGTATACCGATGTATCAATGATGGGGACTTTTTCCTCATAGGTTGTCGGCTACAATATCGCATATATACACATGTATTTCTTGTCGTCACCGAAAACGAGCAGCTGCATCGTGCACGAGCGAGTCACACTGCGATACGTCAGCCGTAAAAGTTCCGACGAACAAAGTTTTGGATTCGACAGAGACAATCTGGAAAAATCGATAATTTCTTTTCCCTGTGTATTTTACTAAATATCTAGTTTCATTTTACCAAATTTTTATATAAAAAAGAAAGCTTTCAACATTTGTAAGAATGGAACTACGGAAAAAATTTTCAAGATCGGGTTTTCAAATTTTTTTTTTTTTTAGGCTTCTTTTTGACACAGACTTTTTATTTAAGAACACTGATAATTTGTTTTCCGTTTTTTTAAAAAAACAAATAACTAGTTCAATTTTACTAATTTTCAATATAAAAAAAAGCTCCTTATATTTGTAAAAATGAAATTGTCCAAAGAATTTTTGAGATCGTGTCTTCAAAATTTTGATTCCTTTTCAGCTTTTCTTTGACACCGATCTCGACTTAGGAGAAATAATAAGTTGTTTTCCGTTTTCTCATTTATTAAATAACTACTTCAATTTTATTAGAAATTAAATTGTTATAGAAATAGAGTTTTTGACAAATGGATGTTTTATAAAAATGGATTTTTATAAAAATAAAATTATCGAAGCAATTTTCAAGATCGAGTCTGAAAACTGTCAATGTTTTTTAGACTTTTTTTGCCACCGATCTTTGTCACCATTGGGAATCTGTCTTCGGCAATCTGGGCTGCATAAGCCGGGTAATAATTACACGACATCCCTTCGACCGAATGATGCATACAGTAAGGAAGGAAGGAAAGAGGGTGCGAGAGAATGAAAGAGATCGAAGGAAAAAACGATAGAGAGAGAGAGAGAGAGACGAGGGCCAAGGGTGAAAATTACGATGTCGCGAGACAAACACCTGTGTGTCTCAAAATTGACTCTATATATATCCTCAATTTTGGGGCACAATATATATGAGGCATTCCACGCCACTTCGATCAACATCTTACCTTGATGACTTCGATTTTCCTCTAAATTTTTATATATAAAAAAACACATTGAAATATATTTTCCCAATTTTTTGTCAGAATTTTTTGGTCACGCGTTTTTTGGATTTTATTTTTTTTTCGAAAAAAGGATCTCTTTGTAAAATCTAAAAAAAAATCAGAAAAATCTAATAAAATATAACAAATTTTTTGGGCTTTGTTCCAAAATGGAGTTTTTAATACTCTATGAGTAAATTTTTTTTTCTTTAATGTTTTGAATTTTACTCATAGAGTATTAAGATCTCCATTTTGGAACGTAGCCCAAAAAATTTGTTATATTTTATTAGATTTTTCTGAATTTTTTCAAATTTTGCAAAGTGGTCCGTTTTTTTCGAAAAAAAAAATAAAATCCAAAACACGCGTGGCCAAACAATTCTGAAAAAATTGGGGATAATGTATTTCAATGTGTTTCTTTGTATAAAAAATTTAGAGGAAAATCGGAATAATCAAGGCAAGATGTTGATCGAATGGCGTGGAATGCCTCATATATAATATATATTGTCCAGTGAGAAACCGAAAGAAGAAAGTCGAGACATGTCACTCCCTCTTTTCCTCGTTCGCCCGCTTCTTCACTCTGAAAAGAGACGCGCGCGCTCTAATCTCCTAATCCTTGGCTTCCTTAGGAAGTCGTTTATTAGTCAGAGCTTGAGAGCTGCCACTGTCGAGCAGTATCGCGAGCGCGCGTGTGTGTTACACGTCGTTTTCGAGACGAGAGACTACCAGTCTTCGAAAAACGCATAACGTTGCCCCACTCCCCGTTCCTACGCAGCCATTAGAAGCACGTACTTGATCATGCCCCCCACCCCTTCGCCGTCTCTAAAAGAGAGTCCAAAGACTCTTAGAGGAGAGGGAAGAGAAAACGCCGCTGGATAGCACGTGACCGCACGAAATACATTTGCAATTTAAATTGCGCAAAATTAAGCTGCGTTTTTAGAATTTTTGTTCAAAGAAAATTTGGTCGGATGCTCTTTTTTCTTAAATTTAGAATTAAATTATTTCCTGAATTGTCAAATTTTCCAAGAGAATTAAGGGACGATTGAAATTCTGACGCGTTAGCAAAAGCGCTGTTTTTAGGAATTTTTTTAGTGGCTGCTAGTTAAAAAAGTGATATTTGTCTTTTGGGCCTTAATAAATACCGTAAAACGAGGCTACTTTGGCAAGAGGAACGACTCCAACCTCTCACATCTGTGAGGTCCGAATTTCAAGTTACAAGTTCTACCTTAAGATCGAACTTTCGATGGAACTCAAGCTGGAACTTAAGATCGCACTTAAGTTCCAATTTAAGTTTGAACTTGAGATCGATCTGAAGTTCGCACTAAAGTTTGAACATGAGTATGAACTTGTAATGATACTTAAGTTCGAGGATTAATCTTAAATTGGAACTTAAGTTCGATCTTAAGTTTCAACATGAGTTTAATGTTTGATCACAAGGTTGATCTTATAGAACGTAAAATTCGGGCTTAAGTATTTGGTATTTTTATGTAAAATATTTTTCGATAAAAATGAAGAATTAATTGTCAAAAATCGTTGTTTTTCATTTAATTTAATGTATAATGTATCAAATATTATTGTTTTTTTATTAAAATGATGTCAAAGCTGCATTTACGCTTCGGATCTTTGACACAAGTTGCATTTCAATGCCTCCCCAAAGTAGTCCCACACTCGGGATTAATTTGACTTAATTTTAAAAACATATATAAAATTGTGGGGGCCTGGTGGGGCCTGCTATTGCTATACATTTTATAGCCAAAGAACACATTGTTCTGTTTGAGCAAACAAACATTTAATTTTAGATGTTGAAAATAGTTACGACCAAAAAACTTCCGAAACACGAACAAAGTAGCCCCGTTTTACGGTGTACTCTTAAAATATACCTTAAACAATATTTTTAATGATTTAATACATACATTTGTTACACGCAAAATGGTGGGCAAACGTGACTCCTGAGAAAGTAGGTAGGTGAATGTCATTAGAAAGTCTAGAAAGATCTAGAAGACTTTGAAAGGTTTAGAAAGACCTTGAAAGGCGTAAAAAAACCCAGAAAAGCCTAAAAACGAAGGAAATAATTTTTTCAACGTAAGAAAAAAAATTCACAGTGGAGCCGTTTTAAACGCGACAATTTTGTCTCTTGGACTCACAAGAAAATTAATAAAAACGATATTAAAAAGTAATTTTAAACAAACTCAATTTCTCTTGTATATGAGTCTCTCTTGACATTCATTTTTTCATAATTCATAATTTTTTTCGCACTTTTTTGGACAATTCCTTAATTTCCGGTAATATCCTGATCCCTGCACTCATATCGATAAATTATCCCGCAACGACGCCAAGCAAAGATCCTCATTCTCTCTTTCGTTTTTTTCTTTCTTAAAACTCTCGATTTTTATCCCTCAAGACGTCAACGTTCTCCTGTTTTGCAGCCGTTTGCCTCGCCGATAAATTTCTCCTCGGTCGAGAGAAACGAAGTGCAGGAAAAATAAAGAAAAAAAAAATGGTACCTCGACGGAAATGCCACACGCAACTTTTCGGGTTATTGTCGAGAGACGCTCGCGGATTTGGACGGCAAATAATCGGAGGGGTAAAGGAGCAAAAATCATAATAACGCGAAGCGATAAACGCCGAAATGGTTCGCTCGTACGAGGGGGATTTGATATAATATACGCGCTTACACTCGGACAGCTTTGCCTCGGGATGTTGTCTCTGATCTCGATTAATTCACCGCTGGAAGATTAGCCGAGGTTACACGCTTGACACATTCTGCATCCGAGGATTACTTTGAACGGGGTACTCGAAAATTCTCCCGATGCCGCCGTTCGCGCGATGAAACGTGACAAACTCCGTTTGCTCCAACGAAAATTCAACTTTTAGTCTTTCATGGAATTCAACGCTGCGTTTGTTGTTTTGCGACGGTCGAAATTTGCTTGCTTCTAATTTTGGGCAAGTTCATTGCGTTGTCTTAATTAAATTAAAATGTTGCAACGACCCGAGCACTTCAACTATATTCTTCCTACCTTGCTCCAAACTTCAAACGCGTTTTTCTAAAAACAATGTTTTCCAGGCATTTGTTATACAAATCTTCGAAAACGTTGAACCCATCTTGATTAAACTTAAACCGCAGATTCCTTCCCTCTAAAAATCACGTTGGAACTAGAATTGAGCACAAAATTTCCTTTCATTCTCTTCGTTGCAAAAAGGGTGAAAAAACACTACTTTTTCGAAAATAATTCGCCATTTTATTATCTATGAATAAATATAAAAAATTCTAATTTCAATCAAAACCACAATTGTACCGAATCTAAAGCTTTTTGATTTTTTCGTTCCCGATGACCTTCACTAGGCTTTTCAGGGCCTTCCTAAGCCTTTCGCAGCCTTTCTGGGGCTTCCTAGACCTTTCTGAGCCTTTCTAGGCCGTTTTAGAACTTTCTAGACCTATCTGGTCACCACAATGCTATATTTAAAAATATTGCGGGTTTTTTTTTTCAACGCGATTAAAATGACATTTTAACAAATTTTTACAACTCTCGATAGGCAGTTGTATTGAAAATGTCATTATCTAGATCTGATTTAGTGTGAGGTGTCTATTTTAGAATATTGAATTCATTTCTTTTCCCAAAATAAAACTAAAATGAAAAAGTCTTTTTTTTCGTGCTTATTTGGAGTGCTGACAGTTTGGGAAATTGACGGTTCCGAGAGATTATAGAGATGAGAGAAAAAACGTGTGAAAATGTGAGAACCCCCTATGGATAGGGTTCGCGAGAGAATCCAAAAACTCTTCTCGTTTCTTCGCTCTCTTTCTCTCCTTCTCATTTCCATCTCGTGTGTCCTTTTGGCTCGAAAGCAGCAATTTGTTTAGTTTTAACTTGACGCAAGTCCGGACCACATGGAAACTCACCAACGATACGTGTAATCCGAGAGGGTCCTTCTCCTCTGAAATCCGTGTGTGACGGTAAAAGTTTTTTTTTTTGACGAGGGTGAATTTCCAACGCCCTTCTAGAAAAATCGTCGAGCAGGGAAATCTTCAAAATGCCAGAACGTAATTCGGGCTCGTGTCTTTTGAAGAATTACGAGAGATGACAGGATAATTGGAGTCGCAGGACACTTTTTTAAATTTCATTTTCACTGCTTACGAGTCTCCTTTTTTGCCACCAGAGAAGATTAAATTGTTCAATTACAAAATATTTAGCCTCATTGATTTGCATTCAACTTAATTTGAATTTGACATGAATATTTAAACAATTTTTTTTATCGAATTAAGTTTTAAAAAAATGTGGAAAGGCGTAAATAAGGTATTCTGAATTTTCCTAAAATTTTTACTATATTGAAGTAGGTATTCACTTCGACGAGCAGACAATTCAAACTTATTTTTACAATTCAAACTTTAAATCAGATTCAAAATAATTCAAAAAAAATATTGTTATTTTTAAAACTGATTTTCATGTTTAAATTTCATTTTTCCGTGGAATTGAAAAAATGAAACACGGTTTTGGACATTTTGGATTAAGAAACTTAAAGAAATAATTGTCATGTGGTTATTTTTCCGGAAACAGCAATTTTATTTCGGATATCCCAAGAAATGATTTTCGAGCCACATGACGTTTTTTTAAATTTCATTTCCTCCGCTTCTGAGTCTCGATTTTTTTTGCAGCCAGAGAAGCGTGTAATGGGTTATTTTGGAATTCCTAAATTGTTCGATTATAAAAAATTCAAAATCATTCATTTGCCTTCAATCAAATGTGGATTATTAACATAAAAATTGAAGCAAATCGTTTTGATCTTAATAATAATTTTTTATATCATTTATTCGTGGTTAAATTTAAAGCCATTTTAATTTTCATAAAAAAAATCAGGCCGAAATTTGTAAATGAGATATCACAAATCCTTCAATTAAGAAATTTTGAATATTCAAAAATACTTTTCAGACGTTAATTAAATTTATTTTTCTGTCAAGTGAAAAAGATGAAACCCATTTTTTGGATATTTTGGAGGAAGAAGCTTG
Source organism: Alloplasta piceator (assembly GCA_946863875.1). Taxonomy (NCBI): domain Eukaryota; kingdom Metazoa; phylum Arthropoda; class Insecta; order Hymenoptera; family Ichneumonidae; genus Alloplasta; species Alloplasta piceator. The sequence goes on from OX333072.1 coordinate 678,075, forward strand.
AGGGATTAATTCCGATGGGGTTGTTCTTTCCGGAAACGGCAACTTTTGTTTTTCGGATATCCAAAGGAATGACCGTGGATCCAAGTTCTCACGAGAATTCGTGTCTCGGTTCACACAGATCGTCACGAACTTTCGGGGGATTTTCGTGGGCGAGAACGTCCACGAGCCCCCTTTTTCTCAACCTCGGACTTTTCGTATAAATATATACGAATGTGTCGGGGAAAAGTGCACAGATTCTGTGAGTTTGTGTTTGTATGAGAGAACGTGAACCTGCTGTCTATTTGGAGCGTTCAGTGACACAAGTAGCAGCTGAGATAATGGGAAGGAAATCAGTTCATTTCTATGTTGATCCTGCGGACGAGCGAGCGTGCAGCGATCTCGCCCGCGGAAAACCGCATCAAGTTTCCCCCTCGTTTGTGTCTGCGTACTCGACCGGGAAGAAAAATTTCTCGTCACACGACCCCAACGATAAGCCACGCTGATTTCCCTTGGATCGTTCGATCCTCGAGGAAAAGAAAATCGAACCGGAAAATCGAAGCGACGAAGCGGTAAGGTGAAGTTTCTACCGATTCAAAGACACTTTTCCCGACTTTTTTTCCTCCCCCTTAAAAAATCCGGAAGAAAGGGCGGTTCGGGCGTGACAGGAAGCGAAAAAGCGTAACTAAAGGAAAACTGTTTTGGTCGCAATTTGAATGGGAAATTGAGGGAAAATTTCTGACCACACACGAAGCGAATGAGATTTTACGAAGAGAATTTAGTAAAAAATTAATTGAAACGTTAATTGAAGCTTAATTTTTGTAATTGAACGATTTAAAATTTTAAATTTAAATAAAAATTTGAGTTTACCAAATGTGAAAATATTGAAATTAATTTTCTTTCCTGCCAATGAACTTTTTTTATTTAACCGAAATTCTTATATTTCCTTAGCAATTTTTTTTAGAGATTTTCAAATAATTTGAGACAGATCTAATAATTTGAGAGAAAATCGATTGCACTTTAACGGATTCTAAGGCTGAATAATTAAATTTAAATCCTCAGATGCGATTATTAAAAATATTGATTTAAAAAAAACAACCGGAAATCAATTTGTCAAAAATTAATTACAATTATATTTCGTATTAATGTCAAACGAGATCCAATTTTTCTTATTTCAGCACAAAATCGTGTATTTATTGATCAAATTCTTTGATCATTTGCACATTTTGTCTGAGGGGAGTCTGATGAGAATTATATCTGTAGGAGAATGTTCAGGACGACAAAGGATATTTTATCCTGGAGCAATCGAATGGGAAAAATTTTTGCGGAACGAGAAGACGAAAAAAAATCTCTCGCAACAGACTCGTCGCTCAGTTTTCCCCAGGGAGGTTTGGCTAGCCGAGCAATTTGTCAACACCATTAAGGAGCGACGGGGATGCGCCACAAGGGTTGACTCTAACGTCGCATCTGCCACGGCCTGCAAAGCACATATATATTGGAGATAAGGGGGCAAAATGGACATCATAAGAGGACAATGAAGCTAGAAAGCTACTCATAGTGAAGATTCGTTGCTTCTCATCGGAAAATACTGTTTCAATCGATTAGATTGCGCATCGAAGCAAAAAAATTCTCCAGAACAAAACGGACACCACCCTGAAATTTTGTTTTTTTCCCCCCAAAACTCAAGTAAACGAGGAAAATCGTTGGAAAAAGATTTCCTTCGCTTTTCACGTCACCTCAATATCTAAGATACTTAGACCCAGCTGCTTGGTGAATTTTTGCAATTAAATTTTTTGTGAAATTCAATTTTCATCGTAGTTGCATTATCGAATAGTTTAAAAAAAATAATTATGGAGGTGGGCCGTTTTGCCGCCGGTACCTCATTTTGCTCTGGCTATCGAATTAGTATTTCAGTAAAACTGGGTTATCATAATTCTATTAGAGTATGTTTTGGGTTGTTTTTTTTTTATACGATGAGAATCACAAGTTGTGGAAAAATTTCCAACGCTTTACAAGAAATTGTCATGAAAAAATGAAATTTAGATCTGATTTTAGGTGAGTGAGTTTAATTAGATATATTAATATCAAATATTATGATGATTCCCTCATTTTCTAATTCTTAAAATTTTCAATTTTTTAAAATAATTTTGGATGATGTCCATTTTGCCCCCACTTCTCCCATATATATAATAAAGGGATAGGGTAAATGACTCTTTACTCTCGGGGGTCCAAACTATTATGTACACATTATAGGTATTACCGTGCGTATATATATATATATATATGTTTTTTTGTATGAAATACAACCAAAGGTCCCGTATGCCACAAATATTGCTCTGATGGCAAAATATTGGTATTCCCATTGACCGAATGGATCAACAGATTTCTGAAAGGGAAAATATGTCTCCCCGCCTCGTCTTGGAATTCTGTCCATCATAAATTTTTCCCTAATTATGCAGTTTCATCGCTTTTCCGAATTTTCACTCAAAATCCATAATTGTAAAAATCTTTTTTAAATTTTTATCGCAATATTTTCTGGAAACGAATATAAATAAAATTTAGAAAAACCTAGAACGATAAAAATATAGATTAAATCTCTGTATCCCTTTATTCTATTTTCAATTTTACTTCAAATCCTCTATAAGTTGGTTTTCTTAAAGGGTCACTTTTTTTAAATTTCTTGGAACTTTTAAAAATTTCTTTTTTTTTAATTATTAGATTTCGTCAAAGTTAATTACGATGAATTTTCAGGCTCTCGCTATTGTATGGAATGGAAATCGATGACCCTCGTTTGAGAGCGATAATGCGACGAGCTTCATGAATCTTTCTCTTTTTAAAAAAAAATAAATAAATAAATAAATAAATAAAAAATAAGGGAGAAAGAGAGAGCGAGTCAGTGGGAGATTTTTTCGCGTAGATTTAACAGCGTGTTTTTCGTCTACTTTTAATCACAATTTTATCGTCCGGAAAAATTCAATTCCTCGGAAAATTCAGCTCACGTCGTTGCCGAACCGGAGACATTCAATTTCACGCGGTCCTTATCGTTACTTTACGACATCGCCGTTGATCGCGAACGGTATGAAAAAAAGAGAGTGAGAGAGAGAGAGGGAGAGAAAGCCCAGAAAGATCGTTCACTAGCGTAGAGCACTCAAGCCCCAATTAATTACTCCCTCTTCGAGTAATTACCATTCGAGCTTAAAAGGAAAATTGCTTCCTCGAAAAAGCGCCAAAAAGTCGATTTAATTTTTCACGAAACAGTGGAATTTTATTTGAATTTATTTATTCTCTTTTTCAAAAAATTTTTTTTTTTTAATTTCTAACAAATTATAACAATCACAAAATTATTATGAAAAAGTATATCGCTGGAGATACTAATAAAATAAAATTCCTGTTATCGATTCAGCAGATTGAATGGTAGAATTGAAGGTATGGGTTACTTGAACTTTATTTGAATTTATTAATTCTTTATTTTATCAAAAAAATTCTTGGTAAAGTAAAAATATTAACTTTAAATTGACAGACATTTTTTTACAACTAATGTAAAAAAGTCATTAGCTAATTACTGCAATTCATATATTTTTTAAATATTTTTTTGAACAAAATCATAGTTCTGGCACTTTGTATAAAATTTGTAAACTCTAGTGAGCTCCAAATTTGAAAAAAAATTATAAAAACCTCAGAATTATTATGAAAAAAGGAGTAACTAAAAAAATATTGAAAAATAAAATCTCTGATGACAATTACTCACTTGACTGGTAAAATTGAAGGTATGACATACGTGAATTTTGTTTGAATTTATTAATTCTCTGTTTTACTGAAAATTTCTTTGTACAATTAAAACATTTGCATTAAAATAACCCAAAGACTTCTACAGCTAATAAAAGTCATCAGTTTGTTACTATTCCACTGATCGCTATTTCTGTATTTTTTAAATTTGTTTGAACAAAATCATAATTCTGGATCCTTGTATAAAACTGCCAAACCCTACTGAGCTAAAAATAAAAAATAAATATTAGACCACAATATCATGAAAAAAGATATGACTGAAAAAAATCTCTCATCTCAATCACTCGATTGAATGGCGCGAAGAACCGTGAACAAAATCGGCGAGTGGTATGGATTTGGGGAATGCATTAGGTTTCGCTCAGAGGGCAAATTGTTGCAAGTACATTTCCCACCCCTCCGCGGAGGGTTGGAAAACTTCCCCGTCAGTGAAACGATTTGAGAATGGTGGAATTGAAGGTATGATAATACGATTTTGCACAAGTGCAGTGGAAATGTGTATGTATGTGTGTGCACGAGAGAGAATGTCGAATGCCATTGGAATAAGATCGGATTTAGCGGCGGCGGTGTCGGGTTCGAGCCCCGGATAAGTCCGGGCCTTATCCCGATAAGCCGGTGAGTTAATGAATCACAAAACAGGTGGCATCGCATCCTCCTCTCTTCGCAATGTCTTTTCTCGACTGCCGAGAGAGAAAAACCACAATCTTGAACGCCTCTCGCTCCTTTCTCTCGCTTATAGCGCGGAAATCGCGGTTTTTGGGACATCCTGCGCGCTCAGATTCAGATGTTCGTCCTAAGAAAGACGTAAATCGATAACCCAGTGACTGAAATTTTTGCCTCAATATTCAATGATACTGCAAGGATTGCAATGACGAATTTAGAGATCATGATGTCAAGCTTGAAGACAATATAAAGACTCCGGAACAAAAAATTCTTTCGGATCGTTTTTTCACGTTTTTTAGGACGATCCAACCGATCGTCAACGTCGCTGACTCTTGAAGCTCACAAAGAGCCATAAAATCCCGAGTTTTATCTGCGATATCTGGCCTCGTTACGACAAAATCCGATGGGAAAGAGCGAAGAGAGGAGCGAATGCGTAATAAAAATGATGGGCGCGGTGGTGCTTATCTCGAAATTTTATCGTAACCTGTCTGGGCACCTCACAAAAATATCGTGCACTCTTTAGTTCCCTTAATGCCGAGAGAATCGTCGATTTTTTTTGTCTCTCCGTCTCGAAATGTACCTCTGTTTTCCTGCAGCAAAACAGCCATGAACTCGCGAATTTGCGAGCTTTTTCCGTCGCCAATTTCCATTGTTTTTGCAAGCAATTTGAAATGAAATTGTCATTCTGACTCTGAAGGGAGCTAAAGCTAAAAATCTTTGTCATGCGTGTATTTTCAGATCGGAGAATGCCACGCGGATAATCCGCACGCAATAAATAGAAAAGCCTCGACTAAAGAGGATCTCTCGTGGACATCGTCGTCGTCACTTCAACGAGATAATGCAGTTACACGAGCGAATAAAATTTTTTTATGCTCGAGGGCGATAAGAAACCGAGAAATTGGAAAGAAAAAAGTTTGAACGTTACTACGTCGTATAACTAGAAAGCTGAATAATCTCATCGTCCTAGATAGACGATTAATTACCTCTGATATCAGAAGTTTTACTATTTTGAGAATATGTAGCTGGCTCGTATTCTCATCTGGTAAATATCGGCGTTAATCTACGGGTAGTTGATTACAGTTCGAATTTTTTTAATTTTGTATGCAAAATAATTATTTGTATTTCGGTAATTAAGGGAAGATCGAATAATTTGAGGAGAGAGAAAATCTTTTTATGCTTTTGAAGAAAAATTAGAGGAACTGGGATTTATCTGGATGAAAGAATTCCTTCTTGATGTTAAGGAAAATTATAACAACAACTGTTCAGAAAAATAACTTTACGCTGATAAATCTGGGGTCCAATCATAACGCAGTTTTTGGGAGATTTATAATTTTTTTCCAATCCAATAAAATGGTTACTACTTAACCATAGAAAATATAACTTTAACTAAATGATTTTTTTAAAATAATTTTTTTAAATTTGTATTAGATTTTTCGGAGAAACGGCAAAAAATTTTTTTTTTGCATTTTTTTCGAAGTATATGTTTTAAGAAACATGCGGGTGAAATTTTAAGTTAAAATTCTTAAAATTGACTAAGTTGCAGATATTTTAGTGAGAGGAGGTAGCCCGACTGATTAAGACCAACAAAAACTTAAAAAGCGTTTTTCTCAAAATGACTTTTTTCGACATTGTCCCAGCGAATATTCAAAAACTTATGGACAGATTTTTAATTCTTTTTTTTCTTAATATATGGAATCGCAGTGGCTAAGTCTGTACGTAGCCGCTTTAAATTTTTCTAATAATTACTGTTTTTAAAATCTTTTAGAATAAAAAAAGGACCTTAAAAACGAGAAAAAATTCAATTCATCGCCATTTTGTAAATAATGAAATAGAAATAAAACGGCTACTTATAACGGTAGCTAAATTCGTATAGATAATGATTTTTTTTTTAATTTTCAGATAATCCTTCACCAAAATATCATGTGACGAAGAGGAATTTTTTTTGTCGTTGAGAATAAAAATGGAATTTTTGTTTTTTTGCCAAAAATAATAGCATAGTTGTTCCCCCCCTCAATAATTTTATACATAGTTACCCTCAATCAGTGACCCAACTTAATTAGGATTTCCCAAAATTCGCGATATGATTGGCGCTACGAATAACATTGTAAAACGACTCACTACGTTTAAGTTTCTCGAGGGGTTCGTGATGCAGCTGATGACTCGGATTGTGAAGCATCGACGCATCGTGATGTGAATTCCCGTGCATATCGTGATGATGCATCGAGCCCTGAAGATGATCGCCGGCGTGAAGACCGGCCATCGAGGCGGCGGCCGCGGCATGCTGATAATGCTGGACCGACAGACCGGTCGCCGAGCCCGTGACAAGATCCTGAAGGCACAAGTCCGAATTTCCGCCACCGCCACCACCGCCGGCGAGTTCGAGGCCACCCCCGCCCCCGCCGCGCTCCATGCTGTAGAAGGTTAACGTCGTGCTGACTGTTTATCACACCTTAAGAGCGACGAGTCTCACCTCCCTCGCCGCCTCCTGACCTTCCCACCACCGATTATTCACGATCGTACCACTTCACTTGCCTTTTTTGCACCCCCGTTCGTTTCGATGAAAAAACGCGCCCTTTCGCGTCGAACTACCTCTCCGATTAACGTCGTATCACCCACTTTGTTTCGTTGACTCGAATTCGATTGATCAGCGTAATTATCGTTGGGAATGCAGAGAACTCTGATCACGGGGCATTGCGCTTCATAATCTTGTTTTGTGGACCATAAAATCTGGATACAGATCCTTCGCAGAATAATTAGGAAATCGGCTGCTTGATTCCCAATCAAATCGTTGCCTATCAGAATCCCCGGAACAGAACTTCTTTCCGACGGCAAAGCTTCCTTATCGTTACCTCGTGATTATCACTACCGACCTCCAAAATTAATAATTTCCTTGTTATTCGCGCTCGAGCTTCTCTCAACCGAAAAAAATTCACTCCACGTCTCGGGTTCCATAAATCATCAGCAGTGGAGATGATAACCGTGGTGGAACGTTCCGATTCCAATGAGAAGCAAACGTCGACTGATAAAAGCGACAGCGAGCGTCGTTCGTCCGGACGATTCTTCGCCGTGACACTGAAATCAAAAAACTCGTTGCGCAATTCGCGTTTTACAGTTCCGTGGATTCCAGCAGGTTGCTTCTGTCTCGATCAGTCATAGCAATTAGCGTCGCTCCGAGAGTCATCACTTTCGAAGAACTTTGTTCAGTCAGAGCAACAAATCTTGATCTGAATCTGCAATTTTCCAGCTCACCTTGTTACTTCACGTTGAACCGAAAAAAGTTTCGGCAGATCAGTGAGACGTTAGCCTCGAGTCCACGAAAATACGACACTTGTTCCTCGATGTTTCTCGCAGTTCGACGTACTCCAGCTTTCACTCAGTGACATTCACCTGTTCCAGATCACTGTGAACTCAATTTCAGATACACTTGAACAATCAACATCACATCAAGTTTGGCCAAACTCGAGGGATGATACTTAATCAGAATCCGAGGAATTAGAATCCAGTCAACGGTGATCTCCAGATTCCGGAGTCCGAAACAAATAGAACTAATCGGTCGTCATCAGAATGAATCTGCCTACGGATTCTCCTGGCTCGTAGTGATCGGTTGAACACGCGGCACAAGCACTGTTTGGCAACGTTCCTTGAGAACGATTAAGGTATTTCGCGGATACCGGGTAGATGTCGCTTCAACGTTCGAGATCTGCGTGGCAAAAGATCCGCTTGTTTACGGGCCGTAAGTTCGACGATCGCAATGGTAACCCGAGATCAGGATAGGAGAGAACGAAACGAGAGATGGCAGACCAAGGTAAAGGCCGGGAAAACTAGACCAGACACGATGAGAGTCGAGGTTTTTCCTCGTTGGTGGTGATTGCAAGCGCGTAAAACGCGAGAGAGGCGGGGTTGTACGTTGTCGAAGGAGCGAGTCCGATGGCTTAACCGATTGAGTCTTTCGGACTGGCTGGGCCAGCTTAAGTCTCTAAGTCGCTTAAGCCGCCACGGATCTAGTGGTCTTGGCTACTTGGTTGGGTTTGGGTTGATGCTGATGGTCCGCTGCTGGTTCCTTTGCTTCTCACACACACTGACCTCTTCTCATCCACCTTACACTCCTCGGGGTTTTAACTCCTATCCGCTTTTCCGCACAGACGCTTTCCTCGTGTGTCAGAGCCCCCTTCTAGGCCTGCTACTGCTGCTTTCCCGATGTGTCGCGTTTTCCTCGTGCCTTGCGCTCTCTCGCTTTACCAAGCCTCTCCTCTGACTTGCCTGACTGTCTGACTGCTGTTCCACCACTACAATCTCTCTCCAGTCTCAGCGCCCACAACTGTGATCACACTTTGTGTGGGTCTCTCTCTTTCTCTCTGTCACTTACTCCGGTCTAGATCCTCTTCCAACGAGAGGCTTCTCTTTCCAACATCCACGATCTTCCGTCCTGCTCACATGATTTTCAGCCCCCCTTGGGAAACTCGTGCTTCCCCTCTATTACCACCCTTCGTCACGTTGGGTCGCGTGCTCCAAACGCCTCCCCTCTGCTTAAATTTGAACCCCACATGTACGTGCAGCACAGGCACGGATTCCCTGAGCAGACGCACAGGCGCAGATTCTGGTGAAACTGAGAGAGAGAGCGACTGATCTACACCAATGTGGAGGAATACTCGGAATACTTGTATCGGTGATGGTGAACGAGATAGCAGCCAGTTTCCCCACTACGAAATTCGCGCCAATGGCTCCTCCCACAAATGGGAATCGGTAGACTCCCAGATTTACCGAATTACCCCGTGAAAAGCTTCATCCAGATCCCCACTACTATGATCAGCGCGCTATCCCCCCACCAAGTGGAAAAACGAACGCCCCACCCCGCTGAGCTTCGAGCTTCATCCCCGCCAGATAGTTCCCGGCCGACTCTTTCAAACTGATACTACTAACGCCAGTCCACGGATGTTAAATGTATATGTTGTGTAATGCTGTATTTTTGCTATACCGTTACAGCGTATGCTCATGATGACGCGTCGAGCTGTTACTACTGCCAGAAGAGAGCGTATATACGCATAGATATATGGGTTTTGCTCCCGCTTGCGAAGTTTATTTTCCTTCTAGTTTTTATTTTCAAACTCTTCGGGTCTCCCTACTGTATCGAGACCGAGGACACGCGAAAATAATGGTCCCACAGGCTCTTGACTCGGTGCTCCCTTTCAAATATCGGCGTAAGAATTTTCAAGGGACCATTAATATTGGAGAGTGCACGGAGACTACCCTTGATAATGAAAATGATAAGTGGGAGGCCAATTCTGCATTGTCCCGGATTCAGCGAAACCAAGACAGCCAAGACCATTATTCGGAATCCACAAATTGATAGATTTAATCCTCGAATCCCCCAAACACAGATTGGGTGCTTTCAGTCTGGATAATAAGTCCGCGTTGGTTGTAAAAGTCACGAGCCTCTGAATCACCGTTGTTAAGATACTCGACGACGCGAACAAGCCCCAATAAAATAAGGATATGGTACCACATCACCCACGAAACCCCAGAGTGTGTATTTCTGTGGATGATGAAGTCCTGAAAAAGGACTTGGGCATAGGGTGGTTTGTCTCCCGCGCTCTTCCGATCCCCCACCACCATCAACTCCCATAACAGAGTTCTTCCTTCCACAGGGATGGAATAGAATCAGTGCTGAGTGCACGTCGTACCCTCGTCGTCGTACTTACCGTTGGAAATAACAGTGATACGAAGAAATCATGGAGGACCTACAAACTTCTGGAACCCGTGGCGCGTATGGAGGATCATTGGAGTGGGCGATCTTAAAGAATGAGTAGAGGTGGCTCGGGAAGATTCCTCGTAAGAGAAGTGATCGTCAAAAACGGAGTGAACTCCGTGCTGCTGAGGCAACAGAGACGGACATATTGGTACTCGGGACACTGAAGAGCTGAAAAGCGAAAGGAAAGGGCCATTCGTCTCTCTCTCTATCTCTCTCTCTTTAGCTCTTACTCGAAGAAAGCAAAGTACTTTACAGTGGCGAAACCTGCGGATCTTGCTGAAGAGAACTGAGAGTACATACGTCTCCTGATTCTGCAGGAGAACGACCAGAGGAAGGGCATTCGTGAGGGGGTGAGAATAGAGGGAGATGAAGGTGGACAAAAACAAGGAACAAAGAGAGAGAAGAAGAGGGGAAAGCGAGGGAGCCGTTTCACACAAAGGAAACCCAGACAAATGACGCGCGGGACGCGCCCATTGAATTGGGGGCGTAGCCAGCGCCGACGGGGGCGACGCTTAGCTGTGGCGTCGGTGAAGCTCTCTCGTCTTCGATAAACTGTTCCACGCGTATTGCTCTCGGTAGAGCCAGAGTGGGAATGTAGGGGAAATCGTTGATTTTTGAGAGGGAACGAGAGGGACGTGTTCGTCAACTCTGAACCACCGAGCGAATACACACACACACACACACACACACACACACACATATATATATATATATAGATACTTTTCTACATGTATAGTATATTGTATAACATTGTGGATGGATTGGCAGACGAGAGAGGAGTAACGGGAGAAAGCTAAAATAGATTGTTACAGTATGCTCGAAATTGTGTGAGTGGTACTTGCGTGTTGATATAATGCCTTGTTACGAATATTCCCGTGTTACATTATGCCGGTATTCCAAATGTGTTATTGCCGCGTATGTGCTCGGAGTATTGTAATTTGATAATTGAAGGATTATGGATTACCTATCGGCATCGGCTTTCCGTGGTCACTGATTATTATTGGCTCTTTGATTGCCGTCGCCAATCTACGCGAGAGAGAACAGCCAGGGAGAGAGAGAAAACGGACGAATGTGTCCGATGTGCCATTATAATCACTATGGCCACGCTCTCATGAATTCCCAGGGATCGATCGTTAATGCGACCTCTACGAGCAATGAATGTTTGATGTTCAATAAACGCGATAGCCTGGCGTAGCCATACAGACTGGATGAACATCAAAAATTCTCGTGTTAGCATCGATGAATTTTTTTTGTCCCAGAAACGAGTTTATTAGGTTGATGAACTTTGGAGAAAAATCTGGGCGATTCATTTTTTTCCTGATTAAATGTGGGAAAAAATTGGAAATCGTTGAATATATTTATGAAATAGAAATTAATAATTTAGTCCAAAAATGAAAATACTTATTTCTACGAATAGTTGAATTCATGTATAACTTTTTTAGCATATTTATCTTCAGGATATTTGAAAATTACGAATATCGTGTTTTCGATGAATTTTTAGCAGTTCTTAAATAGAAGTGGCTTTTGGGAATATAAAATTTTAAAAAGTCTCTCGGTATTATTTTTTTACATTTCTTTTTTAATTTGATTCATTTGAAAATTTAATTTTATAATTAATTTGATGAATTGTTAGTTTGATAAGCTTGGCAGGAAAATCAAAGGGATTCATGTTTTTGCCTGCTTAATTATGCAAAGAAATGAAAAATCGTTGGATACACTCATAAAATAGAAATTAATAATTAACTCAAAAATAAAAATATTCCTTTGAATAGTTCATAGTATGTATAATTTGATTAGCAAATTTATCGTTGGGATAGTGAAAAATTATGAATATTGGGTTCTCAGGTATAGAAAATTAATGCATTTCTCATTTGGATCCTTGTCATTTTTTCGAGATTTCATTAAATAATTTAAAATAGTGCTATAATGGGTTTTTCATGCACCTAAAAAAAGATTTATTTGATTCAATTCAATTTTATCTGGTGCATTTGATTGAGGGCCTGATAAATAACCTATTAAGCCCATGTTTGAATAAAATTTCATTTACTTAAAATAAATTTGTTTAAACTAAGTAAATCATTCTTCTCATTGGGGGATCGCAAGAATTATCATCCAAGATTCAATAGCCTTTTATCGAATTAATTCCAATTGATCAAATTCCCAACGGAGAATGTCGTATATATATATATATATATATATTTATATACAATTATTATTTATAGTATGCCATTTGTTCGAGGTGAGGTATCGGACAAGAAACAACCCATAAAGCGAGTTATTGCCAGGCTATATAAAGGGATAAGATAGACATTTATCAGCTATGAACGGTAACGCGTTTTAACGAGAAGACCGAGATTCTGCGTTAATGCAGAAAAGACGAGCGAGAGAGGGATGAAAGAGCTTAAACGGGGCACATAGAATACTGATATAAGATGGACCATTTTTTTAAAGGAAGTATTCTGGTCAAGAATTTTGAAAAAATCAATTTTTTTTGCATATTCTTAAAATTTAGACCTTTAAGAATATATCCTTGAAAGGACATTTTTTAATTCCAATAATTTACGGTGTTATAGCTATTTCAGTGACGCAGCAACAACGCCCGTTACGTTAGAGCAAATCGGACTAAAGACGTTTTGTTCAAAACTACTTTCTTCAACACGGCTGAAATGATATCTCAAGTGCTACTTAACCGATTTACTTCAAATTTTTTACCAATCTTTAATGTATAGCTCTCTATCACCCCTACCACTTTTTTTATCCAAATTTTTTTGTTACTATTGTAAAAAAATTAAAGTGTATGAAAAAAAGAGTCAAAAAACGCCTTTTTTGTTCAGACAGTCGCCACTTCGCCATTTTTTCCGTTTTCTCTGAGATAGAGGCTATAACGCCATTCTCACTAATTAGGAATCTGTTTTTAAATTTTGTATCGGATCACTAGAAAGGTTGCAATCGTGTCAGTCAGCACAGTTCCTTTTTTAGCCCCAATTTTAACAGCTTACAACTTATTTAATTTTTATTTTTTTTCTCGAATTTTTTTTTGTTTATTGTCCAAATATTAATAAATATGTTGTAAAAAAAAAGAATGGTAAAAATATATTTTTTTTTATCGACCTCCACAAAATCTTCAAAATTTATGTTCCTAGATCAAAATACCGCCGAATAAGGAGATCGGTGCAGCATTTTGCACGAAAAAATCAGCGTTAAATTTTTGTAATCATCTTTAAAAATATTGCTATAAATATTTGTCCTTGATTCAGACATTGTCTTCAGTATTGCAAGGAAAAAAATATTTTTATTAGTTTGATTTTTCAAGGACACAAATAAATTAATTGAAGGACATAAATTAATTTTAAGGACACATGTCTTTATTCTGAATGTGAGTCAAGTTTCTACTAAGATCAATCTCTGCATGAAAAAAAAATTAAAAATCCTCCAGATTACGGATTAAAATCAATTTGAAAATGTACATCCCATGTAATTGAAGATTTTTCTTATTCAAATTGAATTTTTTCGTTTCATTTGAATATGGCCCTAATAAATAGTCCATTAGACCTATATTTGGATTTTAATTATTGAAAATAATTTATTTGATCCAGATGAATCATTTCCCTCGGGAAATCGATGTCATCGAATCTTCGCTTGTCACAATTTTGTTCTATTTGTTTTTGCATGTTTTTTTCCACTTCGTTTACCCCTCGTTTTTCCGTTTTCGAGCCAAAACAAATAAAATGAGCAAACGCGGCGATTGTCATAAAGGATATCTATCGGTTCTAATCGCTTGTAAACTCGCTCGTCGAAGGTTTTTATACCTGAACATCAATTGTCGCCGACAGACGCGCGCGATGTCTTTCTCAATCGTGTTTTATTAGCGATTGAGTACACATTGTACAATGACGTCGAAGACGAACGATTCGAGCATATAAAATGCTCCCCCCCCCCTCTCTGGAGATTCATATCATCCTGTGTACGTCTTGTTTTGAGATAAGCCGCTCGTTTTTAAGTGCTGTTGCAGTTACGCGCACTACGAGCTTTTGTTTTAAACATTATATTGATGTGAATTCATTTTTCCTGCGAGTCAAGGAGTACGATTTTTTTTAGTCAAAATTTTCGATTTTGAAAACCTTTCTAGCGCCGCAAAAAATCAAGGTTTATCGGGATGATCCTTGTGACATTCTTTTCGGTATAAAGTGTCCTATCGATAAAAAAAAGAAATCCCTGATCGGACAAAGGGGATCAAAGTTATGGCCCTTTGCAATATCGGTTTTTCGACTTTCTACGGTAGAATCTGACGAAAATGGTTTTTGGCATTTTTGAGGGATCCGTGAGGAACTGTATCGATGATTTTCGACTGAAACGCTTCAACGGCAATTGCACACCGGTGACGCGCGTATTGGACCCTAATGATACCTACATATGGAGCATTCCAAGTGAAAACGTGGGGTCATTTCCCTCGGGTCATCAGATCCTTGCATAACTTTTTTTTTCGCATTAATTCCACTCCAAAAACAGCCTAACTTTTTAAAAGATTTTTCTGGCCACTCCTTCAGGTGGCGCGACGATCGTATTGTGTAAAAACGGGATAATTGAAAAAACACCATTTTTTCAATTCTAAAATTTTTTTTACAGATTCTGGGTCAAAAATAAGTAATTTCTATCATGATTAGAAAGTGGGCCACGGCTGCCTCATATTTTTTTAAATAATTTTCTTTTTTTCAGTTTGTAAAATAAAATGAAAAAATCAATTCCTAATGCCCCTTATATGAGTAAAAAAATGAAATAAAAATAAAATATATTTTATCAAATTTTGATATTTTGCATATTTTTCCAAATGAATGAAAAAAAAAATTCATTGAAAAAAAAAAATTCTCATTTATTTTGTAAAATATGCAAAATATCGAAACTTGCCAAGACATGTTTTATTTTTATTTTATTTTTTTACTCGTGTTAGGAGTATTATGAATAAATTTTTGAATTTTATTTTAAAAACTAAAAAAAAGTTAATTATAAAAAAATAGATGAGGCAGCCGCGTCCCACTTTCTAATCATGATAGATATTACTTATTTATGACCCAGAATCTGTAGAAAAAATTGCAGAATTTTAAAATCGGTATTTTTTCAGTTATCTCTTTTTATTCAAGTATTTTATTGAAAAAAAAGAATTTTCTCATTTATTTGAAAAAATATGCAAAATATCAAAAATTTTCAAGATATGTTTTATTTTTATTTTATTTTTTCACTCATGTACGAGGTATTGGGAATTAATTTTTGTATTTTACTTGAGAAAATAAAAATAAAAATTATTTAAAAAAAATATGAGGCAGCCGCGGCCCACTTTCCAATCATGATAGAAATTACTTATTTTTGACCCAGAATCTGTGGCAAAAATTGCAGAATTTTAAAAATGGTGTTTTTCAGTTATCCCTTTTTTGCACAAAAATGATCGTCGCCCCACCTGAAGGAGTGGCCAGAAAAATCTTTAAAAAAATTAGGCTGTTTTTGAAGTGGAATCAATGCGAAAAAAAGTTATGCAAGTATCTGATGGCCCGAGGAAATTGACCCCACGTTTTCACTTGGAATGCCCCATATATAAACTCTATTGTGTCGCTATTTTTTTGTTTCCAAATTTCTACTCTGTATTGAGAAACATATTTATAAATTCAGAGAAAAAACTACGTCGTTCATAGCCATGAGAACGAAGTAAGACCGCCAGATATAGGGGTTGAAAAAAAAACGCTAGAAAATTCAACAAAATTAACCTGCAGTCGCTTGCTAAGCTTCACTGATAATTAATAATTTTACACGGTTGCAAAAAAATAAGATGGCAAAAATTTTTTTTCCCGCCATTTTCACGCAAATGTCGCGTCGTTTCATCGACATCTTTCCGTGCGATACAGCGAGTTTCACAAATCCAATATCGCAATAACCGTAATATAGACGTATAAAAAAAAAGAAAAATCACGTATATACCGTAATTCAAAATTCGAAAGAGCGATGTCATTCGCGATCTTTACGATCAGACACGACGATAAAACTGCATAACGCGTTTGAATAAAAATCTTTCTACACACGCGCGACAAAACGAGGGTGCAGCGGGAAAATGCCACCCTCCGAGGGACAAATACATATATATATATACATTCGCGAGAATTCCACTCTTTTACAGCCCAGCTATTGCATATATTTTCTTTTCAAGGAATACCGATCAAAAAAGAAAGAAAAAAAATGGCCCTCGTACTTTATCTTCGTGCGAGAATCGTATTTACTGTACTTCGCCGTCGGGGGTTGGAAAAAAAACATTTTGTTTTGCCAAGCGACGAGAAAACATAAACCTTTTTCCCTTCGATCTCTCTCTCTCTCTGGTCCGACATTTTTCTACTCTCATTTTTTCGTCTCCCTTCTTCTTTTTCTTGTCTTTCCACCCTTAAGGGTTGCTCCCTTTTTTCCTTCCTTTTTCTGCCTTTCCCACTTTCTTCGATGCACGAAAACGGTCCGTGAGGAGTTTTTTTTCCTCTTCTCTCTCGAATCCGCCCCCAAAAACTCACCCTCAGTCTCTCGGGGGGCAGCACACACCCCATACGGCCAAGCCGTTCGGTAGTTACGACGCTGCGACGTCTTTACAAATTTTATATCATTTTTATGAGGCATAAAGTCGTCACGAAGCCGTCGTCCTCTGTGCCTCGTTCGTATGGAAAGAGAACGGGAGAAAGATAGAGAGGACGAAAAAAAAGGAGCAGAAAGTCCTGGAGTGGCATGGTGGAAAATATATACGTATATATTGGCTCGTTGGGGGTTAAAACTATATAGGGGTTGAAAAAAGTAAACGGGATAAAAAAAAGGAGCGAGTGAGTTTATTTCGTCCTCTTGGAGAAAAGGAGAGAGCGGGAGAGAGAGAATAAGATCGAGAAGAGAAAATAAGGGAGAAAGTAAAATTGAGGGGTTGAGAAGGTTGGCGGTCACGTGGCTAGGCGGAGCACATTTTCAACCCCCTGAAAAAGAGATGGAGAGAGACTCCTCGGTCTTCTCGGTGGTAGGGCGAGCGTGGGAGGGATGAAATATGGAGGGGATGATTTTCCTCGTGTTAGTGCACACCAAACTACCCCTAAAAGACTCAAGTCTCTCTCTCTCTCTCACGTGCTCTTTCGAGGGCCATCAAAAAACGCTTAGATTTGATTAAAAAATTCGATACTCGGCGAAAAAAAATTATAGAGCTTGTCACTTTTATATTCAATCGAATTACCAATTTCTCTCGATTCTAGAATTTTTCCGAGGTTATGAAATTTTTCTTTCATCGATGAAAATACATATTTGATATTTCTGTATTATTCAACGCAACCCTTCAATTTTCATATGGGTCTACATCGATTTTCCCGACTTTGAATACAAAAATTATAATTTACAGGGTTGATTTTATCAAGCGCAGCCCTGAGAGATTTCCTCCCCATAGGGTGAAGTTGACTACTCTTCCACCCCTAAAAACTGATCTACCAATAATTTTTCTGAAAACTCAATATTTTTATAAATTTTTCATCAAAAATGTTTTTGCGAGGTTATGAAAATTTTCTTCCATCAACGTAACACATACTTGATACTTTTGTATAATTCGATGCAACCCTTGAATTTTTATATTCTTTTATATCGATTTTTCTTACTCAGTTTGAATTTAAAAAAATTATAATCTACTGGGTTGCTTTTATCAATACCACCCCCGATGGATTTCTTCCCCATTCGGTGGAATTGACCACCCTTCCACCCCTAAAAACTCAATATTTTTTAAAACTTTTATTCGAAATCGTTTTTTCAAGATTTTCCACGTGTTCTACCCAATTGTTTTCCGAAAAAAGGAAATATAATAGAAAATGCTTGCATTGGGAAATTTCTGTTTTTTTCGTATTCTTTTTCACCAACCATTAAGCTTCCCTTGGAAAAGGGCCAAAATTTGTAAAAAAAAATCTTGCTCACCGGAAATGGATAAATTAATTTCCAATCAACTTAAAACTGACCCGATCGATCCTTATTTTAGAATGCATACCCGTGACATTGGTCGCGGTGCCATTGGCTGAAGTTTCTTATCGGGCTTAATGAAATTGATACTAATGCCGCGCGGGGGTCGTCGAGGTCCTGCGGAGTTTATACACGCACGCGGTCCTTTCTGAATCAGCGAAGAAGCACCACAAAGTCGATAGTGTCTACTCACGAGGGAGAGAGAGAGAGATAGAGATACATACTTCGACCTCATCCCAGATTATTCTCAGTTTAACGCTAATCCTATTTAAGATGGACCATAGAAGTGAGCAGCCGTGGGAGAGAGAGAGAGAGAGAGAGAGAGAGAGAGAGAGAGTAAAACGGACGAAAACTTGGCCTGTTAGACTATAGTAGTACTCGACGCTCGGCTCGTGCGCGGAGATATCGCTGTGTGGCTTACCGAGGCATTAGAGTTAACGATGTCAACGAGTCTTCGACTCGACCGAGATTTATTCGTGTCGCACGCGGTGTTTCCGGTGATTATATATACTCTATATATATATACATACATACCAATCCATACATAATGCACCGTGAAATGTGCATAAGTCGCCGAGAGTTATGTGCATCAGCGTCTCGACATTTTTAGTATGCTTTCTTTTGAACTTTTGTCAAATATATATGGGACATTTCGATAAAAATGCTTCTTTTCACATTCTACTATTTTTTGTTAGTTTTTTGATATTTTTTGGAATGCTTGTTTTTTTTTTAGTTTTATTTTGGGCGAAATATGTATGGAAAATTTCATGCAAATTCGTATTCTGTCGTTCACTGGATTTTGTTGTGTGCTTTTGTAAAATAGGTATGGGTCATTTCGATGAAAATCTCATGCATATTGACTTTCTAATATTTTTTCGGATTTTTGATGCTTGTTGATTTTTTTAAAATGTAAGAAAATTTCTTTCAAAATATTTCAATATTTTACAATTTGATAAAAATTTCTCAAATCGTAAAAAAAAAATGAAAAAAAATGGAAACCCGTAAACAATAACTAAGATAAAATAAAAAAAGCATAGAAGAAAAAATAATATGTAGTTTGCAGTGCCAAATAATCAGTATGACCCAATATGTTTGATTTAAAACGACAAAATCTTTTTTACGCACGATTATGGTGTGAATAATTTGAATTGCCAGAATTTGCTACCTTTTTCTGCGTCTGCGTTGCTAAAAAACATCCCTTGCGCGTTTATACCTCCGCTATGTATATATGAGCATTCGCGAGGCTCCCTTTTCGCGTGTGTTTTTGATAAATGAGACTCGGCTCTATCCAGTAGAGCGAGGGGAGGGAGACTCCAAGATCTTGCCGATGGTTTTGCTGGAGTAGAGGAGAAAAAAAGGCGCATTCACTCCTCCTATTTTCCAGGCACCCCTCTCTGTAATTCCAGTCCATCAATTTTCAATCACAAAGAAGCCTCTATTCCGCATTATAACGTTATACGGCTCTTTCTCAGGTATTTATGTTCCCCCATACACACACGACACACGCAAAAAAACAAAATGTGTGTGTGTGTGTGTGTGTAAAAATATATGGGCTATTTAATGTAAATTGTGACGTTTTAGGCAGGGAATTCCTTTCGTTACTAAATAAATGTCGTTATTTATTTTTATTTATTTATACGATTTAGGTTCGTTATTTCTAATTTTCGAATATTTTCCCACCTTTTTACAGATTAAAGAGCCGATTTTTCTTTCTCAAAGGTTCGGCTGGGGAATAAAAATCAGGAAAACTGAGAAATTCCAGTTTATCGTTGATTTGTGCTTCAAAATGACTCTCGAAACAATTTTTCAGGTCAACAAATAGTCTTCTTTTGCACGGAATATTCCATATGTATTCGCATGTACTTTATACAAGAGATAAATAATGCTCTATATAGACAAAGACTCGCGTCTATGTGCGGCGTCTGTTATTCGCTCGAGATTCTTCCTTCTCTTTCATCGAGAACCCCTCCGAGCTCGTTGACTTGCTGAAGAGAATATCGCGAAAACGCCCACGCACTGGCATATACATATATCTATATATATGTCTACATTTTCATGACCCGGCAGATCAATTGTATACGTGAAAAGCTCTCTGGTGTATGACGACGTAGGAAAATCGGTGTGCTAGAGAAAGAAGAAAATATATATATATTGCACAAAGAAAACAGGGGAGAAAAATCCTGGAGATTTGCAAAGATGCCAAGAGAAACAAAGTGGAGAGAAATAAAAACCTTCGCATAAATTTTTTTAGTCATGAGCATTGCATTTTCTTGATTCTTTCTCGGAGAGAAAGATAAAAACGTGTCAAAAGTGCATCGATGAAAAATTGAAAAAAGATTTGGGAAATTAGAAACAAAATTTGTTTAAGCTACTCCTTGGAAATAAGCTATGTTTGAAGAATAATTATTCAAAAGCAATAATAATAAAAATAATAATGGAATTAGAATTATATCTAAATTATTTTTCACTTGGAGTATTGATCATTAATTTTCTAAAAATTGAA
Source organism: Alloplasta piceator (assembly GCA_946863875.1). NCBI lineage: Eukaryota > Metazoa > Arthropoda > Insecta > Hymenoptera > Ichneumonidae > Alloplasta > Alloplasta piceator. The sequence goes on from OX333072.1 coordinate 698,750, forward strand.
AAAAAATTCGAACAACCATATTTTTTTTCAGATTGGAGTTTAATACTCAGGGAAAAATTGTGCAGCAAATAGAAGAGATATGTATGAATTCATACGATTGATTAATTGATTGAATTTTTTTTCCCTTAAAACACGTTATCAATATTGAGGGGTAAATTTTTTTTATCTGAAAAAAAGTATAATATACTGGATGGAATAATGTAATAATAGGATTGGTGTACTTTGGACCTGCACTTGGTCTTTCGAGGATTTTACATTATCGCCTCTCTCTTTTATTCTCTCCTCCTCCTCCTCCTCTCTCTCTCTCTCTCTCTCTCATTGCAGGGACGTGCACGCAGCTGGATAATGCGGATTAAGGATATAAACCCACGAGGCGATAAGCATTTTTATGGCTGATAAATGTAACGCGCATAGATACATGTGACTCTAACCGTGAGATTAATTCTAATAAATATATTTATAAAATGCAAGAGTGCAATTGAAATCGCGTTGCAATGGAACCGAATGAACTATTTTTGGGGGTTAAAAAGTCGGTTACTTTCTTTCGTTATTAATTGCCACCCAGAAATAATATTCATTTCATTTCAATAAAATTTTATTTTTCCTAAATTAATTAATTTCAACTAATTGAATTGTCTGGGTTCAATTGCGATTTTAAAAAAAATGCAATAAATGAGCAAAATATCTAAAAATAAAAAAGAAATATTCTAGAGAAATAATTTGAAAAACCTCAATTATGAAAAAAAAATTTTTTTTTAAAGAAATAAAAAATTTCAGATAGAAGTATTTTTAGAAATTTTTTTAAACGCTGTGTCTCCTTGGAAAACAACGAATTATGGAGGTAAATTTTAATGGCGATATTTCACGTTTGAATCTTGCTGTCAGATGATTCCCCAGTGACGTCATCGGCAATGGAGTCGATGGTTACGGGGGCGGCGCCATCGACTCCGCGCGCTTCCAACATGGCAACCCTCTCGACAGCGACGCCGACGCCGTCGACGTCGCAGATTTCTTTTTTTTTTCTTTTTTTTTTTCTTTACTTTATATCTCGAAGAACTCCACTCTGCGGTTTCTGCTAGCTGTCGCTTCTCTCGATCACTTCCTTTCGGAAAGTTTCGCGAAAAACGAGCGAAGATAAAAACCCCGAAGGAAAATTGACTCTCATTCCAAGCGTTATTCTTAGGGGTAGCCTAATAATAAACCCGAAAAAAAGGATCTTATTTTCTCAATTTTATCGCCAAACCTTTGGAAAGGTTTGTGCCATTTTTTAGCCAAAATGTTCTTAAATCTTCTTGCAACATTTTGGGCAAAAAAATCCTTGAATTTTTTTTGAATGAAAAAAGTTGAATTAATTATTTTCGGAGCATGAGAATATTTGAATATTTTTTAATTCTATGAAAAAACAATTTTGATTATGTTTTAAATTCTAAAACGACTTTGATACAAAATTTTGCAGTTAAGGGTTAATTTTGTCCTTAAATTGTTGTTTGATTTAATTATTAAATTGTGTTAAATGTATTTTAGAAAAATGCAATTTATGGAATGAAAAAAACTTGCAAGGAAGTGTGAAATTGCTCTTCATCCATCACAATTCCTTTCGGCCGAATCCAAGTTTTTTTTCTTTTATACTTTGTTTTTTTTCATCCCCTATGGAGGCATTCTCACGTTTAAAACACTTTTATACGATCCTCGAGAGAACGAGCGAAAATTCGGGAGAGAGTCTATGAATATTCTCAATTTTTTTTCACGGTTTGAAATTCGCTGGTTGAATAAGATGATGAACGACCTCAAACCTTCACAACGATAACCAACCCCTCTGGTATGATACTTATTTATGACTCGTGCTCGTCGAACTTTACTTCCGCTCGAAAAGCTCAGAAGCAAATGAGCCACCCCAATTCCAAAGAGACGATATATAGATGTATTTTTTTTATCGGTGTACGGCTATTCATATAATCTTGGATTGATTGCTTCTTTCCCTGCGAATTCTAACATCGGTTTTTCCAACTATTAAAATACGAGTAAGCCGCCCTTAAATTTTACTTCAATCTTGAGGGGTGAAAGATAAAAATTACTCCAAATGTATATCTAGTACAATTTTTAAAATATTTATTTAAAAGAATCTGTCGTTTTAGAATAAAGAAATAATTTTCAACTATTTTTTGAAAATCGTTCAAATATAGCGAGACTATTTTTTTTTAAATGATTTTCTGGTCAATTTTTGTTACAATGTATTTTTGAAATTCTGTAAAAACAGCGAGAATAAAGCATGCAGTCTGAGGCAGCATATTACTCTTAAATAAAGGTCGAAATAATTTTTTTTTATATTCAGATACATAATTATGCCATTGAATCATTGATATCCATCTAAAAAATTGATTTGAAATAAAATACCATTTTTTTTTTGTATTTGGGAGTCAAAAGGAAACCAATCGGAGGAGTGGCAAATAAGGATTATTCCAAATCCAATTTATCAATATTTACTACAATTAATGAATATATTAATTAAAAATTATTTTTCGTTTCAGAATAAAAAATTTATTTTTAACACATTTTTCTAAATCCTTCAAATGTAGCGACGAGACTCTTTTTTTGTAAATCGATTTCCTAGCCAATTTTGGATTGAATAAATTTTGAAAATTTCATAGTAATTGTGAAAATAGCATATTGGGTACTCCAAAATCGTTCCAATTTTTTTTTTTTCAAATTTGAATCCATTACAATGCCATTCAGACATCCGTCTGAAAAATGAATTTGAAATAAAACACGAATTCTCCGTATTTGCTCGTCAGTCTCAATGTCAAAAGGAAATCAATATAACAATCTATATACATCCTTGTACGTTATCTAAATTGCCCGATGCGCCATCTCATTCTTACCGGCGAATCATAATTTATATACTAGCTTTTTTTCAAAATTCATTTTTTGTGTTCTTATCGTTTTATATTACCGCACTGTACATACTTTTGCGTCACCAAGTGTGGACATGGAATTATTGCGAATTGAAGGCTCGAGCCTCCCCGAAGCAATTGAATGAAACAAGTTCAATTGTCAATAATATAATTTTTTTAGATAGTCCATTTTATCGCAAATTTAGAAAACTGCTAGGAATATACTGGAACATTCATAAACCGCTCGAAATTTGTCATTGATTTGAATTTTTTTCAAATAATCCCTCCCTCTGATTTTTGTTCGATTTTTGTTCTATTTTTTGTTGAATTATTGAATGTTATTGGATAAAACAATTTAATTGTCAATAATACAATTTTAAAAACTAGTGCATCTTATTGCAAATTTAAAAAACTCCCAGAAAACTACCAAAACATTTATAGACCACTCGAAATTTGTCATTGATTAAAAAAATTCTGAAAACAATGCCTTCGTCTGACTTTTGTTAGATTTTCCTTCTACTTTTTGTTGAATGATTATTGAATGAAACAATTTTAATTGCTTATGATAAAAATTTTCAAACAGTGCATTTTATTGCAAATTCAAAAAATGGCTAGAAAACTGTCGTTGATTTGAAATATTCCAAAAAATAATGCCGCCTTCTGATTTTTGTTAGATTTGAATCCAATTTTTCAGTTAAATAATTATTGAGTCACGATTTGCGGCGTAAAACGGCGTTTACCGGGTGAATTTTGTCACGAATCGAGGTCGCTCCTCGTTAAAAATGATATCGCGATACGAAAAGCACGTGGCGGTGAAGGACAATGAGACATCGTCGAGGAGGAAAAAAAAAGAGCGGAGGGCAAACCGCGCGCGGACTGCACAGAGAAAACCGACCGCGTTGACTGATGGGTAATAAAACCTTATCGCACCTACGACGCACAATTTATATATATATATATATATGCACAAACATTTTTTCCTCATTTTTTCGAGTGTTCAGACGACGAGACGCGAGCAAACGGTCCGCTCCTATCACTTTTTTTCCTCTTTTCTTTCCCCATTTCTCGCCCACAAGAACGAGCTCTATAGGCCACGCAAATACGAGAAAACGATTATGTGCGACACTTTTTTTTACAATCACGATTCTACGACCGACCCTCTCGTCATTTCAACGATTCCTCAACGTTTTACAATTCAACATAGTAGCAACTTTATGTGTGAGAGCTTTATGACAGACTTTTCCCACTTGTTTTGATGAGGAGAATTTTCTCTTTATTTTTATGATCACAAATGACATGAAAATTAAAAACCGCTTCTGGGCGAGCTTTTAATTGAAATGACAATCTTTTTTTTTTGAGATTGGTGGAAAGAGAAGCTTGTCAATTTTTGTATTTTGTGACAAAATGAGAAAACAGCTGATTTTATGAAATTCCATCAATTATCACCAACATTGATGCTTAAAACTTGAACGTAAAAGACTAGTTTTGAGGATTAATATTTGCACATTGCTAACTTTGTATTTTGCTACTTACAAAAATTTCCATCAATTTTTATCAATTTTTGCAACCTCATAAATAAACATAGTTGAATATTGTATTTCCCAATTATCTAAAAAAAACTTCCTGTAATGAGTTTAAAAATTTCACCAATACGTAGAGGCATAATTTTCGAAAAATTTGTGCCCAAAATATCCTTACAATTTGTACGTATATCCCATCAACAAATTCGCGCAGAATATTGCAACAAAATGAGCGATCATAATGTGAAAGGCTGGCATTAACTCGTCAAATTTGACGAAGCGAGAAATCGTTCGATATAAACGTCGAAACATACGCGGGACGTCGTTTCTCATTCCCTTCGAAACATCGGACATACGTCAATTTCCCTTCATAATTGTGACGTATGGCCGGGGCGCGATATCCGAGTGAAATTTCACGGATCACCGAAACGCAGAGCTTGCATCGGATCTTGATGTGTCCGAGCAATCTCCTATCTCTCTATATATAAATATATATGTACGTACATGTGTATGTTATGTGCAAAAAGGCAATTGGAGCCCCAACGACGAAGCATCGAGAAGCAATGAGCAAGTTACCACAGAGTCACGTGCCAACGTTCCCACGTAAAGGGAACTAATATAACCAAGGCAAAAGAGAATATTATATGTCTGAACGCCCCTTCCTCATGTATTCCCTTTATTCTAATGCCTTGAAGATTGCAAAAAGATCGAACCTTACTTCGATCTCTTGCTTTTTACATTCTATTTGTGATTATAATATTTTTTCAAAATTTGTTTAAAAATTAAATTTACATGGATTTTTTTATTGATCAATATATTAATTAATATATTTATTATTATTTGTTAATATATTAATGAATTAATTAATGTATTTTTTCAATAATTACCTAATGTACATGTAATGAACTTTTTTTTCAGTCTCTTTCGTTCTAACTTCGTCAATTAAGGGGGTATTCTGGTCGGGAATTTTAAAAACATCCATTTTTTGTGTATCTTTAAAGTTTAGACTTCTATGAATATAACCTCGAAAGGAAATTTATTATTATCTATTATTATTATCTATTTGTTATCTCAAGTTCCGCTGAACCGATTTACTTCAAATTTTTTACCAACCTTCAATGTATAACTCTCTTTCGCCCCTACCATTTTTGTATCAAAATTTATTTTTTTACTATTGCAAGAAAATTAAAAACTATGAAAAAGAGACGAAAAATGCCTTTTTTTTGTTCAGACAGCTGCCATTTTGCGATTTTTTTTCCGTTTTCCAACCAGCAAACCCTCTTTTTTACCCCCATCTTTTAACAACTCATAACTTATTGAATTTTCATCGTTTTTTCAAAAAAAAATTTATTTATTGTCAAAATATTAATAAATATGTTTTAAAAAAATAGTAAAAATTAAAAAAATTTTTTCATCGAGCTCGACAAGACGCTCAAAACGTATGTCTCTAAATCAGAATACCGTCTTAATAATATATAAATAATAAATAATATAATATAGTATAATAATGAATCCTATTTCTTGAAATATTTACTTCTCAGTTTGTCAGCCTGTGTCGATTTTTTTTCTCTCGATTATGTGCTTGGAAGAGAGTATAATCAAAATAGAAACACCAGATTTTGGGTGGATTATATCGCGAGGGCGAAAAAAGAGACTGAGAGGATTATCGTCGTTCACGAAAATATCTCGATGGGATTTAGAAAATTTGGATGACAAAATAATTTGTTTTTCACGCGCGTCGTGCGAGATACATGAGTAATGGTGTGTTATTTTAAGTGATCTGTATGGTAACTCTCGAGAAATTTTTGACGTGTATTATGGTGAGAAGAGCATGGTAAAGGACGGGGCGAGGGGATGTCGAGAACCCTCGAAGGTAATCTCCGAGTTTTCTTATTCTCTCGATGCTTGCGAGGAGGGTTGAATTTTGATCCTCCGAACGACCGGAGCGGCACGCTCGGAGCTCCGAGGGCACACACGCTGCACGGGAAACGCGCATTTTCCTATAATTAGTCGGGACTAATTAACGAAGCGATATATCAGCGCGAAATTGAAAAAAGAAATTTTAACTTTTTGACCCCAAATTACATATCCGAGACTCGATAGTCAATAACGCGTTCTCTGAAGTCGACCTTTTGAATTTCATTTTTTTTAAATCAATCCCATTTCCTGACGAGTCATTTTTTGTTACTCCCAAAAGTGATGAGCTTTTTTACCATTTTTTAAGGTTAAAATCGATATCGTTACGAAAGCAGGGTTGCAAATAATGCATTCCTGCCCATTACAATGTAGTGTGTAATAAAAAAAATTTCCATTATCCATTGCAATGTAATGTGTAATGGACAAAACTTTGATTGCAATTTTGGAAATGGAAAAATTTAGATGAATAAATTATTGCAGTTTTGAGTTTTGCCATAAATTTTATTGACTTAGTACTTAGATTTTCAGGTACCTTAAATTCTAAAAAGCATCTATATTATAATTTTAAAAAGTATCTATATTATAGATGCTTTTTAGAATTTAAGATACCCGAAAATCTAAGTCCTAAGTCAATAAAATGTAATGCAAAATTGCAATAATTTATTCATCTATATTTTTCCATTCCCAAAATTGCAATCAAAGTTTTGTCCATTACACATTACATTGCAATGGGTAATGTAAATTTTTTCTATTACACACTACATTGTAATAGGCAGGGTTGCGAATAATGCATTACTTTTTTGAATGCATTTGCATTTTCATTAATCATTAACCATTAAAATTTAATGGTTAATGGTTAATGGAAAATATTTCCATTAACCATTAAATTTTAATGCTTAATGGAAATTATTTTCTTTAACCATTAAAAAAGTAATGGTTAATGCATTACTTTTTCATAAAAAACTTCGCAACCCTGGATGGAAGACCTTTATTAATACTTAAATTTGTTCGGTCTTTGATAAGGAAAATGATATGGAAAAAAGTTTATTTTACTCCAGCTCAGTAAATTAAAAAAATATTTAAAAATCGAACGATGCAAAAAAAAGGTGTTTCGGTTTTTTTTAAACCAGAAAAAATCTCACTTTTAACTCAAATTCGTACGTTTTTTCGACGACAAAATAGTTTCGATAAATATCTTGATTAAAAAAAATATTTGTTCGACCTGCATTAAAATGATGTCAATTTATAATATTGAATTATCAAGAAAGTCGATCATAGAAAAGATCCAAAAATGAATACCGTGGAATAATTAAAAATTGACGGTAAGAAAATTGAAAAAAATCTCGATTGGGGTTGATTTCGACCCCAAACTTCTGGTCAAATCACAAAGGTAAAACTAATAATCCCGTGAGAAAAATCGTTGCATTTTATTTAAAAATAATAATATTTATTCGACATTGAATTAAAAAAAGCAATCACAAAATAATGACAGATATTTTTCGTTTGTCATCAAAAAGGGTTGTAAAGTATGGTTAAAAAAAAAAGAAAAATAAACGACAATATGGTCGTCCGACATGTCGCCCTCGGACGTGCGATATAAATATATATTTACACGAGTCGTGATTTACAATCGAAAGATAAATAACGTCGTCGGTTTTGTCGATTCTCTCACGCCCCTGCGCATCCCCCTTTTTTTGGCCGTGCGTGGATCGCCAAACGCTGGGGGCGCCCTCTGTCTATTCCGCGATAGGTTTCTCCTCCCTTCGGCCCTCCAGAGCAGCGGCATCGCTGATTCAACATTCAACCACGGGCACTCGTCGGAAACGTCTCGAGAGTTGTTTTGAAATAACTTAAAAATATTGTACAAACACTCGAGAATGAAATCGGAAGCGTGCGAATGTTATTGAGCGTGAGGAGAGGGGGACAAGGATAGGGGTATGAAGAGAGAAAAAAAATTAAAAATTAAGCCACCGAAGAAGCCAGGATTTCAGTCTGAAGCCACGAAGCGGACGCGATCTATATTTGAGAAGGGTGCAAATTTAACTCTCTCTCCACTTCGCATTTCGTGATTTTCATCGTTATATAATATATATTATATCAAAAGGAGAAGAAAGCGGAATTTTTATTCTTATTTCAATTCTATGTACTATTTTTAAAAACCAACAAGATTGGAATAAATGTTTTTAAAAAAGCTTATATAGTGACAATTTTTCTCAAATTTCATATTAAACCTCCTTGATGCTGAAATTTGCAATTTTGGGAATTTTAGCGATCACGAGAATTTTAACTGGATATTGTTTTCCATGAAAATTTCAATTTTTTTCATAAGAACAACATTTCCTTCAAGAGAAGGCAAAAAAAAATTTCACCCTGATACCATTTTTGGCGCCCAAGGGCATTTTAATCCCTCAATGGTGATTTTGTTGGTTTAATTTTCAAGTAATTTTAACGAAAATTATTATATCAAAGAAACGTACTTTTCGCCCTCTCTAAATTTGAGATCAAACGTGCTGGAAATTAATTTTTTAATTTTGAAATTATGAGAATCACCAAAATTTCGACTGGACATTTTTTTCCATTAAAATTTTAACTTTTTTCATGAAAACAAAATTTCTTTCAAGGGCAAGGGTCAATACATTCACCTTGATGACATTTCCGGTGCTTGAGAGCATTGTCATCCCTTAAGGTTATTGCTGAAATGTTGTTGATTCAATTTTAAAGTCCTTAAAACGGCAATTATTATACCAAAAAAAAACTATTTGTTCCTCCACATAGCTTTCATATATCGCTCATATCCGCCATAAATGTGGACGTATATAACAAAAATATTAGGTGCAACCGAGCGCGATGTGCGAGAAGGTTGGCGAGCGCGAGAGACGCGCGGAGTCGAAAAGGAAAGCCCTCGTATCGGGTGAACGGGCTCCGGTGGCGTGCTGCTCCGCACTGATAAATATAACGTAACAAGTTCAGTGGAATAGCAACTTCATCCCGAAGGGATCAACGCGTCTTTCCTCTACGACCTCCCTCTCGCCCTCTCGCTTCACTTCTTCCGTGCCGCTTCGCCCTCACTCATTCTCTCGTGGCGCGTTTCCTCCCTTCGTTGCCGCTCTTTTTTCTTCTCTTTACTCTCCTTGCGGCGGCGAAATACACAACGAGAAATATACATATGGGGCATTCCACGTCAAATCACGCGGACATCGGCCTGACCCCCTCGGATTTTTATGTCCGATGAATTGTGGGTTTCGTTTGGCCCAAAATATGACCTCAAATTTTTAGAAATTTTTATTCCATTTTTTAGGGGTTGCCCGAGCTGAATAATCATTAAGTTGAGGCAAAATATAAACCTTTTTCAAACTCATTAAATTTTTTTATTATTATTTTTTTTAAATTGTGTTTGAATCATCCGTTTTATTTCAGGTCGTCGAGGCTAATAAATTTTCGAAAAATGTTGTCGTTTTACTCTGAAACAAAAAAAAATCAAGTTTCACTAGAAAAATATTTTTATTGTTATTATTCTCACTAAAAAAAACAATCAAAATAAAAAATAAAAATACAAAAAAAAATGGTAATTATTGTTGGCCCATTATCGAACTATGACGAAAATATATGTTTTGAGCCCTAATTTCTGTAACAAAATTTTCATTAATTTAAAAAAGACCCCACTTTATGGTTTCCCTCAATTTAGTGATTTTTTAGCTCGGGCAGACCCTAAAAAATGAAATAAATATTTCTAAAAATTTGAGGTCATATTTTGGGCCAAACGAAACCCACAATTCATTGGACATCAAAATCCGCGGTAGTTTGTCATCAAATCACTGCGTGATTTGACGTGGAATGTCTCATATATATACTTGTGTATGCGCCCAGAAGAGGCATTGAGGAATTTTCTCGTTACTCGATGTCCCAAGCCACGAGACTTGTGGCGTCATCGTCGGCGAAACGAAGGAAAAATCACGGAAAAAGCTTCTCCGTATCTACTTTAGACCGTCTAAAAATAAAAACTTATTTTTTTGCTTAACTTCCTATTGCAAGTAGTGATGCCGCGAGGCGAGACGAAGTTTTCGAGATTTAACAAAAAAATAAAAGTCTAATTATTTTCAACGTTTTTTCATTGTTGTTACTCTTTTTTTTATTTTCACCTTACCATGTAATGAAACAAAACCAGAGGCTTGGCGCAATTATTCGTTAGTTTCAGAAAAAACATGCTGCTATCGCTGCTATCTCACGATTATCTGAATCCGTTGTTCATCGACTTACTATCGAATTGAAATGTTGTACTTGAAGGTTTCGAGGGTCGCTGATTACGAATCTGTACCCAAAATTTAGAAATTAAAAATGGCGGATCCAATATGGTGGACCAAAATTGCAAAAAGTTGCTTGATCCAAGTGAAAGTTGGTATCCCAGAGTTTTTGCGGTCGCTGATTGCGAATTTCCACCGAACATTCAGAAATTCAAGATGGCGAATACAAAAAAGAAAAAACTTGCAAATCGCAAATTTGCATATCGCTTCCGCAGTATTTTTTTTCATTTACAAATCCTTCTCTATGATGAGCAAATAGCTTTCATAGTTTTGGCTTCCTCATAGAGGAAGCTTTGTAAATACGAAAAAATAGTCTGGAAGCCATGTGCAAATTTACAATTTGCAAGTTTTTTTTACTATCTCTGGTTATCGGAATTATAGAACTGTAGCTTTATATCGTAAAATTTTCGATCAAGCTTTTTTTTTTTAATTTCCAGATTGCATAAAATTTGCACAGCCAAGCGATTTTTACAAAATTGAATACCAAGTAACTTCTTCCATTAAACCATCATCACGTACTTTTTGCAAAAATTTTAAAATTTTATAAAGCACGAACCCCTTGAGCGATTTTTACAAAAATTCAATACAAACAATCTTTATCACTCAAACTATCGGTATAATTTTTTTTAAGCTGATATTCCAAAATTTGCGGACGCGCTCTTTTTTTGAAAATTTGAAAGTCGCATAAAGTTCGCAAACCTCAAGTATAAAATTTCATGTTGATAGTAAGTTGACGAATAATGGAATTACGTAACCGTGAAATAGCAGCGAATTATCTGAATCTTTTTTTTCTGAAAATAATGAAAAATCGCGCCAAGACTCTCGTTTTGGTTCGAAACATAGTAAGATAAAACAAAAAAAAGGGTAACAGCAATGAAATAGCGTTTGAAATGATTCGGCGTTCGGTTTTTCGCTAAATGTCGAAAATTTTGACGAGAGTCAAAATGCAACTATATTCAACTATATTCAACTATAATATTGAACGCAGTGGAAGGAGGGCTAAGTACAATTTTTTTAGAGGTCACTCAAATGAGCGCATTGATGATGACTTTGTTTCGGCCAAGAATTCAGAATTTCATCTTCAGAAGTCTATAAAATAAAGGGAATTCTGAAAATGAACCCAATCAAGGCTTGAAACGTAAAAACTGAAGACAAAATATACAAAAGTACATAGTTTTTTGACAATATATCATAAGGGATGCGTCGTATGACGAAAATAGTTTATACAAAAGTTGTAGGCAATTTTATACTCTACAAGTTTTATAATAACTATTGTTACCGTTTGATCCACCGTTAACGAGATATTCCATGAAAACCATTGGGCGAAGATTCGTGAAGCCTGTTATAATTATAAAAATATGAGATTTTCTAGAATAGAAGCTGAAATATTTTGCCCAGAGACAAAGAAATCTTCCCTCGTGATTTTGTTAAAGCGAATGGAAAAGCTGCACAAGGGTGGCGGTGAGCGATCGTAAAAAAGTAAATTAAATAAGAATTAAATACAAATAAAATCGTTCAGCCAAGTAATTGACTTCCTTGAAGCTTATGTTACCCGCTACGACCAAAATGTCTCTTTTTTTTTCGTCGTCAATTCCCTTTTCTCCAATGTTAGCAATCTTTTTCTCGTGAAGTTAGAAAAGGGAGAAATAATTATGGAGTGCAAAAAATGATCCTTGAGATTACATTTAATCATCCTTTAGCGAGACGTCAACGATTTTTTCTTTTTTAAAGCGTCAAGGTTTTGATTTCAATTTTTTGAGCTTAGTTATTCATTTTGGAAATAATTCATTTTCCATTTGACTAGAGATTTCTAATAAGGATACAAAAGAAATACACAAAGAAGAAGCTCTGTGCTCACAGGGGAAAAGTGGCCAAAAAGGGGTCGTCGAATACGCCGAAAAAGTGGAGCGAAGATTTTGTGACCAAGATTGGGGATCGGGTGGGGAGAGTCGCTGCCGCACTGGCACCCCGCGCAATCATGAACGGATTAAGGAGGTATGTATAAGGGATGAAAACGTGGTTAGGTGGGGTGAGAGAATATTTTGTTAAGGGGGGTCAAACGAATCCGAAAAGAGAGTGAGTTTGCTATACTTATATGTACAAACATAAGGGTGTTTCGGGGGCAAAACGGATCGCTCGACGAAAATTTAACGTATCCTATACATGTTTGTGCATAACCTTGCACATTGAATATTTGAATCGAAAATTGACTTTTTTTCAAAATGTTACTTTTGGAAATCCCAATGTTCTCTAGAATTATATATTATTATTTCAGAATAAATTAGATTAAATTTTTATTCAATTTCCTTTTTTAAAAAATTAAAAATTGTATAAAAAATTTAATTTAATTAATTTCAAATAAATTTCAAAAATCTGTAAAAAATGGAAAAATTATCAGAATCGAACGAACCAAGCGGAATTTTGAAGCTTCACCGATTCCAAAGGAAATTAGGTCACATGAAACCCGAAATTTTATCTAGAAAAAAAAATTGGAGCCATAACGAACAAATCACAGAAATTTGCATTTTATCGCCAACAACAACTCGTTACATTGCCAAAAAAATAAAAATAAAGTACAACCGTGTTTTGGGCCAAAGAATGTAGACAAATTCTTACGGTCTTCTCCTTTCGTCGTTATCGACCTCGTTTACTGACTTTCTTTCGCCAAGGGAAATCGAGGACCGTAATATTCTTTCTGGAGATCAAGTCCCAAAGGATTTTTGCTATCCTCCCAATGATCCTCTCTCTCTCTCTCTGGTTCATTGATGTGTCATCGTGCGCACATCGATAGCATTTTGCCCACCGATGCCCCGATGCATGCGAACCGGTTTCCCACACGCGACAGATAACATCGTCCGGCGCCAATTTGTCAACAGGATCAGATATGAGTTTGTTGCATGAACGCGGATCCAACGAGAGGGTGGGTATATCGCTCTCCGGCACGCATAAACATCCTGGGCTCCATTCCATCGATGTGCAGACAGGAAAACGAGGAGCAGGACCAAACGTCCGTGCCAATAATTCAATAGGTCTTTCGCTCGCGTTGCTCCCGACGCACGCTTTTGTTGACAGGATTCTCGACACGCAATCAGATGTGTGTATATATATATAATAAATGTAAGCATTAGCTCCGATTTACATCTCTCATGAATTATATGTGACGCGTGAATTTAGCCGATAGAAACAAAACATTCCGTCTGCCAACCAGTGGTTCACGATAACGCTTTTTCGAGAGAGAAAACGAGAGAAACAGAAGCGTCGATTTAACTCAATCCTCTCGAGAGATCACGGGGATCCATGATCTATGCGAAGCGATCCCTCGCCAATTAAGGGGGTATTCTGGTCTAGAATTTTGAAAAAATCCATTTTTTTTTTGCATATTCTTAAAGTTCAGACCTTTGATCCCACGATTTAAGATTCAACAGCGTGGTCTCAAAACGTAAATGTAAATGTAAACAGAACGGATGTAACACTGACCAGGCTCGTCGAAAGAAAGTTTTTAAATTCCAATAATTTACAGAGTTATACTTGAATAGAAATAAGGGCCTTGAAAATGGCAAAATTTCTATTCGTCGCCATTTTGTAAATAATCGAAAAAAACGACTATGCATAACGATTTCTTTCAGATAAACCTTCATCAAGATATCAATGAGAAAATGGAGGATCAAACTTTTTTTTAATTTAATTTTTCTTTTTGTCTTTTCATAGTTAGATGTTTCTGCTTCCATCAAAAATTGTAAAAGACTCCTGAATTCAATATCCGCAAGGGAGAATTTTGTATTTTATTATTAATGTTACAAAAAATTGTACAATTCACATACAAGAGATCATGCCCGGAGAAGAAAAAAGTGTAAATCTTAAAAATAGAAAGATTAAAAATAAAATCATACCATTAACCGTGTCGTTGATATTTCGTTGAGGCACGCATTTGCAAGTATTCGTTGGAAAAAAACGTGTCTCATATACCGTAAAAAGTTCCATCCTCCTTGCGGCTGAATCCGGCGTTCGTTTGATCCGTGTGAGGACCCTGAATCGCTAATTTCAGGCTACTCGGATGTATCCTCTCGATTCTATCGGGTATACCATGGTGTCGCGTTCTACCGGCGTATCTGTGAGGCTTTTCACTCTGAGCTTTGCCAAAAGTGCCCCCTGGCGCTGAAACTGCGCGTGTCGCCATCTTAGATCCTGCCGCCATTCTAGATCGTACCGCCGTTTTCGTCGCATCAGCTGTTCTCGCTCGCGCCGCCATCTTCGCCGCATCAGCTGTTCCAGCTCGCGGGGCCATTCTCGTTGGATCAGCTGTTCTAGCTCGTACCGCCATTTTAGCTCCTGCGACCATTTTGTTCGCCTCAAAGTCTCCGTCGAACGTTTCGCTAAATTGTTCATAGTCGATTTCTTCGACACTCGATGGAATTCCAAATTGAGGCGACGACGACTGGAAACGTGAAAGATTTTTTGACACAATTGGAGATTTTATTTCATCGAGAATGATGATTCGGAAAAGATTTTGCGTCAGCCGCGAAAGATTTTGGGCATCGCTTATAATATAAATTTTTTTTTTTCAAGTCTTTTGTGTACCGATATAAATATGCAAACGATTTAAAGAGCTTTTGGCGTGTTCGCGCGAATTCGAGACTTTTCAAAGTGAGAACACAAACAGCTGTCTCACCTAATGTAAATCACTGTGTACTATGCAAAGTCTCTCTCACTCTCTCACTCTCGCACTCTCTCTCTCTCTCTCTCTCTCTCTCTCTCTCTCTCTCTTTCTCTCTCAACTAGCTCGAAAATTCCTCTTTCTCTTGCGCTCTTTGCTCACGCGAACGCGCTTAATCCACCCTTCAACGACCGAGACGCGAATTCAAATTAGCTCGCACAAGACAACGTCTTCACTGTCATATAAAATATTTCACACATTTCTTGAATACGAATAGGTCGGTGAATAACTGGAGATATTATAACATAATCGCAACAATACAAACAAAAAGATGTCAATTTGCATTTGTTTTACTTCCAAATCCATAATGAACAAAAAAATGAGATTTACGTGAAAACAAATTCAATCTAAATTCCTGAGAATCTCAAAAATTTAAGCCATCGTTGGAAATGGCCCTAGAATTTTTTAAATTCAATAAAATAAAAAGTAATTTCATTATTTTAGTAGACTCACCGATAGGGTAATCATGCTGACTGCAAATAGTTTTTAGAAAGGTAAAATAGTACCTTGAGCTCATTACGAAGTACTCGCCAGGTTTCACGTCCCAATGACTCGGGTTGCATGCTAACATACATTTTTGGTACCAAAGTGTCCTCGTTGTGAACGTAGGCCGAAGTGAGAGCAAGATCCAGAGCATCCCTTGGAGCCTTTAATCAATTAATAAAAAATCGATACTTTTTATCGAAACTTCTTCGTCTTCTCTTTGTTTATGGTTTTTTTTGAGCTTCTTTCAAATTTTATCAAAAAAAATTAATACTGATTGTTCTTTCTCTAATTTTAGTGCCATTTGTGGATATTTTTTTCTCTTACTTTCGTCCTGATAAGGCGCTGGTCCTTTCGTATACTGTTGAGAGTATGATGAGCGAAAAGACGCTCGTGAATGTCCAATTTCGAGTACCATCGTCTATCATCGATGGTAACTTTGTCGCCAAGTATCGGACCCGGTGGCAACCAAAAACCCTCACTCGACACATCCGGTACCGGATATGGATTGCGAAATGGCACCCTCGACACCATTCAGTCACGTCGACCCTCGCTCGTGATTAAAATACCTCGAAAAGATGAAATAAGTATTTAAAAAAAAAAACGTAGCCTTGGTTTTAATTACATAACCGCAAAATCGACAAATCCGACGGAGAAACAATCCGAAATTGGCGCTGGACGAAAAACAAGATAAAAAAATCAATTTTTTGTTAACGCGAAGGAAGAAAAACATCATTCATTTATACTCCCGAAAATTATTGATATCGTAAATGTAACTTTTATATTTAAAATAGCAACTTGACTTTATCCAAGAAAATAATTTTCCTGTAATTTATCGTGATGTTGGGAGCGGTCCAATTTTATAATAACCCTAACTGAAAATATGGTAACCACAAGTTATACAAATTATAAATTCAGCTAAATAAATATCTGGTAATTAGATATTCAATTGAATGTTTTAGTATAATAATTTAATTATAATATATTGTGTTACAGTGACTGTAATTATTGTAATAATTTTATTTTATTTTTTAATTCGAGGTACCTTTTTTTATTTTAGGGTTTATTCCAAAATTTTGAGTTATGGTTTTTTGTCAAAATTTGGTAAAAATCAGCGACCCATGTAAAATTGAGATATCAAGTAATCGTTCCAATTGTGAGAAACGTAGAAAAATGATAATTGCGTAACTTCGTCACGTATAATCAGAATTTCTCCAAGCTCTGCGTGATATTTAACGTCTTCGCGCGATCGTCTTAATTTACGACCATAATTGCCCGACATTGCCGAGACAGTGTTTGTTTGCTCTAAATTTCGTTCTCGAATCCTCTCTCGCGTCAATCAAATATCTCTTTCTCCCTCCCTACATCTTTAAGAACGATTTCTCTCTGTCAGTCTGCTCGTATAATAATAAAAAAAAGTCTCACAAAAATACCCAGAATTTAATCCCGCGACGAATAAATCAAAGTGAATTCAACGTTTATGTTTAAATTATAAGATCAGAAAAGTAGTGCAAATATTTTTAACTTTCAATCATGTTGATATAAATTTACCTTGAGTAGAGCATTTCATGGCAAAGAATAATTATTTAAAGGGTTATACGCAGTCAGGATGTTAAAAAAATCGATTTTTTTTACATTTCTTTTTCGTAATGTACATATATTTAGGTATATAAACAGAAAATTTCATATCAATCCGACAAATATTTGCGAAGTCATAGGCTTATATTTTTAAAACTAAAATTATTATGTGTAAAGAGCTTTTGAAACTTTGAACGCGTTTTTCTCAAAACTCTGTTTTTAAAGTTGGTGAGCAAGATTTTTCAGAAACGGCTAAACCGGTCGGTCGAAAATTTTTACACCAGCTTTATAAATATATTTTTTAGGAATTCATGGGAGCATTTTTTTAACGATAAATATTTTCCATTTTATAAACAATTTGAGCCAATAATTTTCATCAAAAATCTTTTTTTTTTTTTGAGAACTCGCCATTCTGTTCAAAATATATATTTTGCTTATTCCTCCGATCAAATACTAGATTGTACCTTATATTAACGAAATCTTTTTCATTTTTTTCAATATTTTTGATGATCCAATTCACAGATATCGTGCTCACCGCAGGATGCCTTTTTTAGAGGACCTCTCGGAGATCGGTTACAGCAGCTTCAAGAATAATATTTTTTTTAAAGAAAAATTTAAAAAAAAGTTAAAAGTTACAAAAATATGTATATTAATTTTTACGTTGATAAATTAAAGTGTCTTTCAAGAGAAAAATTTAAAAAAAATCTTTTTTTCCGGCCTCTTGACTGCATATAAACAGTTAATAACGTGATTGTGAAAGTTTTCATGAGTACGATTGTCTTGGTATTATCAACTAATTTCGCAATATTCTGGTTTTTTTAATTGTTAATATAAATTGTCGAAAAGCTCGGAGGGTGGGGCATTGCGTTGGGGGCGCATAAACCTGGCAGCTTGAATCCGCGGTTATAGCCCCCCCCCCTTCCAACGAGAGACGATTTAATTCCCTCTATCCTTTATACATATACATATATATATATAAATGTGGAGAGAGAGAAAGAGGCGAGCTTGCAGGCCAGTATAATTAACACGTTAACCGACTAACTATACAATGGCTCGCTGTATAATCGGTAAACCGTAATGAGGCGAAGCGGCTTGTATATTATATATGCAGTCGTATATCAAGAGGCTGCATCCGGGTTAAGCGTGTATATATATGAAGTACAGACCTCACTCTATCTCTCCATATCCCTCTCCATTCCGCCCTCTCCTTCTGTCTTTCTCGCTCTGAAGTAGCATAAAGTGTGGATTCAAAATCCATTTATTTCTAGTCTATACCGGAAGTCAATGCGTTCTTGTAAATGAGAATTTTCCGACACATTCATAAAATTCTCATTCACAAAATGAGAGGGACAATGCAGGCTGGCCATCAAGAAAGTCATGGATGCTTGATCCAAACCACAAGGCCAGCCTCCTTTTTTCATCGGTTTGATTATTTGAGGTGGATGATGGTAAATTATGAATATATCATTGATACCCAATTCATGGTGGAAGTTTTTACAGAACTTTGGAGCAGAATTGATATTTACAGGGCCAGCCATGTTTTAAAAGTGAAATTTATCATTTTTTAGTAGCTTAAACAATTTTTATAAGATTAAGGTTAGCATTTTTTGGGTTAGAGTGGTTAATGATTAAATTGCGTCTATATTGATTGTGATTAATGATTGTATTTTGGAGAGAGATTTACATTTATAGGGGTAGCGATTTTTTAAAAATAAAATTTATCAACTTTCAGTTGCTTGATCCATTTTTATAGATTTGGAGTAACCATTCATTGGGTTAGAGTGAAAATGATTAATTTTATCTTCGAACTGCAATAAATGATACTTTGGAAAATGATTGGAATTCACAGGGGTAATTATTTTTCTTTAATCAAACTTATCAGTTTTGAGTTGCAAAAACCATTTTCTATTAATTTTGAGACTGCAGATGATCAAGCATATAGAGAAGACCACCAAAAGAAAATATAGTTAACCATTTCGACATAAATCATGATTCCATTCAAATCCTCTATTTTATACTAACCAGAACAAAGAGATATGATCACAATTATAAAAATGATTACTAAAAAAAATGATTTCTAAATATCTATCTAGTTAAAGTGATAATTTTTATAAATCCCGTTACTACATTTTCACTCAGCTTCACTATAAAGTACCAGAATTTTGAAGTATCAAAATAAATGTCAGAATATAAAACCAAAATTTCTCTCAATGCAAAAATCATTTGATTTAAAAAACCATTAACCTCTTATTACTGAAACTATCAATAAAAAAAACCTTTGTTTAGCGAGTTAAAAAATACTTTCCAATAAAACAGTGAGATTTTGCGATTTCTTCTGCTCCAGGAGCATCACTGTCATTTTTTTTATTCCTACAGACAGCATTTGAGATTTTCATCGTCCACAAATGAGGAATGAAGGTAATGCGATTTTGAGCGAGCGAAATATAACAACGATTGTATATAAACGGGGAACGTCCGATATTAAAGCCTCGGCGCGTGGTAATTTATGTTTAGCACGGGCGTGCATAATGCTGTTTGTACAAAAGCGTCGGTGTCACGTGGCGGCACGTGTTTATCTACAACCATGCGCCCTTAATTCGGACCTTCGCTTCTCACTGCTGGTTGCTGGTTCTTCCACCAGCGACACACACCCATAGATGGGAATAATGGTTTACCCATACCGAGGAGCGACGTGTACGCTCCAAAAATCTCTGCGGTCTCCCTCATCGTGAACTTTCCTCGACGTTCTGTTGCGAACTTTTGTGCGCGCATTGTCATGCACGACACCCTGATTCTCTATACTGTAACTACCCTAACTGAACCAATGAATGTTTTAACCGCGTGTGTGGGTGATTTTTGTCGGCAAAAAGCTTCCATTGGCCCATTCAAGAGGATGTGAAAGTAAATCAGCTGATACGTGAGTGCTAGAGAGATAGAGACAATTTTCGGACAGGTCTTTCTCGGAAATCAGCAACATTAAGGGCAAAATAAAAGTGTCATGAGTATATTTGGCAGGGCACGAATCTTTGTTTTTTTTTAAATTCTCGAACATTTACGAGAAAGTCCTGTTCGAAAATGTGTCGGTAAAACAGACCGTTCGCATCCTCTTAAGGCGGTATTCTGGTCTAGAGACATATACATTTTAAGCTTTTTGTCGAGCTAGATAAAAAAAAGAAAAAAGGTTTTTACGATTTTTTTTTCTACAACATATTAATTGATACTTTGTCAATGAACCAAAAAAATTTCGAGAAAAAAAAGTGATAACTCAATAAGTTATAAGCTGGTAAAGTTGGGGCCAAAAAAGGGGGGTGTGCTGGTTGACGATTGTAGCCTTCCTAGACATCCGATACAAAATTTTAAAAAAATTCTCAATTAGTAAGAACGTCGTTATAGCCCCTAACTTAGAAAAAATGGAAAAAAATCGCAAAATAGCGGCTGTGTGAACAAAAAACGCCGTTTTTTACATAGTTTTTAATTTTTTCACGATAGTAAAAAAAATTATTTTGATACAAAAGTGGTAGGGGCGATAGAGAGTTATAGTAGTACTTGAGATATCATGTCAACCGTGCTGAGAAAAATAGTTGTGAGGATAACGTCTATTATGGACCATTTTGCTCCGACGTGACGGGCGTAGCTGCTGCGTCACTAAGATAGCTATAATTGCATAAATTATTGGAATGTAAAAACATCCTTTCAGGCATATATTCTCAAAGGTCAAAACTTTAAGAATAGGCAGAAAAATTGATTTTTTCAATATTCTAGATCAGAATACCCCCTTAACTCTCCATAATGGATGTCCCCGTGAAAAACTGTGAAAATGAATGAAAACAGAAGGACTTTACAAACGCCAGATGTGTCATGAGAAGCGGAAAGTTTCGCGATACATTGCTACAAGTGCAATGTATGAGCGCACAAACGTATGAGGGTCTCATACAAATGTCGTCGTAATATCTTTCACGTCATTGCTTCCTTCTCCCTCCCTTTCTCCTGGACCGCGAAATCATCATCCAGCAGGAAAAACGTGTGGGGACCTTTTCCTTGCCCTTCGCTGATTTTCGAAGAACATAATGACAGTGCCGACTCTCCCCAATCCTTGGTATATATAGATATGTATTATAGTTATGTTTAAGCATCCAGCGGGAGAGATGACACGCGTAATCGCGTAATCGTGGCGCGTGCTGGAGTTCCGATCGAGGGAGCTTTGAGCTTTTGTGCCGCGCACAGCGAAGCGCGTGATGTGTGCCTCTCGCCTGTGAGTTGCACGCCCTAAATCAACAGCCCCTTCTCCAACCTCCCCCCTCGTCCCTCCGTCCCTCGCCAACAAACCTTGGCTGATCGTACAAGCGATCTCCGACATTACTCTCCTACCCTGCTGCTGCAATGTACCCCAACCATGTCTGTACATCCGTTGTAATATCTATGGTCATCAATTACGAATGATTGCGATCAGATCTGTTGGCAAGTGGACGATTAAATCGGATGATCCTGCGCGACGTCTCAAGACGATGATGTTTGCCCGGTTTGATTGAGATTCCTGGCTACACCGATGGAATGTAGGACACGTTTGAGGGATCCGTGATCAAAATATCGGTTTTTAGGATTTTTGAATATTTTTGTACAGTTTGGAAGATTCTTCGTCACAATCTTTGAGGCTTTTGTCGAGCTTTTTCGCTTTGAAGGAAGTTTTTTAAGGAATATGTTTGTGTGGAGAATGGATTGTGGATGCATTTAGTTATTCAGGTCAACTTGGAGTAGGATTAGTACAATATTTTGTTGCTGGATGCTCATTGATAACGCGAATGATTGATATGAAAGGATTGGAGAAGTCCGGACAGGCAGAAACAGGCTATTTTAAAGAATTTTCTTAAAGGTTGCTGGTTGAAATATCGATATTATTTTTTTGGGGTTAATAAATATACTTTTAAAATACATACTAAAATTTTTGTAATTTTTTTAATACAGTTTTTATACGTACAAAAGGCAGGCAAAAAGGACTCCTCGAGTCAAGGGATTTTCGTTATCAATTTTTTTAAATGAAGGGCCAATGGAAGCAAAAAAATTGAAGAGGTTTTTAATATTAATGCATAAAAAACGACATGGTGGACTTTTTTCAAAAAGCTTGTATTTTTTGAATATTTTTTGTGTAAAAAAAAATAGTAAAAATGAAAATCTTGACTTTCTAGTTCCAACGCGAATTATAGATGTTGGTATAATGTGGTTTGAGTTTAATCAAGATTAGTTTGCTGATTTCGAATATCCATGTAACAAATTACTGAAAAACAATGTTTTGCGAGAAACCGCTTTTTTTAAAAATTAATTACTGATTTATGAGTAATTTTTAGTGGATATTTCTATCGAGTATACTTGGATATTTTTGCAATGCGATATTTTTATAAAAAGATATTCGTGAATATTAATTGTGTACTTGCATTTTTTGTCGCTGCTTTTTGTGACTTGATATTCAGGACTAAACAATATTATCGCATACCCAGACTTTCAAAAAATGTTACAAAAATCAATTTTTCAAATGATCAAAGTCCCACTGTACCATGCAAAAGCCAATTTTCATCTGATTTTTCAATCCCCGATGGATCGACTCTGCCACCAACTGGCTGGACCCTCGAACATGATATCCCAAACATCATCGGAATCTCTGGATTATCCACTGATCACCTGGTGACTGGTTCAGACACATTTTCAGAACTATGGATAGTGGCGGACAGTTTTCGAAGCGACGTGAAAACCCGATAAACTTGTCTCACCGTACAACGGACTCGAATTACAGGCTTTCAAGTGCACGAGTGATTTCCATTACACTAGTTCGTCCATTGAAGTATCAGTAAGCCATACATACACACAAGTATACCCAAGTTCACAGTGACAACATTGTCTCGCATGAACAGAATAGGATTCTGTACGGGAGGGATGAAATATCCGTTCACGAGACAGAAATAGCGGAATGTGCGAGGAAGCAAGATCGGGCGCACAAGGGAGGCTTCATATTGAAGCTTCGGCCCTTGGTTGCCTCTGGTTGGTGGTCGCGATGGATAAGCCCTCTCAAACCTAATCCTATAATATCCTTGAGCCGTTATATATCGGAATTGACACCAAAATCGCGCGCCAGAGAGCATTCAAATGGACATCGCGTCCTTTCTCTCGCCAAAAACACACGGAAAATCGTGTACGCACACACACATTCCTCCCTCCCCGTCTGTAGGATCCGGGAAGGCATGAAATACGCGTAAGGGATGCATCCCCTTGTGTACAGCCGTATCCCGGATTCAGGGGCGTCCTTCTGCAGCGACAAAACGAAGCTGCATGTTGAAGAGAAACCCTGGGGGAAGACGAAAATGCTCGGGGAAACTGGCAGGACTCCTCGGATCCGACAATAACCGGGCATGATATTGCCAATATTTGGTTTGATTCTCAATGACGGTAAAACCACAACGAGACGCATAAACGTCCGCTTGTTCACATTTTCGCAGATTCCACTCTGTCTCGTACCTCACGTGTATTCCAATATATTCAGAATTTTGCTGGTCTTGCCTTTATGTTGGCTCAACTCCCCTGAAATCATCGTTCTGGGGACGTGTCCCTTTTACACATCACCATTTATATTGGACGACGTATTTACCATTTCAATGGACGATGCTGCTCTGGTGCACTATGATTTTATATTGATGCCCCTGCTGGCTCTATTACCACGATCGTGGTCAATGGACAGGATCTTTGACCGAGGCTGTTGACCGCCACGTTTAATTTCCGCATCGCATACTGCAACCCTCGTCAGAAGCCTAGTGTCAATGTGCTATTGATGGTCAGCGTTGGTCATCAAAGATTGAAGGGAAAATCTTGGTTGAATAGCTTTTTATACTCGAAGAATTTTTGACTCGGGGAGCATGCATGAGCTTCCGCTTGAAGAAAAGAGAGATCGATTTTCAATATTTTTTTTTAAGCCAGGTTTTGGGATGATGAAATCGAGCTTCGGCAGAGGGTTAGTAAATGGTCTTGACATGATCGCGTATTTTTCTTATCCCGAAATATACGTAAACAACGGAATTATTGGTGTTTAAAGGAAGGACCGTGGCCACTGCACGACTTGATCGCTTGGTCGATGATTTTGGCAAATGGATAAACCTGATCGTGAACTCAAAAATAGAAAAATCTACTTTTAGTACAATGATAAAGCTACAGATTGACCGGAGATTATGAAGAAATTTTGAAAATTACGAAAATCACAACGTTTTTGCAGGACCGTAGCCACTGCACGACTTGATCGCTTGGTCGATGATTTTGGCAAATGGATACACCTGATCGTGAACTCAAAAATAGAAAAATCTACTTTTAGTACAATGATAAAGCTACAGATTGACCGGAGATTATAAAGAAATTTTGAAAATTACGAAAATCACAACGTTTTGAAAAAAGTCGATTTTTTACCTAAAATAAGGACTTTAAGCATTTATTAATAACTAGCGGAGAAACATATCAAAAAATCATTAGACCATATCATTGAAAATATTATATTATACGATGATCAGTGCAAATTTGAGGTAAATCCAACGAATTGATTTCAAGAAATTACAAAAACAAGATCGCAGAACATCGAAATGAATCGCGGATAACTCGGTCAATTTTTGGAAGTTTTTCAAAATCTTTGTGCTGAAAGAAAGTTGAGACTTCAGGCAATAAATAAATTCAATATCACTGATTAGGTGCGAGTGTGCGACACCGCGTGTTTCTTGTGAGAGAAAAAGTTGGCAGAAGTCATTTAACGTTACTCTTAATACCTTCGAATCAAAAGTGGGCCAACATTTTGACATTGTCTGACTACAATAAAATCCTGTGTATAACGGAGATTCCTGGTTTGTACGTTGTCGTCTAGTTTGGACGCGTGCCATGCGAACGCTTACATTTCAAAACGATCCTCATAGTGGTCGAGCGGGCGTATAACACGCATAAAGGCCACGAGAGTCCATTGACAATGGATAGAAATATTGGCACAGCTTTGCGGGAAAATGTTCAAACAGGGAAACACAAAATGATTCTACGTGCGCGAGTCTGATGTGTATGTGGAGGATTATTTATGGAGTGACGAGCTCCATTTTTCTGACGTTTTTGTTGTATATCGTGGTGAATAATAGGAAATGTAGGGTGTGGACAAAACTCACCCCTACGGGCCACGAGAGGGAGAGAGAGAGAGAGAGGTCAAGGGTTGCCAGGTGATGGATCTCCGATCTTATTTATAGACAGTTGGACCTCCCACGATATAAATCTCTCTCCCAACTTTGGTAGAATAGTGTGTGTATGTTTTCTTATTGTTAGTCAAAAGACGTCATGCCCCAATTTTTACCCCTTGCTAGTTAAAAATCCAAATAAATGAAAAATCAACTTCTGTCAGTTGTTAAGCATTTTTCCATTAAAGACGTTTTGCAGGGATTTTTTTTTTCGTCTCGGACCAGATGAAGGAAGCTGCCTGAAACTTGATTGAAGATAACGCCGTAAACATTTAAATGTTTTGACCTCTGGTGACCTTGGCTTACATTAGGTCATAAAGCGTTGAAAATCGGGAGTTTTTCGCTATTTTGGCATGGTCTCGTCAAAATTTTATTTTTCTGATTGCACATTTGTGATCAGCGGACGATTTTACATCGATCTATGTGGTTTTTATTTCCATGAGATGAATGGAAAAAATTTTTTCGAAGTTTTCATTCATATGGGTGCATTACTTTTTTTTCACTGTTTTTGGGGGCTTCAGAGGTCGGCTAGATTGGACCAAGTTTTAAAAAACTTCAAACAACCGATATTTCAAGGGGTTCGCTTTATCGGAATGGGATTTTTTTTTCAATCGTTAGAGAGCAAGATAACCGAGAGAATAGTGCAATATTCATTCCGATATCTTAATTTTTTGTGAATCTAGAGCAATTTAAAATCGCCAAGAATCGACGATAAGTCGTGCCGATTTTTTTGACGGAAAATCGTTCGAAAGGTCAAACTTCCCCAAAAATTATTAGAAAAATGCTTCGTGACACTCGAAACTCGAAATACCATCACTTTCATCCCTTTCTAATATATTTTACAAATTTTATAATTACCAAATTTCACCCCTAAAAATATACTGTCATCTGAACACGGACAATCGAAAATCTAAATGAACATTGAGAGGAGAAAAGAAAATCTCGATTGGGGAGAACGGAGACCGTAAAATCTGGCATGGTTATCTTTGCCTAATGAATTCGAACTAATCGTCGAATTGCCGCTCTCTCGTGCGTAGTGCGGAATACCCAAAGTTTTACGACCCTCGATGTAAAATAATGCGTCTTGCACCCTGCGTGTCCAAATGCTCGAGGCGAGGCAAAATCGGAGAGCGGGGTGTTACGGTCTCATTCTAGTTCATGTTTGTTCTCTTAGTCAATCTCTCTCTCTCTTTCTCTCTCGTTTGTTATATTACAGTGCGACAGGTGGTCCGTGAAATCAGTGCAGAGACTTTTTCTCCATCGTAACTGATCGACCATCCCCGTGCCCACCCTCGACCGATGTGGTTCATTAGAAAATTAAGTGTATAATAATATGGGAGCTACCGTTGACGCTGGAGGGTTGAAGTGTGAAAAAAATCAATGCCAACGAGCCTTTCGGCTCTTATTTTTTATTTTCTCACGACTCTTGACTCCCGAAAACCAAATTTCCCAAATATTTTTCAAGACAGGAGGACTTTTCCAAAATTAATTTCTTCTCTCTATGGAAAAGTCTCTCCGTTCTTACTTTAACTTTTTTTTTGAGATTTAGAAAAGTGTAATATTTTTTTATCTTCAGGTTGGGTCTGATGTATTTCAAAGAGGAATAAAATATGAGAGGCTCCATAAATAAAGTAATATAATAAAAGCATTATAGACGAACGATAGATGTGGGATTTTCACCTTGATTCAAAATGGCCGCGTCAGAGTATCGGACGAAGAGAGGGTGTTATTGTATATACGGTGTGGTTGGTCTATTTTAGCATTTCCCGTTTGTTTCCATTTAAATGGTAATCGAGTTCACGAGATATAATTGTATTTGAACGTAAGCCGGGTTTGGCCCCGGCGCCAGATCTCGCCCTCTCTTTCTCTCTCTCTCTCTCTCTCTCTCTTCTACAGAGATTTCGCGCTATTGTTCACCATTGTTCTCTCCTCTCTACCCCAGTACGAACAATCCTCTCGACAGCGTTTCAGCACAAGCCAAACTGTGTGTGTGTGTCTGTTCCAGGCCATGAGAATCCGGCATTTGAGTTTCAGCGACGAATAATTTCCTGCTATACATCGGTGGTGAGATATAACGATTTTTCGCCATGAATTATTGACAACCACAAATCCTTTTCATCCAATTTTTTTAACCTTGAAGAAATATTCAAGTTTTCGTTTCTTTCACCGATTTTGCACCAACTTTCTCGGAAATTTGGCCAATAGAAAGAAAGAAGAGTTTTGAAAATTATTTTTAATTGATTCGCCCCAATTCAAAATTTGATAGGAAAAAAATTATTTTGCAGAACAAAAATATTGCTGCAATGATCAAGGATTTTTTCTTATTTTGGATTTAGCGAATTGTTGATTTTATAAATTTATTCTCGATGGCTTAGCTTGGAAATTGATTGAACAGAAAAAAAAACCTATGAGAATAATTAAGTAATTTTGTGCTATTTGTGATGGTGAGATTTAAGGATTTTTTGGCATCAATTACTGACAACCTTAAATTCTTCTCGTCCAGATTTTTCAGCTACAAAGAAATATTCAAATTTTTGTTCGTTTTACCTGTTATTTTTATTTTTATGCTAATTAATATTTTTTAAAAATGTTCTTCAATAGTTTGGAGTTGTGGAATTGATGATTTTTCTTACCTACGCTTGATGGCTTAGCTAAGAAATCAATTGAAGATAAGAAAAGACTTTTAAAAATATAGCCACTGAGCACTTTTATTTCGATGTTTATTTTTCTATTGATTTTAGTATTTTGCAGTATCGGACAGCGGGGTGAAATATCGCAAGAGGTGAAAAAAATATGTAAAGCGTTTACATACGTTCGTATTATTCCCAATGTACTGGCATACATATGAGGCATTCCACACCAATTCGACCTGGGTCTGACCTTTGACCTCCTCGATTTTGTCCACGATTTTTCATGGTTTTGTATTAACTTTGAAAAGCATTCAGGATTTTTTTCAGATTTTTTTGGAGTGATTTTACTTGACCATGGTTAATTTTTTGTTGGAAAAAGCTTGTTACAGACCAAAGGAAACCCCTGCTCACTTTTGTTCAACCCTTGAAATTTTCCACATGAAAAAAGAGATTTTTGTGATTTTTTCAGATTTTTATTTTTGGGCTAAAGGTAATTCTATAATTTTATAAACAAATTATCTTTAGCCAAAAATTAAAAATCTGAAAAAAATCATGAAAATCCCGTTTTTCATATGGAAAATTTCAAGCGTTGAACAAAAGTGGGCAGCGGTTTCCTTACGTCTATAACAAGCTTTTTCGAAAAAAAAATATTTAACCATAGTCAAGTCAAATCGCTCCAAAAAAATCTGAAAAAAATCCTGAGTGCTTTTCAGAGGTACTGCAAAACTATAAAAAATCGCGGACAACACCGGAGAGGTGAATGGTCGGACCCAGGTCGAATCGGTGTGGAATGTCTCATGTATAAACAAATGGATCTTTGACACATGAGAATTTCGTCTGTTTCTGCACTACCTCCTCTCGTTGGCAATTTTGCCAAGCGCACCCCCTCGCGTCGAGGCTCTTTCTCATACATATTCATCAAACGCTAATTAATCATCGCCGCGGCCAACCCCATAGAGAAAAGAGCTCCACCCTCTCCCGTGAGTTGCGGCGTGCACACAACAGCAGGGGCACAAAACTTTCTCCCTCCCTCCCTCTCTCTCATATATATAAAATAAATTTACGTCGCATATCTGACAAAATATATAAAAATAATAAATAAAATATCACAAATCTGATCTACGATAAAATGAATATGTCAACAAATTCCCAATTTCAACAGAAAACCTTCTATTTTTTGTAGTAAAAAGAATTTCCTAAAAATTCATCTCAATCGACCTGGTTTTACTCAAAAGTCACATTTGTTCAACATATGATTTATTTTCAATTCCTCGACACTTTTATTATTTTATTCAATTCGTTTTTTTTATTTAATCATCAAAAATTTTAATATTTTTTAGATAATATCTTTCTACGAAAATATATAAAAAATTTGACCTCACCTTTTTTATTTTTATTCTTCATTTTATTTTTATTTTGTATAAGGTAAATGTCCCAATTATTGAACAGGTCTCAATTATTGAACATTATCTTGTATTTTTATTATTTCTCATCCACCTGTACGCATTTACTTATTTATAAAAATTTCATTACATATAAGGAACTTTTAGCTATCGAAATGTTACCTTACTTGTGCAAAAAAGTTTTAATTAATAGAGAAAGAAATTATTTAATCAGCAACGGTGACCCGATTTGACGTCTCGTGGTAACTACTTATTGTTTTTGCTAAGACGCGCCGCTTCACGCGTAAGGGCATAAAAAATTCAAAAACTGTCGCATCTCAAAAAGTAAAGGCGTTTCAGGTTCCTCAGAAAATCTCTTACAAATAACAATGTTTAAAAAAAAATTTATTTAATTATTTGTTCAAAAATACGGTGTTCGATCATTGGGACATAGAAAATGCAGTGTGTCCCAATTATCGAACACTCGAATTCTCCAAGATGGCGTCATTAAACCCATCAAAACATCGAGACAGATAACGCGTGACAGATCGTGTGAATCGGATTTATTCGAACAAAAACTGTAAGTTTCTGAATAAACTTACCTTTATTCTTTTAATAATAACTCTAAAATCGTCAAATATATTTTTTATTTGTATTTTCGTGCAATAAACATAAAAAGAAATGTAAAAAGAGAATATAACCTAGATGTAACCTAAAAATACGAATGTAATGTTCAATATTTTTTGCTCTCCGATATTTTAGTCGAAAAACAAGAGAGCTGCGACAAAATCAAATAAAAACAGAACATAAAAACGAGGAAGCTGAAAATGAAAATAAAATAAAGTTCGAGTTGAAAAGTAAAAACAAACCAAATACGAATGAACAAAAAACCTGTCAAGAGACTAAATATATGTTTTTGTATTTTTACATGATTATTCAATTGTTTGATTTTGCTTTTATTTCTCAATATTTCACCCAAAATAATATTTTCAGAACGGAAAAGAATTCTCGAGAGTGTTCAATAACTGGGACATGCCTGTTCAATATTAGGGACATCATAGACACTTCCAGTGTTCAATAATTGGGACATTTGCAGACTTCACATTGTTATTCTTTTTTTTTTCATTTGAAATCATTTGAAAATCATTTAAACGGTGATTTTTCGAAAGTAAAAATATCAAAGTATCATTTGAACATGAAAGCGATGGTTTTTTTCTTGATTTTATATTTTTTTCTCACCGAATTCAATCCCCAGATCCTTAAGTGTTCAATAATTGGGACATTTACCTTACCCGAATAAAGCTATTTTTGACAAAATTTCATTTAAATGCATTGAGAGGTAATTCGCAGTCAGAATTTTCAAAAAATAGATTTTTTTAAAATTTATTTTCGTAAAGTACATATATTTAAGTACATACACAGAAAATTTCATGTCAATCCGACAAATATTTTCGAACTTATAGACATTTGTAAAGCCGTAATTACTAAGCCTAAAGTGCTTTTAACACTTTGAACACGTTTTTTTCAAAACCATGTTTTTAATACGTCGGTGAGCAAGATTTCTCAGAAACGACATAACCAATAAGTTTCAAATTATATCTTATGTTAACGAAATCTTTTTTATTTTTCGATTTTGGATGGTTCAACCGCAAGACGCCGTTTTTTAGAAGACCTCCCACAGATCGGCTACAGCGGCTTCAAGAATAATTATTTTTTGAAAAGCAAAATGTCAAAATAAACTTAAGAGATACAAAAATATGTACATAAATTTTTACGTTGATACATTGAAATATCGTTCCAGACAAAATTCTTGAAAAATCGCTTTTGTTCGACTTGCTGACTGCGTATAACCCCTTAACAACCCTGATAATTCGTGAATATATTAAAAAAGTGAGCTGTATTGAAATTTTGAAAAGTTTTCGAAATTAAAGGAGCAAAAGGGTGTCACGTGTAATTAGGTATCGTTTATTTTACAGAACCGAGCCGCTTAGGGGTGACGCGAGACTCGCTCAGCCTCGTAATACTCGCCATGGGGGTTGTCACCCCCTCTGTCTCTCTCTCTCTCCTTCAACCCCCGGGCGAATCATTCTCCCTCTGTCTTTCGATCCCCCGAGCGATGCTGCCTCGTTCTCTCTCTTGCAAATTCAGGGCACTTTGTCTTTTTCCGTCTCTCGGCGGCCAAAAGAGCCGGGAATGCCCACAGTGGTGGCGCAATACACTCGCTCATATAACGCTTCACTGGTAATGCGATGCGATCATCGCCACCCCATATATCGTCCATTGATATTATACAACTAAAGCCGAGGAATGGGGTGGGTAAAACAGGGGCTATGATATTCCTCGCTCATTTTCCAACCCCCCGTCGTCGCGTTGCTACCTAAAACGTGCTTTACAATGACCCCTCTCCCCGCACCCTTGAAAAAATAACCCCCAAATCGCATGTCACATTTTGATAGAAAAAACTTGCGAATTTGAATGAAAAAAACCATATTTCTCATAATTTCAGAGAAAGAATATTTGAAGTGGATATTGAAAAATTTTGTAGTGCGAAACGAGACTTTCCACCGCCGTGGGGTGGATGGGGGATGAAGGTGAAAAAAAGCTCAGGTTTTTTTTATCTCCTGGCTTCGATATCCACGAAAAGGATAAAGAGTCAATGGGTACAGTAAGAGGATATGGGAAAGAAAAAGAGAGAAATAGCAACCCCTAATGTGGACCAGTGGAATCGGACAGATGCGGGGGGTCCGGTCTCTATACATGTATAAAAAAAAGAGCATCACCCTTCGCGTCAACACAGTAGGTGTCGGCAAACCGTCTAAATGCCCCCGGAGGGGCTTTTTCGTTTTTTTTTTTTTTTTTCTTTTTTTTTATCCTCCGAATATATACATATTATGCGCCCCTAAACGGAAGGGAAAACTTGACTCTTCCATACGCGAGACGACACGACACATTTTTTTCCACCCCATCTCGAATTACAGGAGATCGCGAAAAGTAACATCATGGATGTTGCAAATTTTTACCAGTCGACTCGCGCCCAAAACAGAGATTACTTCATTCACTTGTTTTATCAATTTCTTTTTTAATAATTATTATTTTGTTCTTATGATTTTTTTAATCTTTTCCGAAAGAAAAATCACCATTTTGCAATTATATACAGAAGGGTTAAACAGTGAGTCACGAAATAAAAATATTTTAAGAACAAACGAATAATCGTTGAAAATGATATCAGTAAAATAGTCAAACAGTTTTTGGAATATATTTTAACGTGCCCCTTTCCGACGTGAAATTACTCGTTATTTTATTATTTAGTCCTACATATCGGAATGCTTGTTGAATCAAAAATTCTTATTGTAATTTATATATATTTTTATTTTTATTATAATTATGTAAATTCAATTTTATTATAATATATTTTTATATTTTCATCAAATATAGTTTTTATTATAATACATATTACTGTTAATATAAAAGACAATTTTCATTATAATTATATAATTATATGATTACACAAAAAAAAGATTTATTTTGTAAAAATAATTTTTTCCGATTTATTTGAATATGGTCCTCATAAATATAGCCTGTTAAGTTCATTAACGCACTAATTTTATTAACGCGCTCATTTTATGTAGTTTGCCCACGAACTTCCTCAAAAAATTATCGGACAGAAAGAAAGAATAGTCGTGAAAATTATTTTTAATTGATTCTCCCTAATCGAGAATTCGATAGGAAAAAATAATTAGCAGAACGAAACTGTTTACGAATGATCGAGAATTTTTTCTTCAATATTTCGTAGTTGTTGAATCGTTGATTTTTTTGGTACTGACGCATTTATTGTGGCAGTTTTACAGGTATCGGAGTCGAATGGGCATGTGTTTTGACTGCGAGCCATCAAATCTCGCAATACCGGCAGATTGTGAGTTGACAAATGAGCGGCTAGACCACGCGAGGGGACATATATGACATCCACGCCGCGAGCCTCGACTGTGCGATTCATCCCATCGGAAGACATATGGCCCCATAAAAAAAGATACAAGAGAGAGAGAGAGAGAAAGAGAGAGAGAGAGAGAGAGAGAGAGAGAGAGAGAGAGAGAGAGAGAGAGAGAGATCACACTGCAGAATAACCAATCCAGCCTCGATCCGATATTAATGGAGACCAAACACCGCACATTTTCTCTGTGTCCCGTGTTTTGTGTCCCCAGAGTACGTACACACATACGAAGCAGACCATCCTACTACCGACATTTCGATTCTTTCGGCATAATGTTTTCCCGACGAGATCATATAATGCGTGTATACTCCCTCTTTCGCACAATGGAATGATCTATGGCCCACTAAAAACACCTCCGTGGATCCTACGTACAGTTAAATCCTCCCTTCATCATCTCTCTTTATTTCATTCTTTTTACATACTTCTCCACCATCTTTCCCTTTTTTTAAAACCATTTTTTACACTTTTTTCAACGAAAGACCAGCACGAGCTCATTTATGTGAAAAAAATGACTCAAATTCGTAAAAGTGTGTGTTTTTGTACTAAAATAGTGACATTCGGGGTTTTGAGGGCCATTTTTCAGTTTCTTTTTCAATTTCCCATCCACCGAGTGCTTGATATTTCGTTAAAGTGAATATTATCAATCGTTTTTTTTAAATACACTTTTGTTTAACATCGAAAAATCATTTTTTTTTTTTGAAGATACGTAATTAAGGTTCCTTTTTATGGCATGGGAAATTTTTGTATTTTAATCTCTACAGCGTTTTGTGACTTGGAGCATGGCGCAAGATTCATCTCGATATCTAAATTTTTTATCGCGCTAGAGAAGTTTCAAAATTCTCTGAGCGCTTCTAATTTTTTCTGAATTTTTTTTCGTTTGAGATTTTGAAACATTTTTCCAATTTAAACAAATTATAGTACGCATGAAACGAAGGAAGAATTTTTGGAAAATATTGCTTTGGATGGAAGAGCAATCGTAAAGTTTGCCGCCGGAATCAAAGAAGACAGGAGATTTCTATACATATGAGGTATTCCTGCTCAACGGGACCCCCTTTTAGGCCGACCTCTTTCGATTTTCTTGAAACTCGAGTATGTTTTAGTGTTACCTGAAAGTATATTGTACACCAATTTCCAGATCTCTAACTATAATACTCTTTGGAATATACCAAAAGTTATATTTTAAACTTTTTGCGTATTCAGCGCTTCGGAGCTTTGGCACGGCGCGAAATAAAATTGAAAAAATTCTTTAACAATAGCTTTCGATCGGAAATTTCCTGCGCTTTTCGAAAAAAATATCAGCAATTCCGAAAAAAGCGAATTCATTTGAAATTCGGCCAAAAACCGAAAAAATTGATTTGCAAAAAAAGAGCATAATTTAATTCAGCGGCACAATTTTTTTCATGTTTTGTATATATCTAAGAAGTCACGATATAAATTTCAAGTTGGAACTCGCATCCGTTTACCAATGCTAAGTCTTTTAGTAGGATAAAAATTCTTAAATATTGTGTTTTTCGTATTCAACAGTTCTCTGATATATTATACAGTTTTTTTTAACGAATTTCGAATTTTATAAATTTATTGAATTCAAAATTTAATAAATTTGATTTAATTAATTTAATTAAATAAATTTACTAAATTCAAAATTCGTTAAAACAACGCAATATAATACATCAGCGAACTGTTGAATACGAAAAACACGATATTTAAGAATTTTTATCCTACTAAAAAACTTGGCACTGGTAAACGGATGTGAGTTCCAACTTGAAATTTATAACGTGACTTCTCAGATATATACAAAACATGAAAAAAATTGTTCCGCCGAATTAAATTAAGCTCTTTTTTTGTAAATCAATTTTTTCGGTTTTTGGCCGAAATTTAAACGAATTTGTTTTTTTTCGAAATCGCTGATATTTTTTTCGCAAAGCACTGGAAATTTTCGATCGAAAGCTATGGTCAAAGAATTTTTTCGATTTAATTTCGCGCCGTTCCAAAGCTCCGAAGCGCTGAATACGCAAAAAGTTTGAAATATAACTTTTGGTGTATTCCAATGAGTATTATAGTTAGAGATCTGAAAGTTGATGTACAATGTAATTTCAGGCAACACTAAAACATACTCGAGTTTCAAGAAAATCGAAAGAGGTCGGCCTAAAAGGGGGTCCCGTTGAGCGGGAATACCTCATATATATATTTCGGGGGACTGATATATTAACTGGAAATCGAAGTCGACAGCAGACGCGAGAGCAATTCTGCAACTTCCAATAGCTTTTTTATTCGGTTACCCATTCATTGGGTAACAGAGTAAAGAATACTCATACCAATAATATTGTAATAAAACATATTATGTATTATAAAATAAAATAATGTACAAATATAAATAAATATTGTTAAAAAAATATGTAAATTCAATAAGATAAATAATTCAACCGGATATCAGTGTAACCTTGGATGAAGATGAATGAAATTTCATCAATTATTCGATCAATCCTCAATATCACAATATTAATCAAATTAATTCAAGTCGAATTCACTATTGCATCTTTTGTTAATTTATTTTAGAATTTTTAAAATCACGACTATTTTACATAATTTCTTTCACAGGGATGCTGGTACAAATTATTTTGTAGATTTTTTGCTTTTTGCGAATCTCATAATCGTTTGAATGCAGCTGTAATTTTTAGAGAAAAGACGCCGGACAATAAATACCTTATTTTACGAAATTCCGTTAGATTCCAGACGCGAAAGGGGTTGTGCGACGCTATCTGGCGTTTTGGAACGATTTGAGAGCCTGAAATTCGGAGGGTCGTTTTCGTTACCTTGGCAACGAGAGGAGGCATCGGGTGTCCGTATCTAAACAGAGGTCAGGACCGCGTTATGTCAATATTACTACAATCCCATAATTGAGGGTGGTTTTTCAGCGCTCAACGCCATCTTCACATTGCATTTGGAAAATAAATCGCATCGTTATCGATGGATGTAAACGGAGATATTGAGCAGAGAATTAAAAATAAGAAATTGTATACTACAACAAAGATATTTCTACAAGGTCGACTGTGGATATTAATCGTTCAAAAAGGAGCGCGCCAAATCCGTCGGTAAAAGAGTTTCCCAGGAAGAATTTTCCTGGTTCTCCAGCATCGTTTTCACAGACATAACTAATAATTCCATTCAGCTTATTTCATAGCAATTTTTATCTAAAAAAATAAAAAAGATATAAATATGATCTTAACGATACCAAAAATTTCCTCCTCATTAATTGTCTCATTAACATTGTGGTAGCGTTCAAAAATTAAAAAAAAAAATTAATTTCCATTAGAATGTAGGTAACACGAAACACGAATCCTTGTTAAATATTATTTGAAATTGAATTAAAAAACTCGATCCAACAGCGAGATATTTTTTTTTTTCAACCTCGTATGAACGTATTTTTTTCCACTTAATACAAAACTACCAATGATTTTTCCAGAAGCTCAACATTTTTATGAGTTTTCATAAAAAAAGACATTGTTTTTTTAATTTTCTTTACTTTTTTCACGAATACATTTTTTTCCGTCAAAAACTCGGCTTGATTTGCAAGCAGCGGTGAATTAACGTTTGAAAACGAAAAAAATTAAAATAAAATTTTCTGCTCATCTTTGAGTGAATTTTCGGAAACCTCAAAATAGCGAAATTTCAAGAACTCATAAATTCACTTCAGTTTGACCGATTACAACATTTCTTTTTCATACGTCAAGTTTGTCACTGAACAAAATGAACTTTAAAACTCTGCAAAAAATTGAAAGATGATAAACTTCAGTATCATGTTTATATTTTTATTACAAATTTCAATTAATCGCGGCGATTCGATTCTCAACAATGTACGATTATCCACGTGCGCCTTTCGCTCGATTACCAAACAATGTGGGGACAAAATTTCAGACCAAGCAAATAAATGCGATGCAAGTGGCGAGATTTGTTTCACTTTTGTGTACAAGTAACGAGGCATTTAAACGCGGGACATTGTCATTATTTATTATTTATTTTTTTGTTTTTTCAATCAAATATTACAAAAACAAAATCGCCGCCGTTATTTGAAAATAAAACACAATGTTTATAATTTTTTTGAAAGTTTGGATAATGCGGAGTTGGGAATTGTTTTACGAAACGGATTTTTTCAATTTGACGCTTTTGAGTTTTTTCGTATGGTGGTTGTTAAAATGGTGGCGTTCAAAAAAACGTTATTTCGAGTATTTTGAAAAAATACCCGGACCCCCTGGTCTACCGTTGATCGGTAACGCCATTGAGCTGAATGTCGATCATCATGGTGAGTGAAAAAAAATGTATATACTATATTTTCCGAAATTAAGAAACTTTAATTTGTTATTGAATTTTCTTCTTGCATTAAAAAACAAAAAAAAATGAAATTCCAAAATAATGTTTCCGCCCGGGATCGAACCGGGGACCTTCCGCGTGTTAGGCGGATGTGATAACCACTACACCACGGAAACCACTTAGCAAAACAGTATTCGTATTTGCTTCTGAAGTATCAGGAATATTGGAGTTCTATTAACATTAAAAATATTAATTGTCGCCGACAATTCCACCGAGAATTTGTCGGTGAAAGAAAAATCGTTTAATTCTTATTACTTTGTTCCGAACGTGATTTTTGTTGCATCGATTTTTCATATTCGTTTACCTTTATTGCATAAATATTTTATAGATTGCAGATATATATGGGGCGTTCCATCCCAAATCGGACGGTTTGAAATTTTTTTTTTTATTATTTCCTCAGTTTTTTAATATTTTTTAGTGCCCATCAAAAGACCCTTCGTGTTAAATTTTGAAATTTGTTTGATTACCCGTTCAAAAGATATTAAATTAACAAAAAAACCGCTCTTTTTTTGGTATTTTGGTCACAACTTCTTTAATAATGGTCCAAATTAAAAGTTTTTTTTTCAAAATTTTTGTTTTTTATGGCCTTTTCAGAAAAAAACACAAAAATATTCGACGTGTGTTTGAATCAGTTTTTTGAGTTTTAAACTTTAAATCGCGTTTTTAAAGTGAGTGTCATTTTTAATTTTTTTTTAATTTTTTGCTGTAAACATCTATCTATTCAACAATTTTTAAGACCCGTCCGATCGTGGGATCTCAATAACTACTATTTTTTTCGATTGTTGAAAATTAAATTTTTTTTTTTTAAATAAATTATTATGAATACCAATTCTTGTTACTGTGTAGTATTTTTTTTCAATATTTAGAATTTACTTTGACATTTATTTATTGTTAACAGGTTCTTAAAATTGATAATTAATCATTAAGTCTGTTTATGAACAATAATAACAACAGGTTTTATTTATTTACGTATTTTTTTGAAAACCTTTCATATACGATTATTTCCTGAATTTGAATATTCCTTTGCCAAAACGTTTCCGTTGCTTATTGGAATAATTGAAAGAAATTTTTGTGTCGCAATGGAATTTTTGTATCGCAAATAAAATCTTTCTTTTATATCAAAATAATGTTTCTCAGGTGAAAATTTGACAGCAATATTCGGTAGACTATTTAGGTTCAATGCCCACTCACACAATTCTTGAACTGTTGTTATTTGCTCATCGATTAATTATTAATTTTAAAAATCTGTTAACCATGAAACAGTGTCAAAATTAATTCAAAATGATTAAAAAAATACTATACAGTAAGAAAAATTGATATTCATAATAATTAATTTAAAAAAAAAATTTAATTTTCGAAAATCGAAAAAAAATAGTAGTTATTGAGATCCCACGATCGGACCAGTCTTAAAAATTGTTGAATAGATAGATGTCTAAAACAAAAAATTTATTAAAAAAATAAAAAATGACACGCACTTTTTAGAGCGCGATTTTAAGTTTAAATCTCAAAAAACTCATTCAAAAACTCGTCGAATATTTTTGTTGTATTTTTTTTTTAAAGGCCATAAAAAACCAAAAATGTTGAAAAAAAACTTTTAATTTGGACCATTATTAAAAAAGTTATGACCAAAATACCAAATAAAGAGCGGTTTTTTGTTAATTTAATATCTTTTGAACGGGTAATAAAAAAAATCTGAAAATCTAACAGAAAGGGTCTTTTGATGGGTCCTAAAAAATATTTAAAAAATAAGGAAATAAAAAAAAAAGTTTTTCAAACTGTCCGATTTGGGATGGAATGCCCCAGATATATATATATTTTTTTTCAAAGAAGTTGATAAAGAATTTTCTGACCAAACACATGAAACAACTTGAACATTTAAATAATTATTTGTGAATTTGATAAATTTATTGTCCTCCGAAAGCCAATTACAATATAGTTATTAAATATCAATTGATATTTATTAACTATAATTATAGGTGAAAATGCGATCATAAGTATATAGAAAAAAAATGTAATATATTAGTTAGATATATTGCATGAATTGTTAAATAATTATTTATATTTTTAGAGCTTTATCAGCGGATAATCGCTATGAGGATGCTGTGGGGAAATCGAGAAGGGATAAACAAAGGTTGGATCGGCTGGTATCCATACGTATTTTTGAGTAAAGCAAACACAGTCGAAGCAATAATGAGCAATAAACGTCATATCGACAAAAGTTCGGAGTACGAATTTCTTCATCCTTGGCTGGGCACGGGATTATTGACCAGTGCTGGTAAGAACCATAACTAAATTATTCGTGAAAAAAAATTAATTAGTATTAATTGAAATTAATTTTCATAATTTAAATTATCGAAAATAGTTTCAATATATATTGATGAATATTTTAGATAATTGATTAATTCTAAAAAATTCTGTATTCACAAACTTTTTTTTTCATGTTTGAAAGAATCTAACAAAAATTTGATCCACATCATAGTGAAACATATGACAAACCTTGGTTAAAAAATTGCATGAGAGCATTTTAAAAAAAATTATTCCAAAATATGAAAAATGTATTTTAACAAAGCTTTCGTTTAGCTGTGAATCGTAACATAATTTTTTGTATTTTTTAGGGAAAAAATGGCAAACTCGACGAAAGATTTTGACGCCAACCTTTCACTTCAATATACTCGAGGATTTTATCGAAATTTTTCACGAAAATACCGAGATATTGGTAAATAAATTATCATTAGAAGCGAATGGTGATGCATTCAATATCTTTCCATACGTGACACTTTGCACACTCGACATAATCTGTGGTAAGACATTTGGTTTGATTGTTGCCTCGTTCGTGCATTGAGAAAATAATAAAGTGGAATGAGTTGTATCATTTTTCGATTAAAGAAACGGCAATGGGAAGATCGATTCACGCACAAAAGAACAGCGATAGCGAATACGTCCGAGCCGTTTACGAGTAAGTTTCACGTACGAGGAATTTATTTCGTGATTGGATAAGATTTTTTTTTTTTTATATTCAATAGTTTTCTCATTAAATACACAAACATGAAGATAAACCGTGATGTGATTTTCAATGGCCTTGAAATGAAACACGTGAATGTCGATAAAATGGAATTAAAAACAAAATTACTAAAATTATTGTTTGTGTCGATTACAATCAAAATATTTCATTAATTAATATTAGATAAAATCAAATTCAGGCTATGAAATTTCTCTACTTTTTTTTTGTATCACGAGGCTGAGAAATGAATTTTTTGATGATCACAAGACAAATTAATTTTTAAAAAACGGTTATTATTTTTTCAAGAATGTTTACATTCATTCTACTTCACAGAATAGGCGATATAATTCAAACTAGACAGGCTACCTTCTGGTATCATTCGAATTTCATCTTTCGTTTGTCCGCTCTCTACAAAAATCATCAAGATTGCATCAGAGTTTTGCACAAATTTTCCCACGAGGTAAGACACTCTGCGAACTTATTCGTAAAAGCTAAATTGTCATTCGCGAGTCTCGCGTAATAATGAAAATTACATATTTATGCCCGTCGTTGTGCAAGGTCATCGCTGAGAGACGAAAGAAATTGGAGAGGGAACGAAAAAACGCAAACGACAATGGTAAAGTATGCCACGTGCATTTGAGGAGAATAATATATTGTTTAATAATACATTTTAGCCATCTAACAATTTTCGATTTTTTTTTCGTTCGTCACGTACCTAAATAATTCACTCGCTTTTTTTATCAATTCTATTCCGCATTATTCGATATTCTTTAAATAATATTCAGCCACCCTTAAACAATTTTAATTTAAAATTGATTTAAAAATAAAAAAAGAAAGAAAATAATAATTATTTATTTAGAAAAAAAAAACAAATTTTTATTCTATCCAATTTGTTTGAACAAAAACTTCCTATGATCATCGCGAAACTTATAATCAATCGTTAATTTTTTTAGTAATAGAAAACTTCAGCTATAGAGAGAAAAAAAAATGTTCTAACAAATTTTACCGATAGAAATTATCGACGGAATCTTTGGTCGAAAAAAACGTCTCGCATTTTTGGATCTTCTCATTGAATCGTCAAACGATGATGCATCGTTGACAAATGACGATATAAGAGAGGAAGTTGACACTTTCATGTTTGAGGTAACGCGATATTATGTTAAATCAATGAATTTTTTTTTTCTGAATGTTTTGAATCGTCGAAACGACTAATCGGCTGTTTAACAAGGGTCACGATACAACATCGTCTGCAGTCTCTTGGACGCTTTATCTACTCGGATGTCATCCCGAATATCAGGTAACAGAGAATCACCAATCTCGGCGGATGAATATTTTGTTTTTCAAAATTGAAAAAAAAAATTATTAAAAGAATTTTTACAGAAAATGGCTGTCGAGGAACTCGAAGAAATCTTTGGACAGGGCGATCGTTATCGTTGTCCAACGATGAGAGACTTAAAAGCCATGAAGTATCTTGAAAGATGCATCAAAGAAGCTCTTCGTTTGTATCCCAGTGTTCCGATTATCGCTCGAAGAATTGGCGAAAATATGCGGATAGGTAATGGATTAAAAAAAAAATCACTATTTACATTCATCGGCAATTATTGTTTGACACCAATCAATAAGTCAAAGAAATTTTCATATTTCTGTCGGGTATTTTCTTTTTTAATTATTCGCAGTGGCTAGAGGTCCGGAAACCGGACGAATAATATATGTTATTCGTCCGGAAATATGTTGTCGCGCTATGGCAACGCTTGTTTACGGCCATCGGCCATTGTTTTTTCAGTATTGCATCAGTCATCATCGTTCATCGTTGGAAATCTAAAAATATTCCCCCTGCTATAAGTTGACTTTTTTCATTGCAAATTACGTGTTCCAACATGCCTTCTTCTAAACATATGTATGTCCCGCTAGGGCGATTTTTTTTCGACTTTTTTTAATTTTCATCCCTCCCCACCTAAAATGCTGTTGCATATGTCTAAAAGAAACTACCCTGAAAGTTACAGCCCTTAATATTAATATTAAGAACTCGCCCTTCGCGTGAAAAGATTTCCCATCTAAAATACACGTAAATAAAAAACTTTTTTCTTCAAATTGCTATAACTCCACGGCATTTTATGCTATCATATTGTCCTTGGTCGCAACTTACGCAGAATTGAACGTTCTTCAAAAGTGTCCTGAGCAGCATAAGTGTAATTTACACTGGTGAGTTGGTACGAGTCACTAAAGTTGATTTTGACCCACACTTCTCGTTTTTTTGCTGTTATTTTTGAAATGATCAGCGTTATCGAAAAATTGCAAAGGAAAGTTTTGTTGGAAATTTAATTTCCTACAAAAAAGGTCCTTTAGACCTACTTGAGAAAATTGATATTTCTTGAGATATTGAACCTTAATTTATGTGCGGTATAAAATTTTTACGGTTTATCGAACCAAAAGTTCTTAATTGTTGATATTCCATATCATTTCGCCACTGGTGATATGATATGTGATATGGTGATATGATATAGAATATCAAAAAATTGAAACTTTTGGTTCAATGAACCATAAAAATTGTATACCAAAACCAAGTTAAGGTCCAATATCTCAAGAAATATCAATTTTCGCAAGTAGGTCTAAAGGACCTTTTCTGTAGGAAATTAAATTTCCAACAAAACTTTCCTTTGCAATTTTTCGATAACGTTGATAATTTCGAAAATAACAGCAAAAAAACGAGAAGTGTGGGTCAAAATCAATTTTAGTGACTCGTACCATCTCACCAGTGTAAATTACACTTACGCTGCTCAGGACACTTTTGAAGATCGTTCAATTCTGCGTAAATTGCGACCAAGGACAATATGATAGCATAAAATGCCGCGGAGTTATAGCAATTTGAAG
This sequence comes from Alloplasta piceator, assembly GCA_946863875.1. NCBI lineage: Eukaryota > Metazoa > Arthropoda > Insecta > Hymenoptera > Ichneumonidae > Alloplasta > Alloplasta piceator. The sequence goes on from OX333072.1 coordinate 742,631, forward strand.
AAAAAAGTTTTTTATTTACGTGTATTTTAGATGGGAAATCTTTTCACGCGAAGGGCGAGTACTTAATATTAATATTAAGGGCTGTGACTTTCAGGGTAGTTTCTTTCAGACATATGCAACAACATTTTAGGTGGGGAGTGAAAAAAATAAAAAAAGTTGAAAAAAAAATCGCCCTAATGTCCCGCTATAGTTAAAAGCCTCTATGACTATTTCCCGCTTTTTAGTTGAACATCTCTAAGAAGATTTCCTACTGTAGTTGAACATCTCTAAGAAGATTTCCTACTATAGTTGAAGATCTTTAAGAAGATTTCCCACTATAGTTGAACATCTCTAAGAAGATTTCCTACTATAGTTGAAAATCTCTAAGAAGATTTCCTACTATAGTTGAACATTTTATTCACTATAGATTATATCGGTATTTTTAGGTATTTCTAGTCTGGTTCCGATCCGCTATTTTGAGGAATTTTTAGTCTAGTTCTAATCCGGATGAATTGTCTCATATTTTTCGTCCGCGTATATTTTGAAAACATTGGAGAATGTATGCCCGGATGAATTAAGTTACATAATGTTATTCATCCGGATATATCCAGAAATCTTGAAATTGCATATCCGGATGAGCTGTGCGCCTTAATTCGCCCGTATACATCTTCAATCTGTTTACGACAGTGTAACCGGACGATTTATGTGACATTATTCGTCCGGATATTTATTGGCATACTACTCTTTTGTTTAAGCTGTTCTCTGAACATGGCGTTGCTAGAGACCATATGTATTTCCGGACGAATAACATATATTATTCGTCCGGTTTCCGGATCGCTAACCACAGCCTTAATTATTTAACGCGGCGGTGTTTTCTCAAATTTACTGAAAATTGATCAACTTTTTTATTTGTAATATAATCTACTTTCAGTGGCTTCTAAAATCCTGGTGTATTGACTTTTAGTAAAATCTTGAAACTTGATTCGCCATTTGTCATTCTTCTATGCCACGTTTAATGTACGAAATATTTATTTGCAGATAAATACGCAGTTCCTGAGGGTACAACGGCAATGATAATTGTTTCCATGCTTCATCGAGATCCAGAAGTTTTTCCAAATCCAGATAAATTTGAGCCGGATCGTTTTACGCCCGAAAATTCGGTAGATCGTCATCCCTATGCTTACATTCCGTTTAGCGCAGGATTAAGAAATTGCATCGGTGAGTCTGAAAATTCTTAAAAGATAATCCCAAAAATATTTTCGAAAAACAAAAACCACGTTTATTTCATAGGTCAAAAGTTTGCAATGCTCGAGGAAAAAGTGATGATATCGGGAATTTTGCGAAAATACAAATTGGAAGCGGGTGAACGTCGCGAGGATGTTAATATTGTCGCGGAGCTTGTTCTGAGAACAAAAAATGGTTTGAAAGTGAAACTGACACCGCGAAACTAATAAATGTACTTATATACATTTAATGTATAGTTTGTGTATCATTGTTATCATAAGTGTGCCGAGTGACGATCGCGCGACTGGTTTGCGCGTAAATGTTTTTTTCACAATAATTGTTATAAATATACTTATCCCTAGGTCTCCTTTCACTCTGCTACTGACGAGACGTACGAGCAATTGTCCAGTCATTATTCGATTTAATGTATCATTGCATAGGAGTACATATACAGGAGTGCCCAGACCTGTCATGTACGACCGTACTACCGGGGCAACTTAGGTGAAGTTACCGGCTGTATCGACGAAGGTTTTCTGCAGTTTCCCTTCGTCCCTCGGCAAATGCGATACAACTAAAAATTAGTGGTGACGGCTGCAACCGAAAGGATAAACGGGAAGGAAGAAAGGAGATGGAAAAAAACCCCAAAGGAAGGGGAGAGCAGTTGTAAATAACCCGAAAGGGTATACGAGGGAAATACAGTAAAGAAGTAACAACTGATAAAAGCTTGTTTAAAAAAAAAAAATCGTTTATTTATTTTGTACTTTTTAATACTTATGATGTTAAATAATTGGTTTAGTAATTTATATTTATATAAAATTATTTCACACAATTAATTTGCAATATTTTTCTGCAAAATTGATGCAAAAAAAATTTCTGCAAAAATTATGCAAAAAATTTTTTTAGCCCAAAATATATTTGTAGTGAATTGAGTATGGGTCATATCAGTAACCTACTTTCGGGCGAACATGGTCCGGGCGAAGATGCGACCCAACCGTTTGCTGCCAATCTGAAATCATCCGTAAGACCGGCCTGGACACACGACATTGACGGATGCTCGGACAATTTTTCCGTCAATTCTGTGGCATCGGGACGCCGGCAGCGTTCCACCAATTGCCCTGACGACCGTTCGTCACGTACCTAAATAATTCATGCAGAATAATTTTGTTATGGTAATTTATATAAATTTAATAATTAATAAATTATGGAAAATTAAGTAACTATACAATTAAACTCAATAATAATTTCTTAATAATAAATAAATTAATAAAATAATTAATAATATAAATTGAATAGAAATATAAAATGATTATTTCGGAAGCGTTATAACTACCAGTGGAATAAAAATCCAGCAAAGTCCTGGGACGAGACTCGCTCCGTGTAATTGTTCAGACGTGTCTTGTTGTCCGTTAATTCGCATATTTGCACGAGGGAAGCGAAATCGCAATATTTTTCAGCCATCATCGCCGCGTTCTCGTATTGTTCGTTTTCAACTGCATTTTATAAAAACCAATTCCAATCATGTGAATTAATATAAATAACAGTAATAATATGACTTCTGTTGAAGAATTAAAAAAAAACACGATTGGAAGATTAGAATTAATTTTACATCCAAAAATGCACCTTTAAAATTGATTGTTATAATTTCGATTTATTTCTTTTTTAACTTACTCAACGGTTGTATGAGATTTGACCGTTCTGCCTCGTACTGATTTAACAACATTTCGAACTTTTCCGTTCCTCTTACACTCTCCAAATGACATTTTTCACCATTGAGAATGATATCGATAAGTCCGACGACTTGCTCGTTCAAATCATGCTTTAACGTTGAATCACTGGTTCCGGTAATTCCATGCTTGAGCGTCAAATTTCGCTGATAATGATGCAAAATGAAGAAATTTTCAATTAAAGAAGAAATTATCAAAGGTTTCATTTTAACCCTCACTTGACACACTTCTGCAGCATAACTTTCTTGACAAACTGGGGTCATTTGTACCCCAGCGACAAAAATTCCTATACAAACTATACCATTCGAACAAAATCAAAGTTTAAGCGGGCTTCACACGCTATTGCATATGGCATAGCATAAGAAAGCAGTGCCGTCAGGAGCGCTGTGATCGTGTGCCTGTGACACTTTTGTCACGTGTTTCAGCGGGAACTTTGAATTTAAACCATCGATGTCTCTCCGGTAGCGTGAACTCTTTCGCAGTTAAAGAGCAGAACCCCACCTTGTGAATTGTTAATCTTTTATTAACGAACTGGCTGAAATTAACTCTTCGGATTTTATGAAGAAAGATGCAAGAGTTGGTCGGTTCAAATCATTGGCCTTTTATTATCAGATGATAAACTCGGAAAAGTTAGATTATACTGTTGGTATGAAAATCAAACAAGTTCTTTGGTGTTACTGCACCGCAAGACAGTCAAAATTGAAGTGAAGCATCGCCGGAGAAATTTGGGCTTGCAGGCTCCAAGGCGACACACACATTAATACAACGTGCACTAACCGACACACATACACTCTCGTTGCGTGCTGTATCTAGCCATTCTTCTCGTTCAGTACGCACATAAGGGTTGCATTATGCGTGGTCCTCGCCCTCGCTCACACACACATACACCCGGTCCAGCCATATGGTTTTAGAGTATCCATGCTTGTACACAAACCACTTGAGAAGGTCCGTGGACCCTACGCATTTTCTTAGAGGTTCATATTGCAAATTTATTACTTTCGTTGCATTTTCGTTGTGAAGGCATCTCGAAGTTTTACGACTATTTTATGTTCCATCTATATATTTTCCTAACGTAATATGAGTATTTATTTTATGCGTTCTATTCTATATATATATGTATATATGCAAAGACCCTTTTTGAGATGGAAAACAAAGAATAATGCTCTTCTTTATTAATTCATAGTCTCACAAAAAGCACTGTTGCGTGGTAAACAAAATATAAGAAAAGTTGTAAATTTAAGTCGTTAAACTATATGAAAACATAACAAGCAATATTAACTTACGCGTTATATACCATATATCTTAGTTATTTATGATATTCTTAAATGTAATGAGTCACCACCACCTTAATCTTAAACCTCTCACAGTTTTCTAAAGGAATATTCTATTGAAATTAGCGTTTGATTCGCAATTCTGCAAGTATTTCAAATGTAGCGTTCAAATAATCCGCGCTACGAGGGAACCCTCACGGAAAAAAATGATCAGTGACAATTCATGTGTAATATTTAAAAAATTGCTGAATTCAATGCAGAATATACGGTTCAGAATTGTAATTCAGGCGTTTTACTGGGAATCCATTATAAATTAATGGATTTAATGTAGTTTCTACTTTTCAAACCATTATAAATGTTGATTTACACTGTAAAAAATGCAGTGTTCACCCCAAAAAAATGACAAAGTAGAAATAACAAGCAGAAACGACGAAATCCACTGTGTTTGAACTGTAAAATTTGCAATGGTCTCTGTAGAATGTTCAAAGCACATAATTAGAAATTGCAGTGTTCCCAGTGAAAAATAAAATGCGCGCCGCAAAATATGCAACGTCAATTCCAATTTTTACAGTGTGACACTGTAATGGGACGACCTGCGCCGTGCCACGATCTCTGCATTTCGCCCGAGATCCGCTAGATGGCGTCAGACGGCGCGCGCTCTCGCGTCAGCGAGAGAGCCACCGAGCACCTATAAGGTCCGATGTATTACCGACATCAGCGTCCTCAATTGACACACAATTGTTGGAACATCACCCGCGTTCTGTGGTCGAGCAGTCCTATGGACTGAAGACTACATTTTCTTAACAGATCACCATTGCATTTTGGTGACGCTCGTGCTCTTCATGGGTGGGAGGTTAAACTGAATTCGCTTCATTAATTGATCTCACGATTAATTAGTCAAGTACAAGCCCTCGTAGTTATGAGCCTGAGCGAGGATAAATAACGGTTTATTGCAATATTTGAATAAATTGGAATTTATTCAAATATCGAAATGTGTCACTGCGCTATAATATATTTTAGAAATTGCAGTATTTTCAGTGAAAATTAAAAAACGTACCGCAAAATATACTACGTTCTTTTCAATTCTTACAATGTACACTGTAATTTTTTCACGGGCCCTGGATAATTTTTACAATGTGAAATGTGTAAAAAGTTCACCGGATACAACAGAAATATAACGTTTCACGTAGTGTACATTTTACTGTTCCACACTGTAAAAATTCGTCTGATGGGCACGTACCATGTCATATGTGACATCTGTCTATTGTATCAAAGAAATATGCAAATTTCACTGTTTGCCCTTCCAGGAGGCGCTGTTGATGGGGAAAACTGTAAAAATTAATGGGAATCTCAGCACTTCTCACTGATCATTTTTTTCCGTGCTCTGTTGGCAAATCTGCGGCGAATTCCTGCATTCGTCACATGCCATCCTAGTGCCACCATGTGTGAGAGAGAGATAGATGATCGCGCTTGCGCAGTCATCAATTAAGGATGTTGAGTCCCTATGAAATCTTTTGATGTTAATTGTTCAATAAATAGTTTCGTAATCGTCGTGAAATTTTTACACGACCTCCTGAATACTTCATGTACAAACATATTACATTTTCAGAATTCTATCATTATTACTTCAACCTCCTTAAGAGTTAAAATGAAAAATGATAAGAAAATTCTGAAAATTTGTTATGTTTTTGTATGAAGTATTTAAGAGGTCGTGTAAAAATTTCACGACGATTAAGAGGCTCGTTATTAAAATATTAACATTTTGTTAAGAACAATTTTTTAAACAAATAAAAAATATATTTATCTATAAACTTTGTTTTGTTCCCGCGTTGCTTTCAATATCGTGTAGATATTAAAAAATTAAGAGGTAAAAAAAACTTGTCGCAAAGTTATATCAGTTTCCATAAGACTACATTTAATTAAATTTAATTTGTTAATGTTAATTGTTCGATAATGAGCTTCCTAATCGTCGTGAAATTTGTACACGACCTCTTAAATAATTCATCCAAAAACATACCAAATTTTCATAATTTTCTCATCATTTGCAATTTGGGACTCAATATCCCTAAGGAGTATTACTATATTATATTTCACTTTGGCATTCGATAGTAGCGGCGTGGCAATAATGTTAACCAAAAACTCCTTCAAATATTCTATGTCACCCCCACCACCGAAAAAACGTTAGAGTTTCTGTACGTACGCCCGTGACCCAGTCAAAAATGATAAAATTCGAAAAATGACGTGTTGGGCGCAAAATAAGTTCACGATAATAGCCATTTTATTAATTAATTTTATTATTTAATTAATAAATAACGCGTTTTTATGTTATTTGAAAATGTACGATAATTTTTCGTCAGGTACGATAATTTTACGCCCCTGGTACGATCAGTGCCGTCTTCCAGGTTGCCAACACTGCCACGCCCACATGGACTGATCAAGAGCATCGAGTAATTCGAGTATGCCACGGATTATTGTAGGAAGAGAATCTTGAAACTATAATAAATTAATAACCATAAAATTGTCGCAACGAGTGAATAGTTGTTTCTAAAAATTTGGTAAATATCGTAACATTCGTAACAAAGTATTATGGATCGTCAGAGTATCGAAAGCACGCTGGGAGAGAACATAACCTCACCGGAAATTGCGTTAGTACATTTTTACAAGCTTTTATTTAGTTTCACCTGTCCCAGGGTCCATCTGTGGGTAATCAAATCTTGCAAGTTCAATTTGACCCACTTCCCGGTTTCCGATTGAGTTAAAAATTTTCATTCACATGTAAATCGCATGACAATGCAATATTATTAAAAAAAAATTGGCAAATTTTTTGCAAAAAATGTTGCGCATAATTTTTTGCAAAAAAATTGTTTTGCAAAATTTTGTTCACAAAATGGTTTTGAGGAATTGGTTTGCAACATTTCTCTACGAAGATTTTGCGCAATAGTCTTTTTTCAAAAAGTTTTGTAAAAAAATTAGTTTGGATAAATTTTGCAGAAAAATGTTGCAAATTAATTGTGTGAAATAATTTTGTCTAACAAATTATGAAAAACTAGATATAAATTACTAAACTAGTTATTTAACATTGTAAATACCGAAAAGTAAAATATAAATGAACGACATAGTTTTTTTAAACAAGCTTCTATTAGTTGTTAAAAAAAAATAACTGAAAAGCTAAAAATAATTTTATTCCGATTGAAAATAAGTTTTCAAATAAAAGCGTGTTACATTCTATCAGAAGAGGAAAAAAAAAGAGGGTGTAACACGCTTTTATTTGAAAACTTATTTCCAATCAGAATAACATTATTTTTAACTTTTTAGTTATTTTTTATTAACAACTAATAAAAGCATATTTTTGAAAAGAATTTTTTTTAAATAATTCATTCAGTTTTCTTCGATTTCATTCTTTTATTCTTTCGTTTTCATACGAATCCTAAATATCAGTCTCCTTCAATGTTTAACCTAAAAAACATGCAAATTCGACTTATTTCAGTCCTGAAAAATGCGTTTGTACATTTTTAAATACGTTCAATTTTCTTTGATCTCATTCTTTCATTCTGTCGATTTCATTTCTTTCGTTTTCGTACAATTCCAAAATATGAGTCTCCTCTGATGTTTAACCTACAAAACATGTAAATACGACTTGATTCAGTCCTCAAAAATGCGTTAGTACATTTTTAAATAATCTGTCCAATTTGCTTTGATTGTATTTTTTCATCCTTTCGTTTTCATACGACTCCAAAATATTACTCTTCTTCAGTGTTTAACCTCACAAAGATGCAAATTTGAAAATTACTTATTTCAGTCCTCCAAGCGTCTCTGGACGTTCGAATCAGTCTACTCAAATGATTTGCCGAACAGAGAGTCACATCGTTGAGAGTTTGGGCGCGTCGCTGCCGAATCTTGTGACCGAAGCTTTGGCCTTCAGGCGTGACGACGAAGCGATAAGCGTCAACGCTTCGCAGGACGGCTGGGCCTGGCTCGTCCATCGCGGGAGACTCTTAGTATGGCAATGTGAGATCACTAGACGCGATCCTGAACAGAGAACAGCTTTCAACGGTCAGTGTCGCGAATTACTACTTCTTCAGACCGATCTTGCTCACAGAGCCGAATGCATCGCAGTTTGGCTTGCACCTGGTCAAGAGGTATTCAATTAATATTTTTCATATTATAGTATACTCTATTCGACATGGAGATTGAAAAATTTCATTAATATTTGGTTCGGCAGTCTTGGAATGATAACTGTGTATTTTTAAATTAAATAATTTGAAGCATTTCTTGAAAATACTTGAAATATTCTATCAAGATTTTATCTACTTAATATGCTATTATGTTATTAAATATCCATGTAAATTTTTAGCTCTTTATCTTAACGGATACCGAAGTTATTGATTTTTCATAAAATATTCTTAAAATGATCATAACTTCTACAATAACCGAGATGTTCTAACTTGTTGGAAGGTCATTTTTTTGTTCTTCAATGTACTTTTAGAATAAAATATCGAAAACTAAGAAGAAAAAATTTTAAATGTCTTTTTGGCTGTTTGAAGCTAAAAAATTGGATTTTCTTTCAGTGGGACTCCTTCGATTTTTTTCAAAAAAATTTACAAAATTCTACGTAAAAAAACTAAATTTTTGAGTTTTTACCAAAGATGGGATTCAAATCACTTCTTATTAAACAAAAATTATCTCGATTTTTGTTTTTCGTAATTTTGATCTTTTTTTACTTCTATGACGACAATGGTTAATTTCAATGATGTTAAAATAGATAATTTAACTTCTCACATGTTTCCTTTTTAAATTATACGAATTAACATTAAGAATTACAATTCAAGTACGTTTTGCACTTTATTCAATTTTTTTACATAAAAATTGTAATTCTTAATGTCAATTATTATAATTTACAAAGAAAATATGTGAGAGAAGTCAAGTTACTTATTTTAACATAATTGAAATCAACTATTGTAGTCATAGAAGGAAAAAAGATCAAAATTACGAAAAAAAAATGCAATTTTTTTTTTTTAATAAGGAGTTATTCGAGTCTCATCTTCAGTAAAATCTCAAAAAAATTGTTTTTGTACGTAGAATTTTATGATTTTTTTTGAAAAAAATCGAAGGGGTCCTATTGAAAAAAAATAGAATTTTTTCGCTTAAAATAGCTAAAAATAGATTTAAAAAAATGTTCTTCTTAATTTTCGATATTTTGTTCAAAAAGTACATTGAAAGACAAAAAAATGACTTCTTAACAAGTTAAAATATCTTGCTTTTTGTAGAAGTTATGCTGCGTCACGAAAACGGCTATAATTCCCTAAATGATTGGAATTTAAAAATTTCTTTTTGGGGGTATATTCTTAAAAGTCTAAACTTTAAAAATATGCAAAAGAAAATTAATATTTCCAAAATTCTAGACCAGAATACCGCCTTAAAAATAAAATTTGTTGAAAAGATGCGTAAATGTATACCTTTTCGATTCTAACGGATTTTTAAAATATCTTCCAATGATAAATGATATGAAAATGAATGGAAATAATGACTTACAGGTTCCAAGCTGCATCGCCGTTTCACCGGAAGGGATAGTTCGTTATTGGGCGAGCATCGCTCACGACGGTCCCTCGGTGGAAATGAGCGCGGAACTTGCTGGCGGGGTGGCTGTTTGTTTAACTTACGTCCCGCGTCATGGCTGCATACTCGCAACAACGACAGGCACAGTCGTTCTGTTACAACCTCAATTTGTGGCCGGTAGAAATGAAATTTCCTCCCGGGTACTCGGAACTTCAGGGGGATGTCTCGGCGAAATAAGCCAAAGAATGTCATCCGCCATGTCTCAATCGCCCGTTATGAAAACGGTAAAAATCCCAACGACATTTTGCTTCCGCGTAAAGGAAGCTTTGTTTTCGTGAAATTTTTTTTTTTTCTGAGTTTCTGGTGTAAATAATTAATAACTCGCGAACACTTCGAGATATCAAGCTGAAATTTAGCACACTTGTCCAGCACGAATTGGGCTTCATTATAAAAAATGTTGGTTTTAATTCTAACGGGTGTTTTAGACGACTTTTTTGGTTTTTGCAAAAATTGCGTAAACGCTCTAGCTTCGGCAATTTTCAAGATATTGCACTGAAACTTTGTACGGAATTAGTATAGTTATTAATATTGTTTGGTATTGAATTTGGCAAAAATCGATGGAAGGATTTTTAAATTTTATCAAATTGTGAATTTTTCGAAAAATAGCGTAAACGCTGTAATTTGTGCATTTTTTAAGATATTGCACTGAAACTTTGCACGGAGCTGATACAGCTATCGAGGATGTTCGTTATTAAATTTGGCGAAAATCGATCGAATGATTAAAATTTTATCAACTTTTGGTTTTTTTCGAAAAATAGCCTACTCTAACTTCGGCTTTCGTGAGATATTGTACAGAAACTTTGTACACATTCAAAACAGTGATCAAGGTTGTGCGCTATTGACCTTGGCAAAAATCAAATTTGGCACGAAGTAAATTTTCAAAGAATTTGGCAAATTGGCACGTTAATCACTCATGTTTTTCGATGGTTAACAAAGCTTCCTTTATGAAGAAGCCAAATTTGATCGCCATACTTTGTGATAAAGGAAGCTGTGTGAACTATGAATAAAGATGAGGAAGCAATGTGCAAATGTTCAATATGCAGGGGTTTTTTTTTCTCATTTCTCAAAAAAAGAACAAACTTCATTTCGCTGAAAAATCTTTTACAGAAATTGGTCAAGGTCACGTGCAGCAGTCTCGGGGAGAGAGACACTCGGGTCCTGGTTTTCGCTGGCTCATCCTTACAGTACTGGTCATTTCCACCTGGCGAGCAAGAAAAAATGGAATTTGAAGAGGACCTTGGCAATCTCGTTTCACAAGCGTTTCAACGAAGATTCTGGGTAAATGCCAATTACAAAAAAAAAGCCAAAAAAACATGAGCAAAGAATATTTCAATATTGATATTTTTTCATGAAAATTTTAAGGAATCCAGTGCCTGCAATCCTAACAATATGGATATTTGGCTGATTGATATGCAAGCCAGCACCAAGGGGATGGTACTTTTGATGGCGGCTTGCTGCGTCGACGTTTCGCCACAAATTCACTTTGCGATGGGTAAAGTTTCACCAAACAAAATTCTAGTTTTTGTTTTTCTTTAAGTTTTACCAAAAAAATATCTAGTTTTTGTTTTTCTCTAAGTTTTACCAAAGAAATATCTAGTTTTTCTTTTTTTTTAAGTTGTACCAAAAAAATATCTATTTTTTGTTTTTCTCTAAGTTTTACCAAAAAAATATCTAGTTTACGTTTTTCGTCAAGTTTCATCAAAAAAATATCTAGCTTTTGGTTTTCTTTAGAGACCTTGTACCGTTTTTTTACTCACAATTTCGTTATTCTTGGACAAAATTCAACAGGTCACATTTCCCTGTCGAAAACGACTACGACAAATTCGTTCAATTGGTTCACGCCGGTAAAAATTGGACCTCTGATGCGCGAGATGCATCAGGATGACGTTGAATCGATTATACTGTCTTATCGATTAATATTTCCCAGTCGGGAAGCCATTATCTACAATCATCAGAACGTTATAGTCATTAATGGTCAGTAAAAAAAAAAAAAAAAAAAAAAATTGTGGTTTTCGGAGAATCGCATGATTGAACGTATGTTGAACTTTGAGAAAATTTGTTTCACAGGTCGGCAAGAATTCGATCAGGACAAAATTGATATCATGAGAGGCGTCGAGGACCGAATTTTAGGCGGTGCTGTGTGTTTCGATACTTGTGTTCTTTTCACCCGGAATCTCGCTCTGATTACAATTATGCGAAACTTTCTTTCGGCCCATCACGTTGACGCGTGAGTAAACGAGAAAAACAAAACTACAATTTATATTGCACCATTTCCCATTTCAATGTGGGTCATTCCATGTCAAATCGACCAATTGTTGGAATCGACCCCTTTCAATTTCGATGAACTTTGGTCAGAAGTTTTCTTTTATCATAAAACAAAGTTCTACCGAAGGAAAAAAATTAAAACTAAATTTGTTCGAAAGTTATGCAAAAGCCAAAATTTCACGATTTTGTAAATTTATTTTTTAAATATCTCGGAAACTAGTATTATAGTTATGAAAAAGTCGTTCTGGGTTCATCTTAATTACAGAGTATACTCGGGGCTACGAAAAAATGGTCCGAAACAAAATTTTGACAAATGATGAATTTGGCAAATTTTGAATTTTAAATAATCGTGAAAATCCACGATCAACATTAATTTTTTTGTTTAATTTTTTTTAAACTGACCAAGCGAAATTACCATTTTATTTTACCACTCACATAAGAATATTAAAAAAATTTTTACCAAATTGAAATATTTATATTTAAGAAAAAAAACACCTTTCTCAAAATTTCAGGATTTTTTATGATCTGTACAAGGTATTATGTAAAAAAAATGGAACAAAATATTGAATGTTGATCGTGGATTTTCACGATTTAAGAAAATTCATAATTGTCCAAATCCATCATTTTTCAAAAAATTTTTTCGGAATATTTGTTTTCCGTAGCCGCAAGTATACTCTTTAAGACGAGCCCAGAACGATTTTTTCGTAACTATAATAGTTTTTAAGATATTTAAAAAATCAACTTGAAAAATTGAAAAAATTGTGAAATTTTAGATTTTGCATAAGCGTCGAAAAAAAAATTTTCTATTTTTTTATGATAGTAAAAGCGAAAAAACCGGATTGACCGTAAGTCTGATTGACGAAAAAGTGAGGACCGTCCTCCGCATGGATGATGAATCTCGAAAAAACTATGTCGACAACAATGGATACTTTATAGTCGCATTGTTAATGAGTCTTCGTTCCTACGCGGTAATTATTGATGATTGAAAATAAAAATATTCTAGAACACAATCAATTTGCTATTCAAATTTTTCATAATTGCATACCTATGAAAATAATCCTCAGACGATGCGCGACGACCTGGTCTTGCATTTTTTTCCACTTCAAGAGGAACCACTTATGGACATTGACATCAGTTCCGATACTCTGATTCTCAAAGCTGCGGAAAATTTGATTGACGATTATCCAGCAAACGATCCACGTTGGACGAATCGTGAATTTTTGGGTGAGTTTTTTTTCCAAACCAAAAATTCTTCAAGTCTTTAAATTCTTTAAAATTCAAAGTCCTCTTCCAAAGAGATAAATTGACGTTTGTCTAATAAATAGTCAATATCTAATAAATAGTCAATATCTAATAAATAGTCAATATCAAGCAATTTCCAAAAATCTCGTTTCTTTTATCTTGAATCTTATTAATCCAATGAAAAAAAAAATCACATTTTCCAGCGGTCACCGTGAACGCCGTCACATCCGTGCAAATTCCTCATCAATTGGAAGGAAAGAAGCAAACATTGGAACTCTTTATTTCGTTTTCGAAGCACAAATTGCGGAACAGAGTAAGCAACGAATTAAATTAATTATTATTGTTCAATCGTTCAAAATTATTATTATTATTATTATTATTATTATTATTATTATTATTTTTTAGTTACGCGCTGTCACACATCAAGGAATAATAAAGTCGACGTCACACGTTTTGAACGAATACGCTGAAAAAATTGTCGCTGCTCTGACAATTTACAATTTACAAAACAGGTAAATCAATTTTTCTTTAAACGTTTCAAAAATATTTTCAATGTTTTTTCCAATATTCGTAGAGCTTAGAAAAAAAAAATAGATGAATAAATTTTCTTGAGAATGTTTGCAATGTTTAAATTTTAAATTACCTTTTTCGACAGGCATGCCGAAATTCTCGATTCGATAATAGAACAGACTGTGACTTCCGATCGGTACATTACCGATGATTTGACCGCTTCCGATGTATTTTATCGTCAAGTCAGCAAGATCCAGCTGTTACTGCATACCCTCGTCAACAGCGCAAGCGAAATGACGCAGTCTGAACAATCGACACAACAAGTTTCCCAATATATTCTTCGAGTTAATTCGATTTTGCTGGTGAGAGAACAAAAAACGTCTAACGGGTGTTCAGATTTCATCGACTTTTTTTTTTTTTTTTGCAAAAATAGCGTAAAATCCATCGAAGGATTAAAATTTTATTGAATTTTGAATTTTATGAAATTTTGATTTTTAAAAAATGTTGAATTTTTTTAAAAATAGCGTAAACGCTTTAACTTTTACAATTTTTGAGATATTGCACTGAAACTTAGTGCAGAGCTGGTATAGCTATCGAGATTGTTCGGTATTGAATTTGGCGAAAATCTATCTAAGGATTACAATTTTATGAAAGGCCCTAGGGTTATAAGTATGCTGAATCTGCCCCCGAAAGATTTTTAAATGATACTTGGAGCATGAGTAGGTACTAATAAAATAATAAGATCCTGTGAAAGTTTCAGATCCCTAACTCAATTCGTTATTGAGAAAAAGTAAAATATGTAAAAAACAGAATTTTTTTTTTCTTCTCAGGATTGACTGAACCAATTGATCTAAATTTTTTATATGTTTTGGGGGCTGATAATAGCTCCAAGAAAAAAAATTAAAAAATTAAAATAAAAAAAAATTAAGTTTTCAATTTTAATTTTTAACCGTGATACAATTTTGGCACAATTATGAAATAATTTTTTTTTTCAGACCTTCTATATTTCACTATAATACTATGAATTTTTAAAAATTTAAAAAACGGTACGCCATAGTAGAAAAAAATCAAAACCACGTTTTGGCTCGAATAATGCATTTATTTATATGTTTTAAGGTTTACTTTTTGGTATTTTAATGGATATTTACATAATTTGTATTTATTAAAAATAATATTTCATATTCAGAATAAGAACAAATTTTTTTTTTGCCACAGTCAAAAATTAAACCAGGTAAATATCAATGATAAATTTTATAGTAATTTTAACAAACATTTTTAGGAACAACATTTTATTATAAAACTCGATTATTTCTAAATTTTTTATCGACTTCAGACATACATATAACCGAAAATTATCGAGTTGACGAAACACAAGAAAATTTTTGTTTCTGAACAAATGTAAACTTTCAAAAAATGTGAGTTTAATTTTATTCATTTATTTTTTTTTTCTTAAAAATTAATAAACCCAACAGTTCACACAAATCAAAAAATTTGTTAGAGATTGATAGATATATTGTAAAATACAGTTATAGCATAAAAAACAGTTTTTAATAAATAAATAATAAAGAGGCAAACAGCTATCTCAAAGATATACTTTTGAAAAATATTGCAGAATCACATTTCAGCTGTGAGTGTGCAAATGGTCTTGGAACTATTGGATGTTGCTTCCATGTTGCCGCGATTATTTATTATTTGTCACACGGGAGATATTTGTCGGAAATTCCGAGGCCTGCTGAAACATTGAGAAAATTATCTGATAAAGAAAATGTTTCACCTGCGATTGAAGAAGACAGTGACCAAGACTGATGAAATGTGACTGCAATATTTTTGAAAAATGTATGCTTCAGATATATTTTCCTTTTTATTATTTATTTATTAAAAACTTTTTTTTATGTTGTAATTGTATTTTACAGTATATCTGTGCAATCTTTAAGAAATCCTTTTAATAGTGTGAACTGTTGGGTTTATTAATTGAGAATTAAAAAAAAAACAATAAACGAATAAAATTAAACTTAGATTTGTTTGAAAGTTTAATTTTGTTCGGAAAAAAAATATTTTTGTCTTTCATCAATTCGATAATTTTTGGTCATTATATCTATGTCTCAAGTCTATAAAAAATATACAATGAATCGAGTTTTATAAAAAAATGTTGTTCCTAAAAATATTTGTTAAAATTACTATAAAATTGATCATTGATATTTACCTGGTTTAATTTTTGTCTGTGGCAAAATCAATTTGTTCTTATTTTGAATATGAAATATTATTTTTAATACATACATATTATGTAAATATCCGTTAAAAAACAAAAAATTAAACCTTAAAGCATATAAATAAATGGATTATTTGAGTCAAAAAGTGGTTTTTATTTTTTTCTGTAGAAAAAAAAGCCACTATGACGTACCGTTTTTTCAATTTTTAAAAATTCATAGTGTTATAGTGAAATATAGAGGGTTTGAAAAAAAAAATAGTTTTATAATCGTGCCAAAATTGTATCACGGTTAAAAATTGAAATTGAAAGAAAAATATTTTTTTTTGCCAAAGAAATTATAGAGCTATATAGCTCTCAATTTTTGTTCTTGGAGCTATTATCAGCCCCCAAAATATGTAAAAAAAATAGATCAATCGGTTCAGTCAATCCTGAGAAAAAAAAATAATTTCTGTTTTTTACATATTTTACTTTTTCTCAATAACCAAATTGAGTTAGGGATCTGAAACTTTCACGATCTTATTATTTTATTAGAACCTACTTATGTTCTAAGTATCATTGAAAAACCTTTCGAAGGCAGATTCACCATACCCTAGGGCCTTTCCAATATTTTTGAAAAATAACGAAAAATATTTAAATTTTTTGAAAAATACTATAAACACTCTAACTTTTCAAATTTTTAAGATATTTCATTGAAACTTTGTACAGAGCTAGTATAGTTATCGCGATTGTTCCTTATTAAATTTTCGAAAATCGTTCGAATGATTAAAATTTTATGAATTTTTTTTTTTTTTTAAATAAAGTAAATACTCTAACTTCGGCTATTTGCGAGATATTGCACTGAAATTTTGTACATATTCAAAATAGTGATCAAGGTTGTTCGTTATTGAATTTCGCAAGAAAAACGTTTGAAAGAATGTGGCAAATTTGCACATTACTCATGTTTTTCCATAGTTAACAAAGATTCCTTTATGAGGAAGCCAAAATTGATCGCCATACTTTTTGATAAAGGAAGCTATGTGAAATATGGATAAAGATGAGGAACACGTTTGCGGATGTCCAATTTGCAGGGTTTTTTCAAATGAAATTATTTATTTCTTGTTCGTTTAAGGATATTCTGGGTCGAATTTAATTTTTATTAAATCAATTTAAGGGTGTTTTGCACGAAGTCGTGAAGTATCGTCAACAAAACGCCGAGCGTTACGTACCGACGAGATACTGGAGCGGAATGATCGAGTATCTGCCGTGGACAGCGGCGACTGGGACGCACGGTTTACGGGACTGCCTGAATACGATGGTAATTAATGAAAAATACGAATTATGAAAATTATATATAACCCTTACTTGAGGTTACACACTGGGGTACAAAACACCCCAGGCCCAAATTTCCTTAATTTTGAGTACCTAAATTTAAAGGAATGGGACCTACAGCGACATCTGTCATTAGTCTCTTGTAATGCTATATATTAAGCAATTTCAATTTTTGTCATATTGAACTTTAATATTTTACTATAAATCCTGTATAACTTTGGGAAGTAACCTCTTAAGAAGTTCGGAAAAAATTTGCAAGTTGAAATATTAAATGGTATAGTTTGTATAGGAATTTTTGTCGCTGGGGTACAAATGCCCCCAGTTTGTCAAGTAAGGGTTAAAATGAAACCTTTGATAATTTCTTCTTTAATTGAAAAATTCTTCATTTTGCATCATTCTCAGCGAAATTTGACGCTCCAGCATGGAATTACTGGAACCAGTGATTCAACGTTAAAGCATGATTTGAACGAGCAAGTCGTCGGACTTATCGATCTCATTCTCGATGGTGAAAAATGTCATTTGGAGAGTGTAAGAGGAACGGAAAAGTTCGAAATGTTGTTAAATCAGTACGAGGCAGAACGGTCAAATCTCATACAATCGTTGAGTAAGTTAAAAAAGAAATAAATTGAAATTATCACAATCAATTTTGAAGGTGCATTTTTGGATGTAAAATTAATTCTAATCTTCCAATCGTGTTTTTTTTCATAAATTCTTCAACAAAAGTCATATTATTACTGTTATTTATATTAATTCACCTGATTGGAATTGGTTTTTATAAAATGCAGTTGAAAACGAACAATACGAGAACGCGGCGATGATGGCGGAAAAATATTGCGATTTCGCTTCCCTCGTGCAAATATGCGAATTAACGGACAACAACACACGTCTGAACAATTACACGGAGCGAGTCTCGTCCCAGGACTTTGCTGGATTTTTATTCCACTGGTAGTTATAACGTTTCCGAAATAATCATTTTATATTTTTATTCAATTTATATTATTAATTAATTTATTTATTATTAAGAAATTATTATTGAGTTTAATTGTATAGTTACTTAATTTTCCATAATTTATTAATTATTAAATTTATATAAATTACCATAACAAAATTATTCTGCATGAATTATTTAGGTACGTGACGAACGGTCGTCAGGGCAATTGGTGGAACGCTGCCGGCGTCCCGATTCCACAGAATTGACGGAAAAATTGTCCGGGCATCCGTCAATGTTGGTGTCCAGGCCGGTCTTACGGATGATTTCAGATTGGCAGCAAACGGTTGGGTCGCATCTTCGCCCGGACCATGTTCGCCCGAATGTAGGTTACTGACATGACCCATACTCAATTCACTACAAACATATTTTGGGCTAAAAAAATTTTTTGCATCAATTTTGCAGAAAAATATGGCAAATTAATTGTGTGAAATAATTTTATATAAATATAAATTACTAAACCAATTATTCAACATCATAAGTATTAAAAAGTACAAAATAAATAAACGAATTTTTTTTTTTTAAACAAGCTTTTATTAGTTGTTACTTCTTTACTGTATTTCCCTCGTATACCCTTTCGGGTTATTTACAACTGCTCTCCCCTTCCTTTGGGTTTTTTTTCCATCTCCTTTCTTCCTTCCCGTTTATCCTTTCGGTTGCAGCCGTCACCACTAATTTTTAGCTGTATCGCATTTGCCGAGGGACGAAGGGAAACTGCAGAAAACCTTCGTCGATACAGCCGGTAACTTCACCTAAGTTGCCCCGGTAGCACGGTCGTAGAGGTCCGGGCGAATATGTGACCCAACCGACGTATTTTTTTGTTGTTGTTTGACTCGTTCGACTCTCTCTCCTTTCTATTCTCTTCGATTCCCTCATCTATCGCTTCGCGCATCGATTCCGCGTTGCCAACGTGGCGTCTCTATAATCACGGCCATGTGGCGCGCTCTGACGTGGCACGCTACCCCAGCGCCAACTATTCCGCGCGAATAATTTAAACATATTAAGGCCAGAAATCCTTTTAGAAGCGTGAAAAATAGGTATTTTTCGTGAATTTTTTTAGAGGGGATAAAATAATCGAATCATTTTCAAATTTTGACATAATTTTGTTATAACATTCAAGTTTGGAAAGAATTTTTTTTTTTTTGGATGATGAACAAAATGGCGGCGTTATTAAGGGTCTTCGGACGCCTGTTTTCCGTGACATCGAAAAGTGCTGCAGTTGTCACTCTTTTGCTGTTGATCTGAAAAAGATTTAACAAGTGTCATTCGTTTACTGACATATTAAGGGGAAGGAGATACCTAAAAAATGATGACAAAGTGCAAAATTGAAAATTTGGGAGCCTTTTTACTCTAAAGTTAGAATTTTCGACCGTTTTTTCGACATATTTGACCCTAAAAAAATTATTAATTTACACGCTACCTTTCCAACTTTAGGTATAACCTTCTGATAATATTACGGAGAGTAATCTCCCAAAATTTCATCGAAATCGGTCGATAACTTTTTGAGCTACAACACGAGCATTTTTTGAAAATGTAGTTTCGAGATAATCGCGTTTAAAGTTTCAACATGTGAAAACTATTAATTCTAGTGACTTACCGATTAATCAGCGATTCCAGGCGCGTACAGCAGACCTTCTTCTTCCTCGAAAAGCTGATTTTCTTCCGCCAGCTGTTTTTTCCGGGCGGTACGAGCTTCTTTCGTCGCAGAAAGACTCAGCCTGTTTTGCCGTACAATTCGCGCCTCATCAGTGGTTTCGGCGAAAACTCTGCAGTTGGTGCCAACGACTATGTCCAACGCATTCATAATCCTCAAGATCGAAGAGAAGCCATCATTGAATATACCAGCAGCGATGTAGGCCGCAATTTCAACAATTTTTAAGCCAGAATGCAAATGTTTTGGAGCCAGTCGCCAGATCGTCGAGTTGAAGCTTTCATTTGCATTTTGGGTATGACCTCCCAAGCACCTTTTTAGCAAATCATCTCTGGACAAATCTTCATAAATTGGCAGGAGATGCTGTTTGATACTTTCGCCAAGTAACGGTGAAAGATCTTCCAATTTTGGTCGCTCCGCTCTACACGATATGCGATAACTCCGCAAATATTCATTATTTCGGGTTTTCCTTTGATCAGTATATTCTTTGGGTATTATACTTTCGAAATATGTAAAAAAAAACGATTTTTTGAAAATTCTAAAGGGATTTCTGGCCTTAAGAGGAGGCTAAATACCATTTTTATTCAATCCCTACATTATCGACGTATCATCGTCGTCCAGTCTTTTTCCGACAACCGTGGATGAAAATTAATGACATTTTGACAGTTAAGAGGGGGATAAATGAATTAACAATTAATTGTCAATTAAGAGGCTAAAATGCGTTACAGCTAATGCCAACGAACTCATTCGAGCCCCCTAAATATTCTAGATTATTTTTTTATTTTTTATTGAAAGGTACAAAAATACAATAGATGGCTCTGGGAGCATGTGCCCATCTAGCCGATAAACATAACATCCTTAGATCACTACCTTACCAACTAGCAATAAAATGAACAGAATATATGCAACATCTCAGCAACATTAAATATATCACTTTAAATATATCTTTCATTCTGTAATTGTACTTTTTCTCCTTAAACACTAAATGACTCTTTTCCTTGAAAACAGAATGAGTCTCCGAGGTAAAATAAGCAAGGTACTTCGCCGTGAGGACAAAAAAATTAAAAAGGTCAACGAGGCTTTATGATACTAATACTGTTCACAATACTAAAGATGATAAAAATAATACGTGTACGGCGAAAAACAAAGAGTCAGGAACGAAGAAAAAACAAAACCAGTAACTAATACCTGTAGTATTAAATGGACAACGAAGGTCAAACAAATAATAATAAAAATAAATAAAATAAAAACAAAATACAGAAAGAAGTCAAATAAAAATACCGATTGCATTAATAAATTTACCAATGGCTCTTACCGTGATGGGATCCAACGTACAGAGAAGAGATTCGACGCTGTAAGGAGGAAGGCCATACTTCTTTTGTAACTGCGAGATAAGAACATCCCTTTGAAGGTCGAATCGAGGGCATTGCCAAAAGACGTGGTTCGCGGTCTCATCGGAGGTGCCACAAGGGCACGCAGCTGATGGCACAATACCAAAACGACATAAGCTCAGCCTTGGAGAGGTGTGGTTACTCCTCAATCGGTTTATCGAAACAACGGCTCTTCTGTTGACATTTACACTATGAAACCACGGGTGGGGTTTACGTTGATAGTAATTTTGGAAATAATTAATGCCCTTCTCTCGCCCTGATGAAAGACACCAATCATGAAAATCTTCTCTCAAAGAGAGCTTCCATAGGTTTTTAAAGTCCGAAACAGGAACATCAAGCTGAGCATCGCGACCAAAGCCCGCGGCATCTTTAGCCACCCGATCAGCAAGTTCATTAACTGTAATTCCCTTATGGGCCGGAATCCAATAAAGATTAACAGTCTTTCCCAGACTTGACAGCCTACAAAGCTGATCCCTAATATGTTCAACTAAATACGACTTTCTCTGAAAACTTGGAGGGCCTTTAAGTGTCATAAGAACACTAAAGGAGTCCGAGAAAATAGTAAAAATTTTCCCATTCGATTCAAAAACCCGCTCCAGGGTCTCCGCAATCGCCATGGCTTCTGCCGTGAAGATCGAAGAGAAACCCGCCGATCGGAATTCAAAACTATCGCCGGTGTTTGCCTCAATGATCGCAAAACCAACGAATGGATTCCCTGGCGACTTGGAACCATCAGTGAAAAAGCATGTAGAATTCTCTAGCGCCCGTTCAAAAAAGTTCTTAAAACTTTGCTCACACTTACGAGATTCCTGAATTACACTACCCTCCGCAAACGAAACATTAGGACGGAAAAGCAAAGACTGATAGCTGTAATTATACCAAAGAGGCTTACTTGAGGAACTAAGGAGATGAGCTTTATCGAGGTGGTCGCGGTAACATTCAACTAGCAGGATAACTCCCTCCCTATTGACGTTAACCGGGTTGTCAGTTAGCTCCACCAATTCTTGCAAAACTGGAATTAGTGGATGATCAGAATTGGACAGGGCTCTCGAGACAAAATTTCTTCCAAGATATTGAAACCGTAAAGACAAAGGTGGCTGCTGAGCTTCCGCAAGTATAACATTCGTAGGGGTCGAAGTCCTGTACCCTAAAGCAAGCCGAAGAGCCTTGAACTGAATCCTTTCGAGCTTCAGCGACTGGTTCTTGGTCAAACCATGGAAGAGAAAGCTCCCATATTCTATACGAGATCTTATAAGGGCAATATGTAGCCTAATCAGAAGGGTGGGATCTGCCCCCCACCAAGTATGTCTCAGACAGCTCAGAATTTTCAACGGATTTTGACAACTCTCGACGATGCTGTTAATTTAAGGTCCCCAATTAAAATTAGCCTGGAGCTGTAGACCCAAAAAACGTACACGTTTGCACTCCCTAATGAGAGTTCCGTTCAGATCTAGATACCGTATTCTAGGGTGATTGCGATTCCTATTTACATCAGTATTTTTCTTTTCAAAAATGACAAACGACGTTTTATCTGGAGCTAGTGATAACCCAATTCGTGCCAAGTAGACATCAATCCTGAGCAAAGTATTCGTTAGACACTCCAACGCTTCCGGCATCGGGCTATGAGGAGCGGCAATAGCTACATCATCGGCATATTGCAGGATCAGGCATCCAGGGTCAATACATGATTCAAGATCCATAACGTAAATGGCGAACAGCAGCGGACTAAGGACACTGCCTTGCGGAAGACCTCTATGAACCCACCGAATACCATCAATATCCCCAAATTTAAATGAAAGAGATCTCAGCGAAACCAAATTGAAAATAAACGCCAATAAGTTACTAGAAAAGCCGAGAGTTTTAAGTTTTTTGATTAGAATATCAGCCAAAACATTATCATACGCCGATTGTATATCCAGGAAAGCGGTTGGCAAAGCCGAATTTTGTTTAAATGCTTTAACAATTTCGGAGTATAAGAGAGAAAGATCATCAATACAGGATCTTAATTTCCCAAAACCAAATTGAGATTTAGGAAGTTTTTCATGATATTCCAACCACCAATCGATTCTGCCATTGATCATTTTCTCAAGAACCTTGCAAAGACAAGGTGCAAGCGTAATCGGACGAAATTTCGACCCGTCACCACCTTTGGGGATACAGAAGATCTCATATCGACGCCATTCGGCTGGGAAGGATTGGGATAAAAATATATCATTGTAAAGATCTAACAGAAGGTTTTTCGCTATATCCGGAAGAGAAGAAATAATTAGATAATCAATATCGTCGATGCCTGCGCTAGATTTTAAATTCAAGTTCGAGATAGCAAAATCAAGCTCCGTCCTGTCAAATGGCAAATCTAAGAAGTAGTCTTGACCCTCATTCTCAAAAGAAGGAGGAGGAGCAGCAGCCCAAGGGGGGCATAGCTTTTCGATCAAAAGTTCAACATTTTTAACTTTATCACTGTCATACTCGTTTGCACAATTCGTAAAGTTGAATCTATATTCTTAAAACATTTAATCTTCTTCCATAGATATGTCGGGTTTGTATTTTTCGTGAGTTTTTCACAAAAATCTCTAAAACTTTCTTTTTTTGATTCTTCTAAGACCATGCTTAGCTTTACTATCCGCGATACGAAAAGCAATCTTATCCCCAAAGAGACCTGTATGCTTAAACTTCATAAGTGCTGCCCTCCTCAAGCGAATAAACTCATCACATTCGCTGTTCCACCAGGGACACGGAGGAAGACGCGGGGGGAAAGCACTCCGCCCTCAACGCACATGAACTGCCTTCGGCCGGTTGGTAGCGACAACAACACAGTCTTCCAGAAGGGAGACAAAGCAAGAGTATCGGATATTTACTGATAGTGAGCGGTCAAGGAGCTCGTTATTTTCATTAATTCTTGACTCTAAAGTTTCGGCGAAATGGGACCAATCCGTTTTGTGAGTATACAATTTCTTCCGTGACCTATGTTTTAAACGCGGTAAAGTATAGCAATGAAATTGAATAGAGACTGGAAAATGGTCACTGCCCCAAGAATCACCCCCCACAGTCCAACTATATTCCAGAGCTGATGCAGCGTCAACAAAAGTTATATCAATAGCCGAACACGTGTCATACGTGGCCGACTGAAAAGTTAATTGATCCTGATTAATGACAGTAATATCATATGCATTAATGCTATCTGCAATAGCCTCGCCAGCTTCACAGGTACGTAAATCTCCCCAAAAAGGATGATGGGCGTTAAAATCACCACCAATCAAAAACCTACCGTTAAATTGCGAAAAAAAGTTGGACCATTCTTGCGCGCTAATAAAATTACCACGAGGGGGTCGATAGCACGATACCAAGAGTAACTCACCATCCCGAAAGCTAAGCTGAACCGCGCATAACTCGATCTTACCATTGCAATCCCGAAGACCGCGAACCACTCTATATCTTAAAGAGTTCCGAGTGAGTATTGCGACACCTCCTCCTCTCTGAGTCTGACGATCCCTCCGAACGACGTCGAATCCCCTCACGTAAAGAGGATCACTTGGGTTGAGCCATGTCTCTGAGAATAAAAAAATATCAAAATTAGCGGAGTTATGTTCTAACTCAGGTAACTTAAATCTAATGCTTCTACTATTCCATTGACAGACTTTAATCACTGAGTCGTTTTGAGCCATTGTCTATGTTAAGGTGTAGACCAATCGTGTGCCAGATGCGATCAATGAGAATCGCCACATTTGGGGCCGATACTAGAACCTGAGCGAGCTTCCGTAGTGTATCCAACGAATCTTTTGATAAGACGTTATTGTTGCCTGATATCGCTTCATTAATAGACTGGTCGAAGTTCGAGTCTAGTCCCACTCCTGAGAATTTTTCGTTCGATGAAAGTCCCTGGCGAGAAGATCTTGAAGATCTTGACTAAGGCAAGGCCTCGTTTCTTCGGTTGTCGTCCCGAAGGAAATCCAATTTAGTCGAAGTCATACGTGAACCACCAGGAAGTGGTGGAAAATTGTCAATGGTCCTCTCCGGAGCACGGTTTGTACCAGAATTCATCTCGAAGACTCTCCTCGCAAACAAATAAAGCAGATTGTCAAAGGCCATGATGCGGTTAATCTCCTCAGCTTTGCGATATACAGGGCATCCTCGGTCAAGGGTCCTGTGATTTCCCTGGCAGTTAATGCACCTCGGTGCATTGTCACATTTCACACCGGCTTCGACATGACGATCCTTTCCACAGTGCAAGCAACGCTCTTTTTTGGAACAGTTCTTTCGGATATGACCTTGTTCACCACAGCCGAAACAGATTTTGACAGGGTCGATATACGCAGCAACCTGTATACGGGCATGCCATACGTACAAGTACTCTGGGAGATTTTGACCAAGAAACTCCACGAAAACTGTATCGCCTTCCACCCATGTAGATTGACCCTCGACAACACTGCGTTTCTTCAACCGAAACATTTTTCCAACTGTCACACCGGGATTTCCTTTTGTAATAGCAGCTCGAATATCCTCCAGCGAGATATCTGTTGGGATATCCCATATTTTACCTCTTCTAGAGCGTGCGTACGATGGGATGTAAGCTTTAAGGTTATGAGCTGACAGATAGTCATTAGCAAGAGCCCTATTTGCTCGAGCCCGAGAAGAGAATGTTAAAATCCATTCGTTCCTGCAGTACGCTTCGATCCTGACATACCGAATATTAATCTTATCCAATTTCTGGGAAACCCGGAGGATCGATTCCGGCTTGGACGCTTTTTCTTGCGAAGCTACACGAACATGTATCAGGTAAGGAGCCTTCTAATTCTTTGCAAATACCTGTGTTTCTCTTGGAGACTCTCTTTGGCTCGTTGTTCCTCCTTTGCTCGTTGTTTGCAACGGCACACTTGACGTTGTTGTCGTAGTATTCATACCATTGATAATGGCACTTGGCGTTGTTGTCGTAATCTTCATACCGTTGTTGATGGCGCCTTCCACACGAACACTATTGCCACTTTCCTCCTTATTCCGCTCACCTTTTTTTCCGCTCTTTCTCTTCTTCTTCTTCCCCTCTGAAGCCGATAAATTCTCTTCGTTGTCTTGCCTCTTTTTGCCTCGATATCTCCTAGGACCGTCATCGGTGATTACCATACTTTCAACCGATACGTCAGAATCACTCTCGGGAAGTTTGCTTTTTCCGGAGAGGAACTCTTAGAAACTGAGGCTCAAGCCTGGAGTAACAGACTTGATGTAATCAGCATACTCGTCTTGAGTGAAAACAGCGTTTTCTCTCTCGTTCATTTTCGATTCCAGATGCTTGGCGGGAGCAATAAGCTCCCACCCAGCTGCCGGTGTGCCCGAAGGCGAGGTTATGTTTGTATATGAAACACCGATTAGCCAAGGATAAAAATCAAACTTGATTCACAATTAACAGCACAGGGCTGTTACACAATAATACTGATGCCCCCCAGAAACTTATAGCTCTAGAGGCTGGAATAACACGCTATTAATTCTGCCCTCACTCGCACGTCTGTGAACTACATTCCGCCATTTCGTTTTTCAATAAAACTACAATTTATCGATATTTATCTCTTGATGCGCCATCCAAACTTACGGCGTGTCATTTTGATAAAATAATGTCGAAAACGTCTCGATATTTGTATCATGGCGTTCTTCATGGAGCCTCACTCTTGGTTTTACCCGAAATGCAGTAACAGTTTAATAATTTAAGTTTTTCAATTACAGTTTCTTGGTGGTAAATGACTCTGTAAAAATTTTTTTTGTTTTTTGAAAAAATTTTAGTGAGACTCCATTTCTGTCATTGTTCTGATGATGTTGTTAAAGTTTATTCAATTCCATGCATTGTATAAGAGCAAGTTTGGATGGCAATTTCGAGATATTAGTGTCGGTATTTAGCCTCCTCTTAAGAGGAGGCTAAAAGCGACATTCGGACCTCTCTCTCGCTCTCACACGACCCCTATCATCCTCTCTCTCTCGCACTCGTACGAAAAATGTCGGTATTTAGCCTCCTCTTAAGAACGCACCCTATGTTTAAATTTTTCGCGCGGAATAATTGGCGCTGGGGTAGCGTGCCACGTCAGCGCGCGCCACATGGCGATAGAGTCGCTATCACTTGGCCGAATGCCCAATGCCGAAAACCGTGGTGCTACTACAAAGCGATCACAAAGCGACCGGTCAAATTCTCAATTTCAGCGGGGTAAAGGGACCGCAAAAAGACCCGTTTTTTCATGGTCGCTTTTAAGTGGCTTGGTTTGTTAGAGCAATTAATATTCTAGGCAAACGAGAAACCTCTCCTGCAAATCTTATATCAGAGTATATTACTGTTGTATACTGTTCAAGTATTGTAGTATTCCAGTATCCGCGCCAAAATCCTTTCTTTTTCTGAAGATTCTTGCATTCCTTCGCATTTTACGAAATCGGGAGGATTCGCACTCAATAGCATTTTTAATTGGAAATACACTTATAAATCCAAAATCGGTGGGCCAACTTATTCACAGAAGTCAAGTCTGTTGTTTTTCTTTCAAAATTTGTTTTTTTAATTATTTTTTTGTACACAAAAAAGAAAAAAAAATAATATTAAATGTTTTTTAATCGTTTTTTTTTTAGGTTAAATGAAATTTTTTCTTAATTATATTTCGTCCATTAAGGTTCCACTGTATATCTCGTGTTCCTCCAGGGGGACGTCCAAGACCGCATTGATAATTGCATCCATCATCTGCCCGTTTTGATGCATCAAAACGTGCGGACTCCGACTGCGCTCTCTTATTTGGCGTTGGTTCGGCTCTTCGGGCCGACGACGCTCGTCATACAAGCGCCCGCGACGACGCTCGACATCTCTGCCCCGCCCGCGACGACGCTCTTCAACTCTCTGCCCGCGACGACGCTGTTCAATTTGTCTCCAGCGACGCCGCTCATCATCATTACGATCACCATTAATACCTGTAGTAATTAAATCAAATTAATTAAATTAAATTTCCCGGGGAAAAAAGATTATATATAATTATTTAGACTGATTCAAAAAAAGCGACTATTTTTTGTTTTTCGAAGAAACGCATTAAATACTTTCGGGAAAGTGAAAAAAGATGCCTGTTAAAATTAGAGCTCTTAATAAAAATATCTAGAGGTCCCTCTTCGCATATTTTCATTTCCCATTTAAATAATACGGAGCAAAAAAATTTCAAACTTGGACATTTTATATCTCAGTTTCGAGTCAATGCACCAAAATGAACGACACATATTCTTATTGAGAATTGAACGCTCTACGAAAACGATCTCTTATGATTTTTCGATAAACTCACTCCTTCAAAAGTTATTCACGTTCCAATATATATGTATATTAGACTGAATTGGGTGAACTTATGTTGGTAATTTCTTTAAAAAATAAGAAATTTATGTTAATGCTATTTAAACTTTTGTTTCAGGAAAGATTTTACGATATTTATTAAGAAGTTTCAACATTTTGCCGGAAACTGAAACAAAAAGTGAAATTTACTCTATATTTAAATTTAACCTTGAATAACTTTTGAAGGAGTGAGTCTATCGAAAAATCACACAATATCTTTTTTGTAGAGCCTTCAATTCTCTACAAGAGTATGTGTCGTTTATTTTGGTGAATCGACTTGAAGCCGAGATATAAAATGTCAAAGTTTGAAATTTTTTTTCCCCGTGTTATTTAAATGGGAAATAAAAATATGCGACGAGGGACCTCTAAATATTTTTATTAAGAGCTCTAATTTCAACCTTTTGAGCGGGAGCGTATATCCAAAATCGTGAATGAAAAATTTGACAAAATACTACAATTACACCTATACTATGAGTAATATATGTGGCAAGTTTCAAATTTTTATATCAATATTTACTAAGTTAAAAAAATGTTCAGATCATTGACCGTATAAAATACACGTATTTCCCTTTTAAAACTTTGACTGCCGTGGAGGCCAGGTTAAAATTGAGATATCGAGCTGAAATTTGGTATGAGTTTCTATTTATTTATTTGAAACCGATTTAGCACTATCGTCAAAAGAAAAAACAACATAGCCTAAATAAGGACCACCCTAATGTATACATATATAATATGCTCAAAACCCCTCAAAACCCCTGCTCAAAAGTTTGGATACACCTGTCGATATTGCTTGCCGCACTAAAAGTTTCATAACTCCGTCAAAAAAATGATAATCGAATTTTTAAAAGAGCGTTTTGTCCGGAAGGAATTCAGCTTTGTTTCCCTTATTTTTAATTTTTTAATGATTTTTTTCGACCTGGTATGCATTTTTGAAAGTGATTGTTTTTCGGCATTTTTTTGACCATCGCAGATCGGGCGCATAACTTAAGGACATTTTTTAAAATCTTTTTTATCTACGGTACATTTGAAAGGGTTAGAAGCCGCTCCATTTTCATTCTCTAAAGTTTTCCGTACGATTTTTTCTCGCAAAGTTATTTCACTTTTGGCTAAAAAAGGCAAATTTTGAAAGATGCCACGTAACTCAAAGACTATAGAGTTCAAGAGAAAATGTCAAGTATGAAAAAAGTAGCGTAGGTATACACGGAATCGCCTGGAATTATTCCAGAATTTTCCCATAACATTTTTTTAAAAACTATTTTCGCTCCAGCGAAAAATTTAATCCCTATGAAATTTCCGTACTTCGTAATAAAATAAAAATCTGAAAAAATTCAGCAACATTTAGCATGCTCTAAGCAACAATTATCAATAATAATATTGTCCAAAAGTCATTAAAAAAGTGTTTAAACAATTGTTTAAACAATTTATTAAACAATGATGAACCACGATCAATAATTATTATTCATCATTGTTGTTTATAGCATGCAAAATAATGCTGAATTTTTTCAGATTTTTATTTCATCATGCAGTACGGAAATTTCAAACAGATGAAATTTTTCACTAGAGCGAAAATAGTAAAAAAAAAAAAATGTTATGGGAAAATTCTGAAATAATTCCAGGCGATTCCGTGTATACCTACGCTTCTTTTTTCATATTTGATATTTTCTCTTAAACTTTATAGTCTTTGAGTTACGTTGCGTTTTTCAAAAGTTGTCTTTTTTAGCCAAAAGTAAAATAACTTTGCGAGAAAAAATCGTACGGAAATCTTTAGAGAATGAAAATGGAGCGGCTTCTAACCCTTTCACATGTACCATAGATATTAAAGACAAAAAAATGTCCTCAAGTTATGCGCCCGATTTGCGATGGTCGAAAAAATGCCAAAAAACGGTCACTTTCAAAAAAGCATACCAGGTCGAAAAGGAATAATAAAAAAAATTAAAAATGGGGGAAACAAAGCTGAATTCCTTCCCGTCAAAACGCTTTTAAAAAAATTCTATTATCATTTTTTTTGAGGAGTTATGCAATTTTTAGTGCGGCAAGAAGTATCGACAGGTGTATCCAAACTTTTGAGCGGGAGTCTATATGGGCCATTCCATGTCAAGTCGACCACTTTTGAACCCGACTCCTTTCGATTTGGCTCAACATTTTTGTCTTTTTTCTACCCCATTAAAAACATTTTTCAGGAAATTTTCAAATTTTTTCACCCAACCCAAAAAAAGTTATGAATTATTTAAAAAAAAGGCTTTTGTTTTTTCAAATAGCTATAACTTCTTCAAAAATTGACTAATCGCGAAGTTTTTTTTTCGAAAATTTTCATTTTTAAAAGTACTTTTCGAAAAAAAATACCAAAAAAATTTAAGACATTAAAGTCTATGCAATTTTTCACTTTGTCGAGAAAAATCTTCGTTTTCTCGGAAGCGCATTTTTTATTTTATTTTTTTTTTTTTACTAAAAAAAAACTTCCTTCAATTTCGGAAAGAATGCCGCCCAAACTGGAGTGGGTGGAATTTCCTTCTATTTTTTTTTATCGATTGGAAATTTTTTTTTTTCGCAACTGGGCTTGTTTCACAGCACACACCACTCTGTAAACTTTTGAAGATTTATAAAGGATCTCAGAATTTGAAAAATTGAGAAGAAAAAAAAATCGGAAGTGGTAATCCGCGAAAAAATTTTGATTTTTTTCAAAAAGGTTAAAGAAGAAATAGAAGACACCTAGATATAATTTTTCTGTATTTTTTTCAAAAACTACATCCAAAAACAAGAAGAATGAAAAAAAATTGCCAAATAGACCCATTTTTGACCAAGCCACAGGCTTCTGAAATATAGAGAATTCAAGTATTAACTTAAATTCTGAAGAATATAGAACATGTAAAATATTTAAACACCAAAGAAAAATAAAATAGTTTTTGAATTAGTATTAAATAAATGTTTACTAATCGTATTACATAACCAGGAAGTCCTTAGTAGAAATCATTAAGCTAGGTTATAAGTTTCGTCGTAAACACCGTTAAAACATTTTCTCGGATTTAATTTAGAATTTTAAAAAAATCATCAGAAAACGTAAAAAACATAGAATAAATGATAAGAATTTTTTTTCAATTAAAGAAGAAATATAAAAAGCAAAGACGGGCCAAAATTTAAAAATGGCGGATTCAAAATGATATGCGTTGGATGGTTTTTCAAAAGCCTGTGGCTTGGTCAAAAATGGGCCCAGATGGCAATTTTTTTCATTCTTTTTGTTTTTGAATGTAGTTTTTGAAAAAAATACAAAAAAATTATAAAT
This sequence comes from Alloplasta piceator, assembly GCA_946863875.1. Classification (NCBI taxonomy): domain Eukaryota; kingdom Metazoa; phylum Arthropoda; class Insecta; order Hymenoptera; family Ichneumonidae; genus Alloplasta; species Alloplasta piceator. Next base: position 774,619 of record OX333072.1, read on the forward strand.
AGGTGTCTTATATTTCTTCTTTAACCTTTTTGAAAAAAATCAAAATTTTTTCACGGATTACCACTTTCGATTGTTTTTTCTTCTCAATTTTTCAAACTCTGAGGTCCTTAATAAATCCTCAAAAATTTACAGAGTGGTGTGTGCTGTGAAACAAGCCCAGTGGCAAAAAAAAATTCCAATCGATAAAAAAAAATAGAAGGAAAATTCCACCCACTCGAGTATGGGCGGCATTCTTTCCGGAATTGAACGAAGTTTTTTTTTAGAAAAATAAAAAATAAAATAAAAAATGCGCTTCCGAGAAAACGATGATTTTTCTCGAAAAAGTGAAAAATTTCATAGACTTTAATATCTTAAATTTTTTTTGTATTTTTTTACGAAAAGTACATTTAAAGACAAAAATTTTCGAAAAAAAAACGTCGCGATTAGTCAATTTTTGAATAAGTTATAGCTATTTGAAAAAACGAAAGCCTTTTTTTTGAATAATTCATAACTTTTTTTGATTTGGGTAAAAAAATTTGAAAATTTCCTGAAAAATGTTTTTAATGGGGTAGAAAAAAGACAAACATTTTCAGCCAAATCGAAAGGGGTCGGGTTCAAAAGTGGTCGATTTGACATAGAATGCCCCATATGTATATATGTCTTACTAGTTGTGATAAATATTAATTTCACTAGTCAATTACCTAATATTCTAAATAATTTCTGTTAAATTATATATATAATTATATGAAATTATATGGGGCATTCCATCCCAAATCGAACAGTTTGAAAAACTTTTTTTCTTGAGTACCCATCAAAAGACCTGTTACGTCCCAACCGGCGAGTTTTCCATCTCGGTCAAGAAGAGAAAAACCCTTCCTTTACTCGTTATTCGGAAGAACTGCGTTATGTTGGACAGGTGGCCTTTTCGAGCCTAACCTCGCGGAAATTTGCTCAGGACGGCCGTGAGAGTGTATTTTATTGAGCTCGGTGTCTTAAATAACGGATTGTAACTGAAGCGTTGGAATATGGCGACAACACAAAAAAAAGATAATATGTTGAAAAATTGCATAGTCGAAAATTATAAAGGTCGCGTATGAACAGGGATCTCGATTAAACCGCTGCTGCAATTCCTCCGGATTGAACAGGGTGATTTCTCTCAGCCGGGGAGAATTTTACACGCGAAACGATTTTAATGGGAATGGATTTCTTTTGATTTTTTAAAATAAACCCAGCACGTTAAAGCAACCAGGATGAGCAAACAAAAGATCATTAACAGGGTCGCGATTCGTAATTCGACGATAGGATTCATCGTTAAGTGATTTTTTTCTGATCGGTAGCGCAACGACTTTCCGTGCAGGAATTATTTTTCCGGAAATATCCAACCAAAGAAACCATCACCGATGAAGATTTACTTTCTCCAAACGTTCAGAACTACTACAAGAGACCGAAAAATATTCATTTAAAATTTTTAAAAGGGGGAAAATATAAATCCTTGAAAGGTTACTTGGAGTGGAAAACGATTTTTTTTTATTCATAAATCCATTTGAACCGGAAAATTATTTTTCCGCAGCCAACCAAAACCGTCCACGAGCGAAAATTATTCTCCTACAGATAATCATTTTTTTAGGAGATAAAATCAGGAATATTTGAGGAGGTTTTCGGATTGACTAGTATTTGTGTTGCTCTGAGAGGTTTCACATCAGCAGCCGCTGGCCGGTATGGTAGCCTGTACCAACAACTGTGTGTTCCGGGTCCCAGAGCTTGTGTGTAATCCTAGGGAATCACCTTCGTGGTTAGTCACTGACTGGCAGGATTGCCTGGGTCAGCCGATCTAACCCGTCAGAACCTTCGGATTTGTTCGTGTGTGATTTCTGTGTAACCTTCGGGGCCTTTTGATATCAGCTACTGGCCGGTATGGTAGCCTGTACCAACAACTGATTCGCCGGGGGCCGACGGTTTGTAATGTAGAACGGAATTGATTCTTGGAATTGAATTTAAATGATGGAAGAAAATAAAGGAAAAATCTGAACTAAACAAGGGTAATTGTCTCGATAGCGTTCGGTTGCGAGGCTCCGGAATACAATAACCTTCCGAAGATAAAATCAATTTCCGAAAGTGGATATTTAAATTGAATCATTTTTCAAAAGTTATTAAAACTTAAACAAAATTAATTTTCGGAAATGAATACTTTAGAGTGAAATTATTTCTCAAAATTATTAAAATTTGAAGGAAAATTATTTCCTTGAAATCAGAGGTACAGGAGGAAAATTTAGTTTATTCATAACTTGCTAGTTTTTCCGACAAAAATGTCGCGAAAATTCGGTGAGGGAAATCGGTCAACCCACCGAGAGAGATCCTCGCGGGACGTCGAGGCCATGTTCCCCTGGATTGCGGAATCCTCATGCGAAAGACAATTTTTTAATTTTTCCTTTCTTACCTGGTGTTGTTCTCTTTGAGGGGTGAGAAATGGCAGACGAGCTGCAATGACGATGAAGCGAAAGACGTCGATGAGTCCAGTGACAAGGGGTTGAGCGACGGAGATGAAGCCAGGAATCAGAGCTCAAACAACGGGGATGGATCCCGAGAAATCCGATGAATCCAACGATGAAAACGAATCCCAAAACGATGAAACGCAGGATAGCTCGATGCAACGAAGGGAGAGGCGATTTGAAGATACTAAACATGCACTGTTTGCGAAATTTTTGTTGCCTATATTTTTCACAGCTCAACACAAGGATTCACAGATCTATTTCTCTTTTTTTTCCACACAATTCACTCGATGATCCCGCACAATATTTATGATCACGTCAATAGTAAAGTTAGAATAAAAATGTTTGAAATTATGATTATCAGAGTTGCGCATAAAGATTCGACGGAAAGAAAGAAATATAGTCGGAGGGAAAAAAAAAGATGCTTTAACAATTATGTTGAATAAAACCACACTCAAAATCTCGACAAAACTTTTCCAGAACTGAATATTTAATGAATATTGAGACGAGTGTCGTGGAATACTTGAAGCGCGCAAAGTCCGAAGATGATTAAGGGTACGTGTGCTTCTTGACACGCGTTTTTATAATCATGACCCGCTTAGCTTCGGGAAGGGGTAATTCGTCCCTTGTCTCCAAGACGTTCACGCCTTGGTTCTCCCCTCCACCTCGCTGGTCATCCTAGTTTTTACAATAATTAAACTATAATTAAACTTAATTTTTTTATACCGAATTACTTTCATTCGTCCATACTTTTATAATTCGCAGGTTTGAGGACAATTTTCAATTTTTAATTTTCAACTTTTATGTAAATTTTCGCGCGTACAGGGAGTCGAGGGGTCTCTTTTTCGCTCTCCCTCTCTCTTACTCCCGCCCTCGCTTGGGCTCTCGCCGCGCTCTAGGCCCCGCCACGGAGGCTCTGACCATCCCTCTCTTCTCTTTCGCTCTCGCACGCGCGCTCGGACTCTCTCACTCATCGATACTTCCAATTGGCTTAATTTTCGGCTATGACTCTCTCACTCTCTTTCCTATGACAAATTCATATTTCTTTCTCCTTCTTTGCTCCACTGCTCTGCATTTCCTCTTTTCCCTTCGACTCCTCCCATCGTTCGTTTGCAAGAGAAGGAGAGTCTTTAAATTAATAAATTTTACTTTTAGTTAAATGAATTATTTTTTTTTTTTGTCTTATTTTTTTCTTTTTTTTTTTGATTCCAATAATTTCTTTCAATAAACTGTTTCGTAATTTCCAAAAAATTCGATGATTTTACAATCTCAAAATGGTAAATTTTCCTTATTTATTGAACTGATTTTCTATGGAGGGAAAAAAAATGCGCTGATAAAATTATTATAATGAATATTTTAACATTTCAATTACTTCTGTCAATAAAGATTAAAGGGTCCAAAGATTCAATTGACAAATTATTAGAAAAGATACAAAAATTCTTATTTGAATTGTATCATTCAAAATTAGAATTTGGTCATTTTAATTAAAACCCTTTGTTTGAATTTTCCTACTTGAAATCATTATTTTGAAATAAAATCTGTATTATTGGGATTTCCTGATTTTTAATAAAATTTTTATGTGAATTCTATCATTTGAAATAAATAAATTTTTGTATTAGCCTGGAACAAATCATTCATACATGCATTCATAATTAATAATAATTCGCTCGTACTCTTTGAGGCGAAATTTCTCCTGAGATTTTTAATTTGTCTTTCCATACAAAAAAAAAAGAAATGCTTTTGAATATTACTTGTGCCCATATATGGCGTGTATCCTCTGTAGCAGCCCGTTGTGCGAGAGAGAACGACGCGATTCGAGGGGGCAGCGGGCCTCGTGTCGTCCGCGGGGCGCGAGGAGATTTCCTCGGACCCTTGGACAACACTCACGCCTGCCTCGCTAATTCTCTCTCGCGCGGACTTATTTTTCTTTGAGAGTTGATAAATTTAATTACGCCCGGATGTTTAATATATTCGATATGTTCCTCTGCTTGAAAATCTCAACTATAAACGTTGGAAATAAATAGATATTGGGTTGCACTGAAGTGCTCTCTATCTCCAAGCGATTTCCTTTCTCTTTCCCCGCAGGGTGACTAATTCTCGAAGAGCCACGTGTGCTCTTTTCACGACGCAGTGGTGTTCTTTTCTTTCGTCATTTTTTTCCGCATGTTCCTTTCCCTTTTTTTTCTTCTACCCTAATAAATCATCGCAAAACCCAACCATCTTGAAACTTTCAAGCAGCGAAATTCAATATTCTCAAGAGGAATTTTTCCTCTGCGCTTTTTATGTTTGTGTTTTTTTCCAGAAAAAAAAAAAATAAATCTATTTTCTGATTCGACCGACCTGACCCAGGCAATAATTTCCATTCTTGAATTTAGACTTGACTTGACTTTATTGTCCTATTTTTCGGACTTTCGGGATTTCAAAATTATTTCGTTACCAAAAATGAAAGGGAAGAACCACTGATCATACGTATTAATATCATTACTCGACGTATCATTCATGATGGCGTCGGTGTGGACACACGCTAGTGTACGTGAGTATCTCGAATTTAGTGTGTGTGCCACGCGCTTTCAAAGATTTTAATGCCCGCGTCGCTTGGCCCGACAGCGGCCCTATCGCTATTTTCTCGGAGTCCGTATCTCCGCGGATGTTTAATATATTTGATATACCATCTTTTCTTTCGGCATTATAATTACTTCGCTCGAAATTCTCCTCGATGGTATGCGTTGATGCGTGAGGCGTCAACTCTGTCGCTATGGCCTGCAATTCGAGAATTGGTGGGAATATGACCACCGTAAGGATAGATCCTCGCCTCGACCGTGTTTCCCTCTCATGCGCATTTTTCCTCGAGAAATACCCGATATAGGTAAACCCGTGGACGATGAGAAATCCCGAAAGTCGCGGGACGTAACACCTCCCCCCTTAAACGAGCGTCGCTTCGAAGAACGGCGCTCGACCTCGGAAGAGGCACATCTTTGCGATTTTCCTGGGTCAGCTCATGGTCGAATTGATCCTTAATCTGTAAAAATAAGATAAACGAACAGAAAGACGAACTCGAAGTATACAAAATAAGTACATCGATTCAAAAAAACAATTTTATAAATGTTGGAAAGAATCCTTCAGGACCTCGTACGTGCCTTTTTAAAATGGCCTTTCATTCTCCGATGATGATGGTCTTGTAGCTGGTTTTTTTTGGAGAGTGTCCTGATAAATGGATCTTCTCTTCTTGTTTTATGACGTTGTTAAATGAAAATGGTGATGAACAAGCTTTGGATTGATCTCCTATTCTTGAAGCTTTCTTTTGTATTTGGACTGGTTGGCTGAATATGAGCTGAATTTCCTTAGATGATGTTTTCTTCTTGGAGGTTCCATATTTGTAACTTGATTGACTGACTATAGATGTACTGGATCCTCGAATGTCGTTTCCTTACGAATTTGATTGGTCTACCGAAGATGGACTGAGTTGGCTGGAAAGATGTCTTTTTGATTTCAGTAGTTGATTGAAGATAAACTAATTTTCATTGGATGATGTCATCGGGATTTTATTGGTCGATTGATGATAAACTGAATTTCCTCAAATGATGTCATCTGGATTTTATTGGTTGATTGATGATGAACTGAATTTTCTCGAATGATGTCATCTGGATTTTATTGGTTGATTGATGATGAACTGAATTTTCTCGAATGATGTAATCTGGATTTTATTGGTTGATTGATGATGAACTGAATTTTCTCGAATGATGTCATCTGGATTTTATCGGTCGATTGATGATGAACTGAATTTTCTCGAATGATGTTATCTGGATTTTATCGGTCGATTGATGATGAACTGAATTTCCTCAAATGATGTCATCCTCCCGTCGTCTCTCCTCTTTCTCTTCCTTATGATTCTACTTTACTCTATTAATTTTACTTCAAACAACATTTAAAATCAAGCAATACCAACACCAAATTATTATTAATAATTTATTGCAATAAAAATATTCACTAAACATTTCGACCGTTTACCAGAGGATTAATTAAGGCAAGCAAATAAATCAAGCAAAAGAAAACAATATCTCATCTCTGGTAAATAGATGTCGACAGTAGTATAATTAAAAAGGAAAAAAAAATGAAAGGAAGTGTAGTCAATGTAAATAATAAGATTTTTATTACAAAAGTAAAACTTCAATTAACTACGAGGAGTATGATCTTTAAGACGTTAATCATTTATGAATTTACAAAGAATACTCCAAAAAAAAATTTTTGGGAAAAGTATGGTAAGAGTAGGGATACGGATTAAACCAGGTAATGGATAAAGTAGAGATTTTGGATGCTGATGTTCCACATTCGTATTCGACAATCGCCTCTTCTAGCAAGGGTACTAGCATTCCTCAGACCAACAATCCATCACCTGGATTACCATATCTCTTTGAATTTATCTGGATAACATAAAAATAAAATAATTAGGGATTACCCCCCTCCCACCTTTTCCCATTGATATTACTTTAATTTTAATAATTAATGTGTAACGCGAATAGAATTAACATCCATTTTTTTTTAGAGCGAAATCGATTTTTTTGAATTTTCGAAATCTCTTATCGTTATTAACATTTAAGGTACTTTTTTTAAATTTACTCCCAGTTTCAATAATTGCATGGAATTGTCTTACTTTCAAAATATTCTAGTATTTTAATATTTAATGTATTTATAAAAATGAAAAAAGAATTTTTATTCTTAATTTTCGTTTTTTTTTTTTTTTAATCTATATTTTCTATTTCTAAAATTCTTCTTTTTTTTTTTTTTTAAATTTGATTTTCCCCATTTTTCTTTTATTTCTATTTTGTATTAGTATTTCCCTAAAAGCGTTAAATAACATACGACATAAGGCCTAAAATTGGAGTAAGCACGGATAAATGATATTTGACAGGTTAGGTTTGCTCTTGCCATCTGTCGATCCTCGTGCAATTGAGTAACAAGTTTTACGAGATCATCATTGTAATCCGGTAATTCATCTTTTACTCGTAAAGGATCTTCTAGTTGCACTCGGGCCTTTTTACCGAAATCTAGAGCATATGGCGTATGTTTCGTTACTTCGCGAGGACTAGATATGACATCTTTAATATGTTCAAGGGTCAATAACATTCCTTCCCCGGAATCGTTGCTAACCGGCAAACCCACGTGGTACCTATTTCCCTTTTTCCCCGCGCAAGCATGTCCCAGCTGCAGGTCAGGAAAATGCGGTAATTCACCATGGTCGCTCCGTTTGCTTATCCCTGGGTCAAAAGGTTCGCCTAGGATGTTCAAATAGTCGACTAGTGTCTCTTTTCGCGCAAAGAAAGGATCTCGGAATTGAATAATATAGCGAGGCATTATTTCCTCTTTAATTATTCGTGGTCCTTTATCATTTGCATTTTCATTTTTGTTATTTTCTCCGGGATGATTTTCTTCTGGATTTTTCCCTGTTATCGCAAAGATATCAAAATTCACATTGTGACATTTCTTTATTTCTTCATAAATTTTAAAATTCTTTGCTTCTGTATTTAAGGTTTGGATTTCAGGATTATCAAAATTCTCAAAATTCTCAAAGATTCCAGGTTTTTCAGATTTCTCTCGATTTTCACAAATTTCGGGATTTTCTTGATTTTTATGGTTCTCACGATTTTTCTCAAGATTTTCAGGATATTCAAAATGTTCACAATTTCCAGCTTTTTCATGATTTTCGGGACTCTCCCGGTTTTCGAGATTTTTACAGTTTCCAAAATTTTCACGATTCTCAGTTTTTGCAACAAAATTTTCAAAGTTCTCAATAAAATTCTCACAAATTTTAAAATTTTCACGATTTTCATAGCCACAATTTTCATAACTTTCAGGATTTCCAAAATTTTCATGATTTTCAAGATTTCTATGATTTTCAGGATTCTTATGATTTTCAGGATTTCTTTTAAGATCTTCAAAATTCTCACAAATTTTAAAATTTTCACGATTTTCATAGCCACAATTTTCATAACTTTCGGGATTTTTGAAATTTTCACGATTTTCTGGATTCTTGAAATTTTCACGATTTTCTGGATTATTGAAATTTTCTCGATTTACAGGATTTTCTGGATTCTCGGAATTTTCTCGATTTACAGGATTTTCTGGATTCTCGGAATTTTCTCGATTTACAGGATTCTCTGGATTCTCGGAATTTTCTCGATTTACAGGATTTTCTGGATTCTCGGAATTTTCTCGATTTACAGGATTTTCTGGATTCTCGGAATTTTCTCGATTTACAGGATTTTCTGGATTCTCGGAATTTTCTCGATTTACAGGATTTTCTGGATTCTCGGAATTTTCTCGATTTACAGGATTTTCTGGATTCTCGGAATTTTCTCGATTTACAGGATTTTCTGGATTCTCGGAATTTTCTCGATTTACAGGATTTTCTGGATTCTCGGAATTTTCTCGATTTACAGGATATTCTGGATTCTCGGAATTTTCTCGATTTACAGGATTTTCTGGATTCTCGGAATTTTCTCGATTTACAGGATTTTCTGGATTCTCGGAATTTTCTCGATTTACAGGATTCTCTGGATTCTCGGAATTTTCTCGATTTACAGGATTTTCTGGATTCTCGGAATTTTCTCGATTTACAGGATTTTCTGGATTCTCGGAATTTTCATTTTCTTCAGAATTCTCATGACTTTCAACATTTTCATAATTTCCAACATTTTCAACATTTTTATTTTCATTTTCTTTAAAATTCTTGATATTTTCAAACCTCTCATTTTTATTTTCTGCAAAATTCTTATAATTTTCAAAATTTTTATTTTCTTCAAAAATCTCACTATTCTCAAAATTTTCTGAACTCGTTTTCTTTTTCGATTGAATGAGGTTTTCGGATTCCTGTTCTAAATTTTCTCCTGACATATCAACTAAATTCTCTTCTTTCAAATAATTCACTTTTTCAACAACAGGATTCTCTTCAACGACCGAATTCTCTTTTTCAGCAACAAAATTCTCAAAACTCACAGGATCAGCAAAATTTATTTTGCCTACGGGATACTCAACTTGAACAGGACCCTTCTTCTCAACGAAATTTTTGCCGAAATTCTCGAAATTCTTATTCTCAAAATTTTTCATCCGATTATTTTCCTCAATTGAATTTTCAAAATTTTCACTACTGGACTTGACTTGATTTTCACTGGACTTGACTGAATTTTTTCTGGACTTGACTGGATTTTCACTGGACTTGGATTTCTTTGAACTTCCTGGAATTTCTACCTCGATTTTATCTTCAAACCTTTTATTGTTTATACCTGAATTCTCGCTCCGATTCTTTGAATTCTGGACATTTGTTTCATGATTTCGAACCTCAATTTCTTCTTGACTTTGGCGGGATTTTTCGGGGAACCTCCCCCCTTCGATTTTACTCACCTTTGATTTAGTTTCCCCGTCAATTACTCTTGTACAAGGAATAATTCCGATAGCCGTCTCTATGGATGGATCGGTTTCTTCCTGTATGTCAACGTTCTGTGACACGAGTATTTGTTGCATTTCCTTATTCTCTCTTTTTGGCCAAGAGAGCGGAGCAGGCAATAGGGTTACTACTGGTATCTCGATTTCAACTATATGATCTCTATGATTCGTTACGTAGATATATGCCTTTCCTCTTTTATTTTGAACCAATCCTTGTTGGATGGTTACACTCTCATCGATCGTGAGAGTCGGCAAATAACCTTCTTGAACTTCACTATTTTTTATACGCACGTAAAATAATCTGGTTGTACGGGGTGGAAATATCATGCTTTCTTTAGTATAGAATGGAACCTTTTTCTCGTGAACTTCTAAACAATTATTCTCATAATCTATTTTAGCAAAATTATTGCGAAAATATTCTGATGATAAAATTCCCGATTGTTTTATAGGAAATTCATTGGGAACGACATGAAAAACTGCACTCATTCCGAGAGTTGTAACTTCTACGTATCCTTTTGTGCGGACCACGTTCTCAGTTATTCCTCTCAAACCCAAAACTAAATCTTGACAAATTGACGTTTCTGGATATAAAAAGTTTTCTTTTAAAATATTTTTACTTGCTTCTGTATCTAGCGTTAATATGATGTTTCCCGAATCCCCTCCTTGGAGTAAGATTGTCGGTGGAATCACGTCATTCACTAGTTCCGTTAAAAAAACATCTATTATTCTTGGCTGAATTCTTGCGCAACATTCATTATTAGGGTTGGGTGAGTCCCCGTGAAGGCCTCCGCCTGGGCACCCGTTCCCGGCTGGCCCTTCGCGTTTCCCTGATTGAAACTTGGCGTTGAACAATTTTTAGCCACGTGTCCCCATCCTTGACATTTATAACATTGAATCATGGGCATTTGAACTTGATGGAGTCCCTGATTACCTACGAACGCTTGCCTTTCGGTATTGCGCTGCATCGGATAACAGGTATCCGGATTATGCCCTGCTCGACCACAATTGTGACATGGATTTTGGAAACATTTTTCCGCAAGATGCCCTCTTTTTCCGCATTTTTGACAAATTGTTACTCCTTGCCTATTTGCCATGTAGGGTCGAGAGTAACATCTATCTGCAGTATGACCAGGTTTCTCACAGATTTGACATATAAACGTGGCCACAGGCTGTTTTACGGGATCAACGGACGGGCAGCTTTTGGCTATATGACCCATTAACCCACACAGCTGGCACACGATCGAGAGCTGAGGCGCAGCGGCGCCCTGACCCCTTTCACACCGATTTGCAGTGTCTCCAGGCTTTCCGCAAGGCTGGCAGCTTACGGAGCCCAAGACTCCTGCATTCACCTGTTTACCTGGTTTGTTAATTTTTTCGGGCTCAACAAAATTTATCTCGCTTTTTTTCTCAGATTTTTCGAATACTTTTGATTTTACTGTATTATTTTCCCGTATACACTTTACGTCAGCTAACTGTCGTTCGATGGCTTTGGCTTCTATTACCGCGTCGCTAAGAGATCCTTCGACGCGCATTCTCGATTCTATTTCAGGCAATAAACCGCGAGTCATGACTTTTCTCAACATTTCGTCAATTTTTTCTATTTCCTCGTTAGTTACAGGAGCGTCAGAAGTGTATGCTTGTAAAATTTTTTCAGCGAAATACCGTATCCTATCTACATAATCATCTACACTTTCGTTCGGCTTTTGACAGGTATTTCCTAATTCCGCGATTAATTGATACACGTCTCGCGGAGGATCATATGTTTCGCGGAGATACTCGATATACTCTTTTACATTTCCAAAAGTTATTTTTGTAATTTTATTCCAAATCGCGGGTGGTAATTTAATTTTTACGAGCTTTAACAGATGAACTTCAAGACCCTGACCTGCTATCGCGGCTGCTGTTTCTACACCGAATAAATATCGCCCAAGCGATTCGCGTTTTCCATCGAAATCCGGGACAACTTTCATTGCTTCCCTTAAAAGGCCTAACGCTTCCTGATTTAATACCGCCATGATCGGAGGATCCAATGAATTATCGAGATTTTCGTCGAGGTCTAGATCGATGAGATTGACGCGAGGAGATGCAATTGTACGAGATTTTGTAGGAGTCCGATAATTATCAGTGGAGCGGAATAAATTCAAAATTGGACTGAATGACCAATTTTTTCCAGATTTCGAAGTTGACGGTTTTTCGTTGTCGTTTTTTGAAGTCTTATTTATTTTTTGATTCGCGAGATCCGATTTAGAATTTTTATTATTAGAATTCTCAAATTCATCCGAAATTCCTGAATTTTTATACGATTCGGTTGTCAAATCTTTTATTTTATTCTGTGTATCTTTGATTGATTTATTTAATTCTCTTTCATAGGAGTCTTCGTCCTCATCGTCCGTAATTTCTGGGGAATTACTTAAAAAGCTCGATTTTTCTTTCGATTTTTCAATTTCTTCTCTAGTTTCGAGGGATTTCGAACGCAATGAACTAGTTCCTGCTATGCTTTTCCTAGATCTTCGCTCATTCGGATATTCGCTAAGAATCTTATCGTCTATCGCTGATTTTGATCGCGTTCCTCGACTCATTTGGGGCCGAAAAGACTATCGGGGAACATCCGGTGGACAATCGGACTTACCTTGGTCCACATCTGATGAGGGGACGAAGTACAATGGAATTGCGGGGGAAATTTTGGCAAACTACAATAAATATTGGCGAAATACAATGAAATATCACAAAATAAAATGAGAATACAGCAAAAATTCAATAAAACAATATTTTCATGCACAGGTTATAGGAAATGATACATGCGCAAACAATGCAAATTAATATAATATTGGGAAAACACACTCTCGAAATATCCCGGACGAGCCCCCAATTTGTTACGTCCCAACCGGCGAGTTTTCCATCTCGGTCAAGAAGAGAAAAACCCTTCCTTTACTCGTTATTCGGAAGAACTGCGTTATGTTGGACAGGTGGCCTTTTCGAGCCTAACCTCGCGGAAATTTGCTCAGGACGGCCGTGAGAGTGTATTTTATTGAGCTCGGTGTCTTAAATAACGGATTGTAACTGAAGCGTTGGAATATGGCGACAACACAAAAAAAAGATAATATGTTGAAAAATTGCATAGTCGAAAATTATAAAGGTCGCGTATGAACAGGGATCTCGATTAAACCGCTGCTGCAATTCCTCCGGATTGAACAGGGTGATTTCTCTCAGCCGGGGAGAATTTTACACGCGAAACGATTTTAATGGGAATGGATTTCTTTTGATTTTTTAAAATAAACCCAGCACGTTAAAGCAACCAGGATGAGCAAACAAAAGATCATTAACAGGGTCGCGATTCGTAATTCGACGATAGGATTCATCGTTAAGTGATTTTTTTCTGATCGGTAGCGCAACGACTTTCCGTGCAGGAATTATTTTTCCGGAAATATCCAACCAAAGAAACCATCACCGATGAAGATTTACTTTCTCCAAACGTTCAGAACTACTACAAGAGACCGAAAAATATTCATTTAAAATTTTTAAAAGGGGGAAAATATAAATCCTTGAAAGGTTACTTGGAGTGGAAAACGATTTTTTTTTATTCATAAATCCATTTGAACCGGAAAATTATTTTTCCGCAGCCAACCAAAACCGTCCACGAGCGAAAATTATTCTCCTACAGATAATCATTTTTTTAGGAGATAAAATCAGGAATATTTGAGGAGGTTTTCGGATTGACTAGTATTTGTGTTGCTCTGAGAGGTTTCACATCAGCAGCCGCTGGCCGGTATGGTAGCCTGTACCAACAACTGTGTGTTCCGGGTCCCAGAGCTTGTGTGTAATCCTAGGGAATCACCTTCGTGGTTAGTCACTGACTGGCAGGATTGCCTGGGTCAGCCGATCTAACCCGTCAGAACCTTCGGATTTGTTCGTGTGTGATTTCTGTGTAACCTTCGGGGCCTTTTGATATCAGCTACTGGCCGGTATGGTAGCCTGTACCAACAACTGATTCGCCGGGGGCCGACGGTTTGTAATGTAGAACGGAATTGATTCTTGGAATTGAATTTAAATGATGGAAGAAAATAAAGGAAAAATCTGAACTAAACAAGGGTAATTGTCTCGATAGCGTTCGGTTGCGAGGCTCCGGAATACAATAACCTTCCGAAGATAAAATCAATTTCCGAAAGTGGATATTTAAATTGAATCATTTTTCAAAAGTTATTAAAACTTAAACAAAATTAATTTTCGGAAATGAATACTTTAGAGTGAAATTATTTCTCAAAATTATTAAAATTTGAAGGAAAATTATTTCCTTGAAATCAGAGGTACAGGAGGAAAATTTAGTTTATTCATAACTTGCTAGTTTTTCCGACAAAAATGTCGCGAAAATTCGGTGAGGGAAATCGGTCAACCCACCGAGAGAGATCCTCGCGGGACGTCGAGGCCATGTTCCCCTGGATTGCGGAATCCTCATGCGAAAGACAATTTTTTAATTTTTCCTTTCTTACCTGGTGTTGTTCTCTTTGAGGGGTGAGAAATGGCAGACGAGCTGCAATGACGATGAAGCGAAAGACGTCGATGAGTCCAGTGACAAGGGGTTGAGCGACGGAGATGAAGCCAGGAATCAGAGCTCAAACAACGGGGATGGATCCCGAGAAATCCGATGAATCCAACGATGAAAACGAATCCCAAAACGATGAAACGCAGGATAGCTCGATGCAACGAAGGGAGAGGCGATTTGAAGATACTAAACATGCACTGTTTGCGAAATTTTTGTTGCCTATATTTTTCACAGCTCAACACAAGGATTCACAGATCTATTTCTCTTTTTTTTCCACACAATTCACTCGATGATCCCGCACAATATTTATGATCACGTCAATAGTAAAGTTAGAATAAAAATGTTTGAAATTATGATTATCAGAGTTGCGCATAAAGATTCGACGGAAAGAAAGAAATATAGTCGGAGGGAAAAAAAAAGATGCTTTAACAATTATGTTGAATAAAACCACACTCAAAATCTCGACAAAACTTTTCCAGAACTGAATATTTAATGAATATTGAGACGAGTGTCGTGGAATACTTGAAGCGCGCAAAGTCCGAAGATGATTAAGGGTACGTGTGCTTCTTGACACGCGTTTTTATAATCATGACCCGCTTAGCTTCGGGAAGGGGTAATTCGTCCCTTGTCTCCAAGACGTTCACGCCTTGGTTCTCCCCTCCACCTCGCTGGTCATCCTAGTTTTTACAATAATTAAACTATAATTAAACTTAATTTTTTTATACCGAATTACTTTCATTCGTCCATACTTTTATAATTCGCAGGTTTGAGGACAATTTTCAATTTTTAATTTTCAACTTTTATGTAAATTTTCGCGCGTACAGGGAGTCGAGGGGTCTCTTTTTCGCTCTCCCTCTCTCTTACTCCCGCCCTCGCTTGGGCTCTCGCCGCGCTCTAGGCCCCGCCACGGAGGCTCTGACCATCCCTCTCTTCTCTTTCGCTCTCGCACGCGCGCTCGGACTCTCTCACTCATCGATACTTCCAATTGGCTTAATTTTCGGCTATGACTCTCTCACTCTCTTTCCTATGACAAATTCATATTTCTTTCTCCTTCTTTGCTCCACTGCTCTGCATTTCCTCTTTTCCCTTCGACTCCTCCCATCGTTCGTTTGCAAGAGAAGGAGAGTCTTTAAATTAATAAATTTTACTTTTAGTTAAATGAATTATTTTTTTTTTTTGTCTTATTTTTTTCTTTTTTTTTTTGATTCCAATAATTTCTTTCAATAAACTGTTTCGTAATTTCCAAAAAATTCGATGATTTTACAATCTCAAAATGGTAAATTTTCCTTATTTATTGAACTGATTTTCTATGGAGGGAAAAAAAATGCGCTGATAAAATTATTATAATGAATATTTTAACATTTCAATTACTTCTGTCAATAAAGATTAAAGGGTCCAAAGATTCAATTGACAAATTATTAGAAAAGATACAAAAATTCTTATTTGAATTGTATCATTCAAAATTAGAATTTGGTCATTTTAATTAAAACCCTTTGTTTGAATTTTCCTACTTGAAATCATTATTTTGAAATAAAATCTGTATTATTGGGATTTCCTGATTTTTAATAAAATTTTTATGTGAATTCTATCATTTGAAATAAATAAATTTTTGTATTAGCCTGGAACAAATCATTCATACATGCATTCATAATTAATAATAATTCGCTCGTACTCTTTGAGGCGAAATTTCTCCTGAGATTTTTAATTTGTCTTTCCATACAAAAAAAAAAGAAATGCTTTTGAATATTACTTGTGCCCATATATGGCGTGTATCCTCTGTAGCAGCCCGTTGTGCGAGAGAGAACGACGCGATTCGAGGGGGCAGCGGGCCTCGTGTCGTCCGCGGGGCGCGAGGAGATTTCCTCGGACCCTTGGACAACACTCACGCCTGCCTCGCTAATTCTCTCTCGCGCGGACTTATTTTTCTTTGAGAGTTGATAAATTTAATTACGCCCGGATGTTTAATATATTCGATATGTTCCTCTGCTTGAAAATCTCAACTATAAACGTTGGAAATAAATAGATATTGGGTTGCACTGAAGTGCTCTCTATCTCCAAGCGATTTCCTTTCTCTTTCCCCGCAGGGTGACTAATTCTCGAAGAGCCACGTGTGCTCTTTTCACGACGCAGTGGTGTTCTTTTCTTTCGTCATTTTTTTCCGCATGTTCCTTTCCCTTTTTTTTCTTCTACCCTAATAAATCATCGCAAAACCCAACCATCTTGAAACTTTCAAGCAGCGAAATTCAATATTCTCAAGAGGAATTTTTCCTCTGCGCTTTTTATGTTTGTGTTTTTTTCCAGAAAAAAAAAAAATAAATCTATTTTCTGATTCGACCGACCTGACCCAGGCAATAATTTCCATTCTTGAATTTAGACTTGACTTGACTTTATTGTCCTATTTTTCGGACTTTCGGGATTTCAAAATTATTTCGTTACCAAAAATGAAAGGGAAGAACCACTGATCATACGTATTAATATCATTACTCGACGTATCATTCATGATGGCGTCGGTGTGGACACACGCTAGTGTACGTGAGTATCTCGAATTTAGTGTGTGTGCCACGCGCTTTCAAAGATTTTAATGCCCGCGTCGCTTGGCCCGACAGCGGCCCTATCGCTATTTTCTCGGAGTCCGTATCTCCGCGGATGTTTAATATATTTGATATACCATCTTTTCTTTCGGCATTATAATTACTTCGCTCGAAATTCTCCTCGATGGTATGCGTTGATGCGTGAGGCGTCAACTCTGTCGCTATGGCCTGCAATTCGAGAATTGGTGGGAATATGACCACCGTAAGGATAGATCCTCGCCTCGACCGTGTTTCCCTCTCATGCGCATTTTTCCTCGAGAAATACCCGATATAGGTAAACCCGTGGACGATGAGAAATCCCGAAAGTCGCGGGACGTAACAGACCCTTCCTGTTAAATTTTGAGATTTTTTTTATTACCCGTTCAAAAGATATTAAATTAACAAAAAAAAACGCTCTTTTTTGGTATTTTGGTCATAACTACTACTATTACATAACTACTACTACATAATTAACAAAAATATTCGACGTGTTTTTGAATGAGATTTTTGAGTTTTAAACGTTAAATCGCGTTTTTAAAAGTGAATGTCATTTTTGATTTTTTTTCTTAATTTTTTGTTTCAAACATCTATCTATTCAATAATTTTTAAGACTAGTCCGATCGTGGGATCTCAAAAACTACTATTTTTTTTCGATTTTTAAAAATTAAAAAAAAAATGTTTCAATAAATTATTATGAATACCAATTTTTGTTGCTGTATAGTATTTGTTTAATCATTTTAAATTAATTAGGACACTTTTTCATTGTTAACAGATTTTTAAAATTAATAATTAATCGATGAGCAAATAACAACAGTTCAAGAATTGTATGAGTGGGTATTGAATCTAAATAGTCTACCGAATATTGCTGTCAAATTTTCACATAAGAAACATTATTCAGATGCAAAAGAAAGATTTTATTTGCGATAAAATACTGCGAAGTCAATCACAGGGGGACACAAAAATTTAATTCAATTATTCCAATGAGCAACGGAAACGTATTGGCAAAGGAATATTTTAATTCAGGAAATAATCGTATATGTAAGGTTTTCAGAAAAATACATGAACAAATGAAAACTGTTGTTATTATTGTTCATAAACAGACTTAACGATTAATTATTAATTTTAAGAACCTGGTAAGAATAAAAAAGTGTCAAAATAAATTCTAAATATTGAAAAAATACTATACAGTAACAAAAATTGGGTCAAAATAAATGCTAAATATTGAAAAAAATACTATACAGTAATAAAAATTGGTATTCATAACAAGTTATTAGAAAAAAAAAATTATTTCCAAAAATCGAAAAAAATAGTAGTTCTTCAGATCCCACGATCGGACTAGTCTTAAAAATTGTTGAATAGATAGATGTTTGAATCAAAAAATTAAAAAAAAAAGTCAACAATGACATTCACTTTTAAAAACGCGATTTAACGTTTAAAACTCAAAAAACTCATTCAAAAACACGTCGAATATTTTTGTTGTATTTTTTTCTGAAAAGGCTATGAAAAAACAAAAAAATTGAAAAAAAAACTTTTAATTTGGACCATTGTTAAAGAAGTTATGACCAAAATACCAAAAAAAGAGCGGTTTTTTTGTTAATCTAATATCTTTTGAACGGGTAATTAAAAAAATCTAAAAATTTAACAGGAAGGGTCTTTTGATGGGTACTCAAGAATATAAAAAAATTGAGGAAATAAAAGAAAAAGTTTTTCAAACTGTCCGATTTGGGATGGAATGCCCCAAATATAATCATATATATAATTGTATGTAATTATATACAATTATATGTAATTATATATCATTATACACGATTATACTATATAAATCATTTATCATTTTTTATAATTCTATATAATTTAATGAAATTATATATAAATCGCCAAAACGATTATATACAACTCAGTATAATTACATACAATTATATAGAATTATACACAATTCTATATAATTATATAAAATTCTATATGAATCACATATAATTCTATATAATTATATATGATTAATGATTATATATAATCTTTTTTCCCCGAGACGATAAAATAACTCACCTTCTCGTCGGCGATCCATGTTCGCCTCAACTTATCTCCAAAAATGTTCACAATTTTCCGAGCTTTTACCCGATCAAACGCTGTTCGACGAATGCTGAAATTCACGACTTTTGGAGACAACTGTGGTCAATAAACCTGAATTTTCCCTCAAACGTCGATGACTTGCTTACAATAGAAATATGACTTTGAAACAGAAACAAATGATGGGCCAGAAATATATGAGGCATTCTCCGTCAATTCCGGCACTTTTTTTTCAATCCTCTCAGATCCGTCCCATAACTTGTCACAGTTTAGTCCCACTTGAAAGTAGTCTCTGCGATTTTTATCAAATTTTTTAAGCGGTGAATTGAGAAGTTATATTTTAAGGAATTAACGGGTTACATACAGTTAGAAGGCTTTAAAAAGACGGATTTTCAAGAATTTTTTTCGCGCAGACTATTCAATTTATTAATTTGAAAATTGGTGTACATATTATAATAACCTTATAATATATTAACATATTTTTTATTTGTAAAAATAATCATCGCGAATGTTGCTATCGCCGATCTCCTAGAGCTCCGCAAAAAAAACCAATTTTGCGGTGATCACGATATCTCTGGACCGGATTATCTGAAATGAAAAAACCAAATAAATTTCGTTAATATAATACATTATCTAGTATTTAATCGAAGGAATTAGCGAAAAAATAATTTTTGACAAAATGGCGACTTCTCAAAATAAAAGACTCGATTTTGAACGAAAATTTAAGCCTTAAATTGTTTATAAAAGGGAAAATATTTATCGGAGAAAAAAATCTTCGATTAATTACTAAAAAATCTAGTTAAAAAGGTTGTGTTAAAATTTGAGACTGATCGGTTCAGCCGTTTTCGAGAAATCTTGATCACCGATTTTGAAAACATAGTATTGAGAAAAACGCGTTTAAAGTTTCAAACTGTGAGACGCGCCTCCCTAATGCGCCTTCATAAATGTGTCTATAACTTCGAAAATATTCGTCTGATTGACATAAAATTTTGAGTGTGTATGCTCCAATATATGTATATTCAGAAAATACAAAAAAAAACGATTTTTTGAAAATTACAAGTGTATGTAAGCCCTTAAGGAGCATACACTGCCGGCCAAAAGTATGGATACACCTGTCCATATTTCTTGCCGCACTAAAAGTTGCATAACTCCGTTAAAAATAATGATAAACGAATTTTTTAAAATGCGTTTTGACGGTAAGGAATTCAGCTTTGTTTCGCCTATTTTTAGTTTTTTGTACGATTTTTTCCGGCCTGGTATGCATTTTTGAAAGTGACCGTTGTTCGGCATTTTTTTGACCATCGCAAATCGGGCGCATAACTTACGGACATTTTTTTTTTACTTTTTTCTCTACGGTACGTTTAAAAGGGTTAGAAGCCGCTCCATTTTCATTGTTTAAAGATTTTCGTACGATTTTTTCTCCCAAAGTTATTTCACTTTTGGCTAAAAAAGGCAAATTTTGAAAGGTGCAACGTAACTCAAAGACTATAGAGCTTAAGAGAAAATGTCAAATACAAAAAAAGTAGCGTAAGTATACACGGAATCGCCTGGAATTATTTCAGAATTTTCCCGTGACTTTTTTTTTACTATTTTCGCTACAGCGAAAAATTTTATCCGTTTGAAATTTCCGTACTTCGTGATAAAATAAAAATCTGAAGAAATTCAGCAACATTTGGCATGCTATAAGCAATAATTATCAATAATAATATTGCCCAAAAGTCATTAACAAATTGTTGAACAATTGTTTAAGCAATTTATTAAACAATGATGAACAATGATCAATAATTATTATTGATCATTGTTGTTTATAGCATGCCAAATATTGCTGAATTTTTTCAGATTTTTATTTTATCACAAAGTATGGAAATTTCAAACAGATAAAAAAAAGTAAAAAAAAAAAATTTCAAGCGAAAATTCTGAAACTATTCCAGGCGATTCCGTCTATACCTACGCTACTTTTTTCATACTTGACATTTTCTCTTAAACTCTTTAGTCTTTGAGTTACGTTGCATCTTTCAAAATTTGTCTTTTTTAGCCAAAAGTAAAATAACTTTGCGAGAAAAAATCGTACGAAAATCTTTAAAGAATGAAAATAGAGCGGCTCCTAACCCTTTCAAATGCATTGTAGAGAAAAAAGTAAAAAAAAAATGTCCTTAAGTTATGCGCCCGATTTGCGATGGTCGAAAAAATGCCGAAAAACAGGGACTTTCAAAAATGCATACTAGGTCGAAAAAAAATCGTAAAAAAAATTGAAAATAAGGAAAACAAAGCTGAATTCCTTCCCGTCAAAACGCTTTTTTTAAAATTCGATTATCATTTTTTTTGACGGAATTATGCAACTTTTAGTGCGGCAAGAAATATGGACAGGTGTATCCATACTTTTGGCCGGCAGTATATGAGGGATTCTCTGTCAATTCAGCCACTTTTTTTCGATCATCTCAGATGTGCCCCATAATTGATTATATCAAAGTGCTACCAAAAGGCATTCTATGTGAATTTTTTCAGATTTTTTAATTCAAAATTTTAGAAATCGCCGTTTTTTTTTCCATATGAATAAATCTCGGAAACTTGAAGTAACTGAAAAAAAATGTTTATACATAAAAGTTGTAGTTTTGTGTTAGCATTCGAGCGGAATATTTGAAATAATTTTTACGTTTCGGTAACGCTGATTTTTTACCAAAAAAGGGGGAAATTATTTTTTTATTCAAAAACAGCCCTTTTTATTTGGCTGAAAGAATTATAGAGTCTTCCAGTATATCTGACGATATTACAAAAAAATCGCCAGAGTGGCACGGATCGTTTTTCAATAAAACTACAATTTATCGATACAGTGGACGCTCCCACAACTTAACCCCCCATAACTTAACGGCTCCCATAACTTAACGCGTTACCATGGCAACACGCTCCCATAACTTAACGACCCCTATCGCGCTTTCTCCCCACTCCAAACTCAGCTGCCGAGCTGCGGAAATTTAACACAGGGCAACATAACCTCAACTGTCACATTTTTTTTCTTCAATTACGTACGATTTATTAAGCGTTACTATAATTAGTTTAAGTGTAATTAATGTGCGTGAGGTGGATAAATAATACAAGATAACGATTTTGGTAAAAATGACTGATTGATGGGGCAAGACACGCACGCCTCTTTATAGGACTACGTGTTCGAGAAAAGTCGTTCTCTCGAAAAAACAAGAATTTTTATTTGCCAGAAAGAACGAAATTTCCGTAGAATATTCATATGTATATACATGTATCATGTATATATATGCAACTTTGTATAACATTTTCTAGAAAATGTATCTCGCGCAATCCAACAATCGGATAAATGTATTTTCTGTTCAATTCTTTTCATCTAGAGTTATTAACATTAAATTCTTATTAATCTTCAAAAAATTTGCAAAATATATCACTGTCAGATTTTGAAATGTATGTCCACAACGCGTAGGTGCGAATTTCAGGTTGAATTTCGCGCGCTCGTTCTACGCATGCTTCAATGAAAAAAGGCAGTACGCATGCGTTGAAACACGAGAGTGGGAGAATGAGGGGAACGTTAAGTTATGGGAGCGTTTCCGGTCCCGAAGCGTTAAGTTGTGGGAGCGTCCACTGTATTACTATATTTCAGTGCAGATAATGCAGAGCATACTTCTTTATCGAGAATTTAGTTCACAGAACGCACACACAAATCCTACGCAACCGAGCTCTACTAGGCTGTCCCAGGTTTTTCGCTCCGTGGACCTTCTCAGCACTTCTCAGGTTTCTCTCTATACGACCGTCGGACCGTGTCGATGAGTGTCGACACTGTCGACCGTGATCAGTATTCAGTACGCGCTGGTCTGGTATGGTCTGGTATGGTCTGGTAGTGCTTCGTGAATTCTTTGAAATTTCACTTTATTCTCTCCGAAAACCTTTCGTCATTGTCGAGTACGTCATATTTTTCGTCCGATGCCAAACGACGCATCGCAACGCATTGAAGAATAATTTTATCAAATACATCTCTGCGCTAGAGTGAAGGAAAAAAATAATCGATTGCACGAGACGCGAAAATGAGGGAGATATTTCTTGCGCTTTGCGCTATTGCCGCTATTGTGGCTGGTAAGTAAAAACTGTTTGTAACTCGACGTACGATTTCCTTTGTCGTCGAAAGTCCCCGTCGAGAATCTCGTCGTTGTGTACAGAATAGTAATTTTGCGCATTATGACGCTACCCGAAAAAAGGTCATAAAATGCTACATCGATGTACTGCGTCGAAATTTAATAAATCACAAATCCCCGCCCCAGCCCGCATTATTCTTCACGACGAATTATTAACCAGTTACAGATTTTTTTCATTTGACGCCAATTTGTATAGGCTACGAGAATTTTTCGAAATTTCGTAATTATAGATATTCAGAGTCTCATTCGTTCTTGTTTCCGTTCAATCTCAATTTTCGCATGGAGACTCGCACAATTGTATTTTGTGTGTCATTGCGAGTATTACTCATGTTCTGCCTTTCCTCTTCAACAAAGTCGAACTATAAAACCGATGAGTCAAGAATTAGCGACCTATTCAGGCTTCTACACTTTCTGAAGAAGCTGTTTTTTTTTTCAACCTATATTAAATTTAGTGTGCCACAATTTCTCGGCGATGCAAGATTTGTTTTCAGTAGTGCACACATTTTTGTGCAAAACCAATTATCGCATTTTTTTTCTATTTTTGGGCACATTATTTCAGGTGCAAAGATTTGGCTATCGTAACATTTATTAACTTCACTTTATTCACAAAGATTTTCAGCCACATATTTCCTTTGTTTTTAACTCAAACATTTCTGGTGCAAAAACTCTCACAGACATCATTTCGTCGTTTTATGGGCATTTTTTACACAAAGATTCTCTCGGACACCCTCTTTGTTTTCAACTTGTGAATTCCCTGCCCGAAAATTCACTGAGAAATTAGAATTGTTCTAAATTTCGTGCAAATATTTTTTCGGACATTGCATTTTCTTCCTGATGCTGCATTTCCTGGGAAAAGCCTCTCCTGCAGATTTTGTTTGTAATTCGTGCATTTGTTGCGCAAAAAATCTTTCAGAGATCGCATCTGCCTCGCATGCGTATTTTTTTGCTATAATTTTTGAGAAATCTCATAAATAAACAATGAGAAATGTTTCTTCCGATAAATTCTTCCTCGAAACATGATTCTTTCTGGATCTTTGTGCATTATAAATATAATTCTAAAGCGACGTTCTTTCATGATGAATTATGCCACAGCTTTCTTTCGCCTCATTCTGCTATCAGTACAATTATTGTGAATTGAAAATAAGTGTGCTGCCCGGAGAAAAAAAAATTATTATTTCTTTCTATATTCCTCAATAGTGACTATAAATAGGTCGTTTTGCCAGAACAAGTGAATAACCGACGAAGCTCGATCGCTCTAACCAATGGACCTTGTCCTCTGTTAATGAAAAAAAAAAGAGGGAAAGAAAATTTATTCTTATCTCGGCCTCTCTCCAATCTCTGCTCGTTCGCATGTATTTTGATACACGCATTCTGAATTATCTCCCTCTTTGTTTGGAATATCTCTCTCTTTGTAATGGATATAATAACAATGCTGTTTTATTTTTTTTTATTTTGCTTGTAATATTATATTTCTATATTCAGTTTGTAATTGTATTTAAAATATAATTAAAAATAATTTCGACTATTGCAAATGACACTGGTATTTCGATTTATGTGAATGTTTTTGTTCCAGTTGCTACGGCAAAAATTATTGTTTCTTCCGAAACACCTCCGCGCTTGTTGGGCGCCAATGAATGTACCTGGGGACCGAGTTATTGGTGTCAGAATATCGAGTAAGAATAAATTCTGTATATCCTGCCCAGAGAAATATCAGTAATATGAAATTTTGAAAGACGAACGAGTCTTATGATGGTTTAAGGTTGTCTAGAAGCAAATCACGTTAAATGAGAAAATTCTGAAAATTTGGTATGTTTTTCAATGAAGCATTTAAGAGGTCGTGTAAAAATTTCACGACGATTTGGAAGCTTGTTATCGAATAATTAAGATTAACAAATTAAATAAAATTAAATGTAGTCTTATGAAAACTGATATAACTTTGCGATAAGTTTTTTTTTTGACCTCTCAATTTTTTAATATCCACAATATACCGAAAGCAATGGAAAGAAAACGAACTTTATTGATAAATATTTTTTTTATTTGTTTAAAAAATTGTTTTTAACAAAACGTTAATTTCTTAATAACGAGCTTCCTAATCGTCGTGAAATTCTTACACGACCTCTTAAATACCTCATACAAAAACATACCAAATTTTCAGAATTTTCTCATCATTTTTTATTTTAACCCTTAAGGAGGTTGAAGTAATGATGATAGAATTCTGAAAATTTGGTATGTTCTTACATGAAGTATTCAGGAGGTCGTGTAAAAATGTCACTACGATTAAGAACTAAACAACCTTAAGAACGTATTTTTCACAAGAGTGCTGGGATGAGAAATTGGATTTCCTTAGAAAGTTAATGAATATCGAGAATTAATTGCTGAAAAATTGTCACAGAACTGCATCGGGATGTAAAGCGACCCAGCATTGTATAAAAAATGTCTGGGAAACAATGAAGGTGAAAGACGACAAGGACAGTGTCTGCGGTATTTGCAAGGACATGGTCAAACAAGCGCGTGATCAATTGGAGAGCAATCAAACCCAGCAAGATCTTAAGGCCGTCTTTGAGGGAAGTTGTGCTCTGATCCATATAAAACCGATCATAAAGGAATGCGACAGGCTCGTCGATCAATTTATTCCCGAGCTCGTCGAGACTCTTGCCTCGCAGATGGATCCATCGGTCGTTTGTTCCGTCGCTGGTCTCTGCAATTCGGCTTACATCGATAAATTGCTCAAAGATAACAAGAAACTTCTACCTAAGGTAAAGAAAAAGTATTTTTAATGGGAGGTGACTTTATTTTTTTCGTTCCAATCGAACGCGCTTTTGTAACGAAGAAAGTACCATGACTGGACAAAACATCAGGTTTCGTTGAAGTTTCTCGATGTTGCATAAATATCTCAACAGCTCACAAATCGAACGATTTTACAGAAATTTTACAATGGGAAGTAACGTTGCTGCAATTTTCGAGTTTTTTTTTCAATTTTTTATTTGATTACCAAAATGGTAAAACATTCGAAGAATTTTAAGATTACAAAAAATCAATCCTGATTATTTGTTTTTCAATTCCATAGAATTTTCAAAATTATTCATCAAAAAATTGTAGCTATCTCTTCCACGAGCAAATGTGTTTTATTTGAAGGGGGTATTTTTTATGTATCTTTTATACTCTAAAAAATTCAAAAATATTTACAAATGTCAATATAACGAACGAAAGATTTTTCTAAATTTTACGTTAAAAAACGCGTAATTGTCTGGAAGAATTGAAATTTACCACAAATCGGTGTGGTGAGTTTTAATTTTGGGAAATGGTTGAATGATCGGACTACAAAAATTCAAATTTTGCAAACTTGGCAAAAAATCCTAATTGATCAAGCGTTTTATTCCAGAATCCGATAAAAACGAAATTCTCCATGACCAACGACGAGCTTAAGCCCGATGAATGCTCAAAGTGCTACACTATCGCTTCTCACATGGAGGGAAAATTCAAAACGGCATCCAGAGACAACGTGCTTGATCGAATGTTGAAAATTTGCGGTCACATGGGCTCTTACTCGGACGCCTGTTCGTCCATTGTGATCGAAAATTTTGCAACCATTTATTCTCATCTCAGAGATAATTTCCGGGCCCGAAATATCTGCCATTTGTCCGGTCAGTGCGTGGGAAAATTCCACAATCACGATGAATCCGGCGAGGTACAGTGTGCACAAAAAAAGGAAAATAAGAAAAATAGTCTGCTAATTATAAACTGGCTCTCAAGTTTCTGGAAATTAATTTCTAATAGGAGTTTGTAAAAAAAAAAAAATTGAATTGCAACATAATTTACCTGTGATTACAATCTCAAGGCTGAAACAATGACATTCTCGAAGATCGGAATGATGATAGACGATGAGGATGATGTTGACGCCGAGGACATCAACGTCGAGATACGACCCTTATCGAGCGTTGGAATGGTCGAGGTCAATGACGATTTACCGTGCAAACTTTGTCAGCAGTTGGTCGGACATCTTCGTGATTTGTTGGTCGCCAATACGACGGAAGTCGAATTTGAGCACGTTCTGGAAGGACTTTGCAAACAGACAAAATCATTCGCCGATGAGGTAGCGCTCGAAGAATTTCATTGAGGCATTTCATCCCGTGTAATAGTTATTTTTTTTGACAAATTCAATTATCTCGAAAATAAAAATTTATTTCCAGTGCAAATCCATCGTTGACGAATATTACCCGGCGATTTATCACTATCTCATAAATGGCCTGGACACCAACGGTGTGTGTCAAATGGCGAGCATTTGTCCATCTCCTGGCAAAACTGCCGAAGTGAGTAAGCAAAATTCTGCTAACAGGAAAATTCGCGTGACACATTGTGCGAATTTCTTGAAACCATTATTTCTCTTATGATGGACATTATATTATCACTGTGATTATTACTTTTTTAAAATATTTTTATTACTTTTTTTAAATATTTTTATTTTATTTCATCATCATTATTGTAATTTTTGTTTTTGTCTCTTATCTTTTCGTCTCTAAGAGGATTTATCCTAGAATCTGATGAAAAAATCTTTCTATTCTGTTTAGGATGGACCAATATGGCCGCTCTTGCCGGAAAAATCAGTGGCATCGGGCAAGCTGCTTATGAAAGAGAGGAAGAATCTTGGTATGCACGGTGCGGGAATTAGAAAGGATAAAACCGAGGCCGAGGAGATGCAATTGCCCGTTGACAGACTCATGGGACCGTCTATGATCAGTGGCTTGCCACGGTTGAATTCCAAGGGAGAGGAAGTCTGCGAATTTTGCGAATATCTGTTGCATTACTTGCAGCAGGTTATCACCAACCCTACTACTGAGGTACATTAAAACAGAGAAATCATTTTTTGAAAAATGTCTGATATTGTTGAATCTTACCCTATCTGTGACCCGAATGACGAGATATAGCAAATTATTTATTATTATCTGTTATTATTTAGGAGGACGTGAAAAACGTGATCGGTAGAGTGTGCAGAAAGTTGCCGACGAGCGTGACAAATACTTGTGACGAATTTATCAAAGAATATGGTGACGCGCTTGTAGCAATTCTCGCCCAAAACATCGATCCGTCAGTCGTGAGTACATAGTTTAATTCAAAGTATAATTACGTTATCGTAATTTATAAAATTGGTTCGAATAAATAAAAAATTAAAAATTGGTTCGAATCGGAAATGCTTTTCCAGGGTGTCTGACGACCTGAAAAGTCATGAAAATTCTTGAATGTCATGAAATTACACTGAACCTTAAAAAAGTCATGAAATGTCATGAAAAATAACTACTGAACCTGATTTTTCTTTATGGTCTTTGTAACAAGTTCACTATCGTTGCTGTTTTGTGTATTTATTTTTAACAAATTTCAAATTTTCGTTAATTATTTCTACGCGTTAATTACTCCTATAATTTTCTTTTAGATTTGGACTCTAGTATTTTGAAAACAACTGTTTTTCGCCTTTTTTCCCTCTCTTCAGGTGCACCCATCTTCTGGAGGAAACTTTGTTTATACATTTTTATGATTGGATTTGTAAAGGGGAAAGTTTGAGCTTCAATTGCCTTTTTTTATATTTTGAGCGATTTTTTCCCAAAGTTATTCTGTTTTTGTGAAAAAAGAGAAAATTTGAAAAATTCCGTATAACGAAAACGAAGAGGATTCATGAAAAACTTCAAGAAGCCAAAAAGTTGCATTCGTTTTCGTTGAGTTCAGAGGAATTATTTCAGATTTTTTTTCCAAATTTTTTTTGCTCATGTTGAGGCTGGAGAAAAAAATTTGCGAATGAAATTTAAAAGAAAATTCCAATGTGCTGAAAATGATAAAATAAAGTATTTTCCTCTCTTGAAATTTTATCAATAATCCCATAGTTCTCAAATTATGGCAATTGATTGATCTGAGTTCCAACCCAGAAAATGGGGGAAAAAAAACTGAAAAAATTCCTCTGAACTCAACGAAAACAGACGCAACTTTTTGCATTCTTCAAGTTTTTCCTGAATCCTCTTTGTTTTCGTGTTATACGGGATATTTCAAATTTCCTCGTTTTTTTAGCAAAAAACAAAATAACTTTGGAAATAAAAATCGCTCAAAGTTTAAAAAAAAGTAAATTAAAGCTCAAACTTTCCGCTTCATGAATCCAATCGTGAAAATATATTAAAAAAATTTCCTCTACAAGATGGTTGCACCTGAAGAGAGGGAAACAAAGGCGAAAAATATTTGTTTTCAAAATAGAGTCCAAATCTAAAAACGAATTGTAGAAATAATTTAAAAAACAGGAAATGAAGCCGAATTCTTCCCCTTTAAAATGCCGTTTGTTAAATTAGTTGACGTTCACTTCCGACGAAATGGCATTAAAAAACGTTCCAGACCTTTTTTGAAGTTTTGTCTGGAAGTTTTGTGGTACAAACTCATACCAAAAGTCATGAAAAAATCCATATTTCTTGCCTGAAAAAACCTTAAATTTCATGAAATTTCAGTCGGAGCTAAAGTTAGACACCCTGTTTTCTCTTAAATCTATTTTACCGAGAATCAAACGTTTATTTTTGCTCACAGATATGTCCAAAGATGGGCTTCTGCGCGTCACCGGAATTTTTAAGCGCTTGGAAAAAAATTCCCAAGGACATGATGATCAAGAGCGAAATCGAGGATAAGCCGAGCTGCCCTCTTTGCTTGCTCGCCGTTGGACAATTGTACAGCGTAATTAAGGACGATAAAACTGAGGTATTTCTCGTTATTGACTATAATGTTGACGATTGTATTTTATTGCACGAACCAAACTATTCAAACGTGGTTGAATTGTTACGAATTTTTTTGCAGGCTAGAATCGAAATGGAGCTGAAAAAATTGTGCGCTCATTTCCCAAAGAGTCTCGTCGAGCAGTGCGACGCGTTTGTCGAGGGTTACAGCAAGGAGCTCGTTAACATGTTGATTGCCGATATGACGCCTCAAGAGATATGCGTGTACATTAAACTCTGCGACGCGAACGATAATCCGGGACCGAAGAATCTCGAGCGAGTTAGCAAAGATGGCGAAATTAGTAAGATTTCATGTTTGTCAAAATTGCAACGATAAAAAAATCTCGAAGAGACGTTAAGGGGGGAAACCCATATAAATGGTCGAAGATGACGAGGAATTTCGGGATTTTTTTCCATCGCAACTATACTGGACCAATCGGTTTCAACTTCGGAGGCTACTTTATTGTACATTCGAAGACTTGAAAAACATTTTTTTTAAGTACCAGAGACTTAGATTAACTTTTAAACGCGATTTACCCAAAAACACATTTTCGCAATTTGCAGCAGCGATGAAAAAAAAAACTAATCATCCGATTCATTTCAACCAAATATTTTTAGACACATAATTGCAAATCCTCGTCGACAAACCTCCATTAAAAAATAATAATAATAATTTAACAATTCGACATCGCGGAAAAAATTCCTTCAGCAACGATTGGTTGCAGGCTGCTGATGAATACTTATTTTCGATTAGAGAAAATGTTTTTCAAGTCTTCGAATGTACAATAAAATATCCTCCAAAGTTGAAAACGATTGGTCCAGTAGTTGCGTTGGAAAAAAATCACGAAATTCCTCGTCATCTTAGACCATTTAAATGGGTTTCCCCCCTTAAATTGAAAAAAATTAAGTTTCTTTGATACTAATCGATTATTACACGTAAATTTCACAGTGACAAATGAAATTCCGGATTATCCAATGACCAGAAAAGTCGAGGATAATACTAAATGCGTCGTGTGCGAATTCATCATGCGTCAAATTGAAAAGACAATGTCCGATAATAACACGAGGGACGAAATCGAAAATGTCGTTCACACGATTTGCGACCATCTTCCGCGCACCATATCGAAAGAGTGCAACAGCTTTGTCGATCAGTACGCCGATATCGTTATCGCGATACTCTCGGAGGAAGTCAGTCCCAGAGAAATTTGCACTATCCTTAATTTCTGTCAGGAGAATATGCAACGTTTGCACGGTATTTGCATATATTTTCTTTAAGTACAAAAAATGTGATCAAAGCAATGTTAATCCCATGTTCGTAGAACGAAAAAATTCCAAAGAAAAAATAACTTCACGCTCGATAAAACAATCCCGAAAAATTGATTAAAAAAATTAATCAACTGACATTTTTTCTCTCCGAATTTTTAGATTCCGTTGCTGAATGCGCTCTTTGTCAGGGCGTCGTCTCCGTGATTGATAATGTTTTGGCAAATCCAAAGGTGGATGTAAAGATTGAGGACGTCGTGTCTCATGTTTGCGACTATCTGGCAGCCGCTAAACACGAAAAGGTGATAATAAATTTCATTAGAAAATTCCAAATTGATTGTCTATTATCAAAGAAAATCTCAAGACGTTGAGGACAAACAAAGATATGATTTTTATTTGTTTTTCACAGTGCAAGATGATGATGAAAATTTATGAGCAGAGTATCATAAATATATTGCGCGAAAGTGGAGAAACCAAGAAGATCTGCAAAAAAATTGATTTGTGTACGCCCGCTGATTTCTTCGCGACGGTGTCCATGCAAAATACTATGAATAAATCGGCCCCTGCCAAGAAGCTCCGTAAGAAACATTTTTATAAAGAATAATGTTCTCGAATTAACCGTTGCGCAAACGACGAAAATGTTAGCGTAGCGATGAAATAATATTTTTTATCATTTTTCACTTCAACGGAAAATACGAAATTATTCGAAAACTCCACGAGAATATATATTTCTCCGTTCTTTAATTTTTTTCTTAAATGTACGGGCGTGTGACAAGTCCAAAAGAATAAGGAATATAATAGAATTTTTCACAGGAAAGGCGTCGCAAGATTAATAGATCGCTAATGTTTCACTAGTTTGGCAAAGAATGATTTATTTACTTCATATATCCGTATCGTTATTTCATAGAGTTGGTTGTAAGTGTGTTATCCTAATATGTGACTGAATCGGAACCAAATTTCAGAGCATTTAAGTTCAATTACTTGCAACGCAATTCGTTGTTTTCGGTTAAAATTTATCGGTAGGATTAAGATGCTTCCCTGAACGAACTTGCAAGTTTTTCCTTCTCAAGTCGACGACAAATTGTAAGTTACCTGTGATAATGGGAAAATAAAGTTTATAAACTATGATATATTTTACAATTATATCACGAAGAAATGTCGCTAGGCTCTGAAAATTGATATAATTAATATGTTTTTACAAATATTAAATTCGTGTAATTTTTTTTTTATTTCGATAAAAACTTTAAAGTTAGAACGTTGATACTCAACCTCTCTCCAAATCAGAGATCGGCAGTAATGATATTTTCAGGCGCATTTTCGGAAAGTATTATCAATTTTTTGAAAATTAATAATTTAAAAATCTAAATTTTCAATTACCCGACTGGTTGGAAAAAAAATTTCCAATTATCCTAACAATCGGTAATTGGTCGAAAAATAATATCAATTTTTCAGAAAAATGGATAATTTGTTCAAAAATATTTTCAATTTTTTTCGGAAAAAGTTAATTTATTGAAAATCGGAATGATCAGAGTTATGTAGCGATATATAGAGGTACTTACAGGTAAATGCATGTATATAGAGATATATACAGGCATATACCGGCATATAAAGGTATTTGCAGGCATACACACATTTTCAATAAATTATTTTTTTTTTCTGGGGAATTGAAAATATTTTCAAACTAATTACCTGTATTTTTGGATAATTGATATTATTTTTCAATCAATTACCCATTTTTCTGAAAAATTGATATTATTTTTCGACCAATTACCCATTTTTCTGAAAAATTGATATTATTTTTCGATCAATTACCGATTATTCTAATAATTGATAATATTTTTAGACCAATTACCCATTTTATAATCAATTGATTTTATTTTTTTTACCAATTACCGATTATTTGGATAATTCAAAATACAATTTCGGATCATTTTAATTTTTTAATCGTAATTTTTTTTCCGATCCCTGCTCCAAGTAACTATTTCTAAATTGTTTTTAAAATACATGAAATATTAAATTAGCCATTGATATTGAAATAAAATTCATGGCGATACGTCATATTCCTTTGAGGGATCTACCTTATCGGCGTGCGATTTCTGCCTTATCGACAACTACGTCATTCGCCGCAGGATAATGCTCCGTGCGGGCTATTCCAAAATTTACGTTAAATAATGTATTTTATTTACTTTTTTTATGCCCCGGAGCTCTGCACTCGAGAACTCGAGTCGGTCGAGTGATATCCCGAGGGTTTCGAGCAGTTTCGAGGTCTCGGAGATTCACGCGCACGGATTCTTGCCGGACGGCACAATCGGGCACAGAGATCGACGAGGGCGGCGGAGAGTGGGACAGAGGGTGAGAGGGAGAGAAATCGAGCCGCGTGAGTGATAAAACGCGAGGGCTCGGTAGAGTGTGCGCGAGGTTCGCGACGAAGCATATCGTCTGCTACGCCAGAGAGAGAGTCGTGGGTCGGTGGGCTTAGGCGGAGTGGCCTGGAATATCATCTCTCTCTCTCCCTCTCTCTTGCCCCTGGGCTCTTTAACAAGTCGATCGTTTTTAATCCATCGTGAAGAAGAAAAACTTGCGAGAAAAAAGTATCAAAGAAACACGCCGAAAACTCGTGGAAGAGAAACTGAAAATTCGTCGTTCACGATCGTAATAGAGAAAGAGAGGGAACGCGATTAAACAGTGTCGTTCCTCGTCAATGTCAGTGAGAATGTGAAAGAGAGAGGAGACTTTTTTTCCTTCGCTCGCGTTTGACGCGTTACGTTTTGGTTGTCAACAATCGAACGGCGAACAGCGTCCGAGTGAAACGTCAAAATTTCGTCACCGGTCGTCACCCGCGAACGTCGATTAAAATTCAAAGATTTCTTATTTATTTTTTGTTTTTTTTTCATCGACACCCTTTTTTTCTAGAACTTGGATTTTGGTTTGTTTTTATCCTCTGCTTTTTCAATTCAATTACGATGAATATCCGTGAGTTTCATTCGCGAACGTAGAAATATCCTCGAGGCTTTGGATATTTTGCATTTCTTTTTTTCTTTGTTTTGGCGGGTATTTTTTTTGAATTTATCTTTAATCTTTGCGATTGTTGAGGCACGACAATGGCGAACAACAAAGCTGCGGGCAACGCTGTACAGACCAGAGCGGTGGAGGTGTCCCAGCAGCTTCAGGATGGCGAGAAATTTGTCAAGTGGGACGAGGTCGGTATATCGTGACAGAAACTTCCCATTCATTCGCTATTAACAGTTATCTCGCAACAATCTCTTATCTTTGTACGCACTCTTTTGTACGCGTATGTGAATCGGGGCCTTTGGTCGTTTTGCTTCCTTCTCGAGTCAAACTGGCTTTTGAATTGATGCAAATTTGCATTATTTTCAAGCGTCGCTCTGTATTCTTGAATTCTTGGCACTATTCATTCACCGAAGCGGGTGCAAAATTGTTTGAATTCTTATTCATCCTATTTGGTGAAAGTAAATCATCCGGTGGTATGAATTAGGCAATTGAAATACAACGCAAAATCAATGAATCAAATTTTTTTCTATTTACAATAGAAATTGCGAGACTCGATTCAAGATTTGTGTGGCCTCCAAATTTTTTCATAATCTTGAGACTAAAAAGGAAGATAAATTATGTTTCTGTGTTTACGAACGGGTATAATCTTTATTGAGGGTATTTGTTGGCACGCTTCAATCGCACTTTAGGTGAAAAACTTGTACTATTTTCGTGATTTGGAAATTGATATTCATATTTTATTCATAATTAAATTTCTCAAAAAAAGTTTTTCATTTTGGGAACGAATCTTATTACTGCGTCGTATGCGATCGATGTAAAAGAAAATTCCATCCAATTCCTTTATTGTTTTTACAATTTTTTAAAAGTAACTGCAATATAATAATTGCAATGAATAATGAAAATTTATTTTTTGTATATTTGTAGAAAAAATTCTGGGAATTTATATTGAATGATAATGAAAAAAATCATAAAAATTTATTTTTCAAACTAAAAGAAGAAAAAAAATTGATGCGGATTTCTGATCAATTAGCGACAATATGAAATGTGCAATCAAGCAGAGAGAAATATCGAATATTATCAAAATTTATTCTGGCTCGACAAAAGTTCTGGCTGACAGTATGAATTGTATAAAAACTTGATCCATGTAAAGTGTTGAAAAAAAAGTAAAACTAACGAGCAAATAATTTTGTATTTTTCAGGATTCGGGTGTCGCGACACCGGTCACTCTGAGAGTCGACAAATACGGTTTTTATCTGTATTGGATTGATCAGAATAACGAAGTCGATATGGTAGATATTGCCATTATAAGGGACACGAGAACGGGCAAATACGCCAAGATACCAAAGGTACGGGGGAATCGAGATGCGAAAAATGAGAATATAATTTTCGCCAGGAGGGATCCCTTCGTCATTCGATTCTATAGAAAATTGAATAAACGAGACTTCTTCTTTATCCGTGCATTCAACAGGCTTCAATCTCGCGATCATCGATCCTTCCCTGTAATTTGTCGAAAATTACGGAGACATTCGAGCGCGATTTTCCATTCGATGCGACATTATTCATCATTGGCGTCCATTCAAAAGTCGAAGAATTCCTCTATAATTACATCCACCTTTGCATGAAATTTCTCATGACGTGCGCACACACACTCTCTCTCTCACACATACACACATATACACGCCTGCCGGCGCACTTAATAATTATTGACAAAATTATAAATAGAACATTTACCTACTTTGCCCATAGATGGAGCTTTGTATCTTGATCTTTTTTTTACACATTATTTTTATTACATTTTTTTCCATTAATCTCGTTTTTTTTTCATCCTCCCATCCGTAACTGCTCTTGCATACAATGGGTGAATAATCGCGCGTACACGGAAGAGAAAAAAATTTCCCCCCCCGCTCTTTTAGTCCCGTTAATGCTTTCCGATAAATCAATGGAAAAACTTTTCACTCTCGGTACATCTGACGTTTCATTATGAACTTTGTAAACTTTCCGAATGATTTTTCGAGACAATGCAAATCACGGTCGTCGTAAACAATGAGAATCGCGGTTATTTCCGTCGAAAGTTAGCGATGAGAAATATATAAATGTAGTTGGAAAATTCGTCGTCGTCTCGGAAAATAGATGATTCTTCTGAGAGACGGGGAATTGGTTAATTTTTAATGATATATATATATGAGGCATTTCACGATATTTCGATCAAAATCTTGCCTTGATGATTTCAATTTTCCGCTAAATTTTTTATATAAAAAAACACATTGAACAAAAATTTCTCAAATTTTTTCACAATTTTTTGGTCACAGGTTTTTTGGATATATATATTTTTTTTTAAAGGGACTTCTTTATAAAATCTTTATAAACCTTGTAAACCCTTCGGGGGCACAATAAACATACATAATAATTATAAAATCTGAAAAAATTCAGAATAATCCAATAAAATATAACAAAATTTTTGGGCCTTGTTCCAAAATGGAGATTTTAATACTCAATGAGTAGAATTTAAAAAATTGCAGGATTTTTTATTTTTATTTTTACTCATAAAGTATTAAAATCTCCATTTTGGAACAAAGCCCAAAAATTTTGTTTTATTTTATTGGATTATTCCGAATTTTTTGAGATTTTACAAAGTGGTCCTTTTAAAAAAAAAATCCATAAAACGCGTGACCAACAAATTCTGAAAAAATTTGAGAAATTTTTTTTCAATGTGTTTTTTTATATAAAAAATTTAAAGGAAAATCGAAATTATCAAACAGGGTTGCAAATAATGCATTAGAAAAATAATTGAATTAGCACTCGGATTAAATTTTTTTATTTATTTGCTAATTCTAAATACTTAGATTAAAAAGAATTTTTTAATTTCTAATCCTGCCATGAGGATTAAAAAATAATACAAAAAATTTAATCCAGACCACTGCATTAAATAGTACATTATATCACGAGGACGTAAAAACATTTTCTGACGAGTGATGTACGATATTTTATATCACGAGGTGCAATATGGACGTTTTAACGTCCGCTTGCGGACGTAAAAGCGTCCATTATTGTACTGAGTGATATAAAAATATTTATTTAATTTTTAATTCTGACATTGGGGTTAAAAAATAATTATTTATTTTTTAATCCCGACATTGGGATTAAAAAATAATTATTTAATTTTTAATCCCGACATTGGGATTAAAAAATAATTATTTAATTTTTAATCCCGACTTTGTCATTAAAAATAATGATTTAACTTTTAATCCCGACATTGGGATTAAAAAATAATTATTTAATTTTTAATCCCGACATTGGGATTGAAAAATAATTATTTAATTTTTAATTCCGACATTGGGATTAAAAAATAATTTTTTAGTTTTTTATCCCAACTACTCCAATAACAATTTATTTCTAATTTTATGTTGGGGAGTAAGGAATAAAAATATTAAAAAATAATAATAATTTAATCAACAATTGCAATAAATTCTTGTTATTATTATTATTTCAATTTTATTATTATTAAATTTCAAATTTTTTCGCGCTTTTACTTTGTGTTTCGCCATGGTTATTGATTTTTGAAAAAATATTCTTAAAATAATCATATCTTCTCCAATAACCAAAATATTATAATTTGCTAAGAGGACATTTTTTTTTGTTTTTCAATGTGCTTTTTTTAAAAAATATCGAAAATTAAGAAAAAAAAATTGGTTAATGTCTTTTTGGCTGTTTTAAGCTAAAAAATTTGATTTTATTTCAATGCGACCCCTTCGATATTTAAAAAAAAAATTTATAAATTTCTACGTAAAAAACAAAATTTTTGAGATTTTACTGAAGAAGGGATACAAATAACTTCCCATTAAAAAAAAATCGATTTTTTTTCCGTAATTTTGATCTTTTTTCCTTCTATGACTACAATAGTTGATGTCAATGATGTTAAAATAAAGAATTTAACTTCTCTCACATATTGCCTTTGTAACTTACTACAATTAACATTAAGAATTACAATTCAAGTACGTTTTGCACTTTTTTCAATTTTTTTACAATAACATTGTAATTCTTAATGTTAATTATTATGATTTGCGAAGGAAATATGTGGGAGAAGTTAAATTATTTATTTTAACATCATTAAAATCAACTATTGTAGTCATAGAAGGAAAAAATCTCAAAATTACGAAAAAAAATCGAAATAATTTTTTAATTTTTAATTTTTAATCCGAACATTGGGATTGAAAAATAATTTTTTATTTTGTAATCCCAACATTGGGATTAAAAAATAATTTTTTAATTTTTAATCCCAACATTAGGATTAAAAAATAATTCTTTAATTTTTAATCCGAACGTTTGAATGAAAAATTGGCAACCCTGTCATCAAGGCAAGATTTTGATCGAACTATCGTGAAATGCCTCATATATATATTTTTTTATTTTACTTACAATATTATTTTTATCAATCGAGTCTCATTTCGTTATAAGAATTTGTTTTTTTTTTGGTTTGTTCAGGATACGAAATTAAAGTCACTGGTGACAATGGGATCGCAGGATTGTCTCGAGGAAAAAACCGTCACGATATGTTACGGCTCGGATTTCGTAAATGTCACGTTCATCAATTTTTGCGCCACGCGAGCGGAAATTGCACGACACTGGACCGATCAACTATTGCAGCTTGCTTACAATTTGGTTCAGCTCAATACGAGCACGATGCTTTTTTTGCAAAAAGCTCACACGAGACTCACACTTACGGCCGACAAGTCGGGCAAAGTGTCGACGAAGAAGTAAGTTTAACAAGATAAATGAATAAAGCGAATAATTGACGATGAATCTACGAATCATTAGGATATAATATAATATAATATAAAATTGGAATATAAAGAATCATTTGAAAATTCATTATTTATTTTTTAATCTACTAATTTAAAAAAAGAATTTAAATCGCCCGAAATCTCTTGCTAAGGTTCCTTTTAACTCTCAGCGGATCATATGGGTCATATCTGTCCCAAGATAAATTTTCCCCTCGATTATCTCCCGGATCCCAAAATACGTGAGATATAAGCTGCGGGACAGATATGACCCGG
This sequence comes from Alloplasta piceator, assembly GCA_946863875.1. Classification (NCBI taxonomy): domain Eukaryota; kingdom Metazoa; phylum Arthropoda; class Insecta; order Hymenoptera; family Ichneumonidae; genus Alloplasta; species Alloplasta piceator. Next base: position 813,924 of record OX333072.1, read on the forward strand.
GGTGCCGGAAAAATTCATAGGATCCGTTAAGGGTTAAAGGGAGAACAAAAAACTGAAAAAAATTCGAAATTACGACAAAGTCCAAATTTTCGAGCAATTTCGATTAAGAATTGTACCAAGTAGAAAAAAAACTCGAAATTTATTATTACCATGAAAAGAGAAAAATCTCAATGACGAAGCAGGTTGAATGGAAATTTTCTAAAAGTCATCACTGAGGAATATTGATTTTTTACAGTATAATAAAGATGTTCACGCAGAACAAGGAGGATAGAAAACGCGTCGAGAAAGCCCTCGATATTGCCTCGCTACCATCGGGAAAGGTGAGAAATATGTATATCGAGTACGGTTAACTAAGGAATTTATATATATTTTTTTTCTCGCTGCCACTAATATTCTCTCTCATGCATTACGTGCTCCACGTGGCATTTCGCCAAAACGTCCATCAACTCGTTCAACATCCGTTTCGACGATCATTGTTCGGCCTCGCACAAAATTCACGGAAAAACCTTCGTATTTGTCTTTTTCGCACGTTGCACTTCGTGATTAAAAAAATTATATGTATATATATAAAGAACAAATTTTTAACAAAAGATAATTCTGTAATCGTCTTAAACGCAGATACACGTGCATTGCGATATCGTTGTGTAATTCTTCGAACACGAATTATCAGTAGCTACGTTTCGTTTCACTGAAAATGATTTTACAAGATTTACCGCAACCTTATTTTGAAAATGGCTGAAACCAAATTTCCGTTAGAATTTTATAATATAGAACAAAAATTTAGTAGTACCGATATATTCAACGCAAAATAATTGCACACAAATTTTCTGGGACTTTCTTTGATTCGGTATATCGTAAACATTTTCAAAGCTCACTTTTTTTTATATAACTTTAAACGTCCGGTGTGTAATAACAAATGAGGCTCGTAATTTGTACTCTCCGTTGACCGATCGTTGCAGACATTGAGGAAAAAAAAGAGAACGACGATTATTTGTGTTTCTCGCATTTTTGTCCATGAATGAAAAATCCGGAAGTGTCTTTCGCTTTTGCGTGGTCTCTTTCGTTGTTTCATTAAATTTTTGGCACTACCAGTCTAGAGTGCAGGTGCCCTGTGAAGGTTGATCGTATTTTTCCCAATTCGCGTATACTTTGACCCCTCGGCATTGGCAGGATGCCAATAACACCAAAGGAAGCCATAAATTCGCTCAACGTCACCTAAAACTTGTTTTTGCAAAAACAAGAAACCCCCCACAATTTTGTCGAATTTTACTAAAGTAAAATTCCAACGTCATTAACTTCGCGACTGATTTGGAACTTTTGATTTTTCAGGGTCGTTCTCATAATCGTTATATTCTTGCTTGGGAATTCCTTTTTTTATTCACCGTTTCAATTTTTGGGCACTCGAGCTTGATTATAATTTTATAGTGGGTGTGAAATATTTGTCATTAATATTTATTTCCAACAGCAATGATTCATAATTTTTCCATTTAAATTAAAGTTATTCGTGTGCTTTTTAAATTTAAAATAAAATCGTAATTTTGTGGCATTTCCATGAATCGATTGATCGATATGCCTTGTCGATTATTCGGAGGATTTATTTTAATTTCATTTTCTTACATTTCAGAACGATTCTGTGTCATTGCAAAAATTTCAATTCGAAGATTTCTTCAATTTCTACAAATCACTGACGCAACGCACCGAGGTGGAAAAAGTATTCGAGGATATCGTTGGCAATACGAAACGTCGATTGATGTCCGTGACGCAGCTTGTGGATTTTCTAAATCAGACACAGAGAGATCCTCGTCTCAATGAGATATTATATCCTTATGCCAATACGGCGCGTGCAAAAGACATGATCGATCAGTACGAGCCCAACAAGTATAACGCTAGCCGTGGACAGCTCAGTTTCGATGGCTTTCTCAGGTATTTGATGAGCGAGGACAATCCAATAATGGCTGTTACAAAATTCGAATTATCGGATGACATGGATCAACCGCTTGCTCATTATTTCATCAATTCTAGTCACAACACGTATCTTACAGGTGAGAAATATGTTGAAACAAACGAAAAGCCATTCGATATTACATAATTATTTTAATTTTATAACATTTATATTCAATTTTATATTTTATATGAGGCATTCCACGCCGTTTCGACCTGGGTCTGACCCTTCAACTCTCAGATTTTGTCCGCAATTTTTTATGCTTTTTTAGTACCTCTGAAAAGCACTCAGGATTTTTTTCAGATTTTTTTGCACGTTTTTACTTAATTATAATTTTATAAACGGCCCAAATTTAAAAATCTGAAAAAAATCACTAAAATTCGGTTTTTTGTATAACAAATTTCGAGCATTGAGCCAAAGTGTGCAGGGGCTTCCTTCTGCTCATAACAGGCTTTTTCGAAAAAAAAAAATTGAAAAAAAATAGAAGGAGACATCCGAATAAAGCTTGCCGTTTTCCAAAGATTTTCGTATCAATTGATGGCGTTTTAAAAAAAATACCGACTTCAGTGACCGGACGGAACGAATAATTTGAAAAAATTACAGACATATTTTTAAGAGCCCAAATTTAAAAATCTGAAAAAAATCACAAAAATCCCGTTTTTTGTAAAAAAAATGTCGAGCATTGAGCCAAAGTGGGTATGAAAATTTCCTTATGAATTGAAGGTGTTTGAAATAAATGTTTGGATAACGGCCCACTGAATTCAGGTGTCACCTATTTTTTTTCAATTTTTTATTTTTGAAAAAGCCTGTTATCAATAGAAGGAAGCTCCTGGCCACTTTGGCTCAACGCTCGACATTTTTAATACAAAAAACGGAATTTTCAGATTTTTAAATTTGGGCTAAAAATTGGGCCCTTGAAAAAATGCCTGTAATTTTTTCAAATTATTCGTTCCGCCCGATCACCGAAGTCGGTATTGTTTTTTTTTTAACCTTCCAATTCATACGGAAACGTTTGGGAAACGGCCCACTCAATTCGGATGTCTCCTTCTATTTTCTTTTCAATTTTTTTTTCTTCAAAAAAGCCTGTTATCAAGAGAAGGAAGCTCGTGCCCACTTTGGCTCAACGTTCGAAATTTTTTATACAAAAAACCGGATTTTTGAGATTTTTTTCTAATTTTTAAATTTGGGCAAAAAATTGGGCTATTTATAAAATTATAATTAAGTCAAATCGCGCCAAAAAAATCGGAAAAAAATCCTGAGTGCTTTTCAGAGATACTACAAAAACATAAAAAATTGCGAACAAAATCGGAGAGATGAAGGGTTAGAACCAGGTCAAAACGGCGTGGAATGCCTTATATATATAAATTTATATGGACTTTCGGTTAATTGGTTGCAGCAATAGGAAATGTCCAACCAAGCGAAAAGCTCCATATTGAATATCATGAAAATTTATTCCTACTCCATGAAAGAATTTCTAAAATTCAGGACAAATTTAAAAAAAAAAAAAACATTTTCACGAAAACTTTAATTACGAGGATGAAAAATAATAAATACTTCCTCTCGCTTGAAATCGTTGGATTATTCATTATATTTTCGATCAACGTGAATAATTATTCAATTTTTTTCCTTTCTCTTATTTCACACTTTCAGGTCATCAATTAACGGGAAAAAGTTCCGTGGAGATTTATCGTCAGTGTCTGCTGGCGGGTTGTCGTTGCGTCGAGTTGGACTTTTGGAATGGAAAACTTGACGAGCCGGTCATCGTTCACGGGTAACCACGACATTATTTACGATTAGGAAAAAAAGGAAAAAAAATGAAAAAACGTAGATTGCTTGACACAGTCTTCGAAAATTACGCTAGTATTTTCAATTAATAGTCTACTCGTAGTTTATCCGTACACTGTAATGGTAATATTTGTTTCAAACGATATGAAAAAAAAAAACGAAAACGATCGGAAAAAAAAATATCAAATCTATATGGGCAGATACACGTTTGTGCCTGAAATATACGCTCGAGATGTGATCGAGGCGATAGCAGAGAGTGCCTTTAAAACATCGGAATATCCAGTCGTGCTCAGTTTCGAGAATCACTGCAATCCAAGACAGCAGGCTAAGATCGCTCAGTATTGTAGGGAGTACTTTGGTGATATGCTGCTTGATGCCCCTCTCGAATCTCATAAGGTATTGGCTTGAATTACATAGAGCTATTTTTTGGATTTACGATTTTTTTTATATTCCGCACAAGTACCCTGGCAATATCATAGCAACCTCAATTTTTCATTAATTCGTGTTTCACCCTCAAAATATATTTATTTTATGACAAAGAATACTCGCGGTTCTCTCAGAGTCTTGAAAGCCAACATTCCAAAACACAATTTATACTTATTTTCGTTTTTTAAATTATTCTCTCAAATGAACGACCCTGAAGTCACGAAAAGTGGTGAAAAACGAGACTGAATGTTTTCAATTTTTAACGGTCAGCTGACTATTTCATTCAACATTTTCATATTTCAATATTTGAGAACTTTAGACGGTATTTTTACATCTCAATTCGTATAATTATAGTTTTAGAGTTTATGGTTTATATTCCATTTCCATCAAAGTTTTTTAGACATTTTTTAAAAATAGTTGTGGATCAGAATAATATGTGGAGTATTGTAAATTGTGACTTTCATTTAGAAAACTTTGTATGGCGATAAATCGGCAGATTAACGCAAATTTGGTATAAAATCATGACGAGTTTTATGAATATCATCGAAAGGTACATTTATTTTTTTTTCAATCAGAATTTATTGAACAGAATTTACGAACAATTTTCAACGGTATAATTTATTTGAATATAACATTTTTTGCAATTCTCTGTGCTTATCTCACGAATTTTTATTTTATGTTCTCATCAAATAAAGTATATTTTGGGGGTGAGATTAAAAATTCAAAATCCAGATTCAAAAATTTTCACCCAGCACATACAGTCTGACTAAATGATTGAATTTAACCAAGCATCAAGATTCATCTGTTCACATAAGTACAAAAAACATTTGCAAATAAGGTCCCTATCGATGAAAAATAATTTAAAAAAACATGTAAAAAAATTTACATACCGCGAATCACATTCTTGTAGAAAAAAATTGTATGTTCGACTGTATGCGCATAGTATCTTAAAAAGCGCGTAGATTAGTTTGACATAAAAAAAATTATATTCGTTTTTAGGCCAGTAAAAATCGTGATAGAAATTTAACAATAATGAAGATGATTGAATATCTCTGAAGTATCGCGCATGAAGCACGTGAAGAAATGAGATTCGAAAATTTGCCTCTAGCTCGAAGCTGGTCAAGAACTTCCGCCGCCGTCGCTGTTGAGACGCAAGATAATAATAAAGAACAAGAAGAAACATCATCATCACAATCATCAAAAGAAACAGCACAAGAAGCAGCACGCAACGGTTCACGAGGTTGCCGAAGGATCACCGGATATCGAGGACGAAGCGACGACGAATTCCACCGCCGAGGGTGAAAATGGACCACCGCCGGATGTGATACCGCAAAACGAGGTTTCCGAAAGTGGCGCGACTGTCGTTCCCGAACAACAAATTGGCAATGGCGATGGTTCGCACGCTCCGATGCTTCAGCAAAGACAGGGCAGCAAGGATAGCACTCAGGAGGACGATGGTACCTGTTTATTTGAAAAAAGAATCTCTGAGACTATTGCATTTTTTTTTTGTTATTTGTAAATCATCGATACTTCATTTACAGCAGAGTTGTAAATAATGCATTACTTTGATAATGCATTACTGTATTTATTATCCATTACACTGCACAATGTGAAATGGATAAGTGTACCATTACAAATAAAAAAAGTAATGTGTAATGAATGCGTGTTCTATTACAGATAAAAAAAGTAATGTGTAATGGATGCATGTCCCATTACAAATATAAAAAGTAATGTGTAATGGATGCATGTGCCATTACAAATAAAAAAAGTAATTTGCAGGGGAGAATATTCCATTGCAAATAAAAAAATTGCCGTGCTCGTATTAGAAACTTGCACATTGCTGTCTCATTATTTTATTTCGCTCACTAAAAGTTCATCCGAATTATCACAAATGATACATAAAGTTTAAAAATAGAAACAAAAAACAGACAGTTCATCGTTAAATATGAAGTACGAAAATGTACTCAACCCCAAAAATTATTCAACTTTATATTGAACTTGCTTTTACACGCTGTTACTCATAATTATAAGCAATCTAATAAAAATTACAAGTTACTGATACAAAATTTGTCGCTTTATCGAATCCGTAAATAATGTGCATGTTCTTTTATTTAACTTTATGGATCAATTGTGATAATTGTGGATGAACTTTTAGTGAGCGAAATAAAATAATGAGACAGCAATGTGCAAGTTTCTAATACGAGCACGGCCATTTTTCTATTTGTAATGGAATATTCTCCACTGCAAATTACTTTTTTTTATTTGTAATGGGATATGCATGCATTACACATTACTTTTTTTTATTTGTAATCGAACATGCTTACATTACACATTACTTTTCTTTATTTGTAATGGAACATGCATACATTACATATTGCTTTTTTTTATTTGTAATGGAATACTTGTCTAATACACATTGTTTAAAGTAATGGCTAATGTATTACTTTTATATTACTATTTTCACAACTCTGATTTACAGACGAAGAGGAAGATTCGAGTACCGAGGAGGACGAGTCAAACGTCGAAGAGATGAAATTACGAATGGGTGACAAAGTACCAGCGCCGGATAAAGTTGCATCGACGGCAAAAGAAACCGAGGCCGGAGCTGAAATATCGGCACTCGTGAATTACGTTCAGCCCGTTCATTTCAACAGTTTCGAGAGCGCTGAAAGTGAGAATACATTGTTCATTTTTTTTCTCCCGCCTTAATTATTCGCGATTTTTCGATAATTACGTTGCGTTCCGTTTTCTTCTTCATTTTGTAGAGAAAAATCGTACTTACGAAATGTCATCGTTCGACGAGAAACAAGCAACGACATTGTTGAAGGAAAGACCATTGGAATTCGTGAATTACAACAAGCATCAACTGTCGCGAGTTTATCCCGCGGGTACGCGATTCGATTCGAGCAATTTCATGCCTCAAGTATTCTGGAACGCCGGATGTCAGCTGGTTGCTCTCAATTATCAGACACTCGGTGAGGGAACTTTTATTCTTTCAAAGATCAATATCCAAGAAAAAAATATCAATTCGTAGACAAATTAATTTTCAACGAAAAAAATAACAATTGTTTGCGATATTTTTGTCGTAGATTCTAATAGTTGGATTCTTTATTTTTGTTTTCGATTTCTCATTCACCAGATCTTTCCATGCAATTGAATCTCGGTATATTCGAGTACAATAAACGCTGCGGATATATTCTCAAGCCGGAATTCATGAGACGCAAGGATCGACGTTTGGATCCGTTCGCGGAATCAACGGTCGACGGTATAATTGCCGGAACGGTCCATATACACGTTATATCCGGACAATTTTTGTCCGACAAGAGAGTCGGTACATACGTTGAGGTGGATATGTACGGTCTACCAGCTGACACCGTGAGAAAGAAGTTCAAGACGAAAATCGTGCCGAATAATGGTATCAATCCGGTCTACGACGAGGAGCCTTTTATATTTAAAAAGGTATGAAGAAAAAAAAACGCTTTTTTTTCAAGAGAAGATTTTCAACATTCACAACCACTCACAATTCGGAGTTCAAAAATTTCCTAAAAATATCGTCCACTGGTAAATTTAGGGTGAAAGAAAAAAAAATTTCGAACTTTTCGTTCTCCAAATGCCAACCAATCTCAATTGTGTGTGCGATTTTGTTTTCAAAATTAAAAAAATGCAGATGCAGAAATCTTGAGGGTCATAAGAACTAAACATGATTAGTTGAAAGATTTGACCTTATTGGCGTGTCTTGAAATATTTTTTTTCACGACAACATACACTCAGTCAAAAAATTAAAGGAACAGCAAAGTTTTCGAGATTTTTCAGCGATTTTCCAAAGGCTTTGTTGATTTTGGTCGTAATTTTTTTTTTTTAAAAGCGTTTTGAAGCTTGAATCTTCTACTTTTGGAATCTTGAGTCAAACAAATTTTGTGGGCATCACCCTCGACGCAGTCGAAAGAAATATAACAGTAAAATTTTTCTCGAAATTTTTGCTTTTTTCAAAACAGTCGATGGGCCCCAAAAAAAATTTCGACCTTAACCAATCTATGGATCGTTTAGCTGGATTCTTTGGCTTCAATTTGCTTTTTTTTATTTTTGTTCTACGACTATTTTTCGCTGAGATATCGGCGATTGAACGAAAATTCGTCTTTTTTTTTTTAAATCTTCGATATCTCTGGAACTAATTATCGTACAGCGAGTAAACGGTGGGTTTCGGAAACTTAAATCTACCCTATATAAGTGTCTATTACTGTCATAAACGAAAAAAATTTGTTTCCATGCTTAATTTTGACTTGAAAAAGTCCAAAAAATAGCTTTTTTTCTTGTTTTAGAAAATCTACTACAACTTTGCAGATATTGCGAAAAATACCAATGTTTTAAGGTTCTTTTTTAGCTCAATACATACCTAAAAACCATGCCAATTTTCAAAACAATCGGTTGAACCGTTTTTTGTGACCGAGTCGTCAAACTTTTAGAAAAATTGAAGGAACACGTTTATTGATCCTTTAAGACGTTCTTTTTGGAGCCCATCGACTGTTTTGAAAAAAATCAAAAATTTTGAGAAAAATTTTACCGTAATATTTCTTTCGACTGCGTTGAGGGTGATGCCTACAACATTTTTTTGACTCAAGATTCCAAAACTAGAAGATTCAAGCTTCAAAATGCTTTAAAAAAAAAATTTTACGACCAAAATTAACAAAGTTACAGCCTTTGGAAAATCGCTGAAAAATCTCGAAAATTTTGCTGTTTCTTTAATTTTTTGACTGAGTGTATTTTGGGAAAAGGCTTTTTATAATTTACTACACTCAGTCAAAAAATTAAAGGAACAGCAAAATTTTCGAGATTTTTCAGCGATTTTCCAAAGGCTGTAACTTTGTTAATTTTGGTCGTACAAAATTTTCAAAAAAAGCATTTTCAAGCTTGAATCTTCTACTTTTGAAATCTTCAGTCAAAATTTTTTTATGGGCATCACCCTCGACTCAGTCGAAAGAAATATCACGGTAAAAATTTTCTCGAAATTTTTGCTTTTTTCAAAACAGTCGATGGGCTTCAAAAAATTTTTCCGAACTTAACCAATCTATGGATCGTTTAGCTGAATCCTTTGGCTTCAATTTGCTTTTTTTATTTTTGTTCTACGACCATTTTTCGCTGAGATATCGGCGATTGAACAAAAATTCGTCTTTTTTTTTAAATCTTCGATATCTCTGGAACTAATGATCGTACAGTGAGTAAACGGTGGGTTTCGGAAACTTGAATCTACCCTCTATAAGTGCCTGTTATTGTCATAAACGAAAAAAAATTGTTTCCATGCTCAATTTTGACTTGAAAAAGTCCAAAAAATTAGCTTTTTTTCTTGTTTTATAAAATCTACCACAACTTTGCAGATATTGCGAAAAATACCAATGTTTTAAGGTCCTTTTTTAGCTCAATAGATACCTAAAAACCATGCCAATTTTCAAAACCATCGGTCGAACCGTTTTTTGTGACCGAGTCATCAAACTTTTAGAAAAATTGAAGGAACACGTTTATTGATCCTTAATGACCAATTAATTAATGGTGTTAAAAATGAATTAAAAAGTTTTTCTTTCTTTTCTCTCAAATTTGCATTTAATGAGCGTGAAAACTAAGAAAAAAAATTCACATTTCAAAAAGAAAAAAATTTTTTTTTGCAAAATTAAATTTTTTTTTATTTTTTAAATTTGAATAAAAAAATTTATTAGCATTTTTTTCAAAATTTTATTTCGATATTTATTACATATTGAATGCAAAATTGTAAAAAAAATGCCAATACAATTTTTTTTCAAATTAAAAAATAAAACAAAATCGAAATTTCGAAAAAAAAATTTTGTTTTCGAAATTTGGATTTTTTCTAGCTTTCCCCGCTCGTTACATGCAAATTTGAGGGGGAAAAAAAGAAAACTTTTTTCAAAAATTTTTAACAACATTAATTGGTCATTAAGGATCAATAAACGTGTTCCTTCAATTTTTCTAAAAGTTTGATGACTCGGTCACAAAAAACGGTTCGACCGATTGTTTTGAAAATTGGCATGGTTTTTAGGTATGTATTGAGCTAAAAAAGGACCTTAAAACATTGGTATTTTTCGCAATATCTGCAAAGTTGTGGTAGATTTTCTAAAACAAGAAAAAAAGTTAATTTTTTGCACTTTTTCAAGTTAAAATTAAGAATAGAAACAATTTTTTTCGTTTCTGACAATAACAGGCACTTATAGAGGGTAGATTCAAGTTTCCGAAACTCACCGTTTACTCGCTGTACGATCATTAGTTCCAGATATATCGAAGATTTAAAAAAAAAGACGAATTTTTGTTCAATCACCGATATTTCAGCGGACAATGGTCGTAGAACAAAAATAAAAAAAGCAAATTGAAGCCAAAGAATTCAGCTAAACGATCCATAGATTGGTTAAGTTCGGAAAAATTTTTTGAAGCCCATCGACTGTTTTGAAAAAAGCAAAAATTTCGAGAAAATTTTTACCGTGATATTTCTTTCGACTGCGTCGAGGGTGATGCCCATAAAAAATTTTTGACTTAAGATTCCAAAAGTAGAAGATTCAAGCTTCAAAATGCTTTTTTTGAAAAATTTTTACGACCAAAATTAACAAAGTTACAGCCTTTGGAAAATCGCTGAAAAATCTCGAAAATTTTACTGTTCCTTTAATTTTTTGACTGAGTGTATATTATTCGACAGAGAAAAACTAAACACGATTTTTAAAAATATCAATGATTTGATTATTTACAATTTTTATTCTTCAATTTACAGGTAGTTCTCCCTGAGTTGGCGTCGATTCGAATTGCCGTTTACGAGGAATCAGGACGTTTCATAGGACATCGAGTATTGCCCGTTGTCGGTTTGTGTCCGGGTTATCGTCACGTTGCATTGAGAAACGAGGGCGGTCAGCCTCTTCCAATGGCAAGTTTGTTCCTAAACGTCGTCGTCAAGGATTACGTTCCGCACGGTATGAGCGATTTTGCCGATGCTCTCGCTAATCCGATCAAGTATCAGAGCGAAAAGGAGAAGAGAGGAAAACAATTGGCGGTTTACGGCGACGATACAGACGGACCGATGGACGGAGAAGTCGAGGTAAGGTTTTTTCTCCATATTCTCGATATTTCATACCGAAAATCGTGGCAATATATTCCACTTTTATTGTTTCATTGTCAAAACTTGATTTTCTTGAAGAAAACATTCGCAAATACTTCTTCAACTCTTTATCCTCTATTTTCCCGCTAACAAACTCTAACATCGTTACTAACGTTTCCGTAGATTAAGGATAAAGTCGTTGCTAGTGGACCGAGTTCCTCGAAGCCAACGGTGAGTTGGCTCGAATTACGAATTGGAAAAAAAAAAAAAAATTAAAGCGATAATCTGAAATAATGGATTGTGCATTTTTCAATGATATTTGTTTAATTTTCTCAGGATGAAACGACGAAAATGAAGAGATTACAATCAAGCGGAGAATTACCGGCTCTCCAAGTGCCATCTGGAAGTCCTCATGGTAGACCCTCCATCGCTGGATTGAGCACTGCCGAGACACCGGAAGTCGACGACGGTGTTACATCCACGACACTGTCATTGCCCGATTCTTCCGCGACGAAGAGTCTTCTACCTACTCTCGGTGGTAAACCATAATTTTCCACCGTTAAAAAAGTTTTGATTTCAACAGAAAAAAACACCAAAAAATATCGGGCAATCTCGAATTTGCACACTAGCTTCATTTTTTCATATCTTCAAATTTTTCTCTATGAACAAATAGCCAACGTTTCATGAAAAAAGGTTTTTCACGAAACTATCAATCTTTTGCAAAGCTGCAACTAATCAAAATCTCGATATTTTGGGTTTCTACAAGATCCAACATCGATTTTTTTCATCCTCGGATGTTTCGAAAGTTTAAAAACTAGAATATCATTTTTCAAAAATTAAGAATCAAGAGTTGATACGAAAAATTCAATTCTAATCGAACTTTTTTTTAATTTTTGTTCTTTTGAAAATGTGAAACCTAAATTTTCAATTGAAAAGAAAGAAAATTCAGGAGTTGATATTGGAAATTTATTTTTAAAAGAAATGCTTGCTTGATTCTGTGAATAATTGCAGTTGGTGATGATATCGTTGCCGAGTCATTGGAGAAATTAATGGAGAACAAATCGGTGAAGGAAAAGAGAATCGAGCTTGAGAAGAAATTGGAATCGTTGAAGCGAAAACACGAGAAGGTAAAGGATATTTCCCTGATTTATGATGTTAAAAAAAATCGTCTAATAGGAATATCTGAAAGTTTTTTTTTGCTTTAACAGGAAAAATTGAGAGTCCTCGATGGTGACAAGCCGAAACTAAAGTTCAACATCAGCAATAAATTGGGAAAGAGACGCTCCAATAAAACCATGTGAGTAATCTCGTGGAAAATGACAATATTTAATGTAGTTAAGGAAAGATAATATCGAGTTTATTTTTTTTTCAAAGATGTCCTCCCGATGGCGATCCGGAATATACGGATATGGAAAATCGCGATGGAACGGAAGCACCACGAGGTTTGCCGAGAAGTCAGAGCGAGAGGTTGCTCGCGGTGTGCAAGGAGCACGTTTTGCAGGAACGCGAATTGGAGGAAAAGTATCATGACAGTATGTACTCGCTGGTCGAGAAAGTCATGAGAAATTCGCAATCCGATCAAATGAAAACTTTGCGAGTACTTTTGGAGCGACAAAAGGCTGATGTTATGAGAAAAATTCAAGCAATGAGACACGGGGAGGTAAAATCATTCGATTGTCCTAATGAATCTTATAAATATCATTGAGAGAGTATTATTAATATTTGCAATACTATTATGAAAATTGCAAAAATTGATTTTGCAATTTATATTTTGCTTCCTCTATGAGGTCACGCTGTAATTTTGCGCTTCCTTCGTTTCAGGTCAAACAATTGGCGAAGGAGCACAAGGATAAAGCCGAACTGGATCGCATGAAACGCGAAGTTGGCAAAATATCGATCGAGAAAGGCGTCAACGAGTGCACGAGGTTAACACAGATATACGAGAAAAAGCGATTGGAATTGGAGAGACAGCACGAGGATGTTAAACAGAGGCTGGACGAGGATAAGATTAAAGTAATTATTATGAAAAATTAATTTTACTTTTTTCAACCTTTTTTCAATCTTGATATTAACGAGATCACGATAATTAGGAGTTATTTTTAGGAATTTTTTAATAACCACTTATGAGAGTGAACAAATTTATCGATAAGCTTGGATACATCTTAAAATGGGTTATCATTTTTAAGTACGTAAATTTGTACAGCGTCTATATACTATTTCAATTATTTCAATGATTGTCAAGATTTCGGGTGCGTTCTTAAACGCAGTTGTCGAGCAGATCTGCTGCATCCAGATACATCCAAGATGTATCTGGAAAAAGTTGCTGCTGCACCGTGTCCACCAATTTTCATTACCAATCTAACATTGGTAATAAAAGAACGCTGGAAAAAACTAATAAAATAACGCGCATATGAGCATATCTGAGCAGATCTGTTCGACAACTGCGTTTAAGAACGCACCCTTCTGCATCTGCATTTTTCGATTTTGGCCTCTTAACATTTTTTCTCCCTCGTTCAATTCTCCGATCACCTGCGTGATCTACAATAGCGATGAATTTTCCATTGAAATAAGGTTTGAAAACGATAAAAAGAAAAATAAATTTTTTTTGCTCATTTTTGGGCTTCTTTCCAAAAACCTAAAAATAGTGAAATTTCAGGTTGTCATAATTTTACTTTGGTTCGACCGATTCAAATTTTTTTTTTTTGAACGTAAACATTTGTAACTAAACTCAGAGAATGCCGTTTGGTTCATCCCGATAACAAAATTTTTGTAGAAATGAGAGCAGTTTGAAAATCCCTGAAAAAATAGGAAAGGGGTTCAGGGGTAAAAATTCAGAAAATTCGATTATGAAGAGAATGAGCGCAGTCTAGAGCATAGATTTTGAGTAGAAAAAGAATTACACCTATTTTAGTGGACAGATTCAATTTTTGCCAAAATTAAAAAAAGAAAAAAATTAAATTTTTTAATATTTTTTTCCTAACCTTATATCGATGTAGGGGAATGTGGGACACTGGGGGCAAAGTGGGCACGCGAAAAATTTCAAATTTGGGGGCAAAGTGGACACGAGCTGAATCTGAAAATAATGTCAAGGTCATAAAATTATTACTTCGAATTCAGACTATATCTGCATGATTCCCGTAACGTTTCATACACTGTTGAACAATATATTCAAAATAAAAAGCATAAAACACGGAAATCGTAAAATTAGAAAAAAAAATTTTTTACAAAATTCAAAAAACAAAAATGGGAAATTAATTTCACGACTCAAAAGTCGATGAATATGTGAAAATACCATGATTTGTTCACTAACAAAGTGAATTCATAGTATATTTTTCACATGGAAAAAATTGGAGCAAAGTGGATCTGAAGAATTACCTCGTTTTTTTTTTTTAAATTTCATTCGAGGAACGGTTCTATTTGCTTTATTTCTTTGTTTACATTGTTAAGTTAATATTTTATTCGGGCATAGTCGATTACAGTGTCTCTATTTTCGAGAATCGCCGAGTATAGATTTTTCTGCATTTGAGGAGGCGTGACCATTTTGCCCCCGTTTTTTTTTCAAAATCCGGAAAATTAGGATTGGGAATCAATTTTGGGACATGAAAGTAGTTAAAAGACCGTGTGCTTACCGATGAAAATCGTTGAATTCCTTAAATGTCCACTTTGCCCCACATTCCGCTATTTTGTTACCCTGAACACGAATCTACAAAAAGTTTTCTCAAATAATCAAAATTTTTATGAATTTTCATCAAAAACATATTTGCTCAATTTTAGCGCCATTCTGAAAAACCACAAAATCGCGAAATTGCAAACGTCTATAATTCATTTAGACGAAAAAGTCACTATTCTGTGAAAGATACGGTCACTATTCTGCTATTTTTGATTCTCTGAAACTCTGGCAACCCCGAAAATCAACAAAATCTCTAAATTTATCTCGGTTTATGTGGTTTTTCTTTTTAATCAATAGGTCAAAGCTGCCCTACAGGATGAATACAACAAGCGTTACAGTAAATGCGAAAGTGGCGAATTGCCGATATCACCGTCGGGTGGCACGAGCATTCCCGATAATCTCAGTGGTCCCATGTATTATTTGTCACGTCGTTGATCAGGATGATGAAATTCATCGAAACAAACTCATCGGTCGCTCAAAAGTATCCGACCGTGAATTTTCCTACGGGTATATCGGTTGACGAAAATGGAAAGAAAAAAAAAGAACGAACGAGCCAAGTGGAGCCAAGCATCGAGAGAAACTCCATGAAGCTCGTTGATGATTTTCATTCCCGTTACACGAGAGAGGAGCGTGCCAGTAAAATCGTTCTATCGATTTTATTTGAAAAATGTATAAAATTGTTTATTTGTTTAAATTATTTTTTCGTAAAACTATTGTGATGAGAGCATTTTTCCGAATGGTATATATCGAAGCGTTGTGCAGAAAGCAAATAATGTCCTCCCTCGATGCCTCTCTCTCTCCAGTTTGCATTTTTTTTCGTCGTTTCTCACAATCGAGTCTACCAAAAATAATTAATTTTATAACTATTTTTTCCCGCCTCCCCCCTCCACGTTGCGTTTCTCGTACAGTATTAATGGAAGGGTAAAAGCAAAAACGATAAACCGAGGATTTACCAGTGACGAAGTGGGAATGAAAAAAAAAAAAAAAAAAAAAAATCGCGATGATTTTGCGAAAGGTATACAATTCTAAATACGTGTAATCTTTTTGAACGATCGCGCTTAAACCTTGTTGTTATATACATAAGACTCGTTATATTTATTCGACAAAGAAGAGGAAGAGATAAATTAATTGTAATCGCGTCCGAAACTCGAAATAATTTTGATGAGAGAACGTAGGACAGCGAGGGTGAAAAAAAAAGAAAATACTCTTGAGACGTCGAGGCTCCGATAGAATTGTCCGTTAGGATTTAATCGAAAATGAAATTTTCATCCTTCGACTCAGAGTCTTGAGGATTTGAGATTCTAAAGAGCGATTTGCATCGAGGGTTTTGTGACTGGAGAAACAGAGTCGAAAGTACGATTGTAAAAAGGAGAAAAAGAAAGAATTCGAGTGGATCGAACTAAGAAAACAAATATCGTCTCACGTAGAAAACCGTGAAGGATTTTACAAGCCAAGAACTTGCGGGTTTCGGGCAAATTTCGGTCGTAAAAAAGGAAATTTAAAGAATAAAGTAAACACCTCATCGAGGAAGACAATCAAAAATGTTGCGCGATATGACGCATACAGCGATGACATTTTCCTTGTTGTTTCTAATCGTATGATAATATAAATAACTTATTCAGGAATCCTCATTAAATATAACGAACGAAAGAAGGAAAAAGAGTGAGAGAGAGAGAAAAAAAAATAGGGTAAACTATCCCCGTGATGTTAATTTCTCTCTCGTACATAATACTTGTTATTTATTTTCATTGTATATTATTTTTTGCGTGACGAATTATCGTATTTTTCATAAAAACGAGAAAATTGTCGATCCGCGTTTGTATGGATCCGCAATTGACGAGAAATTTTTTCGAATTTCTCGTTGATGTGGAAATGGCGAAAAAAATGTATCGCGAATTATCATCGATCGCCGGTTCGTAATTGCAGTAGGAAGCGTTGTGATATTTAAGGATCTCAAAAGCAATCGTAGAGTCGTTTAAATATTTATATGTATATATATTTAAACGACTACGACTAATTGAGAGTTCTGGGGGGAAAAATAGTCGAAGTCGTGATTGAATTCACGATTTACACAAATATTGTTGATTTTATTCGCTCCTTAGCGTTTAATGAAAAGCAATTTATAAATCCCCCGACTCTCGTATTCCAGAAAAAAAGAAGTTCTCGCATTTACGGATTTTCGGTTGTCTTTACCATTTTTATTATTTCGCACCGCACTGCATTATAATCGAAATGTGACGGTGAAATTAATCGTTCTATTATCAAAGCCGTAAAAATATTTTGGCTCCTAGAAAAAAGCACAGAATAATCGAACCGTGAAACGATGATTCAATTTTTATGCTTTACCATCGAATTTCCGATTGCGAAGAATATTATTAAAACTTCGAATCACTTCTATGTTCGTGACTTAAGCAAAAATTTGCATTTTTCGTTGCGATATTAGTCATTGTACGATAATGATGATAATAATGTAACGAATCATAGAAAAACGAAAAGTATTTCGTTTTTTTTTTTTTTTTTTTAATGCAGAGGGCATTCTGCGTCGAGTCAATGTATCTAGAAATAGCACTAATGTCCAAAAACAAAGTTACCAATTTCAAGTGTTTTAAAAAATATTTTTTTTGTCTTATTTCAATCAGTTTTCACGTTTTTCTCAATCGAGAGTGTACAGTTTCGATTTTTCCATGCTCGGAGAGCAGAGTGAAAAAATAAATAGGAAAACTCGAACGAGAAAAATTAGTCGTGGGAAAACGGTGATTATTGATAAGGAAAAAAAAACACAGTGTTTAGACCTCGATAGATCGTGAATTATGTTAGGTGTGAATCGAGAGTTTGTAATAGAAAAATGGTTGTAACGTAACAAACATGTTCGTGTAAAAGCTTAGATTAAGGTGATAGAATCGGTATTGTCGAAAAAGTAAAAGAAAAAATATATAACGCACGAAAATATTATCGATGTCGAGGATGATGGATGAAAGAAAAAAAATGATCGAATCATCGTCGAAAGCGAGAAATTCGATGAAATTCCAATTGAAAAATGTGAATGAAAATGGGCCGCGTTATTGCCGCTGAAAAAAAGTGAATATTCGCTGATAATTTATGTACTTCCGCAAAAAACCAAAATCGTGATCTCTGTCTGAAACGAAAAAAGTGCTTCTGAAGAAAGGGAAAAAAAAGAAATCGTTTATCGTCCGATAGAAGAGAAAAAAAAAGAAAATTAAAAACTTCCACGTTAGATCCTTTGTGTCGATTCGTCCTAAATATTTATTCGATAAGCGAATTATAACGATTAAGATATGTGTATATATACATATATACATATAAATATATTTGCGTTGATATATATATTATGTGTTGTTGCTGTTGATGTTGTTAATTATAATGTAAACGGAGAGATGAGATAAGAGACGATAGCGACGATTGTATAGATGATGAATTAATTGTAATAGCTCTGAGTAGAAAATTAAGAATTTATAGAGCGAAATCGCTCAGCTATGAAGATTTGCGGATAACGAAAATTTTTATCGTCGCATGAAAACTCATTTTCCAGACCGATTTTTCATCGACCGGCCAATAGATTCTTTCTTTTTCTGATTTAGAATGTTTTATATATTTTTATTTTAAATTTGGCATGAAAAATCGGTCAACAATTAATTAGTCTTCCCCCTCTTCTCTCTCAGTCCGTTAAACGATGTGCAAATGGTTTCAATTATTTTTTACACGTACGTCAAATTGTACAATTTAAAAAACTGGAAAATTCTCTTAAAATTTGTGATTTTAAACGATCACATTTATTATATATAAAAAAAAATTAAGATCCAAGCTCTTGCATCCTAATAAGCTCAAATTCTAATCTCACCTGGATAAATTGATATTTTTAAAACAAGGTTACAATTTTGAGTTATTGAAAAAATAATCACTCGTCATGATCTTTGAATATATTATATATATTTGCGGGGAACTGTTTTTCCTCAAAGGTATTCTTATTTATTCGTGAATTATTGTTTCATCGAGATCTGAAAAATCGAAATTACGTTCGATCGCACTGTAATGTATCGCGAAAATAATCGATGAAAATTTCATTTTCATCGTTATTTTCGGGATGCAATGTCATTATTTATAGTCATAAGTGTAGTTGAAACGGCCTACGGAATAATCTTAGTTAAACAAAAAAGAATGAGAAAAAATTATACCGCGACGAATCTGATGATTGTGTATTGAGGCGTTGGAAAAAAAACGTTTCTTCACGATTCCGGTTCTCACAAGAGTTTTCTGTACCTCTTTTCTAAAGAAAAACAAATCGTTTTCCTAAAGGCTAAAACTAATAAATTTTTTTTTGTGACTGCCGACTTAAAATTGAATTTTTGCAAAAATTGCTTTTTGGGGAAATTCAAAATTCATATTTTTAATTTTGGAAATAAGTTGACGTCGTCGATTTTGTATTATAAACACGTTGTTATTAAAATACCATTAAGGGGAAACTTAAAATGTACAATGATAAATTTGTCAGGAAACATTCGGCTCATTCTTCCAATTGTTAGCCACAATATTTTTGTATCTATCGGGAAAAGGTCAAAATCTTGATAAGCGAGGAATCGAGAGAAAAATGTTTTTTTTCCAACTGTCTCATCGTGTACATAAAAAAATGTCCAATCGCGAGAAAGAATGCGAAAGAAGAAAGATGGTGTGTGTGAATATTGAGTCTCTCGCCTTGCCTCGAACTTGCAAAGAAAAAAAAGAAAGAAAAAATCTACTCTCCATTTTCTTCCAAAGCAATTTCTAACAACGATCTCTGATACCTGGTCGACAAAACGACGAATTTTTTCAAGCTCGTATCTTTCAAAAGTTCAAACTCACTCGCAACGTTTCGCGGTTAAAAGAAAAATTGAAAGAACAGAGAAAGGAAAGAAAAAGAATCTTTGATGAAATTTCATCGAGTTCGAGAGGCAGCGGAATGAAAACAAAAAAAATAAGAAAAAAACTATCCTCGCGAAACTCTATGATAGTATTGAAACTACGAAGTCTTTTTTATTAGTCAGTGATCTAAGCTATTTACGCTGTATAAATATCGTTGTGTACGCTATTTCTATAAATCCCGAGCACCCCTACAAAAATGTTTGTAATCAGTTTAAATCGGTTGTACTTGATATATATATATAAAAAAAAAAGAGCTTTCGTATTTGCGTCGTTCTCACAAATGTGTGCCTGTATGTATTTTCGCGTTCGAAAGTATATATTTTGAGATATTTTTTTTTTCCTTTTTGAGCAAAAGTGTTGAAAAAAGCCTCCGAATCGTCGATTAATCAGTCTAAATTCGTCGTAATCAACTGTAAATTTAATTGGGGATGAGAGAGTAAATTTGAGAATCATTGTCCTTGTAATTGGTGAACATTTTTAGAAAATTATTTTCCTGCTTGGATGATGAACGAAAATTGACGGAATTCGGAGGTTTTGTATTTGTATAAAAAGAACGAATAATTGATAAGTGTGAAAACAAAACAAAAAATATGCGCTCGAACAAACACGATTGACGTTTACTCATTTGTTTTAAATGATCAAAGCAGCGTTGTATTTTAAGTTTAAATGACAATTGTCTTCCCGCGAATAGCATTTTCGTTATTCAATGTTGAATCAGTGATTGCACGAAGGAGAAAAAAGCACAGAGCACAAAAAAAAACGTTGTAACTCGTTAAAAAGCGCACGTGAAATTAGTGCGATCCGAATGTTGATATTCCTTGGGTGAATTTTACAGAGAATTATTTTTGTTGTTCCACCAAGTTGTTTTTATTTTTTCATAGTCAGAAATAATGAGAGTGACGAGTTTGATCCGAGTTTAAGTGAAACTTTGTCGATCAGCTTTACCGCGTTAATATTATTATCACGTTTTTTTTCGTTTGTTTTCAATTTTTCTTGTTTTTTTCCATGCTTCGCTCTAGCGATTATTAAAATAATTACGTTTGTTGTGTTTGTAATTTGATTTTTATTCATTGTCTCAAATACTTGCCTGTCCTCGCAATGCACAACGCCATTTATTAATTTTTTTTTCTCGATTTCGAGATTGCAGACTGATTTCGATAATTTAAAATGAAGCTGTATCAGACTTTTTTAACGATAAACTGTAAACGGTACGGTCAGATTTTTTAAATATAGTTTTAAAAAATACTCTCAAAAGTTTGAATAATTTAAGAAAATACTATATAAATATTTTCTCAAATAATTAGTATTTCTGATATTTTTCTTGAAAAGAATATTTCCGGATCTTATTTTTAATAACTCAAAAGAATAGGTTCGGAAATTGTTCAACAATCCTTCCATACATTATTTTGAATATAAAAAAATACTTTCGGGCATTTTTCTTTGGTATAAAAAAAGTATTGTTTAATTTTTTAAATACATTTTTCTCAGTATTCTTTCAAATATTTCTCGATCCCTTTCATAAGCTTTATCATTTTATTATCTATAAATATTTTCTCAAATAATTAGTATAAGATACTTTCAGATATATTTCCTTAAAACCAAAAAATACTTCCAGACTTTATTTTTAATAATTGAAATAAATTGGATCCGAAATTTTTAAAGATATTTCTTTAATAATCCTCCCAAACGTTATTTTCCATGTAAAAAAATACTTTTAGTAATTTTTCGGAATAATTTTTCAACAATTTTCTCAGACATTATTTTGAGTACAAAAAAATACTTTCATACATTTTTTGTTATGATAGAAGAAGTAGTTTTATACTTTTTTAAATATAGTTTTTTCAGCATTCTTTCAAAAATTTCTCTATTCCTTTCACTTTTTTTTCACGCCGTGACAATAAGTTTACGATAATTTCCAAAGCTCGAAGGAATTTGTACTTATATTATGCATACATGTTCATCATATATATATACTTTGACGCAATTTTTTTATACATATATATGGGGCATTCCATCCCAAATGGAACAGTTTGAAAAACTTTTTTTTTAAATTTCCTCAATTTTTTTATATTTTTGAGTACCCATCAAAAGACCCTTTCCGTTAAATTTTGAGATTTTTTTGATTACCCGTTCAAAAGATATTAAATTAACAAAAAAACCGCTCTTTTTTTGGTATTTTGGTCATAACTTCTTTAATAATGGTCCAGATTAAAAGTTTTTTTTTCAAAATTTTTGTTTTTTTATGGCCTTTTCAGAAAAAAATACAACAAAAATATTCCACGTGTTTTTGAATGAGTTTTTTGGGTTTTAAACGTTAAATCGCGTTTTTAAAAGTGAATGTCATTTTTGATTTTTTTTGTTAATTTTTTGTTTCAAACATCTATCTATTCAACAATTTTTAAGACTAGTCCGATCGTGGGATCTCAATAAGTACTATTTTTTTCGATTTTTGAAAATTAAAAAAAAAAAAAAATTCCATAAATTATTATGAATACCAATTTTTATTACTGTATAGTATTTTTTTAATCATTTTGAATTAATTTGGACACTTTTTCATTGTTAACAGATTTTTAAAATTAATAATTAATCGATGAGCAAATAACAACAGTTCAAGAATTGTATGAGTGGGCATTGAACCTAAGTAGTCTACCGAATATTGCTGTCAAATTTTCACATGAGAAACATTATTCAGATGCATAAGAAAGATTTTATTTGCGATAAAATACTGCGAAGTCAATAACAGGGGGACACAAAAATTTCATTCAATAATTCCAATGAGCAACGGAAATGTATTGTCAAAGGAATATTCTAATTCAGGAAATAATCATATATGTAAGGTTTTCAAAAAAATACGTGAATAAATAAAAACTGATGTTATTATTGTTCATAAACAGACTTAACGATTAATTATTAATTTTAAGAACTGGTTAACAATAAAAAAGTGTCAAAATAAATTCTAAATATTGAAAAAAATACTATACAGCAACAAAAATTGGGTCAAAATAAATTCTAAATATTGAAAAAAATACTATACAGTAATAAAAATTGGTATTCATAATAATTTTTTTTTTTTCAAATCGAAATAAAATAGTAGTCATTGAGATCCCACGATCGGACTAGCCTTAAAAATTGTTGAATAGATAGATGTTTGGAACAAAAAAAAAAAAATAAAAAAAAAATGGCATTCACTTTTAAAAATGCGATTTTACGTTTAAAACTCAAAAAATTCATTCAACAACACGTCGAATATTTTTGTTGTATTTTTTTCTGAAAAGACCATAAAAAAACAAAAAATTTGAACCAAAAACTTTTAATTTGGACCATTATTAAAGAAGTTATGGCCAAAATACCAAAAAGAGCGATTTTTTTTTTGTTAATTTAATATCTTTTGAACGGGTGATCAAAAAAATCTCAAAATGTAACAGGAAGGGTCTTTTGATGGGTACTCAAAAATATAAAAAAATTACGGAAATAGAAAATAAAGTTTTTCAAACTGTCCGATTTGGGATGGAATGCCCCATATATAAATATTGGTTGTTTTTTTGTGGGTTAAAAAAATGTTTTTCACGTGCTCGTCAGCCGTGGGGCGTATAAAAAAAAATCACGATACTACACCATAGTATTAATATATACACTACATACTATATAATCTTATATATTTTACGATGAAAGTACATAATCGTTGATACTAAACGCGCTGTCAATATCAAAGACACTAATTGATATTCTTTGAAAAACAAAACAATTATAAATATATATATGATGCCTGCAATTGTGAGGATTATGTCGACATATTTTTTTCAATTTCAATAAACATTTTCAATTTTTTAACAATATATATCAATTTGTGTAAAAGCTTGTCGACAATATTTTCTGTTTTTTTTTTGTTAACAAAAGTGTCATTCTAATCTACTTAAAAAATTCATCCTTTTTTCTTATATATAAATAAATCAAGTTTATGAAATATTTATTTAAAAAAAAAACTGCTATTAATTTTTTTAATCGTTGTGTCTCTGTTTTTGGACGATATTTATCATTTTGTGGAAAAGCTTTGTTGGCAATATTTTCTTTTTGTTAACAAAGGTGTAATTTATTTTTAAAAATCATATATATATTTATATATAAATAATTCGTCTCTCTCCCGTCTATGTCGAATATATCTTCACAGATATTTCGGAGTAAGGATTTTTTGAACGTGAAAAATCGAGAGGAATTAAGAGGAAAAAATTTTGAAAAAATTTGGGTCGCTTGAAAATAAGGGGGAAAAAGTAATGTCGAGGAGATATCTCAATATAGGATTGGGAAAGAAATGAAAAAAAAATGAAAAACGTCTCGATGTATCCGCCCCAAAAAAAAAACGCGTAAGCGAAAATTATGAGGAATTAGGGAATAATGAAGGATTTTTTATCAAATAATTTCCTCTCTTACTCACTTGTGCCTTGCCCTCGAACATCCCTCACACAAAATCACACAAACGAATACACTTTTTCTCGAAGCGGAAGTTCCATTCCCACAACCACCCCCCGCAAAAACATTATTTCCCCTTCAGCCCTCTCGAGTGTGCGATTTTCTCTTTTTCCTTTTTTCCCCGCGAATTTCTTCGATGTTCGATGTCGCTTAAAAATAGTATATCACAAAGATCAACGTTGTATGAAATATTAGTAATATACGAAATTGTAATTTAAGGGTATGTTTGAAAAAAAAACGAAATAATATTCAACCTTAAATCGCGTGAAATTATCGCGACGATTGAGACTAAAAAATACTGAGAAGAAAAGGTGACATTGATATTTTTTTAGGGTCAACAACGATGTGCGAAACATGTCGTTTTTGGGCTTTAAAAAAATGCTCTCGGTACTCGTGATGAAAAAAAAAAGAATGGGCTTGGGTGAAGTCGAAAAAAAGTCTAAAAAATTGAAACTACAAAAAAGAATTTGTGTCTAATAGAAAGAAACCAAAAAATTATTTTTTTCTCAATTCTCAAGACGAAAAATTCGCAAAAATCGAAATGATTATTTTTTGAAAATTTTTTCCGATAAAGTTTTACATTCAAATGTTGATATATCGTGATTTGGTCTTCGCTAAATGCGTATAAATATATGTATATGTATTGTATATGCTTGACGAAAATTTTGCGAGCGTGAGGAAAAAATGAAATTTTCAAATCCTTTCGAGGGGCGAGTCTGTGAAGGGGTGGTAGTGGGAAATAAACAAGAAATATACGCGGCTGTTTCAATGCTCCGTATGAATATGCGGTTGGAAATGGCGACTTCCGGTTGAAAAGCGTGTATTTTTAAATCTTCAAAGTGGCCCCAAATTTTGGTTTCCAAGCGAGACGCAAAAATTCACGGGGCGGCGAATTTAAGGGTGCTTCAACCTCTCTCGTACTTTTATAATATTTGTCAACGAGAAATGGTTCAGTCGCATCTTTCGCATAAATAAAATAAGTATATAAGTAAGAACTCTTGAAAAAAATAAACAAAAACCATGGAAAACGTCGTAGCTGAGAATAAAAATGGAAAAATTAGTCGGTATATAAATTTAGATATGTAAACAAAATTGTAGAAAGTATTTGGGTTGCTTCCATTTGTGTGGTGAATCGGCACGTTTTTTTTTCTTGAATTTTGGGATTAAAAAATCCACAAAAATCGTGAAACAGCACTAAAGTTGAAAACCAAAAATGCACACAATTTTGTCTATTCATAGATGAAAAGATTTTTTTTTGCGTAATTGCTGATTACTCGAAGGACCTCGAACTCTCGTGCCGATTGCCGATTGATGTTTTAGATATTAGAAACAATTAAAAGAATAAACAATTAAATAACTTGTAGAATCGACTGTATTTTTTAGTAACAAAAAATGGATTAGTAAAATTGTTACCTGCTGTTTGAATCACATAGAACAAGAACTCAATATGATACATACTGTGTGTATATACATATTAAAAAAAAAAATCACAAATATATGCGTGTGTAAGAAGGATCCATGAATAATAACAATATTCTATGAATGGCTATACCGAAATGTAAAATCAAAGAATTAGCGTAAAATAAACATTACCGTTATACGACTATAATAATGTAAAAGAAATATCGTAGTTTATTTGTCTCTCAGTGAAATTTGTCGTTTATTTAATCTGTAAAATTTGCCATTTTCATTTCTGAGTCCAAACGTCATCATTTACGTCGTTTTAATGAGACATTTCTCGATAAAAATAAATATTTATTTTTAAATTACATACATGTATATTTTTCTGAATTCACAATTTTTTATAACTTAAAAAATAACTTATATAGTTGTTTTTATTAAAAAAAAACATTTATTTGCTCAGTCGAAGTAATTTTTAAAAATCTCTGTAATTTGGTTGTTTCAATGTTCCTCTTTGAGGCTTAAATAAATTATTTTAAATTTAGGGTATTATATGATAGAATATTATTTTGAATTTTTTAATTTTTTTTTGATATTTTATTTTCATATTGGCTTTCGAAAAAACGCTATCAAAATTCGATACCTGTCCAAAACGCTGTATTCCTTTGGCACTTCGCTTCTTTTGTTCTCGAACAAAATTTTGCATTTAGCTATTTCCTTCATCATCTCCTCCTTGTAATCTTCCTTGAGCCAGTCCGGTATTCTTTTGTAAAATGGATTCACAGCGATCGTGTGATCTGTAAGTTTCTTTTTTGATTAAAACAATTTTGTCCTCCCCTGATGAAAAAAAACAATAATACCAGAAGAAGGTTTTCTTACTCTCCAACATTTTCATATTTTTGTAGACAAAACTTTTTTCACGATTGCTGCAGTGAAGAACCTCGAATCCAACGTCTTCCAATGTTTTTTTTAAACTAGCCCGAGGATTGGGACACGTGTGAAAAGTTGGCACGTACTTTGACGCATCCTAAAAAAATAGAAAATTAGTTCATTGAAAGTTTATAATTATTTATTTAAAAAAATGCTCTTTTATATAGTTTTATCAATAATTTTAAATGAAGTAACCATTTTCCATTATTCATTTGCAAATCCAATTCAAACGAAGAATTCTATTTTGATCGAACGAATATTAATAAATTTTAATTCAATATAAATTATTATTTGATTAATTGAAAAATATAAACATGTCGAAAAATATATTTATATAATTAATAAAAAATAAATGAATAAATAAAAATTTCATATAATCCGACAGATCAATATTTTTCATTAAATTATTCAGAATAAATAAAAATTATTTATAAATATTTTTTTATAAATATTTTTCTTATCCACGGATATGATTTTGGTTGTTCTAATCTTAATGGAAATTTAAGTTATTCATTTGTAATTTCATAAGCAGGAATATGAAAAATAATATATCTTTGTTAACTAAATTGAATTATTTTTTACCTGCATGTAAGCTGTGTAACGAGAATTATCCCGCATCTTGAGGTACGCGTCGAATCCATCGTTGAACGACAAAAACATGATTAAACATTTGCCACCCGGTCGCAGTAATTTAGAAATATTCTCATACGTCTGTCTGGGAAATTGAATGATTTCAAACATTTTTACAGTATTTTTTATTTTATTTTCATCGGACATTATTTATCAATGTTATCGAATGACTTACCTCGTATTTTGGCACCAGTGAAGGCAGTAAAATGAGAGAACGTTGTCATATTGACCAATTTCCTCGATTGGCAATTCCTTAGTCTCAATGTCCATTTGGAAGAAGGACAAACGATTTTCGTCTTGACAATTTATTCTAGCACGATCGATCATCGCTTTGGAAATGTCAGCCCCTAAATATCATATTTTTCCTCTATTTTATTAATTTTATCAATTTTATTAATTATTTCTCTTTTCTGTACTTTTTCTTCCTGCTCTTTGAATTTTATTTCAATTAAAAAATGTAAAATTGGCTCACCGACTAACTCAGCATCGGGTGGCAATGCCGGCAGGATCAGGTCCTTCGTGACGCTTCCAGGACCACAACCTATATCGATGCATTTTCCGTGCATCGAAGCTATTTCGTTGGAAAATTCTTCGATAACGTCGAGCGAATCTTGACGCTGCAAATCGCTTGATTCCGCGTATTCCTCGACGTTATCCATTCCTTTTTTTCGGAATCTTCTTAATTTTGCAATTAAATAATTAACACTCGATAAACGATTAAGTAGAGCTATGGCGAATTTTATTAATTTTTCTTTTAGTTCAAACGGCACGGTTGCAAAAAATTTCTTGATAGTTTTTCCGATTTCTGTAGGATTTGAAAAGAATTTTGTCAATTTTTGAATCGCTATTTTTGAGTCGTTCGAAATTTGGAAAATTATCGGAAAATTATCTCGAACTTCACGATGGACTGGAGATGTTGGCTCGGTTCTAATCCGGAGACTTCCCGAGGGCCCGATATTTTACTGAGAACATCCCGAACGGGCCGACAGTATTTATATGATGTCGGCCAAGTCCCACCTCCGAGTTTTTCTTCCCTGTATCAAGCATTCTTTCCTGATTCAACTACTGTTTTTCTTGAGCTAGTAGAATTTCTTTTAATCTATCACTAATACGTCGTATTTGTGCGCAGATTTTTCTCCAAATTGATTCAAATTTTGTAAATGGCACATGGGCCTTTCAATTTTATAACTTTTAAAATAGTTTTACTATTTTAAAAATATTTAAATTAGTTTTAAAATAGAAAAGATAGTTTTATTGATTTCAGGTGCAAAAATCCTTTTGGAAGTCGATAATTGTTTTTTTTACAATTCCAATCATTTAGTTAGGGTCCTGAAAAAATTGCTGTTATTGTTAATAAGAGGTATCATTTATATTTTGAAGTCGTAATGAATTTGATTGTATTAACTGAGTTTGTTAATAAAAAATGTAATTATTTATTTTCATAAATCGAATATCTGATATTTTTTTTAATCGATATTTTTGGAGTCGTGATAGTTTTTATTGTTGTTTATTGTTTATTGTTGTTTATTTTTAATCAAAATTAAAATCTTCCAGTAATAATATGACGTTTTTAAAAAAATACACTCCAGCATTTTTTCTCTGATTTTAATTTTTCAAGATAAGCTGTTTTTTTAATGAAAAACGGGGGTCTACGGGGAATGCTTCATATATTTTTGACCTACGGATACTTTTGTGTTTTACCGCGTCGAATGTCGGTGTTTCCTCGGTCATAGCACCTTTCTTTCTCTCCCTCCTTCTCTCTTTCTCTCTTTCGAATTTAGGACAAATAAATGGGAATTTAATGCATATCAAAAATCCTTGTAATAAAATTTTATGTGCACGTTGGGAATTTTTTAATCTGTCAAAAAATGTCCGATCTAATCTTCAATATAACTTCAGCAAAAGGACGAAAAATCCAAAATTAATATTGGTAAAATGCAACACAACATTCGAGTGTGAAAAATTTAAACATCACTTTATTAAAATGTCTCAGTAAAAAATTAATCGTCGCCTTGGAAGGTTTTTGTTTAATTCGGAAAATGGGGTTGATTTTTTTAAATGGTCGACTGGAGTGTAATAGATTAAAGATCCAAGAGGACAACAAAAATTTTGAACTATTCGTCCGGTATCTATTGAACGCCCACTCATCCTCATTGTATGGGAGAGTCAAAGAAATAATCTCGATCGTTACATAAGAATGCACGTTGGGTAGAAATTTGGGCTAGGTCGTGGCCTCGTCATCTTGCTCCGTTAAAGGTCCAATGACCCTCGTGAAACGACGAGAGTACCGCCAGATTTACGGATCCCGAGATACAAGGGCTCAATGTTGAGCCTACAATTTCCTCCTTCGAGTCTTTTTCTTCATATGATTATTATAAGCACAATATCATGTCCATTGTCGGGGAAAAAAATGTATATTGGAGAAAAACCAATTATATTTTCATTCAAGGCATTTAGTTTCAATTAATCGAAGAAAATGCTGAAAATATATATTATTATTTTATTAATTGTTTAAAAATAATTGTAAAATCATTTTTTTTCAAAGGACATAATCGATCAATTAATTTTTTTGTATTGCTTCAAATTACTCGAAATGAATAATAAAAAATCAATAAATAATTGAAGTTAAATTTCTCATCGAAGGACAGAATCGATTGATTTAATTAAAAAAAAAAAAAATTTAATTTCTGTAGAACAAGACGTTGAATTTTCATCGATATCTCGTCATCCGGTGGTTAAAAAAAAGAGTCGTGGCGGAACAATTGATTCGAAAGGGGAGGCACGAAAAGTCGTCGAACCTGTTTTCGTTTGTCTCTTATATTCGTGTATCAAAAAAATTCTAAACCGGCATCGTAAACATGATGAAAAACTGACCATTCTTCTAAATAATCGAGCATTGAACTCGGAAGAACGAAATTTTTTGAAAATATTTCCATAAAAAAAGAATACATGAATGAAAAATTGGCCCGGCTCTTGTTCACTTAACAGAAATACAAAATGGTTAATTTTGTCTAGAAATTGATAATGGCCATTTAGAATCCTCTCAAATAGACTTTAGAGACATTAATGATTTTTTAACATTAAAAAAAATATGATAATGAGAAAAAAATATTTTTGCATGGTTTGATAGGATTATGAAATTATCAACAGTCACTTGGAAGCCTCGAAATATGATCCTGATGATTTTTCCAGTTTATCGGGACTTCCGGTGCAGTTTACGCGCAGCATTATTTTGGATGGCATATTTAACTCACCATGCCCAGTCAGACCACGCGATAATGTCGTTTCAACCCCCTTAAGTGCATTACAACTTCCATGATAGCTAGATGTTATGTATATCTATATGAAGTACGTATATTCGTGTGACACGAAGCGTGAAACTTTCGCCAGTACCGTATGTTTGATTAATAATTATGGCACTTTACTATGAAACCGACCGCGACAATTTCGACGCATAACAGATCGTGTTCTTCGACAATTCGCCCCAAAAAAAGGACATCCCTCGTCGGATAATTTTCAGAAAAAGATCAATTTTTATTTGAGACTCGATTAATCATGAAGATTATGAAGATTAATGAGATCCAAGTGAAATAATTCCATCGGTTTTAAGAAGAAACTTGAGCTATTTCGGAAAATCTTCCAAAAATGCCAATCAGCAATATTTTTCAATTTTTTAAAAGCCGATTCTTCATAATTGGGATGCAAATATGTTTTTTTTTATTTGAGAAAAATTGCCAATTGAAATCCTTGACATTCTGTAATGGAAAGAAAAATTTAGCTAAGATTTCGCAGGCATTTCTCTTCGAGTCGATTTTTCGCAATTTTCAAAATTTTCTCCCAGGAAAAAGAATCACAATATCGGGATTAATTGAACAATATTTCCCAAGTCCGTTCATGGTCTATCAATTGAAAAATAAGCCTTCCTCAACGCAAATAAAATCCTTGAAATATTGATATTTTGACGTTTTTTGAAAATCTCCCAAAGACACATAGCTAGTGACTTTCGGGTCATTTCAAAGGCCCAGATTGTGGTAAATTAGTCCATTAGTTCAATCGAAATCCTACAGGAATGGTGTTAAATAATTGAAAAACTGAATTTTGACATTTCTCAACATTTTGGATCGCCAAATCATTAGAATTGAGAGTAAAATATCGATTCAATTACCTTCCCGGAAGTTCTAGAACGTATAAGAAAATATATCGAATCTCAGGACAATCTTTACGCAACAAAAAAAAATTGTCATCAATGCTGGGGAAGTTTTTTTGGATAATCGAAAAATTGAACCCATCGAATATTGAATCCTGCTGAAAGTAAGACATTTCTTTCGCGAGAGAAATAACTTGTCATATTTTTGTTCGTTCGTGGCGCAAAAATACTTTTGGAATGACCTGATGTGCCTAAGGTCGCTCAGCGAGTAAAAATAGTACGTGAATTTACAAATAAAGAATCCTTCAAAGATGACAAAACGAAGAGACTCCGTGTACTTCTATAAATCCTCTTTTGTTGAACGTACGATGTTTCCTATGACTTTAAATCTCTCCTCGTCATCCACAAGTATCAATGTTTGTATATATATTCGTAGTGTATGTATATAGATATCTTTTGGTACATTTATACGTGGGTCCTTATCTCGGGGACCCACGTATTTGCATTTTGGACAGCAGCCTATTTACGTATGCGTCGTCACACTCCATACACGTCTCCCCGGATAACGTAACGTTGCTCCTCGCCCTTTCCTAACTAAATACACATATTTCACACTGCGAAGTACACTCCGGAATACTTTTTATTTTTTTTCCCACAAATTTCGGACAGCGGTCGCGAAATCCTTGGATCGTAAATAAATTGTGGCGGTATTCTGGTTTGGAATTTTGTAAAAATTCTTTTTTTTGCATATTCTTAAAGTTTAGACCTTTAAGAATATATCCTCGAAAGGAAATTTTGAAATTCCAATAATTTACGAAGTTATAGTTATTTTAGTGACGCAGCAACTACGCCCGTCACGTCAGAGCAAATCGGACTATCGACGATCTTAAAACTACTTTTCTCAACACGATTAACATGATATCCATTTACTTCAAATTTTTTACCAATCTTCAATGTACAACTCTTTATCGCCCCTATCACTTTTGTATCAAAATTATTATTTTTTAAATTATTGTTAACGATTTAAAAACTATGAAAAAAGAATAAAAAATACCTCTTGCGCCGATGAAGTCATTCACCTTTTGATTTTTTTGCAAATGGCTTTTTGAGCAATGAAATTTAGATAAAAATCGTTGCAACCCTTTTTGGGCTGATTTTTTGAGCATATTGAAGGAGTTCAATAATTCCGGAAGCTTTTCTAATATCGTGAAATACGAAAATAATATTGGGGGGCAAAATGGACACCATAAAAAATTATCGAAAAAAATACAAATTGAAAAATTTAGAAAATGAGGGATTTATCGTTATAATTGCCGTTGATATAACTAAATAGACTCACCAAAGCAGAATCAGATCTAGATTTAATATTTTTATGACAATTTCCTATCAAGAAGTAGAAAATTTTGTAAAAAATTATCGTTCGCATCGCATTAGAAAAAAAAAACATCCCTACATAATCCAATGATTATGGTAACCCATTTTTACTAAAATGCTTGGATAATCCGAGGGCCAAAGCAAAATGAGGTACCGGGGACAGAATGGTCCACCTTAATAATCGTAAGAAAAATATTTAATTATACAACTTCGATTAAAATTGAATTTTGCCAATAATGTAACGGCAAAAATACGCCAAGCAGCTTGGTTCAAGTATTATGAATATTTCGGTGATCTGGAACGTCGAGAAGTGAAGAAAATCGTTTTTTCAATATTTTTTTTCTTTTCTTCAATTTTCGGAAAAAAAAATTCAGAGCGGTGTTCATTTTGGCTCACATTGTCCTATATTTTAGTTCAGAGATCCAACGTAATGAATAAAAATGAAATTCGACCTTACGACGAATGTAAATTACAGAAGATTCTAGAAGGTTTATTTTTTCTCTCAAAATTTACTTTTTCTGTAAACTTAGGACAGCCGAAAATAACATCAACTGGAATTTTTCAAGAAATCACTTTGTTACGAAAAACCGACCAGTTTCAAAGATTGAAATTGAAATTTTTTTCAGACCGGAAGAGAAAAAGGAATCACTTCAATACCGAAATCTAAAAAAAAAATTATACAATGTCTAAAATTTCCGGAAACGTTTTCGGGGTTTTTACAATTATATCAGAAATGTATATTTCCACATTTATAATTGACAGGATAGTTGTCGAGAAATTTGTTCAATTTTTCTTCTTACATCCTTTCGCTCTGAGGCAAATGCTTCATCGTTCTCGCTTTTTTTACAGAGTGCAAAACTCTCTCGCTCTCTTTCTCGTGCAGCACTCTTTTCTTCGGGTTCGCCATGGCGTCCATCTTTTCAGTGAAGCAACAAAGAAAAAAGCGAGGCTAAAGAGAGCCCGCGAGGCAAAGTCCCAGCACGATCGTGAGAAAGCAGAGCACAGAGCCCGAGAGAGAGTCTGAAAAGCTCCGAGCTATCGGTCTCCCTTTTTCTCACTTTTCCTTCTCTCTTTCTCACTCACGGTGAAAGGGTGGCGTCCCTTTCACAGCGCACGGGGATGATTCCGGTGATGAGGGGGTGGGCGGTGAGTCGGTGAAGAGTTTGAGTGGCAAAGTCGCGATGGGGTGGAAGAAAAAAGAGTCCGGAGATGGAGAAGCGAAGGGCGAAGGAGAGACGAGCTATTGAGGGATTCAGGTAGCTCGATCGTTGGCGCGAGAACCGCAAGCATCCGATACCCGATCAGAGTATCTCAACGTGTGAAGGGCGAATATAAGTAAAACTCTACTTGATTCTATATTTCTCTATATTGTAGATAGATTAGAGGGAGGGTAAGAAAAAGAATTGCGAGAAATCAAACATTTGCTTACCCCCGCAAAAGCTGAGACTCCTTTTGAAATCAGCAGGAAATTTTCCATGTTTTTTTAAAGAAAACTTTAGGTTTCATTTCATAATTTTGGTATGCGCGCAACGAAATAGAAAAGACTTTTATTTTTTCAAAAATGTTCAATTTTTCAAGCTCAACCCTTCCGGTCGATTTTTGGCGATTTTAAAAATTCTCTAGCGCCGTCAAAAATCAAGATATCGGGATGATCTTTGCACCATTCTCTTCGTTATTACGCATCCTATCGATTAAGAAAAAAAAATTCCCGATTGGACAACGGGGATCGGAGATATGGCCCTTTGAAACATCGGTTTTTTACTTTTCACGGTCAAATATGACCAAAATGGTTTTTGGCATTTTTAAGCATGATCCGTGGAGAATTTATACGTTTCATTTTTCGTCTATAATATGTGTATGTGTCATTCCATACCATTTCGACCTGGGTCTGACCTTTGACCTCTTGGATTTGGCTCGCGATTTTTTATATGATTGTTCTCACTTTGAAAGGCACTCAGTTTTTTTTTTAGATTTTTCAGATTCAATTTGAAATTTCTACAATTTTTTAAACGATTTTATTGATCGATACAATTTAAAAATCTGAAAAAATTCAGAAAAATCGTGTCAGATATCAAATTTTTGAGCTTAAAGCCGGAGTGGGGAGATTTTTCTTTCTCACTATTTTCAAGCCCTTTCCGAAAAAAAACATTTAAAAAAATGGAAA
This sequence comes from Alloplasta piceator, assembly GCA_946863875.1. Lineage (NCBI taxonomy): Eukaryota > Metazoa > Arthropoda > Insecta > Hymenoptera > Ichneumonidae > Alloplasta > Alloplasta piceator. The sequence goes on from OX333072.1 coordinate 848,864, forward strand.
CTGGAGTTATTTTACAATGAATGTTTGCTGAAACATTTTCATATGTCAAATCGGATTTTTGAAAATTTTTTCAGATTATTCACAAAATATTTGTTAAACAATTTATTTTGCTTATAAATGGTTCCGAAAAATCTGAATTAAAAAAAAAAATCCGATATGACATATGATAATGTTTTCATCAACCATCCATTGTCAAATAACTCCCGCTTCTATTTTTTTTTGCGTTTTTTTTTCGAAAAAAGCCTTAAAATGTTAATCTCCCTACTCTGGCTCTAACCATTAGCTAAAAAAATTAGAAGCGGGAGTGATTTTACTATGGATGATTACTGAAACATTTTCATATGTCATATCGGATTTTTTTTTAAATTACAGAGAAAAAATGTTCACTAATCCGATATGACAAATGAAAATGTTTCAGCAACCATTTACAGTAAAATAACTCCCGCTTCTATTATTTTTTACGTTTTTTTTCGAAAAAAGCTTGACAATTGTAAGAAGAAAAAATCTCCCCACTCCGGCTATGAGCTTAAAAATTTTGATATCTGACACACAATTTTTCGGAATTTTTTCAGATTTTTAAATTGTGTCGATCAATAAAATTGTTTAAAACATTGTAGAGAATTCAAATTGAATATGAAAAATCTAAAAAAAAAAACTGGATGCCTCTCGCAAAGTGAGAAAAATCACATGAAAAATCACGAGCCAAATCCGAGAGGTCAAGGGTCAGACCCAGGTCGAAATGGTATGGAATGACACATATGTAATATACCTAAAAGGTATTCAATGTATTTTATAATCCAATAATTTCATAATCTGACTGGCGACGATCATTGTTGTACGATTATTTCTGGCTTGTTTAACACACTTTTTTCAAGCAATTGGAGAAAACGTAATTTTTTTTATTAACGCTAATGCACCGCTGATGAGCTCTTGTTTATTCCCCTTTGGATACACATACAGGATAATGAGAGAGAGAGAGAGAGAGACTCGACGATGTCGCGGACGCGCTCAGTCGTTTGGGAATTTCGACTTTAATCGCTTCAATCTAAAGTTCCTCCCCACGCGGTCATGAATATAGATGACGAATACACGAGAGAGCTTCTGCTGCTTCCGGTAAGTATAAAATCACAAAATACTATTGAGAATAAAAAGAGGAACGCATAAGTATTGAAAATACAACAATCGCATGATCACGAAATATGGAAGTAAAAAAAAGCACTGAATATCGATTGTGGGAAAATTTACAAATTAATAAAGTAACTCAAGCGAGATCATTCGGAATGATCCCGGAAGATTTTTGTTGAATTCCTCAGAGAATTTGAATCTTATTATAATTTTAAACTATAATATTATAATTCAAAAATCTTGAGATTTACAAAAAATGTCAAATTAATCAATCTTTTTTCCACGATTTTTTCTGATATGTGACTAAACAATGAATCACGTCTTCACTCCATCAATTCCAAAAGTCTCACTAAAAGGCTTTTCTAAAAAATATTTATTAAAATTCTAGTAACCTGAAGTACAATAAAATTATTAAAATTAAATTAGATTTATTAAGAAAATATGGAATTATTACATTTTTTCACGTTTCGGGAAAAACCGCGAATAATTAATTTCTAAAAAATGCACATGCAATAAAATTGAATTCAAAGTGCAACAATTTCGTCGATTTTTGCCCGGGGTGAGAAATTCAAGTGCAAGACTTTTTTATCCCATTACTTTTTTTTCGTGACCATAAATCAAGATTTTTCCAATGATTAGTCGATCGTAAGAATTTTGCGGTCTAAGCGTTGCGCGCGAATGTGTTCTCCATCGGAAAACATTGAGTGAGATGTATGGTGAGATTATGCGAGATGGCGTTTTCAGAGTCGAACAGGGCGCTATTCTACGCTCCGTCAATTATGCTAAATTCGATTGCCCGGAGATTAATGGAAGAAGGCAGCGTCTTCTTCCTGAGGAACGACCTCTCTCGCTCTCCCGCTCGCTCTCCCTCTATCTTATCGCATTTTCTCTTCCGAAGCTGTGCTTTTCTCGCTGGTCTATATTCTTATCTCTTTCCCTCTCCCTCTCTCTCTCTCTCTCTCTCTCTCTCTCTCTCTATCGCGAAGATACTGTTGGTGGAAAGCGCGACGTTATAGTTTGGCAAAAGCTTGCCGAAGCGTGCATAAATGCAAACGACTTGGTGCGTCAAGAATCTCAAGTCGATTTCTTCGAGACAACCGTCGGAGAGACTCTGTTTGATGGCTGTTCTTGTGGAAAACATTTGTTTAATTACACCGAATAAAACGTTCATCGACACGAGAAAAGCAATCGACAATCATGAAAGTATTTTTCAACCCCGTCTAATTATTCCAAATTTTATTCAAATACATTTTTTTCTAATCATTAGTTTAATTTATTATCGAGAAGAAAAATTATTTTCTACAATATTTATTTGACAAGTAATTAGCATGAAGGAATTATTATAAAAACATATTGAGTACAGCCTTTGTTAGAGGTGAAAAATTGTCAATATTGGAAAATTCTTTCCATAGACATAATTACTAATTATTAAAAAATCTGATTATTATATTTTTATTAAGAATAGATTTAAATGATTTCGTAGCAATTTTTATTGAGAAAACTTGAAAATTGACAGATATTTAGATATTATATTAATAATTTAAAATAAATCCTTTTCATTGTTTCATCAATATCTTGGTGGAGGATTATCTGAAAATTAAAAAAAAATATCAATATTTATATTAATGTAACTATCGTTATGCGCAGCCCTTTTTTCCTTTGATTATTTAAGAAATGGCGTCGAATTAATTTTTTTTAAAATTTTTAGGCCCTTTTTTCATTCTAGCGGGTTTTAAAAATAACAATCATGAAATTTTTTGAAATTTGCTACCCAATGACTTTATCCCTGCAATTACAAATACTTATATAAAAAAAATTGAAAATCGGCTCATAAGTATTTGAGTATTCACTGCGACAATGTGGAGAAAAGTCATTTTGAGAAATGAGAGCATTTCCAGCCCTCACTAAAATGACTCTGAGTCTATCAACTTTCAGAATTTTACCTCAAAATTTTATGCACATGTTTTTGAAAATATATTCTTTAAAGAAATGCAAGATAAGTCTTTTTTTTCAATTTTTACATTGGTTTTCCTGCTTAAAAAATCGATACTTAGAATCATCAGCATTTGTGCAGTGAAAATATCGGATTTGATGAATTGCAATGGCTCTATTCAAAAAGTTGATAGAAAAAACGCCTATTTTTATTAGAATACATATTCGAGAAGAGTCTGAAGATATTTCTAGTTGTGATTTGGGCCATTCATAATACAACGAGACGAGGATAGAAACGGCAACGTTGAAATTCTCTCCATCGCATACTCCACCCTCTCGTCGCGTAGGTAAATATCGCGTGGAGCGAAGGTTGGAGTATATGGATTCAGCATTTTATAGACGGGCCACTGCCGCGGGTTTCTCGGAGGAATGTATCGGAAACTGGAAAGACGCAGTCGGGCGTAGAAGCATAAGAGAATGAAGGTGAGAGAGCGAGACAGAGACACATACAGAGAGAGACAGAGAAAGAGAGGAAAGGAGGGGAATGTAGAGCGATGGGAGGGGGTAAATGGAGAGTGAGAAAGAAAAAAGGAGTCTAAGGTTGGTGAGAGAGGGATGAAGAGGGATGAAGAGAGAGCTTTTGCGCAAGGGTTGAGGAGAAGAAGGAGAGATACAGGAGAAAGGGAGATAATGATCGGAGAGGAGAGAATGGGGGAGGGAGAGGAGGGAAAAAGGAGAGAAAATAATGGAATAAGAGAGGAGAGAATGGCGACACAGGCACATCAATAATACTTGTCGTCTGCTCTGCCTTCTCTTCCATCTTAAAATTTTCCACCGCACCATCGACTTTCATCAGGCAGAGTCACCTATCCGACCGTCTTTTTCTTATACATACATATATATATCTATCTCGCGGCTTATATCTCCTCACCATCTTAAAGTTATAACTGGCTCTGACGTAGATGACCTCCCTGATCTATCCACCGACCGAGTTTCGTATTGTTCGTATTACATATATCTATATATATGTATATATATGACCGTGGAGCTCTCGCAAGATGGAACTCTCTTTTGTCGAGAGACGTGACCTTTTTTTTCTTGGTTTCTTCCTCCCTCCCCGCTGACACTTTTCCGCCCCTTCCTCATTCTCTTCTTTGGATTCACGATGGCAGAAGCCATCGCGTGAACCAGAGAATGGAGAAGAAAAAAAATCGCTACCGAATTAAAACACCCGAGTTGACATTGTGAGGGAAACAATTTATTTTTGGATTATTCGCCATTCTTGAATTTGAGTGAGAGAAGAAGAGAAGAAGAAACGATAGAATAGAAGACGAAAGGAATTGAGAGGAAAAATTATGGTTTTTGAGAATTAATTTTGGCTATTTTTCTTAATTTTTTTTAAATTTATTTTTTTACCTTGTATTCAATGTAAAGTTTGAATTAAGCAATCGACATAAACTAATTTGAGAATAAATTAATAAAGTCATTGTCATTTTTTGGATAATCGAGTTAAATGAGTACGTGTTTTTGATTGTTTGATCTTTGGTACTTGCAAAATTAGAGTAGAAGAAGAACCAGAAAATAAAGAAAGAAAAAAATTCGCGACCGAATTAAAACACTCGAGTTGACATTGTGAGGGAAACGATTTATTTTTGGATTATTCGCCATTCTTGAATCTGAGTGAGAAAAGAAGAGACGAAGCAACGATAGAAGAGATTGAGGAAGAAAGAATGGTTTTTGATGATTTTTTTTAGACGTCTGTTTGTCATTTTTTTGAGATTCATTTATTTATCTTGAATCTAATGTAAAGTTTCAATTAAGTAATTAAATTGAATTAAATTAGAAGAAATTAAGAATGAATAAATAAATTAATTAATTTGATTTTTTGGATAAACGAATTAAAGAAGTACGTGCTTTTGATTGTTTGATCTCTGATACTTTTGATATTGATGCAAATTTATATAGACCATGAAATTTTCTCGCGTTTTATGAAGAAATTCGTAGAGTCTCCATGGCGAAATGATCTCACGGAGTGAGCGTTCGGTAAAACTCAGTCGGAGGGTGGGTGGAATTCGATAATCCGGCGTCTATAATTTTTCCACCCCTTGGCTTGCGAACGAACGCTCGTTTATCACTTCGATTGGCACACGAGGAGGCAGACTTCTCTCATTCTTTCCATCTACTCTTTTTTTACCTAAACTCTTTCGAATTTTGCGACCAACCAGAATTATCATCTAGATTGTGTCTTTGAAAAATCACGGAATAAAATGTGTGCCTTTTCCAAGCTCAAATACAAAAATCAACCGTTATAATCAATTGCAATCTCATCACAATAAATGCATTTTTTTCTGAATTTTTACACCTGCTAATTCAATTAAATTCAAAACTTCATTGTCAATATCAATTGGATAATATATTTTGTTTTAATCATGCAAAATAGATTTTTCTTCCTTTTGAATCTTTTCTCATTTTTCCCTCTCGATGTTCGCAGCTCATACGTAGCATAAGAAGAGCTCTTTCGTCGGATAGAAAAAGAATGAAGAGGATAAGAAAAAAAGAAAAATCCATACACACTCAGAGGGACTCGCCGCTGAAGAAAATATCAGTCATTTAAAATGGATGGATTTAGGAGGATATATGTATACAAATATATATATAAGGGGGTGCACGAAAGTGGGAGTTCTATATATTGTTCGATGTGGCAGTGAGAAGAAAGGAAAAACCGTTCGAGGCCGGGAAAAATGTTGCCAGAGGTGCGGTTGATGGCGAGAGAAAAGTGAGAGAACGTAGCGGATGAAGAGTGAAGGGAGGAGGGGGTTGTGCAGCTTGCGAAAGTGGGGGATGTATGTACATATAAATACATATAAGATCGAGCTTTTTTACATACGAGACATTCTCCACAAATCCAGCAATTTTTCTCCCAATTTTGATCCCATCTAATGCCAATTGTAGATCAATTTATTCTTGTAAAAGCATACAAATGGTGGAAAAAAATTAATGGACACAAAACTTGACTTTCAAAATCTGTGAAAAATAGAAAAATCGTCGTAATATGAAGAAACAAAATCCTATTTTTGAAACCTGAAGGATTAGAAACGGAATGAGCATCATAAACAAGCGAGGGATGATTTCGAAAAACTTCAAAAAAATTATTGCAATTTTTCAACAAAAGGCGATTTATAACGAATTTTTTCTTTTCTTTCAGAATTCCGACATATTTTTATATCCGAATGGATGACAAAATATTGAGTAAACGGAAAAATGTAGCTTTGATTCATTTTTTTTTTTTTTTTTTTTCATTATCTCCCTACGAATCGTTGAGACTGGTTGAATTTTCAAGGAATGTCTCGTATATAAAAAAGCTATAAGTGCAAATAAAAGTGTGTGAGTATGTATTCTATATATAAATATATAGATTGAATATAAATCGATAGTTTGTAATTAATAGGGCGTATTCAGAATGGCCCGCGCAAAGCACTGATTCCATTTTATTTAAACTCAATATAAAGATCTGCACGATATATATGATACATAGATATATATTATAAGTAGGGGAAAGTGGGAGAAAAATGAACATGATCCAGAATTATAAAAATAAATAAATTTAAAAAATTAGAAAATTAGGGATTTATTATTACAATTAGCGTTTATATACCTAAATAAACTCACCCACTCAAAATCAGATCTAGATTTCATATTTTAATGATAATTTCTTACAAAGAGTTGGAAAAAATAAAATAACAAAATGGTAATTTTCATCGCATTAATTAAAAACACTCCCAACATACTCTAATAGTATTATGGTGACCAATTTTTACTAAAATACTTGGATAATCCGAGGGCCTGAACAAAATGAGGTTCTGGGGGCAAAATGGCCCACTTCAATTATCGTAGAAAAAAAATTAGACAATGCCTCGTTTGCTTGAATTTTCGAAAAAAAAAATTCAGGGTCGTATCCATTGCTCCCAGAATTGTTTTTTTTTGACGCACAATCTAATCGATAAGAAAGGTATTTTTAGATGAAAAGCAACGAGTCAACGCTATGCGTAGCGTCCCAGCTGCGTTATCTTCTTACAGTGTCCATTTTGCCTCCCCCCCTTTCCCTTTCCCATCCACCCCCTTTCCCTATAATATATATTATTTTGTGAATCGTTGGTAGTTGTGGCGGGGTTGTATGGATTCTTTGGGTTCTCTCGTGATGGTAGCAGTTGCCTGGGTGGCATTTTAAATGGATCGTTCTTTCTCTTTTTTCACAATTTTTCTATTTTTAAATTTTTTTAATCCTCTTTCTCCCTCGGTTCTCTTTCTCAGGGAGTTTTTCCTCCGGTCTAACCCCTCGTATTCAACCTCCCTCTGTATAAAATATCCGGCACACGTTGAGTTACCACGCGAACTCTCTTGGCTCTTCTCGCCTTCACCTTCATTCGTACTCACTATTTTACCACAAAGCAAAAACTATGGCGTGAAAAATGCCTCTTTGTATTACTACGTCAGCAAAATAATCCTCAATTAATTTCAATTTCAATCCTCAATCAATCCTCAATTTTACCTACACCGACTAATAAACGAATCAATCAATCGTTGACTAATTTTACTTCAATATTATTTCCATTATCTTGGCACTGAAGAATTTTGTTTACCATGGCGCTGAAAATAGGGGATGATAGTTCTAAAAAGCTGAGAATTGAAATTGAGCGTAAAAAAGAATGCATTGATTATAATGAAAATTCATTGAATGTATAATTTATATATATAAAAAAAGTTCAATTTTTATCCAGAATAATTCTTTTTATTTTTTATGTTAATTAAGATACGATTATCGAACTTTATTAATTCTTTTTGATTGCGAAATTAATTTGGGTGGATTTGGTCTGATAGAATGATGATTATTTGGGGGTAGTTTTTCTTCTCAAGTTTTTCTCAAGATTTCTCACCACGGTAGAATTTTCTTCCTATGAGAATGAAGGATAACACACATTGTAATATAATAATGTGGTCGTTGCACACGGAATCCGACAGAATCGATTTTTCTGCACCTCTCTCTCTCTTTTTCGTTTCAGGATCGCGAATTCCGGTGGTGTGTGTGTGTTACTCATCGGTGGTTCTCTCGCTCGTAACTCGAGCTTTATTCCCGATATAACTCGGGATTAATGGGGGTATCGTTTCTGTGTAGTCCTTCAGGATCCGCGCTTATCCTCCGCCAAGAGGTGGACTGAGAGAGATAGAAAGACGAAGAAACACAAAGGTGAACGAGAGAGAAAAAAAATATTTCGCTATCTCTCTCGTATTTCTCATTCAAGCCGCCTCGAGTAGTAAAGTTCAGTAGTAAAGCACAGTTTTGGTCAGACGCGAAGATTCATCGGCGACGCCGTCGAACGAAACTTTGCAATATCTCAAGATAAACCGATAAAAATCCATGGTTGCGGCCATATTGGATTTTTGAAAACTACATACATATCTCTAAGGTTTGCTTAAGGGGTTGTATTTAATGGTAAACATCGAAAAATCCTTTTTTTCAAATTTATACGTCAGAACTGCACAAAATAATTCAATATATTTTAGTGACATTCCAAAATATATTTTTTACAATATTAATATTAATATAAACATATTATTATTATTATAATATACAACATCGATATAATAATATATTAATATATAAATAATATAATATTTATGTTAATATTAAGATATTAATAAAACTTAAAAATTCTTATTCCAGACCGATACAAATTTAATTCTTGAAAAGACTGAAAAATAACATCAATTTATTTAGCCTCGTACGTTTTGAGCATAAAATTCATTTTTTGATGGTTTTTTTGGTATAAGAATTCTTTTACACAATTCTAAATATATTTATTTCTATATTTAATTTTCATGCAAATGAACTCGTTCTTTCAGGATTCCTTATCGATTTTACCCTCGAAATTCACCCTCTGACCTCTCCCAAGAGACTTTTCTTCGAGCACGAAACTACGATACGTAGAATCCAACCCCCGTTTCTCGGGGTGGCTCTCAACTCCGACGAGGACCAATGACGAAGGAAAGAGCTTTTGGGATTCGACCAATCCGCGAATTTCCATTATTTCGATGTGACTGTTCGCGTTCCATGTACAGCAAAACAGGTGTAACTGCTTATAAACGGATGTATATATGTGCGAATTTCCAGGGGGTGCAGATCGATGCTAGACAGAGAGAAATAGCGAAGGGGTGGGGATAACGGGAATATCTATGGATGTTGGAAGAAGAGAGAACCAACCCCCGGGTAAACGTCCTGCGCTCTCGAATTCGTTTCCGTTTCGCGGAAACTCAGAGCCCCTGGTATCGGCTCGTCGGGGGGGTTGAAAGGAGCATGACGCGTGGAGGGTGAGAGCGGTATTTCCCGTATTTGAGCATTTCATTGGTCTGTGAATGTCGCCGTGGCCAATGAAAATTGTGGATGCCGAATGTGCGGGTGAAATCTCGCGGGGGTTGTACGATTCGCTCGGCGGAGGACCGAGGAGAGTCACGGGGGGTGGTAACGCCCCGCGAGAAATGTATGTACATTTATACAATCTATATATATATATGTGCATTTGGTATATAAAGAGTAGAATAGTGGTATAACACTATTCTACACGGACAGGAGAAAGAGGAGTGTATATATAGTCGACTCCAAAAGAGGGTTTCAAGGTGGTAAGAGGGGTGGAAAGATAGAAACGTCCATGAATGATTCTCTGCTGTACAAGCATCAGTTTCCATCTCACAGTCCTGTTTTTCTTCCCTATAATACCCATATACATGGGGAATTATTCCAAATAATTAATATTTTAGAATTTTTAGAAATTATCAAATTCATAATATTTAAAAACAATTTTGGCATCAAAGAATAACGTTCGGAAAAAATTATTTTCACCTTACAAAAATCTTCGCTCTGCGATAAAAGTATTTTCAGTTCGCCAATAACTGTAAAAAGTTATAAAAAAATAATTAGAAATTATTAAGATTATTTAAAAAATGAATTAAAATTATTTTCAATTGTGAAAAGCTTAATAAAAAATTAGGAGCTTCTTCAAAATAATTTCCATTTTGATAAACAAGTTAATTTGTTTTTTCAAAATCATTGAACGTTTTGTTCCTTTTTGCTTCCTCATAAAGGAAGCTTTGTTTTCGTGAAAAAAAATTTTTTCGTGATTTTTATGCCAATATGTTCAAAATGTTTTAAAACATCGAGAAATCTATTTAGAAAAAATGTCCGCATGGATGTGTGTGTGTGTGTATGTATCCTGAGTTTCAGATGTAAATGATTAATAACTCGAAAACGCTTCGAGATATCAAGCTAAAATTTGGCACACTTGTCGAGCACGAATTGCTCTTCGTTATGAAATTTTTTTTTTAAATTATAACGGCTGTTCAGATTTTGTCGACTTTTTTCGTTTTGGCCAGAATGGCGTAAACGCTTTAGCCTCTGCAATTTTCAAGATATTGCACTCAAACTTTGTACAGAATTAGTATAGCTATTAAGGTTGTTTGGTATTGAATTTGGCGAAAATCCATCGAGGGATTAAAAATTTATGAAATTTTGAATTTTTTGAAAAATCGCCTAAACGCTCTAACTTGCGCAATTTTTAAGATATTTCACTGAAACTTTGTAAAGAATTTGTATAGCTATCAAGGTTGTTCGCTATTAAATTTTGAAAAAATCCATCGAGGGATTAAAATTTTATGAAATTTTGAATTTTTTGAAAAATAGCGCAAGCACTCTAACTTACACAATTTTCAATATATTTCACAGAAACTTTGTACAATACTTTTATAGCTATCAAGGTTTGTTCGCGATCAAATTTGGCAAAAATTGATCGAATTTGCACATTGATTACTAATATTTTTCAATAGTTAACAAAGCTTCCTTTATGAGGAAGCCAAATTTGATCGCCATACCGTGTGTTAAAGGAAGCTATGTGAACTATGGATAAAGATGAGGAAGCAATGTGCAAATTTTTTCTTTTTTTTTATGGCTTTTCGACAGTCGCGAGGAAATTACGAGGAATCATTCATACACGGATACATACAGAGAGAGATACAAAGAAAGAGAAAGAGAGAGAGAGAGAGAGAGCGACAGGTAGGCGCGCGGGAGGGTTGCAGGAGGAACGAGAGGAATAAGGGATGTCGCGAGCTGAGGGGGTGGAAAAGCGAGTCTCGCTGGTCGTATATACGTATATTCTGTCTCTCTTCCTCCCTCTCTCTCTTCTTCTTTTTGCGTGTGTGCGCTGTGTTGTATAGTTACGATGGGAGGAGGGTTTAAGTGCTTCGCTGCCAAGTGTCTGGCTCCTTGTGGGATCGAACCCTGGCGCGGACTCTCCACCAGCTCCGAGTCCACACTTTTCTCCTTCTCTCTCTTTCTGCCTTTCCACTCCTTCGCCGCATTTTCCCGGAGTGAGCAAAAGAGAGAGACACCAACGGTGAGAGGAGGGAAGAGGAGAGGGAGTGGAGTGGAAATATAGCCGCTGTCTCTTTCTCGGATCGAAGCGAGCGTTGTGCGGCAGCCCTCTTTCTATATAACCCTCTGCTCCTCCCCGCCCCTCCGCCTCCACCTCTTCATACCTCTTTTGAGCACCCTTTTCCTTCTGTACCCCTCCTCTCCCTCTACCTTCGCCTTCTCTCGCTCTCCTTCTTTCCCTGTCGCCTCTCCCGTGAGTAACTCCACAGAGTCTCGCGCACTCGGTTTCTCCAACGATATCGCTCCTCTTCTTCCATCCTCTTTCAGCATCAGCAGCTGCAACGTCCTATATATTTATGTATGTGTGTATATATATATATCGATAGGCCCTCCTCCTTCTCTTTTCTCTCGCTTCCATATACCCTCTCGTACTCTTCGTATTCCACTCTTTGCTGAACTGCCGAGCAACCCTCTCCTCCTTTTTGCATTCCCTCTCTCCCTCAACTCTTATTCTCTTGCTCCCTTCTCTTCGCCGTTTCAGTAGCGGCAACGGTAGCACCATTACCAGGCCGGCAACCCCACGAATCGCTAGGGGTGCTTACGGACTCTCCGCGCTCTCCTCCGTAGGTTTGCGGCAATGTGAGAGGACTTTTTGCTCCTCTTCGTCTCCGCTCGCAGCCTCTCGCTTCCACCTTTTTCTCCCTTGTCGACATGTATTGCCGGCAGATGCTGAACTTCGCGAGAGAGAGAGAGAGAAAAAAAGGGACTGAGATAGAGAGAGAGAGTAGCGAGGAGAAGGGGAGGAGAGTAGAATACGGTTTTATCCGGATTATATCGGGGGAAGTCAGTGTAAAATGGCCCTTTTGGGGGAATAAAAATGTTAAAAATGTTGTGAGTAGTGTAAATTCATGGATTGTCGTGCGAAAATAATTTTTTTTACTTGTTTTATATTGAGAGGGGAAATTTGGTTTGGTAAGTTTTGAGGGCAATTGGGAATCTGTGCAGTCACAGATGACAGCAGAGTATCGCGATACAACGCCATTTTTTATTTTTTAACATTTTGCCATTTTTAAATAGGAATAAATGACATTATTTTATTTTAAGGTTAATTTACCAGTTTACGTTTTGCGTCCAAGAGTGCGTTTCATTAATTGAGATTAAACACTAGAATCACTCATTAAAATCATAGAAGAATATTGTTGAACTCCCAGGAAACTCGTATTTTGTTATAACAGATCAATAGAGACGATTCGAAAATATCCAGCCCACATGACTGTATGGGTTGTCAAAGGGTTCAAAGTTTATGAGAGGTTGGAAAGTTTCAGATCATGAATCAAAATTTTGATCCATTCGGAAATCGTCCCAAAAAGACATTCTGAAATCGTGTTTTTTCATTATTTCACCATGTTCTTGTGTGAATTCAATTTTTCTGACTACATATTCGTGACCAGCTGACGATTTCCAGTGGTTGTAGTACTTGAAACTTAAATAAATTCTTGTTGATAAAAAAAAATTCTCATTTTGGAGTCTATTTTCAACGGGATTTTGCCTGATCCGTGACTTGGGGTAGTCGGGATTTTTTTCTTCGTCTCTTAGGGGTTTTTGAGGGGAACGCGGATATGCCAATTGCGATATGAAAATTTTTGCTGATCAGGCTTAAAAATGTCAAACAGCATTTTGGTCAGATTTGACCAAGTTTTCAAAAATCCTTGAAAAACTGACATTTCAAAACTCATAACTGTGCTCCACGCTATCCAATCGGGGATTTTTTGGTTTGAATCTTTAGAGGGTACGATGACCTAGAAAATGTCGCAAGATTCATTCATATATTTTGATTTTTAGCGGCGCTAAAGAAGTTTGAAAATTGCAAAATATCAACTGAAAGAGTTCGATTTTTCGATATGCTAACTTTTGTGCTCAGATTTAATGAAATTAATTTTTTAATACAATTGAAATTTTATAAGTGAAATTTAAAATTAATAAATTTAATTTATATGTCTTAAATTTCTTAAATTATTTTTTCAAATTTTTCAATTAATTTGAAATCAATTAAATTTAATTATAGCTTCATAAAAAGTGAATTCGAAGAAGAGCTTTCTCTTGCGCACAAACTAAATTCAATTGATTTTTTAGATATAATTGAAATTCTCAAATGATTAATTTAATTTAATTTAATTCAAATTTAATAAAATTAAATGAATAAATTGCATAAATCAATAATAATTTTAAAAAATAATGATAAATGAAAGAAAATTTATTCAATTTAAGAATTTAATTGTAACTTCAAGAAAAGTGGTTTTAAAGAAGAGGCTTCTTTGTTAACGAACTAAGAAATATTTGTGAATTTATAAAACGTCGAGGAGGAGGATAAATGTATGCAGATATACTTTTCGGTTTCGACGTCGCGAGGTATTACGTGATGACAAGCTCGTAGCTCGCGGGTGTGAGATAGCTAGAGAGAGAGAAAGAGGGTTAAAGGATTAAGCGCAGTTTGGGGTTGATATTTAACTCTGAGAGGGTGAGTTCGCACAGCTGGCGGGACTATACAACGTGTCGTTAAAAACGAGCTAATTGGTTCATCAAAGCGTGCACGCCGTTTTGTATACGTTCCACTCTCTCTCGCCGGGACGATGCTGATGGCAACTTTCTACCGGAAGTATACACGGAGACGATAGTAGACAGGCTCATTCATATATATATATCGTATATAAAATTTGGTAGAAAATTTGATAGACCAATGTGAATAGGAAAAAAAGTGAGTTTTCTCTTCGCTTGTACTTTGACCCTTCATAAACATCGTTATATTTTTATTGAATATTTCTCGCACAATCGAACACGTCATTTTAGGACTTGCTAATATATTTTTGTCACTTGATCTTCAGGACGTTTCAAACCCTTAAATATATAATTATTTGTTGTTATTCCTTAATTCATGAAATTAATCATTCACAATTTATTAATTATATTTAATTATTATTTAATTATTATTTTGATAATTATTTAATTATAACTATTTAGTTTATTATCTAATTAATGTTATTTAACATTGAATATTATTTGAATTATTCTCGATTATTTTATCTCGATCCTGCAACGAGAATTCCGCACATTAAATCTCCTGTTGTTTTTTTTCATACCTTTCGAAGAGCCAATCGAAAGCTGTCAAAAAATTATTCTCACGCCTGAAAATTCTTTGAAATTCACGAAAAAAAAGATTTTATCCAAGAAAAACCTCGAATATGTTTATTAAAAATAAGGGACGTTTTTTCAGAAAAAAAGTGCGATCATCGGAGAAGTCGAAAGTAGCAAAAGGAGGTTGAAACTTTGACAAACAGTGGGCTAGTGAAGAAAAAAGAGGAAAACTTGGAAAAGCGTTCTTTCTCTCTCGTGGTGCATGAGGCAACGTCGTGGTGGGTTTACAAAGGTGGTAGAAGCCAGGGATGACGACGAGAGGGGGTGGAGGAGGTAGTAAAGGGTGGATACCGGAGGGGGGGGGGAGGTGCGTTAAACCCTTTAGTCTGGACCGCGAGCCTCGTCGTCGAGTGAGACTTTTCCTATTCTCAAAAGCATACACTGGTCGAGGGGGTTGTTCGGCTGCTTCTGGCACATATATATAGATATATATATATATACACTTCCGTAGATGGTTCTGGAGGTGCTGGGTCACACACCGCTTTACCGCGAGAATAAATTTGACAGTGGCCTTTCGGCGGGGTTGCGGCGTGGGCGAACGCTCGCCAGGACCGAAAATAAAAGGAAAAGAAGCGAAAAATGGATCTCGGTGTACCTTGAGGATGAGGAAAAAGATGTGAAGAGAGAGAGGGAGAGCAGGGTTGAGAATGGAGAACAGGGTGTGAGAAAGAGCGAGAGCGTTCGATGAAAGTCTGGAAAAAGAAAGAGGACTCGTGGCGTAGGGGATGAAAAGCAAGGGCGCAGAATAAAAGGGAGTAAAATAAAAGTAGTGAAAGAGAGAAAGAGAGGGTGAGGGAGGAGATTCTGGCAGACGTTCGAGACGAGTTTGCGCGAAAAGAAAACGAGAGAAAAGGAAAAGCGAAGGGAGGCAAAAAGTATGGAAGAAAAAAAATAGATGAGATCCACATTCTGTAGCATATATACATTAGACTGGTCCAAAAAAAAAAAATTTTTTTTTTTCGGTCCGCCTTCCTCATTAAACTGTTGTTTATGATGAAAAACAAATCCTCTGCAAATTTTAGCTTGATCGGAGAAGATTTAGAGGTCCCGCTATCGATTTTTTCGTTTTTACATTGAAATAACACGTAAAAAAATGTTTACGTTAACTCACGGTCGATTTCGCGTGAAAAATATAGACGTGAATGAAAAATCGCGTGCCTAATGCCAAAAGGGCCTATTACAGCAAGAAGATAGGGGTCCATGCCAAAAGGGCCTACAAAAAAATTTTTTTTTGCCATTCTTCTTAAAATTGCTTGAAACGTGAAGATCTGTAAAAAAAAAAATTTTGATGTACTAAAACCAAAAGGGCCTATCTTAAGACATAGGTCCTTTTGGTTTTAGGAAATTGTCAGCCTAAAACCAAAAGGGCCTATAAAAAAAATCAAAATTTTTCAAAGTTTTGAATAGAAATTGCATACCAGAGCATTTTTTTTTGGAAAAAAAATTTTTTTTTTTGGAAAAATTTTTTTTTTTTTTTTTGGAAAAAAATTTTTTTTTTTTTCGAAAAAAAAAGTTTAAATAATTTGTTATTGTTTATTTGTTTCAACATTTTGTTATTTTTTATTTGTTTAAGCAATTTGTTTAAACGTTTGTTTAAATTATTTGACTTGTTTTCATTTTTTTTTTTTTGCAAAAAAAAAGTTGAAGTAATTTGTTATTGTTTATTTGTTTCAACAATTTGTTATTTTTTATTTGTTTAAAGAATTTGTTATTGTTTATTTGTTCAAACAATTTGTTCTTATTTATTTAAACAATTTGTTATTTTTTATATGCTTAAAGAATTTGTTATTGTTTATTTGTTCAAACAATTTGTTCTTTTTTTAAACAATTTTTTATAGTTTATTTGTTTAAATAATTTGTTATTGTTTATTTGTTTGAACAAATAAACAATAACAAATTCTTTAAACAAATAAACAATAACAAATTGTTGAAACAAATAAATAATAACAAATGATTTAAACTTTTGTTTCCATATAAAAAAAAAAAAATTTCAAAAAAAAAAAAATTTCAAAAAAGAAAGATTTTTTTCCAAAAAAAAAAAAAAAAATTTTCCAAAAAAAATTTTCAATTTTCTTAGCGGAAAGTAAAAAAAAAAATTATAGGCCCTTTTGGCTTTAGATCACTAAATTTGCAATGTCCCAAAGCCAAAATTTGAGACATAGGTCCTTTTGGCTTTGGAAAATTTTTTTTTGTCTTTAGGCTTAGAAAATGTTGGCAAAACGATTGGCGCAAAAAAAAAATTATAGGCCGTTTTGGTTTTGCAAAGCCAAAAGGGCCTATAACTTTTATAGGCCCTTTTGGCATTAGGCACGCGACATATCTAGAGACCTTTTTTGTACCAAATATTATCACCTACAAAAAAGTTCTCTTGATATTTTTCATTCACGTCTATATTTTCACGCGAAATCGACCGTGAGTTAACGTAAACATTTTTTTACGTGTTATTTCAATGTAAAAACGAAAAAATCGATAGCGGGACCTCTAAATCTTCTCCGATCAAGCTAAAATTTGCAGAGGATTTGTTTGTCATCATAAACAACAGTTTAATGAGGAAGGCGGACCGAAAAAAAAAAAAAAATTTTTTTTGGACCAGTCTAATATACATATATACAATACACAGGAATATAAACTTTAAGTATATATATATATATATATATATATATATATATATATATATATATATATATAATGTGGAGCAGGAAAGAGGCTTCTCGCGGACCGCCTTCATCTCACCTTTCTTCCTCCTCGTCTCTCACGACGAGCCCGCCGGCTGCTGCAATGACAGATACAAATAAACGATGCGGAGGTCCCTCGCGCAGGCGCCATCATATTCCTCTATTTTCCTACCGAGAATTTCCCGGTGTGCAGTCAATGGGGAGAGAGGGATGCACAGAGGTTGAACTCCCGTTTTCAAACCACCCTTTTCCTCAGCCACCTTCGTCGCCTTTTGCGAAGAGCAAAACTCCCCGCGACCGGGTTGTAGGGATGAGACCGAGGAGGGTTTCACACGCGTACATTCACATACTAACACATTGGTACCTAAACTAGGGAAAACCTCCGCTGCCTTGGGTGGAGCTTGCCAGTTTACGTCGTCAGACGTACAGTTATACAAACGATACAGACGTAGAAACCAATGCGAGCCCGCCGGAGAATTCAGGTGCCATGACCAACTTCCCTCGTTCCTCCTGGTTCAAACGACGTCTGCGTACTCTGGGAAAACTAAGAATCAAGAGAGAGAGAGAAAGAGAGAGAGAGATTGTAGTAACGCCCTGTTTCGTTTCTCCGCTTTCTTTCTCATTACGTTCCAGCGGAGTTAGGCCAAACTGCCTCAGTTCCCGGTTCTGCCTGGTCTATTCTTCGATTCCTAGAATTTTTTTCTGAGGGTAGAGAAGGTTCAGCAGAATTTTGGTTGCCCCTCTTTCCCTCCTCCAAAAATCCTGGAGAGACGGAGAAGGATGGTTTGTGCATCAACCACCCCCCCATTGGCGTTTTCGCCATCTGGGAAATGCGGATAGGCGAGAGTGGAAGTCGCGGCGGGCGCTGCGAGGCTGAAAACCCCCGAGGCACAGAGACGCGAAAGATGTACAGACAGAAAGGAAGAGCGAGCTAGGGGGTTGAAAACAGATGGAGCAGGAGAGAGGATTGAAAGTGGGGTTGGCTGAGGGTTTCGGCGGTGGAGAGGGTGCCAGATGCAGCGAGAATAAGTGGAATTGCTCAACATGGCGACTAGCCAGTCGGCGCAGTCTGGGAAGCCTTCCAGAATGGTAACAACCCCCTCACCACCCCAACTCTCTTGAATCAGTATTGGTGACTCAATGATGGTTCATGCAATTTTGAGTATATAAGTCAAAACCAAAACGAAGTCTGCGTATTTGATACCGAGGGAATATTCAGTCATAACCCTAACGTCATCATCATTTTCAGTTGAGAAACTCGCAGTTGCATCACATTCGATTCAGCCTTTAAGGGCTCCGCCGCATCTAACCGATATCGCGTTTTGTCCCTCAGTGCTGTGTGTACCTCATCTCTATTTTGTTGCTGTCTCCATTTCTCTCCCTCTTCCGGGGGTATCTACTGGCGCATTCTCCAATCTCACGTGCAGATAATCGAAAACCGGGAGGGCTTTGGACGAACGAACGGCTACCAGGCACGATAATCCAGGCGAGGTTGCCCGGCATGTAGGGTTTGGGTTTGGAAAGTGGTTCTCTGCCGTTGCAGTTGAACACGCGAGCTTTCTACGTTGCTCTATTCGTCTCTCAATGTTGGCCGCGCTGATGCTGCTTCTGGCTCTGTTGAAACACCACGTAGACCATCGAGAAGAGTCGAGGGGTTGTTACGTATAGGTGTGGAAATGCGACCAACACCAACGTGGCTTTCTAGGGATACATGGACGAACACGGAGGTGGACCGGCATTGCAAAAGCCTCCTGGTGAAACGAGAGGAGCATCACCGTAGAGGAAGGTGGCTCGGTGGTTCTGATGCCGCAGCAGAAGAGGGAGACAGAGAGGGAATAGAGAGGGAATATAACAGATAGAGGTGGCTTGGAGTCGAGTGCCCGGGGCTGAATCGACCGGCACCATCCCCCCTCCCTCCTCGAGCCAACCATCTCTCTGGCTCTGCTATCTCACGTCTCTCCTACATCCTAGTCCCACTTTCCTTGTTTCCTCTCTCTCTCCCAACGTGTCCTATTCTCTTTCGCTCATCTCGTCTCCCTGTTCCCTTCATCCCCTTGTCTATATCTCTGTCTTCTCCACATAATCTCTCCCTTTTGCGCCCTCTCGTTCTCCCTAGACTCCTAGACTCCTCTGTCTGTGTCTGCGTGTCTCTCTGCGCGTCTGTTCTGCATGTGGCAGAAGCTTCACTGGAGCTCCCTCGAGTTGTCGCTGTTACTCTCGGCTACGACCCCGACGTTTCTACCACCTTCTGTCATGACAAAACCACCCAATGGTTCCTCCCATATTCCCACAAACACTCCGACAGTCAGAGTTCAATCCTTGTCGCTCCTCTCGACATTAAACCAATCGCTATTCCGTCAACCATATGCGGTCTGTGCTCTTCCTGCTTTTCGTTCGTGTTACGAGACACTCGGTTGCCCTCTTCATCAATAAACAGTCTAAGGTAAATCTGGATCTCCTCCTCTGATCACTTCCAGCTCTTCTGTTCAATAGTGCAGCACTACGAATGACCAAAGAATTTAATCTGGAGGAACGTGGCCAACATCGAGAGGTCCAAAGAATCAAGGGACACTTTCGGACTCAATTGATGATCCATTCTGACTAATAAGTCAGTCCGTGATAAAACTTTCAAGGAAACCCTGGTAATCGCAGTTGTCCGCTAGAAAATAGAGGGTTGCTTCATCGAGACTCGAGGATTTTCATCTGGTTTGGCCTTTAGTTACAAATCAAGTCCGTAAAATTGAGAACCCTTGCAGAAGTGCCGGTCAAACGGTAGAGTTTAATTACCAGCCAAGGGAAGATCCATTTGACATTTGTACTTGACGAAAGAGTGATGATTAGGTGTTTTAGATGGTCCGATAAGGGTTGATTCGAGAATTTAGATCTCGTGGATACGTTTCATTCGTGAAATAAGTGTTCACGACGCCAGTGGGAGAAATAAAGAGTAGGAAGAAAGAGGCTTTCGTCTCGAGGGTCGACACTTTGGCTACTTCACATCGTGAAACCGGGAGGAAGAGTCCAATCGACTGCCTATTTACCCACCAAACATAGCGAGACACGCTCTTTAATAAAAATCCTCACCATGACGTGTGAAAGGAAAGTAGAAAGAAGGGAAATTCGTACGGGAGCCGACGGTCTTGGAGATCCGCGGGCGAGTATTCTCTCCACCACCTTTAACACCCGCAGCGGGTTTTGAGTAGCGTAGACTAAGGGATGAAATTGGAGAGAGGGAGAGAGTGATACAAAGTCGCTTGTCGTTCTGGACGCGAGTAAAACGTGTGTCTCGCTCACACCTCGCAAATATACCAGGACAAAACCCATCTCATTCCCATCTCAATCTATATTCGCACGTCCAACACACTCGAGATTATGAATGCGTGGGGTAAATGAAACCCTCATCCCCTTTCGGTCCACGATGGTGAAGGCGTCTGCCTTTGCACCAACCGGAGAGCGACGCCCTGAGTAGTCGCGTCAAATGTGTGGCGTTTGTCCCTATATTTGTGTGTGAGGACCTGCACACAACGTGTCCGGCGACTTCGTCCGGCAATACATACACACATAGTGCCAGCTACGGGCATCATCATCAGCCCAACAGCACAGAGCAACACCTCTGAGACTCGAGAGACTACTGGACTATGTGCCAGCGTTTCAGAGGCAATCTAATACGTGACGGCATCACGGGATTATCAACGTTATGCGATGAAACTGATCGGACAGGGAGGCTGGATTACGTATACAGCGATAGAAGCAATTGCAGAATCGACATCCTGGAGAAAAGTGTAAATTAGCTACAAGTCTAACTTCATAATTGTATGAAGATGACCTTTGGTAATTCTAAATGCGATAATAATGGCTCGTTTAGCATGTTTTTGAGATTGTTAGGATGGTTGATTGATGGACACTGCAGATCAAGATTGTCCCTAGTAAAAGGTAGGAAATCTTACAAAAAAATGTAAATTTGATACGAGAGTTAGTTGATCTACCTTTTTAATTGTATGATGGTGATCTTTTGTAATTCTAGATGCGATACCATGGATCGGTTAGCATGGTATCAAGATTCATATCATAATTGGATTAATGGACAGTCCAGGTGAAGATCCTTAGAAAATATAGAAAATTTAACCCAAACTGTAAATTTTATACAAAAGATAGCTGATCTACCTTTATACTTGTAAGAAGATGACCTTTAAGGTGCAATGTTTGCACAGGATGGATTATTAAGCATGATTTTGAAATTTTTATGATGATTAGATTGATGGAAACTCTGGGTAAAGATCGTCGTTAACGAAATGTAACAAATCTTATAAAAAAAATGAAAATTTTATACAAGATTCAGATCTACCTTTTGATTGTAGGAGGGTGACCTTCTGTACTTCTTATTGCAAAGCTGCCATATTATGAATTGTAAATAATGATTTTGTGATTTATCAGGATTTTAAAAATTAAAAAAAAATGATCCTCTGCTTAGCCAGAACCTTGTGCCAATGGAATTACTTGCCAACTGAGAATTTTAAAAATACAAATTGTATTTTCAGTAATTTCAGCTCACACTTAAATCATAGATTATTAATCATGTTGTTCAAAATTGGAATTACGAATTGGGAAAATTTCAAGGATCGGTGCTTACATACGAAGGGAAGGGGTGGTTTTCTATGATACGCGATATGGAAAATAGATGAAGGTGTAATCGAGGTCCATGACCTCCGAACGAAGGTCGCCCCCGTTCTTCCGTTGGTATATCGGTTTCTCTGGTAGCTCGATGAAGCTCGTGTTGAGCAGTTTCTTCCTAGATGTCTCCACGTGCCACGCCATCGACCCACGACGACCAAAAGTCTCTTCTCTTCTTCGCGAAACCTCTTATTCTCTTATCCACGGTGTATTTACAATATTTACAAAAAAAAAAACGTAAGTAAAAAAAATTGTAATTTTACTGCAATAAATTTTCAGATTTTAGGGGTTGAAGTTGGTCCAAAAACCCCGTTCAGCGGCGCAGGGGGTCAAAATTTGGCACCCCTCTGGAAAAACGATTATATCTGGAAAAATTGTGAATATTTTTTATTGAAAAAAGTAGGAAAATTTCTCGGAATTATTGAAAAGGCATCACAAGTTTCCTCGCCAAAAATTAAAAAAAGAACAAACAAAATATAGATATTTAGAAAAAAATGAGATCAACTCGATTTGATCGATTAAATTGAATTACTCAATGAGGAATCGATGAGCAGTTTTAAACCCGATTTTTATTTGTGTAAAAAATATTTGCTTGGAAATATCGGACAAGGAAATATTTCCGGAGTCGAAGAGAGCGAGAAAGATTTTCCATCAATGTATAACAGGACGAAAGATGGACGATTTCGTATGCGCACCAACGATGGAGAATAAAATTGATGGAAAGTGAAGTAAGGTCATAAAGGTCTTTATTCCTTAGGCGTTATCCTCGAAGTAATGTTGGCAGTAAAGCACCGAGACGGACGCCCATGGGATTCTGCGTGGTAGCGCGTGGATTTTTTACACTCATTTTTTTCTTCTCTCTTTTTTTTTGCTCGATAGGTTTCTCAGCTACTTGGACGACGGATATATATTCCAGTACCTTTATTCTACTCGTCTCTCTCTTTCTCTCTTCTAAGAGCCAGGAAGAAAAATATACGACAGGAGACATATAACCTTTGTATTATCAAGAGACTCCATATACGCGAATTTTCCACCATCCTACTTCGCTCCACTTTTTCTTTATTATGCTTAAAAAAAAAGAAAACCCTGTAATATTCTATATTCATCTTGCATGGTCCTACGACATTTTTATATTTTTATCATTTTTCCATTTCATACTTGGAATACATTTTCCGTGATGTTTTCACAGTCACTCGTTTTTTAGACACAAGAATGCATTAGAATTTTAAAAATCGCATGGAAATCAGGTTTTGTTCATATATACAGAAATAATTATAGGGGAAGTGGAGGCGAAATGGACACCATTCAAAATTATTGAGAAAAATAAAAAAATATTCCAATTCGAAAATAAAGGAATTATCATGACAATTGAGATTATCATACTTCAATCAAATTAACCACGTAAAATCAGATCTAGATTTCACATTTTCATGACAATTTCCTATAGAGTCAAATTTTTTAAAAAAAATTGTCATTCACATGGCATTAAAAAAACACCTCAAACATGCTCTAATAGCTTTATACTAACGTGCTTTTACTAAAATACTTGGATACTTGGATGTATTGGATGACCCGAGGGCCAAAGCAAAATGAGTTTCCTGGGGCAAAATGGCCTACCTCAAAAATGGTAAAAAAAAATTAGACAATGCAACTACGTTTAAAAACGAACGTCACCAAAAATTTAATTGTAAAAATACACCAAGTAGCATGGTCTAAGGATCGTGGCTATTCAGGTGATGTGAGAAGCGAAGAAAATCATTTTTCTCAACGTTTCTCCTCTTTTACTTGAATTTTCGGAAAAAAATCAAAATTACTGGGTGGTCCATTTTGCCCCACCTTCCCTTGTATAAACTTCTTACAGATTTTTTTTTCTAAATTTCACATATTAACTTCTTCACAAATTATAATAGAAAGGCCGATATAAATTTAAAGAAATGATTCAGAGTTTTTTTACAGTATAATTTTTTTTTATCGTTCGATTATAATTTTATCGCAATAGTGCAAATTTATTTGTTTTTTCATCAAGAAATACGAAATGAAATTTTAAACAATTTTATTTTTATTTATTTTATCTACTTTTTTTTTTTAACGATGGAAAAACAATTTTATCCCACAATCGACTGTTGCAAATTCATTGGATTTTTTTTATTCGCGATATTTTACAATCCTTTATGGAGAATCATGAAAAATAATTACTCAACAGTGTCTTGATAACGAAGCGAATGGCGCAAGGATCATCCCGATGTCTTGATTTTTTGCGGCACTAGAGAATTTTTAAAATCGCCAAAAATCGACCGTAAGAGGTAGGTCTTGAAAAGTTGAAAATTTTTGAAAATAACACTGAGGAAACAAATAAACAAAAAAAAATAATATTCAAAAGATACTGGCGGATATTTGTGGACGATCGTGAGGAAACAAAAGGACTTAAACGTGAATGATTGAACGCGAGAAAGGAAGAGGTCCATTTTTTCGACAGCAATCGACATATCAGGGGATGAAAAAAAAGGAATTGGAGGGGTTCTCGTGGTGGCTATGCAAATATACCACGGTGGTTGGATCAGGGGGTGGCGGAGAAAAAAATTACCGCAAAGTGCTAAACGATCACGACGAAACGAGGGTAAGAGAAAGAGACAGAGAAAGAGAAAGAGAGAAAGTTGTTCTCGAAAGGGGATGAAGAATCGTAACGTGCGGAGAAAAACAGGGGGTAGATGGGGGATGCTGAGGCCACCTTATGTCAAGTGGGTGACTTCGAATGACATGCTTTCTCTTTTTTTTTCTCTCTTTGGTGAATCTTCGCTAGAGCGAGAGAAAAAGATGCGGAAGAAAGAGGAGAGTGACTGGGATTTTCAGGTCGGTATGCAAATAAGCCACTCTCCCGGATATATCTCGGGGGTTCGATTCGCTTCAAAGTTATTGCTCGACGTCGAGTGGAATTATCGTCGTCGACGATTTGACGAGCACGACACGTGCGCTCGATCGCGAAACACACTTTTATTTTTTTCTGCCTTTTCTTTTCATTAATGCAAATTCGAATTTTCTTGCTTCAATCCCCCACCTCTCTTTCCCGTTAACTTGAATCTAACTTTTGTAATTTTATCACGACTTTTGGGGCTCTTAATGATGGGAACGAATATTCGCTTCGATGCCTCAAAACTTTTCGACGATTCGATTGAACTTTTAAGGGTTGAATGATGGGAAATTTTACATATCACGAATATATTTTTTGTTTTTTGTAATTTTGTAAACCAACAGAAATTAATTTAACCGAAAAAATCGTCCGGTTTTCAATTAAGGGAGAAAGGCACTGTAAGGGATGAAAAAGTTGTCAATTTTTCAGAAATTTTTTTCACAGACATAATTAATTATTAAGGGATTGGGTTATTCTTATTTTATTCAGTATAGGGGAATATGGGGCAAAATGGACATTGGGGGCAAAGTGGACACGAGCTAAAACTGAAAATAATGTCAAGGTCATAAAATTATTACTTCGAATTCAGACTATATCTGCACGATTCCCGTAACGTTTCATACACTGCTGAACAATATATTCGAAATAAAAAACACAAAACACGGAAATCGTAAAATGAAAAAAAAATTTTTTTACAAATTTAATAAACAATAATGGGAAATGAATTTCACGACTCAAAAGTCGATGAATATGTGAAAATGATTTGTTCACTAATCACTAGCAAAGTGAATTCATAGTACATTTTCCACATGGAAAAAATTGGAGCAAAGTGAATGTGAAGATTTACCTCTTTTTTTTAAATTTCATTCGAGGAACGATTCTATTGGCTTTATTTCTTTGTTTATATTGTTAAGTTAATATTTTATTCGAGCATAGTCGATTACAGTGTCTCTATTTTCGAGAATCACCAAGTATAGAATTTTCTGTATCTGAGAAGGCGTGTCCATTTTGCCCCCAAAATTATTTTTTTTCACAAAATTCAAAAAACAAGAATGGGAATGAATTTCACGACTTAAAAGTCGATGAATATGTGAAAATACCATGATTTATTCACTAACAAAGTGAATTCATAGTACTTTTTCCACATGGAAAAAAATTAGAGCAAAGTGCGTCGGAAGAATTACCTCGTTTTTTTTTTAAATTTCATTCGAGGATCGGTTTTAGTGGCTTAATTTCTTTATTTATATTGTTAAGTTAATATTTTATTCGGGCATAGTCGATTACAGTGTCTCTACTTTCGAGAATCACCGAGTATAGATTTTTCTGCATCTGAGGAGGCGTGTCCATTTGGCCCCCAATTTTTTTTTTCAAAATCAGGGATATTCGGATCGGGAATAAATTTTGAGACATGAAAGTAGTTTAAAGATCATGTGCTTGCCGATGAAAATCCTTAAATTCCTTAAATGTCCACTTTGCCCCACATTCCCCTATATTCTTACTCATACTTATTTCATAACAACTTTTATTAAAAAACATTAGAAATTAACAGCGATTATTATCTTAAGGACAAACATAAATTTCCTCTCTATTGCCTAATTGATATCTTGGTGGAGGATTGTTTCATTGTTTGAAAACAATTAAAAAAATGTATATCAATATTTATACGAATTTGGCTATATCGTTATGCGCAGCCGTTTTTATTTTCTTTGATTATTTTTAAAATGGCGGTGAACTGAAATCTTTTCCATTTTTAAGGTCCGCTTCTTATTTAAACATTTTTTCAAAATAGTAATCACCAAAATTTTTAAAAACTCCTATGCACAGACTTAGCCACTGCAATTACAAATTTAAAAAAAAAGAAAATTGAAAATCAGCTCGTAAGTTTTTGAGTATTTATTGGGACAGGGTCGAGAAAAGTCATTTCGAGAAAAGCTCGTTTGGAGCTCTCACTAAAAATGACTCCAACTCTGGAAATTTTCAGAATTTTAACTCGAAATTTTTCTTACATGTTTTTGAAAATATACTTTGAAGAAACATGTCATTTTTTTTAAATTTTTAATCGTGGTTTTTTCCTTAATGATGAAAATATACTTTGAAGAAATGCAAGAAAAATTATAAATTTTTTTACAGTGAATTTCTCGCTTAATGATAAAATTAATCTTCGCAAAAAAAAAATCAACGTATCTGGAATATTCATATGTACAAAAGATGGAGTATATGACT
The DNA here is from genome assembly GCA_946863875.1 of Alloplasta piceator. NCBI lineage: Eukaryota > Metazoa > Arthropoda > Insecta > Hymenoptera > Ichneumonidae > Alloplasta > Alloplasta piceator. Next base: position 876,006 of record OX333072.1, read on the forward strand.
TGGAGGATAAAAGTAGTCCAGCCGGTTAATCCGTCGGGGCGAAAGAAGGGATGAAAAGAAAGACGCTGCGTGGCATTGGGCAAGGTGGTGGCTTTTTCGCCCCTTATTGAGCCCCGCTTGGCAAGTAAATGAATATTGATTACCCGTAAAGTTCATTGCGGCTGAAAAATAATCGTATCTCTGGGCAACAAGCGAGTGGCTTCAAATGGAAAATCAAATCAGCGATCTTCCCTTCATTTTTTTTGGAGACCCCTCCAAAAAAAGAAAGCACATTCTGGGAGAAAATATGGTTGATTTCGAGCAGAGTAATTCAATCGGGTCGAGGAAATTTTTTAATTTTTTCAACGAGCTAAATATTGACTAGAGTAAAATTAAAAATTTAAATCTGTGATATAGAAGAAGTATCTTAAGACGTCTCAAATTATTTGTGCTTTGGGAATTCCAGGACCGTGGAAATTTTTTTTAGCGGCCAAAAATCTGCCTGAAATCACTCGTACAAGGAAAAATTTCGCGTGGGCAAGATCTCGGTAATGAATAAAAATTATAATTACGTTTCTCATCGTCGAGGAGAGGAAGAAAAAAGTTAATCAATCACGGGATATATACCGAGAATGGCAACGAGCTTTATCCACCTCTCTTTCTCTCTTTTTCTCTCTTACTTTTTGGTTCTTCCTTGACGGGAGTACTCCATATCGACCACGTCTTATCGTGGATGGAAAAAAAAAACGACCACCCTCGTTCCTTTTTTCAGACCTCATTCATTCGAAGGGATCGACGAGAAAAGTTTTTCATAGCATGCAAGGCTGGCGATTCTGGATTTTCTTTTTTAATTTAAGGAAAAAAAAATCACGTATCAATCTTGAGTTTCAGCACAAAGCCATCGTTTCTGATAACTCGTCAATACGGATTATTCAATTAATTACACAGGCCCACAAAGAAAAAAAAGTTGCGTGTGCTGGGTGTCCCACTACATTTTTCCTACGTATTTTGTCCCGCTGAACACGAATCTGAACTTAGAATTAGGGGTCGCGAATGAAACTTGTTTATCTTCCTCGTAGTTTTCACGTTAAAATAAATATTCAAATTCTTCTGCTTCAGCTCCAGTTTAGAGATAATTAATTCAATTGACCATAATGTATTGAAAAATCATTTAACACAACCAAATTTATGGGAACAGAAAATTATATTATATAATTTTGCACTTTTGAAATTTTGTCCATAAAAATGTTTCTTATTGCTCGATAATTTTCCTTTTGATAAATGTAAAAATTTGATTATTTAATTCCAGCGATACCGTCCTAAATCCCCGAGAATAGATTGAGTAGATTTATCGAAGAGAATCTTTCTCGTCACTCGGTCATTTTTAATTAAAAAACAAATAGTCAAACCCTTCTTCCAGACCCGTAGTAAAAAACTCCATTCGTCGCCATTGAAAAATCCCCATTCATTCCCCATTGCCAAAATAACCAATGGAGATGAATGCCGAATTGCCTAAGGGGATTTTCGCCATTGAATTCCCCATTTGAAACGGAATGGGGATTATCTAATGGGGATTCAATGGAGACAATCCCCTTAGGCAATTCGGCATTCACCTCTATTGGTTTTTGTGGGCAATGGGGAATAAATGGGATCATCAATGGAGATTCTTTCATATGATTGCTATATATACATGGAATTACGCATTAAATAATCAAGTAAGTTATCAGTAAGTAAGGTTAATCATAATGCTAATATTAGCATAACAACCAATAATTATATCATATATCATATATAGCAATCATATATATATATATATATATATGTATATATATATATTACATTTAATAGAAATTATTGAAGCTCAGAATTGAGAAAATAGATTGTAAGTGTATTCAGATGACGATTGATAATGAAAGTATATACGTTTCTCCTCTCACAAATCGAGTTGAGAGGGACTGATAAAATTGTGTGTATATGTTAAAAATAAACGGTTTTAAAAATCATTTATCCCAAACGTACGCGCACTTGATGAGCAGTATATAATATATTTTTTTTAAATATATTATATTATATTTTATTTTAAACTATTATATTATATTTTAAACTGATTAACCATCGATATAATCATCAGCATTTATTACAATTGAAGAAAATATTTGGTTCATATATGAGAATCAGCGACATCTACTCTTACTTAATTTTATTAATTCACCGCCGTTTGAGAAATATCGCATTCGGAAAAATTCTCATCGATCGATGGGTTCAATTGTTCTGCATTGAACCTCGAATATGGATTGCAACATCGTTAACGAATGCTGCTCATCATTCGATCAGTCGTCAATGAAGTGACATTATTGATAAATGTTGATCATTGTATAATTCGTAGTTACTTATTATTCAATGGGTATCCTTGGTAAATGCTGATCACTTCATCGTTAGCCGCATTTGGGTTCCAATGAACATCTGTGGGAAATGCTGATCTTTCAGTTCATCCGCATTGACTTTCCAATGGACATCATTGGGTAAAGCGGATCATTTCGTTCATCAGCATTTACCTTCCCATGGACACCATTGGGCAATGCTGATCGCTCGACACATCCGCATTGGCTTTCCAATGAGCATCATTGAGTAATGATGATCATTCGATTCATCCGCATTGGCTTTCCAATGAGCATCATTGAGTAATGATGATCATTCGATTCATCCGCATTTGATGTTCAATGGATACCCATTCACTGATCAATGGTCAGCCCTGTACGCCATTGACAAATGCGGAAATCTCAATGGGTCCCCATTCATTGTCCAATGGAGTCGTATGAGGACCATTGGTTGCCATTGGCGATTCAATGGAGTTTTTTACTACGGGGAGCTCCAGCATAATGCCGAATAATTCAATTTACTGCAATCAATCAAAAAAATAATTTAATTCAACAAAATCTATGAAAACAAAAAATACATATTAAAATATTGCTCTTTAAAAATTTTGTTTATAAGAATCTTTTTAATTTCTCAATAATTTACCATTTAAAAAAATTTCAACCCTTGTTTATTCAATTCTAGCGATACTGACCTAAATCCACGAGAATAGATTGAATAGCTTTATACATTTTTCGAGAAAAAATGTCAATAAATCATCGAAAATACAAAAAGGAGCCTCGGGTTTAATTCCAAAGGTTCCCAACAGGGTTCGACTTTCGTGTATGATATACATCTATGTTTACGCCCGTGAGGGGTAGTTCTGGACCGGTTGAGCATATATATATATATATATAAGAAGCAAAGCTGACAGGGGTATATGTAGAAACGATGAGAGTGAGCGAGCACGTGAGTGAGTGAGAGAGGAAGAAAGAGGTATACGGAGAGACTGCTCTCGTTGAGCGATTAAACCGGGAGCGGTCGTTCGACCGACCAAAACGATTTCCATTCGATTTGCCCTCGAAGAAGTTAAACGTTAAACGTTTCGTATATACCCGTACGAGCAGAGAGCGAGGAGAGTAAGTGATGCCAGGGTGTGCAAAACCCCATGCATACAAATGGTATGCTAACAAGATACATTTGTCTATGGTAGAGTAGGAGTTGGTGCCTTTATCGAGTTCCATACTCTCGCACTTCGAATCTTCTCTCTCTCTCTCTTACTCTCTCGTTTTGTCGGATGAGAATAAGAGCAAAACCCTACCCTTTCGCCCCTCTCCCAAAGACCCCTCACACACGCCCTTTCGCTACTTTTTCTTTTTTTTTGCCTCCCCACCCCTCCATAAGCAGATTTATAGATCGATTATTATAGACTTCGCTTATGATTGGAAGCATTTGCATGATGTAGATGGATATACCGTCAAACTCCCCACAAACGTATGAGAAATTCCCCGCCGAATTCACGTTTCACCCCTCTGGGATTCAGGACGTTTTTTTTTTAGTTTATAAATAATAATTTATCATATTTTATTAATATTTATTATCATAATACATAATTATTATTTATAGGTTAGTAATATTTATTTTATAATATTTCAACAAGTTCTTTTTTTTTGTTTATTTCATGCAAATTTTTGGGGTCTGAAAATTGAGATGGTTTTTCCGTAATAGATGGAGAACAAATGGATCCGAAAATAATTCAATTTAAATTTAAGTATTGAATTCATTTAAATGTATGCTTATATTTATTACATTATTACATTATTATATTATTATGATTATTATTAATTAAGGCAGAATTCTGGTCTAGAGACACACATTTTGAGCGTTTTGTCGAGTTCAATAAAAAGACACAAAATATTTTTACCATTCTTTTTTTACAACATATTTATTAATATTTTGATAACAAGCAAAAAAAAATTCGAGAAAAAAAAATTTAATAAGCTCGTAACGTTGGGAATAAAAAGGGGAGTGTGCTGTTTGATACGATTGCAACTTTTCTAGACATCCGATATAAAATTTAAAAAAATATTCTTAATTAGTAGGAATGTCGTTATAAAAGTAAGTAAAGTAAAGTAAGAATGTCGTTATAGAAAACGAAAAAAAAAACATTTCGCAAAATGACGGCTGTCTGAACGAAAAAAAAGCGTTGTTCGACTCTTTCTTTCATAGTTTTTTATTTTTTTACGGTGGTAAAAAAATAATTTTGATACAAAAGTGGTAGGGGCGTTAGAGAGTTATACATTGCAAATTATTTATAACAAATTTGAAGTAAATCGGTTAAGTAGAACTTGAGACATCATGTCAGCCATATTGAGAAAAATATTTTTGAGAAAAACGTCTATAGACAGATTTGCTCTGACGTGACGGGCGTAGTTGAGGTGTTACTAAAATAGCTATAACTCCGTAAATTATTGGAATTAAAAAATTACCTTTCGAGGATATGTTTTTAAAGATCTAAACTTTAAGAATATGCAAAATACAAAAGATAGATTTTCTCAACATTCTAGACCAGAATACCCCCTTAACTTAAATTAATTTGGATGTACGTAATGATTTATTTAATTAACTTAGTTTAAGGGGGAAACCCATATAAACGGTCGAAGATGACGCGGAATTTCGGAATTTTTTTCCAACGCAACAACTGGACGGATCGTTTTCAACTTTGGAGGCTATTTTATTGTACATTCGAAGACTTTAAAAACATTTTTTTAAGGCACCAGAGACTTTGATTAACTTTTAAACGCGATTTACTCGAAACTTCATTTTTGCAATCTGCGGCAGCGATAAAAAAAAACTATTCATCCGATTCATTTCAACCAAATATTTTTAGACACATAATTGCAAACCCTCATCGATAGACCTCCAGTTAAGAAAAAAATTAATTTAACAATCATTTTTTGCATAAAAATGGTCGGTGAAAATTCGATCTTTTTTCTCTGAGTGCCGCCATTATTATACAATATTCAACTTTTGAAACTTTTTCTTGGTTTATCGACAGCGTACTTTCATGTAGAAAGTAATGATTTCTGATTTTTTTTTGTTTCGGATGAAAAACAAAAAAACTACAGCTGCCGCAATTCGACATCGCGGGAAAAATTCGTTCAGCAACGATTGGTTGCAGGCTGCTGATGAATACTTACTTTCGATTTGAAAACATGTTTTTCAAGTCTTCGAATGTACAATGAAATAGCCTCCAAAGTTGAAAACGATTGGTCCAGTAGTTGCGCTGGAAAAAAATTCCGAAATTCCTCGTCATCTTCGACCATTTATATGGGTTTCCCCCCTTAATAATTAAATTTCATTTACACTGAAACGATGAGTCAGGTCATATCATCCAAGTCTTCTTGGATTGAAATAAATTTTAAATTATTTTCTCGCTACGAGCGGAATAATAAACTTTGATATTTTTTTCAGGGCACATGCATGTTTCCCATATTAGTATAGCGAGGAGCGAAGGACTTTGTGTACGCTCGATACTTGACGTATTTATACACGATCGTGGTACATCGAGAGAGGAGTCTTGTTACGCCGTTGTACGCACGAGAGAATTGAACTTTTTGCTCCTTTCTGTGATATACGCCGCCATTGAGTGTCCCGTGTAAACGTATACACGATAATTCCAGCACAGATGGGACACCTGGAGAAATGAGACTCTCCAGCGAGCGTCCTCCGATAGCAACGTAAAACGCAAAATAATTTTGGATAATAGTACATTATGACCCGAGGACAAAAAAAGTTTTTTTGTACGAGGTTCATACAATATTTTATCGCCCGATGGCGTAAAGTGCCTTTTAAGCCCACGAAGTGGGCGTAAAAAGGCACTTTTACGTCCGGAGGGCAATAAATATATTTTCGATAAATGTAAAAAAAATCGATTTTTCGGAACGATGAAGTTTCCATTATCCCTTAATTAAAAAATCAATTGTATGAACGAGAAATTTTCGATTAATCTTACATTCAAATGCACTCAAATGGATGATAGAAAAATTGACAAAAATACGAATTTTGAAATTCGTACTCCCAACCCAATGCGAGTTTTTCGGGAAACAAAAGTCGACAAGCTATTGCTGATAATCTAAAATTATGTAAAAACAATTTCATTAGGTTGCTCAAATTATTTCGAAATTTGTATTAATATAAACTGAATTTAAGTTAATTTACGAAAATTAATTAAGTAAATTACATTTAATTTATTAAATTTTTTTGAAGGTTTTTTGAGGTTTTTTGAAGACCACAGAATTTAAATAGAGAAATTAATAGCAATTTAATCAAGTGTATGCCATTTATGCTGGAATTAATCACTACATGCCTATATGCATTAAACCTCTGCAGTCCTTCTGCGAGTCTTTCCTCGAAGAGAATATGCACTTTACACGCTGAAAATGAAGAGAGCACGGGAAGATTTTGTTCGTGACTTCGAGTAATATCGTTATTACGACGTATATATGTATACTTAAATCTTTTTATTTCTCATTTCACGTGGATTATGATACTGATGAAAAAGGGATTTATTTTATTGGAGAAAAAATCCATTTGTATCAAAATGTATCGTAACAAAGCAAAATGATTATTCAAGGATTATAAAATAACAAAAAATTGATAATTTCATTCTATAATTAATTTATTAATTCTAATTATTCATAAATATCAAAAAAATGTTATAACAAGAATTTTATTTCATGAAAATTAATCATGTTCAAATTTTTACTTTTACTTGTAGAATTTTTTTTTCGTAGGAGAGAAAAAGTTTCTCGGCTCGAAAGAGGCGAATCAAAATGAGACGAGACGTTTTCCTTTCGTGATTGGAAAGCGAGGACACGGGGAAAAAAGAACTCGAGGAGGGTCGCGAGAACGACGAGATGATTATCGAAACGTCTCCGAAATATCAAAGCAAAACTCGGCGCCGAAATGATCAGCGTTAACCCGCGAGTGAGGCAAATTTTCGCGAGAGGGTTCTCCTTCTTTTTCTCTCTCTATCTCGTTTTTCAGCCGAGTCTCTGAAGCGAAAAAAAAGAAACAAAATGTTGGACGATATTCTTTGCGTCATTATCGCGATTTAATTATGTCGAATCTCTTTGAGACTTTTAATTTGGCCAACATTCAACAAGCTCCTCGACGCCCTTCTTCAGCCTCCCTTCTTTTCATCCTTCTTTTTATTAGCTCTGCAGGCTAAAAAAAAGCAAACAAATGGCCAAATTGAAACGTTGAATTTAGCCATGTTTATAATGAAACTCGTTCGTAATGAGCGAACGAAATATTTACTCAGTCAATTTTTCAATTAAATTTTTTTTATTTAATTCACTCGAATAGAATATCGGACCAAGACGTTATTAATAATTGTTGAATCAATATAATTATTCCAATGAACGAAATAAAAAATGATAAAATGAATAATAAAATTGATTGAATAATTAAAAATCGTGCAAATTGGAAATTTGCACATAGCTTCCTCATTTGTTTCCGCCTATCGTCAAGCCTCCTCTATGAGGACCTTCTTGACCACCTTTATTTCACGTATGTTTATTTTCATGGCTTCCTCATAAAGGAAGCTTGACGATACACAGAAACAAATGAGGAAGCTATGTGCAAATTTCCAATTTGCACGATTTATTCATCATTTTCATAAAATTTTAATATTCCACGATCTCTTGCTGCTCATTCAATATCGATTTATTCATCACCTTATGCATTTGTGCGAAGTTTCATCTAGATACTTGCAAAATTACGAAAGCTGAAACGCTGATAATAATTTTTTGAAAATTTCAAATTTTTTTTTCAGCCAAACTCCTCATGCATTTTTTCCGAAATTCTATATTGTATTTCCTTAGTATTTAATGTGTCAGCACAAAACAATTCACCTCGATAGATGCAAAATCACAAAAGCTACAGAGCTTACACTTTTTTTGCGAAAAATAATAATTTTTTTTAAACCAAACGTCTTGAGCAAAGTTTCCCAAATTCAATTCAAATAGTTCTTATTATGAAGTGTATCTACGCATAAAATTTCAGGGTGCCAACTGCAAAACAGCTGCTTAATTACGAAAGTGTTCACAAGCATTTTTCTGGAAATGTCTAAATTTTTTTTAGAACAAACCTTTCTAGCGTTTTTCACCAAATTTGACCCTAACAATTCTTATTATCTAGTGTATATGTGCAAAAAATTTTAGCCCGATACTTGCAAAAATGCGAATGTAGGAGCGTTAACAAAATTTGTTTGAAAATTTCAAATTTTTTTTTGAAATGAAACTCTCAAGCGATTTTTCTGAAATTCAGTAGTATTTTTCGTTTTCATTGAATGTATCATCACAAAAAAATTCAGCTCAATACATGCAAAATTGCAAAATTTAGAGAACTTACAATTTTTTTGCGAAAAATTAACTTTTTTTTTTAAACCGAATCTCTTGAGCGATTTTCCTCAAATTCAATCCCAGCCGTTCTTATTATGAAGTGTATCTACACAAAAAATTTCAGAGCGATAACTTCAAAATTACGAAAGTTAGACGACGAACAAACAATTTACAGAAAATACAAAGTCTCGCCAAATTGACAATTATTTTACAATTTTGAAAGAATTTGCACTGAGTAGAGGGACATAGATGATCTACTTGCATACTAAATTTCAACTCGATAACTTAAACCGTTCTCTAGATATATTCATTTTAATAAAAGCACAAACCGTACACACACACACATACACACACACACACACACACACACACACACACACACACACACACACACACACACACACACACACACACACACACACACACACACACATACATACGTCCGGACATTTTTTCTAAATTTGATTTCTCGACGTTTTGGGACATTTTGAACATACTGACATGAAAATTGCGAAACAAATTTTTTTCGCGAAAACAAAGCTTCCTTTATGAGGAAGCAAAACCAAAAATAATTGAATTGAAAACATATGATCATATAATAATAAAAATAAACTAGAATAAAAAAATAATTAATGAACTTAGATTATTAAAAAAATCGATTTTTCCTGCGATTTTTCGAATTACCTGATAAATCTTATATTCTTGATGCACAAGTTTGCCGAGTTCTTACTTAATTCGGCAATATCGGGATTAGGCTCGAGGGATTAACAGGGCGATAGAGTGAGAGGGCTTGGTAAAGAGGGATGAGAGTTTGAAGCGTGTTGGCTCGCTGAGATAAATCGATACAGGCTTCTGTATATCATCGACTCGCAAAACTATCGTCCAATATCGAAAAGCCAGCCAAGAGAGAGAAAGAGAGCGAGCTAGAGAGCGAGAGACATGCCCGGAGAGATGAGAGAGCCAAAACTGTGTGCAAACGCAAAAAGCTTCGACTCTCTTCCACTGAGACTCCGTTATATATAACACTAGGATGGGGAGAAATTAATTTCAACTTTAAATTAAGACTCGATACCTGTTTGGCTCGCGCTTTGTTGTCCTGATACCGCCGTTCATCCCCCTCCAACGAGGGGGTTGGTTGCCGCTAAAATTGAGGGGTGCCGGGCGAAAAGGGGGTCCAAAGTTTTTCTCCTCTTTTGTCTACTGATAAACGAGAGAACTGCACGTTGTTAATATACACACTCTGTTCATCCCCATTTCCATATATTTGTGTTTCTTTTTTTTCTTTTTCCCAGCTTATTACGGATTCCGAAACTATTTTCCACATTATGACAAAACGACGAACCCATCGGATAAAGGATTTTGTCTCAAAGGATTTGTCACCGTCGTCCTCAAACAACTCGATGAAAAAAGTGTGTCTCTCGATTAATATCGTGAACGAGGATCAATTAAGGATGTTGTGTCCCAAATAGCAAATGATGAGAAAATTTTGAAAATTTGGCATGTTTTTGGATGAATTATTTAAGAGGTCGTGTAAAAATTTCACGACGATTAGGAAGCTCGTTATCGAACAATCAACATTAATAAATTAAATTAAATTAAATTTAGTCTTATGAAAACTGATGTAACTTTGCGATAAGTTTTTTTTTCGACCTCTCAATTTTTAAATATCTTCAATATATTGAAAGCAACGGAAATAAAACGAAGTTAACTGATAAATTTTTTTTTATTTGTTTAAAAAATCGTTCTTAACAAAATGTTAATATTTTAATAACGAGCTTCCTAATCGTCGTGAAATTTTTACACGACCTCTTAAATACTTCATACAAAAACATACCAAATTTTCAGAATTTCCTTATCATTTTTCATTTTAACCCTTAAGGAGGTTGAAGTAATGATGATAGAGTTCTGAAAATTTAATATGTTTTTACATGAAGTATTCAGGAGGTCGTGTAAAAATTTCACGACGATCAAGAAGCCATTTGTTGAACAACTAACGTTAAAAGATTTCATCGGGACTCAACATCCTTAAGGCGGAGTTCTGGTCTAGAGATAATACATTTTGAGCGTTTTGTCGAGCTCGATAAAAAAAAAAGAAAAAAATATCTCTACCATTTTTTTATACAGCATATTTATTAATATTTCGACAGTAAACAAAAAAATGTTCGAGAAAAAAAATGATAATTAAATAATTTATAAGGCCGACACGATTGCAACTTTTCTAGTCATCCGATACAAAATTTTTATAAAGATTCTAAATTAGTAAGAATGTCATCATAGCCCCCCACGTCAAAGAAAATGGAAAAAAAAAATTCGCAAAGTGGCGGCTGTCTGAACAAAAAAAGGAGTTTTTTGACTTTTTTCGTCATAGTTTTTAATTTTTTTACAACAGTAGAAAAAATAATTTTTATTCAAAAGTGGTAGGGGTGATGGAAAGTCATACATTGAAGATTGGTAAAAAATTTGAAGTCAATCGGTTGAGTAGAATTTGAGATATCATATCAACGGTGTTGAGAAAAGTAGTTTTGAGAAAAATGTCTATATCGTCCGAGTTGCTCCAACCACGTAATGGGCGTAGTTGCTGCGCCACTAAAATAGTTACCTATAACTCCATGAATTATTAAAATTAAAAAATTCCCTTTCGAAAATATATTCCGAAAGGTATAAACTTTAAGAATGAGCAAAAAATTGATTTTTTTCAAAATTCTAGACCAGAATACCTCCTTAACGAGGAAACCAAGAAATTTTGGAGATAAAAATGATCGTTATCAGTGAGAAAAATCGATTTGGAATCTGAGCATTGATTCTGCTAGACGCCGGAGCAATCGGTCAATTAATCAAGATAACAAGGGCGAAGTTTGGGAAAAGGAGGGTTGAAGGGGGTGGAAAAGGGTGGGAAAGGGGTGGATGCTCGTACTATACAAGTTTCGCTGCGAGTTGCGGACGCGGAGAAATATATCGACGCGCAAATATGCGAAGAGGGGATCGCCGCGTGTGCGAGACATCTGACACCTTTGGTCGAACGATCCCCGACAATACCGAAGATACGCGACTTTGGCGGTAAACTTTGGGCTCTCCGGCGAGAGGAGAGAGAGTGCGGAGACTTTTGGATAAGTAGCCTACCACGAAGGCGGATGATTAATTAATTAGTTGAGACTAGTTGAGCTGCAAAGACTCTGATGTGTGAGAATACAGGAGAAATTAGGGTAATACGAACCAGGCTGAATAAATAGGCACGTCTTTAAGGGTAGTTTGAATCGAATTAATCAGGGGTGCTTTTATTTTGGCAACTTTTTAACTCAGGAATTTTCCAAGTTTTAAGATTTTTATAAACCATCCTTCATTTAAATTTACGTGAAAAAATTTTGATTGAGGGATTTGAGGGTGTGTTATAAGGGATGAAAAAAAATAACAGGACGGTCAATTAAATATTGTACTATGCAAGTTTTCTGCACGATTTAAGCAAATTTCGTCTTGCATACAATTCGTGAGAGGGGTGAAAAAAGTCCGACCGGCCTAATTTTTTACTTAAAAATCGCAATTTTTGTGAACCCTTTTAAATTTCTTTTTTGCACTTAAATACTTAGGGATTTAAAAATATTGCCATCGGATTGATCCAGAAATTGTGAGATTTTTATGAAAAGAAGCTTTCGAGTTTAACGGGACAATCGGAAAAATTTCCATTAATGATCACTCAAGGGTAAAGGGTGGGTTTTTAGGTTGGGGGTTGTGGAGGTGGTTATGCTTCCCGGATCTTTTGATAAGAGCGACGAATAACAGAACCACGATGAAGCGTTGATAGATGCAAAAAAATTCACGGAATTTGGGGGGATGGGGTGTTGGGGTTTGTAACTACCCCTCGATATATTTACATGTTCCATCCGCACATATATGTGTATAAATGTACATGTTCATGGAGTCTCCACCATCGGGCAACTCCTTATCTCGTACGGCTGAGTTTCCACGGACAGTTTGCCGTTCGCTAATGAGCTGGCAGGATAATTAGCATTATGTTAATGCGTGACGTGGCCCAACGAGGTCTCTCGAGCAACGACGACGACCACTAGCATGTATAACCCAAAGTAACCTAGCTTTCCGGCCAGAGAAGCCTTCCCTTCCCCTTCTCTCTCTCTCTCTGTCTTACTTGCGAGCTTCAACCCCCATTGACCCCGCAACCCCTTCCCCCCCTTGCCAGCCTGACTCCCACCCTTAACGCTCCGTCGCCCCATCCCCACATTTCAGCACCGATGCCAAAACTTGCCAACAGACATCTCTCACTTTACTCAGCCGGCATCAACGAGCAAAGCTTCTCATGTTTGTTCCGGATGTTTGGATTATCTTATACGGAAGTTTAGCCGAGACGTTTTGGTCTTGGAAAACCAACCCCCCCCCCCCCCCCCACGAGGTCGAAAACTGGCTTCCATCGACAACCTCCAAAATGATCATCCCTCCATCCTTCATCCCTGAAGGAGTTACATGGATTGGAAAATTAAATCAATTTTTTTTAGTTTGAAAAATCCCTTTTTAAAAACCACCCTTTTTCTAAAATTGAAATTTAGCACACTTCTTCGAAATAGAATTGACTACACGGAAAAAATGACTTAGCTGCTTCAATCAACCAGCTTAGTGCTCTGAGCACCAGAAGAGAAATTAGTTGGATCAATTAGATAGTTGGTTGGGTCAACTAACCAACCTTATTTATTAGTTACCACAACTAAGTCGATTAGTTGTGCTAACTAAAAAATTGGTTTGGTTAGTTGACTCAACCAACTATCTAGTTGATCCAACTAATTTCTTTTCTGGCGCTCAGAGCACTAAGCTGGTTGGTTGAACCAACTAAGTCGTTTTTTCCGTGTAGCGATAGAACGAAGATTTTTTTAAATTTTTATTACAACTAATTTTACAAGACTATGCTTAGTTTAAATAGTACAATAAATGGTACTGTCTTCCATATAACGCTGCTAATTCCAATTTCAATTTTTTTCTAAATCCTTCGTACAATCACGAGCTAACTTATCTACTATTAGATAAAATTTGGTTTTTGAATTTTGGATAAAACTAACATGAGTTATCCTGACCACAACGAGGGCACTTTTTTAAGGGTCTCTGGAAACCAGGTTTCAAATTTTCCAAATCTTTTAATGAAATGTAATTTATATTTAAATAACTTAATTTATTAAAATACTTTATTTGTGATCTAAAAATAATTTATATTAATAAAATAATATTATAATAAAAATCATAATATTATATATATTGATAAAAATACCTTGGGAAACCATGCAACCCCTTAATTCGAGGGAACTTGGGGTAACAGAGAAACTAACGATACATCGTTTCTTGACTTCATCCCCTTCTCTTCCGACTCTCCAACCCCTATGGCAGCTTTACTCGATAACCAAAGGGTTGATGGTTAGACATCGGGATGTTTCTGGACGTATACGCGTGTACGATATTGTACACCAATATAGATACGTCGTACGTTATTATACGCGGATAGTTTGATCAAGATTTTCGGGAGGGAAACTGCACCCCCTTCAACGGACAAGCAATCTCCCGAAGAGACGCGTCTTGTCAAGATCAAGACGTAATGTATAATCAGCGAATACTCTATATGGGGCATTCCATCCCAAATCGGACAGTTTGAAAAACTTTTTTTTTTATTTCCTCAAGTTTTTTATATTTTTGAGTAGCCATCAAAAGACCCTTCCTGTTGAATTTTGAGATTTTTTTGATTACCCGTTCAAAAGATATTAAATTAACAAAAAAACCGCTCTTTTTTTGGTACTTTTGGTCATAACTTCTTTAATAGTGGTCCAAATTGAAAGTTTTTTTTTCAAAATTTTTGTTTTTTCATGGCTTTTTCAGAAAAAAATACAACAAAAATATTCGACGTGTTTTTGAATGAGTTTTTTGGGGTTTAAACGTTAAATCGCGTTTTTAAAAGTGAATGTTATCTATTTATTTATTTTAATTTTTTTTTTCAAACATCTATCTATTCAACAATTTTTAAGACTAGTCCGATCGTGAGATCTCAACAAATACTATTTTTTTCGATTTTTGAAAATAATTTTTTTTTTTTTTCAAATATTATTATGAATACCAATTTTTGTTACTGTTTAGTATTTTTCAAATAATTTTGAATTAATTTGAACATTTTTTCATTGTCAACAGATTTTAAAAATTAATACTTAATAGATGAGCAAATAACAACGGTTCAAGAATTGTAGTACCGAATACTGCTGTCAAATTTTCACATGAGAAACATTATTCAAATGCAAAAAAAAGATTTTATTTGTGATAAACTACTGCGAAGTCAATCACAGGGGGACACGAAAATTTCATTCAATTATTCCAATGAGCAACGGAAACGTATTAGCAAAGGAATATTCTAATTCAGGAAATAATCGTATATGTAAAGTTTTCAAAAAAATGTGTGAATAAATCAAAACTGTTGTTATTATTGTTCATAAACAGACTTAACGATTAATTATTAATTTTAAGAACCTGTTAACAATAAAAGTGTCGAAATAAATTCTAAATATTGAAAACAATACTATACAGTAACAAAAATTGGTATTCATGATAATTTATAAAAAAAACAACAAATTTATTTTCAAAAATCGAAAAAAAAAATTGTAGTTATTGAGATCTCACGATCGGACTAGTCTTAAAATTTTTTGAATAGATACATGTTTGAAAAAAAAACTTTTTTTTAAATAAAAAATGACATTCACTTTTTTAAACGCGATTTAACGTTTAAAACTCAAAAAACTCATTCAAAAACAAGTCAAATATTTTTGTTGTATTTTTTTCTGAAAAGGGCATAGAAAAACAAAAATATTGAAAAAAAAACTTTCAATTTGGACCATTATTAAAGAAGTTATGACCAAAATACCAAAAAAAGAGTGGTTTTTTTTGTTAATTTAATATCTTTTGAACGGGTAAAAAAAAAATCTCAAAATTTAACGGGAAGGGTTTTTTGATGGGTACTCAAAAATATAAAAAAATTGAGGAAATAAAACAAAAAAAAGTTTTTCAAACTGTCCGATTTGGGATGGAATGCCCCATATACATATATATATGTTGAGAATATCCGGTTTTATCGAAGGTAAGAGTAAACTTGATTCTCCATCGAGACTTCTGATTAATATCGCTCGAGATTTTGGAGATGGGGGAGGATTCGATGAAACCGGGGGTTGAAATAATTTTTTCAATGTAGGGTTGACAAGAAAATTATATTTTAAGAATTATTGAACTATTTTTTTGAAACAAATGTTCAAAAAATTTTCGTGGCCTTCCGGAGACCAAAAAAGGGTTGGAATGCAAAGAGAGACGAGAGACAAAGTGGCGATTCTTCGGCATTCATTCGAAAACCCTTTACGCGGCTTATTCGCTGTACAGAGGGAACAAAGATTGAGGGAAGAGACCTGAGAAAGGAAGAGAAGGGAAAAAATGAATTGCGAACGAGAGACATTGCACGGTATCGCGATTAAAACGTCCGGAAGGGATCGCGAATTTCTAGTGGTCGTCGTTGATAGCCACTGGTCATCGAGAATAAGTTTTACGTCCTTTTCCCTTTTACCGGACTTATGGTCATTCAGGCAGCCATATTTGCATCGAGATAGGATCGCGAAGATAAGATTGAGACTCGAGAGTACTCGTCATCCCTCGTACGTTTTTTTTCTTCCCCGTGATACTTATCTATCCGTATGGTTTCCACCCCTATAAACTTTATCCGGGTTTATCTCTCATCGTTGTTCAACAGTGAACACTTGACGAGGAGAGACCAGAGATTACGTCAGTTTGCACAGAATCCCTTTCTCCATCTCTCTCTTTTATCTCGAATGTCGCACTCCTTAAATTATTTAATCGCGGTCACTCATTGGAGTTCAAAATCTTTCTCTTTTTTTTTGCGCCGGGCATTTTTGACCACGTAAGAAAATAAAAATACAACCACACGTGTTTACAAAAACAGATAATCGAGGGACCGAAAAACAAACATTAAAATACAAAGATAAAACGTTTCGCGCTTGACAATTGTTTTCGTGAATAATTTATTTCAACCCCTTTCTTTTTCGATAGACCGGACCTGCCAATGTGGAGAGGGAAGAGTTTTTTTTTCATCCAGAGAATTTTTTGAATGCGAAGTCTGTATGAGAAAAGAACGGAGTCTGAAATAATTATTGAGTAATTTTTTCAAGTGTTGCGATACGTTCATTATAAAAAAAATAATTAATAACATAATCATATTTTAATATATTTGAAATTCACTTGTAAAAATTTGAAAAACCTTTTATAGGGAAAAGTGGGGCAAAATGATTCCCGGATCATTTTACCCCAATGGATTTTAACTTGTTTTAAATTGTATTTAATTGTAAGACTGAGACTATTTTTTATCGTGAAACTAAATAAAAATATGTTAAATCATTTAAATACAGTAATGGAAACTAGGGGAAATGGAACTAGTAATGGAAACTTTTGAAAATTCGGCAGTTTAAAATTTTTGAAAAAATTTCAAAAATCAGTTTTGGCTCATAACGGCGGCAGTTCATTTCTTTAAATTTTTTTCTTAATTAACCGGGTTCGAAGAATTAAAATGCACAGGAAAAACAACACACAAATGAAGTAAAAAAATTTAGCCAACAGGAAAATTGCAAAATCAATCATTTAATTATTTAATTATTTATTCATTTAATTATTTACACGGATTAGATTATCGACGAAGCATTTCTGGGATCTTTCCGAGTGATTCTAGATTTTCATCTCAAGTTATCTAAAACGCTGCCGAGCACGTTAGCTTGTAGTTATAAATAATGGATCAGTTGTTTTTTCTGTTTTTGGTGGATCCGGTCTGGTCCGATGAAAATGCATATTTTTTTTTTCGCGATAAAAGTCACGGCGTCGGGGTGTCAAATCGCGGTACATGCATATAAAATGGGATTATTTCGCGGCTTGCCGCTCCAACGATTATTCTCACTCTTTTTTTTTGCTCGCGAAACTCTTTTATACGTCCAGCCTCGTCCCACAAAAATTTCCGAGTGTGTGTTTTAGCCAATACACGAACGATTAGCGTGATACACATCACACATTGGTGATAATAATAATTTTATGGAATAAAAATAGGGTTTGAACACCGACCTTAATTTTCGAGTTCTAATTTTTTATAAATTTTTTATAATCATTCTCGAACCCAGTTGATAATGGATTTATTGGTTATAAAGACAGATAGATATTCTGCTAGATAGATATTTTCTATTTTTCTATTTTTTTTTGTTTAAAACTTTCTCTATGAGGATGCCATAAAATAGTATCAAGATTTCGGTTAGTTTTCAAAATTATTCAATAAAAAATTCCGTGAAAGAGCTTAATATATATTTTATAAAATAATAATAACTCAATCCTGAAATTTTCTGTGCATATACTTAAATATATGTACATTACGAAAGTGAAATTTTAAAAATCAATTTTTTGAAAATTCTGATTGCTTTTACCTCCTCAATAATTAGTTGATAACTCCTTAAATAATTAGTTATGTCTGCAAAAAAAAGTTCCTCAACATTGCGAATTATTTTACAATTTATTTTTATTTTATTATTTTCCTGCCCCAATTTGAGGAAACAGGAATTTCTTGACGGCCTCACTGTGCACTTGAATTGTTTCAATCCTTATTAAAATTGTAGTGTTTTTTCGATGCTGTCAAGTATCCTCAAAATTATAACGATTTTAATCTGAGATTTATGAGCTTGAGAAGCAAAATTCCTTCGAGAAAATTAAGCTCTCAATCACTGTCAACTGGTCAGATATAAATAATTAACTGTCAACGATGCAGAAACAGACAATTATCGTGAACTTGAATCAAATTCGAAGTGGATAAATAATTCTTATTTTTTTTAAACTTTTGTATAACCATCCGTGTGACAGAAAATGGACATTGATTCGCGGAGTAGCCTGATGTGCATCACTGCGACATGATAAAACAAGAGCGAAGTCGCGGTATCGTTGAGAGCGATGAGAGACATCAAAGCGGGCACGAGGCTTCCGTATAATTAGTGTCAGAAATATTTGCATATTGATTGAAGAGAACGTGTCGACTCTCACAGCAAAGAGAGTGGCCAGAATATATGTATACATTTGTTTCAACCGCTCGACGAATCTTGGATGTCCGTTTTTTATTTCCCCCCAACGAGTTCCTCATGTTTATATGTAAAAATTATCTATTTTGATTTTTAGAGAACGAAAAATATCGATTTTTTTTCAAAAAATCCAGATTCAATTTGAACACACAGCATTTAGCTTAAATTTTAGGGGAATGTGGGGAAAGTGGACACTGGGGGCAAAGTGGACACGCGAAAAATTTCAAATTTGGGGGTGAAGTGGACACGAGCTGAAACCGAAAATAATGTCTAGGTCATAAAATTATTACTTCGAATTCAGACTATATCTGCACAATTCCAGTAACGTTTCATACACTATTAAACAATATATTCAAAATGAAAAGCACAAAACACGAAAAAAATTTCACAAATTAAAAAAACAATAATGGGAAATGAATTTCATGACTCAAAAGTCGATGAATATGTGAAAATGATTTGTTCACTAGCAAAGTGAATTCATAGTACATTTTCCACATGGCAAAAATTGGAGATTTACCTCGTTTTTTTTTCAAATTTCATTCGAGGAACAATTCTATTGGGTTTATTTCTCCGTTTATATTGTTAAGTTAATATTTTATTCGGGCGTAGTCGATTACGCTGTCTCTATTTTCGAGAATCACCAAATATAGATTTTTCTGCATCTGAGGAGGCGTGTCCATTTTGCCCCCAAATTTTTTTTTTACAAAATTCAAAAAACAAGAATGGGAAATGAATTTCACGACTCAAAAGTCGATGAATATATGAAAATACCATGATTTATTCACTAACAAAGTGAATTCATAGTATATTTGTATTCATAGTATTTATATTGTCAAGTTAATATTTTATTCGGGCATAGTCGATTACAGTGTCTCTATTTTCGAGAATCACCGAGTATAGATTTTTCTGCACCTGAGGAGGCGTGACCATTTTGCCCACCAATTTTGTTTTTCAAAATCAGGGAAATTAGGTTCGAGAATCAATTTTGGGACATAAAAGTAGTTAAAAGACCGTGTGCTTATCGACGAAAATCGTTAAATTCCTTGAATGTCCACTTTGCCCCACATTCCCCTATATATTGGAATTTTCTTGAGATCATAGCATAAACTTTTAATTTTCCTCCGGAGTTTGCTGTTTTTATATGTAAGAATTTTGTATTTGGATTTGGAGAATGGAAAATATAAATTTTTTTCGAAAAAATCTAGATTTTTAATTTGAATACACGACATATTGTTTAAATTGGAAATTTTGAACGTTTTTTCGATAAATCTCAGGACAAACTTTCTATTTTCCCCAAAGTTCGCATTTTCGTAAAATTTCGAAATTGGATTTGGAGATTTAAAAAAAAACATTGTTTTTCGAAAACATCATGATTCTTAATTTGAACATACCTCATTTTGTTTTAATTTTTCGGAAATTCCATTAATCGATCACAGGATAAACTAATATATCAGCGAATTTTGGTTGTTCTTTTTTTATTTTGCATTTATAATACTCACTGTAGAAATCCTCTTCGAGAATGCTTCATACTTTTTTCAAAATAATCAAGATTCGAATATTATAAATATTATTCTGAGAATGATTTAATATCGTGAGAAAATTGGTGAGGAGAACAACGTTGCACAATCGTCGTGAGTATTGAATGATAAATCATGGCACAATGCCGAAGGTGCTATTCAATCGGGAAAAAGCGATTCGCGACCTCGCGTGTGAACAAATGTGGGACAAGATTTGAATTATTATATATATCTTCGTTATAATAAATGTTGCGCGAAGGCAAAAATTTCTTACGCCGGATAATAAATCGTCGCTGAGCGCATAAACATTGCCGACAGTGCCGATACACGATCGTTAAAAAGTACCGCGAGAATCGTGGATACATTCATCGGTCCTTGAGATTTCAGCGAGAAGATTACTTCGCCATTGAGCTACTTTTGTTTGTCACTGAGCCTTTCGATAATACAAATATTGCCTGTTTGATGTGCTTTTTTTCAATTAAAAAAAAATTCGAACAAATTCATTTTTTTTGTTGAAAAACTCTCGTTTGTTTCTTTTTTAATATAAATAAAATAGAGTGAAAATAATGAAAACTTTTTTAATTGAAAATTTTGTATATTGCATTCGATTCAATTTTCTCAATTTTCTCTTTTGGAGTCTCTCGTTTAAATGAATTCGTATTTTCGTCGATTATTTTATTGAAATTAAATAAAATCTTTATCTAATTAATCAATTATTAATCATAGAAAATTAATTCAGAGACGATGAGAATCAATGCAAAAAACTCTCGTCCGTTTCCTCTTTGATATAAATAAAATATAGAAAATTAATTTGGAGACGATGTGGTTCAATTCAATTCACGAAACTTGGATATTTATGCATTTATTTACAAATTTATTGAAAATGAATAAAATTCTATTCAAAATTCTGATTGACAGATTATTTATTAAGATAATATTCAAATAAAACCGGGAAATTGAATTTGAATCAAATAAATATCTTTTTTCAGGTGGATGACCATCAAATTTAATCTGGGAAAATATTATTTTGAATAAAAATATCACAAAAAAAAATTCGATTGTTAAATTCTTCTTTTTCAAATGTTTTTTATTCAGTCAGAGCAATCGACCTTTGCAAGGGGTTGCTCGCTGGGTAATGGGGTTGATGCCTGTATAGCACCCTTCCGTTTACGATCCCAACTCTAAAAGAGAGAAAACGACAGAGAGATAGAGAGAGAGGGAGAGAAAGAGATAGACAGAGAGAAATAGAGAGAGATCCTCGCGCGTGCCAACGGCTAACATATGAGCGTTCGATGACTTCACATTTTCGCGTATAAAACGTGGGGGTACCGATACCCCTCTTTTCTCAATTCAAATTCAACGTAGCAAGGATGAAATCGGTGCGGATTTAGAGAGAAAGAAAGAAAGAATAAAACGGCGCAAAAAAAAAACGAGGAGAGGGAACTTTCCGCGAGCGGAGGGTGGTTTTGGCGAAACTGAGGGTACGAAGAGAGAGAGAGACAGAGAGATGGGAAAAAGGGATACAGAAAATCGTGTACAACAATAGAGTGCAAGTCACTAGGTAAACGACCGGGAATTGTTAAAACGCCCTCTCGTGGCTATTTTGATTTTCCAACGACAAGGATATACATATAGACGGACTTTAAGGGTGAAGGTAGCGTGGGGGAGGAAATGGAACGAAGCTAGAGCGAGCAAAAATGACGGCATATTTTAAGGGGGTCGCAGGAAGAATTTGATCGGGTTTTGAAACTCCCAATTCGTATAAATAACGGATGGAAAATCAAAGAAGAATTTTTCTCACGCAGTTCTTATTTCTAATGAATTTGAATGGATTATGAAGGGTTGAAACGCTTTGAAGTCTTCTTTAATTTTGATCATGATAAAAAATCGCAATAAAAATAACAAAAAATTTTCTCGGCGAGGTTTTGTGAAATTAAAGGGATTGAGAGAAAGGAGAACGAAACTTTGCAGTCCTCTTGAATTTTTTACATGCCAAAAAATTATGAAAAATAAGGGAAGAGTATTTTTTCGGACAGCTTCTTCGATCATGTGGGTAAAATTAAGGGGGGTTGATCTTTGCCGTCCTCTTGCACTTTCATCATAAAAAAAAAATCATATTGAAAACAAAGATTCATTCTTTTCTTGGAGAGCTTCTACGATCGTGTAAATAAAATTAAGGGGGTGATGGAAAGAGAGCGTTGGAATGATGGAGAATGCTTCATAAGTATATATAATGGAATATGAACTACCGTGAGAGATGCTCGTGCGCACCTGCCTCGCAGAAAGTGCTATATCTCCTGGCTAAGAGATCCCGCGGGATATGTGGCTAGATATCCAGTTGAAGGATAGCCGGGGGTCAGGGGGCTATCTCAAAATTCTCGGAGCTTCTCACTCGCACGTATCTCTCACGAAAAGCTTTTCCTCCCTCCTTTCCTCCCTCTTTCTCTCTCTCTATATTGCTTTCTCTTAGTTTTCGTGATCCTCTGTACACCATTTTACACACACGCAGCTTTCTCCTCAATATTTCTGTGTGTGCAAACATCTATATATCCATTGCAATGGGATAGATCGAGCCCCCGAGACCATATCGTCCGTCATGGAGCTGGACCATCCCAAGAATAAAGCTCAAGAGAAACAGAGATACCGAAGAGAAAGACGAAGCGATATTACAGGGGTGGAAAGTTCTATCATTCATTTTTTTATATTGATTTCGATTGCACGTGGTAAAATAATGTGGCAAAAACAGGAGAAAATCATTTTAAGGGGTGAGTCCTTTATTTTTTTTCCTGTACGGAGCTGAATTCTGGATGAGGAAGAAAAATGAGGAGTTGAATATTCTGAAGGATCATCGGTGATTTTGAGAGCCATTTTTTTCCTCGTTGGCAAATATCTGAATTCATTCGTGGATATAAATCTCTTCCTGTGATAAATAATGCATATTGTATCATAGCAGAGTCAGTTTTGGTAAAAAATCGTGTTTTATTTTTTCCACAGAAAAAATAGCTATGAAAAATGTATTCATGAACTGAAAATGTTGAGTTTGCGATTTTTTCACAAATTATTCGTTTTGTAAGGACGAAAATGATGGCAAGCTTCATAATTATTTTCGACCAAGCTTTTTTAGACATTTTTTACTGTTGACATTTTTTAAAGCGTTTCATTCCTTTGAAAGAAAGAGTCGCTGTAAAAACGGTATCAAAAAGTGACAATGGGAAAATCTAGGTTTTTTGCAACAATTATTTATTTTGTAAAAACGATAGTGGTGCAACTTTTATCATTATTTTTTACCAAGATTTTTTTTTAGACATTATTAATTGTAAAGATTTTTTTTAAATCGTTTTTTCAACCAGTTTATTCCTTTGATATAAACAATCGCTGTGAAAAATGTATTAATAAAGGGACTGATAATTTGGGTTTTCGCAATACATAATTATTTATTTTATAAGAAGAGCAATGGTGAAACTTTTCTAATTATTCTTTTACTAAGATTTTTTACAGACATATTTCATCGTTAAGACTTTTTCATTCAGTGGTGATTAAATTTTTTCGGAAAAAGCTACTAAGGGCAAACCACAATAAAAATGAACGTACCCATGTAGGTTTCGCGGACAGGGTTGGCATTGGCACTGTACTAATGCCAGAATTGCCAATACTGGCAGACTACCGAGGGTCAACCCTTGCCCAAGTCAAAATAAATGCTGGGACAACTTTGGTTTGTTAACACCTGTCCAAGTTATGGTGCCATGAATCGGCCCGACACTTTTTATGGGTATTGGCTCAGAAGAAGTGTCCAGTTTTGGGCCAGATATTATCGCTAGTCCTGAGACAAACCCTAAATCAATACTTTGCCAGTACATGCCCATACATAGACCGGAAAATTGGCTTAGTCTTGGCTCAGTACTGTAGCTGCTAATACCCGCAAACTGTCCTGAGCCAGTACTGATACAAGTCAAAATCAATATTGGGACAATCTCGGTTTGTTAACACCGGTCCAACTTATGTTGCCGTGAATCGGCTTTCCATTGTTTACAAGTGTTGGCTCAGAACAAGTACCCAGTTTTGGGCCAGGCATTATTGCCAGTTCTGAGACAAGCTATAAATCAATACTTTGCCGGTACATTCCATACATGGACTGGAAACTCGACTCAGCTTAGTGAGATAGGTAAAATGCCTATAGTAATCTACACAGGTAGTCACCAGGCCCGAATAAAGTTTCATCTCGACCTTTCGGGTCGAGAATCGAGAGAATGTCTAATTTTCACCGATCACGCGCTTCAGGATATACCCTCCACGCGGAGTATTCGCTTGCGCGAACGCCAGCTCCGCGCTCGCCATCTATCGGCCGAGTGGAGAACTAATAATGTCTGGCAATAATGTCTGGCCCAAAACTGGGTACTTGTTCCAAGTCAATACTTGTGAACAGTAATGAGCCGATTCACGGCACCATAATTTGGGCCAGTGTTAACAAACCGACATTGTCCCAATATTGATTTTGAATTGTATAAGTACTGGCTCTTGACAGTTTGCTGCTCTCTCGCTTCCAGGGCGTCCCCAGTGATGAGCTGACTGTTGGGTATATATCGAGATAGTCGGTATGCCAATAATAAAATATACATCAGCCCAATACACGCCCAGCGTTCGGACAACTCATGATATCGTATTGGCAATGCGCGATCGACACACAAAACGCAAATATCACCCCACTGTATGCCCAGTCCTGAGTCAACTTTTGGGCTCATGCAGAATTAATTTGCACTTGTGTGTTCCGTTGAAAGTCAGCCCAACACATAACCAATACTGAGAAGATTGTCGGGTGTCTCACGAAATAATCTGCAACTAGTATAAAATACAACATTGGCCCAATATATCGCCAATACCGAACCGACTCTCGGCTAAGATCCATTTATCTTTACCTGTCAGTACTAGTCATCAGCGTTCGCCCAGTAGTGGTGACATAATTCATCTGTATTGTGCCAGTACTACCAAACAACATTTGGCCCAATATATCGCCAATACCGAACCAAGTCTCGGCTAAGACTCATTTATGTGTACCTGACAGTACTAGCCATCAGCATTCGCACAGTACTGGTGACATAATTCATTTTTATTGTGCCAGTACTACCAAACGACATTTGGCAACTGGGGTTGTGTCAATTTTGTGCCGTATCGGTAGGTCTGGGAGAACTCCGGCAAACCTACATGGGTAAATCGGGAAACCCCCAGACACGCATCAAGTCGATTCAAACGAAATTCAAGTAGCTCATTTGTTTCATTCTTAATTGAACGTTTTCAAGGTCATATCAAGGTCAATTTATTTTTATTCTACGGAAACCTATGCTTTTCATAATAGCGCTGTTTTAGAGGTAAACAAAAAAAATATCCAAAATTTTTTTATATTCGACTAGCACAAGCACCAAACAAAAAATGACCTCTATATTACCTTGACAACATTCACCCAATTAAATACAGAGCCGTTCAATTCTTCAATTACATTCGTACAATACTTGTCTATTTTGTTTTACTGCGAATCAAGTTCGCCATTTTGGTGTTTCAATCTAAATCACAAACTCTGTATATATATATATACAGAGTTTGTGATTTAGATTGAAACACCAAAATATAATATGCGAGGAATAACTTTGATGGAAATGTGAGTGAGTTCAACGCAAAGCTAACGCCCCGATGCTGTTGCTGATGCTTTCGATTCAAAATAAGCAATTGACCCATCCGATACATATACCAATGCCTCATACTGTCCACGTGAAAACCCGTTACATATATAGCAAATTAAGTATACACAGACACACATATACATATAGATATATACACGTAAATAGCGTCGTTGCGGATCGGTATCGGCATCGGGCCAACAAAACCCATCCCCGATTCTCGTACGATCGGCCTATCCTGGTCCAATATCCGGCTAATTTGCACAACAAATAAAGCTTATTCTACGGATTTGCATGTGTTTGAACTGCAGTGTAATTGGGTGGTACCGCTTCAAGCTCTCTATGCCTCCCTTGCACTCCCAACGCCCCTTCCCTAACCTATCAATCCCCCATTCCACCCTTATACTATTCCAATCCCAAAATGCGTTATCCGTCTCTGTCCTCCCGTTGTCCATCGTCTATAGTATCCGCAAGCTTCGTCCTCGTTCAACGATCTACGGGCAATTCCACCCCCTGGCGATTTTTCCCTCAACGCCCCGATTTTCCACCCCCCATTCGCCGAAAAATCGGCACCGAATGAAAATTTCTAACAAAAATCCCTCGTTCAGCGTTACTAATCGACAAAAAGTATTAATATTTTTAAGAGCCTCTTGATTATCTACAATCTTTCCCTTGATTCTATTTAGGGGTTGATTTAGGCCTTAAAATTTCAGCGCATCTGAAATTGTGTTATTAATCGACAAAAAGTGTTTATATTTTGAGAAGCATTTTGACTATCTTGCTAAAATCTTTCTCTTAATTCGATTAAGGGGTTGCCTGAGAGAATGTGGGAGGTTTCGAGCACTTGAAGATTCAAATATGATGAGCAAAAATTCAAAATGGTAGGGGAGTTTTTGTTCTCCGTTTTTGATACAAGAATTTAATTTGAATGGAGGCATCACTGAATTTTGCGTGGAATAGACTCTATATAGATTTCAGGGATTTTACTGTTTCGGATTTCTCTCATGGTCACAATATTAATCGCTCGCTCTCTCGTTCACTTTTCTCCGTCGCTCTTTGCAACCCTCCGCAGCGTCGATCCCGCACCCTCTTCTCCATCCCCCGTTGGCCGATGCATTTCGCAATATCGGAATTGGACCGAGCGTGTACCAAACGCTGACGGTTTGAGCACACATTCGTATATTCGCTCGTCTGCCCACGATTTTTTCAAACGTTTGGAAAATTAATGAAAAAAATATACATCGATATGAGAAAAAATGCACTTTATGGCGTCTTTACGGCGCATCGAATCTGAGACAAGTAATTATTTTTAGTAAATTTTACTTAATGTAAATGTTTAATTTATTAAAAATTTCAAAAATAAAGCGTCAAATCCCTTTTAAGATAAAAAGTTTTCAGAGAAAAAAAACGGTGTACGAAGATCAGTCTTTTTGGATTGTTAATGGAGAATTTCGGATCCCAGATGCAATATTTTGGAAATATTGTAAAAACATAATTATAGCAAAGTTACATAGGAGTTTTCATCATATCAAAAGTTTATATTGCAAAAAAATTGATCAAATACTCGATTTTTATATCCAGAAACAGCTTCTAAAATTTTTGACAGCAGCAGGGTTGCAAATAATGCATTACTTCTTTACTGCATTTGCATTTTCATTAACTATTAACATTTAGTGGTTAATGAAAATTATTTTCATCACCCATTAAAATTTAATGGTTAATGGAAATTATTTTCATTGACCATTAAAATTTAATGGTTAATGGAAATTGTTTTCATTGGCCATTAAAATTTAATGGTTAATGAAAATGCAATTGCATTAAAAAAAGTAATGCATTGTATTGTGTAATAGAAAAAATTTCCATCACCCATTTCAATGTGATGTGTAATGGACAAAACTTTGATTGCAATTTTGGGAATAGAAAAATATAGATGAATAAATTATTGCAGTTTTGCATTACATTTCATTGACTTAGGACTTAGATTTTTGGAATTATAATATAGATGCTTTTTAGAATTTATGGTGAAAATCCAAGTCCTAAGTCAATAAAATGTAATGCAAAATTGCAATAATTTATTCATCTATATTTTTCCATTCCCAGAATTGCAATAAAAGTTTTGTCCATTACACATTACATTGCAATGGGTAATGGCAATTTTTTCTATTACACACTACATTGTAATGGGTAATGGAAATTTTTTCTATTACACACTACATTGTAATAGGCAGGGTTGCAAATAATACATTACTTTTTTTAATGCAATTGCACTTTCATTAACCATTAACATTTAATGGTAAATGGAAATAATTTTAATGGTTAATGAAAATAATGTCCATTAACCATTAAATGTTAATGGTTAATGAAAAAGTAATGGTTAATGCATTACTTTTTCATTAAAAATTTCGCAACCCTGGACAGAAGCAGTAATTTTGTCAATACTTAGGCGAGCGAACTACAACCGATGAAAAAATTAATGATATGCTTAATAAATAGACCATTAAACCGATATTTAAATAAATATTAATTTTAAAGAAATTTGCGAAAACTCAATAAATCATTTAGAGATCTCATTGTAATTTTTAATAAACATTTACGAAATTATACTGTGAGAAAACTTTTTTAAAGCCTCATTTTCTGTCTTCAAGGCTAAGTACAATCCCTTAAAGAGCCCAAGAATGAGGAAGCGTGGATGTATTTCTCTCCATATGGAGTGGTCTGGGCAAAGAGGCGAGGTCCTTTTTTTCCTCCCCCTATCCGCCATTTTGTCTTCGCCACCACCGCGGTTGTTACTTAGTCCGAGGGTCTGTTTTGCCCCCTTGGGACAACCCCACAGTTGGACGTGCGGGTTCTCGCGTGGCGTCTTGGGTTGAGCCTTCTCGTCAACGTATACCGTACGAAATAACACCACCAGCGAGAAATAAACGGTCCCTCAGTGTGCGTGGGCCATATAAGCTTGAGGTGATGTACGCAGGTGCACCGGGGTAAAAAAAAAGGGAAAAAGGGAGCACCTGTACGCGAGCACCGAATGCCAGAAGACTTGGAACACTTTTCGTCCCTCTTCATCATAGATTTTAGATAACTCAAAACGATTGACAAAGTTTCTGAAGAATTTTCATTTCCCAGGCTCCGCTCGCAAGTTTTGGCCCATTTAAAAATATCCCATTGAATGATTGCCGAAAAATTATCCCCATTTTCAATGATCCCAAATTTGAGGGGCCCTAAAAATGGTCGCAGAGAAAATGTGCATTGTTTAATGGACAAGGGATGCTTTTGAATGGGTCTGAAACGCGTGCTGTGATTGAGCAATTTTTTGGTAAGGAAGTAAGAGTGGTTCGTCTTGGATGACGTTTCGTCTCTCCTGGAATTATCCAGCGGGGGAAACTCGCACCATACGCAGACCGAGAGAAACTAACGACGAGGACGACGTCGAGTTATCCAGTCGACGATCTTACGTGAACGTGCCAACTCGCCATTTTGTATTCGCGATATTCGCACGTCAACAACAGCGAGATTCGAGCACGTTCTACGTTTATATTGATATTTAGCAAAATTTTTATCGGTGAATCGGCGAACAGTAGGAAAACTGTTTTCATTCCAATGATGAATTGAATCACATTTAATTATCAATTTTTTCACGTATTTGCAATCTAGCATGATTAATTGCAATTTCTGGCTGTGATATTAGCTTCATATTATTAATCTTGATTTTCCCCCAAAAAATTCATCTGAGATGGATCCTGTCGTTGTCAACATTCGAAAAATTTCAGTAGAATATTTCTTATCATCCCTTAATATTCTGTGGCAGTCGGATAAGACCTGAAACAGGAAAATGACCATTAATTGATAATATTTAAGGGGGCGTTCTTGTGTAGAAAGCCAAAATTTAGGGATTTTTCAACATGCTATGAAAAAAAAACTAAACATGTTTTTGCATTCATTTTTGCACTATATATTTATTGATTCTTCAACATTCGACAAAAAAATTGGCGAAAAAAAAATCTAATATCTTCACAGATATCGGCTGATGAAGTGGGGGTGGAAAAAAACGGCCTCTTCGTGTTGACATGATTGCGGGCGTTCTATGCATCTGAAAAAAAAAAACATATGTACTTCATCAGGAAGAATGTCATTATAGCCCCTACCTCAGGCAAAAAAAAAATCACAAAATGGCGGCTGTTTGAAAAAAATATCATTTTTTGCCGTTTTTTTAATTGTGAATTTTTTTTTAAATAGTTAAAAACAAAATTTCGGGATAAATCTGGTAGGGGCGATAGAGGGGTGTATAAAGAATGTCCACGAAAAATTCAAAGCCAAAATTTAGGGATTTTTCAACATGCGATGAAAAAAAACTAAACATGTTTTTGCATTCATTTTTTCACCACATATTTATTCATTCTTCAATATTCTACAAAAAAATTGGCGAAAAAAAAATCCCATATCTTGACAGATACCGGCTGATGAAGTGGGGGTGGGAAAAAAACGTCGGTTATTTCCACCTCACTAATTACTGCTATAACTCCATTAATATTTGGAATTTCTAAATTTCTTTTGGAGGGTACATTCTTGAGACATCAAACACTGAAAATATGCAACAACGAGAATCGATTTTTTCAAAATTCTACACAAGAACACCCCTTTAATGAAAAATTAATTAATTCAATTAATTTAATTACCATCTGTCTTTGTTCAACTATTCTAGTAGAAAAATGTTAGTATGAATTTTTCCATCATCCCTTAATAGCTAGTCTGTCGCAGTTAAAAAAAAGCTTCAAAAAAACCAATGATTAATTAAATGATATTTCTTAAAAAATTAATAGATTTAATTTATTTAATTGCTATCTGTCATCTTCAAACAATTCTAGCATAAAAATTTGAGACGAGAATTGCTCATTATTCCTTAATATTGCTGAAAATGCTTGAAACAATAAAACAATGATTAATTAAATAATATCTAATGACCAATCGTTTCCCGCATTCCCAAGTTGATAATGACTAACTGCCACTCTACCTGTCTAATTTTGACATTCGCCTTCACTTTATTAGAGTCTTAAAAAGAATTCACCCCAAAAAATCCATTTGGCATCGACCCTGTCATCGTCCAACGATTCCACCAGTAGAAGATACCGAGATCATCTTCGATCATTGCAAATCTTTTAGAGAAGTGAACTTCGATGAGATTCCTCGGTCTCTTCAGAATCCCTCGGCCTCTCGACAAATTGTAGGGATCCCCGGGCGTATCAGGTGGTTCGAAGGGCTGCAACGTAGAAAGAGACAGGGTTGAAACAAGGGGAACATGTCAGGATCCAGACAGCACTGTCGCAGCCTCGACTCGATGACCAACTATATAGAGATTTACGGAAGAGAGAAGCGGGACGATGCACTATGTGCAACGACATGCGCGGCTCCGCTGGATAAAGTGAGACGGAGAGATGTCCAATGAACTTGTAAGCCTCTGGCTGGACACACAAACGGCAAACGATGGCTTTTCGAACGACAATTCACCCGAACATAACCTCGCACATACGTGTGTAGGCGTGTGCCTGTCTGCGTTGATTTGTTTGTAGCCTGACTCCCGTTTGTTTGACGTCCTGGCCAACTCCAGAACTCCAGGGCGAGATAACTCGCAGGACTATGCGAAGGCTCGAATTTCTCTCCGCAGATAAGCGAGACTCACTTGAAAAACGTTATTTTTCGTCCACTTCCTCCTTGATGAAATCATAGTTTTTACTCCAATCTTAACTATCGTGAAAGAAGGACGAGGTACGATTTTTTTTGAAGGTAGCTCAATGGGTTTTTCTATTCGCGATTCTATTGTCACGTGAAAAATAGTTGACTGTATTTTGGAAAACAATTGTTTTATACAATAAATTGAGGTTAGAATTGGTGGAGGCTTATTTGAAGAAAATATCAATATCTTTCCGAATGTGAGGAGCTTATCTGTTGCTTGTTTTTTTATTATTAACAAAATGGCGACGAATTGAGATGTCTTCGTTTTTAAGGCACTTCTTTTATTAAAGCAGGTTATGAAAATAGTAATTAGCAAATTTTTCAAAAATGGAATACGTATAAACTTAGCCGTTGAGATAATAAATCGTTGAAAAAAACAAAATTGAGAATCGACTCATAAGTTTTTGAGTATTCACTCCAATAAGGTATTCATTTTATTTTCTTACTGATTAATGTCGCAGTTAGCTTTCAGAATTTTAACCTAAAATTTTACCTAAAGGTTTTAAAAAGTATGTAGTCAAAAAAGTGTAAAATAATATATATTTTTTTAAATTTTTACCATGGCTTACGTTTTTTAAACTATAATCAGCATCCGGATGTCATCATTAATAGTTCGTTCATAAATTTGTAATTTCAAGAGCCTCGAGTTTACTTAAAAAAAACGAGATTAAATGACTTAATTTAGAACTTCGTTTATCAGAATCATAAGTGCGTTATTTAGCAGAAAACTTTTATGGGAATTTATAGACAAAAAATAATAGTAGGCTGGAATGCAATTTTTAGGGGTTGTTGAATGCATCTGTAATTACGAATTCACTGGATCAAAGTCCAGGAATCTTATTAGGAACGTTTGAACGAGCAAGATCCTGTTGCTGGAGGACTCTTGCCGCTGGAAAGTCGACTGTTTGCTGGGAAAAGCTCACGAGGCTCTTTGGGCCAATATGACAGGGTGGAAGAAGACGAGAGAGGGAAAAGACTTTTTCGAAAACAAAGAGGTTCGCTCCTTTCACTCTGCGATGTAATCGCGGGTTGGAGGGAAGATCTAAGGGCTACTTTGGTCCTCATCCCTCTCCCCGTATCTGGCAATATATATAAATATACGAATATATGTTTATATATATATTAATATATATCATAAAGACACAAGCGAAATACTACAACCCTTCTTCGGCCTGTAACTCCGTACGGAACAATTACATTTTAATTAATATTTCCTGAGAGTCTGAAAAGCCCAAACCCCGTCGAATTTATGATCGTTTTATCCATTATTAGGGGTGGCTTTCTCTCTCTAATTCTCTCGTCTTGCGAGCTTCACTTTTCTCCAATCTCCTTCCACGAACAACGATTTTAAGGGTCGAAGGGGTTAAGGATAAGTCTCAAACTCTATCTTACCTCTTCAAAACCATAACTCTGATTTTACGACCCTCTCACTCACTCTCCCGCTATTTTTCGTTTCAGCATACATCGCAATTATCATCCCCTGATTCAACACCCCCTCAATTTTCATGGAGCTTTCATTGTTCCCCGACGCTTTAAACCTTGAAGAAAATTCCCACCAAAATCCAGTTTTCAATGTCATTGACGATGACACGAGTCCGATGAAGATTTTGGCTCTTCGGGTGCACAAAAATTGTCAACGGAAGCGAACGGTCCAAATGACACCCTTTCCCACCCCTTTGCGTTCTCGTGACACTGGAACTTTGTACCGCAAGCTCAAGGAACATTTCGCGAAGCGTTGAGGCGGAATAGAGGATGGAAAATCCGCGCGTCTCGAGAAGGGAACGCTCGTACGGGGAGATTCTGGAGGGGGTGGCATCATGGTCGCGCGACAAACCCCCTCAGGGTTGTCGAGCTTTTGGTCAGGGAATTTCAGACGTGCTCGAGCAGCGCGCGTATCGCGTGCACGACACACTAAGAGGCCAAAACTCCCTCGTTGATATCCAGAAGCTCTGGCTCTCTTCTTCATCCCTCTTCTTCGTCTTCTTCTACTTCTTCTGCAGCGGAATGGATGCGGATAGTTCAAACTTCGCACGGTGTTTCCTCGCAAGACGAGAGAATGTCTTTGACTTGCCGGGAGGCATTTCCACCAACGACCAACGACCGTAGGACCAAGTTCTCCCTGCATCCCTCTCTGTCTTTTGCGAGAAACCACGCGCGAGGGACATGCAACCCCCTTCCCTCTCATCCATCTTGCGAGCTTCTTCTTATTCCTGTATGCAGACGTGACCTCCCTGTAGTTGGCTCGTCTTGTTCCATAAGAAACCAAGGATTTGAAAATTTTTAGCAAAGTATGTGACCAGAAATTGTTTATCTGGAATGGAGCAAAAAACCACCCCCCACAGCATGCAGATCCTGTCAAGACTCTAACTTTGGACTTGGGTACCTGGTTCCCGAAATTTGAGAGTATTTTCTGGTGCCGGAGGGTTGAAAGGGGCTGAAAAGTTGGCATGATCATGGATTGATATTCGCGGGGTGGTTCGATAGAGCTTTTTAGTTAGGGATGCGATTGGAGAATTTAAACTCTGGAAGAGCTTTTTCGAGTACTCAGAGGGATTTTGCTTGGTTTTCAAAGAACAGTGAAATTTATTGAGTCCGAAGTTGAACGAAACGTGACTTAAAAACAGATCGGATGAATAGAGTACGAGAGAAGAGAGAGATTTTCGGTTGACAAGCCAAAGTCCTCGCCGTGCCGAGTCATTCGAGTTTTTGGTCACGAATACTCGCGGCAAATCCGATAGCGATGACGAGCAACTTTTTTTTTCATCCCCAAACCCCCGTTCCGTGTATCCATCCCCCTGAACTGTCTCGCGACACTCGTTGATAAATGGCTCTCGGGATATATAAACCGTGGTCATGCAGGAATCACGGACATGCCTCGAGGAACTGTCGGGGGTTCTGTGCGCGGTAAGGGGTGGCCCTCTCGAAGCTCGACAAGAACCGCGCGCGTGAGAGGTTCGTGGTCGGACTCTCGAGCTATGTTTGCCGCTCTCACTTTTTTTTGTTTTCTTTTTGACTCTCTATACGGCGGCACTGTCATTGAGCTTTTGTGAGGCTCGTCTCGCCCCGCAAGCATTTTTTCGGAGCCTTTCAAAACTCAAATAGCCGATCATGCGCTCGCCCAAATTCAACCCTCTGTCATTCTATCTCTCATTCTCTCTCTGTATTCCGGGCAATTAACACTCGGAGGTTTTAAACGCTTGATAAAACAATTAAGAACAAAAAACATTCCCGTTCAAGCGCGAAACGCCTCATTAACTAATTATTTTTGTATTCTCAGACCCAAAATGGCTTACTTTGACGTTAAGGGTTGTTTTTCTTCTTCAACGAGTAATTTTTCTTTCCTTTCATTTTTTTTTAAAATGAAATACTCATTCTTGATTTTTTGAATTTTACAAATTTTTGCAGAGATAATGAAGAAGTTATTCCCGAATAATTCATTATTGTTCAATTTTTGTTTTTATTATACAATTAATAATTAAATATTAATTTAATAAATCCCAAAAGAATAATCATGAATTAAGCATCTTTTTCAGATTTTTTTCGGTTAAGAGAGACTAAGTTAAATTAGAGGTATTCCGTGGGCGTGACAGACGATATAGAAACGTGATATATTATCAGGTAGCTCTAATATAAAAAGAAAAAAGAAAAAAGGTGCGAAATGCACCAAGGTGTGCGATCGACGATGACGTGACGTCGACGACGATGTCGAGAGGCAAAAGACGAATTCGAAATGAATTTATTCATGGGGCACAGCCAGTATATGGCGTTTCATAAGGGGGGGTTTCGTGGAAAGAGGGGGCGGCGTTGGGGGCGCAAGGGGGTTGAAGTGGGTGGCACGAGCGCGAGCGGGTATAAATGCAAAATTGGCAATACATACGAAATCTCCCGGGTTTCAAGTAAAAAGGGGTGAATATATTAAGCCCGCGGAATTAACCCCTTTGAACTTGCCATCTCTTTCTTCCTCTCTTCGCAATGGAATAATTGGTGGACGCAGTGCAATAATTTCTGCGCACTACGTGCTTTTACACCAGAGATCCTTCTTCAACTTTTGATTCCTTCGTGAAGATTTTTTTTTCAGATTTCGCGTTTTTTAATGCATTGTTTATCTCACACTTTCAAAATTTATTTTACATTTATATCTGATTTGAGGGAGTTTGAGAAAAGCGGTGAGCGTCGAGAAAATCGTGTACAATTTATCCGTCGCACAATCGACATTTCTCCCGAAATAAATAATTTTAATTCAAATGTAAAACTAAAAATAATATCATCTGATAAAACGTATGAATATATATTTGATTACAAATTCTTTATAAATTTTATATATTTCATTACAATTGATATTTGAGGTACAATATTTACCAATTTCTTTAACAATACAATTGAACATTTATACAATTTTATAAATAAATTTGTGTTTGCACTGGCAGTCTCAAATTCTGCGAAAATTTCGAATCAGATTCGATGAAATAAATCTAAAAGCTTTGGATTCACAAAGCATGTTTATGATTATCATAAATTATCGATGAAAATAACCGTGGAGTCTGACGTTTCCAATCTTCGTCGAAAGATATTTCCTACAGAACTTTCCTCTTTTAATATAAATATAAAGTTGCAAATACTATCAACACTGAGAGAAAAAATTACTGAATTTGAGAACATGAATTTATTTATGAAATGAAAGTATTAATTCGATTATTTATTTGTTGAACCAATAAAATCACTCTTCATTTAAAAAAATATTTTCACGAATCTATTACTCCATTATATTAAACTCTTATTTAATAGTAACAATTAAATGCATGATAGATTTGATTTAATTTGTATTCATTGGATTAATTACATTGATCGCATCATAAACATGAGATTATTTGGATCTAAAAAACGAAATCAATACGAAATTATTTTGTTCGAGAAAATTATTTTCTTGCAATAAAGTCATTATTATTTTACTTCAAAAAATATTTTTATCTAAATAGATTTGATTGAATTTGTATTCATAAGATTAATTACATTTATCGCATCATAAACATGAGATTATTTGGATTTAAAAAATGACTTCAATACGAAATTATTTTTCTCGAACAAAATTATTTCTTTGCAATAAATTCACTATTATTTTACTTCTAAAAATATCTTTATTTAAATAGATTTTAATAAATTTGCATTCATTGGATTAATTAGATGTATTGCACCATAAACATGAGATTATTTGAATCTGAAAAACGACATCAATATTAAATTATTTTTTTCGAACAAAATTATTTCTTTGCAATAAATTAATCATTATTTTACTTCTAAAAATATTTCTGTAGTATTTTCAATATTTATTAGATATAAAATTGATTGTAATTATTTGAAAAGAAGCTGTAGTAAAATAAATAACCTTTTATTTTATTCCAATAGAATATTTGTTTGAAATGATGAAATTTTTATTTCCTTCAAGCAAAAAACTATCAGTTATATAGTATACTTTAATAGTATACGTAAGTTGTTAAAAATTAAAAAACGGGTTTTTTAAATGCTTTCTTATATTCGAATCTTCATAACTCCTAACTTTTTTCAAGTGCATAGTAGTAGTCGATAGCGTAATAGGTAGCGTGTTAGGTAGTTAGGTAGGATAGGTATGATGGTAGGTAGGGTCGAGGGTTCGAATCTCGGTCAGACCGAGAAATTAGATCGGAGAATTGGCGCAGATTTGTCTGTTTTTTCTATTTATCCCTTTTTGGGGTCACTAAACTATGCATATTAAATTATTTGGCGAGGGCTATATATTTCTTATAAAATGTTTTGCAACAATTAATAAACACGCATTTGATTGAATCAATCATTTTTCCTGTTGCTTGGACTAATTAATTTGTTGATTCAACAAATTTTTTTTCTCAGTGCTTCCTGTATCAAAAGACATGCATGTTTGGAATGATAAAATGTGTTCTTGATTCGAACAACATATTACATATAATTGATAACATATTGTTAGTTTCAAGTACATTCGTTTATCGAAACAGAAATTTATGAAATTGACTGAAAAAAATGAACCAAGTAAATATATAAGGGAACCAATCTAATATGTTTTGGCAAATAATGAAAAAAAAAAGATTTCTTGCCTTCAAAACTTTATTTCATTGGTTCTAGTAATTTTTTTTCTCAATGAAGCAATAAATTGTATCAATACATTCCTATCCCAACTTATGCATTTTTCATATTCAACTATAATCAAAACTTGAAGCGTTAATTTTGTGAATAAATTCGTACATCAATTAGCAATCTCAAATTCTGTGAGCTTTTGACCCAGAAATTTCGAATCAGACTCTGAAACAAATTCTTAAAAGCTTCGATCGTACACCAGCCAATTACATAATTGTTATAAATTATCGATGATAATGATCGTGGGGTGTTCGATGCCTCCGATTCTCGTCAAGAGCCACTTAAATTATAAAATCGACGAAATCGAAAGGGTTTCGTTTGCGTATCGGTTGGAGGGTTCGATGATGTCGGAGGATCTCTCGTGGAAATTCAACACGAGCTCGAGACACATTCGAGCACTGTGCGCGTGTATCTGAATGGAAAATCTGCATATCACACCGAGCCGTTCCCTTGCGATCGTGTAATTAACAAAAAAAAAAAAA
Organism: Alloplasta piceator; assembly: GCA_946863875.1. Classification (NCBI taxonomy): domain Eukaryota; kingdom Metazoa; phylum Arthropoda; class Insecta; order Hymenoptera; family Ichneumonidae; genus Alloplasta; species Alloplasta piceator. Next base: position 914,419 of record OX333072.1, read on the forward strand.
AAAAAAAAAAAACAACGAGAAACTCGTCCATTAATCATCGTCCGAGCTAGCACTCGGAAATGTAAGGGCTGACGGAGGCCAACTCTGTATCAGATTGACCAACCCTTTCGTATTGGCAACGTATCACGATATACATTTATACATATAAATCGGCGATTAATGTGTGGGTGACGTTTGTAAGGATCCGTTTTGATACCACCAATTTCCGGATGACCATCCCTTTTACGAACAGCCGGCTTGATCCTCGAGAAAATTATATTCCGCGAAATCGAGGATCATTAATTAATCTATCGATAATTCAATCGTACGCATTCATTATTTTAAGCATTTAATCTATTTTTCACGATTTTTTCTCCCCCAAAAAGAAGCTCTAGTTTTGCTATTTTTTTTTCAACATGTCCCATGCACCGAAATAAATGATTTATTTAGTTTTAATTAATCTAATCTAAATTTCTAAATCTAAATTTTCAATCTGCAATTATTGAAAATTAAATTAAATTTTTTTTTTGAACTATAAAATGTCACGTTGAAAGAGAGTTAAAAAAAAGAATGGACCAATTTACACAGTATCGATGAATTAGAGGAGAAATTAATTTTTTAAATCACTCTAATCGCCATTTTTTTTAAATCTTCCGAATCCAAAAAATTCTTGAAAAAATAGGAGATGTACCGACAGAAATTATTTATTTTGTTCACACTAATTTACTTGCAATAAATAACATTTTATTCAAATATCAGCTTGATATCAACTATTTATTAGGTTCATATTTAAATAAATCGGAAAAACTTTGTTCTATCAAATAATAATTTTTTTCTGGGACTGTCAGCACATTGCAGATGTCTGAAATTGTTGACAAATAATATTTCAAAAATTCTCCATCGTTCACGGTAATTGTTGTAAAAATTAAAAGACAAATTTAACCGGATCAGAAAATTAAGTTTTTTTTTTCATCTTCAAAAACACTTTTCAATTTTTAATTTATTATAAATCGCTCGATAATTGAACAAGGAAAGACTTCAAAAATTGCAATTTTCTCCAGATAATGGCATAAAAAATTTTTTTCCCACAAAACTGCAAAAAAAGGAGATTGGTGTAAAAAAGGAATAATAGCTGGAATAGATCGAATTATAGATTCGAGGAGTAATAAAAAAAATTGTGAAGCACTAAAATAAAAGTACTTTGGTGTTTCGCTGGTCGTTTGTCGAGGCCTTTCACCATCTTTGAGGCAATTAGAAGGGGAATTCTATACTTCGAGGGAAAAAATAGCAACTCAATAAGCAGTGAACGCGTATCCGTTACGAAATGCACCAATTACAGCTGCACCACGAGGAAATAAAAAATAGAAAAAACGTTAACAAAAGCATTTAAATGCTCTCGGGGATTTGTGGTGATAAAAACAATTTCCCTCGAAGAGATATTTTTGAGAAAAAACGAAACAAGGGAAAAAGTGCGATGGATTGAGGGGCGCATCGATCATTCGGTGTAACCGAGTGTTGGCTTTATTTCTTTAGCGACAGACTCGGCAGGATTCGAGGGTCCTTTCGAGAAAAAATTCTATCGAGTATTTGGGAGTCCTTCGGGCATCAAGAAAGAGAGAGAAAGAGCGAGAGATTTCCGGACGTCGACGCTGACGTGATTGATTTTTATTTCTCGCCCTTGGAATTTTGCCTTGTCCAGAATTTTCACCGAGCGGAAAATCATCTGTACTCGTTGTAAAAGAAGGATTTCGACGAATTTTCATCAATTTTCCCTTACCCGTAATTTTTGTTTTATATATGAATGAAAATTGAATCATGATTATCCCAATACATTTGGAATACATCAGAAAATTTACTGCAGAATATTTTCTCAAATTTCGTTTGGAATTCCAACAAAAGACAGAATGCGCCAAAAATTCTCCCAGACGTCGGGGCAATTATTTTTTATTGACTTTGTCGATTTTTTTTCGTAAACACATTTCACCGTGAAAGTGAGAGCAAAAAATTAGAGAGATGTATATTTTTTTCCCCTTGATTTATGGCTCTTATGTGTTATTTTCTTTTGTTTTTTTTTACCGCAAAAGAGACGAGCAGGTAAGTTGCATTCGTGATTGCGGTCTTGCAGGTCAGAAAACTTTTCGCATATATATATATTTTTTTCTTTGGGCGGTGGAGGAGGTTCGGGTCTGGAGTGGAAAAGAGAGCAAAAGAGGGCACGGTTTTAGAGGTTCTTCTAGGTCTCTGGACCAAGATTTTTTCGGGGGCCCAATTTTTTGGCCAATTACCAAAATCGTAACTAATACACCTTCCGGCTAATGATTTCTCATTACAAGTTATAAATCTCGTGGCAAACCGAGAGAAAGAGAGAGTGAGAGAGGAGCAGGGAGAATATTCCAGAGATCCCCTTGTTAAAGGGAGGGAGAGAGAAAGAGGGTAAAAGCCAACGAAACTAAGGACGATGCCTCGGGACATGAAATATCGGCGAAGAAACCGCACGAGAGGTACGAGCAATGTATATATAAATAAATAAATAAATTATAACTCTTTTTCGACAGCCCCTGAAATTTGTTTTTTTTTTCGTACTCTCAGGGTCGTATTCGAGAAAGGGAGACAGAGAAATGGGAAGGAAGATGTACCGTCAACCCCTTAAAATACTAAATTTTTATCCTGCAATTTTTTGGAATCCAGAAAAATTATTTTTTTTTTAAATTATTAAAGGTCACATTGTTAAAGGGTTGAGAAAAAAATAGGAATAAATTACAAAGAAATTAATTTTCTTAATTACTATGATCGCCTTTAAATCTTCCGAGTCCCGAAAATTCTTGAAAGAAATATTAAATTATTTCAATAATTGATGAATGGAAAAATTATAGAATTCATTGAGAATTCATGATCGAAAATTCAAGAAATTTACCTCGAAACAATCGATACGTAAATCATGGAAAATTTTAATTTTCTTGTTTTGATGATAATTAAATGTTGTCTTTTTTATTCACAGGGTTGAAGGCGTTGGAACGATTTAGTTTCGCGAAAAGCTATAACTGGAAAATGCTTCGTTTGGCTTTCCTGAGAACGTCCAAGTTAACCCACCCTGTGCTAGACTCAACCCTCCAGCATAGGGTTAAAATATACTACGGCAAAGTTAACCCTGTATTCGTCGAGGGATAAATAAGAAAATGCTCCGTTACGGGAGCACGAGCGAGCTTCGTTTCTATCGAGAAAGCACAACGCAGCGAATAGGGGAGAAGTTTGCTCGTTGCTCGGATTACTTTGAAATTTTCGCGAGTTTGAGAATCCCACGGATGATAATACAGTCAATAATTCAATATCGGCCATTTTCACGTTCAAGAATATGGGGCAAAATAGATCATTCGAACGATTCAACGATCCTCATCAATATACAAATAACGTTTTATATTTTGTTTTTAACTTAAAAATAAAACATTCAGATAAAATAAAAATTTTGAGCAAAATTGAGCAATTTTAGTTGTAAATAAAATTTTTGATTTCATTAAAATATGGTATAATCGCAACAATTTTAATTATTTGATTTAAAAATCATTTGCAAAAAGAAAAATACCAAATAAATTCAAATTTATTTGAAAAGTTAAGAAATAAGTTTCTAGCTGTAAAGTATCATTTTCAAATCAATTAAAAATATTTATGATTGATGATTTATTTAGATTCAATGAATTTATGTGAAACAAATAATATTCCATTCAAATATCAACTTAATAGGCTAATATGGGCTCTGCCCATATTTGAATAAATCGGAAAAATTTTGTTTCAATTTAAAAAAAAAAATGTAATTGTAGTCTGCGGATTCAACGATTAAATCCCCTTCAGAGTACTTCAACTCTTAATATAATTCATGAAAATTTTGTCGCTTACCGCGGGCTCTCTTAAGGAGGGGAGAAAAGACTCTACGACTCAATTTTCAATTTTCTCAATGTTACGTCTTTCTCACCCCCATTCGCGCTCATTGAGAAACCGAAGAAGAGAATGAAGATAAAAATGACGATATGAGAGAGAGAGAGAGAGAAACTTCGCTCGCACTGCAACCAACAAACTACCCATAATTACAAAGTTCCATAGAAAATTGCGTCCATTCGAATCCTTAAATGGGCCCGCGTGCGGGGCATTGTCTCGGGAGGGCCCATCCCATGGCTTAGGAAGACAGCATAGACAGTACATATATATATATATATATATATATATATATATATATATATATATATATGTATATAAAGAAGTAGAGAGTGGAAAAAAGCACTTTACTACAGAACTTTGATTTATGACTTTTCGGTTTTCGTAGTAAAAAAATGAGAAATAATTTTCGGGATGATGATCGCGCTGAGATAATGGGCCCGATTAAGAATCCGTTCTTCTTCTCGTATGGGCAAATGTAAGAGAGAAAGAGAGAAAGAGAGAGAGAGAAACAAAACTAGCCCTCAGGCTACTCTTCATTTCTTGCGATCCTTTTATTTAGTTTTTTTTTTTTACTTTCGCTTACAGCCCTTTCTATACATTAGCGTACTTGCTCTTACTTACACATGCGTATATCTATTTACACGCAGGTTGTCTCGTAACGAAAACGTTTTGGATATGTGGAAGCCCGAAGATCGTGTGAGACCCCCTTTTTATCTCTCGACAACTAAATCGTTCGGATAGTTACAATCGTGAGCTCTCGCTTGATGACGGCCGAGAAGAGGGTTATAACTTTGACGCTGATTGGGAAGAGATTCCAAGAGAACTTTCGTTCCTCGAATCCAGCAGAAAATATCTCAATTTTGCGACAATCATGAGATTCACCTTTTCAAGAGCTTTAGAGGATTGAGGGATAAAAAAATCTCGGTAGGAATTTGCTAATAACAAAGTTAATGATTTGACAATGTTGAAAAAATTCTTAGAATTTTTTTGAGAAATTTTCCTCAAAGCAAGCGTCTGAATTTTAAATGAAAAAAAAAAGAAATGAGATATCAGCTTTGAAAATATTAAAAAATAATAATTTTATCTCTCGTTTTATGTATTTTTATATTTTATGATATTAATAATAATAATACATTATTATTATTGTATAAAATTGTAATTCTAATATTATGATATAACTATAACAAAATAAAATATAAAAAGAATGTATTCATTTAAAAGAAAAAAAATCCGAATGAATATAAATTCCTTAAAGATGTCCATCTGAACCTTAAAAACAATTTTAAAAAATATCGCGATCCTTGATAACGCGATGCAGATAAAAATTTCCAGCAATCTCGGTTTGGCGTCCAATTGAGAAAACACCGAGAAAAGTGGGAATGTCCTGATAGCGAGGCTCGGGAAGGCGGTGTTTTGTTGTAACACGAGGTACGAATAGAAACGTCAAATTTATCGTAATGGTCAGTTATTAACATATCACGACGCCATTTTACCATCGGGACTCGGCCATTTTGAATACATTTCCACCAATCTCGTACGAGAATTTTTTGTCCCCTCTTTTTTTTCCTCTTACTTCTCTTCCTCAAACAGTATTATGGCATACAGTAGTAACTTATACGCATATCTATACATACATATATATGTCCACGTGTATACATACACATATATATATATATATATACATATATAAACAAGTAGTCGCTTGAGCTCGAGCTCTCTGTTCATCGTAATGCCGTAACATTTATTTTGCCCTTTCCCATGCTTCTGCATGAGCTCTTTTCATCTCTCTCGAGCATACATACATTTATGACTTAAATGTACAGAGATAGAGAGAGAGAGAGAGAGGGAGAGAGAGAGAGAGAGAGAGAAGAGAGAGAGCTCACGGGCTCTCGATGTCGGAATATTTTAAACGTGCTTCACTCGGGGAACGTATAATTTGGCCACGTTTAAAACTGTAACCTGACACGACTATACTACCACATTCAGCTCACTCCAAACTCTTTACATTTATATATATGGGGCATTCCACGCCAAATCGACCACTTTAGAACCCGACCCTTTTCGATTTGGCTGAAACTTTTTTATCTTTTTTTACCCTATCAAAAACATTTTTCAGAATTTTTCCAAATTTTTACACCCAGCTGATAAAAAATTATAAATTTTTCAAAAAAATTGGCTTTTTATTTTTCAAATAGCTATAACTTTTTTAAAATTTGACGTATCGGGACCATTTTTTTTTTCAAAATTTTTGTTTTTTAATGTACTTTTTGAAAAAAAATACAACAAAATTATAAAAACCCATCTTCATCGTTTTTTTTAGATTTTCGGAAAAAATCGAAAGTTTCTCGATGATTACCATTTTTGATTTTTTTTTTCGTTTTATTATATCAAACTTTGATATTTTCTGCAAATCCTCAAATTTTTTCAGATTGGTGATTTATTTATTTCTATTTTTTTCCATTTAAAAAAAAATTTCAACTAGCCTTATTTCTGATAACACCATTCTGCAAATTTTTGAGGGTATTCAGAGGACTTTCAAACATGAAAAAAAAATAAAAACGAAAATTGGAAGTGGTAATCTTCGAGAAGTTTTCGATTTTTTCCAAAAATCTAAAAAAAAAAAAAACGATGAAGATGAGTTTCAATAATTTTTTTATATTTTTTTCGAAAACAACATTCAAAAACAGTTTTCGAAAAAAAATATGAAAAAATTATTGAAACGCATCTTCATCGTTTTTTTTTAGATTTTTGGAAAAAATCGAAAATTTCTCGATGATTACCATTTTCAATTTTTGTTTTTTTATTTTTTTTTTCAAGTTTGGAAGTCCTCTGAACACTCTCAAAGATTTGCAGAATGGTGGCCAGTTGAAAGAGAGTTTTTTTCAATTGGAAAAAAAATAGAAATTAAAAAAACACCACTCTGCAAAAATTCGAGGATTTGCAGAAAATGTCAAAGTTTGATATAATAAAAAGAAAAAAAAATCAAAAATGGTAATCATCGAGAAATTTTCGATTTTTTCCGAAAATCTAAAAAAAAAAAACGATGAAGAGGGGTTTTAATAATTTTCTTGTATTTTTTTTCAAAAAGTACATTAAAAAACAAAAAATTTGAAAAAAAATCGTCCTGATACGTCAAATTTTGAAAAAGTTATAGCTATTTGAAAAATAAAAAACAAATTTTTTTGAAAAATTTATAACTTTTTATCGGCTGGGTGTAAAAATTTGAAAAAAATCTGAAAAATGTTTTCGATAGGGTAAAAAAAAAATAAAAACGTTCAGCCAAATCGAAAAGAGTCGAGTTCTAAAGTGGTTGATTTGGCGTGGAATGCCCCACTTATATTTCTATGTATGTGTGAAGATATATTTCTCTCTGTACGTCGAGAAATTCTTACTACTATCGATTCAAGATGGCGGCCATATATAAATTAGAGGGATGTTAAAGAGGGATGAGAGTGGAATGCAACGACACGATAAATGAAACGCAAAGATGCACCTTGGAAAACGATGAGTCCCACGAATGCAAGGATAATTGCGAGGATCCATCACTCCCTCATCTTTATCTCGTAGACAGCGCTTTTTCATATCACGATTTTTCGATTTTTTTTCACTGGCGAGATGCACTTTTCGTCGACACTTTTATTATTATTTATTTATTTATTCAAGATTAATTCAGCGATTCCGAATATTCTAAGACAGAAAAAAAATTGTTTCAAAAAAACGGCATTTAAAGTCAATCGTAACCAAATATTTTCGGATCAATAAACTTTCGGACAATGTAAAAAGATTGATTTTTCAGGTTAATCAACTCCCCATTGTCCGTTAAATAAATTTGTCTGAAATGAAAAGCTACAATTCCGTCGTCACGGGAAAGCTTTGCGACGAGAGCGAGAAACGTAGAAAAGGGTGCCCGGAGGGGTTGATCGCGAATAAGGGAGGTTTTCGAATCGCGAGTGTCACGTGATGGAAGATATCATCCCTCTCTCTCTATCATCGCGAGGGAGGAATATACGCGCGAGGTTTCACGTACACACATATTTTGAGGATGGTTGAGGTGGGAATGCATGGGTGGGATAGCAATAATCTGGTTATAACTTGAGAGATTAGGTCCGGATTCGATTACCGACGAGGTATCAAACCGTTAAACAGTCTCCGTGCTAATCAAAACCGAACCTCATTACCCAACGGGGCGAAATCCAGGACTCTGCCATACCCGTTGCAATCCTTACCCCTCTCACCTTTGCCCCTTTAATACCCTTGCAACGCCACCCCCTCCAACCCTCTCTCCTATCTCTCTCATCCCTCGAGCTTTTCTCACCCCTCGTTGGCTCCTCGTCCCATGTCACAACGTTCTACAACGTATTGATAAGCTACGTCCTCGTCGAGGTGAATCCTCGATTTTGGACGCGATCTTTGTCACTGTCGAATATCCGTCAAGAGGGTTCGATGACCCCCGTGACGACAAAAGACCTGTGCTTTCTCCTTGGGCTGCGCCATTTCCGTTTATCGTTCGGATGAAAAACCTTGAAAATTCCTCCATCAAAGATCAATGTCCGAGAATTCGAGCTGAATTGAGGGGAGGCGAAAAGTCAACAGCACCTTAAAAGTTGATTGATACATTTATTATTATAATTAAATTTTATTATCATCGTATTACTTATTAATCAATAACAGTAAATTCCGGGGAGATGACGGGTACCTTGAGCCCAATAAACTCATTTTTTTTGATCAAATATGCAAAAAATGCAGTTTTGAAGAAATATATGTTTGAAATTTTAGCTCCATCTTTTGCCACCTTACGAGAGCGGAAAAGGGGTTAGAAGGGACTTAAGCCTCCTTTTAAGGGTGGAATCTGAATTGGAATGATTAGCATAGTCTTTCTTGGCCATTTTTTATTCAATTTCGACTTGCAAGACTGTCGAGTCATGAAAGAAATAATTCGAAAAACGAGTTTTGAATCTGATGGCTTGAAGAGTGATAATATCACTGCCGAAATAATTGGCAGAAGTTTTGGCTCAGCTCAAAATACGCTAAAATATTTGAATGTAAATATATGAGGTATTCCCGCTGAAATTTTCACGTCCGAACCCGGACCCTCTTGAATAATTATGAAAAAAAAATTCCGAAAAGTATTCTGAAAAAGAAAAGACACGTATTTTTTTGTTAAGGCCGATAATTGATATTTTTCGTGGTACGATTTTAGCAAAAAATCCGAATTTTTCACTAACTCTCTATTCTAAACACGTAGTATCTTGATAATTCGAGATCCTATCGAAAAACGCTTCGGACAAAACTTGTTCGTTATAAAACGAGTAGAACAATTGATATTAAAAACAAAAATTGTGGGCACATGAAAGTTTGTTTTTCCTTCATGAAACACAAAAAAACGTTTTTTCGGCAAGTACGCCACCTCGAATTATAAAATAAAAAAATTGTGAAAATTCTATAGGAAATCACGAAATTTTTAAGACCAGAATAAGAATGGCAAGATCAAAATCCGCAAAGATACAGCCAATCAAAGTTTCGTCTTGACTTTATTTTTGAGCCAGATCATGCAGAACTATTTGTTCTCGAAAAATTATGTACAGAAATACATTTGAATATTTATTTAATTATACATACGTAGATTATTTCATACAAGTATGAAATAATATACGTGACATTTAATTATACATACGTATATTCTTATACGTAATATTCAATTATACATACGTATATTCTTTCATACTTGTATGAAATAATATATAATATAATAATTATGTATAATTAAATAAATATTCAAATGTATTTCTGTATATAATTTTTCTGCATGATATGGCTCGAAAATAAGGTCAAGACGAAAATTCGATTGGCTGTAGTTTTGCGGATTTTGATCTTGCCATTCTCATTCTGGTCTTAAAAATTTCGTGATTTCCAATAGAATTTTTACAATTTTTTTATTTTATAATTCGAGGTGGCGTACTTGCTGAAAAAACGTTTTTTTGTCTTTCATGAAGTAAAAACAAACTTTCGTGTGCCCACAATTTTTTTGAATATCAATTGTTTTACTCGTTTTATAACGAACAAGTTTTGTCCGAAGCGTTTTTCGATAGGATCTCGAATTATCAAGATACTATACGTGTTTAGAGTAGAGACTTAGTGAAAAATTTGGATTTTTTACTAAAATCGTACAACGAAAAATATCAATTCTCGGCCTTAACAAAAAAATACGTGTCTCTTCTTTTTCAGAATACTTTTCGGAATTTTTTTTTCATAATTATTCAAGAGGGTCCGGGTTCGGACGTGAAAATTTCAGCGAGAATACCCCATATATAAAATGGGATATTCAATATAATAATAATAATAATAATAATAATAATAATAATAATAATAATAATAATAATAACAACAATAATAATAATAATAATAATAATACCAATAATATGTCGAATTATTTCACAAATTATGAAATGCGCTGATTAAAGCACGAAAATGATTTATAATGATAGATTAAAAAGCTCTTTTAGAAGTAATGGCGCTTTTTTAAATTGTAAACGATTCTGCCACCCTCTGTCAGTACTTTGTGGGGGGAAATTTATATTGCGCACTACACATGTTGTGTATATAACTGCAGATTTAAGTTTGAGCTTTCACACGTTGTCGACGAGCCCTCGTAATGAAGCAATTTACCGGTGACAGCGAGGGATGGGTCAGTGGCGATGACCAGTAGCAGCATCAACGCTGATATGATTCCAGCCGACTAGGGTGGAATCGTCCTTCGACCTTTGAGTCTCGTACAATGATGAACCAAATATTTTTAAATTTACTGCATTTTGTTTATTTATTCGACAATTAGTTTTTTTTTTATGGCCAACCTTTTCGTTCATTTTAATTTTGGTCTTTTTTAATGTTAATTTATGAATTAAACCCTCGATTAAACCGTTCTCGAATATTAAATTATTCTCTTTATACCCAAAAAAATATTTGTTCAAAATAATATAATATAATTTAATATAAGATAAGATAGGATAATATAATTTTCCATAAAAAATATGTGACTGTTACATCAGCTTGAAAATATCCACTCAATAAAAAAGCCAGTGAGCCATTTCATTCTTCATTTAAATCGACTTGATAGCTATTTGGGAGTTTTTCGACTTACTGCATAAATATTGTATTCGCCATTATGGTGTCCCAAGTTAAATACGACATCCTGTATATATGTAATTCACGTATGTATGTGATATATATTTATATTGTATATATGTATGCATATCCAGATATGATATGTATATGATATAATGTAAGTAGTTATATATACGCGATCCAATGATGGCATGTCAGTGGCTAATGCAATTAACGGAAGAAACCCGATCCGGCAGTTTGCCAATTAGGAAAAAGTGGGTGGCTCTCCTGCGAGTCCCTTCCCTTTGTATATGTATATATCTGAGTGATAAAAAAAACTCGTATTCATGTCAAGCAACTTATAGAATTTTTTTGTATTTTTTCCGAAAAAAAAAATTTCCCATAAGCGGAAGTACGATTTCTTTTACTAACCTCCTCAATGATAAGAGTTTTATTTTTTCAATTATCTTTAATTTTTCACGTCCTACTTTTAGACATTAAAAAAAAATTCATAATTATTCTTTTTGGAGATATTGAATTGCCAAGTTCCGCAGTCTCGAATAGTATTATAATAATTATTTGAAACATTTAGGGCTCAAAAAAGGACATTTCTATGGACAGTTGCCATCAGCGAAGTTTTTGAAATTTGTGAAATTTTTTAGTCACCGGATGACTGAAATACATTCTCATTGCGTCTGATCGGCGCAATTTGAATTTTTTTTCATAATTTTTTCATAATTTATCAAAGAATATGGGCCCTTTTATTCATTTCAGAATATTATTTTATATTTTCTTCTGGAATTCAGCCATTTTCGAAAAAATCATCTTACCACTCGAGGCAAAAGATGCAAAAGACATCGCAAAACGCAAAGAAAATTATATTTAAAAAATACATTTTTTTAAATATCAAAAGATCAAACGATCAAAAGTGTGTTAAAAAAGTTTTGCGATTACGTTGACCTTTGTCCTACCCTTAACTGTCCCGCACATGACCAAGGGGTTCGTGAAAGAGAGCCCCCCTTTCTTCATCGGGCAGGGTGGAAAGTACGCCGGGAGGTTCACTCTGAAAACGGAAACGATAGAATGCCGGAAGGTGTTCGGCTACCAGGAAAGGTCCTTCCTGCCTTTCTCACCTTCAACCATCTTGCGTCGCGACCTTTTGCGAAACAAAATGGCGCTTCACGCGTCCCACAATCTACTGGATCTCCTCATAGTTACGTTCTTTTGATCGTCAGCCCTGAATTTACCCGCATTTTAATAGCAAACGAGGTATATATATATGCATTTGGGTATACGCACTTGGGTACATTTATATTATACTCCGTTGCGAATTTTCCACACGCGGAGGTTAACGTCACGGCGATTTTGTTCGCGATTCAGTCCCGCAAGTTTTCAACATACGTTTATATGTGTATCACAGTTGGTAGTCTGATGAGAGGTTGACACGCGAAAAACGATCCCTCTGCTTGAGAACACGAAGCTCTGAGAGTCGAGCGGCATCGAAAAGGGCTTGGCTCTCGGCAGGGATTACCGATGTTACCGACTGAGCGACAATGCGAGCAAGAGAAGTACAGCTGCAGCCTTGCGACTACATTTTCTCTGAAACGACTTTTTGTGCAACGTATCAAGACAATTGGACCTGCCCAGAGGCTCGCTTAAATAGCGAGAATGTGATGGCCACCGACGAAGTCGAACGGGGTCGGTATAGTAGGGAACTTTACATTTTTGCATTTATACGCGCCCCAATCAGAGGAATACTCTGGCCCAAACTAATTCAGCGTCAGTTTTATTTCTCTTGAGTCTGTTTTGACTCTAAAATGTGAAAGATTCAAAAAAATTTGGACTGGGTCGGTATAGTAGGAAACTTGGAATTTTCGGCACTGATGTGCGCCAAACAAGTGAATTGTTCAAGTCCCAAATAATTCAGCGTTAATATTGTTCGTACTGATCATGTTATGAGTCTAGAATGTCAAAGGTGCAAACAAATTTTGGCGGCGTCGGTATGGTAGGAATCATAAAAAATTTGAAATTTGTATAACCAAAATGCCCTTCTGCGAGGCGCCATCATTCGGTTGGCTCGTGTTAGTTTTTGTATGACGCGGATTTCCCTAAAGCCATCGCCGTTTTCCGTCAAAACAGAACACACGTTTCGTATAACGTAGTCCGGAAAATGGCGTGGTACCAGTAGCACAAGCAGATTCTCCGATGTCGGTATTAGAGAGCTCTCTCTTCTATTCACCCGTCAACGCATCCTCGTACTTGCGTGCCTTTTCGAGACCCATAAAGTCAACAACAATAGATTACGCCTTCGAAATAGTAGCGCGCTGAGGGAGAGAAAGCGCGCACTCACACTCGAGACTCCATTAATCGATTATACGTATATTACTGCATACATGCATGCAGATTATTTGTATTGGAAGCGTATTTTGCGTTGGATATATCCCATCGCGTCTGCGAGAATGGAAGAGCCTGGACCAGAATCAACAGTTTCTAGGAGAAATAGGCGGAAATAGTTATTATAGTTTATGGGCTACTTAACGCGAAAATATTCTTGATTGTCAAATTTTTTATATTTCAAATCACATCATTGCATCTCCAATATTCAAAAAATAAACACCCTCAAGACCAGGCTTAAGGGGGTATTCTCGTCCAGAGACATACATTTTGAGCCATTTGTTGAGCTTGATAAAAAAAAACATTAAACATTTTAACCATTTTTTTTTTAAACATATTTATTAATATTTTGACAATGAACAAAAAAAAAATTCGAGAAAAAAAACTGAAAATTGAATAAGTTGTAAACTGGTAAAGTTGGGGCTGAAAAAAGAAATTGTGCTGGCTGACACGATTGCAATCTTTCTAGTCATCTTTTAATTTTTTTACAATGGTAAAAAAATCAATTTTGATACAAAAGTGATGGGGGCGATACATTGAAGATTGGTTAAAAATCTAAAGTAAATCGGTTGAGTTGAACTTGAGGTAAGTACAATAATGGTGGATATCAAAGAAGAGTCCAGCGAAAGTTTCATCATCATTCATCAATTTAATTATCATTTTTATTATTATACAAATAATTTTTGATAATTTTTATTTGAAATATTTTTGATTTTATTATTAATTTCATTGTTTTTATTGGCATTACGTTTACCATTAAAAAAATCCTTTCTAATTGTTTTATAATGACAAATCTGATTAACTCGTTTCCACAATAACTTTATTAACTCATTTCTACAATAACCGATTATTGAATAATTATTTATCAATAAAAAACTGGAAAATGAATGATCTGCTGGAGAAATGGAATGATTGGCTCATTTCTGTCTTGGATTAAAATTATCCAAAACAATTCAAACCAGCGACGATTGCGATTAAAAATCATGAATAATTTTGGCCTAGAATTGCCCGTAGCTGGGCGTAATACGCGAATGATGACGATGAGATAGGTGAAGGGAGAAATGGGCTTTTCTCCGTGTACGCTGTAAATGCTGTTTAAGTTTGCGCGGGTGAGAGAGAAAGCGCGAGAGAGAGGAGAGAGAGTGCAGAGCTTTGGAGGACGAAAACACGTATGGACCAAAATCCACAAACCTCGTCGCTGGTTCACATCCCTTTATGCAAGGGTCCTCAGCGGTAGGAGCGAGTAAGGTCCGCTCCAACGATCGACTCCAATGAGATTCCATTGTCTCGAGTAATTAATATTGATTACAATAGATTATACATTCTCTCTCTCTCACACACATATGTCTAGGATAGATGATGTCTCATAGTTACAACGATATATACATGGATATGTATACGCAGAAGTGATATACATCTATATTTAGGTATGCGCTTATGGCTTACGCGATCATTCGACGACCATCCGATGGGCGCGATCATATTAGAATTTCCCCGAAGCATATATGTAGAGCTCAAACACAAAACACAAGCTGTGGCGCGGCAACGATGCACTGATTTTGAGTGTGATGCATCGATGCGATGATCCAGCATTATCCGTTAGTTGTCTTCTTTGCTCCCGTTTACACTCACGCCGCTCATCGACAAAAGGATTTTCGATGGGCGTCACTCTTCGTCAATTTTACCATTTTTCGTTGTCCCAAGACGTATATTTCGAATATACATTGGATTTTTAGAACTTTGTATGCAAAAGACAAATTTTATATTTTGGATATATTTGAAATATATTTTTAACTCATAAAGATTGAAAATATATTCTAAATATCGAAAACTTGCAAAAATATATATATGTTTAATGTAGTAGAAATATATATGGGTCATTCCATGTCAAATCGACCAAAAGTTGGAATCGACCCCTTTCAATTTCAATGAAATTTGGTCAGAAGTTTTCGTTGTTAACAAAACGAAGTTCTAACAAAGAAAAAAAATTAAATTTTTTTTTTCGAAAGTTATCCAAAATGTACAATTTCACAATTTTTGAAATCTTGCAAGTTTATTTTTTAAATATCTCGGAAGCTATTACAGTTACGAAAAATTGTTAACAATTCGTCCCAACGAATATACTTGGGGCTATGAAAAAAAAAAAATTCCGAACAAAATTTTTGAAAAATGATGGATTTGGAGAATTTTGAATTTTCAAAAATCGTGAAAATCCAAGTTGTACATTAAATTTTTGGTTTAATTTTTTTTATATAATACGTTGTAATGATCTTGAAAGATCCGGGAATTTTCAGAGAGGTGTTTTTTATTTTTTCAAAAATATGAATTTTTGAACTTTAAAAAATCGTGTAAATCCACGATTAACATTAAATCTTTGGTTCAATTTTTTAAATATAATATCTTGGACTAATCTTAAAAAATCCTGGAATTTTCAGGATAGTGTCGTTATATTTAAAAAAAAAATTTCACTTGTCAAACCAGAAGAGATTCAAAAAAAAGTTCTAAAAAGAACTGTTATTTTCAGCAGTATTTTATTTGTTTAATACATGAGGATAATTATTGATCTCATTCAGAAAAAAACGTACTTCCAATGATTATAATATATCGTGAATTATTTATAATTATATCCATTAGTGAGACGAATAAATTTCCTTTCGAGAAAAAAAAAGGTTTTCGTTGATGAATTTCTTCTCCTGCCGTATATTTTCCATCACCGTTCACATATCAGGATTCATTCGATGCATGGAAAAGTTTGGGTCTGACCCGTAAAGGTTGGGAAATGACCCGGTGGCTTATCCACGCATTGCCAATCCTGGCAAACCTAGAAATTTATAACCATGTTGATTATTATTACTATTTTAATGGGTGAATTTCGCGAGATGCGATAAAAAAATTCATCGAATAAAATTGTGATGAGTAAAAATCGAGCAGCACGGAAAAATCTTTACCTGTGATGGTCCACATTTGTAACCATTCGGCGTCAAACCCGTGACGAGTTGTTTCTTGTATATATCACCCTCCTCCCTTGCGCAGTACACATACGCACATATATCTGGAGACTGTATATTCTATAAATTAAATTTTACACGTTTTTTACAGGTTACAATTTTTTAACAATAACGATAACACCGAGAGAAATAATAAGTTACTTAGTTTGGAAAAAAAAAAATTCAATCAAATAAATTTAATTTTTTTATTTATAAATATTTTTTCATAAAATTTTATGCACAAAGAGAAGAAGCTACGTCAACAAAAATTTATACTCACACTGCACAGTCCGCTGAAGCCATGTACGTCGACGCATAACTGCGAAATCGTCTTAACCCTTAGCGGCTAAAAATTTTTCGATATCGAATTAAACATTTTTCGTACATTTAATACTTTTCAACTATAAATATATATAATTTGTGATTATTAATTCGTTTTACCAGCCAAGTTAACATAGCGCCCGACACTGCAATGGGTCCCAAGCAGCCGAGAACTAGGAATATCTTGAAATAGACGTTCATTTTTCTGTGATAAAAAATAATTAGTGATAAAAATAAATTTCGTCGTGGACGAGAACTTGATCGTTTAAAATCTGGATTCTGTAGTTAGGGAGAATTTTCACTACGTTGGAACGAAAAATTGTCGATCTTCTTGAGTTCCTTGCGAACAAAAGAAAGTGATGCAAATCAGATATTGGCCCAATTTTTAAACCACTACAGAAAGAATTTTCAATACTCCCGATCGTCTTGTTGATTAGGAAAGCTCTTGATTATCCGAATATCGTCCAACGTAAATGGTAAATTGTTCTGAACTAGAAGAAAGAAATCGGAATTATTAACTCACCGTCTTGATTATCCGGATGGGAAGAAAAGAGTTTCCTTTTTGGAGCTTCGATGAAGATAGACCCGGCAACTTCTTAAAGCCTTTTATATAGTCGATATCCAGCACAATCCTGTACTTTAAGTCACTTTTTGGCACAAGTGTTGAAACTCATAAAGAGCCACGAGGTCATAAAAATTTGTTTGCAGACTTCGTACAGACTCCGAGCAAAAAAAGCTATAAATTTAACTTATCCGCTAATACGAAACTTACTGACGATCGTGACGATCATTGAAAGAAGATTAATGTATTTTACACCCTGAATCTACGATTCTTTCGTTTGACTGATATGCGAACAATTAATATTTCATTAGGATGAAAGAAAAATCGTGGTGGTGCAAAAAAATGGTGCAAATTAAAAAATTAGCCGAGCACTAGCTTCTTCCTTATTTCTGCTTATTCACAAAGTTTCCTCATTAAGAAAATCAATACTTACAAACTTACTTGTTCATAGAAAAATATTGTTAAATGTTTAAAAATTATTAAAAAAAGCGGTGGGTGAATTTTGTAATTTACAAAACTTCTGCAAAATTTTATTTTTGCGTTTTTTTTTTGACAGTGTAATTTTCATCAGGAAACTGTCCTTATGTTTATTTTTCAGATTGCTAGAAAACCGAAGATAAATATTCGGAGAATATTTCGAATGTTCTACACTTTTTCAGTATATTATTATATTTGGAGAGAATATATTCGTCTGTCAAGTGATAACATTAAATTCTATTTCACCCTGTATCAAAGCTGTATAAATAAAAAACGATCTTATTATTCCAAAAATACGTAATTATCGGAGGATCATGTGACGGTTCTGTGCAAATCCGACAGCGACATTTGTATTGATTTTTCATTGGTGGCCCGGCGCCAATTTGGAAAATTTTGAGACGTTAAATAGGCGCGAATATAGTCGAAGGATCGCGCAAAGCGGCAAACGCGGACGAACTTCGCATTAAATTGATGGAAGAATTTTATTATCACGTGTGCCTGGCCTGATAGTGCCTGGTATATGATCAGTAACGAATTACAAAAAGAAAAATTAAAGTATTCCTTAAAGTATCAGTGATAACAGTTTTGTGAAGAACTGTGCGAACAATAATTTATTATCTGACGTTAAAAAACATCATAATGCTCAATTACAATAAATTATTGTTCGCACAGTTCTTCACAAAACTGTTATCACAGATACTTTAAGGAATACTTTAATTTTTCTTTTTGAAATTCGTTACTGATCATATACCAGGCACTATCAGGCCAGGCACACGTGATAATAAAATTCTTCCATCAATTTAATGCGAAGTTCGTCCGCGTTTGCCGCTTTGCGCGATCCTTCGCCTCAAAATTTTCCAAATTGGCCACCGATGAAAAATCAATACAAATGTCGCTGCCGGATTTGCACAGCACCGTCACATGATCCTCCGATAATTACGTATTTTTGGAATAATAAGATCGTTTTTTTATTTATACAGCTTTGATACAGGGTGAAATAGAATTTAATGTTATCACTTGACAGACGAATATATTCTTTCTAAATATAATACTATACTGAAAAAGAACATTCGAGATATTCTCCGAATATTTATCTTCGATTTTCTAGCAATCTGAAAAATAAACATGAGGACAGTTTCCTGATGAAAATTATACTGTCGAAAAAAAGGGCAAAAATAAAATTTTGAAGAAGTTTTGTAAGTTACAAACTTCGCCCACCACTTTTTTATAATTTTCAAACATTTAACAATATGTCTCTATGAATAAGTAAGTTTGTAAGTATTGACTTTCTTAATGAGGAAACTCTGTAAATAAGCAGAAATAAGGAGGAAGCTAGCGCTCGGCTAATTTTTTAATTCGCACCATTTTTTTTTGCACCACCACAATTTTTCTTTCATCCCAATGAAATGGTAATTGTTCGCATATCAGTCGAACGAAAGAATTGTAAATTCAGGGTATAAAATACATTAATCTTCTTTCAATGATCGTCACGACCGTCAGTAAATTTCGTATTAGCGGATAAGTTAAATTGATAGCTTTTTTTGCTCGAAGTCTGTGCGAAGTCTGCAAACAGAAATTTTGATTACGTCGTGGCTCTATGAGTTTCAACACTTGTGCCAAAAAGTGACTTGAAGTACAAGATTGTGCTGGATGCTTATCGACTATATAAAAGGCTTCAAGAAGTTGCCGGGTTTATCTTCATCGAAGCTTCCAAAAAGAAACTCTTTTCTTCCCATCCGGATATTCAAAACGGTGAGTTAATAATTCCAATTTCTTTCTTCATATTCGGAACAATTTACCATTTACGTTGGACGATATTCGGATAATCAAGAGCTTTCCTAATCAGACGATCGAGAGTATTGAAAATTCTTTTTGTAGTGATTGAAAAATTGGGCCAATATCTGATTTGCATCACTTTCTTTTGTTCGCAATGAACTCAAGAAAATCGACAATTTTTCGTTTCAACGTAGTGAAAATTCTCCCGTACTACAGAATCAAGATTTTTAACGACAAAGTTCTCGTCCACGACGAAATTTATTTTTTTCACCAATTATTTTTTGTTACAGAAAAATGAACGTCTATTTCAAGATATTCCTAGTTATCAGCTGCTTGGGCCCCATTGCAGTGTCGGGCGCTATGTTAACTTGGCTGGTAAGAATTAATAATCACAAATTATATATATTTAGGAGTCTATGAAAAATCAGCCCAGGAAAAAACAGCTGGAAAAAAGAGCCCAAAAAAAATAGCCCGCGGAAAAAAGAGCCCAGGAAAAAACAGCCCCCGGAAAAAATAGCCCACGGAAAAAATGGCCCACGGAAAAAATAGCCCACGGAAAAAATTGCCCAGGAAAAAACAGCCCCCGGAAAAAATAGCCCACGGAAAAAATAGCCCAGGAAAAACCCAAAAAATGACAGAAACTCTGCAACGGGGATATCTATTCTAGTAGCCAAAATCATCTTTTTTAATCACAACAAAGCAACAAAAACTCTGCAACGGGGCTGTTTTTTCTGGGCTGTTTTTTCCGTGGGCTGTTTTTTCCTGGGCTATTTTTTCCGGGGGCTGTTTTTTCCGTGGGCTATTTTATCTGTGGGCTGTTTTTTTCTGGGCTCTTTTTTCCGCGGACTATTTTTTCTTGGGCTCTTTTTTCCAGCTGTCTTTTCCTGGACTATTTTTTCAGACACCCATATTTAGAGTTGAAAAATATTAAATGTACGAAAAATGTTTAATTCGGTATCGGAAAATATTTAGCCGCTAAAGGTTAAAACGATTTCACAATTATGCGTCGACGTATATGGTTTCAGCGGACAGTGCAGGGTGAGTATAAATTTTAGTTGCTTCTTCTCTTTGTGCATAAAATTTTATAAAAAAATATTTGTAAATTAAAAAATAAAATTGATTTGATTGAAATATTTTTTTTCCCCAAATTAAGCAACTTATCTCTCTTGGTGTAATCGTTACTGTTAAAAAATTGCAACCTGTAAAAAATGTGTAAAATTTAATTTATAGAATGTACAGTCTCAAGATAGTATATGTATGGATGTGTACTGCGCAAAGAAAGAGGGCGATATATACAAGAAACAACTCATCCCGGGTTTGACGCCGAATGGTTACAAATGTGGACCATCACAGGTAAAGATTTCTTCGTGCTGCCCGATTTTTACTCATCACACTTTTATTTGATAATTTTTTTTTCTGGCATCTCGAGAAATTTACACATTAAAATAATAACAATAATTAACATGGTTATAAATTTCTAGGTTTGCCATGATTTGGAATGCGTGGATAAGCCACCGGGCCATTTCCCAACCTTTACGGGTCAGACCGTAACTTTCCCATGCATCTAATGAATCCTGATATGTGAACGGTGATCTATCTGGTGCAAAATATACGGCAGGAAAAGAAATTCACCAGCGAAAATCTTTTTTTTTCTCGAAAAGAAATTTGTTCGTCTCACTAATGGATATAATTATAAATAATTCACGATACATTATAATTATTGGAAGTGCGTTGTTTTCTGACTGAGAACAAAAATTACGCTCGTGTATTAAACAAATAAAATACTGCCGAAAATAACAGTTTTTTTAGAACTTTTTTTTTGAACTTCGACTGGTTTGACAAGTAAAAAAAAAATTTGTCGAAAGGAGTTTATGATTGAAGAAGGCCCAATAATATTTTTATAATTGTTGCAACAATAATCCAAGTTTTGCGAATAACAAATTACAGTTTGCGCAACTTTTTACATAAATAATATTGTACAGACTTCAAGAAGTATACCTCCAATGTTTCATTCACAACTTTTATTTTTCTCAATGGCAAAAATTATTATGCTGTCTGTTTAATGAGCTTGTCCGCACTTGTGTTTGCATTTTAGGCGGCGGTTGTTTTATCTATGCGTATCAAACGTTCAAAAAAAATTCTGATCGTCGCCTTGTCAACAATGCCAAAGATATCGTTCTTATTTTCGTATAAATTGTTGCTTTGTCATTGGAACAGCGACAATTTGCAAAATTTGAAGACGTTGAGAATACTGGAATAGTTCCAAAATAGGATCAGAATATTTTTTTCATTTTTACAAAAAGTTGATAAACAAACATAAGAAAGGGCACGACGACGAAAATAATATCGTTTGCAAAAAACTCAAAAATATAATTTCACAGAAGTTTTGTAAAGTAAAAATTTACCCAGCGCTTCTTCATCATTTTTAAACATTCAACACTATTTTCCTTTGAACAAGTAACTTTGTAAATGAGCAAAAATAATAGAGAAGCTGGCAGTCGGCAAATTTTTTAATTTACACTATTTTTTGTTCTACCAACACGATTTTTCTTTCAACCCAATAAAGTGTTAATTCTTTGCATATCTGTCGAACAAAATAATTGCAAATTTATGGTGTAAGTTACAGAAATTTCTATTTAAGAAGTGTGTCAGTAAATTTCGTATTTTTGGGTACGTTCAATTAATATGTTTTTTTTTGCACGGAGTTCGCACTGAGTGTGTAAAGAGGAATTTCAATGGCTTTGTGGCTCCTTATCAGTTTGAACACTTGTACCTAAAAGAGTTACATGAACTCGAAGAAAGTGCCGGACGCTTATCGGCTATATAAAAGGCGTCAAGAAATAGGGAACCTTACGCAAAGCTCGGCGCAGATGGCGCCAGGTAAACATGAGGTAAACAAAACGTAACCAACCTTATCGCCGTATCTGTGTAACATCGAGTAAAATGGAAATAAACAATAAATACACTGAAAAAAAAATTTGTGTGAATCAACAAAACGTTTTGTCAAATACGTTCAACTAGATATTTATTTGGTCTAACTAAATATTTAGTTTTTTGAACAATTCTGCGCTTCGGTTGACTAAAATATTATTCAGGCAAAAAAATGTTGAATTGTACTAACTAAATTATCTAGTTGAACGTATTTGACAAAAGGATTTGTTGATTCGACCATCTTTTTTTTCAGTGTACGCTCATTTGACAATACCTGAATTAAAAAATCGACTTCGCGAACGTGGTGCGTCGTTGAAAGGAAAAAAAAGATCTTATTGAAAGGTATAAGTGTGATAATTATAAGAGAAAGGGCGGGTCGTTCTAACCTCTAATTGACGTATGGAATAATTCTTGATTACACGTTCGTTCTATATAGTAGACCGAGGGACGATAAATAATTTGGAGCATTGAGTAATAATATTGATTCAAGAAATCGTACTAAATCCTGATGAATTCTTGATTGAACATTATATGCATTATAATTTTCAATGTAGGTATGATGAGCCAAGTTCGTTAATAGCGTGTAAAATCCAACCTCCGGGCACAGAGTCGAAAAAATGAACTGAAATTTTTCGTATGATTCCAATCCGGTGTAAAATTGTATGGCCGTGTTATTTTTCATAAATTTGTCGATGCTGAAAAACAGATAATTTTTTCAAGTGCCCACGTCACAAGTAGAAGTTGACGGTAAGTCATGTGGAGTGGAAGATGATGCAGTAACATCACAGACTTCCACTTCCATAGCGTAATTCACATCGTCTGCCACAGAACTGCTGGTGGTTTGTATTTCAGCGATGATATTTTCTTCAGGCACATTTTTGTTTTTTGTCAGCATCGATTCATACTTCTCTAGACGCCTTTCCGCTCTTTTTCTTCTTGCTTCATTAGCTGCAGTCTCTTTTTATTCTTTCAAACGAATAGCGAAGGTATAACTCCTTTTTTTAATGTTTTTCGGCCCAGAATAATCCCTGCGAATAAATATGTATTATTGTACATTAAACGTCACGTTCTGTTTACCTCATACTACCATGTCCCCTCTAGCGGCAGAGTTTGGCAGTAAGGTTCCCTATTGCCGGGTCTATCGTCATCGAAGCTCCAAAGAGCAGAATCCTTATTTTCCCATCTGGACATTCAAGACGGTGAGTTGAATATTTCAATTTCTTTCTTCACAATGATAATTAATTATCGTTCACATTGGTGTTTTTTTTCTGTAATCGAGATTCTGTTTTTCTTTCTTAAAAAATTGAGCGAATGTCTGATTCACGTGATTTTCGTTTGTTTGCAATGAACGCAAGAAGATCGACAATTTTTCGTTCCAATGTAGTGTAAATTCTACCTCACCACAGAATCCAGATTTTAATCGACAAAGTTTTATTCCACGACGAAATTTTTTTTTTTCACCAATTATTTTTTATTACAGAAAAATGAACGTCTATTTCAAGGTATTTTTAGTACTCGGCTACTTGGGCCCTGTTGCAGTGTCGGGCGCCATGTTAACTTGGCTGGTAAAACAAATGAATAATAAAAAATTATATATATGAATAGTAGACTGCTTAAAAAAAAACTTTTTTTTTGTTTTTTGTTTTCCTACTTCATGAAACTATAGTTTATAACATAATATTGAATCTCGCGGAAGGAAATCGCCGTGCGATTTTTTTTAGCGGTGTATCTTTGACTTTTTATTTTTGCCATTTGATTAACACGTAAAAAATTCTGTTCTGACGTTTGGAGGGAGATAATAATTTTTCTATACAACGGACGGTACTCTGTGTAGTTGCGTTTGACAACTTACATGTTTCTTCGAATCGGGGCGTCGTAGAAAATTTTTAAAGGGACGATCCTTCGTGATATGGGGAGTTCTTTTTCAACCGGGCCACTTTTTTGTTCACCCTTTCCAATTTTTTTCAAAATCTGCCAGTTTGAAATATTAGTCAAAAGGAACGTCTGTGACTTTTTAAAAATTTTTTTAGGCGTCTGTTCAGGATTTTCAATTTTTCATCACAAATTGAAAATCCTGAACGGACGTCTAAAAAAATCTAAAAAAAATCACAGACGTTCCTTTTGACTAATATTGCAAACTGGCAGATTTTGAAAAAAATTGGTAAGGGTGAAAAAAAAGTGGCCCGCTTGAAAAAGAATTCCCCATATCTCGAAAGATCGTCCCTTTGAAAATTTTCTACGACGCCCCGATTCGAAGAAACATGTAAGTTGTCAAACGCAACTATACAGAGTACCGTCCGTTGTATAGAAAAATTATTATCTCCCTCCAAACGTCAGAACATTATTTCTTGCATGTTAATCAAATAGCAAAAATAAAAATTCAAAGAGTCACCGCTAAAAAAATCGCACGGCGATTTCCTTCCACGAGGTTCAATATTATGTTGTAAACTATAGTTTCATGAAGTAGGAAAACGAAAAAAAAAGTTTTTTTTTCGGATCAGTCTAATGAACAGGTTAAAATGTATTGAATTAACGAGAGATATTTAATTCAATATCGAAAAATATTTAGCCGCCAACAGTTAAGACGATTTCGCAGTTGTGTGTCGATCTATATGATTACAATAGAGAGTGCAGTGTGAGTATAATTTTTTAGTGGCGTTTTTTTCGTTTATTCGTACGTAAAATTCACGTGTGCTTAATATTGGGCAAGTGTGTTGCACCCAGAGAATAAGATTTATCCTATTGAAATAAATTGTTTCGCTTCATTTCAATATGGGCATAACAACAACAACAACAACAATAATGATAATAATAACAATGGTAATAATAATAAATTGTTATTCTTGTAAAAATCTGTAAAATTTAATTTCCCTCGTAGAACGGTCTGATTTTCAATGTGTGTACGGACGTGTACTGCGCACAAAAAGTTGGCGATGTATACAAGAAAAAACTCGTCCACGATATTACACAGAATGGATATCAATGTGGACCATCAAGGGTAAAGATTTCGTCGCGACCTTCGTTTTTTTACTCACCCGGATGAATCCATATGCTCGCATCGAAAGATTGAAGAGAACTATTCAAACTTATTTAATAAAAAATTGAAAATGTAATCGGCAATGTTACAAATTTGTTGGTATGCAAGGATCACTACTGCGTGGATAAGCCACCGGGCCATTTGCCAAGGAAAATCGGCCAAACCAAAACTTTCCCATGCGAATCGTGAGTCTCAAGCCGGAAACGGAAGGGACGTTTTTTTTTGTTCCAAGAGGACATTTTTTTACTTCACTAATGGACTCACCGATGTCATTGTTGCATTTGTGAGTGTTTTTTATCGCAGAGGAAAAAGTGGTCTTTGCTCATGAAACAAGTAAAATGGTGCTAAAAATTGTTTGAGTTTTTTTTCATACGAGTTGAAAGGTAAAATTGTTGCATAAACATCGAAATTAAGACTCCTTGACGGAAGGGGTTTTTTTTCAAAACTTTGGAATTTCTCAAGCCCCCTGCGGTCGATTTTTCGCAATTTTAGAAATTTTCTAGCGCCGCAAAAAATCGGGGTGATCGGGATCGGGATGACCTTTGCGTCATTCTCTTTGTAACGCGCCCTATCGACTAAAAAAAAGAAATTTCCGATCGGATAAAGGGGGGCGGAGTTACGATCCTTTGAAATATGGGGTTTTCGACGTTTTCCAAAATTCTGTCGAATCTGACCAAAATGGTTTTTGGCATTTTTAAGGATGATCCGTGAGGAATTTTTGTGCAAATATCATATTTGTATTCTCCAGGCAATGCAAATTCTCTGTGAGTCAAGTATGGATGATTTCCGGCTGAAACGCTGCAGCGTCAATCGCAAACCGGTTGCACGCGTCAGCGCGCTTATTGGAACCTAGTTCTCGATATAAAGTATATCGGGTTACTCCGATCGTTTCCGTTGTCACGTATAAAATGAAAGTGATACGCGACAGCAGCACGCGTTTTAGTTTCGTTTCGACTCTAATCGTTCTTTGATGCAACCGGATGACCAGAAAGAATGAGAAAATACGGAGAAACGAAAAAAATAGGAACCAAGGACGATCAAGAGACGGCAGATGGCCAATGGCGTATTATTCGCGCGCCTCTCTCGCGATCATTCTATATTTTTTCATCGTTCGCTTCCTCGTACGATCGATTTTGTGCGCGCGGATCGACGCTTCGACGATACAGCGATTGGCCACCCCAATCGGAAAAAAATTACACCAAAAAATTCGAAATTAAGAAAGAAAGTATAAATGCTATTATTTTGAAATAAATTTATCAGAGAAAATAGTATATTACGATACTAGTGCGATGAAACTTTTTCTGACGAGTGTGAGTTTGCAGCATGAGCCGAAGGCGAGTGTTGCAATCACACGAGTTGAGAAAAAGTTTCTCGCACAAGTTTCGTACGAAATTTTATTATAAGAGTGCGCAAAGTGGCACTTTGCGCGCGGAGTGCAATAAAAGATTGTAAACATATAATTATAAATATTTAATATTAAAAATCTTATTACATATTTATTTTAATTTATTTTCTAATTAATTTATTATATGAGGCATTCTATGCCATTTCGAACGGTCAAAAAGTTGTCCACTCTCAAAAAAATTGATATTTTGTCAAAGTATTCAATTATATGAAAAACAGTAGTGTACATTTTTTCAACATTTTTTGATCGCATTTTTGTGGGTTTTTCAAAATTTCAAAATGTTCCAAGTACCGTTATATCTTGAAAGCATACGATTGAATAGAAAAATGTTTGAGACAAAAAGTTGCAGTTTTACATAAACTTGGTAAAAAGAATTTTTTTTAATTTTTTGAATTTAAAAAAAGACTATTTTCATCAAAAATATACGAAAATAAATTTTTTCGGTCGGTATGTCACTTTCGATTTATGTCAAAAAATTCCAGAAAATACTCTGAAGTGTGAACAACAGACAAGTATTTTTTTTTTAGATGGCTCGATTAGTTGTTCGAAAGCTATGCTTTGTTTTATTAATAATATTTTTTTTGTTTTTGCTTCAATAAGCTCCAAAACATTAATATTATTATTGTAGATGTTCTTTTATCAAAAAATTTGAGAGAAACAATTTGGGAGAGTATGATTTTCCATAATAATTGATTTTTCTCAAAAAAATAATGTTATTAATAAAACAAAGCATAGCTTTGGAACAACTGATCGAACCATCAATAAAAAAATACGTGTCTATTGCACACACTTCAGAGTATTTTCTGGAATTTTTTGACATAAATCGAGAGTGACATAACGATCGAAAAAAATTATTTTCCTATATTTTCGATGGAAATAGGAATTTTTTAAACTCTCAAAATAAAAAATAAAAATTTTCACTAAGTTTCTGTAAACCTGCAACTTTTTTGTCTGAAACATTTTTCTGTTCAATCGTATGCTTTCAAGATATAACGGTACTTACTAAGTGTACCGTTTACTTTTTTTAGAAAAATCAATTATTATGGAAAATCATACTCTCCCAAATTATTTCTCTCAAATTCGTAGATAAAAGAACATCTACAATAATAATATTAATGTTTCGGAACTTATCGGAGCAAAAACAAAAAGAATATTATTAATAAAATAAAGCATAGATTTGGAACAACTAATCGAGCCATCTAAAAAAAAATACGTGCGTATTGCACACACTTCAGAGTACGTTCTGGAATTTTTTGAGATAAATCAAAAGTGACATACCGACCGAAAAAAAATATTTTCGTATATTTTTGATGAAAATGGTCATTTTTTAAACTCGAAAAATTCAAATAAAAATTTGTTCACAAAATTCATGTGAACAGTGAAACTGCAACTTTTTTGTCTGAAACGGTACTTGGAACATTTTGAAATTTTGAAAAACTCACAAAAATGCGATAAAAAAATTTAAAAAAAATGTACACTACTCTTTTTCATATAATTCATCTAATTCATATAATACTTTGCCTCATATATTACATTAAGAAAGTGAATTTAATTGAAGGGACAATTGACAAGCAAATCGATGCATCTTCTTCAAAGGAAAATTATTTGTTGTCTCACGAAGTGCCAATGACTGTACCATTTTACACATTCCATTATCTCCGTCTCTCTCTCAGGGTCTCGTCGATTTTTTATAGACGTGTAATACGAGTACACTGAGTTGTGTCCGTTTCAGCAAAAGTGACATATTCTTCGAACGAGAACGGCGCACCTGTTGTGCTCTCAAAAAAAAATTTAGCAATGAAGTTTAAGGTGGTCAAAAGTCCGGCTATATTTTCCCTCGGTCTGTAGAATCTCAAACAATTTGGGACGCTGTAATTTCATTGTTTGCATCGTGAAAAAAGATGATTCAGATTTAGGTGGGTATCGATCTGTACGGCTATCGATACATGCGGATAATTCGATCGAGAGGGCATTTTTGGCATTCGCAGGTATACAAGAGCGAGCCAGACGAGGCATCGATCCCTTTAAATTTAAAAACGATCATTATACCGGTTATACGCCCAATCTTCTTTCGTGGCTCTCTTGGCCCAGAAACAAGAAGAATCCGATGTTTTTGTTTTCATCTATTTTTTTCCTTGTTTTTCCAAATTCGATGGGCTCGCACGATCCTTCGAATGCTCGCGGGCGACACATCAAGAACGTTTTTTCGTTCGCCCCGGCCAAAGAGATCTCTTTTTCTCCTTTGTAGCCCCGAGCAAGTGTACAAAATCGTCGAGAATCGTAATTGAGGGTATTTGAAATTCACGCACAGGTGCGAATAGTTATTTTGCATTGACGGAAAGTGAGGTGAGAGCGAAAAGGACTGCGGGCGAGAAAAAAAAAGATCTTTACATCGAATTCCCATGAAGAACTTGGCTCGAATAATTTTTTTTTGCTGTGAAGATAAAAGTATTTTTTTTCACTCTCGATATTCAAAAATTCGATTTGGATCTAAATTTTTATTTGAAGAATAATGAATGAAATAAAAATTAAATACAATTAAGATATGATTTATTGATAATGCTTATTACATTTATTTAATTTATGGATTTTTCTTCAAAATCGCAATAAAAAATTGAACAAAAACATGTTTAGCTAGTGAAAAGATTGAGATTTTTTTAAATTGAGATAATTATTTTGTTTATTAATTTTTTGCCAAAAGATGTACGACGATTTTTTCTCTCAGGTAGTCGCGAAATTCCCTCGATCCTCAACTTCACGTTTCAACGATATTTCAAGACAACGTGGGGTCACTCGATAGTACCCTCATAATATTAGATGAAAAAAAAAAAAATTTCGGAGGGAAGCTGCGTTGGGAGATCTCTCGAACTTTTATGTCGTCACAGGCCCACCTGTGAGGCCCGCATGTCGCCATATTTAATTGTGCGATGAAACGAAAACCAAAGATCGCTGGCAGACAAAAAAATATATGTGTTATTCCATACCATTTCGACCTGGGTCTGACCCTTGACCTCTTGGATTTGACTCGCGATTTTTCATATGATTGTTCTCACTTTGAAAGACACTCAGTTTTTTTTTTAGATTTTTCCGATTCAATTTGAAAATTCCACAATTTTTTAAATGATTTTATTGATCGCCACAATTGAAAAATCTGAAAAAATTCTGAGAAATCGTGTGTCAGATATCAAAATTTTCAAGCTGAGAGTCGGAGTGGGGAGATTTTTCCTTCTTACTAATTTCACGTTTTTTTCGAAAAAAAAAACGTTAAAAAAAAAAATAGAAGCTGGAGTTATTTTACAATGAATGTTTGCTGAAACATTTTCATATGTCATATCGGATTTTTTTTAAAAATTTCAGGTTTTCCGGAACCATTTATTATAGCAAAGTAAAGAAAAAAAAATCTCTTGCGAAAAATCTGAAATTTTTTTCAAAAATCTGATATGACATATGAAAATGTTTCAGCAAGCATTCACAGTAAAATAACTCCTACTTCTGTTATTTTTTATGTTTTTTTTCGGAAAAAGCTTGAAAATTGTAAGAAGAAAAAATATCCCCACTCCGGCTATGAGCTTAAAAATTTTGATATCTGACACACGATTTTTCAGAATTTTTTCAAATTTTTAAATTGCGTCGATCGATAAAATCGTTTAAAAAATTGTAGAAAATTCAAATTGAATCTGAAAAATCTAAAAAAAAACTGGGGCCCTTACAAAGTGAGAAAAATCATATGAAAAATCGCGAGCCAAATCCGAGAGGTCAAGGGTCAGACCCAGGTCGAAATGGTATGGAATGAAACATATATATTCACATCGACAATAATCAATTTATTAGAATCAAATAGATCATTATTTTCATCGTTAAAATAAACTTGGTGTTCCATTGAAAGTTTTTCCTGATTGTCGAATGTTTTTTACATCAAACAAAAAATACTTCGCTTAAACAATTAATTTTCGTCGCATTTATTCAACCGACAAATAATCTCACATTTTTTCTTCCAAATCACATAAATTATATAGAATTTAGGAGATTTTTTGCAAATCACAAAAATTACAGCAACGTCATAAAAATTTCCAATTTTTTTTTTCATTCCCGAAAAGCTTTCTCAGTAAGTAAACAAAAAAAAATCGCGGAGAATCTGTCTTGAGATAATAGAAGAAAAAAAAATTCACGTGCCTGTTATAGGTGTACAGTGTGCGCACGTATACGAGGAAAGGAATCGCCGGGTGAGTTCGCATGACGAAGGCGGCAACCGAGTAATAACTCGTGGGTCCGAGACAAAGTCTTACCGAGATATCGCACACGCGCGCCCACGTATACACAATTCCCTCTTAGCATATAGAGTGGGTGCGATTAAGTACGCTCTCCTTCCTTCGAGCACAAAACGCAGCTAAAATACTCGAGATATATCCGCGATCCGCTACTTTTATTTTTTTTCTTCTCCGTACATTTAATTCGAATCTTTCCGATTGTAAACCGGATTGCAACTCACTTCCGGCCTGTAATTACAGCCCTGGTGATAAATTTCGATGATAACGCATTTTCGTACTTTTAGACGCTTTTTTAAAAAAACGTAAAATTGGCGAAAATTTTAATTGTAATTTCTCACAATTTTTCCCATTCATAACCAATTGTCCCATTTTATTAAATAATAATAATAATAAATATTAAATTATTCTTAACACTAATATTAAATCTATATTTATTGTTGTCGTTGTTGTTACATTATTATTATTATTATTATTATTATTATTATTAAAATAAAAAATATTAATAAATGAAGTGAGAGAAATTTTGAAAATTAAATTAATTTGCGCGTCCTGGCTGTTATATATTTTTTTAATGCAACAATAGGCCGAAACGAATCAACAAAAATCTGAATTAAATTTAAATTTTTATAATTTTGACGGTCGAATGATTGATCCTTTTTCGCAAGATACATCTTTCTTGTCTTGGACCGATATTTGTTCTTTATTCTCGTTCGCCGATGACTTCCAGGCGCTTTTTCCTCACCCCCCCCCCCGAGCCACCCTCTTTTCCCCCTGGTTTGCCTAATGACGTCGGCGTGTAAATCGCTGACAATAGACGAACGAGTGTTTGCCGGAGGGCTTCGAAAAGACTGGAAACAAAAGATGCGCCTCTACTCCCCGTATCTTCTCTTCATATCCTCCCCCTCTGCCTCCTCATCCCTTCTCATTCACGTATCCTGCTGAGTATTCTTCGTTGATGTTTATAACTTCTTTTCTGTTGATTCCGAACGCGGTTGCTTTGTTGGTTCGCGATTTCAAAGTCTCGCTTTGCGGCTGTTTTAATTTACTCGTTTCAACCCCTTCTCCCGGTCCTCGTTCTCACCCCCTTTAATTGAAATTCTTTATCGGTTCTTAAAAATTAGTAATATTTTGCGGGTGAAGACAGAATTTTTTTGATCGTGCAAATGAAAATATTGCCTATTGAATTTTTGGATATTAAAAATGCCTCTATTCACCCCTTTCAGCCCCCTCCCCTTGCATTTGAAAAGTCTTTTAAAAAATGGCGAGATTATAATCCTTGAAATTCCTTAATTTGCATTTTTTACTCACTCACTTGGGCACGTGACAAGCTTTTCATTTTTTATTTTAAATCCTTAAAGTAATTTATTTTTGGAGTGAAAGGAAGATTCTAAATAGTGTAAATTGAAATAATAAGATTAAAATAATTCCTTCTTCTCTCTTGTTGAATTTAACTATCAAGGAAATTTTGACGATTCACGGAATGTTTGAAGGGCAAGATTGATTTATGACAAATAGCTCATTAATTAATAAAAGTATAATTAATAAATAAAATTAATTATTATTATTTAATTATTTGAATAATTAGTTAAATTTTCTTATTACACGAGAATATTTTTCTCCCTAATATTTTTACAATCCTGATATTCTTGACAATAGAAATTTGTTTGGTCAAAATTCAATATTGATGACATTTAAGGGGAGAAACCCATATAAATGGTCGAAGATGACGAAGAATTTTGGGATTGTTTTCCAGCCCAACTAGTGGACCAATCGTTTTCAACTTTGGAGGCTATTTTATTGTACATTCGAAGACTTGAAATACATTTTTTTTAAATCGAAAATAAGTATTCACCAGCAGCGTGCAACCAATCGTTGCTGAACGAATTTTTCCCGCGATGTCGAATTGCGGCAGTTGTAGTTTTTTTGTTTTTCTTCCGAAACAAAAAAATCAGAAAGCATTTCATTCTAAATGAAAGTACGCTGTCGATAAACCAAGAAAAAGTTTCAAAAGTTGAATATCGTAATAATGGCGGTACTCAGTGAAAAAAGATCGAATCTTCACCGAACATTTTTATGCAAAAAATGATTGTTAAATTAATTTTTTTTTGAAAATAAAGGTTTATCGACGAGGGTTTGCAATGATGTGTCTAAAAATATTTGGTTAAAGTGAATCGGATGAATGGTTTTTTTTTATCGCTGCCGCAAATTGCAAAAATGTAGTTTCGCGTAAATCGCGTTTAAAGTTTAGGGCAAAGACAAATCAAAATTAAAAAAATGTTTTTCGAGACTTCGAATGTACAATAAAATAGCCTCCAAAGTTGAAAACGTTTGGTCCAGTAGTTGCGTTGGAAAAAAATCCCGAAATTCCTCGTCATCTTCGACCATTTATGTGGGTTTCCCCCCTTAATGGATCTTCATCGTAAATTAATGAATTTTTTTCGTTTTTCTCGTGAAATCAATGAAAAAGTAACGTCTAATTGACGTTTTTGACGGCTGTTTAATGATCTTTTCGGGCCGTTAAAAAGATCGTTAAAGCGTCAAGTCAAACAATGATGAAACAATGCGGCGAAGATTTTCTCATGGGAATCGAGGGAGGGAGTGCACCCTCCCCGATTCGATAAATATGCCTCGTACAGAGTGCGCGCGTCGAAACTATAATAACGCAAACTATGTTTCACGTGTGTTTATAACCGCGAGCTATCCATAAGCTCATAGAGAGAAAGAGAAAGAGAGAGCGGGAGGTCTTGTGAAATATGATTTACCACGAGGCTTTCCATGATAGGGGTTATCGGACGAATCTTCCGAGCTCCGTTTTGCCTCCCATATACACGAACCCTCATATATATATATATATAAATTTTTTCATCAATTCCCCCCTCCACCGAGAACTATCGGGAATCGCACTTATCAACTCACGTGATAATTACCCGTTGGCATATCTCGCCCCCCTCTCCTCCTCCTCCTCCTCCTCCTCCTTCCTCCCCCACTCTTCTCCCACGGAGACCCAGAGAACGAGATCGTGATTGGTGCTTTCACGTGCGGCCCAAGAAAATACGCTGACGGGGATTTTCCTCACTCAAACTAATGAAAGGTTCCCCCGTTTGTATACCAAATAATTATCTGGAATTTCTATATCGAGAAAGGAGAAAATGTCGCGAGGCAAATGTGCGCCCCTTTGCGACGTAAAGTCGTGCTGTAATGCTGTAAAGGAGAGAGAAATCCAACGCTGAAATCAAGAGGCGGAAAAATAAACGGGGAAAATCGTATGTATTTTCATCGAAGATCATGAAGCATTGAATTTGGGTTGTAGAGAGGGAGGATTTTGAATAAAAGCTACCGGCTGCTGTATTCGAAGGACGAAATTCGATGAATTTCGTGTCTTGACTTTTCTGGAATATCTGGTTTCCGAAAATGCGCGCACAGAGACGGGAAAAAAGGGTGAGGTGAAGGGGAGATCCACTGAGAGGATGAGAAAAGACAAAAAGCAACCCCTTCTTTACTCTTGTGTGGATATATAATTTTTTTCTGGAGAAAAAAAATAGGGGTTGTCGGAAGTTTTGAAAGGATCGTTGCTCGAAAATGTAAGAACGGAAATGGTGAATAATAATAATTAATAATAATAAATTTAGAGCCGCTAGTGGATAATAACATTTTTTGTCGAATAATTAATGACCATAATTATTTATGATGTAGTTGATATTTAATAAAAAATTATGACTCCATTTTCGGCAAAATAATATTTCAATATTGTTCAATAATATTTTGTAGTATTAGAATCAAATAATTATAATGAAAGTAAATAAAATTCAATTATTGATTAATTAAATTAATTAATATTCATATTATCATTGATAATATTTAATAATGCGACTAAACCAAATTTCCTTTTCTTCAATTCAAAATGTAATTTATTGAAACATAATTAGCATTTTGGTACAATTCATAATTATTATTTATTCGTACGTTCAGGAAGTTTTTTGATAAATCCTCAACGCATCCTTGAAAAAAATTGTGGCAAGTGCAACGGGAATACATTTATATGAAACGAAGGAGAAAAGGATGAGGAAGAATCGCGGTGCAGAGAGCTGAGGGAAAATGCGGGGGCGAAGAAAGGAAAGTTAAAAAAAAGATATGTACAAGGGTTGCCCTTTTCTCGCGAGAGCTCCTCTAATGGCCCTGTGGGTCTTAAGGGCGATTTAAAAGGCTCTTAATGACATCCCCTGGTAGCGATGAGAGCGAGAGAGGGAGAGAGAGAGAGGCAGAACCTTTATATTTTCCGTCGCATGGCACCACCAACGTCGTTGCGCTACTCTAATTTCATCCGAGTGAAAACTGAAGAAACAAGTGAATTAAGGCACCGCGCGTTCAGGCAAGATAAAGAGAGGAAGAGAGAGAGAAAATGAGAGCTCTATGGTTCCTCGCGCCCGGCGATGCTAATGACAGATCGGGTTCTCGCGCGAAGACTCTCTCGCCTCCTTTTCTCTACATTTTATAAATTAAAATATAGGTTTTTTCCCTTTCCCGGATTAAAAAAAAAATTTATCGATTTTTTCCATCAGGTTTTGTCAAATCTATGCATTTCCTTGATTTTTTTTTTTTAATTTGGAGACATCAACCGCCATTTTTATTTTAGAAAAATGAATAAAATAACCTTAATAAAATAATTAAAATAAATTGAATAATTAAAAAAATGAATGAATTAAATATGTTTAATTAGAAATTAAATTCCACAAATAAATTATTATTTTGAAACTTAAATGAAATAAACTTAATTATTATAAATAGTAACTGAATCAACTGAAAAACTTTAATTAAACTTTTGTTTAAAAATTCCCTTTATTATGATATTATAGTAATGATTCATTATTATTATTATTATTAAAACTAAGGTTTATGTGAATAACACTCGATTCATTTGATATGTGATGTAATCATTTATTCTAGTGTAATTTTTTTAATTCAATTTTTTCATTTACAGAAGGAAAATTTGATATAACAACATGTTGATATTTCTGTGATAATTTAGACTCAAATAATATTGAAAAAACTCCACTTCTTCGCGAAAAAGAGCAGTGGTCTTT
The DNA here is from genome assembly GCA_946863875.1 of Alloplasta piceator. Classification (NCBI taxonomy): domain Eukaryota; kingdom Metazoa; phylum Arthropoda; class Insecta; order Hymenoptera; family Ichneumonidae; genus Alloplasta; species Alloplasta piceator. The sequence goes on from OX333072.1 coordinate 950,668, forward strand.
ATATATATCTCGCACAAACTACTGGCGTGTGTATTTCGCGCACGATTTCTCGATTCTCTTCTTCGATCGATTCTCCCTCCCCCGCTATTCGCGTCGTTCACGCGATGTTTTTGAACATTCGCTCGTGATCGCGGACTTTGACCGGGTGGCGGAGTAACAGAGACGCAGAGAGACCGAACAGAGATAGAGGGAATGAGAAAAGGCGATGGAGCTCCTTGAACTGCATATTTCACGGTAGAATTTCTTGCGGTCTCGAGGGGGATGCCCGTGCGATGATCGCGCGGAGGGGGGGGGGGATAAAAGATAAGCGAATGAGAATTGAAAGCGAGCAACGAGAGTGGGAGTAACGGAAGGGCAATAAAAGTAAAGAAGGGAATTGTTTTTTAGGCTCTAGCTCAAATATCTTAGAAATGCGATATCACAAGTCCAGTACCAAGTTGAGATACTGTAGAGATCATATTTGGGGCAAAAGAGAGAAAAAATCGAATCATCTGTTCTTTTGGATCACTTATCAGCCAAAGTTCATTGGAAAAATTACATTCTATACAATTTTATGATCCGACTGATTTAGTGAGAGGTTAGAACGACTTAAATTTGATGGAATTGTCTTCTATGTTGAGTGAAGATACTATTTTCATTTTCTTTGCAGATGAAAAACGATAGTGAGATTTTTTTTTATTTTTATTTTGATTTTTAGCAAATCGATGTCCGTGCTCTACTTTTTTTTTGAATTGAGAGATGCTGATCGCTATTGTTATTTCGGAAAAATAAATTAAATTAAAAAAATAAAGACAAAAAAAAAGAATAAAGTAACTTAAATTAATTAAATGAATAAATTAAATTAAATAAATTAAATAGAAGAAATGAAATAAGTATAACAAATGATATTTGAGATGAAAAGTGCATCCTCCATCCCTAAAATTCTCGCTTTTCTATTCTAGACTGCAATTTCACTACGAAATTTTAATTTCATTCATTCTTCTTCACGAAAGAATTTTTGGAAATCTAACGGTTTTACAAAAATGCAGATTTTTTATTTTTCGCTTTACAAAAAATTCAATGGAAAAGCCTGAATCGCAAATGCCAATCAATATCCGACCAATTTCGATTTATTTAAAATATTCGAATTCCACTTTGCTTTTTTGGTTCCAAAAAAAATTCTAAATTCCAAGTTCTAGCCTTTATCCCGATGCATACGTATAAATTCGATGCAGGTAGATAATAGCCAAAAAAAGAGTATAATAAAAAAAAATATATATATATACAATATTTATATAACTATATACGTAGGGCCCGAAGGAGAGTTCGGCTGGATCTCTCTCTATCTCTCTCTCTCTCTCTCTCTCTGTCCCTCCTTCTCCAATGTGTATGTTCGCAGGGTCCATGGTAATAATCGCCCAGGACCATTAAACTAAACCGGGAATAATATTATATCGAGCTTATCGAGTGAGGCCGCAAGGGGGGGTAAGGGGGGTGGGGGAAGCGGGCTAAAAAGGAGGATGTTTTTTTTCCTCGTTCGGCCAAAGTAGAGAAAGAGGCGGAAAGAGGACCAAAAGAGGGAGATGGATTTCTCGGTCGATCGGAAATTTTTTGGGGATGGGAGAAGGGCACTTACATATATATATATGTATTTATTAATATATATATATATATATATATATATATATATGTGCATATATGTATGTATAAGACTGAATTCTCTCGTGGTGCTTCTCAGAACTAAGTAGATTCGAATTTCGATACGGATGATCGGGCTGAATACAAATTACTCATATGTGCCCCTTCTCGCGATCGTCCTGAGGTAATCACACGGTGGCTGAAGAGCCACACACCGGGGTCCAGATAAAAATGTGTTGCAGTTCTGTCTGCTTGCTCTTTCTTTCTCTCTCGTCTCTCTCTCTTTTGGTCTCTCACATTTTTGCAAATAAAAAAAAAGTTTTTTTTATTAATGCACATCTTTTGGATGCTTCTTGCAATTCTAGGCAGGATTCCGGAGTTTGGTAAAAAAAATGGTAACGAATAAAAAAACAAACTTCGTTTAATCTCTTTCTCCCTCTTCGTGACTTTTTCATTGTTGCAAATAAAAAAACCAACATTTTTTTATTATTGCACATCCCTTAAACGCTCCTTGCAATTCTAGACAGGATCCTGAAGCTTGGTAAAAAAATGGTACCAAGAACATAGACAAATTTCGTTTAATGTCTTTTCATCCTATTTCTTATTACTGGGATTCTTAGATTCTGAAAAATTGAAAGAAATATCTTTTTTCATCAATGCGAATCCTCTGGGGATCCTTTTGGAAATTCTATGCAGGAGTTGAGGAGAAAATGATCGTAGGGAAAAAAAGTAATGTTGTTTCGTCTCTTTATGTCATCCTCATTTTTTTCCCCAAGATCCTTGTAAATATTTAATGAAAAAAAATTTAGTTTGTGCCAAGATCGGTTCGTGGATCGTTTTATCATTTCTCTCTCAATCGGTGATTCCACTTTATTTTTCATTTTTGCACCACGTTTGAGTTTTTTTAATTTTTTTTAAAATTAATTTGTTATTTTGTATATTTTTAATCATCGTCATCGTCGTCGTCGCATTCTCTCTAAATTTATCTTCGTCCGTTTCTCAACTTCGGTCTTCATTTCATCGCTCTCGGGATTCGCGTCTGTGTGAGTGTGCGAAAGAAACTAATAAAAGTAAAAAAATAAATGTGAAAAAATATACGAAAGAGCCCGGAAGGCGTTCCTCTCCCGTTTGCCGAAGAAATCCAATCATAATAATCCGGTCGAATCGATTGCGTCTCTCGATGGGATTGGTCAGATCGAAACGGCATCCTCGATTTTTCGGTTCCTCTTTTGCTCCGAGTGCGGCGAGACTGCGATTCTGACTCCGAAACAATCGCGATGTGCATTCATGTAACCGCCTCCCCACCTCCCTTGTCCTTAAAGTGCCCAAAAAATTTGAATTTCGTTCGAAAGCCTTCGTAAAATATAAGAACGCAATTGTATTTATCGGGAGAACAGAGAGACTAGTTTTAGGAAAAACACCCTTTCGAAAACATTAGGTGAATCCGAATTTCAGCTGGTCTTCAATTTTGGAAATAATACATAATTTGAATTCCGTGTGTGTCAACGTTTTTCAAAGTTACAAAAAGTTCGGTGAATCCCCTTTTCGAAAAAAAACCCAAAATACGAATAGAGCTCAATTGACGAAATGACCTTCACGAACAGTCCGAGCAAATCCAGGTTTCAGCTGGTTCTAAAATTCTGAAAAAATATACAACTCGTGTCTTACAATGTGCCAACATATTCCAAAGTTACAAAAAATTTGGTGCTTCCGCTCCATGAAAAAAACTCAACAGAAGAATAGAGGCCCAAATGTCAAAATGACCTTCACGAAGAGACCAAGCAAATCCATATTCCAGCTGGATCCAAAATTCTGACAAAAATACGTAACTCGTATCTGACTATGTGCCAACATATTCTAAAGTTACGAAAAATTTGCTGAATCCGTTTCACGAAAAAAAATCCCGAAAGACGAATAGAGGCCGAATTGACAAAATGACCTTCACGAAGAGACCAAGCGAATCCATATGTCAGCTGGTCCTAAGATTCTGAAAAAAATATGTAACTCGTATCTGATTATGTGCCAACATATTCCAAAGTTACAAAAAAATCGGTGAATCCACTCTACGAAAAAAAAACCCAAAAGACGAATAGAGGCCGAATTGACAAAATGACCTTCACGAAGAGACCAAACAAATCCATATTTCGGCTGGTTCTAAAATTCTGAAAAAAAAACGTCACTTGTGTCTGACTATGTACCAACATATTCCAAAGTTACAAAAAAATCGGTGAATCCGTTCTACGAAAAAAACCCAAAAGACGAATAGGGGCCGAATTGACAAAATGACCTTCACGAAGAGACCAAGCAAATCCATGTTTCGGCTGGTCCTAAAATTCTGAAAAAAATACATAACTTGTATCTGACTGTATGGCAACGTACTATTCCGAAGTTACGGGAAATTCGGTGAATTTGCTGGACGAAAAAAAAAACGAAAAGCCGAACAGAGATTAATTTCGACAAAATGACCCGCGCGAACTGTGCAAGCGTGAATCAACCAAGCTCTTGCGGTTGCAGATATCTCTCGTCGATTCATGGCTTGCCGCGTGCAATGTTCGCAGTATAAATAATTAATAGTAGGAGCGCGTTTCTCCCGTATCCGCTGCCGGTTTCGCGATGAAATGTGTATGCAGAAGTAGAGGGGAAATCGACGCGTTTTATTCCTCTCGCTCCTCTCACCCTGAGCAAGTATTTTGCGGTTCCCTGAGGCTCCGCCCAGCGAGAAAGGCCGGCTGTGAGCTCCTCCCTGTGTGCACTCGATGAAACACAACAAGTCGGAGGAAGAAAGAACGAAAAAGTTGCAAAAGTGCAAGAGAAAAGGAGAAAAAGCGCGAGTCAGCCCAAGAGAGATAAAGGGGATCGCGATTTTTTGCGATACGGCAAACTCGAGCACACGGAACATGGTCACGATGACGACTCGCTACGAGCTCCAAGTTTGTGGTTTAATGCATTTGCCACGTTCATATATTCGTTATATATCCGACTTTGTGTGCTTTTGCATGCATATGGATTTTCGTCGATCCGTCAAACGTGCTCGAGTTAAGCCGGAAGCCTCTGCATACCCAGCTTTTACTTTTTACACCTTTTTACACCCCTATTTAGGGGAAAATACGGGACAAAGCAGCCCTCTCAAGGATCTGAAACGCTGCCAATGCTCCATTTCATTTCTCGTTTAAAAAAAAAAAACAACTTTTGCAAGACTCAGGCCAAGAAAGAGTCCGGGCCAGAGAAGCCCCCTTAAGGACATAAGTTCTATCGATAGCTCAATTCTTTCAACAAATAGACAATCAATGACTTTTTCTGACAATTCTACAGTCGTAGAGACTTTTTTTCCTTATTGTGAAATTAGTAAGTCCCAAAAACGATTTTTCTGCCCCACTCGTTTTATCCAAAATTTGACGCTGCTCGTTTTGTTGTATGTTTTTTTTAGAGTAGAACAGGTTTACCAAACTTTTCGCAACTTCGGGATCCATTTGCAAACACTCGAATGCAAATCGTGAATTTTTTAAAGAATTTTAGGAGCAGCCTGAATCCGTATTTGTTCATTATCTTTCGGGGGGCTGCTTTTTTAAATTCACCTTCTACTTGTTTGGGTTTTGTTTCTTTTTTCTGCGGACGGGATTGGTCGAATTACTTGCGCCTTTAGGATTGATTGACATTGACAGAATTACTCCCATGATAATTATAACTCAAGTTTTTTTTTTTTTTTTGGTTTTTCTAAATTGGAGTCGTTTTGCCTCAACCTCCCCTTAAAACATCGCTAACTGTTGCCACAATTTCTCGTCGCGTGATCCTGGAATAACCGCGGTAACACCCACGCAACTAACGAAGTAGTGTACATTTCGCTTGTAAAGCGCAAAAAAAAAAATACAAACGAAGAAGGCTCGGCAGCGGGAGGGGGTTGAAAAAATTGCCGAATGAAACGGGAAGATTGAGAGGGATGTGAAGTTTCTTGGGGTGTAATATAGGAGGCCATTTTAGTTCCGGTTATTCAAATAGTGATTCAGTCTGGCTCGATGTGAAAATTTTGGCAAAAGAAAATTTGTTCACAAACAAAACTTACCCCATCAGGAATAGCGAAGTGAATTTGCAATAATTTCAATTGGTACATTTTCAATATTAAACGCAGCGAGAATAGACAAATCGTATTGCTTCAGTACTTTTTTTTTTAACTTTTCATTTTAATTCAAAGCTCGAAGCTTTTTTTTAATTCTTCAAGAGGTTGAGAAATTAGTCCGGTTCTTTAATAATTGAGGGATGCACCAAATTCTGAATTGCAATCGACAGGATGGAGAAGAAGAATCGTTCTCCCGGAACAGAAATCTGGGCGAAAAATTTCGGAGAGGTTATCGAAGGAATCCAGAAGCTCGATTCCCATTTTTCATCCCTTTTGTTTCCGGCGATAACGCTTTCTCTCGCTGGGAGAATCTTCGATGGAAGAAGAAGAGTGAGGGAAGCAAGAATAAAAAGAAAAACGTTGTGAATTTCGTTGGCTTATCTCCAGGACATCTTTACTGGCCTTCGCGATCCGTAGCGACGTTTATGTGCAGAAGCGTCGCAGCCGCCTGAATTTTCAACCCCCGAGCGGCGCGTCGGGGGTGCGGGCCGTATGATTCGCGATAATCGCGGTGGCCCGAGCCCAAAAAAGGATTTCTGGGGGTGAAAGAAGCCCGTGTCGTACCAAAGAGATCTTTCGACATCGGAGACGCTTTTCCTTCGCTCGAGAAAATCCTTAAGTCAAATTCGCAGTGGGCAAGATCGCGCGGGGGCGAACGAATAAAATCGAAAAGCTGAAAAAGGCCGGCAGCGAAAAAGAGCCTCTCCCTCGTTCGATAACGTCGCCGTAAAAAATAATGACCGGAAAATTAATCGAATTCGACGTTCGGGCCGTCGCCTCACGTTTACCAAACTCGTCAACTCTCTTTTTTTTCTCTCTCGTCACGTTAAACACAAAAAAACCCCGATCGGACTGCGCCATCCTCTCACCCCTTAAAATAACCACCGGCGCATTCTTGAAACGAAATCAAGGAAGAAATACACCGAGACACTCATTCAGAATGACGACGGACAATTCGTTTACGAGGTTGTAAAAATTTTACATCCCCCTCTTGTTTTGTTGATTCATCGCTGATTCGAGAGCAAAAAAAATGGTATTTTTTTAGCTGGAAAATCATTTTGGGGGAAGAAACATTTGAATGTGCTTGAATAGATAATAATTAATAAATTATAATGATTAATTACTGTGATGATTAATATCGTTAATATTTATTCTGAAATTGATTGTTAAAAATTGTAATGTATTTGATATAATTAGGTCTCAAAAAGGGACATTTCTATTTAGGATTAATATCAGCGAAGTTCTGGAATTTTTTTTCGCCACAGGAAAATTTATTTCATTCATTACGAGAATATTATTCATGTTGATCGATGATTTTGAAAATTATCGAAATCAAAACTGTCTAAATAAATGACTGAGCTAATCAGGCAAGACTTGCGCTATTTGTATTCCATTTTTTCCTTATTTTAGCTATTTCACCAGTGTCAGAGCAACACGTACAAACTAATTGCTAAGCGGAATTTTTTTAAAAATAATAATTCTCGAATAGCGATCACAGTTTACTCAACTGAGCAGTCACTTTTTATTAAATATTTTCGCCACTTATCTCGGGCGCCATCATGCCCGTTATGTAAACATTATCAGAAATTTCAAAAGACTTCTAAAAATAGTGACCGAAACATCAAACAATTTATTTCTCAAAATTTATAAAGATGTGTCGAGAACTATATTATAAATATATAGTCTTATAAAAAAATCATTACTGATAAATAAAAAAGGAACTTAGAATTTAGAATGACCAAAAATATTACTATTGGTATTGTTGTCCCTTAATTCTAAATTATTATTATTTATTATAAATTAATACAAATTATAAATAATAATGATAATATGAAGTAAAAAAATATCTCTCAAATCATTTGAAGGACACATTTTTTTTGTCCTTGAAAAATCCTTTTTTTAGAGATTTTGTAAGCTTTAAAAAATTCTTTATTCATTAAAAAAAAAATGTTTAACAACTTTATTAATGAATTAAATCACCAATTCGGCAGATTGAATTTTCTCTTTAGCCGGAATTTCGTGACATTTTTGTTTGCAAAAAATCAGCACACAGTTTTTATTATCAAAGGACCTCCTTAAGAGGGTAATGTTGAGCGTCAGATAATATAGCATTTTCTGGTGTACCGCGTTTCACAAATGGATTTTATGTACGAGGATGCAAATTGTATTTTTCAATTTACCAAAAGTTTGCCGCTAATCCTCGAGCTTACAGCGACGAGCTCTTATCGAATCACTCAAATGATTAAGAAGCGAAAAGGGTTGTTTGGCCAACATTTCGAATTCAGGCTGTTTGATTCTTCGTTATTTCGGCTTCGTTCCCCCTTTCTCGGCGTCGTTGTCGTCAAAAATCTGCCCTCCGAAACCACCGATACACAATAGACCGAACGGCGACTCGTCCTTTTCTCTCTCGTTAATTTCTCATTCGTCGTCGTTCGTACGAAATTCTCTCTCATCGTCGTTCAACTTTGCGCAGTCTCGAGAATGCCACTTTCTTCCAGCATCTTAAAACTAATCCGTTTTGTCAACGAGGACTCGGGATCTCTTGGGCTCATTAGCTCGTTTCTTCTTCGTTCCTCTCGAGTTTTGAATTTCAGCGACGTTTTTCATCATGAACAAACTTTCCGCATCAAGAGAATCCAAAAAAATCGACTTTTCTTTCAGGCCAAGTGCATGGAAATCTCGTTGAGTGATCGAAAAGTAGAAAAAAGAATGGTGCAGGGAACTTTGCTTTTTTTAAATTTTATTTTTGGGTTTCTTAATCCAGTACGTTTTTGAATTTTTTCATAATGTGAAAAAATTACATTTTGCAAAAAATATCCTCTGGTAGAAAAAATAGTCATATTTAAAGAATGCTTTGAGTAAACGATCGATCGATGCTTTAAAATTGAGCTGTAAATTCATTCGGTGTAATTATGGAAGGAATTTCTGAACAATTTTGAATTTTGGACGATTAAAATTTTTAATTTGAACGCTCAGATTTTTTTCTCCTCTATAGACATAGATTTCGCATTATTATATTGTTAATTATTATTATTGAATTCTTTTGTGTCGTCATTAAATTTTAAAATTTTTAGGGCAAGACTAAAATAGCTCTGATTTTCATAATTTTGCAGCGATCAAGCTATATTTTTTGAAACAAATTTATCACGTAACGAGGATAATTAATTTTGGGAAAAATCGAGATAATTGAGATTTGGGAAAATGGAGATAATTTTATCAGCAGGGATAGATCGAGTCAATATTTTTTTGAAAACTCCATGATGCAATAAGGATGATTTTGACTTAAAAAAAATGACTCAAGATCAATAAATTTATTAAAGACTCAAAAATTAATTAAAAAATCGTTCCCCATGGCACTTGGTGCTCCACTTTTTCATTTTTTCCATCGATTATTAAGATCTCTTTACCAGGATACAAAAATTTCCGAATAAAGGAGCCCTGAAGAGAAATTTGGCGAATGATGATGAAAAATGAGGAAGCAAAGTGCAAATTTATAATCTACCTCAGTTTTCGTTCTATATTTGCTCCTATTATTCATAGAATTAATATATTTTATAAAATATACGTCGCTGAGATGCTTTTCGTGCCTCAGATATATTCGCAATCTCCGATGTGTGCCCGAGAGAGAGAGAGAGAGAGAGAGAGAGAGAGAGTTCTGCAAACCAAGAAGAACTCTCGAGCTTTTTCCCTCTCTGATATGCGCGGAGCTTTAGTCTCTCAAGTCTCCGGTTTTTTTCTTCTCTCTTCTCCTTCTCTCGAGGCTTTTTTCCCTCTTTCTCTCCATCCCTCTCTTCTTCTTCCTCATCGTCTTCTCATTCTTATTCTTATTCTTCGAGCAAACATTACGAGATAACGCCGCGGCACCTCTCGGACTTGGCAAACCGCTTATTAGGCTCGCGCGCTTTTCTCTCGTTGCTCGAGAGAGATTTGCCACAGCGGCAGCGAATCCTGGACACTACATATACAAATATATATCTGTACATATTAGGGCGATTTTTTTTCGACTTTTAAAATTTTTTTCACTCCCCACCCGAAATTTTGTTACACATTTCTGGAAGACAATTCCCCGAAAGTTACAGCCCTTAATATTAATATTAAGTACTTTCCCTTCGCGTGATAAGTTTTGCCATCTAAAATACACGTAAATCAAGAACTTTTTTCTTCAAAATTTTACCACTCCGCGGTTTTTTATGATATCGCATTGATTTTGATCGCAATTTACGCAGAATTGAACGATCTTTAAAAATGCTTCAAACAGCGTAAGTGTAACTTACACTGGTGTGATGGTACGAGGTCACTAAAGTTGATTTTTGCCTACAATTCTCGTTTTTTCACTGTCATATCCGAAATCATTAACTTTACCGAAAAAATATAAAAGAACATTTTTCTGGTAATTTCATTTCCTACAAAAAAGGTCCTTCAGACCTAATTGCTAAAATCAATATTTCTTAACTTATTTGTGATATGAAATTTTTTATGGATTATCGAACCAAAAGTTTCAAATTGTTGATATTTCATGTTATATCACCACTCATGATATGATATGTGATATGGTGATATGATATAGAATATCAACAATTTAAAACTTTTGGTTCGAAAAACTATACAATTTCTATATCATACATAAGGTAAGGTTCAATACCTCAACAAATATTAATTTTAGCAGTTAGGTCTAAAGGACTTCTTTTGTAGAAGATTAAATTTCCAACAAAATCTTCCTTTATGATTTTTCGGTCGAGTTAATCATTTCGGAGATAACAGCAAAAAATCGAAAATTTTGGGTAAAAGTCAACTTTAGGGACCCGTACCATTTCACCAGTGTAAGTTACACTTACGCTGTTCAGGACACTTTTAAAGATCGTTCGATTCTACATAAATTGCGACCAAAATCAATGTGGTAGCGTAAAAAACTGGGAACGGTAAATTTTTTACGAAAAAAGTTTTTCATTTACGTGTATTTTAGATGGAAAAATTTATCACGCGAAGGGAAAGTACTTGATACTAATATTAAGGGCTGTAACTTTCAGGGAATTTTCTTTCAGACATATGCAACGAAATTTCGGGTGGGGAGTGAACGAAAAAAAATAAGTCGAAAAGAAATCGCCCTAGTATATATATGTATATATCGTATATTTTCATAAACATAAAAGCGTCAGATCTCGTGAAAAAGAGGAATTTCACGATTGCTGCTTGTAGGCAGTCGCTCGATTAAGGGAAAGCGACTCTAGACCACATTTCTTTATTTACATCACTTTTTTCTCATTATTGTTATTATTATAATAGATTATATACTCATGGAATTTTTCCGAATGCCGAAATTGCGATTTGACTCGAACAATTTACGTTCTTTTCACTTTAAATCGCGACGGGCATTTTTATCGTAAATTATTCGCAAACTTTATGTTGGTAACTTCATGAAATTGATGTAATTTTTGTATTTTTTATTTATTTATATATTTTATTATTTAAATTTATATGAATTCATGATTTTCGGTTCTATTCAAACCATTTTTTGTCAGTTTTTTTTAAATTACAAAAAGTTTGAACCAAATCGGAAAGTCTATTAAATTCTTTTAAATTGGTTTGATTCATATTTAAAAAATTTCGCTGAATTAGGTTTTTTTTTGAATTTATTTTTTTTCCATCAGTTTACCATCTATTACAAAAAAACTTTAAGTTAATATTTCTGTTTTAATAATCAAACATGAGGAAATTTTCGTTGTCCCAAAAAAAAAGAGATCCGGAAATCCGAGAATCCTTCTCGATATTTGAAGACGGCGGACGATAAAATAAAGGCTGGAGCGTTTTCATCCAATTCTCTGCTCTTTACTTTTAATATAATTATGTAGCATCCTTGGGAAAAAAGGTAGATAGACCCGTGAGGTAAAGGAGAACCGTGCACATCGATTCGTATAAATGTTATCGAACAAAAGGGCCCAGAGCCTCATCATCCGACTCGTTAAATTCTTCGGCCTAGACCCTTTCCTTCGCTCGGGCAAACGATCCATAGATCCTTTCGTTAAAAAAAAAAGAAAAAAACGGGAAAAAAATCCGTTCGAGGAGTTTCTGCAAAGCGTCGAGATCGCGCTGAGCAAATACTAAAGTCACGAAGAGACGATGTTCGATGTGAGAGAAGAGGCAGGCGGAGGGATCATCTGATCGGGCGTTCTCTCACCGCGCTCGAGGTTCACCAATTCTTCAGCCTCCTCTTTCATCTCTCTTTCTTTCTTACTCCGGCGATTTCCTCAGCAAAAATCCGCAGTCAGTTTTAGCTCTCGCTTTCGCCTCGATGCATCGAGAAACGAGTCTCTACATGCGGATAAAACATACAGCGGCAGCTTTTTTTACCCTCCCTATCCCTCTTGCACCCCCCTTTGATCTTGGCCTAGGTGAACGGGAGGGTACAAAAAGGCTTTCCTTCGCAAACTGACCTCTCGACTTTTGTGCAAGATCCTCTCTCTCTCTCTCTCTCTCTCTCTCTCTCTCTCTCTCTCTCCCTCTCTCTCCCTCTCTCTCTCTCCCTCTTTCTCTGTGTGTTTCTAGCGCGTATACGACGCCATATTGGAGTTGAGAAATTTAACGTTCCAGGTATATAGATTCTTCCACAACGACTCGTGACACGGTCATCTTGTACCCGAGCATGTGTTTGCCCTTTTACGGATCTTCATCGCGTCGCGGGGGTTCACGATTAATTTTACCCCCTCCCTTTGTACTCGTTTTTTCCGGGCTCCGATCCCTCTTCCGGCGATCTGTCTGACACGAGCGTGAAGGAATCAATGTAATGTCTTCAAAAGAAGTAGTTTTTTTATCAAACAATTGGACGCACTTCTAGTGTAAAAATTTTGCAATGCCCTTTTATTATTTACAAAAAGTTTCAGGGCCCCTTTATTTTTTATGATAAGTTTTCATCCTTTTTTTACTTTTTCGTTAAAAATTGCATGCCCTTTTACTTCTTATAAAAAATTACAATGTCCTTTTATTTTTTATATAAAATTTCAACGCCCTTTTATTTTTTCGAAGTTCCAACGCTACACTGAGAAATTTTTTTTGTTGAAAATGCAAAAATTTGTTTGACTCAACCAAATATTTGTTTCCGGACGTTCAACGAGATCATTTTGGTAATTCAACAAAGATACAGTGGAAGTTTTAGTTAAATCGGTTAAATCGTTGCTTGAATGGGCAAAGTTTTGGTTCAATCCAATAAATATCTTTGTACCAAATAAATTGTGTGATTGAAAATACGAATTCTTTTTTTGTTACAGCTAAATTTATCTAGTTAAAATATACTAGAAATCAACGAAATATTTCTGTACAGCAACTCAGTAACGTGTAAATTGGACTAAACTGTATCTGGAAATTGACCAAATAATTTCGTTCACCTCATATCTTATGGTTAACCAAATCCATTTGTCGAATTAATTATTGTTTCATTATTTCAAACAAAATAATATTGAATCAACTAAATGTTTTTCAACTAAATGGATTTAGTTGTTTTAACTGTACTTTTTTCTCAGTGTAATTTCAAAGATTGGTCACCGAGAATAATGTCGCCTGAAAAAAGTAACTAATTAAATTTATTATTGTTCCAAAAATCATTAAGATCATGCGAATGATAATTCGGATATTTCGAAGGATTGATTTTTTTAAATTAAATATAATTTTGATTTAAAGGATTGATTTTTATCGATAAAAAAAGTTGCTCCTTGCAAAAAAACGTTTTTGTTGTGATTGTTCATATGTATCTTAACGAAGGTGTTGGATAAATTTTATTGCGGGTGCTTAGATAAGTTGATGAATAAAAAAATCATTTTAATCAGTGACTTTTATTATACCGGTATTGATATTGAATAAATTTTATATTGGTGCACCTTGACAAATTCACAATCTCAATAATCATTTTTCATGGTATTTTTGTTGCTAGGGCAATCGCAGTTTAATGTAATTCTTGAAAAGTTAAATTTCTGTCATTAACCCTCAAAATTTGTATTTTTACGACGCACGTACCGAATATTATGAATTTCTATAAGGAGCAAAATTTATTCGATCCGTCAGAATATTATGGCTTCGGCACATCGATAAATACGTCGTATATAATAATTCCTCGATATCGGGTACCTTTAATCCACCTTAAATCCACAGCCGTGTGGCCTGCAACACACACACGCACGCAAACACACACACACAGATATAAAAACACCATCGTCTTTCACCTCAACTTCAGGGTTATCTTAATCTTTCGACAGCTGCCCAGCGTCTCTCATTGTGTGTGCAATTTCTTCCCTCGCTCTTTCTCACCAAATGCACAGCCAATCGTTTCTCGTCTCTTTGAAAAAAAAAAAAAAAACAATGTTCAAGCACACTGGCGCGCCCCGAAAATGCCCTGTCTGACTCGATTTTCCATACCTACTTCAGGGTCGAATTTTTGCCCGGAATTTCGAACTCATTTTCCCGCATCTTTCCTCGATGAAAATCGAGGATCAATCCGAAGGATCCCAGAATTATTTCTTCCAATTCTCAGGACGATTTGATCGTAAACAATCGATCAATAAATTCATCAAATATCCTCAATAAGAGCTGCAAATCCTCCGAGACCTCTGACTTCCGGTGGCCTTGAGAGACCCGTAAATTAATTAATGCATATCGACAACGAGAGAACTAATTGCCTGGTCTTATATTATAATTTATAAGCAAGAGAATCGCGCACACGTGTTTTTAGAAAATAAGATTAAAAAAACAAAACAATAATCATAAATTTCTCGTTTCGATGCAACGCTGCGTATCGGCGTGCGCACTTACGGGTTGAAAATGTTTATTTTTTTCTTCTTATCTCTCGTTTATAATGTTGCTTAAATATGTATCGTCGTGTGTTTTGTACGTACCGTTGTTCCTGGGTCTTATTATGGCTGTCGGCGATCCCGTACTTTTACAGGATAGATCCAGAGGAAACGATAATGTGCGACTCCTGCTGGCTTGTTAACTCCTCGTTTAATTGCCCCTCGGACTTTTCATCGGATCACGAGTAAAAAAAATTAATAAATGAAGAACGAGGCCCCTCGTTCGACTCCTTAACGATGAGAGAGACAGACTTTGAGGTCCTTCCGTGCGCTTAGAGAAAAAATAATGAACTGGGAATTAGATTCAGACATCTCAATTTGCTGTTAATTTCTTTTTTTTGCTCTCGCAATTATTCTTCCCTTTTTATTGTATCGCTGTGAAAATTTCTTTCCCCCAATATTTTGATTTTTATGACAATGACACTCCTGTCAAGCAAAATAACAGAATTAAGGACAATTTTTCATTCACAAGTATTATTGAAATTAACAATTATGAATAATTAATTAATTAATGAATCAATTATCGATTAAATATTGAATAAATAACTTGCGATTTATTTGGTAAATATTGCAACAATCATCGCGTAATGATTAATAATGAATAATAATAATAGATCAATAATTTAATCTAATATATTAATTAATTATTTACAAAATAAAAAACAAGTTCTTAATGTAGCGATAAATGTTACGCAAAAAATGTAAACTCAATTTTGCATTAGGGGGTTGAAATGGTTCAGGATTTTTTGGGGTTGAAGGATATTTTTGTGTTCAGATAATAATTACGGGCGATGACGTTTCAACATTAAGGGATGAAATATTTCAGGAACGTTTCAATGCGAAATTTCTTATCACTACAGTCGCATGACTTTTTTTTCAGTTTGAAAAAGAATAAACAACAGTATAAACGATTAATTCAGAGGGGCTGCGGCGGGAATTCGCCGGAAAGTCCATGTATTCGTGCCAAATGACAATCGGGCTGGAAAATGGTTGTGGAAAAACACGTTTGTATTTCACCGTTTGGGCAAGAGTGAAATTCCCTTTGTGACTGTGTGAGTATGCGGGGGGAGGGGGCTGGGGGTGAAGGGGATGACAATTTCACGGCATTTAGCCACGACAGGACCCGGTCCATCACCCGAACGAGCGAAACAATGCCGCGTTCGCC
The DNA here is from genome assembly GCA_946863875.1 of Alloplasta piceator. NCBI lineage: Eukaryota > Metazoa > Arthropoda > Insecta > Hymenoptera > Ichneumonidae > Alloplasta > Alloplasta piceator. The sequence continues at coordinate 966,398 of OX333072.1, forward strand.
AAACCTCTCTCTCTCTTTCTGCTGACCTCTCTCTCTCTCCATTTCATCCCTCTCACCCTTTAGCTTTCTCTACGTCGATTCATCCATCTCCCAGCCTCGCTCTGTCTCTCTCTCTCCTCCCTTGCGCCTTCCCCACTGCCCTTCTGCACAGACAGTGTTTTCCCTTGCATTGTTTATCCCTTGGTCTCTGTCACGATGGACGTACCACCAGGATTCAGCGATATGAATATATGGGGTATTCCGGCTGGAATTTTCACGTACGAACCCGGACCCTCTTGAATAATTATGAAAAATTTTTTCCGAAAATCATTCTGAAAAATAAACGACACGTATTTTTTGTTAAGGCCGGGAATTGACATTTTTCGTCGTACGATTTTAGTAAAGAATCCAAATTTTTCACTAACTCTCTACTTTAAACACGTAGTATCTTGATAATTCGAGATCCTATCGAAAAACGCTTTGGACAAAACTTGTTCGTTGTAAAACGAGTAAAACAATTGATATTAAAAAATATATATATGGGCGCATGAAAGTTTGTTTTTACTTCATAAAACACAAAAAAACGTTTGTTTCGCCCGTACGCCACCTCGAATTATAAAATAAACAAGTTGTAAAAATTCTATCGGAAATCACGAAATTTTTAAGACCAGAATGAGAATGGCAAGATCAAGACCCGCAAAGCTACAGCCAATCGAAATTTCGTCTTGACCTTATTTTCGAGCTAGATCATGCAGAAGTATATGTTCTCGAAAAATTATATACAGAAATACATTTGAATATTTATTAATTATACATACGTAGATTATTTCATACAAGTACATAATATGAAATAATATACGTAATATGCGTAATATTTAATTATACATACGTATATTCTTTCATACTTGTATGAAATAATATAGGTATGTATAGTTAAATAAATATTCAAATGTATTTCTGTATATAATTTTTCGAGAACATATAGTACTGCATGATCTGGCTTGAAAATAAGGTCAAGACGAAACTTTGATTGGCTATAGCTTTGCGGGTTTTGATCTTGCCATTCTCATTCTGGTCTTAAAAATTTCGTGATTTCCTATAGAATTTTTTTATTTTTTTTATTTTATAATTCAAGGTGGCGTACTTGCTGAAAAACCGTTTTTTTGTGTTTTATGAAGTAAACACAAACTTTCGTTTGCCCACAGTTTTTTTTTAAATATCAATTGTTTTACTCGTTTTATAACGAACAAGTTTTGTTTGAAGTGTTTTTTGATAGGATCTCGAATTATCAAGTTACTACGTGTTTAGAGTAGAGAGTTGAAAAATTCGGATTTTTTACTAAAATCGTACGACGAAAAATATCAATTGTCGGCCTTAACAAAAAAATACGTCTCTTTTCTTTTTCAGAACACTTTTCGGAAAAACATTTTCAAGCGGGTCCGGGTTATCGCAAAAAAAATGTACAACACTTTTTCATTTTCTATATAATACAAGAATACAATATAACGAGTATCATTATGCACTTCTTTTAAACTTGCAATTTTTGAACGATAAAAAAGAATACAATTTTACAACAAAATGTTATTTTGCAATGAAAACTCATCGTTCACGTATTTTAATTAGTAATCCGGAAGATCGTTGTAATATCGCGGCAAATTATTTTTTTGCTCTGTCGGCCATTTAGAAAATAAAAAGCCCCGCGGGGCTAAAGTCGGCATTAACAAACGGGTTTCGTTTCGGATGTAACGCCGGTTTTCTCTTTATATCGCCGGCGATTCGAATCCAGCGGTACAATTTGTTTAATTGAATTAATTGCACATGCAAATCTTATTCCAATTTGTGCGTGAATGTTAACCACATGAAACAACTATTACTCATTCAAAAAAAAAAAAATTTGTTGTTTATTCTCCCAAACATGCTCAAAAGTTTCATTTAAGTATAAGAAAAGATCTGTCAAAATATGACCTCTTAATATTAATATTAATATCGTTCTCATCGCACTTTTCGATTTTCCATAAGAATAACATGGGAAAAATTATTTTTACTTCTTCTGATTTTTATAACTAGGAAACTATCCATCATACGGGAAATCTAGAGACATACCTTTATACAGAATTGAACGCTCTGCAAAAAAGGTTCTGAGTAACTTTTTGATAAGTCCACTCGTTCAAAAGTTATTCAATGGTTAAGTTTAATTTTTCGTAAATTTTGCTGGTTTTTGGATATCACACCGGAACTAGTTAGTTTTATCGACAAAATGTGGATTAAATCTGATGTTGAACATAAATTAAACTTCTGACAAATGTTGACCAATAGTTTTCCCTATAATAATAAAGAAAATAGAACGCTTTGAAAAAATTGTGCAGCAGAAGTTTGCTAAATTTATTTTTCTATTAACAAATTCATTGCAGTATATCAGTACATTTTTATTCGTTTTTATTTTTAAATTTAACAAAAACAAAAAAAAGTAAATTTTGAAGCTAATTTCTGCTGCGCAATTTTCTTAAAGCGTTCCATTTTTTTATTATTCCAGTGAGAACCATTGGTTAACCTTTGTCGAAAGTTTAATTTATGTTTAACATGAAATTCCATCCACATTTTGTGGATAAGACTAATTAGTTCCGGTGTCATATCCAAAAATAGGTAAAGTTTACGAACAATTGAAATTAAACATTGAATAACTTTTGAACGAGTGGATTTATCAAAAAGTCACTCGGAACCTTTTTTGTAGAGCGTTCAATTCTGTACAAAGATATATCTCTAGATTTCCCGTATGATGGATCGTTTGCTAGTTATAAAAATCAGAAGACGTACAAATAATTTTTCCCATGTTACTCTTATGGTAAATCGAAAAGTGCGATGAGGATGATGTTAATATTAATATTAAGTGCTCATATTTTCACGGACCTTTTCTTATACCCAAATGAAACTTTTGCGCCCGTTTGGGAGAAGAAACAAAAAAAAATTTCGAAACGGCCTACTGTATACATATATATATTCATATATAGACGTGAGAAATTTGTAATTTATAGAAGAGCAAGCAATTCTATTGTCCCGCGGGAAGATCCACTTATAGACGAAGGAGTAATTGATAGATCCAGGGTTATTTTATCTTGGCAAATATATATTTGATGCTCACGAATACACATGAGAGAGGCGAATCCACGGTTGTGAGAGAAATGAAGAAGGAAGGATCGAGGAATGACAGGCTTGTAGGGTTAGATACCCGGGTTCGCACGACCCCTACTTCCCTGACCTGTTATTAGTTAATTCTTACAATTACCCTGATCGTCCCTGTGGTTATTCCATTACCGTCTATACAACGTTTCTATTTTCCTATATCTCTCTCTCTCTCTTTCTCTCTTGTAGATCAATCTTTTTTCAAAAACTTTTTTTTTCACAAACCTCTGGCATACGTCCCCTCGATCTATCACCAAATGGAAGGACTCGTGCCCGAGAATAGCCTTTTTATTTTTTTAAGGACTCGATGGATTTTACGATGTCCATCCGGCACGAGTCCTCGTTGTCGTATCGTTGGAGGCACAAGTATCATAGATTAAAATTTTTTTTTTCTCAAAGTATACCCGATTAATGTCCCTGGTCTGGAATAGAATGAGAAAATTCTAAATTGTATCGCGGTCAGACGTTTACGAGCCATCTAAGAATTTGGAATTATCGCGCGGGGAAAACTAATTGTTTTTTTTTTTAATTTTGCTTCCTCATAGAGGAAGCTTTGTTTTCGTGAAATTTTTTTTTCGAGATTTTCATGTCAGTATGTTCAAAATGTCCTAAAACATCGAGAAATCATATTTTAAAAAAATGTCCGGATGTATGTATGTATGTATGTGTGTGTGTCGCTGCCTCGAAAAATTCGAACATCTATATCTCAAGACCACATCGGAGTAGCGAGCCGAAATTTCGCACATAAGCTGAGCTCTACAGCCCCTTTGTTCGTTATGAATTTTGCAAAAATTCATTGACGCGTGCGAATTTTATGCGACTTTTAAATTTTCAAAAAAGGGCGTGGTTGCTCTAGCGTTCGCGAATTTTGCGATATCAAGTTAAAAAATATTATACAGATAGTTTGAGTGTTAAAGATTATTGCTATTGAATTTCGCAAAAATCGCTCAGGGGGTTCGTGATTTATAAAATGTTGAATTTTCTGCATGAAGCGCGTGATCGCTTTAGCTTGCACATATTTCGTGATGCCACGCTCAAAATTTTTATAATGGTAGTTTAATGAAAGAAGTTACTTGGTATTCATTTTTGCAAAAATCGCTTGAGCCGTAAAAATTTAATGCGATGTTGAAATTTTCAAAGAAAAAGCTCGATCGCTCTAGCGTCCGCAAATTTTGCGATATCAGGTTAAAAAAAAAATTATACCGATAGTTTGAGTGAAAAATGTCGTTGGTATTGAATTTCGCAAAAATTGCTCAAGGGGCTCGTGATTTATAAAATTTTTAATTTTTTGGGAAAGCGCACGATCGCTTTAGCTTGCACATATTTCGTTGTATCAGGCTCAAAATTTCTATAATGGTAGTTCTATAATGGTAGTTTTTATCATTGTTCTAATGACAGTTATTATTGTGGAGCTCCACAGAGGGTTAAATCGCATTAGCCGTGAATTAACGTTTTTCCAAGTATCCCCAGTTTGCGAAATTTTTTTCAGATTTCACCGTTTTTTCTGTCAGAATTAATTCTGAGTTTAATAATTCTGCTTACATATGTTGAATAATGATGGGAAAAGATTTGTTGTTGATTTCAAATAATTTTTGGAATATCATCTTCATTTTTTAAATACTTTTTTTTTCAAACGGCCATTTAATTAAAAATTTGGGCAGGAACGGAGGGAATTTTTTTAAAGATAATTTGAAAATTGTTCAAAGTCGTTTCTCCCTCAAATAGTACGATTTTATTGAATTTCCTCGTTTGTTCGCGATGAATTTTTAATTTAAATCTCTAATGCAATCAACGAGTCCAAAAATTCAACCCTTCTGGTTTTTTCTTCCTGTATTTTGCGCGTTTATTTTCTGGAATTTACGCACCAGTGAAGGTGAACAGCGTGAAGCTTCGTGATATTTTGACGAGCTTTTTTCCACAAAAATCATGCATGTAAATGCTTTGGAAGTGCGAGAGAAAACGACGGTGATGGAAAATGGAAAATTTCGAGCTTTACATCACAGCACGACCCTTATTCCTATTTGCTGCACAACGTAACGCACTCAAAATTGTCGACCATCCTCCGAGACGGAAATAGAGACAAAAAAAATCACAATCGAATGATTCATCGTTAACGCGGATGCGACGAAAGTGAGCTTTTAAACAAAAACGCGCTCACTCGCGCGTCCGTGCGATTTTAAATTCAATTATCAGTGTATATGCCTAATAAAATTTATCCTCTACCGTATCGGATACAAAATCGAGTTTGTCGTACTTCGAATTTCGCAAAAAACAGAGAGAATAACGAGAACGAAATTTTGTAGCACGCGATAAAATTGAATTTTGAATAATTATTCTTAATAATTACGATTCGATATTTTTCTTCCATTTTTTTAAATTTAAATCATCCAGATTTGTGTCATGATCAGTGAGATTTGAAAGGAGTTGCTGTTAAAACGCTATTCAAAATATAAATACATTTTAAGACGATTTATCGATGACGGCATTAAAAAAAAAATTCAAAGTAGAGAATTGATATTTTTGAAAGTTTTATTTAATTTCTACGTTTAGAAAATCTAGCATTCGGTGGGAGGATCTTTTTGAAGAAAATGATTTTGAAAAGTTCTCCACTGAAATTGGCTGCAATTCCGTTACAACTATACTTTTTTATATAAAAGAATTACTTAGAATTCTTTGATTGTTACTTTTTGGATCGCTTGATTTTTGTACAAACATGTAATTACGATTGAAGAAAAAAAATCGCAAAAATCTGCTTTAAAAATCTTTGCTCACAGCAAGGAAACTGTTTTGAGGTCGTCACTGAGAGTGACTGTAGTTTCTTTACAACTAAGCATTTTTACACAAAAAAATTACCGAATATTTTTCGAATGCTACTTTTTAAAATCCTTAGTTTTCATACAAATATCGCACATTCCACGTCAAATCACGCGGTCATCGGCCTAACCCCCTCAGATTTTGATGTTCAATGAATTGTGAGTTTCGTTTGGTCCAAAATATGACCTCAAATTTTTAGAAATTTTTATTTCATTTTTTAGGGGTTGCCCGAGCTAAAAAATCATTAAATTGAGGGAAAACATGAAGAGGGGCATTTTTCAAATTAATGAAACTTTTTTCACAGAAACTAAGACCCAAAATAGATATTTTCGTTGGAGTCCGATAATGGGCCAAAAATAATTACTATTTTTTCTTGCATTTCAATTTATTTTTTAAAATAATTTCTCATTTTCATTGTTTCTTGTAGAGAGAATGACAGCAACAAAAATATTTTCCTAGTGAAACTTGATTTTTTTTTCTTGGTTTAAGAGTGAAACGACAACATTTTTCGATAATTTATTAGCCTCGACGATCGGAAATAAAACGGATAATTGAAAACAAAATTAAAAAAATAGTAATTAAAATTTGTTAAAAAATAGTAATTATTTTTGGCCCGTTATCGGACTACGACGAAAATATATGTTTTAGGCCTTAGTTTCTGTGAAAAAAGTTTCATTAATTTGAAAAATGCCCCTCTTCATGTTTTCCCTCAATTTAATGATTTTTTAGCTTGGGCAACCCCTAAAAAATGAAATAAAAATTTCTAAAAATTTGAGGTCATATTTTGGACCAAACGAAACCGACAATTCACTGGACATCAAAATCCGAGGGGGTCTGGTCGATGACCATGTGATTTGACGTGGAATGCCCCATATATAATTACAATTGTAGAAAAAAAAATCGCAAAAATCTGCTTTAAACATGGCCTGTAATTTCTTGACAACTAAACATTTTTACACAAAAAAAGTATCGAATATTCTTTGGATATCACTCTTCGAAATGCTTCATTTTTCTATATATAAATCATTGTTGAAAAAAGAATCGCAAAAAATTCTCTTTTTTTTGTAATCTCAATAGAGGTGGATCCATTTTGCCCCGGTCTCCCTTATTAAGCCCTTATTGTACAATGCTTCAGGCACACATTGCGGTGGCCATGAATGTTGGGCATCTCCGTGCATCGGAAATCATCAAGCTCCCTTCTTCTCTCATTTTCTCTCGAGGATTTTCTCTCATCTTGCTTCTTTATTCGAGACTCGATTGCGCGTCCATTGGGCCCATCTCGTCGTGGATCGTGTAACGAGAGGGGTACGGAAAGAGCAAAGAACAAAAAAGAACGCACACAAAAAAGGAAGAGAGAGAGAGAGAGAGAGAGAGAGTTATACACGCAAGAATGCATCAGGATCGGTAGTCAGCAAGCGCATTACACATCTCTTCTCTGTAACTCGAGTTTTGTGTGTGTGAAACGTATCGAACGGATGTGGTCGAACGTTTAATCTCGGAATTTTTCGGAAAAATTTCTTCCGTGAGAACCAAATAGCGCATTAAACTATACACACACACACAAGCGTTTATATGTGTATCGATTAAAATAATAATGATAACGTTGATAATAATAATCGCGAAACTGCAGCGTGTGTTGACTTTTTTCTTGCCCCTTTTTCACGTTATTTTCATCATTAAAATACATATATTACGCAGATTGAATTAGCTCCTAGAATTTTCCCACTCCCTCTGAGGGAGCTTACAAAATCGTCGAGGATCATAAAAAATGACAAAAAAAGAAAATTCAATCGCCCATGACACGCTTGCATTTTGATATTGTCGGTGGATTAATTCCAGGGGAAATGGATCTTGATGAAAAATCATTCTATATTTGAGAAATTTGTGGAATTTATTTTTTTGCAAAATGTTTTGTTTTTTAATGATTTAGTTTAAGTAAATGTTTGTGAAATTAATAAAATTTTCCTCCAATACCGGACTAATGGGCCGATTTATTGGATCGATATTCAATTGAATCCCATAAAATTATTTAAATAAAATAAGCAAAGTTTTTTGACGATTCTAGTTTTTTTTTTTAATTTGCCAAAAGGTCTAATGAACTTAGAATATTAATAAATCGGGATAAGCACATGAAATACTTTTGAAAATTATTTTGCGATTATTTTACCAATATTTTTTATGATAATGATTTTTTCGGCCTTTCGTTTTTTCCATAGCTCAGATTTCTAATGAATGCGCAACAGATACCAAATTGATGATTTTTGGTGTAGAAAATGTTGAATAAAATATAACAACTAATCTGATTCCTTAGCTCGATTACTTTATTTTTTTTCAATGGTTTTAAACATTTTTAAAAGCAGAAAAATTGTTTTGGCACTTTGTGCAAAACGAAAAAATGAAAGAAAAAATTTTCATTGGGTCCTTTGGGTCCATAAAATAGCCCATCCGATCGATATTTGATTCAAATTTCATTAATTGTAAACACATATAATGAAACTAACAAAAGACAATCTCATTTCTGGGAGTAATTTTTTAGTCTTCTAACGCTGCTATTTCTAGTTTGAGAATAAATTTTTTTTTTTTAAGAAATCGCCATGAAGGAAGCGTTAGAAATTCATTCGCCATATGGCTTTTTGTTTTGCTAGCAACTGGCGAACCGGTAAAAGAGAAAGAGAAAGATCGAAGGTTTTGTACAGGTTTCGGAAGGCAGACCCTCAAATGATTCGGCAGGATCGATTGATGAAGGAAGCGTTGGGGAAAAAAAAACGATTTCGCTCGATTTAAAATGAGAGCCCACTATGATGATTGTGAAAGTGTGAATTTATTGAGAAGGATTCAACAAACTTGAGCAAGAATTTCCGTCAAATTCGGCATGAGAATTTTATGCATTCGTACGTGGCTCTCGATTCGCCATATTCTTTTCCCCTCGACGTTTCTCTTTCCTTTTCGTTCTTGCATATATATACACGAGCGAGAGTTCTGCCCCCAGAACCTCCCAATTCTACTTCCCTCAAGCCCTCAAGCATATTTTACTCCATATAACAGAAACGCTCCTTCCGAGTTTTAAGGACTTAACGGAGCGCCCAAAACACGAATTCAGGAGTCTTTTGACACCAAACCATCGAGATCTTGTATATTTGTAGATACATCTCACTGTATATATCAACCCTTTACATTTATACACAGGGGAAGTGGGGGTAAAATGGACACTGGAGGCAAAATGAACACCACCCAAAGTTATAGAAAAAAATTGCAAATCTAAGCAATTAGGAAATGAGGGAATCATTATGATTGGCGTTAATTTACCTCAATAAACTCACCCAAGGTAAATCAGGTCTACAGACTCAAAATTTTCATGGCAATTTCCTATAGACAACAGATTTCCTATAGAGTCTAAAAACTTTTTCAAAAATTGTAATTCTTATCGCAAAATTATTTAAAAATTATATAAAAAAATACCCCAACATTCTCTAATAATTCTCCAATAGTATTATGGTAATGCACTTTTACTAAAATACAATTACAATTAATCCCAAAATAGAATACACTCCCTCATTATGCTATTTTTGGAGATGTAGGAGAAGTGAAGGCAAAATGGACACGATTGAAACTGATCGAAAATTCAAAACATTTTCCAACATTGTCATTATCATTGCATTAAAAAAAACACCCCAACATACTTTAATATTATTATGGTACACTGAGAAAAAAAAAGTTGGAATCAACTAAATCTGTCATTCAATACGTCCAAACGAATATTTAGTTGATTCCAACATTTTTTTTCTCAGTGTACCCGCGTTTTACCAAAATATTTGGATAATCCGAGGGCCAAAGCAAAATGAGGGGGCTGGGGCTAAATGGCCCACCTCCCCGATCGTAAAAAAATATTAGAATATGCAACTACGATTAAGATTGAATTTCGCCAAAAATTAATTGCAAGAAAGTTTGGTCCAAGTATCTTGGATATTAAGGTGACGTGAGAAGTGAAGAAAATCGTTTTTCCAACGTTTTACCTTTAAGTTTGGAAAAAAACAAAATTTCAGGGTGGTGTCCATTTTACCCCTTCCTCTCCTATATATAAATATATATATTCACTCCGTAGTGCACTTTGCATTTCGCATACCACAAAAATTGCAGTAGGCGCGCCTCGGGACTATTTCTCTCTTCACTTATTGCTCTCTCTCTCTCTCTCTCTCTTTCATTTTCTTTCTTGTGTATACTCCTTTTTTCTTTGAGAGCCCGAAAGATTTTTGATATTCCGAGGCGATAAAGTCCCTCGCGCCCTTCTCAACCGCCATATTACGTACCTTCAATGCTGATGAACGAAAGGGCGCCATTCTTCCAACCCTTTGAATTCAAATACAGCGCCCCGAGTCCTTTTGTCAGTTCGCTCACGCTGCCATACTTCAACATCGCGGAATATGTATATGAAATCCGCACGTGTTTGTACGGTCATTCAATTATCGTCGGGATATCACGTCAAGTTGATATTTATTGATCGTGTATACGCCCTTAATATTTTGAGAAACGGCGCGCACGAGTCAAGCGTTTCGTTGCTCCTCGAAAAATCTCTGGCCTGGTCTGAGTATTGAATTTAAAAATCTCCAAATGTTTACATTTTGCACTCGACTCTCCGTGGATTGAACATTAAACTTTTTTTTGTTACGAAATATTTTTTTTTCGAGGTATTTGACATTTGAATCCACTTCATGTCCATAATTATGAAAAATCACAAGAAAAATATTTGTGCCTTATTATTTACTTTATTTTTTTATTATTCTATTTTTTATTTTTACTATTGTTTGGAAATTTTCTTTTTTTTGAAAATTGCCTTGAAGAATTGTTATTTTCACAGCAAAAATTATTGGCAATTAATAAAAAATGTAATCGATCTATAAATAATGGTATTTTACGTGGAATAAATGTTTGAAATTTTCTTTCTTGAAGAATGACCTGAAAATGACTTGGACGTGAAATAGGACAGATATAAACGTTTAGAAATTTTCTTTTTTTAATCTTAACTTGAAAAATTGTCATTTTTATAGCCAAAATCATTAGAAAATAATTAAACATTTAATTGAACAATAAATAACTTTATTTTACGTGGAATACACTATATATATAAATGTTCGATCAAGTTGCACGCATAAATCTCATTTTGCGGGACACTCGCGCAACGAACGCACACACGTCACGGTGTGATCTTTCGTGCGGTGTGCGAGAAAAAAAAGCGAGAAGGGGCACAGCCGTAGCGAACACGTAAAATCACGACTGCGAGTTCACATCTTCTCGTCGTCGTCGTCGTCGTCGTCGTCGTCATCGTCGTCGTCGCGAATCTTGCGATATTTTTATTTTATTTTATTTCTTTTCATTTTTAAACTTTCGCGAAACTCTAGAGCATCTCACGACGCGAAGAATTTGAATAAATTTGCGTGCGATTACAGCGCGATGCGAGAACGTGACGGATTTTCCTGTTTCTTCTTTCCCTGCTCAGAAATAAATAAAATATACCGAAAAATAAAAATTCTTCGATTTATTGGTCTGAATAAAATGATAAAAAATTTCGTCAACATTTTAACAATTTAATCTCAATTAGAATATTCATTTGATATATTATCAATAATCGAATCATCAATATCGATTAGAATTTTTCCCAATCTTTGATTTCTCACCCCATTTTTCTCAAAGGGTTTCTTTTCCTAACTTCATCCCCTACATTCACTCGCAATCCCCAAAATCAGTCGATAGCGAAATTAACCAATCATCTCGACAAAAAATTGGAAAAATTAATATAAAAAATGCAAAATCTAGTAAAAACGGTTTTAACGCTTTTAAAAATTAAAATAATTTCTATCTTCATTTCCGGAGTAGCTTTTGGGTGTTCTCTGCCAAATCCACAATAACCAAAGTGCGCGTGTACACGAAATTCACCGATTTTCATTTACCCAAGCTCCACTTTGATTTCACCCTTCCATTGAAAATCGAAGGGCAGTCGTCATTCTTGAACCTCTCCGAGAGGGATGTTTCGTTATCCAAACAGATTAGCGATTCTCCAAGCGATTCTCCTTTCTCTTAATTAATTTCACCTTTGAATTTGCGAGATTGTCTTGCTTCCCCCGATCGAGACAAATATGATCTGGAGGATCAATTTCGCGAATTAATAAAAACAAAAAAGGAGTCATGCATCCTCCTGTACAGCGGAAGTGGCGAAAAGGCCTGAGAAAAAGGGGCTTCTCCGGGCCCAAGGTGACGCTGAAAGAGCGAGTGGCGAATCACGAGAAACGACGAGGAAGGAAGCCCAGAGGGATTGTAAAAGCGGAGTATAATAATTGTAAAAATACTCGAGAAAAAAAAGTAAATATAACTATCTATATGGATAAAAACCCTATAACATTGAGTGCCGATATAATAGGCCTCTATAATACCGCCTTCGAATACCGATTACCGTAATATTTGTTAAATATTTATGCACCTGTCAGAAAGTTCCCCCGGAATATCGTCCGTTCTCCAAGAATCTTTTTCTCCCCTTCGATCCCGTTCCCCCGCTTTTTTTTCTCAAAATTCTCCTTCCCATCCTTCAACGTTCTGTCTCGCAATAAAAAAAAAACATTTCACGTCCCGACGATTTTCAAGAACTTTCGCAGAAACTTCGACTCTCTCGTCTCGGGACTTTTTATCGTAAACCTTAAAAATGGCGGATTCCGGCGTCCCTCGACATTCGAGGATGCGACGCGCGCGCCCTTCAGACTTTCAGGAACTTTACGTAAGTTATACAGGACAACGAGGACTCGAAAAAGCGTAAGAGAGAGATAGAGGGAGAGGAGAATCGTTTCCAAGAGCCGATTCCTCTAATACAAATTCATGAACGCTCGGGCGTTTACCCTCCATTAGACCGGGCCGAAGCACAATCAAAAACGGCCTCTCGATGGCGCTCTTGCGGCCGTCAAGCGCCGTCGGGACCATCGTATAACGTCAAATATAATACGAGAGAGAGAGAGAGAGAGAGAGAGAGATGGCAGAGAGGAGACAGCTGTAAATCAAACCCCGAAATTTCTGCTCGTCTGCCAACGGTCTAGAGATGACCGCTGAGTGCGTGAGCTCGGTGCGTCTATAAAGCCTTCCTACCCTCTCCCATTTTTTTCCAAAGTGTTTGGGCCTCGGGACCCTTTTTTCTCCGTACGTATGTATATACGCATCCGTGAGCAATCCCTCTCTCTTTCTCGCTCTCTCGCACTCTTTGGGCCTCAAATTCGCGAGGTGTGTAATTATTTGTGGACCGAAACGAGAGAGGAGACCCCCAGCCTTCGGGGCATCTAGGGCTCTATATACGCACTTCCTCGGGGTCAGTATCTCTGTCTTCCTCTCACTCTCTCTCTCTTTCTTTCCTCCCAAAAAATCGTTCCTTCTGTGACCGTCCGGCTCTGGTATGAGAAAAAACGAGAGCATTTTTTTCGTTCAGCAAGTGCCCTTTTCTTCTACGGACCCTTTTTGCAAATCTCAGCACAAAAAATGTTTTACGATCGTGGGATGCTCCGGATTTCGGCGTTTCGTTGAAATTTTCCGCAGGGCGAGATCGTTGGTAACGAGTGTATAGAAAAATTATGGAAAATTTTTCGGGGTAATGGGAATATTGAAAGAATTTAGAGAAAGTATGGGGGGTTGAGGGGGCAAAATGGGCTTTATAAGAAGACAAGGCAGCTAAAACGCTACGCATAGTTTAAATTCGTGGCTTCTTATTTAAAAAGACCGTTTCTAGCGATTAGATTGAGCGTCGAAGAAAAAATCTCGGCAGCACAATGAACACCACCCTGAAATTTTGATTTTTTCGAAAATTTAATCAAACGGGGAATATCGTTGAAAAATCGATTTCCTTCGCTTCTTGAACTTTTTGCAATTAATTTTTAGGGAATTCCATTTTTATCCTAGTTGCATTGTGTAATATTTTTGTTTACGATTATTGAGGTGGGCCGTTTTGCCCCCAGTAGCTCATTTTGCTCAGGCTCTTGGATTATCCGAGGATTTTAATTAAAGAAGGCTATCATAGAACTATTATTGTATGTTGGGGTATTTTTCTTTTCAATGTGATGATAATTACAATTTTTTAAAAATATTTCCGACTCTTGATGATGAGAAAATTGCCATGAAAATATCAAATCTATATTTGACTTGGCATGGGTGAGTTTTGTTTGCATATTAACGCCATTTACAATGATAATTCCCTCATTTTCTAATTTTCTTAAAATTATCGATCTTTTCGGTAATTTTGGAAGGTGTTCATTTTGCCCCTACTTCTCCTACATCCTCAAAAATTGAATAATGAGGGAGTGCATTTTCTTTTGGGGTTGATTTTACCCATTTCAATGTTCGGGCTTCATTGCACCCTCTTAATTTTACATAAACTTGAAATACTGAACGAAAAATTGGAATAAGTTGGGAAATTGTCAGACCTCTTCTGCTGCCGACAGTTTTTTTTTTATATCTCAGCGAACTGAAAGAAACTTTTACGATGGTGGATGCTGCAGAAAAAAATGGGAACATTCGGAGAGGCCTTGGAATATTGAAAAAATTTGCAAAAAGCCTCAAAATTATTGCTGATTGAGAATAAAAAATTATACATTATTTTCATATTATTCTTGAAAAGTAAATTCATTACCGGGTAAACAATAGGGCTGAAGAAAAACAGTATAAAAGAATATTAATATATTTCAAAAGGATTCGCAATGTCAAAGGAGAATACAAAAATTTTAAACACCAATTGGCGGTAAAAAAACGATAAATTAATTTGATTAATTTGAAAACTTTAAATTTAATTTAATTTCAATTAATTGGATTTCATCTTCTTAAATCAACAAAATGTTTAAAGCAATGTAAATTAAACTTGAAAGATTTATTCAGGCAATTTTAAACTCACATTAAAAAGGTAAAGTTCCTTTTGAAGTGCATTTTTCGTTGCACGATTTTTTATAGTATTCGGCGAGAAACGTTCGGATTAAAATCGATTGACGGGGTGAATAAAAGATCACCCGTCAATTGAAGGATCTCGCGAATTATATTCGTTATATATACACTTGAATATAGTTATATACCTACTATTAAGACTTAAAAAAATAAAATAAAAAATAACAGTTTCTTCGTCGTAATCGTCGTCGGTCCTCGGAGAGCGTCTCCCGTGTAGAAATGTGATAGGGCAACCATTAGTTGATTCTTGCCCCTGATCCGCCCTGCCTGATCCGATTTTCCTGGCAGGGCCCTGACATGGAACTTAACGACCTGGTCCCTAGTTATTACATTGAAATAATCACTTATTACCAGTGCCCTGCATGATCAGAATATGAACAGTTTCCGACGACGTTATTTTTACACTTTTAAGCAAAACATATTTTTATTTTATTACCCTGGCAGGGCTCTGATGTGAAAACTAATTGGATTGCCCTGAGTATTTATTAAAATAAAATTATTTGTATATCGGCTTTCAGTATAATAATAATAATAATAATAATAATAATAATAATAATAATAATAATAATAAATAACAATAATAGTAATAACAATAATAATAAATTAACAATCATTGTCTCGTTTATTATTATTATTATTATTATTATTATTATTCAATTATTATTTACATTATCACTTTTATTCCGCGAGAATAACAAGCAATTGTGCGCCTGTCACAAGTTCGTTACGTAGGCAGAGGATTATTATTATTATCACGACGAACCGCATCGCGTTCGTTCCGAGACTTGGCGCCAGATGTCGCAGGACAGCAACCGTTGAACTCGCATACGGATAATGTGTTCAGTATGCTTATATAGACGGGTGCGAGCACGGATGTTAGCAGAAGTCGGTGTCGGAAGAATCCATACAAGGAGTTCCTGCCGTCTTATGTAATTGTACTTATTTATTTAATTCTCGTAGAGAATTTCCGTTCACTCGGAATCTAATATTCTCTTCGAGGATTGCCAAAAGAAAAGTGTACCCTAAGAAAGGGTTGCCTCGAAATAAATAATAAGATGCATACATTGAAAAAGGAGTACCTCGTAAAAACGAATTGTTTAAAAAGCGCTTCGGTGTATGATCGCGACCGTGATCAGGGCCTTTAAGGGCATGATTCTAAAAATCTTAGGGGCCTGATCAGGATCTGCTAGGGCCGGATCATATCGTCATAGGGGCCTGATCATGATCGCCGGATCCGAAAATGGCCAGCCAGGTGTTACATGGCTAAACAGGGCCTGTTAGGATGAGCGGATCATTTCCCTACATTAGTTAGGGAGGGCAAGTCAGGGGCAGAAGTTTTTCCCTACCAAAATTTCTACACGGGCTCTCGTTTTGCCACCGAAGAGATAAATATATAAAGGCAGGGACGTTTTGGCTCTCAAGGCGCGTTCGTGTGCGACGAAGAGAGAACTGGAGAGAATTCAACGTCAATCAAGAGAAACACGCGAGATCGAAAAATCATCTCGCAAAGAGAACGGCCATAATTTTTTTGCTATAAAAATATTTACTATACATGGGATACTTCGTGCATCGCGAAGAGATTCTCGACTTAATTCTCTGACATAAAAAAAATAATTATTAATTAAATTCTTGCAAATTCGAAATTCGTACAGAGTCATTTTGTTTTTTGTTATCTACTGCCAAACCTCCGTTATGAACAGTTTTTGCGCTGGAGAAGTGATTTATTCAGCTTGATCAATTTGTTCACAATAAATGAGATTTTATTTCAATTTTGTTGGAATCAAATGAATCTTTTTTCTTGGTGCAAGCTTTTCGATAATGAGAATTAACATAGCCTTTTTATAAGAGAAGAATTTTTTGAAAATTTCGTAAATTTAAAAACTGAACTCTACAAGTATTCCGAGAAAAATGATGGATTCCTTTTTTTTTTAATTTTCGAAAAAATTTTATATTTAAATTCAATTTTTAATTTTAAATTTATTAGGCCCTTATTCGAATAAATCGAAAAAATTTCGTTTGAATAGAATAAATCTTATTTCTGGGCTTGTCTCTGCCGAATTCAGTACCAACTGTTAAAGTTACGCTGCAACATTTGTGGAAAATTAAGAATTTTACAAAATTGCGGTATTTTCACGATTCGCATGAAATATCCCATACATGCTGGTATCCAAGAGATATCCCACGACATACAGGAGGAAAATTTCGCGTGAAGTTTATTCGGGATGATACTGGAATCCGATTTAAATGCACAAGTATCGCCTGCGGCTTAAGATCGTTGATATATGCGTATAGTAACCCACAACTAGTATGCGAATGAGTCTCTCGATCGATATATACATAGATATATTTATATATGAGAGGTTATGTATATACCCTAAAGGGAAAGACGATTTTCATCAAAGGACTCACTCCCGATGATCCTCTTGCCTATTTTATTCTCTCCCTCGCTCTTTCTCTCCCTGTCTTTGCGCCCTTAACATGCGCCACATAGCCCGAGAATCTCGGGTTGTTGCTCAGTCACTCTTTTTTTTGCTTCAAGATAGCAGCGACAGTTAAGCAAAGCAGCAGAATGAAGAAAAGTGCCGCTGCGTGTGCGCGATTCATCTCGTTCGTAAGGACACTTTGATTACTGGTTTCTTGCATGGGGCACGAGGAAATCGTCCGAGAAGTCTCATTCCCTAAGAGGAATCTTGAAGATCGTAACAAAAAATGTGTGAATTAGAAATTGATTTTTTTCAAAATTTTTCCATTTTTCAAGCCCTCGATTTTTGGCGATTTTAAAATTTCTCTAACGCCGCAAAAAATCAAGATATCAGGATGTTCCTTGTGTCATTCTCTTCGTTCTTACACCTCCTATCGATCAAAAAAAGAAATCCCTAATCGGACAGAGGGGACTGGGATTATGGCCCTTTGACTGTTGAAAAAATTCAATAGGCATTTTATCTATATTCAATAGGGCGATTTTTTTTCGTCTTATTTTTTTTTCTTACTCCCCACCTGAACTTTTGTTGGATATGTCTGAAAAGAAATTCCCTGAAAGTTACGACCCTTAATATTAAGTACTTTCCCTTCTCGTGAAAAAATTTTCCATCTAAAATACACGTAGATAAAAAAAAAAATTATTCAAAATTCTGTGACTCAGCGAAATTTTATGCTATGACATTGTTCTTGGTCGCAATTTGCGCAAAATTGAATGATCTTCAAAAGTGTCTTAAACAGCGTAAATGCTTTAAGCAATTAGATAGGAAATTTTCACGCGAAGGGAAAGTACTTAATATTAATATTAAGGGCTGTAACTTTCAGGGAATTTTTTTTCAGACATATCCAACAAAATTTCAGGTGGGGAGTGAGAAAAAAAAATAAGTCGAAAAAAAATCGCCCTAATATTCAATGTAATTAAATGAGGATAAAAAAATTTGTTAAAAATCGTTTCAAAGAAATTAAAGATCGTCATTATTATTAAAACAATGTTTAAATATTCCACCCCTTAATTCACTTTCTCGTGCATATTTTCAAGGCTTCAACTCCAATTTTACAAATTTTTAACAGGTTTTTTTCATATTCGATGTTCTGAAGGAAGTAAAGAAAAGATCACCGAGTTTCCTTATAAGATATGCACGCGAATCAATTAACGATCGTTAATTTTCGACTTTGAACACGCTCGAGACCATTAAGGGGCTTGCGTCTGCCCTTTTGGCTGCATTTTATCGTCAACTTTTTGTGCAACTCGATGACGCCTCGTCATCGGTCAGACATAATTCAGTCTTGGAAGCAGCATCTCAATTACCGTAGTAGCCTTCTTTAATTAACGCGACGACATCGTACGGGGGCCGATCATTGAATTAAATCGGAAATTTCATCCGTGAAAAATTAACCGCACGCAGAAAAAAAGTGCAATCATAAAACTCGCTCTCGAGCGTTCAACCATTCTCTTTATAGCTCAAGGATGTCAAAAATATCGAGAATATTGCATTTTCGAGAATCGAATGCCAACATTTCTTACTCGAGTTTCAACCCCTGAAAATAAGGGTTGAAATCCGTGAAAGAGTGTTCGGGAGAGTATTTTCAAACTTGAAGACCTTGGAAAATGGTTTAGCATAATCGTTCGTTGTTTTGCCATTTCTCGGAGCATTTTCTGCCTCCCCTTTGCAAAATCGATGCAGCATCGAGGGGTTGCAACCCCTCCTTCTCTCTCTAAATCTCGTTCTCATTATGGTGACATCTTGACGAACCGCGGCAGCGCAACAAAATAAATCGAGAAACTTTCGTCCCGTGGGATAGAAACGTGAAAAATAAAAGATTATGGTGATAATAAAGACAGAGGGAAAAAACAGCCCCTGTGGGAAGAATTCTGCAGCGAGGACAACTTTGTTCTCTCTTCTTCTCTCTCTCTCTCTCTGTTCCTCTTTCGTAAAGTCGACACGTGTGGCATCGAGCCGAGAAGACCGCGAGAATCTCGGATCGACTCATCACTCGCTTTTGCCCTCGAGTATTGGAAACTCATTTGCATCAATTAACTTTTCAATGACGTCGTGTAATTGCATTGCGCCTCGAGATCCTGAGAATCTTTCGTCTTTCTCTCTCTCTCTCGGCATTTATTGCGCATGGAGGTTGACGTAAATATATTAGGAAGACAGGAAGATTCGAAGAGAGAGTTGCATAAAAATTTGATATACAAAAGCAAAAAAGCATGATATGTAAAGGAGGGAGAGAATGATGCACCTGAGAGAGTGAGTTAAAAATTGGAAGCCATAACGATACAGCGACATGGCCGCCGCACCATTTCTCCGTGACGAAGATTATCGTAAAATATCATTTCTAAGAAGTCCTTTGCATCGAAGTTTTGTGGATTCACTCGAAATTTTTTCTCAATGCGATACAGACAAATTTGGAGTAAAATGAACCACTCCGAATAATTCAATTCAATTCAATTCAAGTGTTAAAAAAATTCTTTACTAAAAAATTACTAAAAAAATTTTACTGAAAAATCATAGTATTTGCAGTTTTCAATTTTTTTCAATACAATTTATAGATTATTCTCGTGAAGAATACGTGAAAAATATGAAAAATAAAATGAATTTTTATCAGACTCTGATACGAAAAAATTAATTCGAAGATACCTGTTTCCCATCTTTTCGTAAAACTAGAGATTGCTATTTTTCATAATTTTTTCTCGGAATATCTTCAACATCTTTAATTCCTTTTTAATATATTCCGGATTAAATTGTTTCCCCCTAATATCACAGCTGTATACATAAAATATTTTGCGATGAGACTCGCGTCTTTTAATGCGAATAAGTTTAGTGTGTAAAACTTAGGAGAATCGTTAGAGCATCTATTAATGCTTGCAATTTTCTAATTTCCATGATTTTGCAATAATTATCACGGAGAAGCGCTCCAGTGCGAGCAAATAATTTTGGAATGATCAATGATAATGATTGATTGGAAAAAAAATGTTAGCAAATTGAAATAAATTATTCGAGGCATATGATCGATTAAAAATTATTGTTATTATTAAAAAAGTATTGGGGTTGAGATATCACATGGTAATATTAACGGTTCATAAAATTCACAAAATATAGCAATGATAAGGATAATTAATTTTAAAACTATTGGAAATAAGGTTTGATAAATGAAAAGTAGAAACCTCTCGATGAAATTCTCGTTCTTCGAGGCGAATCGCAGCGTGAATCGAAATTTGTCGGTAAATAAATGTTATAAAAACATGAAAAAACTGATTACACTGATTAGAAAAAATTGTTTTCATTCTTTCCAAGTGTTCAGCGGATAAACACGTTGACTGCGATAAACGCATACAGATTAATTTAACGAGTTGCACCAACGTTAGAAAAAAAAAAATTTCTAACTCTTCGACTAGCACAGTAATGAGGAAAATTTGAAAATGTCCAAAGAGAAATGGAAGGCAGAATAATGTTTCCGTGAAAAAAACGTCGCAAAAATTCAGATTTTATGATTTTGAATTGTCATTTACCGTTTCGACAGAATTTATCGTTAAGGAGGTATTCTGGTCTAGGATTTTGAAAAAATCAATTTTTTGCATATTCTTGAAGTTCAGACCTTTAAGAATATATTTTCGAGAGGGAATTTGTAAATTGCAATTTCCAATCATTTACGGATTTATAGCTATTTTAGAGACGCAACAGCTATGTTAGTGATAAACACGTGACGTATCTCGAATGTTTCGTTCATCGTTTTTTGATTTTTTTTCTGGAGCTTGTTACAAGTTACATATCAGAGAGTATCAGATCGAGGATAATTGAAAAGAAAGCTATGCGATCAATTGAATGATCGGTTTCAATTCAATTCAAGTAAAAAAATCATGGAATTATAAAATCACATGGATAATTAAATAAAATAAAGTCACATGGATAATTCTACGTTTTATATACTAAACTTAATCTTATTGAAAGACGCGAGTCTTATCGCGAAATATTTTATTTACACAGCTGTGATATTTTGGGAAAAAAAATTAATTAACTGAAATGTTAAAAAATGGTAATCAACGAGAAAAAACATCAGAATTTTTTTTTAAATTTCGGTGGCAATTTGGGTGGTTAACTTTGGTGACATTTGTGCTTCACAGAGTTACGTAAATGCCAATAACTGGTCGAGTATATAAGGGACGTCGAAAATTTCAAACGTCAATAGTGATAGAGACTCCAAAAAGCAAATTACTTTCCTCCCATCCGAATATCCAATATACGGTGAGTCGAATATCGCAATTTCTCTCTTCATATTCAGGCAAAATTATCGTTCACATTGGACGATTGTTTTTTTTTCTTAAAACGAGAACTGCGAACCGAAATTTTCTTGAATACTCAATTTTACTCAAATACAAAAAAAAACGTGCCAAACAAATTTCTCACCAGTTTACAGACATGATTTTTTTTTCATTTTTCTATAATTTTGACTTCTTGCACTCTTATCAAGGAAGCTTCGTTTTGCAAATTTTTTCTTCTTTCGAGATTTTCTAATAATATAACATTCTATTTTTCTGTCCCAATCGAAAATGTTTCTTAACTTTATTTAATTGAAGTTAACCTACAGTTTATTAGACCAATATTTGAATGAAATTGTATTTATCGTAAATGGAATTTGTTTTTATTGTAATAAATCTTAATTATAATGAAAAGATTATTGTAAATAAATCATTTCCCTCGGTGCACAGAACGCAGATTTTTAATGAGATCATTTTTTCACTTGCTACAATTTTCTTCGCTCTTATATTGTTTTTTGTTTGTAATAATTTTTTGTTTCTGCAAAGTGCTGATCGATCGAGAATCCTTCATTTCAACGTAATCAAGCACCTTCTTCCTCGATTTTAAACGAGAAACTATTTCTCCTCACTGTTCATCAATTTTTGCTAACAAAATAATTTTTATTTCAGAATAATGCTTCTCCATATTGCACTGGCATTATTATTGAACTGCACACTACCTACGTCAACTTTGGGCGCCACACCATCTTGGGTGGTAAGACAAATCAATGATCACAAATTATAGATACAGAGATAAGAAAAATATTCAAATAACGAGGGATTCTCATTTCGATTTCGCAAAATATTTAGCCGGTAGAAGTGAAGTCGATCGCCCAACAATGTATCGATTACGGTTTCGAAGGACAGTGCAGTGTGAGTATAATCATTTTTAATTGAGTTTTAGAATTTTTATTAATTAGTCATTTTTAATTGCGCTATAGCCAGAAATATGATTCATATCGTTCAAATATAATTTGCTTTTACTGTAAGAATTTGTGAAAATACCATTTTAATTTAAGGGCCCATCGGATCCTTATCTATGTAGTACTCTGTACTGCGCTACGAAACGCGGCAATTTATACTATAAAGCCAACGTCTTCGATGGGACAAACAATGGTACTAAATGTGGAACATCAGAGGTAAAGCTTTTTCGCGCTGTACTATTCTTCGATCATCACATTTTTTTATTCGATAAATCAATTTTTTTTTCGTCAAAATATATATTTAAAAAAATCGTTAAAATTTATATTGAAGAAACGAGGATATTATCGATAACGTTACAAATTTTTAGGCATGCAAAGGTGGTCTCTGCGAGTCCATTGGGGCAGGCCATCATGCAACCATAACGGGTTCAACAAAAACTTTGAATTGCATCTAGATTCCGGTAAACGAACGCTAATCTACCTGAGAAAATATACGACACGATGCAAAATTGAACAGCGATTTTTTTACAAAAATAAATTGCTGTCTCAGTAGTAAATTCAACATATATTGTTGAAAATATGTTATTTTTTTCGCGAAAAATAAAATGATGCCGAGAATAGCAAACGAATCTTTTTGAGCTTTGTTCTACGAGTTTGAAGGAAAATAAATATTTTGATTATCCAAAATACCGGAATTTGGAGCCTTTGATAAGATTACGAATTCAATGTTCGTCGACATGATTTCTGGAGGTCAAGGTTGAGCAGAAAATTTTCGTCTGTTTTTACCTCTTACTTTTATCTGATATATATGGTCTAATTATGTGTAATCAATAAAATAGATACCTTTCGCGAAATTTTTAATAATAAACATTCAACAGCGATTCTTGTCACAAAAAAAAACTTTTCATGTACTCGGAAAATAAAATAATGTCGAAAATTTGAAATCTTTTTCTACAAGTTTAAAAAACAAACCAATATTCTCAATCCTTTTAAATTATTTTTCTATCTTAAGAGGAGGCTAAATACCGACACTAATACCTCGAAATTGCCATCCAAACTTGCTCTTATACAAATGCATGGAATTGAATAAAATTTCAACAACATCATCAGAACAATGGCAGGAATGGAGCTTCACTAAAAAAATTTCAAAAAACAAAAAAAAATTTTACAGAGTCATTTACCACCAAGAAACTGTAATTCAAAAACTTAAATTATGAAACTTTTACTGCATTTCGGGTGAAACCAAGAGTGAGACTCCATGAAGAATGCCACGATACAAATATACGTCGTAAGTTTGGATGGCGCATCAAGAGATAAATATCGATAAATTGTAGTTTTATTGAAAAACGAAATGGCGAAATGCAGTTCACAGACGTGCGAGTGAGGGCAGCACCATGGACTCTGACGAGTAATCTTTAATATTTAGGGGGCTCGAATGCGTAACGCATTTTAGCCTCTCAATTGACAATTAATTGTTAATTAATTTATCTCCCTCTTAATTGTCAAAATGTAATTAATTTTCATCCACGGTTGTCGGAAAAAGACTGGACGACGATGATACGTCGATAATGTAGGGATTGAATAAAAATGGTATTTAGCCTCCTCTTAAAAGACATATCTTTTCGTTTGTCTCCGATGGAAACTATATCGACTTACTCAGATCGTTTCCTCTGACGCATCTAAAACGAAAATGATCCGCAATTACGTTTCTTTGTAAATCTCAACTTTTCTTTTTCGATCGCATGAGAAAAAATTGTAGAAATATACAAAAACAAAAACAAAACAGGACGATCGTTTTGTTTTTTTTCGAAAAAACTTGTCTGCGATTTACTTCAATCTCTCACGAGTTATTTTGATATTGGCAAAAATCATTTTTGCTCCCAATGCGATGAAAAAAAAAATACCATGGAGCTTTTTTCTGTTACGGGAGTCAACGGCTCATAAAGCGCAGGGGTATTGTACCGATTTTAATTAAAAGTAATATCGTACTATCCCTTGTGAGAAATTATACGATCCTTGGCTAATCACCGAGAGAACGATGCACAGTCGAACAAGATGCAAGAGAGCGAATTAATGGTCGAAAAGAGCAACGCAGAGCAGAGAGAGAGAGAGAGAGAGGAGAAAAAAGCTTCGAACAGACCAGTCTGAGAATGGATTTGAAAATAACCGCCCTCGCAGGGGTAACATTTTTTTAGTGAGAGAGAGAAACGAGAACGAGGGACCGTCGTTTATATTGGGAGAAAGTAAGAGCATGAAATTAGTCCTCGAGGGTAGGAGAAACCCCGAGGCTCTCTCTTTTCCTCCCTATATTCAGTAATCATCCCCCTCACCTTGTATAACCGTTTTATTCGATAATTATGCAAATACGAGAATGATTGTCGTGGCAATATGTCCCGCGAATAAAAATGTACGAGAAGATGGGGGATGAACGATTCGGTTATCTTCATGATTCGAGACCGAGCGAGCACTCGCTGAAATAGAAAGAGAAAGTTGAAGTTGCCGAGGCGAGCGAGCCTTGAAAAATAAGAGATTTGCGGGAAAAGCGCTGATTCGCGCCCCCTTGAAAAGGAATGGAGAAAGAGAGAAGGATGGAAATATCGTGTGGAAAGAGGGGATGAAATTGACAGGAGAAAAGGAAGAAGTCAAGCTGGCATGTCAAGCCCTTAATTTGCATTGAAACGTTCATTTTTTTCTCTCCTTCTCTCTTATTCGTTGTCCAAGGGTTGGAGTTTTCTCTCTTCTTAAGTAAAGATATATACATATATGCTAACAGGGCGCGACGTCGCAACGCGTTTTGCATTTTTACGGAGCAAACCACCCTCTGCGAGAAAAAAATCACCCCCCACGCTTTAGACCGGCAAACTCTCACAGCCCTTCATCCACCCCCTTTTTTCCTCTCTCTCTCTCTCTCTCTCTCTCTCTCTCTCTCTCTCTCTCTCTCTCTCACACACACACACCCACTTTTGTCACGTGCAAATGAATTTTCGAAACGTCAAAGTTCGAGATTTAAAAACAACCCCCGATAGAGCTCGAGGTCCAGAGTCAGGATTTCTTAAATTTGAATTTTTTTTGTTTTTTTACAACTGGTAGATTTAATTGTTGACTCGAAATTCGAAGGATTGAATTTAATTTAACTCACGGCTTAAGTACATTTTTGACAGGGGTTGAAACGAAATTTTATAAATTGCCAAAATTTCGTAAATTACAAAAGTGCAGTTTAAATAATTTGAGAGCAGGGGAAAACAAATTTTTAAGAATTTATTTTTGTGCAATATTATTCGAATTGATGTGATTATGTTGAATCCCGTAGTAAAAAACTCTATTCGTCGCCATTGAACAATCCCCATTCATTCCCCATTGCCAAAATAACCAACGGAGATGAATGCCGAATTGCCTAAGGGGATTTTCGCCATTGAATTCCCCATTTGAAATCGAATGAGGATTTTCCAATGAGGATTGACTTCCCCATTTGAAACGGAATGGGGATTATCCTATGGGGATTAAATGAAGAAAATCCCCATAGGCAATTCGGCATTCATCTCCATTAGTTTTTGTAGGCAATGGGGAATGAATGGCGATCATCAATGAAGATTCTTTCATATAGTAAAAAACTCCATTCGTCACCATTGAAAAATCGCCATTCATTCCCCATTGCCAAAATAACCAATGGAGGTGAATGCCGAATTGCCCAAGGACATTTTCGCCATTGAATTCCCCATTTGAAATCGAATAGGGATTTTTCAATGAGGATTGACTTCCCCATTTCAAACGGAATAGGGATTATCCCATGGGCATCAGTCGGCAAGAACTCCTTGCATGGATTTTTTGGACACCGACTTCTGCTAATATTCCGTGCTCACACTCGTCTAGATAAGTATACTCTTCGCATAATCCGTATGGGAGTTCAGCGGGTTGCCGTCCTGCGACATCTCGCGCCAAGTCTCGGAACTAACGTAACGCGGTTTCCAATGGACATCTTTGGGTAATGCTGATCATTCAGTTCATCCGCATTTACTTCCCAATGGACATCATTGGGTAAAGCTGATCATTTCGTTCATCAGCATTTGCCTTCCAATGGACACCATTGGGCAATGCTGATCGCTCGATCCATCAGCATTTGCTTTCCAATGGGCATCATTGAGTAATGGTGATCATTCGGTTCATCCGCATTTGTTGTTCAATGGACGTCATTGGGCAATGGTGACTTTTCAATGGATATCCATTCACTGATCAATGGTCGTTCCTATACGCCATTGAAAAATGCGGAAATCTCAATGGGTCCCCATTCATTGTCCAATGGAGTCGTATGAGGACCATTGGTTGCCATTGGCGATTCAATGGAGTTTTTTTACTACGGGATTAAATGAAAATTAAGGTCATAACTTAATTTTTGGGCATCTGACTTTTTGTACGTTGAATCGGGGGGCCTAAACACCTCCTAGGTAGAATCCAGGTTCTACGACTCCTCATAAGTCAAGTCTAAGGCTGCTTGCCCTTGATAAGGTGATTTTGGAGCCCTTCAAGGGTTGCGGGGGCTCGTAGGGCCTGAACTACACAAATCCACCTCAATATATGTCCCTTTGTGTATATTCCCCGTTGGTTCACGCCTCCATCGTTGTTTTACACTTCGATTTTCCTTATTCATTAAAATATATTCCTGTTGAAAGGGTGGAGCCTGACCAGGAGCCGACCAATGGAAAAAATCGCGTGCCTGAGTCCTTGCATGAAACATTCTGGCAAATTGATAAGATTAACAGATGGACTCACTTATTCACGTGTAAACTGACAGCAAAGTTGGTGTAAAAATCGTGCAAAAAGAAAATTCATTCGGTTTTCTAACTCAGGAAGCTCCACAATATTCAACCAGATTATTAAAGAAGGTTTGAACTCAATTTTTTTTTCATACAATTAAGTCCAATTTGAAGTAGCAAATTTATTGCAAAGGTCTTTTTTTTTAATTTCACAATTTTCTTAGTTCATATTACTAATTTATATCAGATGGAAAATGTTCATGGAGCGATGTTAAAATTTTTACCTAAATCCCCAAAATGTAAAAAAACATTTTGGGTGTTCGTATTTTCAAATCGATTATTCTGTATCCGTGACCCGTGCTAATTAAAAATTTATTCAAGGTATTTTTGCCAAATTCTTCACTTACTTTGTTATTATGGTTTCGCCTTTTCCACGATGATGAAAAAAAACCCAAAAACCTATAATCGACGAAAAATCAAACTTTAAAAAATTGTCATAATCCGATTGCACTTTATTTTTTTAAAACTATTATTCTGGAATTATTCAAAAAAGCAAACTTTATGTTCAATCTTTGGAGGATTTTAATTTAAAAAATGTTCCATTGATTAGAAACGATGAGACGAAGTGTAAATTTGATAATTGCAGTGTTGGGCAGCACCACATTACATGGTGTAATTAATTACATTTCCATTACAGCTGTAATTTGTGATTAAAAAAAAAAATTACTAATGGTTTCGGTTTAATTACAAATTACAATTATAATGGGTAATGGATTTCCGTTTAATTACAAATTACAATTGTAATGGTTAATGAATTTCCGTTTAATTACAAATTATCATTGTAATGGGTAATGGATTTCGGTTTAATTACAAATTACAATTGTAATGGTTAATGGATTCCGGTTTAATTGCAAATTACAATTGTAATGGGTAATGGATTTCGGTTTAATGTTTAATTACAAATTACAATTGTAATGGATAATGAATTTCTGTTTAATTATAAATTACAATTGTGATGGGGAATGGATTTCGGTTTAATTACAAATTACAATTGTAATAGTTAATGGATTCCGGTTTAATTACAAATTACAATTGTAATGGGTAATGGATTTCGGTTTAATTACAAATTACAATTGTAATGGTTAATGGATTCCGGTTTAATTACAAATTACAATTGTAATGGTTAATGGATTCCGGTTTAATTACAAATTACAATTGTAATGGGTAATGGATTTCGGTTCAATTACAAATTACAATTGTAATGGTTAATGGATTCCGGTTTAATTACAAATTACATTTCTAATGGGTAATGGATTTCCGTTCAATTACAAATTACAATTATAATGGTTAATGGATTTCCGTTCAATTACAAATTACAAATGTAATGGGTAATCGATTTTGGTTTAATTACAAATTACAACTTGTAATTTGTAATTTGTAACTAATTAATTACAAATTCGCCCAACACTGGATAATTGGGATTCATGGTTGACAAATAAATACATTGTTTTACGCTTCTTACAATAACAACTATTTATTTCATACGTAGTAATGCTGAATTACACGAATACACTTCTTGCCTCGATATTTAGATCGTACGAGTCCGGCGTGGCGTGCGGGTGGGCTGTGTCCTCGTAATTTTGTTTTAATTTTTTTCTTTCTTTAATAACTGAGATGCTTCGTCACACAACTATAGATACATTTTCTTCTGCCTCGTCGCTTTCTTCATCTCGTCGACCCTCGAGGGCTTTTCCTATCGTTTTCCTATCACATGCACACTCACACTCACACACGACGTATACGTATATGCATGAAAATACATAATACAATGTACATGATCGATTTTTTAAAATATCAGTATGAATCTGAATCTCATAGTCCATTGAATTTCTCAAAAATTTCATATTTCCCGCTCGATTCTCTCGCGATATCTATTGCCAAACTAAAATGATGCTAGAAATTCCAGACAGCCTGCCGAAGAATTGAAAATACTTGAAGGGGGGCACGTTGAAAAATCGCTTGTAAAACCAACTCCCAACTTGACTCGGAAAAAAATATCCTGCAATTCGGATAAAAATTCAAAATGTGATTCAAGCTCATGCTTTTATGTCAGTGATTCAGTCATATTATACATACGGGTCAATTCGCACGATAAAATTCCTCCGGTGCGTTGATCGGCGAAATGACAAATCAAAATTTGTCGTGAGAGATTCTCTGTATTCGATTTTATTTCCATTTTCCACGAGCATGTGCGCGTATGTGTGTGTGTTTATATGTGTGATTTTGAAGGAAAAATCAATATTCTTGTATTGAAAAAATTGTTTTGTAATTTTGTGATCTGTAATTAAGAGTCGAAAAATTTTGGTGAAGTTTCGTTCAACTGGAACTGAGAAAAAAATGGAAAAAAATCTACTTTTCTCAGCGTTCAAATTTACGTTCCTTTTGAAATGCTGATCTCATGGAAAATCTTCAATTAATAATAAAAAAAATTGTTTCGTAATGTCACGATGTGTAATTAAACGCTGAAAAAGTTTTGAAAATTTTCGTTCAATTGCAGCTGAGAAAAAAAAATTGTAAAAAATCTACTCTTCTCAGCGTTTCAATTCACGTTCCCCCTTAAATGTTCATCCTATGGAAAATCAATAAAAGGTAATGGATTTTTTTTTCTCGTAATGTTGCGATGTGTAATTAAATGTAATTAAGGATGTTGAGTCCCTATGAAATCTTTTAATGTGAATTGTTCAATAAATAGCTTCTTAATCGTCGTGAAATTTTTACACGACCTCCCGAATACTTCATGTAAAAACATATTAAATTTTCAGAATTCTATCATCATTACTTCAAACTCCTTAAGGGTTGAAATGAAAAATAATGAGAAAATTCTGAAAGTTCGGTATGTTTTTGTATGAAGTATTTAAGAAGTCGTGTAAAAATTCCACGACGATTAGGAAGCTCGTTATTAAAATATTAACATTTTGTTAAAAACAATTTTTTACACGAATAAAAAAAATATTTATCAATAAACTTTGTTCTGTTTCCGTTGCTTTCAATATAGTGTAGATATTAAAAAATTGAGAGGTCAAAAAAAAAAACTTATCGCAAAGTTATATCAGTTTCCATAAGACTACATTTAATTTAATTTAATTTGTTAATGTTAATTGTTCGATAACGAGCTTCCTAATCGTCGTGAAATTTTGACACCGCTTAAATAATTCATCCAAAAATGTACCAAATTTTCAGAATTTTCTCATCATTTGCGATTGCAAAAAATCTACTTTTCTCAGCGTTTCAATTCTATGAAAACTCGATAA
Organism: Alloplasta piceator; assembly: GCA_946863875.1. Lineage (NCBI taxonomy): Eukaryota > Metazoa > Arthropoda > Insecta > Hymenoptera > Ichneumonidae > Alloplasta > Alloplasta piceator. The sequence continues at coordinate 997,092 of OX333072.1, forward strand.
AAGATAATGTAACTGATTTAGAAAAGTTAACAAATAATTCGGATAATTTCAAAAATTCGACACAGCTGTCAAGAATTTTGTCCACATCCTGAATTCCTAGACGTAATTCCCCATTGATTCAAATTCAATTAATGCCATATTTTTAACCACTCAAAAAATTCCCTATCATTGTGTGTGAGTGTGTATCTGTGTGGATTTTTTCGTTCCATGCGTATGATTTTCTAAATGTTTTTTTAAAAATCTTGTTGTCACAATAGATTTAGCCTTCTACCTATAGACACTACGATTACGTGAACTTTACAACACAAGAACCTCTTTTACGATTGGGTCTTCTTTTTCATCCCCCTTCTCACTCTCAAAGGACTTTGTACATGGATCTTAAATACGTCTTTCGCGTGACTGATGAAATGTATTTCTTCGCGAGAATTCCTCACCGTTATTCCCTCACACAAGCGGTGGTATGCAATATATATATATATGGGTCAAAACGCCAATTATGGACGTCGGATCCGGCCTCACCCCCTCAGATCTTTTCGTATTTTTTTTAGCTGAAAGTCCTCAATGAAAAACACATTCCCAATTTTTTTCAGATTTTTTCCCCTCTAACTTTCGCAGTTATTACATGGGGTATTCCGTCTAGTTTTACCATTTTCGTTTTATTCATTATGACTTGCCATCTTCCACCACGATAAAATTTTTTTCAAAAAATAGGTTTTTTGCGTGAAAAAGTCTCAGCTTTAAAAAAAAAAATTGTTTCTTTGTTCATGTACTTGGAAAGCTCTTAAAATTGAGCTTAAAGTCTAAAAAGCTGTTTTTTGGCCGTTGCCCAAATTTTGAAAATTTTTTCAATATTTTTTTCGAAAAGCTGAGAGAAATTTACATGGAATATATATTTGCCGAGATGGGTTCTTCATAAACATAGGAGAAATGAATGAATGAACAAAAATTATTTTATTCATTTCTGTTTGCCATCTTCCGTTAGGATAATTTTTTTTTTACAAAATACGTTTTTTAAGTAAAAAAAGTCTCAGCTTTTCAAAAAAAATATTGCTCTTCCGATAATGTCTGTGAAAATCTCTCAAAATCGAGTTTTTAATCTAAAAAGCTGTTTTTTAGCTATTGCCCGTATTTAAAAATTTTTGTCCATGTTTTTTTTGAAAAGCTGAGAAAATTTTACATAACATTTGTCATTTACAAGGTCGGTTTTAAATAAACATACGAGAAAATTAATTAAAACGTGTTTATTGATTTATTTCTCGTGTGCTTATTTAGAACCCACTTTGAAAATGACATATGTTATGTAAAATTTTCTCAGCTTTTCGAAAAAAATATGGAAAAAAATTTCAGAATATGGGCCATGGCTGAAAAACAGCTTTTTAGATTTAAAACTCGATTTTTAGAGCTTTTTACAGGCATTATCGGAAAAGAAATATTTTTTTTTGAGGAGCTGAGACTTTTTTTCTCAAAAAATGTATTTTTTCAAAAAAAACATTATCATAACGGAAGATGACAAAAACATTTCTCGTATGTTTATGGAGAATCCATTTCGGAAAATACATATTCCATGTACAATTGTCTCAGCTTGTCGGAAAAAATATTGAAAAAAATTTCAAAATTCGGGCAACGGCCAAAAAACAGCTTTTTAGACTTTAAGCTCAATTTTAAGAGTTTTCCAAGTACATAAACAAAAAAACAATATTTTTTTTTGAAAAACTGAGATTTTTTCTCACAGAAAACCTATTTTTTGAATTTTTTTTTTATCGTGGTGGAAGATGGTAGGTCATAATGAATAAAACGAAAATTGTAAAACTAGACGGAATACTCCATGTAATAACTGCAAAAGTTAAAGGGGAAAAAATCTGAAAAAATTTGGGAATGTGTTTTTCAATGAGGCTTTTCAGCTAAAAAAAATGCGAAAAGATCTGAGGGCGTGAGGCTGGATCTGACGTCCATAATTGGCGTTTTGACCCATATATATATTATATACATATCCGCGAGTGTTTATATGGGTGGAAAACAAAAAATTTTCCACGATTCGTTCGAACGGTGACAATTCTTCATCGGAAATATACGTCAATTCGTCGCGACGAGAAATTCGTAGCTAAGATTTTTTTTCATCCCCCAGAACACACACACACACACACACACACACGCAGTATGGATTAAAATTTACTCTTGCTCTCCCTCTCTCTCTTCCTCACTCTTTCTCAATTATTATTTTTCGCTCTCGGGTAAATAGCTAAGTTTTCATTTTTATATAAATAAAGGTGTGAGATTCGAGAGGCTACTGGTTTTTTGTTGCTTCTTTTCCTTTCTTGGGTTTTTCATTTTTTCTTCTTCAAGGTTATCTCCGTGTCTCACGTCCGTTTTCTACGTATGATACAATGTGATCGAGCCGCGATTCGATTTTTGTTCTGTTTTTTCAAAAAATTTTCGACGCGAGAGATCCTTAATCCCTTAATCTCTTTTTTCCTTATTTATTCATTTTTCCTAATCTACGATCACCGAAAGCTTTCGCGAGTGTCTCTCGCGTCGAATCAATTGTTCTAGACGATCGAGGAGAGAAAGAAAAGGAATTTATCACACAAACGGTTTTTTCGTTTTTTTTTTCAATTTCAAAAATTTTATTAAAAAGACTTCTCCGTGACTCTTCGCGTGTCTCTAACTTCGTTCTCGACTCGAGCAATCTTCGCAGCTCGAACGTGATTATTGTTATTATTAATATGATTATTATCGTTATTATTATGTTTTAAATATTGATTTCGGACGATCGACGCGACCAATCGCGCACTTTTTATTATATATATTTATATATATATATATATAATATGAGTGTGTGTGTGTGTGTGTGTGTGAAGAAAAAATCGCCGATATCACGGTTTTACTTTCTCATAATTTACAAAAGCATTATTTATTTTTAATTTTTGTCTTATTTCTCGATTTCTCTCTCTCTCGCGAATGGCACACGTCTCTCTATCTCTCTCTTTCTCTCTGATGTCCTCACACTCGTGAATTTCTTATCAATTAACTACTTAATAGCGATCAATATTAGGATATTATTACTATTATTCATATTATTGTTATTGTTATTACTAAATTTCTATAGGAACGCATGCACTCGAGACACGCACTCACAAGCAGTCTTTATAAATTATATCTCCCTTTACTCGTTTTTTTTCTTAGTTTTTCCGCCATCTTTTTTGTTTAGCGTATTTTAGAAATCTCTGGTGAATCGTGATTTTTTTTCGTCGCATCTGTGATGCGGGATCGACTAGCCTCGCAGGGGATCTTTTTTTTCGCCAGTGGGAGGAAAAAAAAAATTTTGTTTCCACCCAATTTCGTCAACTTTTTGATATGTCTTATCGCTCTCGATCGGCGAATTTTTTTTTATTTATACAAAGACATATTCTATATATATATTTATATATTTTTTGTTCGTTTCACCGTCAATTCTCCAACGCTGCTAATTTTTCAGCCGAAGAATTTCAAAATTTGTCTTCAATTATTCAAATCGCCGAGCTTCTTTTTAATCTCGAATATTGATTTTTTTCTATCTCTCTAACTCAGTTTTTCCTGTACATGTCACCTCTTCCTACCTCACATGCTTATGTATACTCTTATGTATATTTATATATATATAATTTTTTTAAATGAGATTTTTCGGGATTCTTCTCGAGAGACAATCGTTATGATAAAATTTACAAACGTTCAGATATGAGGATGAATAATTTCCGGACGTTCCGTTGAGATTCCTCAGCGTTGATTCGAAGGATTTTTTTTTCAATTATTCCTTCGCCTTGGCTTCTAATCGGAGACAAATTAACCGAAATTTGAGAGCTGAATTAGCGCGACTCCGCTCACTTCCGGTTTCCGATGGCCCTTCCGCTGGTGGGCTCTCGTGATCCAACGATTTATCGGCCATCGGGCTCGTCGATATTCGATCCCGAAGCCTCGTTTATTTTCATCTAGGTCGCGCTCGTGAATAACACAGAATTCTTGTAGTAACCCGTCCGCGATTCTGCAACAGTAAGAAATAAGAAAAAAAATAAAAACGTCGCAAAAATTAAGATTATTTTTGTTCGAAATCGCCATTTACCGTTTCGACAGAATTTATCGTTAAGGGGGTATTCTGGTCTGGAATTTTGAAAAAATCATTTTTTTTGCATATTGTTGAAGTTTGGTCCTTTAAGGGGGTCGTCTAGTGTGAAACCTTCTACTTCAATGTTTTTTTTCGGGAATTTTTTTTTTGACAAACCAATAAAATACAATAATTTGTGAATTGTGTATCATTTTTATTAACATTTGAACAAGCTTTATGAATTTTTTGAAGTGAACGTATTAAATGTAATCGGAGGTACTCCGCCCAACAGGAACACATATTTTAAAAAAAGGTGCTCCACTGCTGCCATGATTCCGGCCGTTCTGCTTATCTGAAATCAAAAAACCAAACGCCATTTCAATTGTGAGAGCTAAGGCTCTACCGTGAACCAAAATAAAGTCAGAATTCCAAAAAAAATCATTTTTTTACGCTTTAGAAAAAAAAATTAATTTTTCGCATTGATTATTTTTTCTAAAGCGTTAAAGAAAATGATTTTTTTGGAATTCTGACTTAATTTTGGTTCACGGTCGAGCCTCAAGTCTCACAATTGAAATGGCGTTTAGTTTTTTGATTTCACAAGGGGAATCCAAGACCTTGCCCTCACCGATTTCGCCGAAACTTCGCAGGTTTGTAGGGCATACCTAATAATATAAGTACAGAAAAAAGTAAGACCCACTATTCAGAAACTCGCGAGAAAATCGACTTTGAAATTTTCCGTCGTGTTTATATACTTGTTACGTTTCTAACTTTTCGAGGAGCGCCTGGCGTAGTGGCTGAGCGCTCCGACTCATAACCGCAAGGTCGCTGGTTCGAGTCTCGCTGTTGGCAATTTTTTTTTTTCTCATGATTATTATTTTTTTTATCAAAGTTATTCTAAAAACACATTTATTATCATTATGCATGTTATTAATTGTTAATAATTTAATTCCATCATGAGAAAATAATTTTTAACACGACGGAAAATTTCAAAGTCGATTTTCTCGCGAGTTTCTGAATAGTGGGTCTTACTTTTTTCTGTACTTATATTATTAGGTATGCCCTACAAACCTGCGAAGTTTCGGCGAAATCGGTGAGGGCAAGGTCTTGGATTCCCCTTGTCAGATAAGCAGAACGGCCGGAATCATGGCAGCAGTGGAGCACCTTTTTTTTTAAATATGTGTTCCTGTTGGGCGGGGTATCTCCGATTATATTTAATACATTCACTTCAAAAAATCCACAAAGTTTGTTCAAATGTTAATAAAAATGATACACAATTCATAAATTATTTTATTTTAGTGGTTTGTCAAAAAAAAATTCCCGAAGAAAAACATTAAAAAAACAGTTTTCACACTAGACGACCCCCTTAAGAATATGGGGTATTCCTGCTGAAATTTTCACGTCCGAACCCGGACCCTCTTGAATAATTATGAAAATTTTTTTCCGAAAAGTATTCTGAAAAAGAAAAGACTCGAAAGAGAAATACTTTTCGGCACAAATTTTTCATAATTATTCAAGAGGATCCGGGTTCGGACGTGAAAATTTCAGCGGAAATACCCCATATATTCTCGAAAAGAAATTTGTAAAATCCAATTTCCAATAATTTACGGAGTTATAGCTATTTTAATGACGTAGCAGCTGATAAATACGTGACATAGTGACGCATGCCAATAAACATGTTGACTGCAATAAAACCGTACAGATTCGACTCGCGCAAAAATGAGGAAAAATTAAAATGTACAGAGAGAAATGGAAGGGAGAATAATATTTCCGTGATTGTCGCAAAAATGATTGTTGCGACAATCACAAAAGTATTATTGTGCCTCTTATTCAGCTCGGCACATTTTTATATTTTTCATTTGACGCGCAATTCCAAGAATTTAAAAAAATGCGCTCTGCGATTTGCTTGAGCAACCAATAATTTAAATTTTGTATCGGATGACTAAAAGGCTGCAATCGCGTCAACCAGCACGACTCTTTTTTTCACCCCCCACTTTACCAGCTTATAACTTATTTAATTTTCGTTTTGTTTCTAGCAAATTTTTTTGTTTATTGACAAAATATTAATAAATTTGTTATAAAAAAAGAATGGTAAAAATATATTATTTTTATCGAGTTCGACAAAATGCTCAAAATGTATGTCACTAGAGCAGATAGCGCCTTAAATAAAAATAATGCGTTAACATTGGCCACAAAAAAAGAAATTACCAAATTTCTGCAAGTTTGTAAGAAAAAATCAGCGGTTTCGTTAAAATTTTTCTGTTTCTTTTTATGGAGCTGCGATCTCACTTTTACACACAATTTTTTTGCATTTGAATGCAAAAAATGAAGCAGGATAAAATTAATTAAAAAAAGAAATAACGAAATCAATGAAAATATAAAAAAATTTGGAATTATCAACATGACTCTAAATAATTCCATTTTTAAGACGATTTGATGACAGTCAGATATATTAATTGAATGACAGTAACATTGAACTGAGTTAGTCTATAAAAAAAATTAAACAAAATAAAAGCAAATAAAATTAGAAATAATAAAACGAATAAAAATTAAAAATAATTGGGAATCGTCAACGTGCTTTTAAATAATTTCAGTATTAGGATGATTTGTCAAAATGATTTTTCAAGTGTCAAAAATCATTACCCAATAAAATCAATTAAGAGTTTAAAAAAACTATCGTTCCAGTGGCATCTAGAGTGAACTATTTTACGTTCAATTTTAATTGATCACTCTCGATATTATCGATTTTGGTGGATGGAAAAAAAATCTTTTGACTGGTTTATTAGTGAATACACGAGAGAAGGTGGCTCCAGAGTCTCTGGAGAATAAAAGGGGTGTATCTGACGTACGAGAGCCTTTCTTTTTGGTTGAATTAGGTCGAGCAGAGCAGTCGAGTCATCTTTCGAGGCTCTTTTTGAGCCTCTCGTCGCCACTGCTTGGGCCCTTTGAGCCCGAGCCGCCATTTGTTTTTTTTTTTAATCGAACTTATGATTGAAAAAGAATGCATTCATAGTGCATCGCTTCTGATGTATATACAGATTTTCGTTTGCTCCCAAGACGCTTCCACGTTAAAAAAACACACTCTTTTCCCCTTAAGCTTTCGTACGGTTTTCGATCTTTTCGATCTCTCGGCTCGAAACCGACGGGAATCTTGGATCGGCGCCTCCTCTTTTCGACCACGAGATAATTGAATTTTTTTATTAAATCTCCGATTTCTTTTTTTTTATCGGAGCAACCAAAAAAAGTGACGGCTCAATTTAGGCAGGATAAATAAATCTCAATCGTTTGTACGTTCTAGCGCGTTTGTATATTATAGAATGAGATTTATTAACATATCCATCGATAATGAAGTAAAAACATCAATTTGTAATTTTTGTTAATTAATTACACTCAAAATGTCAACATTTTTTAATTCTACCGTTTTATTAATTTATTATTTTTATTATTTATTATTATTGACAATAAGTAGAGATATTGTAAATCTTTAAATATTATATTATAAAGATTTAGTAATTTTATTCAATGATCCATTGGTTGTAAAAAGGATTTTGATTATTTTATCATCGATAATATCGTTTGGGAAGTAAATTACTAAAATATAATATAAATTTGTCAAATTGATAAAATATTGTTGAAACAGAATATAGTGAGACTGAATTCAATTTTGAAAGCGAGGGAACAAGTTTGTTTTTTTTAAAAAACGATTATTTCCAAATTCGCAAAGTCATTTCTGCTCGAGAAAATCGAGGGTGTAGCGATAGTTTTTTTTCGTTATATTTTATTTTATTCCTCGTTCTTTAAACTAAAGTTTCAAGGTGAGTTTTACGCTCGTTGAGTTTCAACACCGTTTTGTCGAGTCGAAGACACAAAAAAGTCAACTCGACGAATTCAAGCGAGCTTCTAATTAAAAGCCGAGTCTAAGAAATTCCGCAAAGTTGAGGGAAGATTTTCGCGAAACGCTCGAGATGTTGGTAACAAAAAATGTCCCCATTGCAAATTTATCACTAATAATAATAATAATAATAATAATAATAATAATAATAATAATAATAATAATAATAATAAACATCGCGACAGATAAAAATCACTGACAAAGAGAAATAAAAAAATTAATGTAGGGGAACATGGGGCAAAACGGGCACGTTCTAAAACAAAAAAATTATAAAGTCCAAAAAATTTCTTATTTTTGAAAAAACTTATAGTTTCGAGAACTGAAAGTAATAATCAATGTACAAGGTGTAATTAATGATTATTTTATTTATATTTTACAAAAATCCCGTTGGTAACTTAATTGATCGTTTCCAACGCCAGCAATAAAATTACGGAACAATAAAATTATGGTGTATGTATCTTCAACAAGTCAGAATCATTAATTATATATTTTTACCGCCTCTGAGAGGGCGTGCCCGTTTTGCCCCGGATTTTTTTTTTTTTACAAAATTAAAAAAAGAAGGATGGGAAATGAATGTTATGATTCATAAGTAGATGAAAATGTAGAAATAAGGTGATTTGTTCACCAACAAAGTGATATCGTAGTTTATTTTCCGCATGTAAACAAATTGGAGCGAAGTGGATCTGAAGATTTGCTTTGGTTTTTGTCTTATTCCACCCGAGGGACGATCTTTTGGCTTAATTTCTTCGTTTATCTTGTCGAGTTAAGATTTCATTCAGACACAGTGGATTAGAATGCCTGTATTATCGAGAATCGTTAAGTATCGATTTTTCTGCATCCGAGATGGCGTGCCCGGTTTGCTCCGGATTTTTTTTTTTTTTTTTTGAAAATTCGGAAAACTAGGATCGGGTATCAGTTTTGGGACTTGACAATAGTTGAAAGACCATGCGCTTACCGATGAAAACCGCTTAATTTCTTAAGTGCCCGTTTTGCCTCATGTTCCCCTATACTTTTATTGATCTTGATTGAAATGTATTTTTTTTAAATTCAATGATAGAAATTTTTCGTAGTTAGGAATAGTTGAGAGATCTAATTAGATTTGTGGAAAAAACGAACCTTGAAGGGGCGATTTGACCTGTTCCCTCTCAGCCGCTTGATGCTGTCGCGACTTTCTCTCCTGCTCCAACTCCTGGACCAGCGATTCTGCGACAGAAGAGAGAAACAATTTTTTTATTTTTTTTTTATTTTAGAAAGAAGGGAATAGAAGGAATTTTCATCCAGACAAAATTTACAGTTTAAATTCGTTGCGAACGATTGAAACAAAAAATAATCTGGTAAATCCATAACCGTGGTTCTCTCCCCATTTCGTGGTTCAGCGCAAAAAAAAGGAGTAATTGGGGGAAATTTTAAACAAAATAAGCAATCCAAAATCATTTTTGGGACCTAAAACAATTGATTCTATTTCGTATGACAAAATAAAAAATACAGAGTCTCAGGCTCAATTTTTGAGGTTTGGGGATTGACAGTTTAGACTTCGAAATTATTTCATAGAAATAGAAATTTAGGATTTTTTATTTTTGAGGTTTTAGAAAATAATTTAGAAAAATGATCAAATTGGCAATTTTCATTGGGAAAATTCTCGTGCAAGTAAAGTCACGATGCGAAGACGAGAGGGATGAAAAATGTGTCTCGACAGAGAAGTAAGCAAAAGAGGAATAAAAATTTCGGTTCGACTTGGACTTGACTCGTCAGGGTGTGAAAACACAATAGAGAGAGCAAGAGGAAAGGACGAGATGAAACGGCGCAGTAATTAGTGGAAAAGCAAGCTCGAGGCTCACCCTCAGCGAAGGGGTGAGTTTTCGTGCCTCTTTCCGCGCGGTGTAAACTGCGAGTACACGCGGGCTCTGAGAAGGAGGAGGAGGAGGGAAGACAGGGGGTTGAAAGGGACGCGACGAATGAACGAACGCAAACTAAATGGGATAACGGGTTAAGGCAGGCGTGAACGCAACAGCGGCGAGAGAGACCCGCGCGGCGTCGTGCCAACGCAAAAGGAAGCAGCACGGAGAGAGGTTTGCTCACTGAATTCCGCAAGGATTAGGGGTGAAAACTGGAAAATGTCCCTTTAATGATAATACGTCGAATTAACCGGTGAACGCTGAACCAGACTCACCGTTTTCCTCCGACAAAACCCCGAACCCGCAAAACTCGCCCCCGCATTATTATACTTGGCTGACCCTCCAATCTATCTTTCTTTCGCACCCTCTCATCACCCCCTCAACCCTCTCACTTTCTCCTTGGACCACGTGCGTTTCTCGCTCGCATTCCTGTTTCCACGGTTATTATTTTCTACCTTTTAGGTGAGAAACTCTCACTCAAATTATCCGCCGAGATTTATAAAACATCCCCCGCGACCGAAGGTGCAAAGAGAAAAATAACGGTGGTTTTCTCGGGCAAAAGAGGGATGCGCACATTCTCGAGGGGTTTAATTGAATTTTAGTAATTGCGTCGTAATTCAGGATTGGAAAATTTCTCTGTCAGAATTTTTGCGAATTTTAGAGGGATGAAAAATTTGATTTTTTTTTAGAAGTCTTCTTGTGCATTTTTTATTCGATTTTTTACGTGTGAAGTGAAATAATTGGCATTGAAATTAAGGATAATGAGAATTATGTTTGTCAGGAAGTTTTTCAATCAGAAAATTTACCTTTTGACAATTTGCATCATTATTTTTTATCAAGTTTTGTTTGCATCCCTTAGAAAGCTTCCGATCAGAATTTTTGTTTAAAATCTCAATTCTACTTATTTTTTAACCAGATTCGATTGCATCCAAAATAAAATCCTTAAAAAAAATCTTTTGGTAAAAAAAAACTGAATAAATTCAAACTTCAAAAAAATTCAAAAACTCGTAAAATTAAAAATTACAACTGAACAAAAACGTATGAAAATTCTAATCCCGCTTTTCTTTGCTCTACAAAAATTCAACCCTCGATTACAGATTATGAAAAAAAATAATCTCAACGATGTCGATTGAAATTCTGGAATTTGAGTCGGAGCGTCATAAGCGAGAGATCCAGGGAGAGAGATCAGTGAGCGTGAAACAATGAAGGTGGGCGTTTATATTCCTCGAGGATGAACAAGGACGATGAATGGTCTGGGCGCGTGCAATGGTAAAATCCAATTGAGAAGCCATTAAAACCCCGCTGGTTAAACTAGCAGCAAGGAGAAATGGTTTGTGCCCGAGCATATCGACTATATATATACTTGAATATGTCTATATATATTCAAGTCGTATATATTTCCTCTCGCGAGAGAGAGAGAAAGAGCCGAAATTGGTGTATGTAGACATGGGTAAGAGAGAAACACTGTTGGGACGACGGTGTCGAGATTCCATTATGCTTTGAGCAACAATAGCTGAGGGCTGTTTCTCGCGGCTCTGGGGGTGTGAATCGCGCCTGGCGTTTCGTCACTAGGCGTTATATAAACCTATACATACAGCATATATACTATATACAATAGTACGTCTAAACTGCAACGCTGACGAGAGACTCAAAAGTACGATCCATTCCTCCTAAAATAGAAAAATAAGGTAAATGTCCCAATTATTGAACAGGTCCCAATTATTGAACACTATCTTGTATTTTTATTATTTCTCATTCACCTGCATGCATTTACTTCGTTACATAAATTTCATTACATATATGGAACTTTTAGCTATCGAAGTGTTACCTTACTTGTGCAAAAATAGCTTTTATTAATAGAGGAAAAAATGATTTAATCAGCAACGGTGACCCGATTTGACGTCTCGTGGTAACTGCTTACCATTTTCGCTAAGGCGCGCCGCTTCATACGTAAGGGCATAAAAAATTCAAAAACTGTCGCATCTCAAAAAGTAAAGGCGTTTCAGGTTCCTTGGAAAATTTCTTACAGATAACAATTAAAGAAAAAAATTTTAATTAATATTTGTTAAAAAATACGGTGTTCGATCATTGGGGCATAGAAAATGCAGTGTGTCCCAATTATTGAACACTCGAATTCTCCAAGATGGCGTCGTTAAACCCATCGAAACATCGAGAGAGTTAACGTGTGACAGATCGTGCGAATCGGATTTATTCAACAAAAACTGTAAGTTCCTGAATAAACTTACCTTTATTCTTTTAATAATAACTCTAAGATCGTCAAATATATTTTTTATTTGTATTTTCGTGCAATAAACATAAAAATAAAAGTAAAAGGAGAATATAACCTAGATGTAACCTAAAAATACGAATGTAATGTTCAATATTTTTTGCTCTCCGATATTTCAGTCGAAAAACAAGAAAGCTGCGACAAAATCAAACAAAAACAGAACATAAAAATGAGGAAGCTGAAAATAAAAATGAAATAAAGTTCGAGTTGAAAAGCAAAAATAAACCAAATACGAATGAACCAAAAACCTGTCAAAAGAGACTAAATATATATTTTTGTATTTTTACATGATCAATAAAAGATTATTTGAGTGTTTGATTTTGCTTTTATTTCTCAATATTGTACCCAAAATAATATTTTCAGAATGGAAAAAGAATTCTCGAGAGTGTCCAATAACTGGGACATGCCTGGTCAATATTAGGGACATAGGCACTTCCAGTGTTCAATAATTGGGAAATTTGCATGCTTCACATTGTTATTCTTTTTTTTCATTGGAAATCATTTAAAAATAATTTAAAGGGTGATTTTTCGAAAGTAAAAATATCAAAGTATCATTTGAACATGAAAGCGATGGTTCTTTTCTTGATTTTATATTTTTTTCTCACCGAATTCTATCCCCAGATCCTTAGCTGTTCAATAATTGGGACATTTACCTTATACAGTTATCATGGCCTGGAATCGTATTGAAGGATTTATTTAATGGTTTTTTGAACTTAGAAATGCATTTTTTCCAATCCAGGCAAGGAAAATAGTATGATCTAAAAAGATTACAAGCTTTTAGAAAATTATACAAATAATAATATTATTAAATTGAATTAAGTGATTTATTTCACGATCTTTAAATTAATAAAGTAAAATTAATTTCATGAAAGAAAGTAGAAACATTTTTTCATCTATGAACAGGAATAAGATTTGTTTGGCCTTGGTCAAACGTATTTTTTGAGAATGTTCGAAAAAGACCTCAAAAAAATTTAAATATTTGAAAAAGCCCTCAAATATATTTCTGCACCCCCCAGAATGGTCACGAAAAAGTCCCTCAACAAATTGACTACTTTTTTGTGAATTTAAACAAGGTCCTCAAATTAGATTCATCTACTTTTTGAATTAGAATATTTTTGGATGATTTTAATTTTTTTATCGATTCTTCGTGATCCCAGGTCTTTTTTTTAAATATGGAATTGCCCATATGGTGTGTACAAATGATAAAGGGAGGAGTGCGAAACGCTTAGTCCCGATGTTTGGGTTTCACCGAGCCAAATTATCCAGAGCGCCCTTATCCTTCTCTCGTTCGCGCTCACACTGTGCTTTCGTCCCTTTGATATCCAAATGACAATTTAACTGCTCAAGATACGGCAGGATTTGCCGGGTGACACGAAGGCGTGCATCGTCGTTTTACGTTGTCGTAGCGCGTGTTGCCATCGCCAGGGGGATGAAATACCGAATTAGAGGGGGAGAGAGAGAGAGAGGAGAAGAGGAAGATTGGAAATTGTTTTGCCAAAATGTTTGGGAGAATCAGGACAAAGAAATAAGATGAGAAACAGAGACCAAAATGTACATATATATGTATATATGAGGCATTCCGCACCAATTTGACCTGGGTCTGACCCTTCACCTCTCCGATTTTGTCCGCAATTTTTTATGGGTTTGTAGTACCTCTGAAAAGCACTCAGGATTTTTTTCAGATTTTTTTGGAGCGATTTGACTTGACTATTTTTAAAAATGGAAATTTCAAGCATCGAGCCAAAGTGGGCAAGGGTTTCGTTCTGGTTATAACAAGCTTTTTCAAAAAATGAATTTAAAAAAAAAAATAGAAGGAGGAACCTGAATTGAGTGGACCGTTATCTAAACATTTTTGTATGAATTAAAGGTGTTTAAAAAAATATTTGGATAAGGGCCGACGCAATTCAGGTGTTTCTTTCTATTTAAAAAAAAAAGTTCGAAAAAGCTTGTTGTAGACGGAAGAAAAGCTCTGCCCACTTTTGCTCAACGTTTGAAATTTTCCATATAAAAACGGCATTTTTGTTATTTTTTTGAGAGTTTTAAATTTGGGCTAAAAGTAACTTGCTTATAAAATTCTAATTTTATAAACAAATTACCTCTAGCCCAAAATTAAAAATCTGAAAAAAATTACAAAAATCCCGTTTTTTATAGAGAAAATTTTAAGCGATGAGCACAAGTAGGCAAGGGTTTCCTTCCGTCTATAACAAGCTTGGTCGAAAAAATAATTTAACCATAGTTCAGTAAAATCGCTCCAAAAAAAAAATCTGAAAAAAATCCTGAGTGCTTTTCAGAGGTACTACAAAACTATAAAAAATCGCGGACAAAATCGGAGAGGTGAAGGGTCAGACCCAGGTCGAATCGGTGTGGAATGCCTCATATATATATATATACATATTTTGATAGTACGGTATGAGCTCTTTACTTCCTGACTTAGTAGAATTCTCTGGGGTGTTTACATTTTTTAAATTAATATTTTAGGGGTCAGTCAGTTTTAAAAATATTGAAATATTGAGATTTTTATTGGGAATTGAGTCAGAAAAAGTTTTTAAAAAACGTCGAAAAATCGATATTTTGAGGGCCCTTAACGCAAATTTCTTTCTTGGGGATGAGATTCTTTTTTCATCGACAAAGTTTGCGATAACTCAGAGAATGGTGCAGAATTCGTACCGATATTCCAATTTTTAATGACGCCAGAAAAGTGAAAAATCGTGAAACATCGTTGCAGATAGAAACATTTTGTAAAATGATTTTTTTTCCCTCCCGTACTAAATTATTATTATCATGGACTATCTTTCGGTATTTTATGCCAAATTTACGTTCCAAAGAAGAAGAACTTTCTGCGAAAACATTGTTGGCCATTTTTTGTTTATTCGCGATCTCAACGATGCGTCAAAATCTTCTCGACCCTTTTCCAGGCGATTTTAAAGGGATTCCTCGAAAATCGGACAACACCGTGGCCGATGTAACGAGAGCGAGAGATCGAATACAGAAGAAACTCGTGCGAATGTTTGAGAGAATCGCGAGAGATCAATATAGATCGTCGAGAGACGCTGAAGATGCTTCGCTGAAAATCGCTGCCGTTTTGCACACAACGCGAGCCTTGACAAATCGTCGAGGCGCACAATGAGGGACAATTTAGCGTCGGTTCGAGCGAGACTCTTTTTTCTTAACCTTAAACGATCGTAGCATTATCCACGTTTCATATATATATATACACACACATATAAACCCTTTTTTAACTCACCCCATTCTCCTCTCTCCTTAATCTCATTTTCTCTCGCGCTGCTTTATTTTTCCCCTCACATTTGTTTCATTCTTCATTCATTTATTTCCAATCCCTCGGCGTCGAAGAAACGCACATCCCCCTCGACCTCTTCTTCACGCGCTATGACTCCGCGTTTATCCTCGCGGTAATTAACTCCGACACAATGCCATGGCCGCTGCCGGGTTAAGGGCCCCTCGGACAAGAAGAAGAAGCCAAGAAAGAAGAAATCGGCAAGAAAATAAAGAATAAAGAACAAGATGGACAGAGAGAAAGAGAGAGAGGAAAAAACCGGACTTGCTTCTGCAGCTTCTGCGTCTGAAAAGCGATGTATATTACGATTGGCAACCGTAAGGGCGCGCGTGAGACGCAGCGACGCGTCTAATGGCGTCCCGCGACGCCATTACTCCTCGCTGAGCGTCGCGCGCTGATCGTTGGACTCTCTTGGATCTTATTACCCAGCCGTACGATACCGAGAGCCTCCTTAAGGCTCTCCCACCCTTTTCTTCGCGATAGAAGGCAAAAATGTACGCATTGTACGTGTGTTGACCCGGCGCCTGTGCCCCGGCTTCTTCGATTTCCGATCGACCCTGCAAATGGCCTTCGACGACGCCATTGTGTACGCTAAACTTCGTTCATTGTGCGCGCATCGCGCTCCTCGCTCGTTGCGTACTCATCGTTCAGGCTTCTTATTTCTCCGTGTACACACGCCGAGGAATATATCCGCGATAATCGAAAAGGATCTACGTACTATATATATCAACGTGTGTGCGCGCGCGCGCGCCCGCGATGTTCCTTTACGCGTTTTAATCCCCGTGGGACAAAGCTTATCGCGCTCGACGAATCTCGCGAATTAAGACACACGCGCGGTCTAGCCTCGCATTATCGTAAATCGCATTATCCCGTTAGATTTTTTTTTGTCCCGTGGAACACAAGTTTTTCTGCACGTGAAAATGGTGACGCTTGATCATTCGAACGGCGTCAATGATATGAAAAATTTATTTAATTTTGTGAATTAATGATTTTTTCAAATTTAATTTTATCGTATAAAATTTTGATGGGATTGACAGGAATGGAACGATGAGAATAGTTTATTCAATCTGCGAGATGATTGAGGGATGGATTTTTTAATTTTTCAGATTTTCCGGTCGAAATAACGCCGGAGAGCGAGAAAGCAAAATTCATAGCGCTTTATTGTTTATTCATAGCAGGGTATTTATTAAACAGGGGAATGTGGGGCAAAGTGGACACGCGAAAAATTTCAAACTTGGGGGCAAAGTGGACACGAGCTGAAACTGAAAATAATGTCAAGGTCATAAAATTATTACTTCGAATTCAGACTATATCTGCACAAGTCCCGTAACGTTTCATACACTGCTGAACAATATATTCAAAATAAAAGGCACAAAACACGGAAATCGTAGAATAAAAAAAAAATTCACAAATTTAAAAAACAATAATGGGAAATGAATTTCACGACTCAAAGTCGATGAATATGTAAAAATGATTTGTTCACTAGCAAAGTGAATTCATAGTACATTTTCCACATGGCAAAAATTGGAGCAAAGTGAATCTGAAGATTTACCTCGTTTTTTTTTTTTTTAATTTCCTTCGAGAAACGATTCTATTGGGTTCATTTCTCTGTTTATATTGTTAAGTTGATATTTTATTCGGGCATAGTCGATGACACTGTCTCTATTTTCGAGAATCACCAAGTATAGATTTTTCTGCACCTGAGAAGGCGTGACCATTTTGCCCCCAATTTTTTTTTTTCAAAATCAGGGAAATTAGATTCGGAAATCAATTTTAGGACATAAAAGTAGTTAAAAGACCGTGTGCTTACCGACGAAAATCGTTAAATTCCTTAAATGTCCACTTTGCCCTAAATTATTAGCGCTGTGATGACTAAATTAATGGCGGTTTAAATTATAATTAAAATTAAATTAAACTAAATTTATGCCAGTTTATTTATTGATATTGCAGAAATAGTGGTGGAGAGAAAGAGGAGGAAAGGGAGGGAAGAAAAGGTAAATTTTCTTCAGAACGATTTGGATTACGGGTGAGGAAAACGATTAAATTCGGGGGGTTAATTTCGTGTAGCTTTGCGTTTTTAATGCTCTGATCTTTATGTAAAACACCGAGAGAGTGGCACGAGCGACAGCACACGCGCTTCTTTCCGGCATTTTATATCCATCCATCTTTCTTTCTGTGTTTCTCCCTCACAAGCACACACACACACACACACACACACACACACACACGCGAGCGCGCGCGCGCGCGCGTTGATATGATTCTCGAGAGTGCATCAAGCGAACCGTGAAATTGTATGAATCGAGAGAGAGAAAGAGAGTTGGAAAAAAGCGTACGGCGACGAAGAAGAGAAAAGAAGAGTGGGCGAGCGTGAGCCGAAAGAGCGGAGTCACAAAAAAGCTAAAGAAGAATACCACTTGCTCTTTTGCATCGTCTCCTTCATTTTTTCTTTATCCCTCATTCTCCCCCGCCCCTCTCTCTTTTGTATTCGGTCGGTTTTTTGTTTATCAAAAAATGGGGAATTATGAACAGGAATGAGTGAGAAGAACAAAAAAAAATTATCAGAAAAATTGAATCTTTGTTTTTATAAACTCGGATTATTTAATAGCAGATTCGGCATAAACTAAATATTTCCTATCCCTTTCAAATTCCATCAAAAACGAAAAAACAACCCCCTGACGCAGTTCAACGAATTTTGTAAAATATTAAAAATCATATTTTGAGGATTTTTTTTTTAAATTTATGCGACTTAAAATGATTTAGGAAATAGGGGTGCATTCATTGTGATATGTCAAATATTGTTTTTACAAGAAATTTTCTGAAATAACGCTGAATCAATTTGAAGGGTTTGTATGAATCATATGACCATAAAATTTCTGCACCTGCACTTCTTGTTTCGGGCATGATTAAAAAAAAATTAGCCATTGAATAATAGCACGAGGGGACAAAAAAGATTACCAAATTTTTCTTCAAAATCGAAAAGTGCTTCGCGGGGGTGAAACGGGGATCGGATCTTCTCGAGGGAAAATTCGGCCAAGACGAAATACTCTCGAGGCTCTTTCATCGCGTCGTCAGGCTCAGTTCGATTGGAATGAAGTGCAAACAGAACGAGCGTGAGATACGTGAGCGATCTGCAAATATAACGAGAAAGAGCGAGCAATCGAGAGAGAGAGAAAAGGGGATTGATCCTCAAGATAGCGAACTTCAAGAATCGCTCTTCCCGATTTTCCTCGTCTATTCGACGCCACGGAATTTCATCGGAAAATAAGTCCACAGCTTTCCTTAATCAAGAATATAGAAGCTCACACACACACACACACACGTACAAATAATAACGATAAAAAGGGCGAAAGAATTCAGACGCTGAGCTTTTCGTTATTAATTTTAAATCCCGCTCGACACTCCGGTAAATAAAATGGTAACAGACGTTATTTCTCTGCTGTTTTTTCCACGATCTCCCTCCCGAGAGGAATATAAGACGAAGAAAAAGCTCTCGCCAAATTTTATTTAAAATCTCACCCCCTCCCCAACCCCCATCCCTCTCGCTGAAACGAGATAGGATCGCGTCAGAGGGCTTCAGCACGCTCGTGGAAAAATTCGAATGGCGTAAAAAAAAAGAAACACCCCCCTCTCTCCTCGTCCCGGTGGAACATTTGTTTTTATATGATAATCCGGTAGCGCCTCCGCGATATTATTACGTTCTTTCTCTCTCCCTCTCTCTCTCCTGTTTCATTTCTCTCTCTCACTCCCTCGCGTGGTTTTCGATTTTTTCCTTACTCATTCGTTCTTCTACTTTTTTTCTCCTCTTCTTCCTTCCACCGAGCTGTAAATACCCCGGCCTCGCGCTCGAAGGGGGTTGCAACCCCGTGCGGTTATTTCGCTTGTTAGGGGTTGTTTTTAGCCCGCGCGCTCTCCGGTGATTTTGCGTGTCTCGCTCGCCCTCGAAATATCTATATTTTACTACGAAAAAAATGAAAGGAGAATAGAGCGAAGGCTCGAGAAAAGGTGAGGGTTGTAACGGACGAAAAAAATTGGCCCACGAAATCGCACCTCGTAATAATCGCGGTATATACAGTTTGAGGCGCGTAGCTAAAAATCGTAAGCGCCTTTAACAACCCCAATTCTTTCCGGTTCACCCTCGCAACCCCTCTCACCTTCTTTCAACTGTCTCTCGACACCCCCTTAACGGCCCTCTCGTTCTTACCCCCCGTTTCGTCTCTCACTATTAACCCGGAAAACCGCAGAGCCCTTCTTTCTCAACTCCCTTCGAGCGCAAAGGGTTGCACGATTTTTTCCTTTTTTTTATCAACTCAATACAATATTTTTTAATCAAGAAATTGAAATTTTAAATCAGTGGGAATTCCAATTAATTAAAGTAATCAGAAGGCTGAGTGCAAATATGGAATTTTGTTGAAGAAAAAAAAATGTTAAGGGGTTAAGGGGGACTTTGTTCTTGGAGTGCCATTTTTCAGGTGTTTACATTTTATTTTATTTTTAACGGAAACGAGTTAAGTTTTTTGAGTGCGGTTTTTTTCTTGCTTTTATTCATGATATGCAGAAGAAAAATAGTGTAAATTTCCGACAATGGCGCGACGCGAGAATTCGATTTTTTTTTTAAGTTCCGAAATTTGCACTAAACGAAAAACCCATTCGTCATTCCATGACCAAAGGGTCACAGTTTGATAATATGCTTTGAATTTGAGTTTCAGATCAACAAAGAGGGGGCAGTGATGTCAGCCGCTTACCTCCCGTGATTTGAGGACGGAGCTGCAACGGCCACCATTTTGGGTTTTTTAAAATAATCTTTTGAATGTTCTGTATATCATGAATAAAAGCAAGAAAAAAATCGCACTCAAAAAGCTTTACTCGTTTCCTTTAAAAAAAAAATAAAATGTAAACACCTGAAAAATGGCACTCCACGGACAAAGTCCCCCTTAATGATAAAAAAAATTACTTGATAATAAAATGATCAAGGAGGCCTCTATTCTACACATTATTATTCTACCGATTATTTTCCTACAAGCTGTAATGTGTACACGGAAAAAAATGATCAGTGAGAACTCTGCTGAGATTCCCATTAATTTTTACAGTTTTCCCCATCAACAGCGCCTTCTGGAAGGGCAAACAGTGAAATTTGCATATTCCTTTAATACATTATACATATGTCACATATGACATATGGCATTGCCCATCGGACGAATTTTTACAGTGTGGAACAGTAAAATGTACACTATGTGAAACATTAAAATTTACTGGTTAATGGAAATTATTTTCATTGACCATTAAAATTTAATGGTTAATGGAAATTATTTTCATTTACCATTAAAATTATTTCCATTAACCATTAAATGTTAATGGTTAATGAAAATTCAATTGCATTAAAAAAAGTAATGCATTATTTGCAACCCTGCTCATTACAATGTAGTGTGTAATAGAAAAAATTTCCATTACCCATTGCAATGTAATGTGTAATGGACAAAACTTTGATTGCAAAGTCGTCAATGAAAATAATTTCCATTAACCATTAAATTTTAACAGTTAATGGTTAATGATTAATGAAAATGCAAATGCATTAAAAAAAGTACGGATTATTTGCAACCCTGATTCCCAGTAAAACGCCGGAATTATAGTTCTGAACCGTATATTCTGCATTGAATTCAGTAATTTTTTAAATATTATACATAAATTGTCACAGATCATTTTTTTCCGTGTAGAAAAATAATGTGCAGGGTATTATGTGTAGAATAATGAACGTAAGAAAATATTTATTAACAGCAGCAATCTGTGCAGAATAACCTGTGCAGAATAATTTTCTGCTGTCGAAAATTCCAAATGTGTAGAATACTATCCCCTGCCACCTTCTCTAGTGTAGAATGATGCGTGTAGAAACTTTTGTGCAGAAAGGGTCGTGTGAAATAATGATGTGTAGAACATAGCCCGTAGTAAAAAACTCCATTGAATCGCCAATGGCAACCAATGGTCCTCATACGACTCCATTGGACAATGAATGGGGATTTCCCATTGAGATTTCCGCATTTGTCAATGGCGTACAGGGCTGACTATTGATCAGTGAATGGGTATCCATTGAACATCAAATGCGGATGAATCGAATGATCATCATTACTCAATGATGCTCATTGGAAAGCCAATACGGATGAATCGAATGATCATCATTACTCAATGATGCTCATTGGAAAGCCAATGCGGATGTATCGAGCGATCAGCATTGCCCAATGGTGTCCATGGGAAGGTAAATGCTGATGAACGAAATGATCCGCTTTACCCAATGATGTCCATTGGAAAGTCAATGCGGATGAACTGAAAGATCAGCATTTCTCACAGATGTTCATTGGAACCCAAATGCGGCTAACGATGAAATGATCAGCATTTACCAAGGATACCCATTGAATAATAAGTAACTACGAATTATACAATGATCAACATTTATCAATAATGTCACTTCATTGACGACTGATCGAATGATGAGCAGCATTCGTTAACGATGTTGCAATCCATATTCGAGGTTCAATGCAGAACAATTGAACCCATCGATCGATGAGAATTTTTCTGAATGCGATATTTCTCAAACGGCGGTGAATTAATAAAATTAAGTAAGAGTAGATGTCGCTGATTCTCATATATGAACCAAATATCTTCTTCAATTGTAATAAATGCTGATGATTATATCGATGGTCAATCAGTTTAAAATATAATATAATAGTTTAAAATAAAATATAATCAATATATTTAAAAAAAATATAGTATATACTGCTCATCAAGTGCGCGTACGTTTGGGATAAATGATTTTTAAAACCGTTTATTTTTAACATATACACATAATTTTATCAGTCCCTCTCAACTCGATTTGTGAGAGGAGAAACGTATATACTTTCATTATCAATCGTCATCTGAATACACTTACGATCTATTTTCTCAATTCTGAGCTTCGATAATTTCTATTAAATGTAATATATATATATACATATATATGATTGCTATATATGATATATGATATAATTATTGGTCGTTATGCTAATATTAGCATTATGATTAACCTTACTTACTGATAACTTACTTGATTATTTAATGCGTAATTCCATGTATATATAGCAATCATATGAAAGAATCTCCATTGATGATCCCATTTATTCCCCATTGTCAAAATAACCAATGGGGATGAATGCCGAATTGCCTAAGGGGATTGTCTCCATTGAATCCCCATTAGATAATCCCCATTCCGTTTCAAATGGGGAATTCAATGGCAAAAATCCCCTTGGGCAATTCGGCATTCATCTCCATTGGTTATTTCGGCAATGGGGAATGAATGGGGATTTTTCAATGGCGACGAATGGAGTTTTTTACTACGGGAGGCCACCTCGAATGATCGTGATCGGATTGATCGTGAAAAATAGGAGCGAAGTTCCGCAATCCGCCACTGAGAGGCCTCTCATGTCATCGATGAGTGCTCATACGTGCATGACGAATATATTCCTGGGTTCTCCGTCGAGAATATCTTTTTATATATCGTCTCGTACTATGTACGCGGCACATTGCGTTTCACGCTTTATCACTCTTGCGAGGTTATTGTCTTTTGCGTTGTTAATAAAATGCACTCTCTCTGTCCAACGTTAGCTCGCTTTTTCTCGTTTATATTACGCACGCGTTCTCATCCGTGTTAATAAGTAAGCCTTACGTTCATGATAAGCCTATTCTCGGATCCACGATGTTCCACTCTGCCACCCCCGTTGTTCTTGCTGTTGTTTTTTTTTTTCAAACAACCTACCCCCTTCCCTACCCCCTCCACGCGGTGGTCGTCGAGTGAATAAAGCGTAATCACCGATCGGTCATGGAAGTGACCGTCCAATGAAACAAAATGGCGCTTGGATGGATCGAGAAGAGATCGAGAAGAAAAGAGCGATCTCGCGACACCTTGCGGCGGCGCATCCGTGGCCATCGACGAGAGAGATGCGAGAGGGATGAGAGAACGAAAGGGAACCGCAATCATTTCAATTCCCGAAGAATTTTGCAAAGACCCCGCCCATCAAATATTAAGCGGTTCGCTCGGCGATTTAGAGTGATTGCGGTCGCGACGAGCAGAAGCGAAGAAGGAAGAGACCCCGAGGATGAGAAGGAAGAGAAGAGAGTTTTTGGTCCATCGGGTCTTCCTGTGTGGGGGGGGGGGGGGGGCAATATACCTACTCGCAAGTTGTTTTTCTCTCGCATGCATGCAAAACTTTCAACGGTAGATATATACTCGAGAACCGCGATTACACGCGTTTTCTTCGCTGTGTTCGCGTTAAATTTGTGTCCGACGAACTCCCCATTTTCATCTCTACCGGTTATTACTTCTCTGCCAAAAGTACATCCCAACAGCAATGAAACTTTATCACGTGGGTCCTCAAAATATCATCTCGAGAAATGAAACCACTTTAGTCTATTTAAATAACTAATGAGTCCCGAGAAACGTTGGCAAC
This sequence comes from Alloplasta piceator, assembly GCA_946863875.1. NCBI lineage: Eukaryota > Metazoa > Arthropoda > Insecta > Hymenoptera > Ichneumonidae > Alloplasta > Alloplasta piceator. The sequence goes on from OX333072.1 coordinate 1,021,007, forward strand.
TTTAAAAAATTTAAACAATTTTAACGATCGTTAATATTTTGTTTAATTTAAACAATTTGAGCGACTTAAAAAATTTGAACATTTGAACAATTTAAGCAGTTTGAATAATTCCGACATTTTGATCGATATGAACAATTCGAACAAATTTGAATAATTTAACCAATTAATTTTTTTTTTTTAAGATTAGAGCAATTTAAACAATTTAAAAAATTGGGAAATGTAGGGCAAAGTGGACAGTGGGGGCAATGTAGATACGCAAAAAATTTCAAATTTGGGGGCAAAGTGGACACGAGCTGAAACTGAAAATAATGTCAAGTTCATAAAATTATTACTTCGAATTCAGACTATATCGGCACGATTCCCGTAACGTTTCATACACTCTTGAACAATATATTCAAAATAAAAAGCACAAAACACGGAAATCGTAAAATTTGGACATTTTTTTTACAAGATTCAAAAAACAATAATGGGAAATGAATTTCACGACTGAAAAGTCGATGAATATGTAAAAATACCATGATTTGTTCACTAGCAAAGTGAATTCATGGTATATTTTCCACATGGAAAAAATTCGAGCAAAGTGAATCTGAAGACTTACCTCGTTTTTTTTTTCAATTTCATTTGAGAAACGATTCTATTGGCTTTATTTCTTTGTTTATATCATTAAGTTAATATTTTATTCGAGCATAGTCGATTACAGTGTCTCTATTTTGGAGAATCATCGAGTATAGAATATTCTGTATCTGAGAAGGCGTGTCCATTTTGCCACCAAATTTTTTTTTTACAAAATTCAAAAAACAAGAATGGAAAATGAATTTCACGACTCAAAAGTCGATAAATATGTGAAAATACCATTATTTGTTCACTAGCAAAGTGTATTCATAGTACATTTACCACATGGAAAAAATTGGAGCAAACAGGCCCGGATTTACCATGTCGGGGGCCCAGGGCTGCTCGGCTTTTTCGAGGCCCTATACGAGTCGTATTTAATGCAACCAATGTAAAGACGACGACATCGGGGGCCCCCAAATACGCGGGGCCCGGGGCTGTAGCCCCTGTAGCCCCCCCTCCAAAATCCAGGCCTGGAGACGACCACATCGGGGACCCCCAAATACGCGGGGCCCGGGGCTGTAGCCCCTGTAGCCCCCCCCCCCCTAAATCCAGGCCTGGGAGCAAAGTGAATCTGAAGATTCATCTCTTTTTTTTTTATTTCATTCGAGGACCGATTCTATTGGCATTATTTCTTTGTTTATATTATTAAGTTAATATTTTATTCGAGCATAGTCGATTACAGTGTCTCTTTTTTCGAGAATCATCGAGTATAGAATTTTCTGTATCTGAGAAGGCGTGTCCATTTTGCCCCCAAATTTTTTTTTTTACCAAATTCCAAAAATAAGAATGGGAATGAATTTCACGACTCAAAAGTCGATGAATATGTGAAAATACCATGATTTATTCACCAGCAAAGTGAATTCATAGTACTTTTTCCACATGGAAAAAATTAGAACAAAGTGCGTCTGAAGAATTACCTCGTTTTTTTTTTTTAATTTCATTCGAGGATCGGTTTTATTGGCTTTATTTCTTTGTTTATATTCTTAAGTTAATATTTTATTCGGGCATAGTCGATTACAGTGTTTCTACTTTCGAGAATCATCGAGTATAGATTTTTCTGCATCTGAGTCGGGAATCAATTTTGAGACATGGTTAAAAGACCGTGTGCTTGCCGATGAAAATCCTTAAATTCCTTAAATGTCCACTTTGCCCCACACTCCCCCATTTAACAATTGCAACAACTTTAAATTATTTGAACAATGTCGATAATTTGAACAATTTAACAAATTCAAACTGTGATGAACAATTTGAACAAACGCAGGTTAATTTTTGAAACATGGATTGAGTGTAAAAAAACCTATATGACATGGCATCTCGAATCTGGGGGTTCAAGTCCTTTGCTTTGCGAAGCATCCCAGCATCTCAACAACCTCGCTGTATGTACAAGGCGAAGAGAGGAGGAAGGAAAGGGATGGGTCGAAGAGAGGGGAAAACGGACGAGGGATTTGAGGCAGAGGTTTGCTTGCTGAGAAATTATTGCATATAGTCTGAATATTAAAGCGCCGCTGTTGCCTCCTCTCAGCGTCGTCTTGGTACGCCCGGTGGTTGTTTTGGACCGCGCGAAGGAATCGCAGTTACCAAGATATACACACGTAACATAGAATGATAGAGACGACGAGGGTGTTTGCGCACGGGGAAGATGGGAAATATAAGCTCGGTATATGTATGCATGTATGTGGGTAGAGAGGAAGAGAGATGTACGGAACGAAGAGGTGAAGAGAGAGGACAGGTAAGGCCGCGTAGGGAAGAGACGCGAGAGCTCGCGTCGGTCGCCGGGGAAATTACGGCTTCTATCTTACGTTGTTCACAGAGAAAGAGAGAGAGAGAGAGAGAGGGGCAAAGAAGAGAGGAGAGAGTGAGAAGAGAGATGTGCAAACTCTGCAATGCAACCCAAGGGTTCTCATCCCTTCACCCCTTTCGTTTCGGAAAACTCCTCTGCATATTTTTCTTTCGAAAATCGCTTTCAAACGACAACCCTTTATTAAAGAAAAAAATAGGATTCACGTCTCTGTCACGAATCTTGACCTACTACCCTTCCCAGAGTCCTTGGCACCCCCTACAACCCTTGTAAATAATTCCCCAACATTTTAGAAGTCAATGCGACGTTTCGCGAGACCTCTCCGGACTTTGAGATTCGCTACTCTTCATCCCCCTGGTCAAATCGTGACTCCTTTGGTGCGGGGTTGCCTTCGGGAGAGCCACTGCTCTTATAGAATGCATGACTACCAAAGACACCAACGGAGCAGAAGCAAACGACGCCAACAGACGGAACAAGATCGAGAGAGAAAGGGGGTGAAACCCCCGAGGTCCCCTTGGGTGGCGTATAAGTACCTACCTCAGACGACTTTGCCTCCCAATTCAGTCTCCTCCCTACCCTCATAACGTACTCATTCTCCATCCAGAGCTCTCGGTGCCCCCTTGCAAGCTTCTCCCTCGGCATCGTGAAGATGAGACTGAGGAGATTCCTGTATGCATGCTCCTTCACCTTCAGCGCATCATCCCCGGTCTACCAATCGCACCCTCGTCTGAATCTTGGTTGTTTATTGCAAATGGATTCCGCACATCATGATGCCCCGGTGGCTTCGAGGAAGCGGCGCGGAGAGACGGAGCTGGAGACAGAAAGAGAAGGAGGGTTGGAGAGGGTTGAAGGGGGATGAAGAGCGAAGGATCTATTCAAATATGTGTGAGCATCAGGGCATAACCGGCACTGTTCCGCACCTTCTCGTCATCCTCGGGTTATCCCACTCCCACCTTGTTCCATCCCGACCCCCTTTGCCTCCTGAACAACCCTTCGAGCTTTCCACCATCGAAATCCTCGCACACACCCCACGACTTGCTCGTTCGAAACTTCGCCACGAAGCTTTCGCAATCCCGGATTGTTATTGCCCGACCATGATTGCTCTCGCTCGAAATCTTTCGAATAATTTATTTTTCGCGATAACACAGATTCACCATCCCCTGGTTAGACCAAAAGGAGGGATGCAGCCGCGAATGAGAAAGAATTCGCGGGGCTGATCGTAAAAATCGCACGATGGCACGTGGTATCGTGTGTGAAGAGGATTGTTTCTGTATTGGATGCGGCTGAAACAACGCAGGGGATAGAACAGATTTTCTTGATAATCGTTGGCGAGGGTGGATCAGTCGATTCGCTCGGGAAGTCAGAAAAATTGAGTGGAGCCTGATGCGATTATCCCGGTTTTGTAACACAGAATTTTCGCCTCTCCGACTAGTCTGATAAATTTGTTGCTCTTTTTTTGTTTTCACTCTCTTCGTTTTCGGCCTATCGCAACGTTGAGTCGTTTTTTGTTCTTTTTGGAAATTCTCCCCGAGGATCAGAGTCAATCCAGCAGGATACTTGGATCGCAGGTATCTCGAATGGTGCTTTTGTGACTTTCATTGATGGGAAGAAGGGTTGAGAATTGAGCCATTTCGTTGATAATGAGGACAGCACGGTTTTGTACTTTGTCGACTTGGAATGGTCATTAAGGAGATATTCTGTTCCAGATTTTTGAAAAAATCAGTCTAAGAATATTATACACTCAGTCAAAAAATTAAAAGAACAGCAAAATTTTCGAGATTTTTCAGCGATTTTCCAAAGGCTGTAACTTTGTTAACTTTGGTCGTAAAATTTAAAAAAAAAGCATTTTGAATCTTGAGTCTTTTAGTTTTGGAATATCGAGTCAAAACAATTTTGTGAGCATCACCCTCGATGCAGTCGAAAGAAATATCACAATAAAAATTTTCTCGAAATTTTTGCTTTTTTCAAAACGGTCGATGGGCTCCAAAAAATTTTCCTCAGCTTAATCAATTTATGGATCGTTTAGCTGGATTTTTTTGCTTCAATTTTCTTTTTTATTTTTGTTCTACGACCATTTTTCGCCGAGACATCAGCGATTGAACAAAAATGCGTATTTTTTTTAAATTCTTGATATCTCTGCAATTGGTGATCGTACAGCAAGTAAACGGTGAGTTTCGGAAACTTAGATCTACCCTCTATAAAAGCCTATTACTGTCATAAACGAAAAGAATTTGTTTCCATGCTTAATTTTGACTTGAAAAAGTCCAAAAAATAGCTTTTTTTCTTGCTTTAGAAAATCTACCACAACTTTGCAGATATTGCGAAAAATACCAATGTTTTGAGGTTCTTTTGTAGCTCAATACATACCTAAAAACCATGCCAATTTTCAAAACAATCGGTCAAGCCGTTTTCTGTGACCGAGTCGTCAAACTTTTAGAAAAATTGAAGGACACGTTAGTTGATCCTTAAAGACCAATTAATTAATGGTGTTAAAAATGAAAAAAAAGTTTTTCTTTTTTTCTCTCAAATTTGCATTTAATGAGCGTGAAAACTGAAAACAAATAGACATTTTGAATTAAAAAAAAAATTTTTTTTTAATTTGAAAAAAAAATTATTGCCATTTTTTTCAAAATTTTATTTCGATATTTATTAAATATTGAATGCAAAATTGTGAAAAAATGCTAATACTGTTTTTTTTTTCAAATAAAAAAAAATTCCAAAATTTGAAAAAAAACTTTTTTTTTCGAAATTTGGATTTTTTTTAATGCCAATGATTTACGGACTTGTAGCTATTTCAGTGACGTAGCAATGACGCCCGTCACGTCGGAGTTAAGAATGATCATCATCAAGCCCTTGTCTAAATTGGACGGTCCGAACGATTCGAACGATTTTAACAGTTTGCATCATTTGGCGAAGATTCAAATTAATCGATAATAAAATTAATCTCTCTATGATGATTAATTTTTTATCAGAAGGGTAGGAAAAAAATTGGACTTACCTTGATAGTTTTGCCAGAATGCCGATGCTTGACCACCAATGAGATCCAAACCGTAGCCCCAACCGGGCTTTATAGCGTCGGGTGTCGAAGGTTGTTGAGGTGTGCGTGGCACTTGTGATTCGCGATACTGTTGTGCCTGTTGTTGCTGATGGGACGATTGTTGCGAGGATTGCTGCTGCGACGATTGTTGTTGCGACGATTGTTGTTGTTGTTGCTGGTTTGGTGGTTGGGACGGTTGCGATTGCGAGTGCGCAGGACTGTCGTCCGTCGCTTCCGCGCTCGTTCGAGCTTCCGTCGTCACATTATCTACAAATGTGCAAAACAAATCACGTGAAACGATGAAGTTGGGCCTAGCCTCTGACTCGACCAACTCAGAGTACAGAGGAATAATTTTTCGAGCAAAATAAAAGATAATCGCTTCGATGAGATTATAAATCCTAGGTCCCTTTATTATTTTAAATTATTTTGTAAAATTGCTAACCAAAAATTAAGTAAATTGATTTTAGTTTCGTTGAGAGGTGATTGATTCAAGCCACGATTTATAGTCATGGAAAATTTTAATTACAATTTAGGTAGAATTTCGTATGGAAGAAATTGTTTATCGTCACTCAAAGTATTTACAATAATTTTTGTTTCCATCTAAAATGACTTTCACAATGAAAACTGTCACTAAAAATTCACTGGATTGAATTTAATTTTATTCAGGGGCTCACGGACAAAATTGTTTATCTTTATTTAAAGTGTTCAAAATCATTTCTGTTTTCATGGAAAATGGAAACAGTCAATGTAAAATGACTTCTACAATGAAAGCTATGATAAAAATTCGTTGTATTGATCTTAATTTCGTTCAGGGTTGATTAATTCGAATTATGATTCAAAGTCACTAAAAATTCCAGTTACAGTTTTGGTGAAATTTTTTGTGGAAATTTTTTTTAACATCGCTCAAAGTGCTCAAAATAATTTCTGTTGCTATCTAAAATGATTTTCGCATGAAAAATCGTCTCTAAAAATTCACTGTAATAATTTTTATTTCATTCAGGGGTGATTAATTCAATTTTCAAAATCACGAAAAAAGAGTACAGATTTTCCCGGGGCGATTTCAACCCCCGGATCTCGCGTTTAAGGTAAAATATCAGCTCATCGAGACAAACTTTTCTCCACGAGCTTCGATTATTTCGAGGTACCAAGCTCGGGATATCCACGGGTTGTACAGTTTTTCCTCGTTCCTACGATTCATCCCCCTTCGCGGCGTGCTCGTTTCGTTTGATTTGAAATTAATATCACGACTCCTCTGGGCCTGACAGGGTTAATCAGCAGTGAAAATGGCAAGGAAATCGAGCTCGGAGAGAAACAGAGAGAGAGAGAGAGAGAGAGAGAGAGAGAGAGAGAGAGAGAGAGAGAGAGAGAGAGTCTTTCGCAAGGCGAAACGTTATATCGGAATAAGAGATTTCACTTAAAGGGTTTCGTGTTTGAGTTTTGGTAGTGACAGGAGCGGGAGAGCTTGTCGGGTGGGGATTGAACTCCCCCCCCCCTCTCCCTGCCCCTGTTTATAGAGTCGCGGAGGGCGAGGATTGGCAGAGGATGCGATTGGAGTTTGGGGAGCTAGAATCTCGCGAGAAGCTGGCAAACTGGGAGAAAAGCTTCAAGGTGGAAATGTTGCAAAGGTGCTGATGACGGAGTATCAGCGGAAAGACGAAGAGAGAGAGAGAGAGAGAGAGAGGGAGAGAGAGAGAGAGAAAGGAAGAGATTGGATGAAAGTGGGGGGAAGTTATCGCGAGGCTCTGAGAGGGAAGTTAAGCGACGAAGGAGAGGGCTTTGAGGGAGGGGGCTTGGACCGGATAAGTAAGGAATCATATTCTGCCGGGTGTCAGGGTGTTTGCTCTGCCTTGGCGAATTAATTAATTTATTCCGAGATCACGCCGAGTAGCCCCAGGCCGTCTTTGCGTCAAAGTTGCCCGAGAGTCGCTATGTATATTTCCTAACCAAGATTCTATTTTAGCCGAATATATATGTGTGTGTAAATGCAGGGAATTGAAGATGAGCCTGAGAAAGACCCCCATCCGCGATCTTGCCACAGCGTAGAACCGGACGTTCTATATTATTGATAAATCGTTGAAAAACTAGAAATAGGGTATATTTTGGAATTTTAATTGTTATTATTTTTTCTTAATTACCGGCGATCGCTCTGACTTGCTCGGATGATGCTCCCGTTGCCTTCAACGCTTCCTCCAATCCCGCGCGTCTCTTTGTCTCGAGATCAAGCTGCTCCTGAAGACGCTTTCGCGATCGTCGTTCCTTCTTCAGGCGTTTCTGGTATAACACTGAAATACAAATTTGGAAAAAAGTCATTTAACGAGTTCTTCAATATTTCTTAATATTAATTTAGAAAATCTAGATTCTATTATAAGAAAATAACTTTAAATAAATAAAATGATAGTGTATGAATTAAGAAGATTTATGAGGGATTCTCCGTCAATTCAGCCACTTTATTTTCGACCATTTCAGATCTGCCCCATAATTGGTTATATCAAAGTACTACTAAAAGGTATTCTATGTGCATTTTTTCAGATTTTTTAATTCAACATTTTAGAAAATACCATTTTTTTTCCAAATGAATATTTCTCGGAAACTTGAAGTAACTGAAAAAAAACGTCTCTACATAAAAGTTGTAGTTTTGTGCTATTTTTCGAGCAGATAACTTGAAATAATTTTTACGTTCTGGTAACGCTGATTTTTTCCCATAAAAGTGAATAAATATTTTTTTATTTAAAAAAGGCCATTTTTTTTGGCTGAAAAAATTACAGAGTCTTTCAGTATATCTGACGATATCGCAAAAAAATCGCCAGAGTGGCACGGATCAAGGTTCTAGGGTAAAAAAATGAAACGACACAAATTAATTTATTTTTCTACCGGAACCCCGTTAACGTATCTCGGAAACTTGAAGTTACTGAAAAAAAATGTCCGCACATAAAAGTTGTAATTTTGTGTTAGCTTTTGAGTAGAATATTTGAAATAGTTTTTACGTTCTAGTAACGCTGATTTTTTACCAAAAAAGGGGGAAATTATTTTTTTATTCAAAAAAAGCCGTTTTTATTTGGCTGAAAAAATTATAGTCTTCCTGTATATCTGACGATTTTTTGCGATATAGTTAGATATACTGGAAGACTCTGTAATTTTTTCAGCCAAAAAATGGCCTTTTTTGAATAAAAAAATAATTATCCCCTTTTTTGGTAAAAAATCAGCGTTACCGGAACGTAAAAATTATTTCAAATATTCCGCTTGAATGCTAATACAAAACTACAACTTTTATGTGTAGACATTTTTTTTTCAGTTACTTCAAGTTTCCGAGATATGTTCATTTGGAAAAAAACGGCGATTTCTAAAATTTTGAATCAAAAAATCTGAAAAAATTCACATAGACTGCCTTTTAGTAGCACTTTGATATAACCAATTATGCGGCACATCTGAGATGGTCGAAAAAAAGTGGCTGAATTGACAGAGAATCCCTCCTATATGGAAATTATTTTGTAATTAATTTATTACGAATTTATAGAATGAAAATTTATACCGAGTTGGATATTTGACAAAAGAAAAAATGACAACAGGAAATATTGTCGTCCAATAAGCGAAAATTATTAATTTGCTTTATAAATTAATTCAATGCAATATTTTTTAAATCAGAATATTCTTATCTTCGGTATCATCGAATTCCAATAAATTAATCAAAAATAATTGGAGAATCAATCTCATTATTTAAATGAATAATTTCAAAAGATGACACATCTATGTAAATTTAAATAATTTTTGGTATAACGGATCAAATTGATTTAATCAAATAATGCACATCACCGCGCGATGATGCGCCTGCATATTGATCTACCTCAAGGTAGATTTAATTCAATGTAGATCGTTTTAATCGATAGTGGGCACCAATTTTCCGGCAGCCAATTTTCCTCAGATTCGAGATGTTTATTGACGTTAATTGGCGTAGAGAAAAAGAATGGATGATAAATGAGCATTCAACGATATTACGTTGCCAAATGAACGAGAGATACGCAATAACGTTTTGGTTGGGTCTAAAACCCCTCGTTGAGAGTCCGATGGAATTATATAATCGCGCGTATCATTGTACAGCGGGGGGTTTTTCGCGCGCGCTGTGATTTCACGAAGGGGAGAGAAGATCGTTTGTCGCGCTTTCGCCGATATAAGGTCCAGCTACGGGGTTGAGAGAAAGAGAAAGAGAGAGACGGAGATATATCATCCGTGAGATCCTCGTGGCGGGGGTCCGAGAGTCTCCCGCAAAGTCGTGCGGCGAGGAGCTACCGTTTTCAGTCACTCTCTTTCGTTCGAGAGAGCTTTTATGCGCTTCTCTCTTCTCGGTGTGAGCGATCACTGGCGGTTGACCGCACACCTCACTCTCGTCATCGCTTAACGCCGATATTTTTGTCTCCTCGTTTTTTCTCAAAATTAATGTGCTCCATGCGGACAGTTCTACGAAAAAAAATTAGAAAATAGATTTGATCGTTTTTTTCATTTTTTATCAACCCAAATTAATTTTTACTGACTTGAAATTATACGCAGCCGGGAGGTCGAGAAAAAACGATTTTTCAAGAATTTTTTCTGATAAGACATTTTAATTTATAAACGTAAAAATTTATATTTTTGTAACTTCTAATTTAATTTTGAAATTTTTTGTTTCTAAAAAACAATGATTCCTGAAGCCAATCTCCGGAAGGTCCTATAAAAAAAAGGCATCTTGCGGTGGGCACGATATCTCTGGATTGGATCACCCAAAATTAAAAAATACAAAATATTCCGTTGATATAAGGTATAATCTAGTGTTTAATGAAAGGAACAAGCAAAATATTTATTTTTGATAAAATCGCAGCTTCCCAATAAAGAAATTTCGATTTTTTATGAAAATTTTCGACTTAAATTGTTTATAAAATGGATAATATTTATCGGCAAAAAAACCTTCCATTAATTTCTAAAAAATATATTTATAAAGCTTATGTAAAAATTAACTTCGAAAATATTTGTCGGATTGCCATGAAATTTCCTGTGTATATACGTGAACGAAATAAATTTTTTTTTTGAAAATCCTGACTACGTATAATCCCTTAAAAACAGTGTAATTGAATTGAGTCAATTTTAATAGATGACAGACTTTCAGTGCGTTTCTCAATGCTAGAATAGAATATTCATTAATTTAAAATATATTTTTTTTGTATAGAATAAAATTAAGTTTTGAACAATTCCATTTATGATTGAAATAAAATATAAGGTTATGTAAATAAATTTCTATCGAATCGAAAGATACTTTAATTAACGAAATTTCATTGATGAGAGAACAATTTAATCATTTAGAAATAATTTCTGATTATTGAAATCAATTTTAAATAATCTCCTTCCACACAGGTAAAATTATATCTGTGCAAATTAATTTTTTATTAAAATGAAATTATGATTTGCTCAAAACATTTTTTTGCCACTAAAATAAAATTTAAATTGGCTGGAATGAATTTTTATTGAGAAAAAAAAGGATTTCAGTGATCAGCGAATTAATTTTTAATTACTGAAATAAAATAATGAAATCAAATTAATTTATTTTATGATTAAAAATTTATTCTCACGAAATAATACGTCATTATCGTAAATTACATTTGAACTTTGCAAATACATTGCTGAGAAAATTAATTCAGCTTTCTCGATTGTTAGCAAAATGATTTAGTATCACGAATGATCCGTCTCGTTTCTCTTCCAAGCGAATTGATCGAAAATTTGCGACTCCCTCGTAACGTCTTCGCAGAGTCCTCGTGGAATATCTCACTGTAAAAATGAGAAACATTCACCCGAACAGTTCGTGATTTTCTGTTTGAATGCAGCAACGGTTGAATACGATCGAGTATCCGCTGCCGGACATCGTAAAATTCTCTACAATTTCATCTCTCGAGCATACACACAAACGTATATATATGGGGTATTCCGGGTCAACATAACCAACGTTGAAGCTCCACCTTCTTAGATTTGGTACCCGATTTTTCCTACGATTGTCTTGAAGAAAATTAGCACTCTTTATTTTTTTTTCTGTTCAACAGTATTTCGCAAAAATATGTTTTTAAACAAAACTGCCTCATCCCTGACGAAATCTAAAAATTCCCATAAACCATTTATAAACTATGAGCTACAATGAACGAACCCAATATCCCCCTTATTGTTTCAAAATTTCATTCATAATTACAAACTTTTGAAAATTTGTATTGATATAAAACTAAAAAAAATATATTTATATTATTATATAAAAAAATTATTCAAAACAAACAGCTGAAAGAAAAAATCTAAACAAATTCGGAGTAAATATTAAGCTTCGGTTTAATCCTGGAAAAAATCGTGAACCAAATATGACAATTTCAAATTTTTGTTTCATTGACCTGGAATACCTCGTGTACGGGAAAAATGGAGATACGTAAAGGTTTTATCGTCAGAAAATTCTGTACACGAAACAGATAAAGTATGTAAACTCCTCGATGCATAACGATCTCGAAGTGAGCGTTGTTTCCTCTCTCTTGGCTTTCTACCACTGTAATTCCAGCTCGTTCCTCCGTGCGATCTATCTCAACGTGGACGAGTGAGAAACGAAGCGTGGATCTGCGCGAAACAGTAGCAAAATCGAAATTGGTGCCTGAGAACTTCAACGAGGATTCTGCAATTTCGATTTGTTCGTACACAAATACAGGGCACTCCAGGTCAATTCGACAAACTTTAAAATCTCGAACTCGGAAATTTACTAACTGATTTTTTTTTTACAAAAAGAAGGTCAACATTTTTAGATTTTTTTTCACAGCAATCATCCGATCATAATTTTCTCAAAATATTATCAGATGAATTATGTATTACATTTTTTAAATATATCCTTATATTAACATTAATTTTCAATTTATAAAATATTATATTAATTTTAAAACAATATTATTTATAAATAAAATAAAGATATTATTCTTCGACTCAATCCCAGGAATTTTTTCTTTTTTCTCAATTTAATTTACATAGTTCGGGGAAAAAATGGAGAAATAGATCGAATAGATCGATATTTAGTGGGAAAGTTATGGTATTTTTTTACTTAAATTTTTGAACAAAATCAATTTTATTGTTTGTAGAGAAATAGCCTTAAAAAAACATTTATAATTATGGAAAATGGTGAAATAAAAGCAGGATAATTTTCAATGTCTTTGGGAATTGTTTACGTGAAATAAAAAAATAAATATCAGCTCATGAAAGAGTAAGGATCTTGTTGAATTTACATGAAATGGTCCGTATAATGTCGATATCCTTGGGTCGTTGTTGCAACAACGGGGTAACTGCATCGGGCAGATCGTTGCACGGACAATGGCAAATTCAAGCAACAATGCATCGAGATCATATATATTAGACTGTGTCGAAAAAAAGCGATTATTTTTTTTTCGAAATACACCCTGTTAAATACTTTCGGGGAAATGAACAAAAATGTCTGTTAAAAGCAGAGCTCTTAATATTAATATTCAGCCGATGCTCATCGCATATTTCTATTGCCTATTTAAATAACACAGGAATAAAAAAAATCAATCTTTGAAATTTTATACCTCTGCTTCAAGTCAATGTATCGCAATGAACGATACATATTCTTGTAGAGAATTGAACGCTCCACAAAAAAAGTTTCTTATAATTTTTCGATAAATAACTCACTCCTTCAAAAGTTATAAGAAAAAACTGGGAAAAAATTAGAGCCCATTTGGGGTGACATGAAAGGCAAAAAAAATAAGCGACAAAAATTGTAGGGGGTGAATAGACCAAGGGGGGTATTTATAGGGGGTACAAAACCAAATTTTTTTCAAATTTTTTCATTCATAATTTTGTTAATAACAATAAGTGTACCAAATTTCAAATTTTTCTCATTAATATTATACTCGGAAAAAAAATCATTGATGCGTAGGATAAATAATGTATTTTACATTTAAAATTTCAATCGCTCGGTGGCGCGTGTTCCAATTTTTCGAGGGCTTCCAAACTTTACAAAGATTTTTTTTGATACACCTTGATTATGTTTTTGGGGTCGCATCGAATTTTTTTCGCCAAAGCCCAAATAACTGGCACCCTAGTATGTATGTATGTATATAAAGAGATTTACGTGTGACAGACACGAGAGGACGCACAGAGAGCTCGATGGGAATAGGCCGGCATTGTCCGATCGTTTCGCCTCTTGGACTCGCTTCGCGGTCTCCCTGATTCATACTATTATGATCAAGAAGCAGGAGCAAAGACGCAGAGAGAGAGAAAGAGAGAGAGAGAGAGAGAAAGAGAGAGAGAGAGAGAGAAACAGGATTGAGTCCTTGATTGTTCGGATCGAATCTTGATTGACATTGTATATGACCTACAGGCTTATTCAAAAGTTCGAATTCTAATGAAATCAATAGAAATTTGTCTCCTTTTTTTTATATAGATAAAACTATGTGTAAATGCCAAAGAAAGTCCTTAAAAAATGTACAAAATGAGTTCTATTTTAATTGACAAAAATACGAAAAAAATGTTATTCGAAAATTTGTCTAAAAATATTTTTCAAAGGTTCATAGATTTTTTAAAGATTCAATTTTTCAACTATTTGAATATCTCTTCAAATTATTTAAATAGCTCATTAAAAATGTTAAAATTGAAATATAATATAACAATTTTTTTTAAGCATATTTTTTTTTCTACTGTGCACTTTTTAATCGTTTGACAATAATTATCCGGAACAATGATCCGGCTTGAATAATTTGAGGGCAAAAAATTAATATTTATTGTCTAATGATGATTTTTTCAATGATTCGAAATTACGTTTTTTTTTAAATCGATATTCGTGTATAAGTTTTTCACGTATTGAAGATGTCAGTCAAAATAATTCTCTGATCTCGATCACTCGAGTTTCAGCACGAGCATTTTAATAATACCGCAATCTCGATTATTGTGAGGAGGGGCATTGAGAAGCCTCTTTCGTGATTCTTTTTACCGTAGATCGTAGTCTGATTGGCCGATGGCCCTGCATATGTGTATGTGATGACTCTGAAGCGAGCGGCATCTTTGATCTTCGCTCGATCACCTCTTTTTTTAAATTTATCCTCCTTAATTGTTACCCGAGCATTGTCAATAAAATCGTCGTGCATTATTGTGCAGACGCATGTTCAGCATGAAAAATGATTAATTGTACACAATATTAGCTAACACCTTAAGGCGGTATTCTGGTGTAGAAACATCCAATTTGAGCGTTTTGTCGGGCTCGATTGAGAAAAAACAAAAAATAGGACACCATTCTTTTTTTTTACAACCTATTTATTAATATTTTGACAATGAACAGAAAAATTTTCGAGGAAAAAAATGAAAATTAAATAAGTTATAAGCTGGTAAAATTAGGGCTAAAAAAGCGGAGGTGCTGGCTGACACTATTGCAATCTTTCTAGTCATCTGATACAAAATTTAAAAAAAAATTCTCAATTAGTAAGAATGACGTTATAACCCCTACCTCAGAGAAAAGGAGAAAAAAAATCGCAAAATGGCGGCTGTCCGAACAAAAAAAGGCATTTCTCGACTTTTTTTTCATAGTTTTTAATTTTTTTACAATAGTAAATTTTTTTTTTGGATAGTAGGTAAGTGGTAGGGGTGATGAAGAGTTAGAGTTATACATTGAAGACCGGTAAAAAAATTGAAGTAAATTGATTGAGTAGAACTTGAGATAACATGTCAACCGTGTGGAGAAAAGTAGTTTAGAGAAAAACGTCTACTATAGTCCGATTTCCATAAATGTTTAAACTTAGAGAATATGCAAAAAAACATTTTTTTTTCATAAATTCTAGACTAGAATTCTCCATTAAATTAGTCTTAAAAAAAAAAATAGCTTACGACCAGAAAAATGATTAATTTCATTCAAATGAAAATTTTCTTATTTTAAATAAATGTATTTAAACAATTACAAGAATTAAAATACATTTATTATAATTTATTCACAGTTTCTTTTAATCGAAAGCGTCTTTTTACCGAAGGGCGCGTAAAAGAATTTATTTCCTTTCAACGAATGTTCCCAATTAATTTTTTGAAAATAAGTTTAATAAAAAGTTTAATGGGCCGACATGCGAATGAATTTATTCTGATTTAAAATAAATTTCCTGAAACGATTACAACAATCTAAATCACATGATTTTAATTTATTTACAGATTTTATCAACTGCAAGCTTTCCTTTCAACCGAAGGGTGCCTAATTTTTCCAAAATTGACCCCGAAGGACAATTTTTAATTTCCATTCTCAGAAGTGTTTCATTTAGCCCCGAATTATTCAGCGAGAGAGCAGAATTCAAGGATTTTGATTACCGTTCGTTGGACGTTTGACGTATGAATATGTATTTATGTGTGTGTGTGTGTGTGTGTGTGTAATAGGGATCATAGTGGAAAACGTGGACGACGAGAATCAGCAGCTCGGTAGCGGCATTCACGTACGGCACGAGATTACCCGGTCTGACAGGGGAGACGAGACGGTAGCGAGGCGTAGGTGCCACGTCGCCGTGGGCGTTATTTCGATCTTACGAGAGAGAGAAAACTTCACTCCACTCCCGAGTCGGTTACAGCTCGCTCGTTCCCATCTCATGCATGGGACGCATACGAAACAAGTATGCTACATAATCGTGAGTATGTATGTGACTTACACGTACGTAGGATACCGCATAACCGACAACAAACTGCGTACTGCCTTATGCCCAACGGGCTGTGCGAGAAAATGATCGCGCAGAACAAGAGAGCGAGAGAGAGAGAGAGAGAAAAGAGGAATCGCTGAACTCGGTGGAATCGATACCGCAAAATATATTCCGCTGATACCATCGGACCAAAAGTAACAACACCGGAGAACCCTGAAGAAGTTAGGCCCCAAAATATCCTCAAAGATCCGATGACAATCGAGTAGTCGGATTATTGTGGTAGCTAAAACTTCAGAAGGATTGGCAAGGCGACAAATGACTGGTGGAGGGATGCAAAGAGCAGCTCTTGATGGGTAAATATTCATTGAATATCGTCGGAATCAAGTTTTGCAGAAAATTGGGAGTAGTTGCAGAATTGTAGTCCATTGCAGAATCGAAAAGGTCGTGGAAATGCACGAAGACCCGAGTAGGCAATTAAAACGATCTAAAAGGGAACCATCAATAAGAGGATCTTCATTGAGCAGTTTGAGGATAAAATTTCGCTGAATCTTCAGCTGGAATCCAGACGCTTTGACATTGCGGCAATTCTGAATGAATTCCAGCTATCCAAGGCTTCAGGCCGAATAAGCCATGAATAGGGAAGCGATCAAAAGGGCAATTAATCAACAAATGATCATTGAAGACCATCAGGACAGAATTCTGCTGCGGTTACCAACAAGTAGTCGGAAGATCGCAGGATCGCAAGGAGTTCGCTAAGGCAGAGACACAAAAAAAACGAACCAAATAGCGATCATCAATCAGCGACCATTCATTGAGAAGTCTCATAACGAACTTTCGCTAAATCTCGCTCTGGAATCCAGAAGCTTCCGAACGACGAGTTTTGCGTCGTGAGCTCAACTTTTAACATATTCCAGGTGGTGATGGTGGCTGAACTGAGCCAAGAGCAGTTGTGCACCACTGTTACGTGATTGATTCCCGGCAGACAAGGCGCAGACAACCCCTTCGCTCCCCTTGCTCCTCGCCATAATCCTCCCCACTTTGCTGCAGCATTTCGTCTCTCTCTCTTTCACTTGCACACACCCACACACATGAACACACTCCCCTCTTTCACCGTTGTTGCAAATGTCCCTCTCTCCTTCCTTCGTTTTCTTGGCCTCTTCGGGATACTCCAAGAATACTCCAAGTTACTGGCGTGGTCCTTTTTTCCCCTCGGTCTTTCTCGTAGTCTGTGGACTCCACCTCGTTCCTGCCATTTCTCACACTCTCGGTCACCAAACGCTATCCTCGTGCCCAAGAATTATGTCCGAGTCAAGAAAATTCAAGATCCAGAGATCTACGAAAAAACCGTGGAGAACGAACGAGATTGCGGATAAGAAAGGACCCGAGGAGAGAGAAGGATATACATGGAAATGGCCATTGCCTGACAGGACGAAAGGGACCAAAGGGGGGGAGAGGCCGTGCTCAGAAGTAAGAAGCCACCAGCAGAAGCAGCAGCAGCAAAAGGCAACGACGTCAGGAAGCTTGACGTGCATATACACACCATCAACATCAGAAGTAGCAGCAGCAGCAGCAAAACCGCGGAGGTACGAGCAAGGGGGAGCCCTCTCACTTCGTGAGAGAGAGCATTATGATGCAAAGATGGCGCGGTTGCGGCACCCTAGAATTAGCCGGGGCACTCGCCATTGGCCGCGTCGGACAAACCACTCCTTCGCTATAACAACCGACTGCATACGATGCATACTAAGGATAAGCACACGCGAGGGCCCCGTCAAAGAATTGGCCGCCCTCGCGAGCGCGCGCGACTCCACCGTCAAATGGTAAACGCGCGCATATCAACCTCGGACGCTCTTCCTTTCGCTCTGAAACGAATCAGATTGAAACTGACTCTGGATACGAGGGAACCATGCGAAGAAACCATCATTCAGAAATGTGGATCTATTGGGACTGAGTCACATGAAGCCTGGGACTAAAATGTCGTTGATTTCTGCTGAGAGGATTGAACGATCGTCTTCCAATCATTGTTTGATCCCCGATGATTCTGGGATAGCGATGACGATGCCAAAAGTGGTGAATGCATTGGGAATGGTCCATCTCTCTAAGATGTTCCATTTGTTCTGCGCCATAATTCTGTGCAATAAAGAAAGGGAAACATTTGCTGCCCACTTCCCTTTTTCAACTCCGAATCGTGTGAATCCAACCAGCGGATAACTTTGTTTTTCGTGAGATTCATCGTCTCCAGGGCGTTGAAAATCTTGTGACTTTTTCCGGCGGTAATTTGCTCCAGGAAGTTCACGGCGAATCAACGATGTTCACGGCAGATCTCTCATTAAAGTCCGACGTGTCTTGATCGCACAATTTGTGGGAGGGAAATCCTGGCGAATTTACATCATCAACGAGTAAACTTCGCCGAGTGATACGTTGGTCAATAAAATGTGCCGAGTAGCAGACCCAAGATCGGGGACGATGGCCAAGAGTGAAATGAAACGAGAGTCAGAGAAGCAACGATGAGATATAACGGAAGGGAAGAGAGAGGCATGTATTCTCGGCGTAGGGATAGGAATAAAGAGGGCCGATGAAAGAATTCGTGGTCGGTTATGAAATCAGAGATCCTGGGGCGATGAAGGGGTCGCCGGGCGAACGTGGCAGATCGTAGATAGGCCGTAAGATACGGAAGGACAGAGAAGAGAGTGAGAGGAAGACCGCGAAACGATTGGACGGGAGAAAGAGAAGAAAAGACGGTGGAGCAAGGACATGAGCGAAGGAAAGAGAGATGGCCGACGGACCAGCGGGGGTGGTCCATTAGATAATGCACTCGGCGTGTTGCGTGAAAGGACACCGCGATCAGGACTGTGTATGCAGAGTTGCAAAGAGAAGGAGAGAAAAACGATGAACGAAAAAAAGAAGCGATGATGAAGGGAGAAAGATATAGAACGGTCACTTCATCGGGCACGTCAAAATACATCAGCTACCGCTGTGCGATCGCTCAGAAAGGCCCTCGTTTCGTTGTTCACTGTATTATATGCGTTTGAGCTGCCACAAGGACTCCCCACGTTGAGTCTTGCCACCATCGTCGTCGTCGTCCCCGTCCGCGTCCTCGTTCTCCTTTTTCCTTCGGCTCTCTCCATAATCGTGACTCTACGAGAGACACGTGTGACTATGCTGTCTAGATCAATGATTTTTCTCCAGTTTTCATTGGTCGATGAATTCGTCCAGATTCATCGAGTCCTTTGGCTGAATTACTTTGGCGCAGGACCAATTCCAATGAAAAATCAGACGCTGAAACCAAGATCCTCTGAAGGTGAAATCTCGAAAAATCAAAGGCACAACAATCAAAGTCCGTGCAAACGATCCAATATCCAAGCTGCAAATCCAATCAGCCTCGTTGGAAACTAATATAACCAACGGACCAGGCGACAGAGGGTCTGTGCGAGTTCCCTTCTCGATTCGTCTTTCCTGAGGGCTGAAGCAAGTACTGATCAGAGGGGGACGTTTCTACGCGTTGTTTGATACGCAAGGAGACCACCTTAAATCCCCAACCCCGTAAAACCGATGAACCTGATTCCCTTCTACGTATAATATACACATTGGACTCTCCGTCCTTTTGCGTCCTATCCCTCGCGCCAAACAGCAATATGATTTACATTTTGCGGCAATATTGACCATTTCCGGCACCTGCAGCAAAACGCCAACATTCTCATCTGCCTCGGTTGGTTTTCTTACTCCCGTGATCTCACGATCGCTGTCTACTTGTCCTCGGACGAGTACAAAGCAACCCTGGACGGTTTGGACGTGCGGGTAGGCAAGATCGCTTTCATCGAGCTAAGTTAATGAGTCCTCTTGCTCGTGGACGTTACACTTTTCCCGGAGAAGCGTGTTGCTTCTTTTTCCCGAGTTGGAACCTTCGTTGGAGGTACTTTCTTTGGACTAGCGAAACGACTCGTTGGCGCAGATTATACCGTCAAGTTTTAGGGTGGATCAGAGTCTCATCCGAGCGAGTTATTACGATTCATGACGCGATACAAACGCTCTCTCCCGGGGATTTCCTTCGGGCAATCAACCGGGCAACCCTGAGTGGTAGCTGGGTTAGAGTGAGATATTTTGCGAGAGTTAGACGAGGAAAATGGTTCGCTGGATAGGGACTCGCGGATAGATCGTCGTGCGGCGTTAGCCGGAGAAGATTCTTAGGCACCCACTAGAGAAGTCGTGATTACCGCGTGGTATACCAACAGCTCCGACGGACAGAAGTTGAAGCGATAGAAGCCAGGCCAGAAGCAGCAGCATCTGTGCTCTACCGCCCGATATCCATACAAAGCTGTCTGCTGAATAATATTACACTTAACCCCGTACCACTCGGATGATTATAGTTGTAGCCAACGTCGATAGTAGTTAGAGCGTGCATCCTGTGTGAATGCTAATATTACACACTCCGAGAGCCATCGTCTTGGACTATACGCATGCGACTACGCTGAATCGGACGTTCTTGATATTATTTTTGTTTTATTGATTTTTTAAGAAAACCCAAGAGATCGCACGAAACGATGAAATAACGTAACTGGGCGCAACTTGAAGAAGGAGCCATTTGATCTGGAGTTGCGGATGGAGGGTATGCACCGAGTCCCGAGGCTAGATCTGGATCTTTCTAGAGCATCCGTCGACACCCAAAGTTGGAAGTGGTCGTGCACTTGAGGGATAATGCGAGGATGATTGTTTCGAAAAATCAATTGTTTTTCGACATTCTTTAATAGCGTAGGTATCTAAAACCATTACTTATGAGAATTCAGACTGGATTAAAATAATTAAATTATAAAATTAATTGAAAAAAATTTTAATGTATTTTAGGAATATATCAATTAACCTCAAACAAAATAATTTCAATATTCATACTAGCAACCTCTAAAAAAAATTCCTCATGATAGCCTTTTTGAAAGCGTTCAAACTCCCACAATCCGCAACAGTTCCCGTCAAAAATGGCTGCGATTCGAAGAATGATGACGGCAAATTGATTCGGAGAGTGTCTGTTGTCAAAACGATGCCGAGTTATGTTTTCTCTTTCCTAGAAATGCGAGGAGGCGACAAGTCCGGATGGATTTGAAAACAAAACGGCAATTTGTCGGTGAAACGTGTGGAACGATGGTGAAAATCGTGAGATGAAAAACTTTCCGAGGGGGTTGCGACTGTCGATGTCCGACACGACCCTTCGTGACATTGGGGTTGGGGGATGGAGGAGATTCTCCCGATCCACGCAACTTCGAATATCAATTTCGTATATAGCAACGAGAGACAACTTTTCGCCCTTGTGCTCTAAGCGTACGGTTGAAACGACGCATCAACCCTCTCCCTCCCTTCCACGCTTCTACCCTCATCTTTCTCTCTCGACTCTCAAACCCCAACCTAAACCTCCGTGTGCGTTCCTCCATATGGTCATATGGAAATGGAGATCGCTCTTCTCTCGTCGGAATCCAGTTTTCGCCAGTGGAAATATCTCGAGAGGGTCAGCCCGACGTTTTTTTTCTCTTCCTTTTTCGCTTCGATCATCGTACAATTTTTTTCCCCTCTTCCCTCGAGTCGAACATTTTCGTACACGAGTTTTCGCTTCTAGCTATAACCACACGGGAATGTACACGTGTGGGAAAACCACTTTTCCAACGACGGGACATAAAAAGTCGAAAAGCTTCTTCTCGATTTTACGCATTAGGCCGCGCGCGTTTGTCGACGGTACCCCCGAGGGTTGAGTAAATTCATTGGAATATATAGGGGATCGAGAGTGGGGGGAATGGACACTGGAGGCAGAATAGACACCAGCAAAAATTATCGAAAAAATAAAACTTTGAAAAGTTGGAACGTTAGAGAATTATCATTATAATTGGCGTTGATATAGAACTCACCTGCTCAAAATCAGATATAGGTTTCATATTTTCATGGTAATTTTCATTAAGAGTAGGAAAATGCTGATCGTAAAAAAATATTAGATCACGCAGCTACGATTAAAATTGAATTTCTTGGATATTAAGGTTATGTGAGAGGCGAGGGAAATCTTTTTTCAACGTTTTTCCTCGGTTACTCCAATTTTCGAAAAAAAAAAACAAAATAAAGTACTGTCCATTTCGCCCTTGAGCAATTTTTTCGACACGAAATCTAATCGATAAAAATTATATTTTTAGATCTTATCTTCTTAGGGTGTCCATTTCAGAGCTGGGTAGTACTTGAAAGTACTCGGTACTTGCAGGTACTTGAAGTGCAGTACTTGCAAGTACAAAGTACTTAAAAAGTACTTCAAGTACTGTACTTGAATTTTTCAAGTACTTCCTGTACTTGAAGTACTGTACTGGAAAATTTCAAGTACTTTTCTGTACTTGAAGTACTTTTTTCAAGTACAAGTATCAAGTACTTTTGAATGTGTCCTGCTGATGGTTGCATGTGCAAAGCCTTTGAATTTTTCTTTTATCATAAAACAAAGTTCTCATAAAGGAAAAAAATTAAAATTTTTTTTCGAAAATTCTAAAATTTCACTATTTTTTCAAGTTTATATTTTTAAATATTTCGAAAACTATTATAGTTACGAAAAATCCGTCTTGGTTCGCCTCAAAGAGTATACTTGGGGGTACGAAAAAAAAAATATTCCGAAACAAATTTCTGAAAAATGAATTTGGAGAATTTTGAATTTTTCAAAATCGTGAAAATCTACGATCAACATTAAATTTTTGGTTTTATTTTTTTTATACAACACCTTGTACTGATATTGAAAGATCCTGAAACTTTCAGAAATGTGTTTTTTTTTGTTTCAAAAATATGAATTTTTGAATTTTGGTAAAACTTTTTTTTTTACCTCTAAGTAAAGTGAAGTTGATCAATCATATGTAATTTTGACTGCTCAAAATTACAAAATTACATGATTGTTCAACTTAAAAAAATTCATATTTTTGAAACAAAAAAAAAACATCTTTCTGAAAAATTCAGGATCTTTTCAAATCAGTACAAGGTATTATATTTAAAAAATTGAACAAAAAATTCGATGTTAATTGTGCATTTTCACGATTTTAAAAAATTCAAAATTCTCCAAAATCATCATTTTTCGAAAAATGTTGTCAGAATATTTTTTTTTTCGTAGCCCCAAGTGTAGTTTAAGGCGAAACAACCGATTTTTCATAACTATCATAGTTTTCAAGATATTTAGAAAAGAAATTTGAAAAATCGTTAAATTTTGAATTTTGCATAACTTATGAAAAAAAAATTTAATTTTGTTTCCTTGGTAGAACTTGGTTTTATGATAAAACAAAACTTCTGACTAAATTTCATCGACATTGAAAGTGGTCGATTCCAACTCTTGGTCAATTTGACATGGAATGACGCAAGTACCAGAATTTACGAGACGTATCCGAAAACTTAATACTGGTACTTGATTTTTTCAAGTACTTGTACTTCAAGTACTCGTCTTGACGAGTACTTGCAAGTAACAAGTACTTTGTACTTCAAGTACCACCGGTACTTTGTACTTGATACTTGAAGTACTTTCAAGTACTTTGCCCAACTCTGGTCCATTTTGACCCTTATTGGAAAAAAACTTGATGAAAATTTATAAAAGTTATCAAAAATTAATTAAAATAATTTCTCAACAAATTTCAAACGATAATTCAATAAAAATGACAATCCGAAAATTAAATTCCCCCGTAAATTAAATTAAATTAAATTCCCCTGTACATATATTTTTTTCGCTGTACCAACACCGAGTGGGAGAAAAAACCAAATGGCTGTGAAAAATAATCCTTGAATGCGCACCTTTTTTTTCTACAGAATTCATTTCAGTTCAGTATAAATATCAAAGGATTAAAATGATTTTCCAAATTTTTGAAGTCTTCATCAAAGCAGCTGCAGAACAGTGTCTCCCACAGTTAGGGGATGAAAGATCCTGAATATCGATCCATACGCTTGATTAATTCACAAAACAGAGATCATCGAGTTACATCGATACATCGATGTTTTCCATTGTTCTCTCGATGGCTTCGAAAAAAATTGCGACAAATTTTGGGTCATCGCGTGTGGTCCAAAGGGCTGGGAAGCACTTTTGCGAGATCATCGAAGGAGAGAGTGAGCAAAGTTTCAAATAAACTGCGGCATACCGGACTTTCGGATCTCTGAAGATTTGCGTCGCTTGAATTACAAGCTTCCCACCCTCTTAAGGGGGTAAAGTAATATGAAAATATTTACCGGAGCGACAGCGGTGCGGGTGACCGTTCGGTATTTCGAATGAGCACGCACACACTTGCGTTTCTCGGGTCATTTGAGACACGAGTCTCTGGTTACCGTTTCTCTGTCGATGCCCAGAGAGATGCGCTCTCAGTCCTGCCCGCGTGTGCCCCATTTTATATTTGCATATAGCTATGTGTGTTCTTCCATCTCCTCTGATATATCTTTCATGCACAAACACACGTAAGTGTATAACTATATGGCGGGCAAATGTTCAGTTTGTTGGTGCCTCGAGAAACGTAATAGCCGCAACGAGAGTAAATCGAGATTCGGTTTCGCATCGCGCAAGAAGAGGAGAATCCACCCCCCAAAGGCCATTCCCTATTGCTTCGATGAACTTTACTCTGCTGATTCGTCTTGGGATCCCCGACATTTTCAAATATCACAGGGATCAAGAAGATCGATCTTCATCCAATTTCATTTTATTATTTTTATTTTAGTAATTTTCTTAATTTTTTTATTCCTTGGCATTTATTGGATTACAAAGTACTCTAGAATTAGAATTTCTGTAAAAAGAGACTGCCTGAAAATTTCTGAAAGAATGAAAATGAGGGTTCCAACAGGAGAGTCCATTTTTTGTTGACACTGTCAAGTATTGACAGTGGGAGTTAATGGGGAATCCAGAGGGGTGAAAAAAATTAAACAAAAAATTATATATATATATATATATATATATATATTAGGGCGATTTTTTTTTCGACTTTTTTTAATTTTCATCCCTCCCCACCCAAAATGCTATTGCATATGTCTAAAAGAAACTACCCTGAAAGTTGCAGCCCTTAATATTAATATTAAGTACTCGCCCTTCGCGTGAAAAGATTTCCCATCTAAAATACACGTAAATAAAAAACTTTTTTCTTCAAATTGCTATAACTCCGCGGCATTTTATGGTATCATATTGTCCTTGGTCGCAAGTTACGCAGAATTGAAAGTTTTTCAAAAGTGTCCAGAGCAGCATAAGTGTAATTTACACTGGTGAGATGGTGCGAGTCACTAAAGTTGATTTTGACCCACACTTCTCGTTTTTTTGCTGTTATTTTTGAAATGATCAGCGTTATCGAAAAATTGCAAAGGAAAGTTTTGTTGGAAATTTAATTTCCTACAAAAAAAGTCCTTTAGACCTACTTGAGAAAATTGATATTTCTTGAGATATTGAACCTTAATTTATTTGCGGTATAAAATTTTTACGGTTTATCGAACCAAAAGTTCTTAATTGTTGATATTCCATATCATTTCGCCACTGGTGATATGATATGTGATATGGTGATATGATATAGAATATCAAAAAATTGAAACTTTTGGTTGAATAAACCATAAAAATTGTATACCAAAACCAAGTTAAGGTCCAATATCTCAAGAAATATCAATTTTCGCAAGTAGGTCGAAAGGACCTTTTCTGTAGGAAATTAAATTTCCAACAAAACTTTCCTTTGCAATTTTTTGATAACGCTGATCATTTCAAAAATAACAGCAAAAAAACGAGAAGTGTGGGTCAAAATCAACTTTAGTGACTCGTACCATCTCACCAGTGTAAATTACACTTATGCTGCTCAGGACACTTTTGAAGAACGTTCAACTCTGCGTAAATTGCGACCAAGGACAATATGATAGCATAAAATGCCGCGGAGTTATAGCAATTTGAAGAAAAAAGTTTTTTATTTACGTGTATTTTAGATGGGAAATCTTTTCACGCGAAGGGCGAGTACTTAATATTAATATTAAGGGCTGCAACTTTCAGGGTAGTTTCTTTCAGACATATGCAACAACATTTTAGGTGGGGAGTGAAAAAAATAAAAAAAGTTAAAAAAATAAATCGCCCTAATATATATGTTATATCATCAGTGTGGGAGATGAGAAGAAGAAAAGTATCGAGGGGATTCGATATGATCTTTACGCGAGTCTCTCTTTATCGGCGAAAGTCAGGAGCAAGCGAAACGGTAGTTTTTCGGCGATGCACACGCGGCATGCTTGTATATTTATATAGAGAATTCCATGTAAAATCAGTTAAAGTCCTATCGTCTTGAATTTATTTCATAACTTTCTCTACGATTGACCAAAGAGTGCACTCCAATTTTCATTCAAATTTTCGCCATCAACTGCTATATTTTTTTGATTTTTTTTCAATATTCAGGAATGCTTGAATATAACGAAATTGGATGAGTTTTTCAAATTCTCCCTGAATGTGGGTCACCTTGGAAAAATTATTACCGGCATTTTTCATTCTCTTTGGAAAAAAAATTTTCTACGCTCGATAAACCTAATTTAATTTTCTTGTTCAGAAATATTAAATAAATCTATTATCATATTAATATATATTTTCTTAGCCCTTGGCTTGGCAGATTTTTGGACTGAGATGTTCTTTTTTGTGCAATAAAAAAAAATGGTAGTGCAAATCTCTTTTAGATAATAAGATTGCTTATCGCCTTTAATAAAATCATTAATTACAATGAGACGTTTAAAGATGAGATTTTGATGGATTTGACATGGAATTGCCTATATGTATGCCTATATGTATGTATACTTTGGTGTTTTATTGGCCGAAAACCGACAGATATCAGGATTATGGGCTCCGTCATTGAAGGGAAAAGAGCATTTTCGACCAGTGAGAGGTGAGGGAAAGTTCGACTCGAGCAGAGGGGTTGCGAACGACGAGGGGCGAAAACACAGGAAAT
The DNA here is from genome assembly GCA_946863875.1 of Alloplasta piceator. Lineage (NCBI taxonomy): Eukaryota > Metazoa > Arthropoda > Insecta > Hymenoptera > Ichneumonidae > Alloplasta > Alloplasta piceator. The sequence goes on from OX333072.1 coordinate 1,048,025, forward strand.
AAGGGAGAATCCTACATAACGCAATATTGAGTATTATATATCTATATATATAATATTACATCCATAGAAATTAAGAGAAAATATTGTCCTCCAGCTTTCAACATTTCCCCTTTCTTCTGAAAATCGTCCACCTCATTATTTTTCCACAAATATGTCTTTTGATTAATTTTTAAAACAATCGGACGATGGTGAAAAAGTCCCCCCCCCCCCCCCCCCAAAGTTAAAAAATCTGGCCCAAAAAGTCAACAATTGTCGAAGTAACGAGCAATTTTGTGAACAGGACGATCAAATGGCTTATTAATTTTTTAATTATCATTTTTATCGAATTGGTATTTTGAATTTGTTAAAAATTTTTTTTTTTTTTTTTTATTGTTATACAATCGTTTGATTAATTTCGAAATACTAAAAATTCTGCTAAAAATTTGAAAAATCTGCATAAAAAATTAAGGGTCATCAAAGTAACTCGCAATTTTGTCAAAATTACGATTAAATTGTTTACTAATTTTTCTTTTCGACTCCAAAATCCATTCATTATTTTATCATTCCATTTATTTTCGCTAAATGTTTTTTTTCCCCACTCAATAACATCGATCGCTCGCTCCACCCCCAAAATTTTTGCAAAAAGGCGTATTTCTCAGCTACGGATCGTCCTTTTTTCTTACTTCCACTCGATTCCCTTTTCTCTCTATTCTTTGCCTCTTCGTTTCGCACTGTTTTCTCTTCGTTTCTTTCGAGCTCGGGTCCGTGCGGACCATTAAAAAAAATAACCCGGCATTAGATTGGCCAGCGGTGCTGCGGCACGTCGGGGCTACATTTTTATTTTTATCGTGGTCCGTCGAGACCGCGATTACTACGATAACCATCTATATAGTCGAACGGTCACTTTTTTTATTTTCTCTTTTTCTCGAACTTGGAATCATCGTTCACTTTTTCGTTCTTTCTCTTCATATCTTTACACACACACACACAGATATATACATATATTATATTGCGTTGCCAAAAGAGCACCCACCATTATCACCATCGACGCGCTCGGGCCCCCAAAATTCGATTCATTTTATTCCAGTCAGCGTTGCTCCTTTTTTTTAATTCTCACTTTCTCCTCTTCTCTCTCCCTCCCTCTCTCTCGCTCTCTCTCTCTCTCTCTCTCTCTCTCTCTCTCTCTCTCTCTCTCTCTCTCTCTCTCTCTCTCTCTTATTCTTCGTCGTTTAACCCCCCTTAAAGCTTTTTGACCCATATGCACCCTTGAACTTTGTCCTCGAAGCTAAATTAGGGGGCCTGGAATCGTCCAAATTTTTTCCGAAAGAATTTTGGTCTGATTGAAAAAATCATGACTAATTTTTGTAATAACGTTGTGCAAAATTTTTTACAAAATTGCTTTCTCAATGCTTTTTTGCTTGGAAGAATATTTCGCATGATTTTTCGTTTAATTTTTTCGTATTATATCATTAGTATGCAGAAGTTATTATTAAATTATACTATCAATATGCCAAAAGGTTGTGAGAAATTTTTTACAAAATTACATTAGCAATGGTTTTCCGCTCAGAAGTATATTTCGCATAAATTTTTAGTTTGATATTTTCGTGGATTTTTGGTAAAAAGATAAAACACGTTTTTTTTCGCCTTTTCGTCATCGAGCCACCCCTAATAGAATGGGGTGTAATATCGAAGGTATAGGACAAGAGAGAATACAATTTTCGTTACGGCCAATAAAAACGTTAAGGTCGTACAAACGCGACAAAATTGGCCTTTTACGTTCGACTCTTCGCGATCGTTAACCGGTAAAGCTTGCAACCCCCTTTTTCATCCCCCTTCGTGATTCCTCGAAGGACTCCGATTCGTAACGGATCGTTCGCGTATCGCGAAAGTTGATAAAAACGAAACACTCACGATTATCGAGAATTTTCCGAAGGCCTCGGAGTTCAATGTTCGAAAAAAACAACCCCCTCAAGACCGAAATCGAAAGAAAACTTCCGGTAAGATTTAACAGCGACCATAAATTTCATTTCTTGTTTCCGTTTTGTTTTTCAAGTATTCTTTCTTCTTGTCAAAATAGTAGTACAAAAAAACGGGACAGAATCGGATGATAAGGTATGATAATCGAATAAATTTTCGCACACGCCATCGATATCGTCCGACGATTTAGTTTATTCAACTAAAAGCCAGAACAGTTTTTTATCATCCCCCTATGTTTCTTCTTACGTCACTCGTATATTTCGACATAATATAGCACGTACGGAAAAGCCACCCCGCGCGTTTGTTGCCCCAGAACGAAAAAAACAACCCCCACTGTTTTTCTTTATGCCGCAACCCCGAGGATACTTTGTAAACCATCGAGAGAGGGTGGGAGCAAGAGGGAGAGATTCGCAAGATTCCCAGTAACTGATAACCCACGCCTCGATGATGTTTCATTTTTTTTCTCGTTTTTTTTGGGTAAATAAAATGAGAGAAAGAAAAACGAAGAGAAAAGTATGACGAGCTCATTGGACATTTTTTTTCCACTATCGGGAAAAATCTGCCAACACCCAGGGGTGTGTTTTACTTTATCACGCTTTTTCGCCGTTTAACGCTCACCCGATCTCTAATGTTCTCTCTATTTTTTTTCCACCCCTCTTTCTCTCTCGTGGCGATCGGGAATCACAGGGATGACTGAGAGACGTTTAACGGAGACTATTTTTTTTTTCGTATCATAGTTAGAAATTTTTTCTGATAGCGACAAGGGGGAGAATCGTTGACCACTGGATTTTCGAGCGCGTGAATGTTTTTTCATCCCTCTTCGAGTTTCACCCCTCACGGCTAGCTCGATGAACGAGGGATGATAAATTTAAAAAAAGGCACAGAATCATTCGGGGAAAATCGTGTCACCAGGATGCTTGGATTACTAAGTGGAATTGAGGGGGATGAAAAGAACAAAAATCAAATAATCGCAAGAAACCCCTACGTGAATATTTATATTATTATCTATTTTTTATCACGGTGCAAGATATTGCGTCATTCACTTTGGGAATTTTCCCCTGAAATTGTTTTTGACGTTTTAAAGCATATCCACAATTTCCAATCCAATTTCCTATTTCATTCCGACCTATTTTAGTCTACCCCCGTTCTGTGTACGGATCAGTCAAAGTTGATTTGAAAAAGACACCCTTTTGATGAGCCAAAAAATTTTTGTTCTTTTTTAAGACTTTTTTGGAATTTGGAAAAACCAGATCTAACCTGATCTGGTCTCTTTCTAGATCTAGTTCGGGACAAAGAAACGATTTTCTTACTCAATCATGAGTGGGAGTATTTTTTTCATCCCCTTCACTGAGAGAAAAAATTACTGAATTTGAGAACATGAATTTATTTATTAAATGAAAGTATTAATTCGATTATTTATTTGTTGAACCAAGAAAATCACTCTTCATTTAAAAAAATATTTTCGCGAATCTATTACTCCATTATATTAAACTCTTATTTAATAGTAACAATTAAATGCATGATAGATTTGATTACATTTGCATTCATTGGGTTAATTACTTTGATCGCATCATAAACATGAGATTTGAATCTAAAAAACGAATTCAATACAAAATTATTTTTTTCGAAAAAATTATTTTCTTGCAATAATGTCATTATTATTTTAGGTAGCGTGTTAGGTAGTTAGGTAGGACAGGTATGATGGTAGGTAGGGTCGAGGGTTCGAATCTCGGTCGGACAGAGAAATTAGATCGGAGAATTGGCGCAGATTTGTCTTTTTTTTCTATTTATCTCTTTTTGGGGTCACTAAACTATGCATATTAAATTATTTGGCAAGGGCTATATATTTTTTATAAAATGTTTAGCAACAATTAATAAACATGCATTTGATTAAATCAATAATTTTTTTTGTTGATTGGACTAATTAATATGTTGATTCAACAAATTTTTTTCTCAGTGCTCCCTGTATCAAAAGACATGCATGTTTTGAATGATAAAATGTGTGTTCTTGATTCAAACAACGTATTACATATAATTGATAACATATTGTTAGATTCAAGTAAATTCGTTTATTGAAACAGAAATTTATGGAATTGACTGAAAAAAATGAACCAAGTAAATATATAAGGGAACCAATCTAATATGTTTTGGCAAATAATGAAAAAAAAATGATTTTTTGCCTCCAAAACTTTATTTTATTGGTTCTAGTATTTTTGTCTCTCAGTGTTTAACCAGATCCCCAAATTATTTTTGTCACAAGCTCATTTTATTTTTATTATTTTTTCCTCTCATTCTCTCTCTTTCTCCCTCTCTGCAAAAAAAATTCTGCAGCGTGTCGAAAAACGTGCCGCATTGACGCCGTGACTTTGTATGGAGATTTCGTCTTAATCTTTATCGAATACACTTGTTCTTGAATCCGCAACAGGGAGCAAAAAGCGAAAAGAGCTTTCCCCTTCTCCTGGTAGGTAAGTAAGAGAAAGAGAGGGAGAGAGAGAGAGAGAGAGAGAGAGAGAGAGAGAGAGAAAGGAGAGGCGGGGGTGACCTGGTGACTTTAGTAGGGGATGGAGAAAATTGAAATTGTGCTCTCGAGACACGAATGAAATTAGGCTTGTAGAAAGAGAGAGAGAGAGAGAGAGAGAGAGAGAGAGAGAGAGATCGTATCCTGATATGTATTTCTGGAAAGAAAGGCCTTCGAAAAGAGACTCGAACTCTGGTGGATAAAAATTGAAGAAAAAAACGAAGAAAGAAGGGAAAGCAATTTTGTGGAACGAGTGAGAAGGGATGAAAAGCGATTCGAGAGAATAAAGAGCATGGCGGAGAGGGAATACCGGAGAGTGTGTAAGCATACGCGAGAGCAAAACGAGAGAGAACTGTTAAGGAATTAAATTCTTAAAGTTCCCTTCGTGTATGCCCGGAAAAGTCGCATTCCTCGCGGGGCAAATCTCTCTTTCTCCCGCGGAAAAGCTTCACTTCTCTCCTTCTAACTCGCTCCCTTCCCGGAACCCCGGGGAACCAATATTAATTCCCATAAATTTCCTTTCAACGAGTATACCCATATGGATACTTTAGTACCCGCGATATACCAGCCCCTTTCCTTCGTCTTTTCTTCCGCGCCGGAGAAGGCCTCGCCCGGAGACTTTTCCTCCTCCAGCTTCTCGCATACATGTACATATATTTCAGCGATTTCAACGAGAAAAGCGATCGTTTGCCTTTTTAATCTTCTCATGTATGCAAAAGAGAAAAATCCCTCCTTGTTATATTTTTCTTCCCGTTTTCTTTTCGCTCTCTTTAATCCTCCTTTTCTACGCTGCTCCAGTCAAACTCCAGCGAAATATATATCAACGTTTTTTTGAATATTTTAAATTACGATTATCACGTTGAATGTTTGATAAACGAATTGAGGAATTTTTTAGGAATTTTTTATAAATAAAATACTATTGGGAAAATTGCCGAGAATGTTTGGCTAAAAACTATAATTTTTGAATATTTAAAAAAACATTTAATTGCCGCCATTTTTAGAAAAAAAAAGTTTTCAAGTAGAATTTGTAGGACTAATTGAGCCCTTCGTTTTGATATATCGCCTATCCTTGGGGAAAAATAAAATTTCTAAGCAGGTTCAAATTGTTTCCAAATTAATAAAATTGTGAATACAGAATTTAATATATTTTATAGATTATTTATTTGTTTATATGAGCCATTCCACGCGAAATCGACCACTTGTGAAACCGACCCCTTTCTATTTGGCTGAAAGTTTTTTATCCTTCTCTACCCTATGAAAAAAGTTTCTCAGAATTTTCGCAAATTTTTTACCCAATTAAAAATAAGTTATGAATTTATGAAAAAAATTGCTTTTTTTTAAATAGCTACAACTTTTCCAAAGTTCGACTTATCGGAACATGTTTTTTTCGTAATTTTCGTTTTTAACTGTACTTTTTGAAAAAAAATAAAAAAAAAATATTGAAACCCATCTTCATCGTTTTTTTTTTAGATTTTTGGAAAAAATCGGAAATTTCTCGATGATTACCATTTTTTATTTTTTTTCTTCTTTTTATTATTTCAAAATTTGACTTATCGGAACGTTTTTTTCCAAAATTTTCTTTTTTAAATGTACTTTTTGAAAAAAAATATACAACAAAATTATTCAGAGCTTCCTTCTATTTTTCATCTTAATTTTTCGATAAAAATCAAATCTTTTCGATAATTACCACTTTCAATTTTTCTTTTTCTTTTTTTTCATTTGGAAGTTCTCTGAACACCCTAAAAAATTTTCAGAATTGTGTTATGAAATAAGGCTAGTTGACATTTTTTTTTCTTCAATTGGAAAAAAAAGGAATAAAAAAAACACCACTCTGAAAAAATTTGAGGATTTGCAGAAAATTCAAAAATTTGATATAATGAAAAGAAAAAAAAAGAAAAAATGGTAATCGTCGAGAAATTTTCGATTTTTTCCAACAATCTAAAAAAAATGATGAAGATGGGTTTCAATGATTTTTTTTTCAAAAAGTACATTTGAAAACTAAAATTTTGAAAAATAAACGTTCCGACAAGTCAAATTTTGAAAAAGTTATAGCTATTTCAAAAAAAGAAGCCATTTTTTCAAAAATTCATAATTTTTTTTTGGTTTCGTAAAAAAGTTTGAAAGAATTCTGAGAATCGTTTTTCATAGGGCAGAAAAGAATAAAAAACTTTCAGCCAAATCAAAAGGGGTCGGGTTCAAAAGTGGTCGATTTGGCGTGGAATGCCCCTATAGATATTATTTTATTTATGGATGATCATTGAGATCCTCGGAAAATGCAAAAAATTCCAAAGCGGAAGTCGGGATCGTTGATCCTCATGATGTTGGAGTCGAGACGGTGGAATAGGGCGGAAGGGGGGTTGGCAAACGTTTGGGGTGACTCTGGTCGTCGTGGCGATGGCGTCGATGAGCAACTGTCGGCGAATTCTCTTTGCTGGATCTTTAATGTGGCAATCTTGGGGCGTGATAAACGCCACTCCGTTGGCAAACGAGAAAATCCCCGCGAAAGGGAATCGTATAGCAAAACACGCATGTGGATCATTCTGGTATTACATCTTTCTCGTCTGTAGGGACATATGTGAATATATTCGCATATTTATTTGAGACAAGAAAAAAAGCAAAAAACCAGACGACATCAGCGAAACCAATTACATCGTACAAACAAACGTACATTTGCTAAACGTCCTGGCCGATTCAAGTGTCCAGGTTTGGGTATCTTTCATTCTGCTTGAAACGCCATTGAGACGAATATAAAAGTCTCTTTGAAGCTTTCAAAAAGCCACCCCCTTGTTCGCAAAATCATTGAACGCACCCTCAAACATTTTTCTCTCAACTGCGAATCATTAACGGTAGAATTTTTGCAAAATTATAAAAACCAAACGCTTTGACAATTTTTTTTAAAATTCAATCAAATTTAAATTAAATAAAAGTAATAAATCAAATTTTTTCATTCAGAAAAATGTATGATTGAGAATTACAAAATTATAAAAATTAGAGAAGCCACGGATAACTTACAAAAAAAGTAAAAATTTCGACAAATCAACAATTATTTCGCAATTTTGACGAAAAATGCACCGAGTAAAGAGAGATAGTTGCTCTATTTGTTGACCAAATTTTGACTCGATCGTTTGAAACGAGCACAAAATTCAGGCCTGTACTTTTGATTTTGTCGATTTACAATTATTTAAAAAAAATGGGATTTTGACAAAGGAAAAAATTCATCGTCAATCTTGATCGAGTGTGACAAGAAAATACCTCGAGTATCAAATATTGAGGCTCTTCGATGAATAAGCCCGGCGGAAATTTTTTCGCGAAGTCACACACAGACACTGCACTTGGGATCACGAGAGGCTTCCTTTCATAGTCCTTGTTATACGAAGAAGCACATAACCGGCTTCATCCTCTTCCCGTACCGATCTTTTCGCAATATATATTTTATCGCGATACTCCTCGACACTTCTTGATCTTCCTATTTCGTTTTTTCTCACTCTCTCTCTCTCTCTTAACCTGCGAGCCCCTTAAATTCAATAAGTATTTAATCCAGAGCAGCCCTATATTTCCACGTGCTCTGAGAATGCCCACCCTTAATTCGGACGCAAATTTTTCCACGAAATATTGTCGCGCATATTCGCGAAATTTTGCTGTCAGAGTGGTTCTCTCTTTTTTCGTCAATATGGGAACTTTGTACGGCAGAGAGAGTTTCGGCTGGGTGTCAATCGAGAGTGCCCTCTCTGCCATACAGAAAAAGAGAGAGAGAGAGAGAGAACAAAAGGTAGAACGTTTGGGTACTCTCATCCCAGGGTGAGTTTATTCGGGAACGAAAAGCTCTCTCACTCTTTGGCTGTTGGTCCAGAGAGAAAGAGAGAAAGTGAGAGAGTGAGAGAGAGAGAGAGAGAGAGAGAGAGAGAGAGAGAGAGTGAGTGAGAGAGAGAGAGAGTGAGTGAGAGAGAGAGAGAGAGAGAAAGAGAGAGAGAGAGCAGTGAGCGCGAGCTTTCCACTGCAACGCTCGATTTTGCCAATAATTGTGAAGCGAGAAAGGGAATTCGATGGGCCGTATCCCCTCGGGCGTGTGTATGGGCGAGAGAACGAGCGAGGGAGACGGATAAAGACTGATAGAAAGCGTAGGAGGAAAATGGCAACAGAGAGAGAGAGAGAGAGAAAAGCTCTTGATATCTCCGTAGCAGAACGCGCCCGGGTAATTGTGTCAAAGCGAGTTTCCAAATTTCAATCACGAACCGTCGAGGCGTTCTGCTCTGGCGTCAGTTCACCTCTGTCTCTCGTACACCCCGAAAACCCCTTAACGTCGCACCTACAACCCCCTCCTCCCTCAAATCCGTCTCCGTCCTCTCCTTCTCTTTAGTACCGTTGCAAAACCATCGAGGCATTATGTATTTGCTCTTCAAGGTAGAGTAACAACCGGTTCACCCTCGACCGGGCTTTTCCACCCACTGGCAGTCTTTGAATCGCTTCCCTACCGCTCTTTAACTCTCTCTCAACCTTTCTCCACGCTCCTCGGGTCTCTCTTTCCCTCTGTGGATTCACGTTTCTGGATCGTTCTCGACCGATACATCAACCCCCTCGATCTCACTGCCTCTCCTTCTCTTCATTCAACCCTCTCGAGTCTCAAATTTATTAATATTTGCCGACAATTATCGCGGCGAATGGCGCTTCGTTGCACAGAATTCAACCCCTTTAATTCCGCGTCTCCGAGACCAAGACACGTACGCTGGAAAATCGATCGAACGTCTGGAAACTGTCAATTGACAGTCTGTACAAAGATTCAACTCCATAACTGCGAAATTACGAAATTCGGAGGGCTTAGGGTTACATGTCAAAATAACACTGTGACAAAATAACCGGACAAAATAGCGTGCGACAAAATAACATAGCGACAAAATAACATTCGACAAAATATATAAATAATACAATATATAGAACATAGCATTCGCTTAAGGAGGTTCATCTGGTACACGATTTACAATACAGATTTTGATAGAAAAATCAGAATATAGTTATTAATATCTAAAAAGTCATCTGTTAACATTTCAAGACGTGACGGTACGTTGTTCGTGAGAAATAAATAAAAGTGTAAATCCTAAATAACATGGGCTCTTATGGGATACCTTCTATAAATATTAAATGCACAATTATTACAATACAGATTTTGAAGAAAATTTAAGGATTAATGAAAAAGTATCTAAGGAACACTTTTAGAGTTTCATAAAATCGATCAGGTTTATAATAAATGAAAGATTCATAATAAATTAATTAATCTTGAAACTGCTGATTATTTTGAGGTTAAGCATTGTCAATGACTACGCTAGTCACCGCTTATGTTGAGGTTAAGCATTGACATTTTTCTTTTGACTCACTCGATACCGGATGAACCTCCTTAAGAAAACTCGGTTCTTTAAGGTTTGACACAGCACCAAAAGTCCAATAAAACTCGGTTTCTACAGAGAATTCGGTTTCTACAAAAAATGCACTCAAGAAGACTCTGTTCTTTGAGATTTAAAACAGCACCAAAAATCCAGAAAAACTGTTTCTAGGGAGAATTCGGTTTCTACAAAAAATTCGCTCATAAGCGAGTTCTCTGTAGAAAGTAGCTATTTGTGTTATCTTGTCGTATGTTTTTTTGTTTTCGTGTTATTTTGTCGAAAGTTATTTTGTCGTCGTGTTATTTTGTCCGGTTATTTTGTCGTGTATTATTTTGTCTTCGAGTTATTTTGACGTGACACCGGGCTTGGAAACAATTTTGGGGAGTCAAGACGTTTTTTCCAGAATGAGACGCTGAAGTAATCCTTCCTGAATTGAATACTGATCTCTCCTGACACTTGGAGAATTCTTGCGAACAAGTTTGAACATCAACAAACATTTCTTTGAAGATTTCAAACAATTGGCAATTTCTTTGTACGTAAATAATGCCTGAATTGTCAAATTGAAAAAATTAGATGGAAAAGTCAGACCAGAAACCCTTGGAATTCAACAACGCCCAGTCAAGGTGATCCATCATCTTCTCCTCGTGGTCTTTCTCCCTCCTCGCAACTGACGTCTCGTTACCGACCCAGTAATTATAATCTCTGTGCTCTTGGCTCGCCGAGCATCGCGCAACAGCAGCTGGATCATTCGCGAGATATCGTGTATCCCGAGAAAATCAAATATCTCGTCGGGGACGTTTCAACGACGCCGGTTTTCCAACCAAATCGAATTCACGACGTTCATGTTCCTTCTCAATGAAGAAAATCGTCCCTCAAGTCATTAAAGTAATGATCACACTTATTCTCGCGCCATTGATCCATCAATCATTTGGTTTCGAGCTGTAATATCGTACTTACAAGTTTTTATGATTAACACCGGACACTGAAAAACATTCGTCGTTTGTAAAACCCTCGGGATGTATAATGAGAGGTTAATGGTTCCTCATGTGATAAATACACATATCTGGGAAAGACAGCTTAATCAGCGAGAAATGAATAAAACGTTGAAAGCAGCGAGGCCATTACTTTATTGCTTTCTCATCAGAAATAAAATTTGTTCGAATCCGCTGACACTCCCTGATTTCCTTGATGCCGCTGAGGAAAATGATATACGGAACTAAAGCATGATTTTACACGCTCCCGTCATCCATTTTCATACCAAGAACCGTGAGTTTGCTCGCTAGATCATCGCTGCAACGACTCAATCCCGATAACATTCTCTTTGGCCATGAGCGAAGGGAGACCTCAGTGAGTAACTCGAAGACACGGGAGGAGGCGTAACCCCGACAGATACATCTCCATTATTTTCTTGGCTCACCGATACAGCGAAGGACAGCAAATACGCTTCAACAACGGCATCAGGAAGCCCACCTGCCATTGAATTATATCTTGCACCCTTTGGGCTGTTGGCCTATCTATCGATGCTGAAATGTTGTATCAGTTTGCACGCCCGAGAAATGTTAAGCATTTCCTGGAACGCTTCGATCTTCATCTGGTCATCGAACGAGAACACGAAAGGGGTTCGCATAAAGCGTGCAATTAAAAAAAGGCATCTTATTGCATGGCTTTATAGCCAAGGATCTGAACTTTAATTTAGAACAAAGATTTTATGGAAATCACGGAATTTTGTTGAGTTATGATCATTTTTAGCTTTTTGAGGCTCCATAACCTCAAAAAGCTGGCTACTTTCTTCAGCGATTTTTATCGCAATGATATTTTATAAAACGGTGCGAATCGTTCTCGGTCGATAAGCTTTAAATTTGAACGGTTCATAACATTTTCCATCGTATGAGGAAATGATTTTTTATTTTTTAATCATTTTTTGATAATAACAAGTAAATGCTTGAAATGTATTTGATGAATGTTCATCAAAAAACTTTTTTTTCAGTTTTTCTTTGCTTTTTCTCGTGAAAAAGTTTGTTGCGATAAAAACGTTACGTTATTTGAAATCAGCGATAAATTTGAAATTGTAATATGCTTTTAAAATAGAAATAACAAATTCGGTTTATTTTTGGGCGACTTTTCAGAAACCTCAAAAAAGCGAAATTTCAAGTGCTCATAACTTCACTTCGGTTAAACCAATTTCAAATTTTTTTTTTTCGTACGTAAACATTGTGAGCAAACTTAGAGAATGCCGTTTGGTTTATCTCGATAAATAAATTTTTGTAGAAATGAGGGCAGTTTGAGAATCGCCGAAAAGAATGGAAAGGGTGTCTGAAAAAAATTGTAAAAATCGATGATCGAAATTTAAAAATATGCCAAAAACTGAAAAATGATCGAAATGAGATAAAACAAGCGGGGTTTCGAAGCTTCAACGATCACGAAGAGAACGAACTCAAGTTGAAGTTAAAGTCTAATCTATGAGAAAAATTACAGTAATTTTAGTAAACCAATTGAATTTAAGCCAAAGCGCAGAAATTTTTTTTTCAAACCTCATATCGATGTATTTTTTTCCCCTGAACGGGAATCTGCTAATAGTTTTCCCAAGATATCAAAATGGTTATGGATTCACGTCATTAAAGTCACCTACACCATTTCGACATGAACTGACATTGACTGTTTGTATAGACAACGATAACGTCATTGTTTATAAATATTTTTTAATTGAAAAAATTCAAAGCTCGCGAGAACTATCCATTAATCATTTTTCAAAACTCGACTCATTGATCACAAAAAATAATGCGGTGGAAATAATGATATTGAAAAATGATCCGGTTTTTTTGGTCACCGAGCTTAAGACCGATGAAAATAACTTCGGGGACGCACGAAGCGTTATTTCCGTTTGACTGGACATTTCGAGATCTGGAATAACGCGTGTGCCGCGAGAGTTCAACGCACGTTGAGTGTCTCGAGCGATTCTGGCAAAACGTGTATTCGTACGGTGTCTGTGATGCCAATGAATCTTTTTCGTTCCTTCAGCTTGGCGAGAAATTCGATATACGGATGGTGCGATGTTGAACATCACTGTTAGCGAAGGTTGGAAGAGGGGAAACCTTTGGCCAGTGGCAAGGCCAGATATCACTTCCGGGACCCCGGAGGATCCATCAAAGATTCGCCGGAGGACAGGGTCTAGGCTTGAAGATCCAGGACCTATTTCTACGAGAACGTTTGAGTAAGATCGCAACTCGAGGTTCAGATTGGAGGCAAACTTGTGTGAGAGAGAAACGAAGGTACGAGGAACCTACGTAGCATCTCTCCGGAACCCAAATGGTCGGATCCGAGTCTCCGAACCAGCAAAATGTGGTTACGGTCCTCCAGTGGGCGTCTACGTATTACTCCGCACAATCTCGCTCCTCCACTCGATCCTTCAGGACTTCCTCTCTCGTCCTTCGACAACGATATTCCGCCGCTTGGTCTCCAGTGGTATAAGCTCTGCCCCCCAACTCCAACCCCTAATGCCAAGTACGTTTTGCATCTAAGACGCTGGCAGAGTTTAATTACGAGGCTTTACCGGGGCCCTCGTCTCTGCGAATAAGACCTCCGGAGGTTGAATGAGGTTAGAGAGTACGTAGGCACAACCAGAGCTTCGTCCGCATCCAAGGATGTGTTTGTACAGATGTTTGCACGTCAGTTGCGTCCGTGCCTTTGCCTGTGTGTGCGTTGGCCTGGGTATGCGTTGACCACTGGACCATGATATAGCACGGAGACTGGTCAGTCTTGGGTTTGGCGTGTGCCCCCGGGTCACTCCGACGCGCGCCCTCTCGATAATGGAGTAAACGCAGACGGGTCAAGATCTCCCGGAGGTGGACGAAATGCCCCGAGCTCTCGGGACCAGGCGTAGGGTTCCACGAGCCTTTTCCTTGAAAACTCAACGATCCCAGGACACGAGTCTTCTTGGATTCCCCACACCGATATTCCATTTACTCCTGGCGTCCCGGATACCGACTGGAGAACTTGTGGCTACGTTTCCTCTCGTTTATTCGCAACAGTGTCTAGTCGAATAACCTTCGAGCTTGGCCTGATAAGACGAGCGTGAGGTGGAGAAAGATGGTTCACATCACAGACAAGATATCTCAAAGTGTCTCCTACCTTCTCTCTGTACCTAACTGTAACTAAAAGATCTCTGTCTCTCTTTCTCTCTGTCTCTGCAAGGATCCGGAGCATCTGAGACCATAATCCTCTTTCACCCTCGAGAACGTGACGAAGAATTTGTCTCTCCCTTAACGTGGGATATCTGTTTGATGGAGAAGGGAAACCATCGAGGCATCTTAGCTCACCCATGATTTTTAATTCGTGAATATCGTCGATGAGGGTCGTCTCGATTTATCGGAAATCTTTCGATCGCACATTTGAAGATAATGGGAAGATTTTTCTGAGATAAATAGATTTTCATTTTTCAACTTTATCTGAGGAAATTTGAAATTAATCGATTTTGGATAATAGATGGAAAAATCGTTGATATTACAAACTTAAACTGAGAGAAAAAATTACCGAATTTGAGAACATGAATTTATTTCTTAAATGAAAGTATTAATTCGATTATTTATTTGTTGAACCAAGAACATCACTCTTCATTTAAAAAAACATTTTCGCGAATCTATCACTTCGTTATATTAAACTCTTATTTAATAGTAACAATTAAATGCATGATAGATTTGATTAAATTTGTATTCATTGGATTAATTATATTGATCGCATCATAAACATGAGATTATTTGAATCTAAAAAACGAATTCAATACAAAATTATTTTTTTTGAACAAAATTATTTCTTTGCAATAAATTCATCATTATTTTACTTCTAAAAATATTTCTGTAGTATTTTCAATATTTATTAGATATAAAATTGATTGTGATTACTTTAAAAGAAGCTATAGTAAAATAAATAACACATTATTTTATTCCAATAGAATATTTGTTTGGAATGATGACATTTTTATTTCCTTCAAGCAAAGAACTATCATTTCTATAGTATACTTTAATAGTATACATAAGTTGTTAAAAAGTAAAAAACTGGTTTTTTAAATGTTTTCTTATATTCGAATCTTCATAACTCGTAACTTTTTTCAAGTGCATAGTAGTAGTCGATAGCGCAATAGGATAGCGTCTTAGGTAGTTAGGTAGGATAGGTATGATGGTAGGTAGGGTCGAGGGTTCGAATCTCGGTCGGACAGAGAAATTAGATCGGAGAGTTGGTGCAGATTTGTCTGTTTTTTCTATTTATCTCTTTTTGGGGTCACTAAACTATGTATATTAATGGCTATATATTTTTTATGAAATGTTTAGCAACAATTAATAAACACGCATTTGATTGAATCAATCATTTTTTTCTGTTGATTGGACTAATTAATTTGTTGATTCAACAAATTTTTTTTCTCAGTGCTTCCTGTGTCAAAACACATACATGTTTTGAATGATAAAATGTGTTCTTGATTCAAACAACTTATTACTTATAATTGATAACATGTTGTTAGATTGAAGTAAATTCGTTTATTAAAACAGACATTTATGGAATTGACTGGAAAAAATGAACCAAGTGAATATATAAGGGCACCAATCTAATATGTTTTGGCAAATAATGAAAAAAATGATTTTTTGCTTTCAAAACTTTATTTCATTGGTTCTAGTAATTTTTTCTCTCAGTGTACACATAGGTGACTAATTTAATTTCTTTGATTATCGTTTGTTTTTTTTAAATTAAAATAATGATGAGGGTGCGTGCAATTTTTTTAGTTTGTGGAATTTTTGCGTTTTCATGTAATCCTACGGTCCAAGTCCTATATATTAAGTTGAAAAGAGCTTATAAAATAAAAACTGAAATAAACGTAATACACAAATATCTATTTACAAAAATATCCAAGTACAAAAAGAATTCGATATTAAGATCCACTAATTCTCATTTCTTGATTCTAGCTCAAGGTAAAATCTAGTCCACGGCATTCTCAAACAGCAAAACACCACAGAATTTATACTTCTATATCCATATAAGGTTTGAGTAAGAGATCAAGTGATTAAATGAAATACAAAATGAATTTCGTATCCATTGTGTTTATTTTTTTACTTGATATTTTTTTCGTCCATATTTTGGGCGACTACGAATCGTACGGTTTTTCGGAAAATGCTCTGTGGACAATCCAACGCTGATGTTACGGTCACAAAGGGCCGGGGTCCGGCGCTACCGTGGCAAAACGCAACAGTCGAGAAATAGAAGAGAAAGAGCAGTTCATCACAGTGTATACTGCGTGTATACATACATATATAGTTGAAACAAGGGAGCTTCCGACTCGGCGAGAAGCAAGAGCATAAAAGCCCCAGTGCGGGGAATGACGTTTTACAAAGGGTCTATCAAGCCCAGAGCAATGTTGACGGCCAACAGATAGGCTGTAGAGTCTCCGGTGCAATTTCACGTGTATTCTCTGTGCATTCGGTTGGCGTGGTTACGATTTTTACGACGCACCGTCCACAGCCTCCCTTTCTCTCTCACGCATTTTTTTCATCTCTCTTTCTCTTTACAACCGACAAAATGTAATTTTCCCACCGTACGTGTGCGCGTTTCGCCAAGAATGAGAGTATAAGAAGAACAAAACAAGAGAAGCGAATGTTAAAATATTTCCTTTCGATGAATTATTATTCACGATTAAATGAGCCGCACAAAAGTGATTTTCTCGAGGATATTAAAGAGAGAGAGGAAGACAGAGAATGATCGAATCTGCATAATGCTGGAATTTACATTATTATATACAGCGCGATATATTTCGACCAAACGATATTTGTTTCGTGGTGGCCTTTTGTGACCAATCTCGTTTATTTCTGCATCTACGATCCCAAAAGGTTCGCGAAGAAGCGTTGAACGCGGAGTCGCTTTTGGCAGCAAAAAGGGACGAAGGGAGAGGAGCAAGTTGGAATATTTAAGGAATAATTTACGGGCGAGTTGTCGCTTCGTCAAAGAAATCCTGCCGAAAGGATGCTCCTGATGAGAAAGAAGCCTCGTGAAAGGATAGAGATGGTGTCGGCGAAAAAAAGGTGAGACCGGAGAGCCGAATGTTTATTCACAGTTACGACGGATAGATGGCGCAGCAGAGAAAGAACTTTAACAGACGCGCCTTCGAGTTGGCGCAAGTGGTTACACCCCGGGCGTGGGCAGACACGGACCAAAGGAGAACGCGAGCGAATTGAATTTCAGGATTTATCGTAGTCGGAGCTTCCGTTTCGCCGATAATGCCCGACAGAAGCCACTCTTTTCGAACTCCGCTTCAACTTCAATATCTCTCTTCTCCTTGTCTCTCTCTCTCTTTTTCTTTCTTTCTCTCTTGCTTGCTTACTTTTTACCTCATCCTCACCCACGCTCCTTTTTGCCACTTCTTCATTTCTTCTCTCACTCTGCGATCCCACGGATGCGTAAAGTAACCGGCTTTACGATGCCGCCGTTCAGACTATCAACTTTCCTTGACTCCCTCGGCACTGTCTTGAAAATCGTTCGTCGAGTAAAAAATTTAATTGAACGTGCTGCCTGATATTCAGCGATATGGCAGGAAGATATCCCGCGCAAGAATATACATGGCGATTGTTTTTCAATCAGTGTGCAGTGCATATTTGAGATTGTGGGAGATTAGATTTTATTTTTTGAATTTTTTTTCCGCAGGTTTGACAGTTGGACAAAATACTTTTTGATATTCTAAGCAGATTTCGAATTTTTAAGTAAAGATACATTTTTCGATCGTACAATTTTCTTGAGAAATTGATTTTTTTTTTTTTTACTTTTTTTAAGAATATGTATTTTCGAAATATGTAGGTGGAATTTCAAGTTAAAATGCTGAAAGATGACTGAGCATTTTTACTATCTTTTTAGTGAGAGCAAAGACCGCGATGCAAATTTTAAACACCTTTTTGTCAGAGAGACTTGATTTGAGTTTGTCCCAATAAATATTCGAAAATTCTTGGGCCCATTTTCAATTCAAATTTTTTTAAATATTTATAATTGCGGTGCCCGAGTCTGTTCGTAACCAATTTAAAAAATGTTGACTATTACTATTTTTTAAATTTGCTTGAATAAAAAAAGGGCCTCAAGAATAAAAACCCACGTATTAATGAAATAATGGAGGGGAATTTTTTTTTGTCGTTCAGGTAATATCTGTAATTTCGTTAATTAAAAAAAATGTTCAATGAAAAATGCTCTGAAACAAGTTGAATATATATTCAATAAAATAAGAATAACCCGATCCTTTAATAATTCATGATGTCTTTTAAAAAATTCTCAAAATAATGACAAACTTTTTCACCCCTTTCAAAGTAAAATCAAATTAATTAAGCATATAGCAATAATTTTTTAATCTTCCCTAAACCAAAAAAACCACCATTCAGACATTTTTTACAATAAACAAAAAATGTGAAGTGAAAAAAATAGCAAACAAATAAATATCATTATTGCAATCAGATATCCGTAAAAAAATTCAATAATTTTCTTAACTATTCAGCGTGCTTTGCTATATTTCTACAAATTTGGAATATTCACAGAATTTCAGGTTTTAGAAAAATAGTCTTGCTACACCCAGAAAAAAGATCTAGTCGTAGATACTATAATCGTTTATTTGATCATTTTTTAGTTCCTTCGAAGAAAATTTTCTTCCCACCCAAGTTTGGATGATATTTACTTCCACTATATTTATTTATTTGAATTCACTGTCATCGAGAAACAGGCGTTGAAGAAAAATTCTATTCGTTGTTACTAAATACCTATTCATCCGTAATCTTATCCGATCATATCTGCAGATTTGTCAGTACCCCAAAAATCCGCCAGGTGGTTACCTCTCACACAAGCGAACATGCTTCACGACGGCTATAACCTTTCCAAGCTCGTCTATGTTTGATA
Organism: Alloplasta piceator; assembly: GCA_946863875.1. Lineage (NCBI taxonomy): Eukaryota > Metazoa > Arthropoda > Insecta > Hymenoptera > Ichneumonidae > Alloplasta > Alloplasta piceator. The sequence goes on from OX333072.1 coordinate 1,066,781, forward strand.
TCCATATTTTTCAGTATGGATATTTAATACATCGAACATTGCGGCGAAACGCAAGATGGTTGAATCCCCGAAAGGGATTCCCATAAAAAAAGGGTATTTTTTCTTTTACCTTCTGTTAAAGAAAAGACGAAGCTTTACGAAATTGTAGACTTGTGTAGCTATGTACATTCAAAGATTGAAATGTTTAAAAATATATATTGAATAAATATTTTAAAAAAAATTATTTTATTTAAATACATATTTGTTCAATTTGAAAAAGTATTTATTCATATTAAATAAAAATTTATTCGGCTTGATTAGGATTTAGTTAGATGTACTAGATCTTTTTTCTGGGTGTAATTAAATATGTACCCATAATTCTCGTTCGAAAATTATTAGGAGACAAAAAATTGATGTCGATCGAACGAAACAGCGTTATCGGAACTATTGGGAATAGTTCACGTCTCTCTCTCTCTCTCTCTCTCTCTCTCTCTCTCTCTCTCTCTCTCTCTCTCTCTCTCTCTCTCTCTCTCTCTCTCTCTTTTGGGCAGCGTTGATCCAATCGTCGTCAAATCCCGTTCTCCGAACGAGCGCGGAATCCTTCGTCCAGGACGCGCGATATATGTACTAAATGTATCACCATCGCCTAATGCCAAAGCGGATATACGTCGGTTTATACAGAGGACATATGGTATATAGTTTAACATCGGGAACCGGCGCAATGCGGCACAAGCACAGTTGCAACGGGTCGAGATAATTAGGTTTGAGTGCACTCTGGTCGCCGCAGAGTCGGTAACTCAGTTATCAGTGGACACTTCCCCCGCGCACCGTACAATGGCTATCACAACGGCATCAAACATAACGCATCAATTAACGTGAACAATAACCCAAGCCATGGGAGTGAGAGAGGCTGAAGCTTCGGCAACCATGATATTACGATACAGGAGGGATTGAGGTAAAATGGATTACACGAAGTTTCGAAGCAAAACGGAATTGCTTCGTCCAAAAGACTTTCATTATTTCAAGACCAGAGATCAAATTTTCGTAGTCAAAAAGTTTATTCTTGATATTCTGAAATCCATTCAGACAGAAAGTAACTTTCAGCAAAATGGATTATACAAAATATGAAAGTAAAGTGGAATTGCTTGATCCAAACGACTTCACTTATTTCAAGATCAAGTAAAATAAAACATCTAAAATAAAGAACAAACAATAATAAGCATTCTCCTACTAAACATCAATTCTCTATTATTAAAAAAAAAAAAATAATTGACGATAAAGAGTGTCAACACCCTGGAATTTGTGTTTCAATGTTTCCTCATTCCGTTTCACGTTTCATGGAGCCTTTTTGAGGAATTAAAAATTGATACTACCCCTAAAAATGCTATAAAAAAAATTAATGAGAAGGCAGAGTGGAAATTTTTAATTTTCGGGATTTTTGGGTGAACCATTTTCCCACATTAACTCCTCGAATATGTGCGAGAGGGGTTCGCGAAGGGGGTGTCGTGCCGTATGAAGTGTTAGTTCTAGCAATAGCGCGAGATCGTCGGGGTGAGAGTGTTCTCGCTCTGCTTATGCGTATTCTGTTCGTATATATATATACACACAGATCGGTCAGGGTATATGAGAAGCAACGTCGACGATCGTTGCGGGGGTGGAAAGAGGAAGGGTGGAGGCAACGATGTGCAGCCTCGATGCGTTCATCGTGTCGACGCTTCTCTCCCACTCTCTCACAATAAACAGCATTGTTGAGAGCAGCAACGAGCCCTCAATATCTCCATAACGTTCTCTTCTCTAATCCCCCACCCCTGCGTCTCATCCCCCTCGAAAATCTCTTTCCTCCTCGCGTTCTCCCGAGCCTGGCAAACTAAAACGGAGAATCGCGTGTAAATATACGAGCCAATGAAACCTTTCGATGGGACGAATGTGGTTTGCGAACGTCGCAATGTCAATTTGACAATAAAACAATCAAGGGGGTCGTCTAGTGTGAAACCTGATTTTTTAATGTTTTTTTTCGGAAATTTTTTTTTTATAAACCATTAAAGTACAATCATTTATGAATTATGTATCATTTTTATTAACATTTGAACAAACTTTGTGCATTTTTTGAAGTCAATGTATTAAATATAATCGGAGATACAGAAAAAAAATTGAATTTTTTTTCTAAAGCGTAAAAAAACATGATTTTTTTAGAATTCTGACTTTATCTTGGTTCACGGTAGAGCCTCAAGTCTCACAATTGAAATGACGTCTGGTTTTTTGATTTCAGATAAGCAGAACGGCCGGAATCATGGCAGCAGTGGAGCACCTTTTTTTTTATATCTGTTCCTGTTGGGCGGTGTATCCCCGATTCTATTCAATCCATTCACTTGAAAAAATTCAAAAAGTTTATTCAAATGTTGATAAAAATGATACACAATTCATAAATTATTTGATTTCAATGGTTTGTCAAAAAAAAAATCCCGAAAAGAAATATTTAAAAAACAGGTTTCACACTAGACGACCCCCTTAAACTGAGTGCCTGTTCTCAAGTCTTGTTGACACGATTCTCGAGATGGCGAGAATAATCATTCTCAAGCAGGAAATTGAAGAAATCAGCGGGTTGACGTGTCTCTAAGCAGACATTGTTTTTAAGCGATTATTTCTTGATTTCTGGAGTAATTTGACAGATCAACAGAAATTAGAGCTTCTTTTCATAAGATAGATAATAAAAGCTCATTTCAACATTGAGAAGTTTTTAATGAATTTTAAAAAGATTAAAACAAATCATCCGGTGATTGATGATAATTTTTTTTAAATATCAAAAAAAGAGGAAAGATTGATTTTCAAGCTTAAGAAGAAAATTTGATAAAGAGCCAGTTTTTTCAGCCATAAAAAATGCTCCCAACAAATACCTCCGATAAGTAATACAAAAGATCCAAAAATGTAGTCTCTTCCCAAACCGCAATTTCTTCATTTTCGAGCCCACTTTCAGCCCATCGTCGTCGCAATCGGCCGGAAACATTTGACGCAGGCTTTTTCTTCCAGCGACAAACACCGAATGAAAAACAAGAAATGATAAATCGACGTTTGATTGCGCTCTTATTTCTTAATAAACGATGGCAAACGATGGCATCTTTCGCACATTGGTTCGTAATCGAGCGGGATCTTTCGTGATCCGAATTTTCAATGAATCGAGCAACCCCCGAAGAGTTCCACGATGCACGAGATATTCGAAGGGGGTTGAAGAGATGAACAGAGAGAGAGACGGAGAGGAAGAAGGACGAGGGCGAGTGTGCGATGAAAGAGGAGGTCATCGGAAATAACCGCGTTCTCGATGAAACATTAATCTCTCGCTGTGGCAATATCGCACCGATGATATTCGAGGCACGAGTATATCACGAGGTTCAAGCGGGACACGAGGAATACGATGAGGCTGCCGATGCTCCTGGTGTCATTAGTTTCTAGCCTCGAGAGAAGAGGCGATCACTCCCGTGCAAATCGTCGAGCCAATCGGTGTGCGTGATGCGATGATGCGCCTCGTCCCTGACGATCGAGCGCTACTATTGATCCATGAACGACAGAGCGGCGTAAGTCACGCGGATCTCGCGCGCTTTTGTCACGTGAATGAGGACCTTTTGTACGTCAAACACGGTATTTCCTGTATCGGGAAATAGGTATAGTAATAATTTATCGTTGGTTTATAATGCGTGCGAGGCTCTGAGAGAGAGCTGCGAGGCGTTAGCGCACGAGAGAATGAACATAGCCGAGAGAAGAGAATCGCGCTTGGACACGGGCGAGTGCCTACGCGCACCCTTGTTAAAGGTCTCGTTTATGCGGCATACAAAAGGGTATTGAGGGTCAAAATGGCCATCCTAAGAAGATAAATAAGCTGGGATGCTAAGCACAGAGCAAACTTCCCGCTTTTTATCGTTAAATACCGTCTTTCATCAATTTTATTGCGCGCCAAAAAAGCACGCTGTTGGGGGTAAAAAGAGCGTGGCTCGCTATTTTTTTTTCAAGACAATTCTAGTAAACAAGGGAAAACGAATTTCTTGGCTTCCAGTCTTTTCAAGTCAAAATTTTTGAGAATTTTCACGATTGAATTAATCGCGAGCCAGTTTTTTTGTTTCTATTGTTTTTAAGGAATGAAAATAACAGTTTTTGTTTATTTTTTATTCTAAACAGGCAATTATCGAAGTAATGACATTATCTGGATTTGAACTGGCATTCAAGTTCATTGTATTGATAATTTTCCCATTTTCTGCTTTTTTTCTATTTTTAATTTTTTTAAAAATTCTTTTAGGAGGTAGCCGTTTCACCCTTCAGTGGCCATTTTGTCCCCCATTATTCCATCTATATATATTTCTGTATCGATAGCTTGTTTTCTTTGTACATCGGAGAAGCATCTTTGGCTTCGACACATCGATATGTACGAAATAATCGATTTTCACATTCCGCGAAGATGGAAAGACCAGGACGGATCACTAAAGCTTCCTCAGACGCTTTTTATGGAAGAATTATACACTTAAATATATTTTTTAGACATGAGATTATATATATGAGGTATTCCCGCTCAACGGGACCCCCGTTTAAGCCGACCTCTTTCGATTTTCTTGAAACTCGAGTATGTTTTAATGTTGCCTGAAAGTATATTGCACACCAATTTTCAGATCTCTAACTATAATACTCTTTGGAATACACCAAAAGTTATGTTTCAAACTTTTTGCGTATTCAGCGCTTCGGAGCTTTGGCACGGCACGAAATAAAATCGAAAAAATTCTTTAACAATAGCTTTCGATCGGCCAAAAACAGAAAAAATGAATTTATACAACAAGAACATAATTTAATTCAGCGGGACAATTTTTTTCATGTTGTGTATATATCTGAGAAGTCACGATATAAATTTAAAGTTGGAACTCGCACCCGTTTACTAATGCCAAGTCTTTTAGTAGGATAAAAATTCTTAAATATCGTGTTTTTCGTGTTCAACAGTTCTCTGATTATTATACAGCGTTTTTTTAACGAATTTTGAATTTAGTAAATTTATTGAATTAAATTTATTAAATAATCAAATTTATTTAATTTATTAAATTAAATTTATTAAATCAAATTTATGAAATTTTGAATTTAATAAATTTATAAAATTCGAAATTCGTTAAAAAAAAACTATGTAATATATCAGAGAGCTGTTGAATACGAAAAACATAATTTTTAAGCATTTTTATCCTACTAAAAGACTTGCCATTAATAAACGGATGCGAGTTCCAACTTGAAATTTATATCGTGACTTCTCAGATATATACAAAACATGAAAAAAATCGTCCCGCCGAATAAAATTATGCTCTTTTTTTGTAAATCAATTTTTTCGGTTTTTAGCCGAAATTCAAATGAATTCGTTTTTTTTCGAAATCGCTGATATTTTTTTCGAAAAACGCAAGAAATTTCCGATCGAAAGCTATTGTTAAAGAATTTTTTCGATTTTATTTCGCGCTGTACCAAAGCTCCGAAGCGCTGAATACGCAAAAAGTTTGAAAAATAACTTTTGGTGTATTCCAAAGAGTATTATAGTTAGAGATCTGAAAATTGGTGTACAATATACTTTCAAGCAACACTAAAACATACTCGAGTTTCAAGAAAATCGAAAGAGGTCGGCCTAAAAGGGGCTCCCGTTGAGCGGGAATACCTCATATATATCCGAGTCCCAAAAATTATGAAAATATTCGTTAGATTCGTTATAACAATTCCCTGATTTTCTAATTTTTTGAGCTTTCAATTTTTTTTCCCAATAATTTTGGATGTTCCTCATTTTGGCCCACCTTCCCCTATATGAAAAATGGCTCGTGTCCTGGATATATGCCAAATATACCCAAAAAGATATATCTAAAAAATTACCAAAATAATATTACGGCTATATCAAAAATCGTTCAAAAAATCTCGTTTATTTCATTGTTTAACTAAGTTCTTGCAGAGATTGGCCTTTTTCGGACAATATTCGTGATAAATGGAATAATTTCCATCTTCTTGGCTCTTAACATTCCTTTTTTTTTAGAGCTGCGTGGCAGAAGCGCCTCCACGTTATACATTTTGTCGGACTGACTTTCGGTTATGAGAATGCACGAAAGAGAGAGAGAGAGAGAGAGAGAGAGAGAGAGAGAGAGAGTGAGATAGAGCTGGCCCTTATTTTGTAGTAGCATAATACATGTAATATGATGTGCTATACATGTACAAACGATAATGGCCGCTATTAACGAGCCACGGCGGGTGCCGAGGCACCTGGTCCCAAAATATCACCGCAATTAATGCAATTACAGTTTACAAGTCTCTACCGCTGAAAACAGCCGTGACTACGCTCCAGGCTCTCCGCCGTTACTAATTCAGTGAACACAAACGCTCGTTCCAGCCATTTCCATCGATATATATATAAACTTTCGTTACATATATTTCTCCCCCACTCATTCGTTGATACCGATTGTTCAAAAATTCGAGCATCGTTAAACATCGATTTTAACGAAGCGGATAAAAAGTTACTCGTGTTTCAGGGAATTTCATGGATAAATGATGAATTATTGCTAATTAATCGTCTCCTCGACTATTTGTCGTTTTCCCGCCAATTTTTTACACCTCGTGGGAAAGTAAATTTAACCCAAAAATTTGAAACTTCTTCACTGCTTTATGACCATTTTTTGTCAAGATTCGCGTTGTTTATGCTTGAAATATTTCGTAGAATTGGAAAATTATATTTAGAAATAATGCTAAAACTAATCGGTTGTAATAATTTAAGTTTTTTTTTTAACTTTGGCTTTGTGTAGTTTTTATGGATTTGGAATATTTTTGCAAATCTTAAACATTTTTTTATCAATAATACAATCTTATCTAATTGAAATGCACTCATGTAACGACGTTTTTTAAAAACTTTATTATATATTTAGCAAACTTTATTTTAATTTTTACAGCAACGGAAAATATATGATTGAAACTTTGGTAAATTTTCGATTTACAGAAAAAATTATGATAACAATGATAAAACGCAATCAAAATTTTGTTATCCACAATTTTTTAAAACAATTATAACAAATATTAACTCCTCAGAATCACTTATTATTAACATTTTTTTTCCTAAATTTTATGAAGAAATAATTGTTCTCATCAACGTTCATCAATTTTTCAAACAATTATAGCAAATATTAATTCCACAGAGTGATTATAATTAATGATTTTTTTCTATATTTCATGAAGAAATAATTGCTCTCGTCAACTTTAACTCAACGTTACATTGTAATCCTTTGGTACGAAACTTTTCAAGTGATCTAGACAACAAGAGAGACAGAAATATAAAAAGAGACTGAGAGAGACGGAAGATTTGGCAATTCCAGAGTCTCTGAGACGTTGTTATTTACAGGGTCAAAGGGGTTGGTGGATGAGAAAAGCTAACGTACAGTGGCAGGAGAAACAGAAATAGGGTTAGAATTGTGGGGGGCGAGAAAGAGTGAGAGAGAAGGAGGAGGATAGGGTGGTTCGAGGGCACTTTCAGTGGATAGGAACCCTTCGGCGCGTAACGGTAGTTCGGTGGTTGCGGTTGACGTAATTACGGAAGGACCCTTCGTCTAAACTCAAAAAAGATCGAGAGAGATGGAGCTACGCGCGAAACCGCGAAAGTCTTAGCTCGACGTCTTGAGATTATTCGATGCGCATCCCTTCTCTTCTGGAATCCAATCACCCCCCTTCTTCTCACTCCTATGATTTCTCGATCCCTCGAAGCGTTTGAAATTTTTCGAATACCGATTATTGCCGATTTTCACCTCGTCCCACGTTAAAGTCCTAAATATCGAGTCGAAAGTAGGCTTTACAGAAAAAAACAAACAAGTACAAAATTAACCTGATACACGAATATTCATTTCCAAAAATATGGCCATGGACGTTTCTACCAAATGTTGTTGGTGTATCTTCTGGAATGTTGATATCACTTCGAAACTAGCCGATATAATTTTCAACCCGATGATGATGAATTATGCACTGAGAGAAAAAATTACTAGAACCAATGAAATAAAGTTTTGAAGGCAAAAAATCATTTCTTTCATTATTTGCCAAAACATATTAGATTGGTTCCCTTATATATTAACTTGGTTCATTTGTTTCGGTCAATTCCATAAATTTCTGTTTCAATAAACGAATCAACTTGAATCTAATAATATGTTATCAATTATATGTAATATGTTGTTTGAATCAAGAACACATTTTATCATTCAAAACATGCATGTCTTTTAATACAGGAAGCACTGAGACAAAAAATTTGTTGAATCAACAAATTAATTAGTCCAATCAACAGAAAAAATAATTGATTCAATCAAATGCGTGTTTATTAATTGTTGCTAAACATTTTATAAAAAATATATACCCCTTGCCAAATAATTTAATATGCATAGTTTAGTGACCCCAAAAAGAGATAAATGGAAAAAAAGACAAATCTGCGCCAATTCTCCGATCTAATTTCACGGTCCGACCGAGATTCGAACCCTCGACCTTACCTACCATCATACCTATCCTACCTAACTACCTAACACGCTACCTATTGCGCTATCGACTACTACTAAGTACTTGAAAAAAGTTAGGAGTTATGAAGATTCGAATATAAGAAAACATTTAAAAAACCAGTTTTTAAAATTTTTAATAACTTATGTATACTATTAAAGTTTACTATAGAAATGATAGTTCTTTGCTTGAAGGAAATAAAAATGTCATCATTCCAAACAAATATTCTATTGGAATAAAATAATGTGTTATTTATTTTACTACAGCTTCTTTTCAAATAATCACAATCAATTTTCAAGTAGAATAATGATGAATTTATTGCAAAGAAATAATTTGGTTGGAAAAAAATAATTTCGTATTGAAGTCGTTTTTTAGATTCAAATAATGATCATTTTAGATTCAAATAATATCATGTTTATGATGCGATCAATGTAATTCATCCAATGAATATAAATTTAATCAAATCTATCATGCATTTAATTGTTACTATTAAATAAAAGTTTAATATAATGGAGTCATAGATTCGGGAAAATATTTTTTTGAAATGGAGTCATTTTCTTGGTTCAACAAATAAATAATTGAATTAATACTTTCATTTAATAAATAAATTCATGTTCTCAAATTCAGTAATTTTTTCTCTCAGCGTGAAGAAAAGAATTTGACGAATAGGTTCAACGAGGAGAAAAAAATACCTAAGATTCTTCTTCTAAAGAATGACAACTTCAACGTTGAGGATAATTGGTAATGATTATTTGCGACTGTTATTTATTTTCATTTTTAATCGATTATTCCGTATACGTAAATATTTACGATTGATTTATTCCGGACATTTTCGTAAATTTAATAATTTCGTCGTGACTTTTTAGTGTCGCAAATGATAGGCCACCGTTTCTTTCTTCCAATCAAATTGAAATTACCCAAAAATTATTAATTTTTATTTTACCCTTTCATCGGTGAAATTGTTAATAATAATTAAAATATTACATGACCGTTTAACAAATTTTCTACCGTCAACAATTACTGAACTTGTAATTATTTATTATCAACGAAATGCTGCGATTAATTTGTTTCCATTATTGACGCATTTCAATTATCCATCTCAAAGATAAGGCTCGCATATCAAATATGTAAAACACGCTGGCAGATGTTCAATGTCATGTATTTTCCCATAAAAAATTGAAAATATTGTAGGTGACTCTTTATTCTCGTAAATCAATACGATCGTTTTTGCGTCCCGTTAAGTGCGAATTACCGAGCAAAAAAAAACTCTTCCGATTCTCCATCGCATTATCATCAACGCCTCGTCGATTTTTCCAATTTCCCTCCCCTTTTCTCCGCCTCGGATTACGACAAATTAACTAAAATGCCACAAAAGTACGTGAAATTTTGTAACGCGGACATTTCACGATGATTTCGCTCTCGTTGCTTCTCGTCGATCACGGGAATGGGGATCGAAATCGCAATTACCCGCCCCGACCATCATCGTCACCCAACGATGGAACATTGCACGCCCATCGGAGTTCGTACTGCGCGCACATGCACTCACGACACTCCGACACAAATGCCAAATATCCATCCTTGGTCACGTATGATGCGCCCGACCATCGGACTTTATTAGAGCGACGATCGAGACAATCATTCCGATGATTACAGCCGAAACATAATCGTTAACGCGTACGACCCATCAATGACGATGAACCATTCGCCCACGCCAAATTGGTTGTGGCGAACGAGATCATTCGTGGCGACGTGAACACGTTACGAAAACGCTTTTCTCCCCCTGTATCCACATATAACAGCTTGATTCTCATTCACGTGAAACTTGGCCCACGCCGATCATTTCACTCTATTTTCGTTTTGCCTTCTCGTAAACGAAGCTTTCCTCCTTGATTTTCCGGGGAGAAAAATTTTCCAAAATGTCGTGAAATCATATTAAGAAAGAAATATTTCCGCTGGACGAATGATTCAAATAAATTTATTGAGAATAAATCATACTTTATTCAAATACCGGCTAAATTTGCTCATCATTAGGCCCATGTTCGAATTAATCGATGTTTTTTAAAATAAGTCTTTCTTTAAATCGTCTATAAATAAATATCGCATATATTCCGGTCTTGTGAAAAAAAATATCCAAATATTTTTTTAAATATCTGGATGCATGTTTATAACAAAAAGTCAAAGTTGATTATTTAAAAAAATAGCTCAAGGATTTCAAATTCAAATTTGATTCAAGTAATTTTTTCCTACTGATATGAATATAAATTCAAGTTCTACACAGGCACTCAACCAACTCGATGATGATGTAATATGAGGAAAAAAGGTTGACAAATACTTGGAAGACATTCAGAGAATTGTGTTAATTTATTATTATTCTTTTTGTTGGATATTTTCTACATACCAATTTTTAAAGAAATGATTTATTGAATTTGAAAACGTTTATGTAAAGCAAATAAATATTTATACAAATACTTGCATAATTAGCTGTTTATTCAAATAAATCGGACAATCTATTTGAATAGAATATATCTTTATTCTTATGAAATATCCTGCATTTATATATGAAATTCGAAAAATTCGAACAGCTATATCTCAAGACCGAATTGGAGTAGCGAGCCGAAATTTTGCACATAAGCTGAGCCCCACGCTCTCTTTGTTGGCTATGAATTTTGCAAAAATTCATTAACGTGTGCGAATTTTATGCGACTCTTAAATTTAAAAAAAAAGCAGGCGTAGTTACTATAGCGTCTGTAAATTTAGCGATATCAGGTTACAAAAAATTATACCGATAGTTTGAGTGATAAACATGGTTGGTGTTAAATTTCGCAAAAATTGCTCAAGTCGTTCACGATTTATAAAATTTTGAATTTTTTGCAAAAAGAGCGTGATCGCTCTAGCTTGCATATATCATAGTTACAGTTACACAGTTACAGTTTTTTTACTCCGATAACCAGAGATAGTAAAAAAACATGGAAGTTACAAATGTACACATCGCTTCCAGAGTATTTTTTCGTATTTCCAAAGCCAAAACTTTGAAAGTAATTTGCTCATCCTAGAGGAGGATTTGTAAATGGGAAAAAATACTGAGGAAGCGATGTGCAAATTTTCAATTTGCAAGTTTCAATTTTTATTTTTATTTTTATTTTTATTTGTAATTCTTAAATATTTTAATTTTCAAAGAAATAAAATTTCATCATGATAAAATGAATTCATTTACATAAATTCAATAAAATTTTTCCTCCTGCGCATATGTTTTTTTCTAAACATGATTCTACGACAGCTGGTTAGTAATTTTCCTTATCGTCGAATAATATCGAAAAATTTGGGAAATACGAGGTCAGATCAAATACAGGCGTATTGTGCTAAAATTGACGCAATTTCGATTTCTTTTTCCTCGTTACCTTCCTAGCTTCCATTCTACGAAAAAAAACAACTAACCCGATAAAGAGAATGATTGCAAAATTGCTGTAGATACAATCTTCCTTTGAAAAAACATTAAAATGTATGACGTTAATAAAAACTCGATGACTCACAGGCAGACATTTTGCGCGTTAGTTTTTTCTCCTCTTCGTACAAATGTAATTCTCACAGACACCTTTTTTAAAATTTTTAGTTCAAATAACACTGAAACCGGGAATATATATAAGGCGTCCAATCGTTGCGGCTTCAATCGTCACCGGAATTTCGAAAACGACAGTCTTTCCTTCGCACCAGAAAGATTCAGTGAGTTAAATATCCCAATATAATAAAGAAATAATTTAAAAAATTTCTAAACACTTTATTATCGTTTATTTTTTCAATTAATGTAGAAAATATTTTGTTCTTCCAACATAATAAAAACCTTCCCTTGGATTAAAAATTTCATTCTCGGTTGATTTTTTTAAAATTTCTATCGATCAATTATCGTTGTTTCAGATTAATTTTCGGCAAGATGAACATTTATATCACTGTGGTCGTTGCTCTTGGCTGCCTGAGCTCCATTGCATTGTCGGAGAAGGAGGTGGATGTACAATTACCGGTAAGAGCAAGAAGAATAAATATTAATATATCAAATATCTATAAATATAATTAGGCCTGTTGAAAAAAACTTGTTTTTCAAATCAGAAGTAAAAATGACATATTTTTGCTGGGAAGTGAATAAATAATAGTTGAAGCATAAAATAATGTGCAACTATTGGGAACGATATATATTCATCGAATCCTTCATTTTTCTGCATCATCGTCTGATCTCAGGACGATTATATTTAATATTACTAATATTGCTGGCATTAAGAGTCATTTAATGAAAAAAAAAACGACAAGTTCATTTTCAAGATGCACTCGAACGAAAGATGCTGAATTTAATATCGAAAAATTATTTAGGACGACAAAATTCATTCGGCTGCGCAGTCATGTATCAACTTTGGAATGGGTTTCGTTGGACAATGCAGTGTGAGTATGATTCTTCGTTGAATTTGCATTTTTTTTTCGTTATTTTATAAATTTTTTATCATACAATTTTTCTTTCAGCCCCAATACGGTGATAGTTTGTGCACCCAATTATTCTGCGCCGAACCTAAAACTTATGGTTACAAGGAAGTGGGCCTTAACGGTATGACTCCGGATGGTACTATATGTGGGCAATCTAAGGTAAGGTCACACTTTGATAATTAATTCCGTTAATTATAAGGAAATTGAGCCGCATCTTAGAAATCATTGTTCTCGGAATGTGCCGCGCTTTGGTTGTTCTATATTTGAGATGAAATTCCTGAAAATAATGAAGTATTTTACAAATTTCTAGATTTGCCAAAAGGGAGTCTGCAAGGGTGTGCCGAAGAGCCGAATTCCTCGTGATCTGGGTTCCAAGGTCGTTAAGACTTGCTTCAAGTCTGTCGAGGGCAAGAACGAGCCAGATCATAAGAGTAAAACATTTATATCTCTGTTACTTAAGTTAAACGTTTGAACTCTGTACTGTACTGTTCATATTTGTACAGCGATAAGCCAAATTTTCGACAAAATTACTGAATTATGGAGAATAAAAACAGATAGTATAGAAAATAATGAATAATATAAAGTATTTGATTCGCAAAGAATTCTGATTTTTTTTTATTTCGCTTGAAAAACATTTCTATGCGTGCGAAAAACAAAATTGTATTATGAATTTGAAACGAGTGAGCAATAAAATAAAGTGTATCAAAAATAAAATTGTATTGAGAATTTGAAACGAGTATAAAATATAGGGGAAGTGGCAAAATGGACACCATCAAAAATTACCGAATAAATTGAATATTGAAAAAATTAGAAAATGAGGGAATTGTTATTATAATTGGCGTTGATATACCCAAATAAACTCACCTACTCTAAATCAGATCTGGATTTGGTATTTTCATGACAATTTCCCATAAAGCATTGGAATTTTTTTTTGATTTAATTATCATTGTCATCACATTGAAAAAAAACTCACTTTTACTCAATTTTACATTAATGAATAAAAATTCAAGTTCTACAGGCGCATTTTATCGTTCCCGATGGAGATGCGAAGAACATGCGGAGACTGGCAATGTCGCTAATAATTAGAAATATGCTTGAGGTCGTAATTTTCGTTGGGTCCGGGCACCAGCAGCGATTTTGCCAGACGAGAACGCAGAGGCAACGGTTTTAAGCCCGTTTACTGCCAATAAGGGAGAGAGAGAATGCATAATAGAAAAGCCGGTAGAGAAGAAGCGAAGTAGTAGCCGACAGTGAGAACGACAGTCCAAACGTTGTAACTTTGAGGGGGAACGACTCGTGTTATATTTTACGAGTAAGAATTCTGAACCTCCTTCTAGAATTTTCATCCCTTTGCTACTCTCTTTCTCTCTCTTGAGACTTTCAAATTTATTTCTCGTGATCATTCTCTTTTTTAAATGAAGAAGATAAAATTTCAACCACCGAAGAAATCGCAAAATATTTCATATTTTTTTATTAAAAAAAAAAAAATAGTAACTTGGAAAGGCTACTTATTTGAAAGAACATTCTGGTCTTGAATTTTGAAAAAATCAATTTTTTTTGCATATTCTCAAAGTTTAGACCTTTCAGAATATATCCTCAAAAGGAAAGTTTTTTATTTTAATAATTTACCAAGCTATAGCTATTTTAGTGACGCAACAACTAACAAAAATATTGAAGAACGACTTGTTTTTTGAGCCCAGAGCTTGTGCAGACCCCTCAATTGACGAACGTGGAATAACGTGAATTGTTATATCACCGCGACAGGAAAATAGAAACGGATCCCTGAGAATTTCAGATTTAGGGGATGACAAACACCGCAGGCTGATAATTACCGGTTATCATCGTTACCGCGCATCCCACTTTATTTATTTACGGCCCCTCTCTGTTTCTCTCTTTCTCTGAACGCGGACAAACACAACGGTAATTCGAGGTTTCGTTGGCACGTGCTAAAGCCACACTTTTAAATAGAGAGAGGAGGCGACGGAGGGAAAGAGAGAGAGAGAGAGAGAGAGAGAGAGAGAGAGAGAGAGAGAGAGAGAGAGAGAGAGAGAGAGAGAGAGAGAGAGAGAGAGAGAGAGAGAGAGAGAGCGGGAAGAAGCAAAACTTAAACTGGAATTGTGAGAACAAAGTCCGCGTTATTCTCTACGTTTTGCCGGGAGAAATTATGTCGCTACTTTCCGCAAAACGCCTCTGTGATTGTCAATTTTCAATGTTTCCGCTTTTTCAAAGAATCTCATGTATTCTCTCAAAGCTGTTACAACCCCTCAAAATCCCAATAAAATACGCCTCGAATACCCAAGAATATTTTCATGATTTAAAAAAAAAAGACAAAAATATTCATTTGCTCTAGTATTATTACAATTATTGCTCCACCGAGCTAAATCCGTGAATATGAAAATTTGCATGAATTATTAATATTTAACTCCAAATGGAATCTCTAAAATGGCAAAAGGCGTATCCGGTTTCCGGTTCCGAATAAAATCACGAAAAATTGCTATTCAGAAGATGTTATAAAAATTACTAGGGGAATGTGAGGCAAAGTGGACACTGGGGGTAAAGGGTACACGCGAAAAATTTCAAATTTGGCGGCAAAGTGGACACGAGCTGAAACTGAAAATAATGTCAAGGTCATAAAATGATTACTTCGAATTCAGACTATATCTGCACGATTCCCGTAACCTTTCATACACTGTTGAACAATATATTCAAAATAAAAAGCACAAAACAGGGAAATCGTAGAATAAAAAAAAAATCACAAAATAAAAAAACAATAATGGGAAATGAATTTCACGATTCAAAAGTCGATGAATATGTGAAAATGATTTGTTCACTAACAAAGTGAATTCGTAGTACATTTCCCACATGGCGAAAATTGGAGCAAAGTGAATCTGAAGATTTACCTCGTTTTTTTTTTAAATTTCATTCGAGGAACGGTTCTATTGGCTTTATTTCTTTGTTTAAATTGTTAAGTTAATATTTTATTCGGGCATAGTCGATTACAGTTTCTCTATTTTCGAGAATCACCGAGTATAGATTTTTCTGAACCTGAGGAGGCATGACCATTTTGCCCCCAAATTATTTTTTTTCAAAATCAGGGAAATTAGGTTCGGGAATCAATTTTGGGACATAAGAGTAGTTAAAGGACCGTGTGCTTGCCGACGAAAATCGTTAAATTCTTTGAATGTCCACTTTGCCCCACATTCCCCTATTAATATTGAACTTTAAAAACTGCCGTTTGAGTCAAAATGTTAAAATAAATACAATTGCAAAAATTGTGATTTCAAGAGGTATAGAAAAATTTATATTTATACGAAATCACAAACATCAACATTTAAAAAATATATATATTCTCGGCCCATTTCCGACAATAACCGCGAACTATTTCTTCTTTCTCAATAATATTCCAAGAGTATATTTAACTATCTATGAAGATTCCTGGGTATAGCACAAATATTTCCCAAACGAGAGTCGACTCCCTCGAAAATTCCATTTTACGTATCATCGGGTTTTCCCGCATGCTAATTCTGAGCTAAACTAACGTATTATCCGGCATCTAGCCCACTTCCCCTGCGAATGCATTGTGGAGGGGATTTTCACCCCCTCTTCTGTTTTTTTTCTTCTTCCTCTGTCTAGCTGGCGCCGAAGTAATTTCCGCAATTTCATATAAATTCCTTGTACCGACGAAATTTCGAGCTCTTTCGCTCTCCATCTTTCTCTCTGTTACATCCTCTTCCTCATGAGTGTAAATAAGCCTCCGTTTAAACGATATAGACCACTGAGAGGGATGGCGGCTCCCGGTTTTAGCGTGGGAGACAAGAATCCCTCTCTCTGCCTCTCTCTCTTCCTCTCTCTTTCTCACCCTGTCTCTCTCTTTCGAATCTGTTGTTGGCTGCGCAAGAGTACATACGGTAGCTATGTTCACTGAAAATCATGCGTGTGTGTGTGTGTGTGTGTGTCGGTGTGTGTGTGATCGTACAAGCCGAAAGCGGCATTTCTTACGTCCTCGCTTTGTTTATTATACCCGCGGTGCCGCGAAGCATTATTATGAAATACGATTAGGCTCGGGTATACAAGCGCATACACAAATTCTTCTGGCAAACGCTGCAAAAGGGTGTAGATCGGGAAATATGGCATTGATCCTAAAATTTTTATTTTTTCAAAAAAAAGCTTCCAGCTGAAAAGCACTAGAATAAAGGAGTGGTATGGCCTGGAAAGAAGCTCGGTTTTGTGCATTTTTTTAGAAAATGGTGAAAATATTTTTCTACAATAATGGAGTATTTCGAAAAGTAATATCTGAAGAACGTTCGATAATCTTTTTGTGCAAAAATGTACAGTTTTGAAGGATTAATGCCAGAAAAAGCGTATTTTTGAGCATTTCAATTTGTACAAGAATTCTTCATATTTTAGTGTTTGAGAGAGACTTGCTTCGAAATGGGACCATCCTTATTTTTTCTTGTATTTATTGCTATTGCCAGAGGCGAAGCTCACAGTCCAAAGATTCGAGACAATCGATGGATTTTTTTCCTACCGAATTTTCATCATTAACCCCCGCGGTTTATTTTCCTCTCGAGAGAGCACACACACGTAGAAACAAAGGGAGCAATAATGTATTTTTCTCTGTTCTCGATAACCCCCGCGAGCTAAAATTATGCAAAATTCGTACGTACAATAATTATCTTATCCATCTAAGCGGGGAAATTGACCCCGCGGCATTAAGCAACCGAGAGACTGCGAGATACGTTTAGCAAGCTCCCCGTTTTCTCCGTTGATCTTCCCAAGCTCTCGCGAATCTATTACCATGCCGTACACATAAACATACGCACACACATGTACGAGACATTCCTGGCGAAACCAACCGATGTTCAACCCCCATCTTGTCCGATTTTATGCCTTGATTTTCTAAAAAATTAGAGCTATTTCAATGCAGTCTTCATTCAATATTTGCGGAAAAAAACACATTTTTTTCAATTTATTTTTCAACGTGCTTTAATCGCAGATTTCTCAGGGGGTGGTTTCACCCTCTGCTTCATATAGCTCATATGTATATGAGGTATTCCATACCAAGCCGACCAATCCGTGGACCCGATCATTTATGATTTTGTTAAGAAATTTTCTATTTTTTTGTACGTACTAAAAGCAGTCTCTCAGAATTTTTTTAGATTTTTGTCTTAACCGAACTAACCACAATGAATTTTTCGAAATTTGACACATTTTTTTTCAAATGCTCATAACTTTTTAAAAACCGGAGATATCAAAATAAAACAAAAGATCATTTTTTTCCGTCTTGAGTTGCAGTTTTATAAGAAAAATACAAAAAAAAATATCGATATTTATTTTCATACGTTTTTTGAAGTTTTAAACACAAAATTTTTTTTTTTAACTTGGACCCTTTTTATTTTTTTGAAAAAATTCACCACTTTTTAAGAGACATTTTTACAGATACTACAAAATTGGTAGCTTGTGCTTCTCATAACTTGTATTTTTTTTTCTATTTTTTACCGCGTGTGAACTAAGGGATCGTGTTCCTCCTTGAATTAAAAAGTAAAAAAAAAAATACAAGTTATGAATATCACAAACTGCTAATTTTTTTATATCTGTAAAAATGTCTTTTAAAACGTGGTGAATTTTTTCAAAAAAATAAAAAGGGACCAAGTTAGAAAAAAAAATATTTTGCGTTTAAAACTTCACAAAATATTTTTTTTTTCAACTTGGACCCTTTTTATTTTTTTGACAAAATTCACCACTTCTTAAAACACATTTTTACAGATATAAACTGTCAATTTAAAAAAAAAAAATACAAGTTATGAATATCACAAACTGTCAATTTTTTAGTATCTGTAAAAATATCTTTTAAAAAGTGGTGAATTTTTTCAAAGAAATAAAAAGGGTTCAAGTTGAAAAAAAAACAATATTTTGTGTTTATAACTTCACAAAATATTTTTTTTTTCAACTTGGACCCTTTTCATTTTTTTTTAATTTACCACTTTTTAAAAAACATTTTTACAGATACTAAAAAATTGGCAGCTTGTGATATTCATAACTTGTATTTTTTTTATATTTTTTAATTCAAGGAGGAAACACGATTCCTTAGTTCACACGCGATAAAAAATAGAAAAAAAAATACAAGTTATGAGAAGCACAAACTGTGCTGAATGGTGAATTTTTTCAAAAAAATAAAAAGGGTCTAAGTTGAAAAAAAAAAAATTTGTGTTTAAAACTTCAAAAAACATATGAAAATAAATATCGATATTTTTTTTGTATTTTTTTTTTATAAAACTGCAGCTCAAGACGGAAAAAAATGATCTTCTGTATTATTTTGATATCTCCGGTTTTAAGAAAGTTATGAGCAATTGAAAAAAAAATTGTGTCAAATTTTGAACAATTTATTGTGGTTAATTGGGTTGAGACAAAAATCTAAAAAAATTCTGAGAGACTGCTTTTAGTACGTACAAAAAAATATAAAATTGTCAAGAAAAACAAAAATGGTCGGGTCCACGGATTGGTCGGCTTGATATGGAATACCTCATATATAATGCACCCATGCATCGATGAGAATTTTTCCTCCCAAGGCGACCTTCGACGATATAAAAGACTACCCTTATCATTTTCGCCCCTAAAGCGTATCTCAGATCCGAGAGAAAAAAAACACATAGCGCAAGCTATTAGAAATTGAAAAAAAAATGGCAATAAAAAAGTAAAGAGAAGAAGGCATGTGGATGGAAGAATCAGGACGAGTAAAGTACGAAGACAAAGAGATCGGGCTGGAGTGAAACGTCCCTGTACGAGCGGTTGGAACCCCTGAAACGCCGCTTGATATTATAAAAATGAGAATAAGAAGACGTATAATCGTATTATGGAAGGAAAGAAGAGAAAAAAAACGTGCGGCAAAAATGGGTTGATGAGACGCCAGGCCGTCGTGCCTCTTTTCCTTTTTCTCACGTACCAAAGCTTACGTGTGTATGTGTACGCGATTATATTTTATGCTTGCATACGATGAGAAAAAAGCCAAGAGAGAGAGAGAGGTATAACGCGCGAGGCGTGTTCATCGTACTGTATTTGCTACTGATGCTGATATGCCAGTGTGTATACTCGACGTGCGTCTATTTTTACTTAAGGGGGTTGCTGCTACTGCTACTGCCAAACAAATATATATGCACACATATATATATATATAAATGTGTGTGTGTGTGTGTGTGTGTATGTGGACGGACGGCGCGTTACCAACCGTACATTATACCGCGAGCGGCGTGTACAATGCATAAACAAGCCTTGGCTGACGGGAGCCCGAGGGTCCATCAGCGCATTAACAATTATATTACGGAAGCTCAATGTTATGCGCGAACGAATTCATACGCGCGTGCGAAGGCTGTGCGAGATTTTCATACGTTGCTGTTACAAGCGGTAACGTTGAACGGACATGTTCCCTATATATGTATATATACCTACATATATGCGCTCTTGCACAGGCCTCTTGTGTGGTAAGCGGGGTGGAGTCGCACAGGGGGTTGAAAAAAAAGTTAGCAAGATAGGAACGTACGTTGAGAGAAAGAGGGATAACTTTAGCCGTTTAACAACAAAAAAAGGTTTCAACTTGTCCGGTGATTTCAACGATCAAGGGAGCAAGACTTTTCGACAGTTTCGTTTATTTCGTTTACCGATTCAATTATGATTCATTGTTTTTACAGAAAAAACTACCCCTTTGTTCTTCAGAAATTACTCATTGGAATATCGAACTAATTGTACAATTACGGCTTTCCAAAAAGTATATTCCCAAAATACCCTTTTTCGGCAGCTCGACTCCAACCTCTCAATTGCAATCAATCTTGAAATATATCTTCCTCGGTATGACATTCTCTTCTCTATTCCATTCGATCCAACGCTCTTTTTGGTTTGAAAAAAACCACCCCTTCTACCTCTTTTACGCACTGACAACACGGGAACCTCGTATCGCGTCCTAATAATCTTACGAGCTGATTGTGCGTTTGTGTGTGTGCGGGTCAAAGCTTGGGATCGCGTACTCCAGTGGCTGATACCGTACACTCACTTTACCCCCGAGTGAACGACGAAAGCTTCAAGGGGGTGTGTTGTTGCGAACGAGATCTACGAACAGGAGGAGTAAAAACGAGAACACAGGCTGCCAGGGGGTTGGGGATTCGGAAGGGTTGGTTGTTCGAGAAATGGCTATGTGGGTGACGGGGGTAACGTTTGGTATAGTTGTCTGGATCTTGGGGGTGACGAGGAGCGAGCGAGAACGCGGAGTGAGTAGTCTAGGCGGGACTTAATTAAACAGCGGGTAAAGCCAGCTTAGTTCACAAAGTGACCGCTGCAACTAAACCTCTCCCCCGTCCTGCCAACGTCGCCTTTACCAACCTGGCGTTTATAACCCCCTCCCGAAGCTCTTGGTGTTCTGGTACTGTTACCGATGCCTCTGCCGTTGTGTCAGCGAGTTCCAAGTGACCAGAGCTACCCAGAGGTCACGTGTATCCCGTGCAGTTCTACATGCCACCTTTGGGATACGGTAGCTGCGTATTACACCGACACACACTCCTGAACATAGTGTCTACAGGGTTGTCTGCCAGAGTGTTGAATAGTTCCTGCGAACGGGACATAATACTGGGTCTCTTCTGGCAAGAACCGAACACCAACGTCGAGGTTAGCCGATCAACTGAGCCGCGAAAGCAAATCCTTCCTCTCTCTCTGGGTTTTATCTTCCTCCAATCCACCCTTCTGCCTTTGCTAGTCCACAATGGCAAATTGATTTTGACCGTCGGCTTCCGTTTTCAACTGCAATGAACCTCTGACTCCTCAACCACCCTAATGTCACCCCTCAACCCAGAAGAAGGACGCGTACAGCTTGGAAAGCTCGGTCCAATCTAATGCACACCTTGACCGCCTTTGGTCCAACACCTAACACCTCTCTGCGCGAGTCCAAGGGAGTAATCCGAGACTGGATAGCGCGTGGTATTGCACACGAGAGTTCGTAGGTGCTGTGAAACCTTAATTCTCTGAACAATTACAGGACCTATGAACGCAACCGTTAATCGTAAACATTTGATCCACATTCTCAACGCTAAACTTGCCTCCTTGCATACCAACACGACTACGACTATGTCTGACTTCAATTAATTCGACCAAGCACCCCCTATCGTTATTGAACTTTATTTTGTAATTGCTCCTAGTAAGTTGGTCGGCAGTTTGCCGTTTCCATGTGTCTCAAGTTTCATGTTAAGGGTAAGTCACTATTCGCACTGTTGCGTTTTATCGTTGGACAAGTGTGTATGTACGTGCGTGTGTGGGTTTCGAGCTGACTGGTGGAAGGCTAATTGACAAAAGAGTTGACGTTGTCGGGTATGGAGCGGTCACCGCGAAAAGCGACCCTCCATTTTACGTACAGAGACGCGTATACATCGGGTCTGAAACCGCGTGTGACGTACGAGAGAATCGCTTTGAAGCGGAATGTGTCGGAGTGCTTTTCTCTTTTACTTCGAGCTCTCACCATCTTTCAACGACGCCACCCCCTCCGATTTTCAGCCGGTCGGTTCTCTGTATTGTCAACATACGCTGAGGGTGACTGCATGCGCGAACTGTCGCCATGGTGTGAGGATACTGAGAAGGAAGAATATCCGAGGTTGTAGACGAGTGACGGAGCTTTGCCGGTGGAGCTGTATGAGAGACCGCAGAGTGAGTCGAGCAAGAAACAACCCCTTTGTGTCGGGGCGCGACAACGACAACGAGACCTTTGCTCGTGCTCGGGAAACTTGGTCGTCGACACACACACACATGAACACACATTTCTTGACGGACCTTAACACCGCTTGCGCGTTCTGATTCATTGAATCTTCGGATCCATTTGCGTTTGTGTTGTCGCTGAAGTTTACACCCTTCCCTTGGGAATAAACTCACGGCTGTGGACAAACATTAACGAAACATTATCAACCATGTCCGATCGTGTAACCGTGTTGTCCGGATTGATAATTCCACGCATGCGGTTCAGTGAACCAGTCCTCAAACGCATATTTAGTTGACGATTCGATCTTCACGGCGTTCCGTTCAGTATTGAGACAAGATTCTATCCAGATCGTGTCAGTATCATCATACCAAATTATTTGTGCGCTAGTACAATAAAATGTGGGGGTTGCAAGGTACCATAATTTATGCCAGGATAATACACATCATTGTGAAATGGTTATAACCATAATTTCTTTCAATGCTTGAATAAGAGGATAACCCGGCTGGAGCCAAAGGTGCCGAGCAAATTGACCGACTGAGTAAAGGGCGAAGAAAGAAAGATTCATCAACACCGCGGACGGAAGCCAACCCAGCTGAAAGGTTCTCGTGCGCTCTTACTCGGCAATATTCCTTTGTGACGGAGTTTAGCGTTTCATGTGTCGTATTCCGACTCATTGGAAATTAAGGAATACACAGAGAAAAGCCGTAAAGGGAAACGGCTTTGAGATAAAAAGAACTGGGAGCTAAAACTGTGTACGTGTGTCTGTGTGTGTGTATATACGTTTGCACCGAAGATAGGTGTCAGGGACCGCGAAAATAAAGCCCCTGACGTTTTCTGCTTCGCGTATTGAGGGGTTTGTTGGCAGTACCGTGTCGGCTAGGGGTATCGGGGATTGAAAATAGTGCAAGTGCAAAGGAGAGGGTAGATTTCGAGGGTGTTTCTGAGTGTGTGAGAAGCAGGTATGTACGTCAAAGGTGCTCACCCACTCTGACCAATGTAGCTCGCTCGTGAACCCCCGAACTCTCGGTTTTTACCCCTATTCTTCTCTCATTCTCTCTAACTTTTTTACCATGCGCTGGACACTCTCTCTGTGTGTGTTAAAGGGATGTTTGAGTTGGTCCGAGGCTTCGGTTCGGGGTTCCCTCCAGGCGTGTTATGAAGGGTGCGAGAAAACTGGAAACTGAAGAGGGAGCTTGGTGGACGTTTATATCGCTCGTCCGACGATCTGGCACCTGTAAAACTTCTTTGACAACCCTTATTCACTCTTTTCCTTTCTGTCTGCTCGATTTCGCTTACCTTCCTTCTCTTCATCCCCCTAACTTCTACGTTGCGTTCCTTCACTGAATGTTCAATTGCCTACTCACGATGTCATCGACTAGGATAAAACTTTTTCCACGAATATTCTTTCACCAATCTCACAATCTCGAGATTAACTTTTTCCGCGTGTGTTGTCGGCGTGAATCGGCCGCTGGGAGATCGTCCTCGTGAATGAGGCGAAGATTCAAGGCGTGTAGGGTTGAAAACTGTGTTTTACCGTATATAGGACCATTGGGTAAAATCCCTCGGGTCCCAATTACACCGACACCCGATCCCTGGCATTACCGCTCACGGCTAATTCGAGGGGTTCGAGTACCAGTACCCAGGGTGATATATATGTATATATATATATATATATACATATACGAGTGGTATAAATCTCGGAGCGATTTTGATTGTATGGTTTTCGCGATGCCGTTTGTCGGGCGACCAAAAACCTGCGTGGATATCGCTTCTGTATAGGGAGATGATAAACGCGTATACGAGACCGAAAATTTAATGTCCTTTGGTTAGGAGTGAAAAGTATCGAGTTTAAAATCTCCCGTTACAACTTTTGCCTTTGACATAACGAGAACGAATGCTGCACGATTGATTGGCGGAATCGTAATAATTATAGTCGACTGCTCGACGGCGCCGAGTAACATTTTTGCATTTCCTCCTCTAAAAAGTTGATGACTCAAAATATCCATTATGATCGACTTTTGGCGATTTTAAAAATTCTACAGCGCCGCTAAAAATCAAGATATCTGGATTATTCTTGCGACATTTTCTTCGATATTACGCGCTCTATCGATTAAAAATAATCAATGAAAAACCAAACCAGCCTCGTGCGTTAACGCTCGTATTGGATTCGAGTTTTTGTAAAAAATACATGGCTTCCTCATCATGTTTTTCGACAAGACTCTCCATACAAAAATATAGCAAAAAACTTGGAAAGATTTGTAGTCTTGAGTTGGTGCTTGAGTCTCTTGAAACAAAACCCAAGCATTCAGTTTTTTTTTTATTTTTCAAACGGGACTTGGCATTTCTCTTTTGTGATTTTCGCTGCGATTTCTCGTTTCCAAAAAGAAAAAAAAACTCGTTCATTACACAGTCAGTCTTCTTTGCGATGTTTTAATTTTTTATACCCTATGAAATAGTAACCGCTGTATTAATTACGCAGTGATGTTAACAACCTCAGAGGGCAATTTTCCAAAGTAAAAGGGTAGCTGAGTAGCAGAAGGCGCACAGAGAAACGCCGAGTGCACACACGAGGGGGTGGTTTTCTGTCGCGTCTTGCGCGTCTTTGCAGCAAACGTTTCACGTCTCTCTCTTTCTCTCTGTTGCACTCTCCTGCATCCAGAGGCTAATTACAGCAAAGGCATGCATAATAATAGTTCGTTGTAAAACGAGAGGCTCGGCTTCTCACTTTGCCAATGTGTAACACGTAGAGAAGCGAAAACTCGATGCATACAACCCTGTCCTGAAAGGTGCGTTTTAGTGGGAAAGGCTCTCGCTTACCAACTCGCTCTTCTTCTTTTGCGGTTACATCGTGCAAAAGAACATGTAATAATTTACAGCCACCACATATGTGAGCGTAAAATTTAGTAAAGGAGAATTGGCAAATGTGCGAAGCTTTTTTTTGCAGACGCTCGATTTTGTCGTCGCCGGATATGACACAAGACAGACCGAATAATAACGGATCGTATCCAGAAGCTTCGTAATATCAAGACCTCGCTCGTGTTATTATATACTCTCTATTTCTATATTTATTATCGTTAATAACAGCGTACGAGTGTATGCGTATGCTCGTTCAGACCGAGCGTTATTATAATATTATCACGAACGTCTTTTTTTTCTTTCACGATACGACGATGTAAACGAAGCGTGAAACGAAAAACCACAGAATCTCGTTCCTCCATCATTCGTGTATTATGACGCGTATCGAGAGCATGAAAACCATGTGTTTTCTCGACGATTATGCGAAAAGTCGATCCGGCGTTACGAGCGAGCCGTCTGTTACGAATTTTGCGTGAGAAAATTGTTTGTTTTTCTTTATACTTCTCGTCTTGATCGTTGGAAGGAATTGGAAAATATGACGAATCTGAGAAATTTGGGAAGTTTTGTCGATTGAGAGATTATATTTCATATGCGTTGAAGATAAATTACAAATTGGCAGTATTTAAAGGGAAAAATTGAAAAAAAAATGTATTATTGCTTCCTCATAAAGGAAGCTTTGTTTTCATGAAAATTTTTTTTTTCGAGATTTTCATGTCAGTATGTTCAAAATGTCCCAAAACGTCCAAAAACACATTTAGAAAAAATGTCCGGACGTATGTATGTATGTATGCGCGTGTGTGTGTGTGTGTGTGTGTGTGTGTGTGTGTGTGTACGCTTTGTGCCTTCCTTAAAATGAATATATCTTGAGAATGGTTTGAGCGATCGACTTGAAATTTCGTATACAAGTAGACCATGTATGTCCCTATACTCAGTGCAAATTTTGTTTACATTGAAAAATAATTGTCAATTTAGCGGGACTTTAAATTTTTTGTAAAATGTTTGTGGGTCGTCTAACTTTCGTAATTTTGCAGTTATCACTCTGAAATTTTATGTACAGATATACTTTATAATAGGGACGGTTGGGATTAAATTTGGAAAAAAACGCCCAACAGGTTCGGTTTTAAAAAAAATGTTAATTTTTCGCAAAAAATTTGTAAGTTGTCTAACTTTTGTAATTTTGCATGTATTGAGCTGAATTTTTTTGTGATGATACATTCAATGAAAACGAAAAATAATACTGATTTTCAGAAAAATCGCTTGAGAGGTTCATTTCAAAAAAAAATTTGAAATTTTCAAACAAATTTTATTAACGCTCCTACATTCGCATTTTTGCAAGTATCGGGCTAAATTTTTTTGCACAAATAAACTAGATGATAAGAATTGTTAGGGTCAAATTTGGTAAAAAAACGCTAGAGAGGTTTGTTCTAAAAAAAATGTAGACATTTCCAGAAAAATGCTTGTGAACACTTTCGTAATTAAGCTGCTGTTTTGCAGTTGGCACCCTGAAATTTTATGTGTAGATACACCTTATAATAAGAACTACTTGGATTGAATTTGGGAAACTTTGCTCAAGAGGTTTGGATTTAAAAAAATTATTGTTTTTCGCAAAAAATCAGTAAGCTCTGTAGCTTTTGTAATTTTGCATCTATCGAGGTGAATTGTTTTATGCTGATACATTTAATACCAAGGAAAAACAATATAGAATTTCAGAAAAATTGCATGAGGGGTTTGGCTGAACATTTTTTTTGAAATTTTCAAAAATTTATTATCAGCGTTTCAACTTTCGTAATTTTGCAAGTATCTAGATGAAACTTCGCACAAATACATTAGATGACAAAAATGGTTAGTGTTAAATCTGGTGATCACTCGAGAGGTTCATTTTATTAAAAATTTAGAAATATATACGCTCGAGAGGTTCGTTTTAAAAAAAAATTACTGAATTGGAAAAAAATGATATAGAGTTCTATTCTTTAACAAGATAACAAAAACAATGGACAGGAACTACTAAAGGAATGCAGTTTAAAAAAAAAATCATATTTTTAAAATAAAGATTGAATGGAAACTGACTGACATAATTTTATGAATACAGTTTTAGAAAAAAATTGTAATTTTAAAAGAATGATTGGATGGAAACTGACTGACATAATTTTGCAGTCATCGAGCTAAGAACTTTTGCTCAAATGCATAAGTTGATGAATAAATTGATATTGAATGAGCAGCAAGAGATCGTAGAATATTAAAATTTTATGAAAATGATGAATAAATCGTGCAAATTTGAAATTTGCACATAGCTTCCTCATTTTTTTGCTAATTAACCATTTTCTCTTGAAGATAGAACCTGCAAGATTTCGTTGAAATAAACAGAAACCAATCTCTTATATCTGAATTTGTTTCGAAGAATATAAAGAACAAGTTGATATTTTTGGGTGTCCATAACTCGGTTTCTGTTTGTTCAAATTAGGTATTTTTTGATTAAATCGATAAAACGAGCGGAGACTTTGAAAATAGATTTGGAAAAGTCATCCCTCGATTTTTGGTAGTGGTCAAAAAGTTGGAAAGCTTTAAAAAAATCGTATAAAATTGTCTTTAACTCACTTGAATTGATAAAACTTGCTGAGACCTTTAATTTTTGGCAGTGCTAAAAGAATTCAAAAACAGAGAAATGTTTTCCAGAAAATTCCTTATAAATCGAGTCCTCCGCATTGACGATGATACAGTTTTAGGCGATGGGTATCGTCAATGAATCCTGATTTTACGAGGACACGAAAACTTGGACGACGTCGTCATCGTAGCAGAATGACCCAAGAGCATTCGATCGAAGTAATTTCCGGTTAACGAGAGAATCGTGTGTGTAACGGAACAAGAAGAGAAAGAGAGAGCATCGACCTCGTCGATCGCCCAGTATTTATTACAGCGATAAAGGTCATCTTATTGTTTAGCCCAAGACGAGGTTAGGACTTTGCTCTTTCTCTACACGCGCTCACAAACGCCTCACCCATACATTGAGAACTCGGTTTACCCTCAAGGACACGCAATACAAATCCTTTTACAACCCCTTTCCCCAAACAAGGGTGGCTACGATGACATCAATTTTACAACCTTTAGTCAAAATGTCACGGGCCAATTGGTCGTTGAATGGCAGCCTAATATCGCCTTTTCACACATTTCCACCCCTTAATAAAAAAAAACATTCTCACTCTACACATTTTTTATCATCGATTGATTTTCTCATTTTTCTTCTTCGATGATTTTCCACGACGCCTAAAATTGATTCGCTCGAAAGTTGCAAGAAAATTCGGGAGACTCCGGAGAGTTAATTTGGTTAATTGCGAGGATGGAGAAGAAAGTCAGGAAAACAACGTGACAGCGTGTCAACGATTCGCGGACGGGCCAGTGACTGCTTTGAGGGATGAAGAAAGTGCAGGGATAGGAAGCCGATGGGGACAATGAGAGGAAAAAATGAAATATTAGAGGCGAAGAAACAGAAGAGGGCGCGATGGTTGACAAGGTATCTCTTACAAGACAGTCATTAGTCGAATGAAAGAGGAACTAGAATATATATGGGCAATTTCGTGTCTACTTAATCAACCCTTAACTTCATCCCCTACGAATTAGGTTTATAATTTTTTTCGGGGGTTTGATTGACGCTGAAGAAATGCAATATCTCCTAAGTTTTCTTCTGAATCTTTATTTATTAAATTTATTTATTTAAATTTATTAATTTTAATTATTATTCATATACTATTATTAAATTTATTTATTTAGATACGTAAATAATGTTATATTTGAATTATTTAGAAATGTATGTTCTGGAATCTCTCGTTTAATTGATTTTTATTGAATGAAGAATATTTTTTTTATAGTGTTGGAAATGCAACCAATAATTCCTGCAGAGCTTTTAAAGATTCTTATTTCTGAAGCTTTTAGTACCTGCTCATCCCGCATCATTTGAGAGGGTGAAGCGCATGTTGTTCGAGGTCACATGGAATATCCCATACACTGTGTTATATCAGATAAATATATGATTCGAAGTGCGTGCGTAAATATATCCGTGGAACGCACTCTGCTTCATCAATCATTCGCGGGATCTCGCATAAACCATCGCGAGAGAACGTTCGCCATCAAGAAAGAGAAAGAGATGGAGTCACAAATTACATATTCATCTTATCCCTCCTCTCCTCACTTCGTTCGCATCTTGAAAGCTCATTAAAAAAAAAAGTCTCACCCAAGGTGTTCCGGAGGAATTTCGTTTCAGCACCTTTCGGAAAATTAAGCCCCGCGTAAATTACATTTGCACGCTCATTTGAAGAGTGGGGAATAAAAATATAAAAATTCAATTATCGATATTAAATTCTTAAGAATCCTCAAAATTAATTAATTTTATTCTAATTATTAAAAATCCATTTTTATCATTTTTATATTATTTAAAAAATGCTCTTTAAAGTGCATCATCATTTGTTCAAAAATGGTACAATTTTTCGCAAAGAAAATCTCAAAAACCTCAACATTTATCGTTCTAAAAAAATGTCATGTGAATCTTTTTACAATTTTTATCATTTTTATATTATCATTTTTATATTATTTAAAAAATGCTCTTTAAAGTGCATCATCATTTGTTCAAAAATGGTACAATTTTTCGCAAAGAAAATCTCAAAAACCTCAACATTTATCGCTCTAAAAAAAAGTCATGTGAATCTTTCTACAATTTTCTATTTTTATCCTAAATTTTGGGACTGAATATTGACCACAAATATAAAGACAATATATTTCCCTAAAAATAATAGAAGGGGTTAATATTTTTCCACCGTGATAAGAAAAGGGCATGCAAACTATTCCCTTGATTTTAGGTGTAAAAGTTTCAGACGAATTTTCTCTACTTCATCCTTCTCACGTGGTCCCGGATATCCATGAGATTTCTGAAGTGAATATATCAATAATACGACCGAGTTTCGCGTTATCGTGGCATTTTTATATCGGCCCGTATCGTTGACAGTGGAAAGATAAAACCCCGAATGTGGCTGATATCGTGGCTTCTGTATTGTGGCCATGATATTTCCCATGCATGTATATTATATCGGATGACGCGAGGAAAGAAAAAAAACTTTTTTTGTCCGGTCTGTGTGCGTTAGAATGATGCGGGGATCGTCCGTCCGAGTTCCGGATGAGGATCGGCCATGTCGGTTTCACGAATGGCTGTCATATTCATGTATTGACATACCGCGAGACGCTTGACTAATGGACTGTCTGTTGTTCCAGTCTCATGTTACACAATCCCCCCCTACGAGGGCTCGGCCACTGCCAAGTCGATTTTATTCCCCCGCTCGAATCGAGACGATCTCTCTTTCTCTCTTTTTTATCATTCTCATCGGAAAAGCGGGGGTGGAAATGATCCAGTTCAATTTTTCGTCAGCCAAGACTCGACCGATGATTCTCAATGACAAGACGCAATAAAAAAAAATAATTTACAGCCCTCTGAAGTTGCATCCCTCAATACGATGAGTCAAGCGATGGTATTCCTTCACCCAAACACTATTTTCCAAATCCAGGGTGCCAATGACGCGGGAAATTAATTAATTAGCTTGGAATAATTGTAGTAATTGAAATTTCTGTTTTTCCTGGCTACTACACTTTTTCCTGAGCCGTTTTATCAACCCCTGAGTTTACAGAGTCTCGTTATCTCGCATGAACGAGACGAGGGGTGGGTTTTGGACGAGGTTGTGAAAAATGAACGGTGCGACGTCGGTGGTGGAGAAAAAAATATTCTCGAGTCATCGATCTTGAGGCTGGTACGTACGAAAAGGGAGGAAGAGGGCTCCGTTTGTCAACGATTTTGGCGATGAGATGAGAGTATAAATTTATAAATATACGTTTTGTGTGTGTGTGTGTGTGTGTGTGTGTGTGTGTGTGTGTGTGTGTGTGTGTGTGTGCACAGCGAGGGAGAGAGGGCATTTTTGCGGATGTATAAATGGTGGTCGTGTATCCGCTCGCGAGTTATCCGACACGTATTGTGCTGCAGCGGCCATATTTTATTTACGACGTATATATTGCAAGCCGGGGCTGGTTGAATACTCTCGATGCTACGCCATAGCTTCAAAACGCCTGGGCGATGACATCACGAACTACATCGCGAACGAGAAGGACGGAGAGAGACTCTGATATTCAAGAAAACGCAGCCGTTCGAAGAGAGAGAGAGATGGGATTATGTGTGGCTCCTGCTGTAGGAAAATCAATCTTCTTCCCATCGAAATCGTCGTTTTTACAAGCTACATATTTTAGATTTTCAGAAAAGCGACGCATTCCTGCTGTAGCGAATAAAATCGATAAATCAGAGTCTTGTGCTTTGAGAAGAAATTTCAGCAAAATTATTTCACTCCTGGCCAATTGCATGGAATTATAGAGATTATAGTCGTGGAAGGTGGAAAATTAATTTTTCAAAATGTTCTATTCCCATAGTAGGGGAATGTGGGGCAAAGTGGACATTTAAGGAATTTAACGATTTTCGTCGGTAAGCACGCGGTCTTTTAACTACTTTTATGTACCAAAATTGATTCCCGTACCTGATTTCCCTGATTTTGAAAAAAAAAATTTGGGGGCCAAATGGTCACGCCTCCTCAGGTGCAGAAAAATCTATACTCGGTGTTTCTCGAAAATAGAGACACTGTAATCGACTATGCCCGAATAAAATATTAACTTAACAATATAAACAGAGAAATAAAGCCAATAGAACCGTTCCTCGAATGAAATTTAAAAAAAAAACGAGGTAATTCTTCAGATCCACTTTGCTCCAATTTTTTCCATGTGAAAAATATACTATGAATTCACTTTGTTAGTAAATAAATCATGGTATTTTCATATATTCATCGACTTTTGAGTCGTGAAATTCATTTTCCATTCTTGTTTCTTAAATTTTGTGAAAAACCAAATTTGGGGGCAAAATGGACACACCTTCTCAGATGCAGAAAAATCTATATTCGGTGATTCTCAAAAATAGAGACAGTGTAATCGACTATGCCCGAATAAAATATTAACTTAACAATATGAACAGAGAAATAAACCCAATAGAATCGTTGAAATAAAAAAAAAAAAAAGAGGTATATCGTCAGATTCACTTTGCTCCGATTTTTTGCCATGTGAAAAATGTACTATGAATTCACTTTGCTAGTGAACAAATCATTTTCACATATTCATCGACTTTTGAGTCGTGAAATTCATTTTCCATTATTGTTTTTAAAATTTGTAAAGAATTTTTTTTTTCATTTTACGATTTCCGTGTTTTGTGCTTTTTATTTCGAATATATTGTTTAACAGTGTAAGAAACGTTACGGGAATCGTGCAGATATAGTCTGAATTCGAAGTAATAATTTTATGACCTGGACCTTATTTTCAGTTTCAGCTCGTGTCCACTTTGCCCCGAAATTTGACAATTTTCGAGTGTCCCCTTTGCCCCCAGTGCCCACTTTGCCCCACATTTCCCTACATATATCGTTTTACGGCTGTTACTTGAAAATTCCAATTTCGGCCGTTATACCTTTAAACGCGTTTTGTCTTTTGATACTGGGAAAGATTTGAGAAAATTCAAAATTCATAAAAATCGTGTTATTTTGCATTATTTAACTTAAGCTCTCAAATCAATGAATTAATAATTAAACAATCAATCAATCGGTTAATTTGTAATCAGCAAAAAAATGTTGGGAAATAAATCTTTGATATATCAAAACACGAATAACTTTTTTCGCTGGTTACAAAATTAATCAATGAATATATTTTGCTAAAGAAGAACAAATTCTTTGGATCTCAGACCACAATCAAGTTCAAAAATTATTTACAAAATAGCAGGGTTGCAAGTAATGCATTACTTTTTGTAATGCATTTGCATTTTCATTAACCATTAACATTTAATGGTTAATGGTTAATGGAAATAATTTTCATTAGCCATTAAAAAAGTAATGGTTAATGCATTACTTTTTCATGAAAAATTTTGCAACCCTGCAAAATAGTAATAAATGATAATAAGTACATTAATGATAAAATATTATTTGTATTAAATTGATTTATATTAAAATAAGAAAATGATAAAAAGAAATAAATAATAGTAATAAAAATGTGAAAATGCGAAAAAGTCTCTCTTCTCCCTCAGTAAAAAGTCTCTCTCTTCTCCAGAAGTACAAAAAAAGTCTCCATCAACTTAAAAAAATGCGCAACTTAAAAATTGCTGAAAATTCAAGACTGAATCTTTCGACCCATCGAGAACAATACGAGAGCCTGGAGAGACGTCAAAGTTCCCAGCGGATGCTTCAAGTTTCGCAGAAGGACTTTGATAATTTGGTTTGGCTTCTCGCATCGGCCGGTTTTCCGCCCCTCAGAAGTCGAAGACAGTGATCGAGGGTTGTTTGGCATTGCGCGACCATCATCAAGACAGAATATCCTACGACGGAACGTTGTCTATATGTGTGTTGGTGTGTGTCATTGTGGCCTGGTTGCGCTAACGATACACAATTTTCAAGAACCATAAACACGGGAGATATATCAATGGAGGCGAGAAACATCAGCATGGGAAAGGATAAGGGAGGGACGATGATGAAGCGAGGAGAAGAGTCGCTGGATAAGCCGTGGTCAAAGGAACCAAGCCAAGGAACACGCGAGACAACTATTCTATTACGGACTGACATCCGATACAAACTTGGTTGAGCGATCACGGGCTGCCTTTGGCAACGGTCCGTCTCGCGCGCTCCTTCCTCTTTCATTTACCTTCAACCCCCAAACCAACCCCCATCGCCGCCTCATCTTCCTTCGGCCTCGACGGAGGATGTCTTCTAGTTTCGCGTGGCCCCGGAGACGACTCCCCAGGATCGTGATGCGATGAAACAAGCACGAAGGATATACAGGAAGGGAAAGATCGTTACGGGGCCACACGGCTGAAGCTTGTACGGAGGAGAATGATCCTTCGGGAGAGTGAGGCTGTGATTTCGGCAAAAGCTTGATGCGCCGAACGGCATCATCCTCAGGGTGGAATAATAGCGTTCGGAGTAACCTGCGAAGCTTTCCGATGAAACATCTATCAGCTACAACTATTTCGACGATCCCTTCGCACCGCGAATGGCCCAAAGCGAACTTTATGACCGTGCAGTTGTGTACTCTATGGTTTCTTGATTTATTACAGAGTTAACCCTTGGCAGGAAGCCCCCTGCCTCCAAACCTCACCCCTCCGTTCGAGACACTCGATATACCTACTAAACGAATTTTCAATCGCGAATCAATATCAAAACTTTACGACGTTATCTTCAATTGGAATTCGAACAGCTTTTTGGGTCTGATCTGGGATAAAAAGATGACAGAAAGTTGCATTTTTTCATCCCAATATTGTAATCAGAGAAAATGTTGAAAATAAATATATTTTTTGGGCCCGTTTATTGAATTTATTGCACTGAGAGAAAAAATTACTGAATTTGAGAACATGAATTTATTTATTAAATGAAAGTATTAATTCGATTGTTTATTTGTTGAACCAAGAAAATCACTTTTCATTTAAAAAAATATTTTCACGAATCTATTACTCCATTATATTAAACTCTTATTTAATAGTAACAATTAAATGCATGATAGATTTGATTAAATTTGTATTCATTGGATTAAGTACATTGATCGCATCATAGACATGAGATTATTTGAATCTAAAAAACGAATTCAATACAAAATTATTTTTTTCGAAAAAATTTTCTTGCAATAAAGTCATTATTATTTTACTTCAAAAAATATTTTTAGTTAAATAGATTTGATTGAATTTGTATTCATTAGATTAATTACATTCATCGCATCATAAACATTAGATTATTTGAATCTAAAATGATGATTATTTGAATCTAAAAAATGACTTCAATACGAAATTATTTTTTGCGAACAAAATTATTTCTTTGCAATAAATTCATCATTATTTTACTTTTAAAAATATCTTTATCTGAATAGATTTTAATAAATTTGCATTCATTGGATTAATTGGATTTATTGCATCATAAACATGAGATTATTTGAATCTGAAAAACATAAATATTAAATTATTTTTTTCGAACAAAATTATTTCTTTGCAGTAAATTTATCATTATTTTACTTCAAAAAATATTTCTGTATTAGTCTTTTCAATATTTATTAGATATAAAATTGATTGTGATTATTTGAAAAGAAGTTGTACTAAAATAAATAACACATTATTTTATTCCGATAGACTGTTTGTTTGGAATGATGAAATTTTTATTTCCTTCAAGCAAAGAACTATCATTACTATAGTATAGTTTAATTGTATACATAAGTTGTTAAAAATTAAAAAACTGGTTTTTTAAGTGTTTTCTTATATTCGAATCTTCATAACTCCTAACTTTTTTCAAGTGCATAGTAGTGGTCGATAGCGTAATAGGTAGCGTGTTAGGTAGTTAGGCAGGATAGGTATGATGGTAGGTAGGGTCGAGGGTTCGAATCTCGGTCGGACAGAGAAATTAGATCGGAGAATTGGCGCAGATTTGGGTTTTTTTCTATTTATCTCTTTTTTTGAGGTCACTAAACTATGCATATTAAATTATTTGGCAAGGGCTATATATTTTTTATAAAATGTTTAGCAACAATTGATAAACACGCATTTGATTGAATCAATCATTTTTCCTGTTGATTGGACTGATTAATTTGTTGATGCAACCAATTTTTTTTCTCAGTGCTTCCTGTATTAAAAGACGTGCATGTTTTGAATGATAAAATATGTTCTTGATTCAAAAAACATATCACATATATGTAATTGATAACATATTGTTAGATTCAAGTAAATTCGTTTATTGAAACAGAAATATATGGAATTGACTGAAAAAAGTGAACCAAGTAAATATATAATGAAACCAATCTAATATTTTTTGGCAAATAATTTTTAAAAAAAATGATTTTTTGCCTTCAAAACTTTATTTCATTGATTCTAGTAATTTTTCTCTTAGTGTAGCACTCTCCCTTTCGTTAAATTCTTTACAAATTATTTTGAAAATTATCAAATCCATCAAAAATTTGGGATCCGAAGAGACGATTGACTGAATTTTGAGATTATTAGAATTGCGTATCGATAATCCGGAGAACAAGAGCTCCGTACTTTTGTGAACGAGCTCCAAGGAAGGGATCAAAGTTTCTTATCGAGCATCGTCACAGTTTGCGACGTAAGCGGGATCGATTTACTTCATGAAGATACTTCCACGAGGTACATATGCGCTTGATGTATTAAAGAAAACTTTCGCGTATACAGCTGGTGTATCAGAAAAGCCAGCCAGGACGTTACGGATGCACGTTTAAAGAAGGTCGTGGAATACGTGTCTTTATTTCACTCACCTCGGGCTTTCTGTTCGTCCTGCAATTGCCTCTCGAGGCTATCCTTGACTTCTCGTTCTCGTAGAACGTCCATCTTGAGCTCAGCTGGAAGCAAAAATGGAAATTCTGCTTGAGTTTTCTTTCCACGAGATATAAGACAGAAATAACACGTTATTGAATGTCTCGAGTAACTCAATTTGCGCAGGCTTTTCATTTATCCCGTGCTACTATTTATTCATCAAAATTACTGAATTTCAATTTGTGTATTTTTATATTCAACTTTTATAGCAATCTCATTCAAGGACTGAATTATCGTGGACAAAAAATCCAAGATCCGGA
Organism: Alloplasta piceator; assembly: GCA_946863875.1. Lineage (NCBI taxonomy): Eukaryota > Metazoa > Arthropoda > Insecta > Hymenoptera > Ichneumonidae > Alloplasta > Alloplasta piceator. Next base: position 1,103,994 of record OX333072.1, read on the forward strand.
TGATGTCCAATCTTTGATGTTTCATTGACTTAAATGCCTTCAATTAAAAATTAAGATTAACCGCACTTTATAATTTAGCTTTTGAGAGATTCTGTGAATTGGGGAACTAAGAAAATTGGCTCTATAAATATTGACAATTATTCAATATACTTCTAATCTAATTTTTTCAATCCATTTTGTACACTTTCTATTCACAAAAATGGGAGGCAAATATAATTGCTCAAATAGTAGGTAGGTAAGTTTAGTTGTCGTCTTTTTTTATGAAGGATCATTGGAAACCAACAAATCAAAGAGTTTAAGATTTGGCGACTGTTGTTTTCATTGGAATTCCAATTTTTAATAGTTGTGCGTTATTAAGAAAATGGCGAATGTTTTCGGAAAACGTGATGATTTTTCTGAGCCATTAGAAAAATTGAAATCTCCACGTACGACCATCATTTTTATTTTAGGAGTGACGTTAAATAAAATGTTTCACTTCCAATTGCATTTTTGCACTTTTACTGAAAAATTCACATTAAAATTCAGCACTAAATTGAAATTTCATTATGAAATTCCCGTCCCCAATGATTTTTCTCACATATCGAAACATGCGAAAACTTTACAAACGAGATACTTCGTAGGTTGAACACGACGGGCGAACACATGAATTTTCCACCTGGTACGTCGAGATCGTTTTAGGCAGCGAAATGAGTGGTTTTGAGATTCGGAATTGGGTTCGCCTTAATAGAAGAAGGAGAGAATATCGCACGGTTCGCTTGCTTCGTGATTAAATTCAACGATGGTCTTCGCGGACCAGAGAGAAGCTCGCATAGTTACCTCTAATAGAATTATATTAAGACATGGAGATCCCCGCCTTTTGCTCTCTCTCTCTCTCTCTCTCTCTTTCTCTCTTTCCCTCTCCTCTCTCAGTCGTCTTCTCTTCCATCCAGCTGCTTCATTTGCTCGTTTGCTCGTCTCGGTGTCCATCTCGCTCGGTTCTCCATCCGTATATAGGCGATTGTACAGCCAAATTCTCCGATCTACGATACCCGGAGCTTTCTCGCTCCCTCCCTTTTTCATCCCCGAGGGAGCTACCACGCTAAATTAGCCATTTCGAATCTCGACGACGACGACGACGACGACGAGGAGAAGGGTCGTTAGAACAGAGTCCAGACGTATGACGACGAAAGGCATATCAGAAGGGAACAACCTGCTTGAATATCGTAGATTTTGCGCCTCAAGATTGTGAACGAGGCATAGTCAGGCTAACAGAAGATGGAAGCATTTCTGGGATTTTTTTTTGTAATGTCCTTATGAGATATTTCTACGAAAGTTTTCCAGTTCAAAAAGTAACATCTCAAGAATACGATGTAATTTTTGTGTGTCAAAATATACCATTACAGCGGAGTTACAACCCATTTTCGACAAGTACTTTTCACCCAGCGAGCAATTCTTCCATCAGATGCCAGGTTTTTTACATCTTCAAGAAGCTTCGATAATTTCCGGAAGATCGATGATGTACTTTTGCGTCACTGTCACTCATTTCTCGTCCAATTTTAGCTCACTGAGTGCCAATAATCGAAGTTCAAGCGGAAGAAAGGAGAGTTCAATTTTATCACTCTCCCTCGTCGCACCGCAGGAGAGAGGGCATCGTTCGAGGTACAACGTGCGCTACTGAAAATCACTTTTCAACCGTGTAACCCGATAGAACGTTTCCGGAGTCTAAATCAAGGGGAGGGCTACTTTGGTTTTAACGAAAAAAAAGGAGTGGAGTAGAACGAGGGTGGAAGTTGAACTGTACAAAGTGAACGAGGCCCGCAAAAACTTACCCTCTCGTTCCTCGCGACTTGTCTCACTCACTCTTCTGGTCCCAGGACAGACACGAACGACCCTCCCGCTTGTCGTCTTTCAACTCACTCCCTCAATCCTTCTCACTCTGAGCGATCTTCAAATTGGGCTTGTAGCTAATGAGCCGAAAAGCTCGTAACACACGCTGACTGTTTCTCTTCGCATCGTACAATTTTTTATTTTTTCGCAATCGGAAAAATCAGCTCTTTTTCCACCCTTCATCGACTGGCATTGTCAATAAATATTGCCATTATTCTCAATTATCAAAAAAAGCAAAATATTGAACAATTATTAAATATATAATATTTAATCATCGAATTTTTTGTTCATTTTTTTAAATATAATACCTTGTACCGATTTGAAAAGATCCCGAAATTTTCCGAAAGGTGTATTTTTTTTCAAAAATATAAACAAAAAGTTTTCCCAAAATTCGAAAATTCATATATTTGAAACAAAAAAAAAACACATTTCTGAAAATTTCAGGATCTTTTAATATCAGTACAAGGTGTTATAAGTTTTTTCTCGTCGTTTCAAGATTTGAAGCCTGTGTTTTGAATAGAAAATTCCATTCCATTCCATTCCACGAAAAAGTGTTTTTTCGTCGTTTCAAGGTTTGAAGCCTGGGTCTAATTGAATCGAAAATTCCATTCCATGCCAATTTATTCCATTCCACGAAAAAGTTTTTTCTCGTCGTTTCAAGATTTGAAACCTGTGTTTTGAATAGAAAATTCCATTCCATTCCAATCCATTCCATTCCACGAAAAAGTATTTTTTCGTCGTTTCAAGGTTTGAAGCCTGGGTCTAATTGAATCGAAAATTCCATTTCATTCCAATCCATTCCATTCCATTCCACGAAAAAGTTTTTTTTCTTCGTTCCAAAGTTTGAAGTGTTTTGAATCGAAAATTCTATTCCATTCCACGAAAAAGTATTTTTCGTCGTTTCAAGGTTCGAAGCCTGTGTTTTGAATCGAAAATTCCATTTCATTCCAATCCATTCCGTTCCATTCCACGAAAAAGTTTTTTTGTCGTTTCAAGATTTGAAGTGTGTTTTGAATTGAAAATTCCATTCCATTCCACGAAAAAAGTTTTTTTTCGTCGTGTCAAGATTTGAAGCTTGTGTTTCGAATCGAAAATTCCATTCCATTCCAATCCATTCCACGAAAAAGTTTTTTCTCGTCGTTTCAAGATTTGGAGCCTGTGTTTTGAATCGAAAATTCTATTCCATTCCATTCCACGAAAAAGTTTTTTTTGTCGTTTCAAGGTTTGAAGCCTGTGAATAGAAAACCATGGTGGCATCGATCTGGACATTAAAAATGTAGACGAAGTCGACCTGAACTTTGATAACAGCAGCAGCATCGTCGACCTGGATACTAACATTTAAAGAAATTTCTGAAAACCACGTCATCATGGACCGGTCGAGCTCCATACAAATCTATGTATACAAATAAAAATATGTATGTTTCATTCCGACAGTAGCGTGTAACCGCACGCGTATACGCGCAACTGTCAAACTGACAGCGGAACTCGGATAATTCGGAATTCTCTTGTATAAGAGCCAATTTCACAGCACGAATAAAGAGGCTTCAAAGATTCGATATTTCGATGTATCGATCCCATGAACTTTTTTCCAGAAGATCGTGGATTTTCACTATTTTGAAAAATTCTCCAAATTTATCATTTTTCAAAAATTTGTTTCGGAATATTTTTTTTCGTAGCCCCTCTTTAAGACGAACCCAGATCGATTTTTTCGTAACTATAATAGTTTTCGAAATATTAAAAAAATAAACTTGAAAAAATGGTGAAATTTTGAATTTAGGAAAAAAAAAATATTTTTTGTTCATTTGTTAGAACTTTGTTATATGATCAAAGAAAACTTCTGACTAACTTTCATCGAAATTGACAGGGTCGATTCCAAATATTGGTCGATTTGACATAGAATGACCCATATTCAAAGGCTTTGCACATTCAACCATCAGCAAGACACATTCAAAAGTACTTGATACTTGTACTTGAAAAAAGTACTTCAAGTACAGAAAAGTACTTGAAATTTTCAAGTACAGTACTTCAAGTACATGAAGTACTTGAAAAATTTAAGTACAATACTTGAAGTACTTTTGAAGTACTTTGTACTCGTAAGTACTGTACTTCAAGTACCTGAAAGTACCGAGTACTTTCAAGTACTGCCCAGCTCTGTTTAATATTATAAAATATAAAATATTATTAAAATAAATTCATTTATTGTCTATCAAAAAATTAAAGAAAACTCATGAAATTAAACAATGGAGAAAACAACTAGAAAATTGATCTGTTTTTGGGCTCCAAAGTTTATGGGGATGATATTTCGAAAATATTTGTGTCTTTTCATGAGAATTGAGCTTTCGCAATGAGAAAGCCTAATAATGAGACTAAAATAATGATTAATCACCGAGTTCTTGGAGCTTTGGAAGGATGGAAATTCGTTCCGTTTCATCGGACGAATGGTGGATCATTATACGTATTAAAAAATTCGTCGATTGAAATTCGCCAGAGTACTTGATACGGAAGGAAGAGAGAGAGATTAAAATATGAGAGAAAGAAAGAGAGAAAACGCTGTTTTTCGTCGACCTCCATACTGGCAACAGACGCATCATATACCCGAGAGATAGTGGAAAGAGTCCGGGGGTTGAAGGGGAGGGCTATATGCCAGCAATTTGAGAACGTTCGCGAGGTCCATTAACGGCGGTAACTCTTCACGACCGGCCGCCACGAAGATTCAATTTGAATGCTAACCAGAATAGGAAGTTCTCGCATCGGGGAACTGGCGCTCGGGCATATCCTGTTATTGCCAATTTCGGCGCGTTTCTGCAGCCCACTTTGCGATCGTTTAGATTATCATCGCTCCCTCTCTCTCTCTCTCTCTCTCTCTCTCTCTCTCTCTCTCTCTCTCTCTTTATCCAACCATCTCTGTCTCTCTTTATCTTTCTCTCTGGCTGCGCAGAAAAACATTTTGATCGAGCTCATCTCTTACCCTTGAGCGATACGATTTCCGATTTCTTACTGATATTTGTGAATCGATTCTGGCAACTTTTTCGTACGGTCTTTCGAAAAATTCTTTGCCATTTGTCGAAATACGAAAACTGATTAAAGGATTGATTCACGATATTTTAGAATCAAAATTTGATCTTGATCGCCCAAAAATAAATGTTTTCATTCATAGCGGGAAAAAAATTCGCGAAATTTATTTTCATGCACTGAGAGAAAAAATCACTAGAACCAATGAAATAAAGTTTTAAAGGCAAAAAATCATTTTTTTTCATTATTTGCCAAAACATATTAGATTGGTTCCCTTATATATTTACTTGGTTCATTTTTTTCAGTCAATTCCATAAATTTCTGTTTCAATAAACGAATTTATTTGAATCTAACAATATGTTATCAATTATATGTAATACGTTGTTTGAATCAAGAACACATTTTATCATTCAAAACATGCATGTCTTTTGATACAGGAAGCACTGAGAAAAAAAATTTGTTGAATCAACAAATTAATTAGTCCAATCAACAGGAAAAATGATCGATTCAATCAAATGCGTGTTTATTAATTCTTGCTAAAAATTTTATAAAAAATATATAGCCCTAGCCAAATAATTTAATATGCATAGTTTAGTGACCCCAAAAAGAGATAAGTAGAAAAAAAGACAAATCTTGCGCCAATTTTCCGATCTAATTTCTCTGTCCGACCGAGCTTCGAACCCTCGACCCTACCTATTATGATACCTATCCTACCTAACTACCTAACACGCTACCTATTATGCTATCGACTACTACTATGCACTTGAAAAAAGTTAGGAGTTATGAAGATTCGAATATAAGAAAACATTGAAAATACAGTTTTTTAAATTTTGAACACCTTATGTATACTATTAAAGTATACTATAGAAATGATAGTTCTTTGCTTGAAGGAAATAAAAATGTCATAATTCCAAACAAATATTCTATTGGAATAAAATAATGTGTTATTTATTTTACTAAAGCTTCTTTTAAAATAATCACAATCAATTTTATATCTAATAAATATTGAAAATACTACTGAAATATTTTTAGAAGTAAAAAAAAAGATGAATTTGTTGCAAAGAAATAATTTTGTTCGAAAAAAATAATTTCGTATTGAAGTCATTTTTTAGATCCAAATAATCTCACGTTTATGCCATAAATAATTTTCTTCAAAAAAAATAATTTCGTATTCAAGTCGTTTTTTAGATTCAAATAATCTCATGTTTATGATGCGATCAATGTAATTAATCCAATGATTTAATTTTAATCAAATCTGTCATGCATTCAATTGTTACTATTAAATAAGAGTTTAATATAATGGAGTAATAGATTCATGAAAATATTTTTTGAAATGAAGAGTGATTTTCTTGGTTCAACAAATAAATAATCGAATTAATACTTTCATTTAATAAATAAATTCATGTTCTCAAATTCAGTAATTTTTTCTCTCAGTGTGCCCTCAACAACTACTCTTAAAGCTCTTGAGGAAAGAAGCTCTCAAAATGCCGTCGCCTATTTTACATATTTTCTCCAAAATTATTGACGAGAAATAAAAATAAAGGTGGCTTTCAACTGGTTCAAATTTGAAAAGAATTATAAAAATTCAGTAGCTAAAAAATTAGAATTTTTTGCTTAGTAAAAGCTGAATATGCTTTAAAAAAACATTATACGTTAAATGTTAACCGTTTACTCTCACAAAATTGTAGAAATTGATTATAAAAAAACGTATGTTTCATTTGACGTATAGTATTTCATATTTATATAAAATATTCAAATAGAAAACATACTCTTCAACCTGTTTATCCTCCCCTTAAATGCCTAAAAGTTCCTTAAAGCAAATTCATTAAAAAAAGGATTAGAATCACGCAAATTGGCTGAAATTAAATTACAGAAATTAATAAAACGAATTAATTAGCAGAAAAATGAAATTTCATCTATCCACACTTTAATACAAATTCTCAAAAATCCGTATTTCGCTATTCCAAAAAACATCCAATTGTAAGAAGAAAATGCAATACAAAATACAAGAAAAAACACCATGAATAACAAAGAACAACATGAAAAAAAAAGAAAAAAATAATATCATCGTCCTGTTCATCCTGCTCTCAAATGCTGAAATGTTCGTCGAAGAAAAAGCAAAATAGGAGAAAAAAACGTTCTCACTGGGCAAAATTGCCACGACGCGAAATGAGAAAAGGAGGAATTAATTATTCTGAAGGTGGGTTAAGGGATAAGACGCAGAGGGGAATGTATAAAGGTCGTAGTATTGAAATTAGGGTCGCGAGAGAGCATTAAACTTGCAGGGATTAATATCGGCATGGTTGGCAGTTAGGAGAGTCAGTGAGAAAATAGCTGAAAGCAGAAAGGAGAGAGAATAAGACGAGAGAAAGAGGAGAAAGAAAGAGGGAGATTTTGATGGTGTATGTCGCGCACTCGTAACGCTTAATGCCCGTCCAGGTTCGAGGCATTATCAAAGGTACACTTACGAAAGGACAGCGCGGGAAACACCGCGAAATTAAGAAGTAATACGGGACAGGAATCTTGAAAAATTCTACGGAAAATGCAGGCGTTACGACACCCCCGATGCCGGAACAATGGCGGTTTTTAAAGCCCGCGCTAAAACATCCCGGCAAAAAACTTCCGGTAGCATCATTCTTATTTCAATTATAACGAGAGAACGAGGATTCCCGTGGTAATCGTGTCTCGCCCCATAAACCTCGAATCACCAAGAGGGTGATTTATTTTACCGTTGGTCCTTCCTCACCTCCATACGCGGGCAATCATATTTTCTTTTTTCTCTCTTCCATCGGAAAATACTCTCGCTAGCTAAAAAGTTCCATCTCCAAGTTTTCGCGAGCGACAATTTTCCGTTCTTCATTCCAATTTCACGCGAGAGGCAATTTTCGTTCGCATTAATATGTAATTTCTAACGACTTTTAATTGCATCAACGCTCGAAGCGTATGACGATAAATCTGGGATCTCGGTCGTTGTCTTAACGAGACCGCGTGATTCATGGTCTTCGTAAATTTGTCCTGATTCTTATTTTTTCATTCCTGCACGGAAGTGGCAATTAGATTTGCTATTGTAAAAAGCCGTGGGACGAGTCTTGCAAGGATTTACGATGCCGAACATTCGTGTTTTGAGTGTTACCCGTGAGGTCTTTTGTTATCGATCAGTTAGAATTTTGGTGACGATGTCGAAGTGGCGCCCTGTTTTGGAGTTCTTCCGCCTCGAAAGGTTTTCCAACCCCAACGGGGGTTTACCGGCAAAGCGAAATATCACGGTTATGTATTACTGTAGCGGGTTGAATATGTGCGTGCCCTTCCGTGTACATAGGAGCTAAGATATATTCTCAATGGCCCCGAGCCACCCTCAGAAACAACAGAGTGTCAACTTCCCGTGGCGAGAAGAACGCCAAGCCGTTGAGAGCCTCACGTGACCCGATCATTTGAATAGTATAATGTAGTTTTCGTGTTGGTAACACGGGAAATATAAGCTCCAGTTCTTATGGAATTTATCGATCTCCCGAGGGATGGAGTGGGAATAAGAAGCGTCTTCGGTTCAATGATCTCTGCTGGCTCGAGTTGAAAACGAACGCTGAATTCTTGAGAACAATCTTGGGAGAAGTTGGGCATCGATCAGCCAAGATTGTGGAATGGGAAATCCCGGTTAAAGTTTGAATTTTTTTGTGACTCCAACTGCATCAAGAGGATTTATCATTTTGGGAATAAAAGACCTCCCTTTTTCTCCACATTGATCAGGAATTGGTATCCAAGAGAGAATTATTGCAACTGCCAAGAAATTCAACATGCATGAGCTTTGACCCACAAAAAAATGTCTATTTCTAAACTCACTTGGAATTACACTTTAATCAACGCGCTTGTTTTTCTTGCTTGATTACCAAGTTTCATGCGGTCGAGACAAGAGCCCGAATCGCATAAATCTCGGCCGGTAATCTCTTATAATCTCTAATGTCGCACTATTTGCCTAGAAGTGTAGGGTCGATTAGGGCGGTGTGTCCGAGGTGGAGGCTCGTTGGATCTCTGCCTCATATGGATCTCAGCGGCCTTGGCATGTACACTCGGATATTATTGTTTCAACCCTTGCATATTATAGTCGAATAACGATCAAGTGTACCGGGGAAGTTTGTCTTGGCCCCCCAGGGGAAGTGGAAAGGGCGTCTGATACACAACGTCGCGGGGAAGCAATTGTCATCCTGACTTGTCCCCCTCGAGCCATGATTCAGAAACTTTTTCCAAATGCCATCGACTTAAAAAATCCGTTCGAACGAGCGTTTGGAGATGTTCATGCGACTCGTTTATGGCGAAAGAGACGAGATTAAGGGTTACGGCAGTTGACATTGATTGCCTCTCGATAATTAACGAGCAAACGCCCGGGACCAATAATTCCCATCCATCGCACGTTGTTGCTCTGCCATATGTATGCGGTATGCTCTGGGTATACGAACGAGAGAAATTCGTGGCTTCGAGCAATCCTCGGTCGTCTTCCTTCGTCGATGGCCCCGGGGGCGGTTTGACTTGGATTCTCTCTCTCTCTGCCTCGCTCTCTCTCTCGAGCTTGTACAATCTCGGTCGAGAAGCCTTCGATCCACATGCTTCCAGCGACTTGGAAACTCCCAACAAGCGAGAGAGAGAGAGAGGCAAAGACAGAAATGTGGAATCAGGAAAGGGAAACAGACTCCCTCGGCTGATTCACAAGCACTGCCTTCGGCAGGGTCAATAGTTGTTCATTCAGGATTAGGTCCTTATTCGAGAGGTTGTGAGCAACGATTATAGTTATAGGGAGACTTCAACTGGGCCAGGCCAAAAACCAGACTGCTGTACACCATCCTCCCGTGAACAGAACGGAGACAGAGAGAGAAAGAGAGAGAGGGTTCCGGAGTTCTCCGTCGGGATTTAAGACGGACTTAGGCTGTGTTCCGGTCGCTGACCACTTTGCCTACCATTAACCATTAACGGATCTGTACGAAATAGGATTAGATATCTCGGGGTTTGAGAAATACGATGCAGGAGAAACGATGGAGATGGTTCTTTCGCAGTTCCTTCGCGGTTCTTCCCGAACGAATGTGTTTGGCTTTGGCCAAGTGACTCTTTTTTTTTAATGATTCCCTGCAATCCCAACATCCGTCTGGATCTTCCGGGCAAGTTCTCAAATGCTTTTAACCACAATGTCGTAATTAAAGTTTGGGGAGTTTAAAAGTACAGCTCTGATTTATTCAGGTCATGGACGATCTGGGATCGATTTAAAATTGAGTGTGCATGGGAGGCTAAAAAAGAGAACAGGAAAGAAATGATTTTTTGTACTTCTCCGATGTGTATCTTCAATTTGATCGTGAGTTTTCTGTGCTCGTACACGTGTACTCTCTAACATTTTTACACGTGTCGGAGAATCGGGAATGCGAATGTAAATTCTGTAAAGTGTATTCGTGATAATCGTAGAGAGAGGGCACCTGTAAATATCGCTCTCTGGTTAGAATGGAGGCGAGAGAAACGCGAGTATGCGGTCCCGATAAGAGGATACACACGCTCACTGTGACCACACCGGGTGTGGGAATTGAAGTATATGTTTAACCTCAAAGTGGCTGGGTTAATACGAAACGGTCTCGCGGGCAAATCTTGTTTTGTCCATTTACTTCTGTTACTATCTCTGATCATTCTCTCTCTCTCTTTCCCTTTTTCTTTTGCTTCGTCGCATGCGCTTCTTCTTTGAGAAAATGCGTGAGAAGCAAATTGATAGTAGAATGATAAGTCTGAGGGCGACCCCCCGCGTCGAGAACTCTGACTCTTTCTCGCTTTTTTTTCTCATTCTTCTCGGCTTCGCGAATAAAATAGATCGTGATCTATTGTGATTCATGAAATTAGTTTAAAATTGTTTTGAAAGTTTGGTAACATTTTTCTCGTTCTACCTATTACTTCTTGATGAAATTGAGTATCGATGTTCGAGTGATTGAAATAATCTAAAGGTCCATTTGGATCCTTCAGCAGTTTTTATTGACATTGTTTGGAATTTTTGTTTTTTCTTTCTCGATTTGATTATATCTGTTGATCTTTTTGTACTGGCGCAGCTGAACTTGTATTCAAGTGACAATTCACTGAATTATTGCTAAAAAATAGCTGGCCTGGCTCTTTTAAAATCAGAAAATTGGATTGATGGGAAAAATCATCCTTCGTTTGGCAATACTCGTTCAATTAATTTTTTCGTAATTCGAAACATTATTTACAGCTGCGACAAAATACCATCGAGGATTCTTTCTCTCTCTCGATTTTTCTTGGTTAGGCATGGGAGAAGTTCCCTCTCGGCGGAGACACGCGAATCCCGAGACGCAGAGAGATACGCCGGAGAGCCTTTTCGCGTTTCGCGATAGGCTTTAAACCGCGCTCACGTTCGCGCTGCGCATCGTCAAGAGGAAGAGGGGTTAAGGATATCTATGGGAGTTATTGCTCGCAAAGATTCTCTCTTGCAAGAGCGTCCCTTGTACCGGATCCATCACGACGAATTCGTGATTTTTTGAAAAAAATCACTCACAAAATCACGCACGGAACTTGAAATTTTGATTTTATGTTTTTTTTTCTTAATTATTTATTTTGTTTATTTTATTTTTTATTTATTTATTTTTTAATTTATTTCATTAACTTTATTTATTTTATTTCATGGACGAACGAAATTGTTAACTTCAATATTATTTTCACTTTAATCGAGGGAGAATTTACGTGTGCCAAAATCAATGATTGAATAATTGAATGAGTTATTAATTAACGGAGTTAATTAATTGTTCCCTCATTCAATGAAATTAAACCAGTAATTTAAATTTTCATATGCCTCGACCACGTTATTATAATTCACGGCAGATGCAATAATTTTTTTTTCATGTCTTCTTTTTAGTGCTCTTCTCCAGAGTCTTTTGAGAGTTATAGTCTTTTGGGGTCACTGTAATTTGTGATAAAAAACTTTATGCACTTCCACACGAGGAATTGTCACTGGATTTAAAAAAAAGTGTATTGTGTACAAGCATAAAACCTTATCAACGGAATACTTCATCTCTCTCCCGCCTCTCAACTCTTTTTCCCCACCGCCTCGCCGCTAAGATCTTATCGTAGACGCGGGATCTCATTCCTTTTTGTGTTTTTTTTCTACTGCTCAACTATCTCTCTTGCTCCTGTAAATGTCGTACCCTCTCTCTCTCTCTCTCTCTCTCTCTCTCTCTCTCTCTCTCTCTCTCTCTCTCTCTCTCTCTCTCTCTCTCTCTCTCTCTCTCTCTCTCTCTCTCTCTCTCTCTCTCTCTCTCTCTCTCTCTCTCTCTCTCTCTCTCTCTCTCTCCTCACCCGGTTAAAGTTAGCTGCATAACGAGTCTGACATGCCACGAAGAGTCTGATCTTTATCATTATTACGAGTGTACGTCTGTCTGTCTGCTGGGACTCGAGTGTGAGTGAATTGCTTTGCATCTACAGGGCGATGCAAATTAAGCAATGCCGCAATGACGAGGCCAAAAGAATGGACAAAAAACCTGAAAAATCTGTCAATGTTGCAGATCTAACATTGTTCTTAATCTTAGAAAATCTTAGAAATTGATCTAAATCTTATGAGAATGTCACTCGAATTGTAATTATTAGATGAAGAAAACAGAATGGTAAAATGGAGAGAATTCCTGCTCATAAATATTTCAAAAAAATGTATAATCGATGAGAGAGTGATGTGCAAATTCTAATTTGCACGATTGTCTGAGAAAATTTATAAATCTGATTTATTGAATTTTTGAAGATCAAATATTCCTCTCCCGACAACGGATGGACCGAAAGAAAAGATTTTTTTAGTTCACGTGATTTTATGTAAAGTAAAAATAATTAAAAATAAATAAAATTATGTGTTCTTTGAATAAAATGATAAAGCTATTAATTAGACCCATATTCAAATAAATGGGAAAAATTTATTGGGATCAATTTTTTTTTCTGGGCTCAAGGAATCAAAATCATAAAGCTATGCAGAAAACCTTCGAAAAAAATTCTTTTTTTAGTCATTTGGGAAATATAAAACCCTGGAAATTGAAATTTGCACATTGCTTCCTCATCTTTATCCATAGCTCACATAGCTTCCTTTAACACACAGTATGGCGATCAAATTTGGCTTCCTCATAAAGGAAGCTTTGTTAACTATTGGAAAATATTAGTAATCGATGTGCAAATTCTATCGATTTTCGCCAAATTTGATAGCGGATAACAATGATTGCTATACTGGCTCTTCACAAAATTTCATTGCAATATCTAAAAAATTTCAAAAGTTATGGCGTTTACGCTTCTTTTATAAAAATTCAAAATTTGATAAAAATTTAATCATTCGATCGATTTTCGCCAAATTCAATAACGAACATCCTCGATAGATAGATTAGCTCTGTGTAAAGTTTCAGTGCAATATCTTAAAAATTGCACAAGTCAGAGCGTTTACGCTATTTTTCAAAAAATTGAAAATTTCATAATATTTTACTCCCCCGATGGATTTTTGCCAAATTTAATAGCGTCTCAAAAATTGCACAAGTTAGAGCGTTTAGGCTATTTTTCCAACAATTCAAAATTTCATAAAATTTTAATCCCTCGATGGATTTTCGCCAAATTCAATACCAAACAACCTTAATAGCTATACTAATTCTGTACAAAGTTTGAGTGCAATATCTTGAAAATCGCAGAGGTTAGAGCGTTTATACCATTCTTGGAAAAACGAAAAAAGTCGATAAAATCTGAACACCCGTTATAATTAAAACAAACTTTTTTTCATAATGAAGAGCAATTCGTGCTCGACAAGTGTGCCAAATTTTAGCTGGATATCTCGAAGCGTTTTCGAGTTATTAATTATTTACATCTGAAACATTTTTTCTAAATATAATTTCTCGATGTTTTAGGACATTTTGAACATATTGACATAAAAATCGCGAAATTTTTTTTTCACGAAAACAAAGCTTCCTTTATGAGGACGCAAAATTATGAAAGTTTTCATTGAATCAACCTGTGCATGTATAATCTCTGTTGAATTTACCCGAGTCTCGTTTATATAGGATTGCCCTTGGTATTCATTGCAGTAAAGCAATACGTGAGCTCAAAGTAAAAGGAAGACAAGTGAGAGCGAGAGAGAAAGAGAGAGAGAAAAGAAGATAGAGAAATATCGCGTGCACCGGAAACGGCACGCGTTGTAAAATCGGACCTTCGTTCCCCTTTTCTCTCACTCTCTCCCTCTCTCGTTCGTAATTCGACCCTTTTCTCACTCCCTCTCTCACCCTCTCGCGAAAAGCCCGGGCTCTCACGTGTCACTCGCTCAAGAGCCGCCCTTCCCTTCTACCCCTCGGCAATCAACAATCGTTTTAATGAATTCGCGCGCGCTCGGTTTAATCGCGAGAGCGTATGTGCCCGGTATTATCTTCATCTTTACAGTCGGTAGCGAGAGAAGAAAAAGGGAGAAAGAGACAGAGAGAGAGCAAGAGAGAAAGAGAGAGAGAGAGAGAGAGAGAGAGGGAGGGAGGGAGAGAGAGAGAGAGAGAGAGGGACCGTCTTACGATCGCAATACTTGTGTTTTATACCCCTCCTCTTTTTTCCTCATTCATTTCTTCATTTCTTTATCAAACGAGATAATACGGGGAGAACAAACGGAGCGATCTACGTAGGCACGCGAATATCATTTTTCTTTTTTCACGGACAAATGAGAGTTTTTTCGATGCCACGATTAAATTATTCATATTGCAGAAAAATCAGGAATTTTCTTGAAATTATGCTAACAAACGAGATGGAGGGAAATTACAAATTAATTAGTCATAAATACGAGAATAATAAAGTTTAATATAATTAAAAAAAAAAATGTGAAAATAGAAAAATGGTCACGAAAAATGTTTCATGTCGATGTGACGAGAAATGAAAGCCACACGAAATATTTATCATTGGTGGAAAATGACGGATTGATTGGTTTTCTCGTTTCTTTTGTCCCTCTTTCTTCATTCGCAAATATTTTCTTTTATTGCCGTATATTTTTTCGGTTTTATTTTCTCCCACTCGTCTTTGCAGGGAGGAGCACGAGCAAACTCTTTTCTTTTCTATCGTTCTCTCTTTCTCTCTCTCGCTGCGTGCCGATCGTAAATAACCACCTGGTATAATAAGACATCAACGAAAGGCTACGGGCACCTACGCCCCCGATACGATCTTTATGGACATGACAGTCGGAAGTTGCATATATATACATATATGCACATATGCGTCATTTTATTTTATTTTTTAATTTCGTTCCATTCGCGCTTTTTTTTCCCTCATCCTTCCTTCGACCGATCATCGATACTACGCGCGTGTCATTAAGAAAAACCCGTTCTTATTAATTTTTACGTCTCGTAAGATCGTAAAAGACAAGAAAAACAAATATTCAGGCCTTTTCTCGTTGAATATTGTTCTCGAGGTCAATCTCACGATCCTCGCGCCCTTCTTATTCTCGGCAATCGTTATCGCGAGACGAGACTTTGAAATGCACCCAGGTGGATTATTGAAATTGGTCATGAAAAATAAGAAACAATAAATACTGAAAAACTCAACGTCCTGTCGACGATCCTCCGGTCTTACTCGATTTCATCGCGACGATCTTCGCGCTTCTGCCCACAATTTTATCGATCGGGCTCTCGATCACCTGCCCCGAACGTCCCCTCTCACTTTCTCTCTCTTTCTTTCTCACTCGAGAACGATTTGCCTCGCTCCTTCCCCTCTCCTTTTTCCTCAATCGCGAATACTAACTATCTTAGGGTCCACATGATTATGCATATGTGGTCGATAATAAAAATTTATGAACGCGGCTGAATGGCGAAGTGCTTTTATCGGCTCACGAAGTGCGCGCCAAGTGTATCCACTTTGATTTCTAAACTCGAGCGACGACGACGACAAGATCTCACACACGATCGTTTTTATTTTTATTTCTTGTACGGTGCAGAATGGACGAAAAATAGCCAACGAGGTGGGAACCTCACCAAAGAAATCCCGGGAATTATTCTACATATAGTCTAGTATACAATAATTATAAAATAGTGCGTGTTATGGTAGATATAATTATATATATCACAAAATAGGGCAATGTGGGGCAAAGTGGACATTTAAGGAATTTAACGATTTTCGTCGGTAAGCACACGGTGTTTCAACTACTTTTATGTCCCAAAATTGATTCCCGAACCTAATTTCCCTGATTTTGAAAAAAAAAATTTGGGGGCAAAATGTTCACGCCTCCTCAGGTGCAGAAAAATCTGTACTCGGTGATTCTCGAAAATAGAGACACTGTAATCGACTACGCCCGAATAAAATATTAATTCAACAATATAAACAAAGAAATAAAGCCAATAGAACCGTTCCTCGAATGAAATTAAAAAAAAAAAACGAGGTAATTCTTCAGATCCACTTTGCTCCAATTTTTTCCATGTGGAAAATATACTATGGATTCACTTTGGTAGTGAATAAATAATGGTATTTTCATATGTTCATCGACTTTTGAGTCGTGAAATTTATTTCTCATTCTTGTTTTTTGAATTTTGTAAAAAACAAAATTTGGGGGCAAAATGAACACGCTTTCTCAGATGCAGAAAAATCTATACTCGGTGATTCTCGAAAATAGAGACAGTGTTATTGACTATGCCCGAATAAAACATTAACTTAACAATATAAACAGAGAAATAAACCCAATAGAATCGTTCCTCGAATGAAATTTAAAAAAAAAAACGAGGTAAATCTTCGGATTCACTTTGCTTCAATTTTTGCCATGTGGAAAATGTATTATGAATTCACTTTGCTAGTGAACAAATCATTTTCACGTATTCATCGACTTTAGAGTCGTGAAATTCATTTCCCATTATTGTTTTTAAAATTTGTGAAATTCTTTTTTTAATTTTACGATTTCCCTGTTTTGTGCTTTTTATTTTGAATATATTGTTCAACAGTGTATGAAACGTTACGGGAATCGTGCAGATATAGTCTGAATTCGAAGTAATAATTTTATGACCTTGACATTATTTTCAATTTCACCTCGTGTCCACTTTGTCCCCAAATATGAAATTTTTCGCGTGTCCACTTTGCCCCACATTCCCTTATATTACGGTAGGTAATCTATAGGTTTTTTGAAAAATTCTTTTCCTATTATTTCATTTTTTATCATTGCAGATCACGCAGGCTTTTAGCTAGAGAATTTTTTTTTTTAATGCGAAAAAAAAGTATTCAAGTATTCAAGTTGCATATGTTTTCAAAAACATGTTGGTAAAGTTTTTAGTTAAAATTATGGAAATTGACTGAGTTAGTCATTTTAGTAAACGCATTTTTCTCAAAATGAATTTTTTTGACGACGTCCCAGCAAATACTCGAAAAATTATGGGCAGATAAAAATTTGTTTCTTTTATAATGTTTGTAATCGTAGTGACTAAGTCTTCACGTAGAGGATGTCTAAAAATTTTGTTAATGACTATTTTAAAACCAGCATTAATTCAATAAGAAAAAGGGCCTTATTTAATTATTTATTAATCTATTTTGCAACTTTTCAGAATGAGTACAATTCTTATGATAAACTTTGCGCGGATGCGATCTCAAGATTTGATTTACTCTGATTATCGTATTTCGAACGAATTATCCGATTTTAATTTCTACATGCGGCGATTTGTAGCTCGTCGGTGACATCTCGCGGTGCTAATAAAAGCAAATATAATACATATATATATATTTTTTTCCGTATTCGCGTGAAACCTCGTTGCAAAATCCAATCTCTTCGTTTTCTCACTCCTTCTCGCCGAGGTAGTGTAACAAAATATTCGCTATCTCCTCGGAAAGCAATAAACGACGTCGTTAACGAGACGGTGAAAAGAGTGCCAGGACGAGCGCGCCAGGCTGCGCGCGAGTTTCGGGTTATTTTATTGCACGGTAAATAACGCATTTTATATCTTCAACTTTCGCGCCCTCTGCACAAGAAAATGTTTAATTGAACATCGCGCAAACCGTGCGGTAGGTCAAGTATTTCTATTCTCCATTTTTGTCTCGTCTTCCTTCTCATTATTCGAGCATTGAGAAACGAAAATTCGAGCTTCCGATTCGAACAAAGCCAAAATGACGAATTGGATTCGGTTTTTCAGTACCAAGATGAATGATAATGGACAAAATTCCATTACTCGGTGATAAAATAATGGATAATGAATTAAATTCCACTATCCAGTACCAAAATAATGGATAATGGATGAAATTCAATTACCCAGTGCCAAAATAATGGATTATGAACTAAATTTCCTTATTTAGGATCAAAATAATCGATAAGGGATTCATTTTTGTCACTCAGGACGGAAACAATGAAAAGTGGATGAAATTTAATTGCCCAGTACCAATATAATGGATAATGGATTAAATTCCATTGCCCAGTATCAAAATAATGGTTCATAGAATAAATTTCATTATCCATTACCAAGATAATATGCAACAATGAAATTCCATTGTCCAGAAACAAATAAAATGGGTAATGGTTTGAATTCCATTACTGGATACCAAAAAAATGAATAATTGAATTCTACGACTGATTCCCAAATTGAACAATGATCAGGTAAATCCTATTACTTCGATTACCGAAGAATTCTAAAAATGCATCATAAGATAATTCATCGATTGACCCATCGATTTTAACCCTTGCCTCAGAGGGTTTCTTACCCCGTGATTGTTATATTTTTTATGTGTTTTTTTTCAACAATCCTATTTCTACGAAGGGCCGTGGGAGGCAACGCGTGTATGGGTCGTAGCGCGTAGGTAATTTCATTCTTTTTTTTCAACACTTTCTCTCTGCTTGTCGCACTCGTCGACTGTTGCGCGAATCCAGCAATAAAGTTACGCGAATTAGCGGGCACTTAAACGACGGAGAGAATCACGCACAATCGCCCAAGCCGAGAATTATTATACCCACCGAGAGAGCCATTGAGTTTTAACATTTTTTTTGTTTAACTTTCGTCGCTCGACTGGGAAGAAAATATTTCACTGTGTATCGTGTCAAACGTTGCCCATTCTATTCGTGCGATGCTTTTGCATGTGTGTTTTGCGTCGAAAAAAAATCATCCCAGTTGTCCTGAAGAAGAGAGAGAGAAAAGGTTCGTCGAGCGTGTGGGCAAGTCCCCAAGGAAATTATCGTACGGCAATTACTCTCTTTATCTCGGCGACTTTAATTTTACTTCCTCCCTCCAATTTTTCGTCGCTGAGTGCGATTTTTTTTGTCACGATTCCAAAAAAAAAACGCGATTCTTCTGAATATTCGTTAAAAACCAAATTTGGCGCAATTAATTCGAGGTGTCTGATACAATGGAAAAAGGAAGCCTCATAAAGGAAGCTTTGTTTTCGCGAAAAACAAAATTTTCCCAATTTTCATGTCAGTATGTTCAAAATGTCCCAAAACGTCGAGAAATCACATTTAGAAAAAATGTCCGGACGTGTGTGTGTGTGTGTATCGCTTTGTGCTTTCCTTAAAATGAATATATCTGGTATACAAATTCGTATTTGTATTTTATTGTGTATTGTATTTGTACCAAATATAAATTTGGTATACAAGTAGACTACGTATGTCCCTATTTTCAGTGCAAATTTTTTTGGAATTGCAAAATAATTGTCTATTTGGCTGGATTTTGTATTTTTTGTAAATTATTTGTTAGTCGTCTAACTTTCGTAATTTTGCAGTTACCACCCTGAAATTTCATGTGCAGATACACTGTATAATAAGGGCGGTTAAGATTGAATTTGGGAAAAATCGCTCAAGAGGTTTGGTTTTAAAAAAAATTTAATTTTTCGCAAAAAAATTGAGCTGAATTTTTTGTGACGATACATTCAATGACAATGAAAAATAGTATTGAATTTCATAAAAATCGCGTGAGAGGTTTGGTTGAAATTTTTTTTTTTAATTTTCATAACAATTTTGTTAACGCTCCAACATTCGCATTTTTAGAAGTATCGAGCTAAATTTTTTTGCACAAATACACTGGATGATAAGAATAGTTGGGTTTTAATTTGGTGAAAAAAGCTCAAGATGTTCGTTCGCAAAAAAATTTTGAAATTTTCGAAAAATACTTGTCAACACTAAGTTTCCTAATTTAGCAACTATCGAGTTCACTTCTTTAGCACCAATACACTGGACGACAAAAACAATTAATAATGTAATTGAACGGAATTGCTAAAAAATCATGCAAATTTGAAATTTGCACGTAGCTTCTTCATTTGTTTCCGTCGTTTGTGAAGCTTCCTTTATGAGGAAGCCATCCATGTCATAAAGATGGTCAAAGAGATCCTCATAAAGGAGGATGTAGGAACGACGGAAAAAAATGAGGAAGCTACGTGCAAATTTCAATTTTTTTTACATCGTACAACTTGATTTCAGATTTTTTTATACGGTAATATAAATTATATCAAATTTTATAATTCAGAATTATAAAATTTAAAACATGAAATATGATCTGACAAATAGAATCGATTTAGAAATTTATAAAAATTGATTCAAAAATATAAAATTTTTTTAAAAATAGTAAACAAAAAATTGAAACAATAGAAGATCTTAATTCTAATCAAGGTTTCTTAAGAGAACATTTATTCTGTAAATTGAAAAAGCGAATTTTTATAAGAGAAGAATTTTTTCCTAACCTTGTTATATGAAAAAATGCATTGGCACATAAAGAAATTTCAATCGAACAAAAGCAGTCTTTAAATCATAGAAATTTCTCTGAGTGTATGAGAAATTCTCGTGGAGAAACCCAGGAAAAAAAGAGACCAAAAACTGAGAGTCTGAGAATCGAAATGCATTCTGCATTCGATATATAGGTATGGTTCATGCCAGGGGCTTTTTTTATAGTTAAATAAATAATCAAGCACATCGCAGTTGTATTTCCATGTTAGCTGCATAATTTATTATCCTCCCTCGGCCAAACGAGCCCACACCCCCTTCGCTCTCTCTCTCTCTCTCTCTCTCTCTCTCTCTCTCTCTCTCTCTCTCTTCCTCTTTACATTTGGCATTACTCTTAAATTTTCTCACTCCGGACTTCTTTCCTTCGCTCTCCTGCTTAATTTCTCTCTTTCTCCGGCACACAAACTATTTTTTTTTCGTGGCCAGTCGAATCGATTGCGTGAGTTTTTATATTCAATTTTTTTTCTCCCTTTTTTCATTCTCGCGTACATTCACCAGCAGTGAAAAAAAAACCAAACCCACGATCCTGTGTGCTCTATGCTAACAGTCAGAATGAGAGAAGAGGGGGAGAGCGAGAAAAAAACATACCCTCGTGGAGTTTCTTTAATTGACAATCCCACCGCGTGCGGTAGACACCATAAGTAGATATATAGGCATCAGTATATACATGTATACATACGTGCAAATATATATCAGGTATTCCATGTCGACTGAACAAACTTCTCACCCTCATCCCCTTAAATTTAGTTCACAATTTTTTTTTACTCTTATACTGAGGCAAATAGGCATTCCCAATTTTTCAGATTTTTGTATCCTAGCTCCTAATTTTGTTTCAACAATAAATGCGCCTCAATTGAAAAGCATAAATAAATTTAAATAATAAAAAAATGTTTCAAAGGTTCCATTACAAAAAAAACATTGGATAATTAATTGGGATTTTGTTACTCGAATACTCACAAAATAATTCTGTGACGATGATCCATTTCGCTCGAATTTTTTGACGAAATTTCAGGCCCGAGATTTGTGGCGATTTTTTATATTTTTGGACTTTTTATTTGCTGCTACTATGACATGGAACAGTCCATAGATAAACATATATAAATATGAGGCATTCCATGCCATTTCGAACGGTCAAAAAGTGCTCCACTCTAAAAAAAATTGATATTTTGTCAAATTATTCAATTATATGAAAAAGAATACTGTACATTTTTTCAAAATTTTTGGATCGCATGTTTTGGAGTTTTTCAAAATTTCAAAATTTTCTAAGTACTGTTATATCTTGAAAGCGTACGATTGAACAAAAAAATTTTTAGACAAAAAAGTTGCAGTTTCACATGAACTTTGGGAAAAATTTTTTTTTTTAATTTTTCGAGTTTAAAAAATGACCATTTTCATCAAAAATATACGAAAATAATTTTTTTCGGTCGATATGTCACTTTTGATTTATCTCAAAAAATTCCAGAAAATACTCGGAATGTGTGCAATACACACGTATTTTTTTTAGATGGCTCGATTAGTTGTTCCAAACCTATGCTTTATTTTATTAATAATATTTTTTTGTTTTTGCTCCGATAAGCTCCGAAACAATAATATTATTATTGTAAATGTTCTTTTATCTACAAATTTGAGAGAAATAATTTTGGAGAGTATGATTTTCCATAATAATTGATTTTTCTAAAAAAACAAACGGTACTTAGTAAGTACCGTTGTATCTTGAAAGCATACGATTAAACAGAAAAATGTTTGCAGGTTTACAGAAACTTTGTGAAATTTTTTATTTTTTATTTTGAGAGTTTAAAAAATTCCCATTTTCATAAAAAATTTACGAAAATAATTTTTTTCGATCGGTATGTCACTTTCGATGTGTGTCAAAAAATTCAAGAAAATACTCTGGAGTGTGTGCAATAGACACGTATTTTTTTATTGATGGTTCGATTAGTTGTTCCAAAGCTATGCTTTGTTTTATTAATAACATTATTTTTTTTAGAAAAATCAATTATTATGGAAAATCATACTCCCCCCAATTGTTTCTCTTAAATTTTTTGATAAAAGAACATCTACAATAATAATATTAATGTTTTGGAGCTCATTGGAGCAAGAACAAGATATTACTAATAAAACAAAGCATAGCTTTGGAACAACTAATCGAGCCATCTAAAAAAAAAATACGTGTCTATCTTACACGCTTCAGAGTATTTTCTGGAATTTTTTGACATAAATCGAAAGTGACGTACCGACCGAAAAAAATTATTTTCTTATATTTTTGATGAAAATGGTCATTTTTTAAATTAAAAAAACTGAAAAAAAAATGTTTACCAAGTTTGTGTAAGACTGCAACTTTTTTTTCTGAAACATTTTTCTGTTCAATCGTTGCTTTCAAGATATAACGGTACTTGGAACATTTTGAAATTTTTAAAAACTCGCAAAAATGCGATCAAAAAATTTTGAAAAAATGTACACTACTCTTTTTCATATAATTGAATAATTTGACAAAATGTCAATTTTTTTGAGAGTAGACAAATTTTTGATCGTTCGAAATGGCATGAAATGCCTCATATATATAGGAGAAATGCGGTTCCTTTAGTGTGCAACGAGGTGGGAACTCGAGCTGCTCGAACTCAAGGCGCGCCACAACATGGTATTGTCTTTGTTGAATTTTTTTTTTTTTTGCATTCGAACTTTCTCGCCGCAGTTCGTTTATTTTTTCCCCCGTTTCCCAAAGCTTTTGTCCATATATGCACCGTTTCACATGAATCAAAATGAACTCAGAAAATTAAATGGGCGCCTCATTTTTCATTTGTGCATCGAGAAAATTACAAAAAAAGGGAATCGAAAACAATCATTGGCGTTTTTTTCTATTTTTCTTGGAAATCGCTGGGAATTTGTTGTTTGCGAATCTACGTATGCAAAAGCGTTGAATTTTTACTTGGAATGCCCCGTATGTAGTCGTTGAATGTGAGATACTCGGATCTGAAAAGTTTTCGCGAATTAAAACTTTAACGATGACAACGCGAACGACAATGTTCGCTTCCGGGCTGAAATGCGTTCTCATTAAAATCCTCTCGAACTTTAACATTTCGCTAGTCAAGATTCGATCAAAAAATAAATAAATAATCGTAAAATAATATTCTGCACTTTGCAATATTAAAAAAAAATCATTCGCTCTGACTAATCAAATAAAAATTGTTTAACTCGTCGATCAAAGAAAAGAGCTTGATTTTTTTATCATCATTAATTATTTAAAATATTGAATATTAACTTATCAATTTAATAATAAATTAAATTCATAAAAATTTTTTTTTTTGAGTAATAAAAGACGAATTGTTTTTTGTTTATATTTATTCGCTTTGCAGAGATATTCAAAATAAATACAATTTTATTCAAATATTGGCCTAATAGGCATTAAGCTGATATTTAAGTAAATCGGGAAAATTTATTTCTATAAAATAAATCTTTTTCCGGATCTGTAAGATGCTTGCAATAGTCCTTCGGGGCTCACCGATGAAGACCTCGAAAACTTCTCGGAAGGATCGGCGAAGAATTTTTTGTTTTTAACATGCACATTATGCATCCACAATTTGTTGCAGAAATACAGATTGCGAAGCTTCTGAGTTATAAATGCACATGTTAAGCTCGTGTTATGGTCACTCAAGGGGGTCGCGAGAGAAGGACTTGGTACAACATATCTCGAATGTTTGCCAAACTCGAAAAAAAAATTGAAAAAAAATATACACACATACAAGTTGTTCTTAATACGTCGGCCGCTTGCCTTAAAGTCGTTTCCTTTTTTTTTAGCCCTCTCCCTTTCTCACTCGGCGAACGAAGAGTTACGATTTCGTGGGCGCCTCCGCGCGCTTCTCGTCCGCACAGTAATGTCTTTTTCTACTTCTTCTTCCTTTCCGTTCTCTTCTCACGTATCTACTCCCTCCTCTTTCATTCTGAGAAGTATCCACGTATTTCTGTCGATATTGCACTATAAATCCTAATAAATAACAGCTGATTTCGCAGAAAAAAAAATAAAAAAACGAAACATTTATAACATGAAATTAATTTAAGAAATTTTGGAAATTTTGAATTAGGGTCGAAAATATTTCTCGTGTTTGCGCGAAAAAAATCGTATCGTATTCACAAGTAGAATTCCCTAATCTTTTAATAATGCACCCCCAATATGTTCCTTTCGAATTTTTTGAGAATTCAAAAGAATTCTTATGGGATCCTTTTGAGTGATCCTAAATTTTAAGTAATCCAATTCTATAAAATTCTCATCAATTATTGAAGACAAATATTTCTATTTGAATGAATGAAATCCATAAAAATAATAAATAATAAAAATTAGAGAAAAATTAAGAAAATTCATTTTTTAATTTTGAGCCCAATTCAGGGCCGGTGCAATTTTCAAATTCTTTTCTTCAAAAATGCAACATTGGAATATACATTTTTTCGAGCCTTCTCCCCTTAAGGAGCGAAATAACTGCCCTCGAACACTTTCAATCCCAGTTAGGTTTCCACTGGAGGTAATTAAATATCCTTGGCCTCGCCGAGTCGGTAATGTTCGCGTCGGCATCGGGCCCATCGCGGTGCCCAAGCACATATACTTATAGAAGTATGTGTGCGTATGTGTGTATACACGACGCCCCAATGGGCTACCTTAACGATTGTCTCTGGGTCAGAGGTTGCCACACACTCGCACGAATGAAAAAAAAAGAACCCCCACCGATATATATATATATAAATATGTATATAAAACTCGGCACCGATGCAACAGGGTGAATAGCATGGGAACTATTATGCTTATTAAGGTGGAAAGTAATAAATTATAGACGGCTAATAATGGGAACTGCTCGAGGAAGCGTAATTGATGTATGCAAAGGATGTTGTTTCTATCTCGCTTCAACACCGACAATTTCAACTCCGGGGTTCACTGTACTAATATCGAATTTATTTCAACCCTAGTGGGAAGACTCGACATATCGATCTTTCAGATGTGTAACAAATTTTTTTTTCCACTGTCGCTCTTGCAAAAAATGCCAGTGATTGCCGCCGAAGGACGATCGGAATTCATCAACATCAGAAGTGAGATTTAATTTTTTTTAAACAAAGTTCTTTTTCCTCGATTGTTTGTTCTCATGTTCACGGATGACCCGGGAATAATAGAAGATCGAGTTAAATGGTATTTATCGTCGAATGGGACGATAAAAAATTGCCAAAACCAAGAACAGGCCAATAAAGTCATTTGGTTCTCCTCTAAATCTAAAACAGTGCAAGAGGAAGAAATTCTGTGAGAGAGAAAGAGCAGGCTGGGTAATTAAAAGTGGTGAGAGATAAATAAATGTCCAAAGAATCGAGAGACCGTGCAACAAAATGAATTTCGCGATGGGGAACGAGATGAGAACGATTTTTGTCTCGGTGGAAAGAAGAGACGTTAGTGTTTCGCGTATTTCATTATGGAGCTCACCCGCTGGGATCCCTTACGATCTTTCGATAGTGATCACTCTGAAAATTTTAAAAAATGCTGGGATGACGATTGCAAACGAGAGAAGATCGATTCTTTCAAAAAACCGAAGAATCATGGATATAACCCTTCAATTGCGAATTATCTCGCGACATAAAATCCATGATAATCTTATGATTTGTTTATGATTTCCTATGATTTTTTATCATTTCTTGTGATTTTTCCATTGTAATCACTTTGAAAATTTTCAAAAGTGAGAAATTGACGATTGCAAACGAAATAAGATCAATTCTTCAACCAGAAGGGCCGAAAAAACATGGAAGACCCTTTGATCACTACACTGAGAAAAAAATTCAGTTAAATCAACTAAATCCATTTAGTTGATAAACATTTAGTTGATTCAATATTAATTTGTTTGAAATAATGAAACTATAATTAATTCAACAAATGGATTTGGTTAACCATGAGATACGAGGTGAACAAAATTATTTGGTCAATTTACAGATACAATTTAGTCCAATTTACACATTACTGAGTTGCCGTAAAGAAATATTTTGTTGATTTCTAGTTTATATTAACTAGATAAATTTAGTTGTAACAAACGAAAATTTCGTATTTTCAATCAAACAATTTGGTTGGTACAAACATTTTTTTATATTGCCAAATCAAATAAGTATGTGTATTCAAAACAATCCATAATATTGTGTCTATCGCGAAATGTTTTTTTGAACCAGCATATAATGATGAGAAATGAAAAAAATCATTTGGTTGTCCATATTTCACAACAAAGAAACGATTTTGTTGTACGAAATTTAATTTTGTTGAAATACAAAATTATGCATTTGAATATTATGAACAATAATTTGATCACTGAGAAAAAAGTTCAGTTAAATCAACTTGATCCGTTTAGTTGATAAAAATTTAGTTGATTCGATATTAATTTGTTTGAAATAATGAACCTATAATAAAATCAACAAATGGATTTGATTAACCATAAGATATGAGGTAAACGAAATAATTTGGTCCATTTACAGTTACAATTTAGTCCAATTTATTTATTTATTTATTTATTTATTTATTTATTTGTTCGACAAAATATTCGTTTATTGAAATCAATCGGATAAGTGCGTGAACCAAATATTCAATCCATCTATCACATTATTTATATACTTGAAATAAATAATGGGTTGTATCAACTATTTATTTTGATACATAGAATATACATATATCGAATCAAATGATAATTAGTCAGCTCAATCGTTTATTTCTCTGTGTGGATTACATTTTTATTCGAAGTAACAAATTTTTATTTGATTGAACTGAAACTTTGCCCATTCAAGCAACGATTTAACTAAAACTTCCACTGTATATTTTGTTGAATTACCAAAATGATCGAGTTGAACGTCCGGAGACAAATATTTGG
This sequence comes from Alloplasta piceator, assembly GCA_946863875.1. NCBI lineage: Eukaryota > Metazoa > Arthropoda > Insecta > Hymenoptera > Ichneumonidae > Alloplasta > Alloplasta piceator. The sequence goes on from OX333072.1 coordinate 1,131,432, forward strand.
TTGAGCGAAACAAATTTTCGCATTTTCAACAAAAAAATTTTTTCCAGGGTAATTATGTGCCGACTCAAAAATTATGATAATCAAAGCATTTATTATAACCAAAAGAATTCATGATAGTAAAAGGATTTATAAATGTGTCCAAACAGAACGTATAGTGAACGAAGCGGCATGCTGTCTGTGGATCAACGAGCAAGCGAAGCATATGCGAAAGAAGAAAGGGAGGGGGTTGGTGGGTGGATGGGAGGGTCGTGCTGTGGCAGGGTTAACCATAAATCAATCAAGGTGCATTGAAGCGGATCGAGAAAGGCATCCGAGCGGTTGTTGAGCTTTCGCGCGTTATAAACGTACGCACGAATATAATACACACACACACACACACGCACACACACACACACACACACACACACACACACACACTCACACGCACGCACACACACACACGACAAGAAAAAAAATCTATGTGCAAAACTCACGTAGCATAACTATGCGAGTCGAGACAGAAGGCGTCATCATCATCCTCGCGGTAGGTGGACGAGCGGATATTTATATCAATATTTCTGTTTGTTCCAGTCAAACGTTTATGCTTCTTGGCGACGTTGAATCTTGAATGAGCCGCACGAGCTTGTTTCGTTTGTATGAAAGAAAAACAATTATTAAAGAAAAAAAACGAGCAATGAAAGGAGTCGAAAGGTTCACTGGAACCACCCACCGGTAATCTCAGGATGGGTCATAGTTGTAAATTTTCTCTCCAACTTGAGCCTCGTCGTCGCTCGGTCTCCCTTCTCATGTCCTTCGTTCAAGCTCCGCGCCGCCGAAGAATGAGAATCTTCTCTCTTCCCCCTGCCCCCCTCCCCTCGTCACGACGGTTAATACACCATTATTATCTTTCTCACTCAATATTGCCAATGCTTGTCCCTGTCGTCGAGAAACTTTGACCGGATGCGAGATATCTCTCGGGGAGTAGTGTTGAGGTTTGAAACGTAAAAACAAAACTGTGGTCAAGTACAAAGGACACGCGGGTTTAATTGGTTCCCCCTTGGCAGGATCTAGAGACAGTGAAAGTATTGTTGAACGTTCAATTGTACTTTAAAAAAAAGAATTTTACTACCACTACTTAGATAAACTGAGGGATCCCGTACAGTTTCTGGTTATTCTCCAAAAAATTTTCTAACAGCAAAATTTGATCCTTCGATCGATCCCCTTAAATCGAAGAGTAGAAAGATTTCCTCGGTTTTCCCGGAAAACATCAGGAGAATCTTGCATGCAAAAGGAATAGAAAGAAAGGACTAGAATCTCATTCGTCCGTACCTGTATTTTCCTCTAATTTAGCCCAGTGTCCTGCCGGGGACGTTATCGAGCACGCAAGTCTACGGAGGATCATAGTCGCTCTGGATGTCCTATAAACTTCTTCAATGATTCCTTCCATCTTCGTTATTCCTGCAGCTTCTTTGTATTCCCTGCGATGCAAGGACACGCAGACTCCATATGGGAGTAACATCTCAACCTGCAGGTACTGGACGCATACCCAGAGTTATATGCACATAGATACAGGATATTAAACGACCGAGGAGACTTGTTTTCTCGTTGGTTGGTCGTCGTGTCTCTGCGCTCGTGCCCCACGCGGTAATAGGACTCGGAGCAAGCAGCCTCCCCAGGCAGTGACCAAAAATCAGAGGACTTTAACGGCCCCAGGAGCGCGATCAGCAGCGAAAGCTGCCGAGTATAGAATCGAGAGTCCGCAACGAGGATCGTCGTCGTTCTCGTCGTTGTCGTTGTAGTTGTGAAAGCATCGAGGGATATTGTCGATATGCTCTCTTCTTCTCGTAAGATCGAAGAACGAGAGGTGGAACTATACAGAACGAAGGAGAGACCTCGGGAGGCTCTCCTGTGGGATTTTTGTTCGGTATCCGCGGTCAAGTCCCCCGTCTCGTACTCGTGTATGTGTTAGTCTCTCCTCTTTCTCTCTTCCTCCGGAGCCTACAATTTTAATTAACCCGGTACCGGGTAGCAGCGATCGCGATCGAATCGGGTGCACGATCTACAAGGAATCTACATAAGATCCTCCACTCGCGGCAACAACTCAATCCTCTCTTTATTCTACCCGTGGCTTCCCCCTTAACCGTGAGCCTGCGATTCTGTTCAGCGCTTCTGACCGTTCCTATATTCCAAAACCCATTCCTTCCCATCGTTTGCCCTCCTTAAGCATCTCTTTCTTACCCTCTCTCTCTCTCTCGCTCATTCTTTCTCCGGCTCTTTGCGTAGTATTTTTTTCGGACTCCCTTGTGTTTGGCTCTCGCGAACGATGCAACGATCCACGAAGAGCTCTTCTCTTCGCTAACGCGCGAGCCCGTTGCACCCGCATTATCTTCCGTAGGATCGAAGATAGCGTATCCTTTTTCCTCCACACCCCTGACCACCACCCCCTCCCTCTTTGTACCAAGATCCGCACAAATACATCCAATGGTCCGTGGTCTTTGGGCGAATCTCCACTCGCATCGAGCTCATATTGTCTCCGGCGCTTTGTGTGTTCTTACTTAGTCCGGGCACCGGAGAATGAGGCAGCGGAAAGGAGCCGAAGATGGGCAGAGAGTAGGTTTGAGGCAGAAGAAGACGTAGAAAAGAGGTTGGAGAAAGTATGGGGATACATGCAGAGGAGTTTCGTGTTTCCAGTTGGAGGATATTACAATGCTCAGAATCTTCGGTTCAGGATGTCTCAATCAATGGTCTGACCATTCTTGTGAACCGTAACTTCATGGCTTTTCAGCGTTAGGTCTGTTTTGCGGTACGTTGAAGTTATCCCGTTATGGCTCTGATATATTGGATCTGCAGAATTAATGATCGATAAGGTAAGATCCTCGATCGAGACTCTCAGATTCATGACGTCTTTTACTCGATCCGGACTGAACACATTCTATTAAAACGTTTGGAAGAATGAACCAGGCAAGTCCGCGTAATTTTCTAAAAGACTGGCTAGTGGAATCTGAACTGTTATATTCAACTACGGTGATCCTGACCGACTCTTCTCCAGATCTGTGGATCAGGGGTGAAACTTTCTAACTCCGATGCCCTATCCGATTGAAATCCTCAACAATGACGACCTGACTTGCCCAATTACTTAATTTCGAATCAACGTCAATTTTGCAGCAGCCCGAAGAGCCGGAATCCCTCAGGACGATGACCAAAGACCGAATAGGATTAATTCGGTCCGCACGAGCGTTGTATATCTCGGAACATTAGCGTATATTATTATGTAATCCGAGCCAGCATCATCCAGCATGTGGAAGATAATAAATACGACACCCCACTTAACTTTACATCGTCGAACGGAGCGCAAAGACGCGCTCGGTGATCGTTCCAAGGACCTGACTCTGACTTCTTCGTGCTCCTTTTAACTCCTTCGGTCCTTTCGTTCCCTCTCTCTCTTTTCTTATAAATACGGTATATCTCCCGTGTTGTCCCGAGATTTGGTCGAGGCGCGCTCGTGCTCGACGCCGCCACAGGCGCGTCCAGCTTGGAAATAAGGATACGGAAAGGATCGGCGTGGCTGAAATGATCGAAGTACGGGAGGGCCCGACCACGACAAAGAAGAATAATATACATTATATCGATAATATTACGTGAAAGAGCGACAGGAGGGGAAGGAGGGATTTTGTCCCTTTGCGGATTGTGACGGCTGTACGCCGCCGTGAATGCGTCGGCGTGCGTGCGTGCTTTGCGTGCGTGGCGTGACTGAAAAAAGAGTGAAGACGCGAAAGCATCGAGAACCCTCTGACTATACATATGAATGTGTATGTGTATGTGTTTGTGTGTTTGCGCTACGGTAACACGATAGGAGGCCGTATGTAAAACCATCTGGTGTAAAACGAGCTGCTGGCTCACTCGAGTATTAAATCGGGTCCTCTCTCGCTCTCTCAGCGTCTTTGCCTTCCCCGTCCTTCCCTTTTCATATACCAACAACCCCGTTCGTTCGATCATCCTCTCAAACTCTTTTCTTCGAAGATAAATGCGCCCGTATTCCTTTCGATATTCGCGCGATTCTTCGGGGAACGAAAATTGTCGGGAAAATATTAATGAGACGCTGGTCGTACGAGAAAGCGACGATTATATTTGTTCTTTGAGGAGGAAAAGCACTGAAAAAATATTTCAAGTTGAAATTTTGAAAATTCACTGAGGTACAGTTGTAGTAAAGTTAAGTTTGTAGTAAAATCCAATCAACCAAAAATTAGTGATATTCACAATCTACTAAAAATCCATTTTAATACATGAAATTGGAAATGAAAATTGCATTATTCTTAAAGAAAATGAAACGATGAACAGAATTATTACCATTTCGGTCCGTGCACTGAGAGAAAAAATTACTGAATTTGAGACCATGAATTTATTTATTAAATAAAAGTTTTAATTCGATTATTTATTTGTTGAACCAAGAAAATCACTCTTCATTTAAAAAAATATTTTCACGAATCTATTACTCCATTATATTAAATTTTTATTTACTAGTAACAATTAAATGCATGATAGATTTGATTAAATTTGTATTCATTGGATTAATTACATTGATCGCATCATAAACATGAGGTTATTTGAATCTAAAAAACGAATTCAATACAAAATTATTTTTTTCGAAAAAATTATTTTCTTGCAATAAAGTCATTATTATTTTACTTCAAAAAATATTTTTATTTAAATAGATTTGATAGAATTGGTATTCATTGCATTAATTACATTTATCGCATCATAAACATTAGATTATTTGAATCTAAAAAACGACTTCAATACGAAATTATTTTTTTTTAAAGAAAATTATTTATGGTATTATAAATATGAGATCATTTGGATCTAAAAAATGACTTCAATACGAAATTATTTTTTTCGAACAAAATTATTTCTTTGCAATAAATTCATCATTATTTTACTTCTAAAAATGTTTCTGTAGTATTTTCAATATTTATTAGATATAAAATTGATTGTGATTATTTGAAAAGAAGCTGTAGTAAAATAAATAACACATTATTTTATTCCAATAGAATATTTGTTTGGAACGATGAAATTTTTATTTCCTTCAAGCAAAGGACTGTCATTTCTATAGTAGACTTTAATAGTATACATAAGTTGTTAAAATTTTTTTTAAAAACTGGTTTTTTAAATGTTTTCTTATATTCGAATCTTCATAACTCCTAACTTTTTTCAAGTACATAGTAGTAGTCGATAGCGCAATAGGTAGCGTGTTAGGTAGTTAGGTAGGATAGGTGTGATGGTAGGTAGGGTCGAGGGTTCGAATCTCGGTTGGACAGAGAAATTAGATCGGAGAATTGGCGCAGATTTGTCTTTTTTTTCTATTTATCTCTTTTTGGAGTCACTGAACTATGCATATTAAATTATTTGGTAAGGGCTATATATTTTTTATAAAATGTTTAGCAACAATTGATAAACACGCATTTGATTGAATCAAACATTTTTCCTGTTGATTGGTCTAATTAATTTGTTGATTCAACAAATTTTTTTTTTCAGTGCTTCCTGTATTAAAAGACATGCATGTTTTGAATGATAAAAACTGTTCTTGATTCAAACAACGTATTACATATAATCGATAACATATTGTTAGATTCAAGTAAATTCGTTTATTGAAACGGAAATTTATGGAATTGACTGAAAAAATGAACCAAGTAAATATATAAGGAAACCAATCTAATATGTTTTGGCAAATAATGAAAAAAAATGATTTTTTGCCTTCAAAACTTTATTTCATTGGTTCTAGTAATTTTTTCTCTCAGTGTGGACTTCCAATGTCCTTAATTTCGGAGCGTCGAACCGCGGGCGCACGATTCTCGGTTAAATTCCTATCGTTAAGCCGGGCGAACGCATTAGTTAACCCCAACCATCCGCCCTTAAAAATGACACTTTGTATCGGCTAATGGATAATTAAAGTATCCCGGGGTTACGTTTCTCTCGGTGGAGAATGTATTAAAGGAAAAAACGTGATCGCGGGTTTGTGAGGTCGGTCGTTCAAACGAAGAGAGAATATAAGAAGGAGAATAAAAATAGAAGGATTGCTGTTGAACAAACTCGAAGGATACGGAAGAGAGCTCGAGAGATTTCGGTGAGACTCGCTCGCTATCGCGAACGTTTTATACGGCGATCGGGAGGCACTTAAGAATCCGCGAAATCTGAACGAGTGGACAAAGCCCGATCGCTAAAGAGATTTTCACCCTTTTTTTCTCTCCTCCTCATCCTTCTATCTCGCTCCTCGTATTTTCTCTTGGTCCTGGGGAAGAAGGATGATTTTTTTTGCTGACCTTGTCAGAGAAACATCACGCTTTTTTTCCTTTCCTCTCGGGAATGCCCCGTGGCGGAAACAAAATCGAGGAGGCTTGAATTTCGTTTTAATCATGGTGCGTCGTTCAACGAAAATCACAAAGTCAGAGAAAGAGAAGTCGAATGATATATAATATATAAATATATATATATATATGGATAATATCATATTGCCGAGCAATCGTATCCACGAAATGACACACGAGCAAAATTTCATGATGATAGACAATTATACGGACACCGCAAATTTCGGATTCGTTCAAAACGTGAAATTACGTCAAATTAAATTATACGGTTCAAATGTCAGTGTTTTTTTTCCTCTTTTTTTTTAACCACAACATTTGGCACTTCGTTTCGCGTTCGCTCGACCATGGAAATAAAAATAAATCCTCGAATCATAATTGTTTGCTGTTCATAATAGTTTTTTTTTTATTTTCTCAAAATCAATGTTATTATCGACATATCGCCTTTTTATATGGGTGTTTTTATTTATTTTTCTTGTTGTATCATCTAATTTTATTGTGTTACCATTGTTATCACTTAGTCCACATCAAAGTATCATGCATAATAGTTACTCGGATGACTCAAGTGTTTTTTTTTCGTTTTTTACAGTGATGATACACGTGTGCATAAATTTCTATAATAATAATAATAATAATAGATAATAATAATAATAATAATAATAATAGCAATAATAATAGATAATAGATAATTATCGTTATAATATTAATGATAATTCAATCCGTAAATTTGGACGCAACGCGTGTCCGATAATAATATTAGTGACTAAAATGGCAACGTTAATATAATATTTATAATATTTATAGTAAGATAGGGGATTCATCGTCTCGGATTCGATCCTGCGTTGTCTCGTGTACGTTTTTTTTTCTTAAATATTCTTTCCAGATCTTTCGAAATTTGTCCATATTGGATCTGGACAATAAAGTTGAAAGAAAAACGAAAATATTTTTAATACATCAAAATTCGCAACTTTGAGCGTCAACGCAGAATCGACGAGGAGCACGATTTTTCGACGTTAAATATAATATTCTTATCGTTAAATCACTCATACAATCGAGATTTTGCGGTAAAGAACGACAATCTCATTTCTTTCTTTCTCGTTATAATCAGCCTCGTCGAGATCAGTACAATAATTTAAATAAAATTAGAAAAAAAACGATTCACAAAATTCACGATGTATTTGATAAACAAAATCACTCTCGCGCACGCTCTATTATTATTGTTATTATTTTTTAGTTTACACGAATGCGTGAAGATTATTGACCGTTAAATTAAATTAATAAATCGTGACTCGTGAACGATTTTTCTTTGCTCCGATCGTGTATCCGCGCAACACTTTTCGAGTTTTGGAGCAAAAAAAAATGATAAAAAGCTATCAACGATATCGTTTTTCGCAAATTACGATAATAGAGACTCTTCTTTTCGTAGTCAACGCCATTTTTATAATACAAAAGTCTTTTTGCTTGTCACGGGGATCGAAGATCTCATTGGATACATAATTACTAATTTTTACTTCTTTCTCTCTTTCTCTCTCGTACTTTTCCAACGATCTACGATTTAATTTTTATATATTATGATACAATCGATCGACCTTTCGTTTCAACTATTCACGAATAATAATAGATATTCACGAACTATCCCTCTCTCTCTCTCTCTCTCTCTCTCTCATTCTTTCTATACATGTATTAATTTCTCTCTCGCTCTTGATCGCTCCATTTTTATCACTCCAGGCCCAAAAGAACATGTTTTTTCCTCTCCAAAAGCGTTTTTAACACGGGAATTTGTAATTTGGCTTTGAAACAAAAGACATCACGATAAAATCGTCGAGACAAAGGAAGAGGGATGCGCGAATGTTTCGTGCTGTACGAGAAATTAAAGCGTTCGCAAATAAACGAGAGAAAAGGATTAAAGGCGAATATTTACCGGGATTATGTGATGAAAGTGGAGAGATGAAGGAAGCGAGAAAGAATTCCGTTTTTTTTTCTGTTGTTGCTTTCATCAATTATAAATAAAGGCAAAGAAAACGCAGTTGAGTTTTATTTTTTTTCTTCTTTTACTTATGCTTTCGCTCGTAGCGAGTCAAACGGGAGAGGGAAACGAGGGTTGATGAGAAAATTAATTCAATGCCTCTTAATGTGATTCTGTGAAAGTTGGTAGATTATGAAATTGTGGAGAGCGCCTTCGAGTGTCTTAAGAAAGCCCTGCCACTGACCTTTCTCGTAGTTGATTTGCCTCTCCTGCTGTCGCGCGTTGTCAGCCGCTACCTTCAACAGACCCTGTATATTTCTCAGCAGCGTCTCGGTACTCGAGACCGAGGGATCCTGACCACCCTGAGACACGGCGACCGCCGCCGATGCTATCTGCGAATAATTCAACGCTTGGGGACTCTCGGAGCCGGGCGCCGGTAACGGAAGATTTTCCGGCACGTCGGAGAGATCTGTAAAACATTATTTAAACAATCGATCGATAAATATCAATTAAATTCATTTCTTTACAATAAAATAAAATATTGGCCAGATATGCTATTTGGTAGGTCCATATTAAAATCAATCGGATGATATATTGACTGAATCAAACAAAGTTTTTTTAGGTCTGGGTCATTCCACGTCAAATCGACCAAGAGTTGGAATCGACCCCTTCCAATTTCGATGAAATTTGGTCAGAAGTTTTCGTTTTTGATAAAACGAAGTTCTACTAAAGGAAAAAAATTAATTTTTTTTTTTAAAGTTGTGCAACATACAAAATTTCACAATGTTTTAAATCTGTCAAGTTTATTTTTTAAATATGTCGAAAACTGTTATAGCTACGAAAAAATCATTCTGGGTTCATCTTGAAGGATATACTTGTGGCTACGAAAAAAAAATGCCGATAAAAAATTTTTTTAAATGATGAATTTGGAGAATTTTGAATTTACAAAAATCGTGAATATCCAAGTTCCATATTAAATTTTTGGTTCAATTTTTTTCATATAATACCTTGTACTGAACTTAAAAGATTCTGAAATTTTCAGAAAGGTGTTTTTTCTTTTTTCAAAAATGTGAATTTTTGAATTTTTAAAAATCGTGTAAATCCACGATAAATATAAAATTTTTGGTTAAATTTTTTTGTAAATAATACCTTGTACTGATCTTGAAAGATCCTGAAATTTTCAGGATGGTGTTTTTTATTTCAAAAATATACATTTTGAATTTTGGTAAAAAAAAACATTTTTTTTACCTCTCAGTTAAGGAAGGTTGAGCAATCATGTAGTTTTGTAATTTTGAGATCAGTAAAAGATATTATATTTAAAAAAATAGAACCAAAAATTAAATACGGAACTTGGATTATCACGATTTTTGAAAATTCAAAATTCTCACAATTCATCATTTTTTTTTTAATTTTCGAAATTTTTTTTTTTCGTAGCCACAAGTATACTCTTCCAGCTGAACCCAGCACGATTTTTTCGTCACTATAATAGTTTTCGAGATATTTAAAAAATAAACTTAAAAGATTTAAAAAATTGCGAAATTTTGAATCTTGCATAACTTTCGGAACAAATTTTTTTAATTTTTTTCCTCTGGTAGAACTTCGTTTTATTAAAAACGAAAACTTCTGAAGAAATTTCATCAAAATTGAAAGGGGTCGATTCCAACTCTTGGTCAATTTGACAGGGAACGACCCGTGTATATTTTTATATATTAATATTTATTTATTGTTATTAATTATCGTTAATCATTATTATTGTTAATTTTTTGTAGTCATCGTAATATACTAGAAATTTAATAATTCGATAAATAATTGAAATTATCAATTATTATTATCCTTAGAGAAGTTATTTTTGGTTATCTTCATTTACTGAGAATGCAATAGGGCAACGTTTAACACGAATAAAGGATGCATTTTGTCGTGAAAAAATTGAATTTTTGCGAAACGCGTATATCGACGTACGATACAACGAACGAAGTTATTTTTTTAGAACCGCAGATACAAAAAAAATTACCATACGCGAGAGAAGAGACTTATGAAAGTTGCGTGTCCAAAAGTCGTAAAATTGCCGTGCTTGAGCTTGTTTTTTCGATCCCTTCACCGCGCGAATCCTCTCCCGCACTCTCTGATTTAACGTCACCGGCAATCGAATCGCAAAACCTCGATGTTTTCAGCGAGAAAAGGAAGAACGCTTGTAACTCGCGATTAATACTCGGTGATTAGCCCGACGATACTGAATCATACCATCAAAAATGCATCATTCTCTTTTCAGAATCCCTTTCGGGAAACCCAAAGCGGAGTGGCGATCCGGGAAGGAATCTGCATATAGATCTGGGATTTACTCTCTCAACCCCTAATCATTGTGGATATCACTTCCTCATCGATAAATCGAAGAATCAATCTCTAAAAAATTGGGATGACGCTTTCGAAACACCCCTTTTCTTCACATCAATAAATCCCAACTTGAACTCCAACAGCGTCCCAATTCGCGAAATTGTCAATCGACGTCCGATGACCGATACCTCGTGCACGCTTGCACGAAAAAAAATGATCAGTGACAATTCATGTGTAATATTTAAAAAATTACTGAATTTAATGCAGAATATACAGTTCGGAACTGTAATTCAGGCGTTTTACTGGGAATCCATTATAAATTAATGGATTTAATGTAGTTTCTACTCTTCAAACCATTATAAATGCTGATTTACACTGTAAAAAATGCAATGTTCATCGCAAAAAAAATGACAAAGTAGAAATAACAAGCAGAAACGACGAAATCCACTGCGTTTGAACTGTAAAATTTACAATGGTCTCTGTAGAATGTTCAAAGCACATAATTAGAAATTGTATTGTTCCCAGTGAAAAATAAAATGCGCGCCGCAAAATATGCAACGTCAATTTCAATTTTTATAGCGCGGCACTGTAACGGGACGACCTGCGGCGTGCCACGATCTCTGCATTTCGCCCGAGATCCGCTAGATAGCGTCGGACGGCGCGCCCTCTCGCGCCAGCGAGAGAGCCACCGAGCACCTATAAGGTCCGATGTATTACCAACATCGGCGTCCTCAATTGACATACAATTGTTGGAACATCACCCGCGTTCTGTGGACGAGCAGTCCTATGGACTGAAGACTACATTTTCTTAACAGATCACCATTGCATTTTGGTCACGCTCGGGCTCTTTATGGGTGCGAGGTTAAACTAGATTCGCTTCATTAATTAATCTCAGGATTAATTAGTCAAGTACAAGCCCTCGTAGTTATGAGCCTGAGCGGAGGATATTTAACCGTTTATTGCAATATTTGAATAAATTGGAATTTATTCAGATATCGAAACGTTTCACTGCACTATCATTTATTTTAGAGATTGCAGTATTTTTAGTGAAAATTAAAAAACGTACCGCAAAATATACTACGTTCTTTTCAATTTTTACAATGTACACTGTAATTTCTTCACGGGCCCTGTATACACCCAGAAAAAAGATCTAGGACATTTAACTAAATCCTAGTCAAGCCAAATAAATTTTTTTAGTTGTAGGCCGGCCTAACACAACTCTATTCATGTCAACGAATTTTTTTTTTTTGAATGACCTACTAGGAAAATATATTGCGATCTAATAAATATTTATTTAATATTAATAAATGTTATTTCAAAGTGAACAAATATGTATTTAAATGAAATAATTTTTTTTTAAATATTTACACAATATATATTTTTAAACATTTCAATCTTTGAATGTATAGCTACACATATGAAGTCTGAAATTTCGTAAAGCCTCGTCTTTTCTTTAACAGAAGGGAAAAGAAAAAAGACCCTTTTTTTATGGGAATCCTTTTCGGGGATTTGACCATCTTGCGTTTTGCCGCAATGTTCAACGCATTAAAGATCTATACTGAAAAATAAGGATATCAAATATAGACGAGCTTGGAAAGGATATAGGCGTCGAGAGGCAGGTTCGCTTGTGCGAGAGGTAGCCACCTGACGGATTTTTGGGGTACTGACGAATCTGCAGATATGATCGGATGAGATTACGGGTGAATAGGTATTTAGTTAATATAACGTTTCACATAGTGTACATTTTACTGTCCCACACTGTGAAAATTCGTCCGATGGGCATGTAGCATGTCATATGTGACATCTGTATATTGTGTCAAAGAAATATGCAAATTTCACTGTTTGCCCTTCCAGGAGGCGCTGTTGATGGGGAAAACTGTAAAAATTAATGGGAATCTCAGCAGTTCTAACTGATCATTTTTCTCCGTGTGTGAATGTTGAAAGAGGGAGGTTTTTGTTCGAGAGAATGGCATCGCGAAGATTCGAAAGGGGGAGTTGACGGCGTTGTCACAGCGCACACGAGTAAATATGCATTAACATAAATACATATACATGCATACTTAGAAGGAAGATTGAAGAAGAATGCCTTATGGTTATTGCTCTTTGATATATACGTATATGTATATTGTTAGGAAGAAACGCGACGTGTCCGCGTGGGTTCTTGGCGTTAAGTGACCGCTCGTGGCCGCGGCCCACACCGCGTCGTCGCGCTTTCGCGCCCTCTTCCTCCCTCTTCCCTTCCCCGTCCCTCTTTTTCTTCCTTTCTCTCTCCTTCTCTCCCGAGCAAGGATCTCACTGCTTTATGGCCAATGATATGTGTATTTATTGTATCGTCTTTTAATTATCAGCCCCGGCTCACCTACAACGCGGCGCAAAGCCGGCATTCGGGTTTACTTATTGCTCGGGCACGAAAACCACGAGAGACGAAAGGGCGATTTAATGCTCTGCCTTCTCTTCTTCTTATTCTTCGAGAGAGAGAGAGGGAGGATTTTGCTGTAACCATGAATGTCGGTGCCCTTTTGATACCGCAAACGCGTACGTTACCTTAAACATTTTTGCTACAAATGTACATACGCCGTTTTGTATCCTTCGCTCGAAGACCTCACACTGTCGCCTCTTTATCTCTCGCGGAGAGAAAACCATTACAATTATCTGAAAAAGAAGTGGAACTCTCTCGCGTAAATCCGCACATTTGTAAAGCTTGTCCGTGAGCACAAGTTTTCTACTTAAACCACCGAGATCAAAGTATCCTTGGTGGGAAAAAATGTACGGAAACACTCCCGAAGACACGCTTTGTTTATAATCGTGCATTCTTTTAATCGCATTTTTCTTTTTCTTCGTTTATCCCATTGAGATTTTTGAGAAATCGTGATGAATTTACGCTGATGGACTTTGCAGAGATTTTGTGGAAAGGAATTCAGAGATGGAATGAAGGCGGAAAACCATGAGGGTTTCCTCATGGAAATTTATGGACGGGATGTGCGGAAAATTGTGTCATTTGAAAGATTTAATTTGGTGCCAAAATAATGTATGATTAAAATATATTAGCGTCATTCCATGTCAAATCGACCAATAGTTGGAATCGACCCCTTTCGATCTCAATGAAATTTGGTCAGAAGTTTTCTTTTATCATAAAACAAAGTTCTACCAAAGGAAAAAAATTATAAATTTTCTTTTCGAAAGTTATGCTAGGTCCAAAATTTCACAATTTTTTAAATCTTTCAAGTTTGTTTTTTAAATATCTCGAAAACTATTATAGTTACAAAAAAATCGTTCTGGGTTTGTCTTGAAGAGTATACTTGAGGCTACGAAAAAAAAAAATATTCCGATATTTTTTTTTTTTTAATGATGAATTCGGAGAATTTTGAATTTTTAAAAATCGCGTAAATTCAATATCAACATTAAATTTTTGGTTCGATTTTTTTTATATAATACCTTGTACTGATCTCAAGAGATCCTGAAATTTTTGAAAAGGTGTTTTTTCGTTTCAAAGATATACATTTTTGAATTTTGGTAAAAAAAAATTTTTTATCAAAATTTCTGGATCTTTTAAGATCAGTACAAGGTATTCTATAAAAAAAATGTAACCAACAATGTAATGTTGATCATGGATTTACACGATTTTTAAAAATTCGAAAATTCATATTTTTGAAAAAACGACAAATACATCTTTCTGAAAATTTCAGGATCTTTCAAGATTAGTAAAAGGTAATATAAAAAAAAAAAATTGAACAAAAAATTTAATGTTGATCGTGGATTCGCACGATTTTTAAAAACTCCAAATTCATCATTTTTCAAAAATTTTACTCTTCAAGACGAACCCATAACGATTTTTTCGTAACTATAATAGTTTTCGAGATATTTAAAAAATAAACTAGAATGATTTGAAAAATTGTGAAATTTTGAATCTTGCATAACTTTCGAAAAAAAAAAAATGTAATTTTTTTCCTTTGGTAGAACTTCGATTTATTAAAAACGAAAACTTCTGACGAAATTTCATCGATATTGGAAGAGGTTGATTCCAACTCTTGGTTGATTTGACATGGAATGGAACCCATTATTATTATTATATTTAAAAAAATACGATAGCAGAGACATATTTCAAAATTTCTCAGAATTGAGAGAGTATTCTGGTCCAGAATTTTGAAAAAATAATTTTTTTTTTATATTCTCAAAGTTTAGACCTTCAAGAGTATATCCTCGAAAGGATATTTTTTGAACCCAACAATTTACGAGCAAATCGGACTATAGACGTTTTTCTCAAAACAACTTTTCTCAACAAGGCTGACATGATATCTCAAGTTTTACTCAACCTATTTACTTAACGTTTTTTACGAATCTTCAATGTACAACCTCTCGATCGCCCTTGCAACTTTTGTATCAAAATTATTGTTTTACTATTGTAAAAATATTAAAAACTATAAAAAAAACAGTCGGAAAACACCTATTTATGTTCGGACAGCCATCATTATGCAAAAATTTTGTTTTTAGTTTTCCCTGAGGTAGGGGCTATATAACGACATCCTTACTGATTAAAAATCTTTTTTTTTAATTTAGTATCGAATCACTAGATAGGTTTCAATCGTGTCAACCAGCACACCAGTTTTTTTGCCCTAACTTTATAACAGCTTATTTAATTTTCATTTTTTTTTCTCGAAATTTTTTTTATTTATTGTCAAAATATTAATACATATGTTGTAAAAAAAAAGAATGGTAAAAATATTTTTTTTTATCGAGCTCGACAAAACGCTCAAAATGTGTGTCTCCGGACCAGAATAGTAATATGAAAGATTAAGAATTGGCGCGGATGAGAGGGAAAGAGAGAAAGATTGCGTCTCATTAAATCAGAACGGCATTCCGCGGGCGTGTACACTCCCACGAGAATTCGATGGGGTTCTATACTTCGATCACCATAGGTAGTATGTAACGGTGTATACAACACGCTGCGAGACACGAATTCTCCATACGAAACGCGAATTTATCCCTCCCGATTACACACACAGACCGCTCTATAAATTCTATAATTTTCACACGGACACGAAACATCGCAGTATCAAAATCCACCCCTTCGCGAGAGACAAACCACAAATTTAATACGTCTAACTGGTGCGTGCGCTCGTCTTTTGAACCTTAAATTTAGTGGATATTTCCATGTAACGAAATCCCCGCGAAATATATGTCCCGTGATACGAACCGGCTACGAACGATTTAATCCGAGAGAATAAAAAATTGCCTGCAAGTTTTTATTTTTAATAGTCGGTGCTGAGCAAATTTTTGCTTCCTCTTGAAGGAAGATTTTTTTCGAAGTGGAGTGACCGATAAGAAAGAATATTTTTGATTATAAAAACCAATTAAGTGTTGTAAACCGGGCCAATTATCGTGCTCGAACGACAATGGACGAATAGATTGAAAATCAATGTGACCGCGCGTGTCATTTCGATGGATCGAAGTGTGAAGCACATATTCTTATGTATTTTCATGTATATGTATATATTTCGATATATTAATATTCTGTTTAATTAATCATTAATATTATTATTATTAATTACACGATACTGCAATATTTAATTTAAAATAAGAATAATATACGTCTACCATCTTTTTATGTATTTTAATGTATTTGTAGATGGGGCATTCCATCCCAAATCGGACAGTTTGAAAAACTTTTTTTTATTTCCTCATTTTTTTTATATTTTTGAGTACCCATCAAATAACCCTTCCTGTTAAATTTTGAGATTTTTTTGAATACCCGTTCAAAAGATATTAAATCAACAAAAAACCCGCTCTTTTTCGGTATTTTGGTCTTAAAAATTATTGAATAAATAGATGTTTGAAAAAATAAAAAAAATGGCATTCACTTTTGAAAACACGATTTAACGTTTAAAACTCAAAAAACTAATTCAAAAACACGTAGAAAATATTTATTGTATTTTTTTCTGAAAAGGCCATAAAAAAACAAAAATTTTGAAAAAAACTTTTAACTTGGACCATTATTAAAGAAGTTTTGACCAAAATACCAAAAAAGAGCGGGTTTTTTGTTAATTTAATATCTTTTGAACGGGATATCAAAAAAATCTCAAAATTTAACAGGAAGGGTCTTTTGATGGGTACTCAAAAATAAAAAAAATTGAGGAAATTAAAAAAAGTTTTTCAAACTGTCCGATTTGGGATGGAATGCCCCATATACTTTGATATATTAATATTTATTTTTTCCATCAATGATCTCCAATCATTATTTGTGGAGTATTATTTCTAGCAACAAGTTCTCTGGACCTGTTTTTTCTCGCTTCAGGTTTTTGATAATCGGCGGAGTTACAAAATAATTTATTTTTTATACCGCGAAAGAAAAGATCAATCGGAAAGGATATTTTTGATCAAGAGAACCAATTAATTGGTCAAACCGGGCCAATTATCGTGCTCGAACGGCAATGGACGAATCGATTAGAAATCGATGTGACCGCGCGTGTCGTTTCGATCGATTGAAGTGTGAGGTCTCCCCCTTCCAGAAAGCATCAAAAGGGTCCAAGAGGATCCCAATCTCGTTTTGATATCCACTTCTTTTTTCTTCGTGGTCAAAATTCTACACACTCGCGAACATCTTTGCTCAAAAGTATTCAGCGGTGACCCAATTATTGATTTAATATTTTTTCATAGAAATCCAACGTTTATTAATTTTTCTTAGTACTTTTCAAAAAATCTTCTTTTTCAATCATTCCTCGTTGGAAAATTTCATCTTGAGGCACGAAATTTTGAAGATTCAACCAGAATTGCTCAGAGCAGTTTTCATTTTTCTATTAAAAAATAAACTTTTGCTATTTTATTCTGACACATCGCGCACACCCAGAAAAAAGATCTAGTACATTTAACTAAATCCTAGTCAAGCCAAATAAATTTTTTTAGGTGTAGGCCGGCCTAATACAACTCTATTCGTGTCAACGAATTTTTTTTCTTTTTCAATGACCTTCCAGGAAAATATATTGCGATCTAATAAATTTTTATTTAATATTAATAAATATTATTTCAAACTGAACAAATATAGATTTAAGGTGATGTGAAAGGTTCCCCCACTTCTTTACCCCCACTCCGTCATACCGCAGTCGGTAAATCATCAGCAAATTCAATTTTTTTCATAAATGCATTGACTTTTCGAGAAAACGCAAAATCTTAGGAAGTGGGCATACCAATTACGCATCTACTAAGTGTGTTGTTTGCCGAAAAAACAAAAACACCCTAGTAAAAACAGGTACCCGCCGTTTTGTAAATAGCAGGTACCTGTTTTCACTAGGGTGTTTTGGTTTTTTCGGTAAACAACACATCTTAGTAGATGCGTAATTGGGATTCCCACTTCCTAAGATTTTGCGTTTTTTCGAAAAGACAATGCACCCATGAAAAAAAATTGAATTTACTGATGATTTACCGACTGCGGTATGACGGAGTGGGGGTAGAAGAGTGGGGGAACGTTTCACATCACCTTAAATGAAATAATTTTTTTTAAATATTTACACAATATATGTTTTAAACATTTCAATCTTTGAATGTATAGCTACACATATGAAATCTACAATTTCGTAGAGCTTCGTCTTTTCTTTAACAGAAGGGAAAAGAAAAAAGACCCTTTTTTATGGGAATCCTTTTCGGGGATTGGACCATCTTGCGTTTTGCCGCAATGTTCAATGTATTAAATATCCATACTGAAAAATAAGGATATCAAACACAGACGAGCTTGGAAAGGTTATAGGTGTCGAGAGGCAGGTTCGCTTGTGCGAGAGGTAGCCACCTGGCGGATTTTTGGGGTACTGACAAATCTGCAGATATGATCGGATGAGATTACGGGTTAATAGGTATTTAGTAACAACGAACAGAATTTTTCTTCAACGCCTGCCCGTGTAGAAATGTGATAGGGCAACCATTAGTTGATTCTTGCCCCTGATCCACCCTGCCTGATCCGATTTTCCTGGCAGGGCCCTGACATGGAACTTAACGACCTGGTCCCTAGTTATTACATTGAAATAATCACTTATTACCAGTGCCCTGCATGATCAGAATATGAACAGTTTCCGACGATGTTATTTTTACACTTTTAAGCAAAACATATTTTTGTTTTATTACCCTGGCAGGGCTCTGATGTGAAAACTATTGGATTCCCCTAAGTATTTATTAAAATAAAATTATTTGTATATCGACTTTCAGTATAATAATAATAATAATAATAATAATAATAATAATAATAATAATAATAATAATAATAAATAACAATAATAGTAATAACAATAATAATAAATTAACAATCATTGCTGCGTTTGTTATTATTATTATTATTATTATTATTATTATTTAATTATTATTTACATTATCACTTTTATCCCGCGAGAATAACAAGCAATTGTGCGCCTGTCACAAGTTCGTTACGTAGGCAGAGGATTATTATTATTATCACCACGAACCGCATCGCGTTAGTTCCGAGACTTGGCGCGAGATGTCGCAGGACAGTAACCGTTGAACTCCCATACAGATAATGTGTTCAGTATGCTTATATAGACGGGTGCGAGCACGGATGTCAGCAGAAGTCGGTGTCGGGAGAATCCATACAAGGAGTTCCTGCCGTCTTATGTAATTGTACTTATTTATTTAATTCTCGTAGAGAATTTCCGTTCACTCGGAATCTAATATTCTCTTCGAAGATTGCCAATAGAAAAGTGTACCCTAAGAAAGGGTTGCTTCGAAATAAATAATAAGATGCGTACATTGAAAAAGGAGTACCTCGTAAAAACGAATTGTTCAAAAAGCGCTTCGGTGTATGATCGGGAACTTCATAGCCGTGATCAGGGCCTTTAAGGGCATGATTCTAAAAATCTTAGGGGCCTGATCAGGATCTGCTAGGGCCGGATCATATCGTCATAGGGGCCTGATCATGACCGCCGGATCCGGAAATGGCCAGCCAGGTGTTACATGGCATAACAGGGCCTGTTAGGATGAGCGGATCATTTCCCTACATCAGTTAGGGAGGGCAAGTCAGGGGCAGAAGTTTTTCCCTACCAAAATTTCTACACGGGTGTTTCTCGATGACAGGGAATATAAATAAATAAATAAAGTGGAAGTAAATATCGCCCAAAAGTGGATGGAAAGAAAATGTTCTTTAAAGTAACTAAAAAATAATCAAATAAACGATTATAGTACCTACGACTCGATCTTTTTTTCTGGGTGCAGGGATGATTTTTTGATCGATCGTATTGAAAATCATGGAAGATCGTTTTTACGATACTCTCCGAGCCGCTGCGCTTCTCCCAAAGTCATATGGAAAGAGACTGAGACAGAGAGAGATGGAGAAAGAGATCGCGAGCAGAGAAATCCCAGAACGTCGCTCTGCACTCGGTAGAGCGATGATCGATGAGAACTCCGCTCTGAGCTCACCATGCGGGCCAAATGCAACGGCCAATCTCGCATCCCTTTCTCGCTCTCCTGGCTCATCCTTGACCGTGCGCTTTGCGTTCACGGTGAGACCGAAATAGTTATTATTTTTTACAAATTCTTTTATTTTTTATACATGTACACAGGAGAAACAGCGATAGACTCTCTTCTCTGTGGCGCTTCGAGACTGAAAGATTCATGGATTATAAGAAACGTGTACTCTTAGTTGGTGCTCATTTTAACTTGAAAAAAAATCGATAATTTAAAAAAAGACGAAAAATTTGATGTTGTTGTTTTTTTTTTTAATACAAGTGACTGTCCTATAAATAAATTCTATGATGTCATTGTAAAGCCGATAAAAAAATTAACTCAAGTGCAAAAAAAAATATCCTGAAATAAATTATTAGCAAAATATAAAAAATACTAACTCAAATTTTCAAAAATTGATCTACTAATAAAAAACTAGAAGTAATTACCGTAATTTTTGGTAGGATTCTGTTCCTTGTGTAATCTTTTAGATTTATATTCTTAATTTTAATTTGTAATATTAACTTCTTTTTTTGTTATTTATTTTTTCTCATTTTTTGTTCGATTATATTATTATCATAATTTCGAAGATCATTCATTCTCGCGCCGAATGGCCAATAATTGTCATAAGAGGGATAAAAGATTGAAAACCCGAATGCCTCTTCCCTCTCTTTCTCTGCGTCATTCACACTGTTACCAATCTACATTTATTCAATCTTTTTATTTTTCGGCGCGTATTACTTATCACCCTCCGACGCCTTCTCGCTCCTCTTTCACTTCATTTTTTCCCTCTTTTAATCGTCAACATTAAAAAATCCGGAGTCGTTTATCACTGTCAAAGTGTGCACCGATAATTAATGAACGACTCTTCATTACGTTCGGTTAAGATTTTTTATTCTCTTTCTCATTCCTCGTCCTTTTGTTTTGCGAAAGAAAAGAGCATCCTTCGAAAGGAAAAGCTTTGCCCTGAGAACGCGAGATTCGTTCCAACGGTCACCAGATTTTTCACAAAATTGCTTTGAGAAGTTTTTTCAAACGGCAATATTGAGAGTTCCGATTGATTTTCAAGATAAATAATTGACGAAAGATACAATGATTCAGGGGAAAAAAGAGAAAATGTACGAACCTTCGTCCTTTTCATTCTCGTCGTCCAGCTCGTCGGACAGATTGTCATCCTCTTCCTCGTCGTCGTGGGAACGATGCGACGCGGCTCCTTCACTACCCGAATGTTCACCGACACTACCGCTTCCCGCTGTTTTCGACAGATTTAAAACCGGACTGTGCGCGTTCGAGGAGCCTGTAAATATAAGAATTCAAAAAAAGACATTTATTCAATTGTCATGTAACTTGATTTATTTATGATATGGGTCATTCCATGTCAAATCGACCAAGAGTTGGAATCGACCCCTTTCAATTTCGATGAAATTTAGTCAGAAGTTTTAGTTTTTAACAAAATAAAGTTGCACGGCAAAAGGATTTGCACGATTTTAAAAAATTTAATAATTCATATTTTTGAAAAAACAAAAAACACCTTTCTGAAAATTTCAGGATCTTTCAAGATCAGTACAAGGTATTATATTTAAAAAATTGGACCAAAAATTTAATGTGCAACTTGGATTTTATCGATTTTTGAAACTCAAAATTCTCCAAAGTCATCATTTTTCAATTTTTTTTTTTCATAGCCCCGTTTTTTTTCATACTCTTTCAGACGAATTCAGAACAGTTTTTCGTAACTATAATACTTTCCGAGATATTTAAAAAATAAACTTGAAAGATTTGAAAAATTGTGAAATTTTGAATTTTGGATAACTTTCAAAAAAAAAAATTTAATTTTTTTTCTTTGGTAGAACCTCGTTTAGTTAAAAACGAAAACTTCTGACCGAATTTCATCCACTGAGAAAAAAGAATGTTTGAATGAACAAAATCTGCAGTCAAATACGTTCAACTAGATATTTAATTAATACAAATCAACATTTTTTTACCTGAATAATATTTTAGTCAACCGAAGCGCAGAATTGTTCAAAAAACTAATTATTTAGATAGACCAGATAAATATCTAATTGAACGTATTTGACTGCAGATTTTGTTCATTCAAACTTTTTTTTTTCTCAGTATCGAAATTGAAAGGGGTCGATTCCAACTCTTGGTCGATTCGACTTGGAATGACCCGTATATATATCTCAAAAAAGAAGAAAAGTGTTTCCCTAAAATCTAATGTTTTGTTGAGAATGAAAACTACTGTAAGAATCAAACAAATCATTTTTTTAAATCAATTAATTAATTTTTTAAAAAGTTTTTTCAATAAAAATTGCAATAAAATAAAATAAGTTGAATAAATACTTAATAAAATAACAATAACCTGATCTCCTAATAATTAGTTATATCTTTGGAAAAAGTCTCATTGACAATTTTTTCACTCCTTACCCCCTTTGCCCCCTTAAATTTTGCTAAATAATTTTTTTTGTCAGTTAAATTCAGGAAGAACATTAAGCGGAGTTGCCAAATTCGATTTCCTCTCGTTGCTTTCATTCTGAAACTTGTCTGACAACGTGATGGATTTTATTTGTCCAACCGCAACAATCCCTATTTAGACACTAGTCCATATATGTGTGTATATACATATATATCGCATATACACACAAGGAATATCCACTTTCCAAAACTTTATCACTCGGTTTAAGGGCGTTCAACCGTATGCGAATCGAGAACCGCCCTCTGCCACCATCAGAATATCGACTCGTACTTTCCCTACCCGCGTATTTGATATCCTAGCATTTTAATCCTGACGTGGATGGATTCTGTTTGGGCAGCCGCGAGCCCTTTTCGTTGTCGTGCCTCATTCAAGCCCCCCCCCCCACCCGCCCCTCTCCGAAAACAGAGTGACGCATTACCACACACACATGCAATATATACTCTTGGTCCTTTTACCCCCAAAAAAACCGAAACGAAAACCGCAGGCAAATATATCCAAATTTTCCCACGATTTCCAGAAGGAAATTTCGCATTTTGGGAAATTCACAAACTAAATCCATCAAAATGTTATTCGAGTGAAAGCAAAAAAGTCGACATTTTTATTTTGTATTGAGAATTGTTCAATTCCATTGATTCCATTTTTAAACATTTATTTGAATATGACGAATTTTTAATGAAATCTCTACTTTCCGCTCGAGGGTGAAAAAATGGCTTAATTTTTCGACAACAAATACTTTCAAACGGTATAATTAAAAAAAAAACAATTTATGTATGGTTTAGAATTGCACTTTTTGCAATTGCAGAATAATTGTATCAATAAAAATATAAATATAAAGATTCTCCGAAGTAAACTAAGGATTCTTCAATAGGAAATAGAAGAAAAAATACTAAATCCGTGAAAATTCATCCGGTCGAATGAGAATGGGAGAAGAAATGAAGCTATCGGTCCAAGAGGCGCTCACCCACGATTTATATAAAGGGTTCGACCAGACGGATTAAAATATTACGTGGAATCAAAAAGAAAGGGCAACAGGAGAGCGGAGAGAGCGAGAAAGAGAGATCGTGGCCGTTCTTGAGGTTCCGAAATTCGATATCGGACTTTAGTTTTCTCTCTGCAGGGCGTACAGTTCAAAAAGCGTTCAGGGAATCCTGGTCGATCTTTTCGGGAACGGCGAATTGAAAAAATAGAAAAATTAAATAAAATGGAAGAGGAGAAAAGTACGAACAAAAAGGCAAAGAACGTTTCGAGAAGAAGAGAACAAACTTAGAGACAAAGAGATACTATGTGTATAATAAAGAAAGAAAGGGAAGAAAAGAAAGGGAGAGAATTAAAGGGGAAAGATAAAGAAGCCAGAGGCTCTTTTTGTCGAAGTATATATATATATATATATATATATATATATATATATATAAAAGATGTTTCTGCGTGGCTTAATTTCGATCGGAACGGATCGATGGTTCTCTCTCTCTCTCTCTCTCTCTTCCCTCTCTTCTCTCCCGCTGTGGTCGAACGATTGTGAATCACGCATTATCTTAATCCGCGTGACACGTCGGTGCGTTGGAAGAATCGAGAAATTTGAAGAAATAAAAATAAAAGAGTGATGAAGAAGATTATGCAACATACAATAATGACATGAAGAAGAGCAAAATGTGAAGCAAAACCCGAGGCATATTACCCCCTCCACTTTCTTTTATCGCATTAACCAGAGAGTTAGGATGAAAAAAATTATATCTTATTATTCTTTTTCAATAATAATAATAATAATAATCATTTAATTAAGAAGAGCAAAAACACATTAAAAAATTCTAAATTTCGATTATGAAAAAACACATTATCCTGAAATGATATTTTAATCAATCCTAATGCTATCTAGAAATATTAGGAGACAATTTCAACGAAAAAATATTAGGTTATATCTAAATGTGGGGTAAAATGGACTCGTCCGAAAACCAGAGCTGGGTACTCGATACTTGCAGCTACTTGAAGTACAGTACTTGCAAGTACAAAGTACTTAAAAAGTACTTCAAGAATTGTACTTGAATTTTTCAAGTACTTCCGGTACTTGAAGTACTGTACTTGAAAATTTCAAGTACTTTTCTGTACTTGAAGTACTTTTTTCAAGTACAAGTATCAAATACTTTTGAATGTGTTTTGCTGATGGTTGCATGTGCAAAGCCTTAGAATATGGGTCATTCCATGTCAAATCGACCAATATTTGGAATCGACCCCTTTCAATTTCGATGAAATTTGGTCAGAAATTTTATTTTATCATAAAACGAAGTTCTAACAAAGAGAAAAAATTAATTTTTTTTTTCGAAAATTCAAAATTTCACCATTTTTTTCAAGTTTATTTTTTAAATATTTCGAAAACTATTATAGTTACGAAAAAATCGTTCTGGGTTCGTCTTAGAGAGTATACTTGGGGCTGCGAGAAAAAAAAATTCCGAAACAAATTTTTGAAAAATGATGAATTTGGAGAGATTTGAATTTTTCAAAATCGTGAAAATCCATGATCAACATTAAATTTTGGGTTTCATTTTTTTTATATAACACCTTGTACTGATATTAAAAGATCCTGAAATTTTCAGAAATGTGTTTTTTTTTGTTTCAAAGATATAAATTTTTGAATTTTGGTAAAACTTTTTTTTTTACCTCTACGTTAGGTGAAGTTGATCAATCATGTAATTTTGACTGCTCAAAATTACATGATTGCTCAACTTTAAAAAATTCATATTTTTGAAACAAAAAAAAACCTTTCTGAAAATTTCAGGATCTTTTCAAATCAGTATAAGGTATTATATTTAAAAAAAAAGAACATAAAATTCAATGTTAATTGTGGATTTTGACGATCTTAACCCTAAAACGGTAACCTGGGGTGAAAAACGACCCCAGGCGAGTTTAAATCTCGCGAATTTTTACAAATTTTTTAAGTTTTTCATCCTTTTACCTCATTTTTTACTAACTTTTCGTACTTCAAGCGGAATCGCCGTAAGCCTACGTGATTCTGCATTCAAAAACAAAGAGAATGAGCCCAAGTTGAACCCTTTCCGTCAAATTTTACCGGAGATATCAATTTTTTAAAATTGGGGTCGTTTTTCACCCCAGGTTATCATAATAGGTCAAAAAAAATAAGGTTACCATTCTAGGGTTAAAAAATTCAAAATTCTCCAAATTCATCATTTTTCCAAATTTTTTGTCGGAATATTTTTTTTTTCGTAGCCCCAAGTATACTCTTCGAGACGAAACACACGATTTTTCATAACTATCATAGTTTTCAAGATATTTAGAAAAAAAAATTGAAAAATTGTTAAATTTTGAATTTTGCATACGTTAAAAAAAAAATTTAATTTTTTTAATGTAGAATGTGGTTTTATGATAAAATAAAACTTCTGACTAAATTTCATCAAAATTGAAAGTGGTCGATTCCAATTCTTGGTCGATTTGACATGGAATGACCCAAGTAGCAGAACTTACGAGACGTACCCGAAAACTTGAAAAGTACTTAATACTGGTACTTGATTTTTTCAAGTACTTGATACTTGAAGTACTTTCAAGTACTTTGCTCAACTCTGCCGAAGACTTCATAAAGTGTGATTGCAAGCTTCTTTGAAACTTAAAAAAAAACATCAGAAATATTCGAGAATATTCTGCTCAAAATGCATATAAATTTATATTAAAAACTCAACAGATTTGCCGGAACAAAAAATTCCCAAAAATTACGATTTTTTCAACCATCAACACCCAATTGACATTTCGCATAGATTGACTATTTTGGAAATGCGTTTCTTTTGATTTAATTTCAAATGTCCCTTTTAATATCCTCCACAAATCCATTGAACTCGTCAAATAATTCAATTGGTCCATTTTACCACGAATCAATTGATCAACGATTGAATAATTTTTTATACTTTACCATTGTGCGAGCTGAGATCTCTCGGTTTGTGATCCAACGCCATTGCTCTTTCCGCGTCCCCCCTTTCTTCTCTAAGCCTGAAACAGACGGAAATTCAAATGTGTAAAATTATTTTCCCCGTGGATCGAAATAGGCAATGGAAATGAGAGTTCGGCAGATACATTCATCGAGTGTGGCATTAAATTCTGATCCGACGAATCGTGGAGGTGGATTCACCTTTCTTTCTCTCTTACTCGGAGAGATATATATCCTAGTATATATTGTGGGTATTAATTAAATAATTATTCTAGTCTCGGTATCGCGAGACCGCGTGGGACGATAAGTGACGGTTTGCATATGCGCCGTCGGTAAAACTTCACTCTTGTGATTTTCATCGGTGAACACGACTCGAAATAAAACAGACAGTAATATCACAGTCCGCAGCAAAGTTTATTATTGCAATATATAATCCTTGAAAATGGCGCATGTGTATATTAAACGTTCAACGAGCCATTGACAAACCGGCATACAACGACAGCGTGAGAAATTCAATTCTATTAAAAAAAAAAAAAATCATTTGGTCAATTAAAAATCGTCAAAATTACCATTCAAACGACTTTAAAATTTAAAAAAATATTTCTTAGCGTGGAAAATCCATTTTCATTTCAATAATAGATTTAATTTGAATAAAAATCGTCAAAACTGTCATTTAAATGATTTTTTAATTTAAAAAAAATTCTGCGTAGGAAATCCAGTTACATTTTAATAATAGATTTAAAATATAATAAATCATAAATAAAATAAAACAGATCAAAAGAAAATGATCTAAATTGATATTCAAACGATTTTTTAAATATCGATCGTGTCTCAAAAAAGCCCTTTAACTTTTTATTGATATTTCAAAAGTGAAAAAAAATTGGAAGAAATCTCAATGAACTTTTTGAAATTTTTGTCTCAAGAGCTTTTGAAGCTCCCTCAAAACTCTCAACTCGACAATCCCATATGAATTATCCTTTTTTTTTTCAAAAAATAACCCGGAGTGAAATCTTGGTGAAAGAAAAATCGAGATGCGTGGCGAAATTTTTTTTTTTAAATACCGCAGAATCAAAAAGTTTCCTGCATTATGCTCCGGATGAATAATATTTAGCGTAGCGAGTTTCATGTCAAAAGAATAGTTTCTATTCAGCTAAAAGGGCATATTTTTTAATTTTTCATGCTTTGAAAAATCATGAGAACGCCCTTAAAGACCCGCAAGAAGCGACGCACAATTCCGAGCTTTTTTCGCCATACACTCGCGGCTAAACCAAGCGCGGAAAAACTTTTAATCTTGCTCGCGTCTTTGCGCATTGTTTGACTCGTTACGCCCGCGGGGAAACAGCAGCCGCGAATCGTTAAGGATTTCCACTGGCGAAACGATTTTTCGACATTATGATTTTCCCTCTCTCTCTCTTTCGACCCCTGACAGCATTAATAAAAAGGAATTTTTTGACGAGAGAGGGTTGCCCGAGATGCGCAAAGGCTCGAGCTATAAAGCGAGTAAAAGAAAATATCCCGTACTTTTTTTTTATAGTTCGAAATCGCGTCGTGGGATTGCGGAGGACACATTAAAAAAATTAGTTTCCTCGAAGGAGATACGATGGAACTAATGAAAGAGTAATAAACCTCGTACAAAATTGCGCCCCCATTAAATCCGTACATTATTTTTTTTCCCTCAATCTCCCACCATTATCTCATTTCGTCAGGGATGATTCTGCGGCAGAGAGGGAGAAAATAAAAAAGAATCATAAAAAAACTCGTGACATTTGTCAAATAAATTTTTTTATCAATTCCTCGCACTTTCCTGATAACTCAAATTCCATTCCTCGATCTTTTTACTTTCTACACTGAGAGATAAAATTACTGAATTTGAGAACATGAATTTATTTATTAAATGAAAGTATTAATTCGATTATTTATTTGTTGAACCAAGAAAATCACTCTTCATTTAAAAAAATATTTTCACGAATCTATCACTCCATTATAGTAAGAATTAAATGCATGATAGATTTGATCAAATTTTTATTCATTGGATTAATTGCATTGATCGCAACATAAACATGAGATTATTTGAATCTAAAAAACGAATTCAATACAAAATTATTTTTTTCGAAAAAATTATTTTCATGCAATAAAGTCATTATTATTTTACTTCAAAAAATATTTTTATTTAAATAGATTTTAATAAATTTGCATTCATTGGATTAATTAGATTTATCGCATCATAAACATGAGATTATTCGAATCTGAAAAACGACATCAATATTAAATTATTTTTTTCGAACAAAATTATTTCTTTGCAATAAATTCATCATCATTTTACTTCCAAAAATATTTCTGTAGTCTTTTCAATATTTATTAGATATAAAATTGATTGCGATTTATTTAAAAAGAAGCTGTAGTAAAATAAATAACACATTATTTTATTCCAATAGAATATTTGTTTGGAATGATGAAATTTTTATTTCCTTCAAGCAAAGAACTATCATTTCTATAGTATACTTTAATAGTATACGTAAGTTGTTAAAAATTAAAAAACTGGTTTTTTAAATGTTTTCTTATATTCGAATCTTAATAACTCCTAACTTTTTTCAAGTGCACAGTCGTAGTCGATAGCGTAATAGGTAGCGTGTTAGGTAGTTAGGTAGGATAGGTATGATGGTAGGTAGGGTCGAGGGTTCGAATCTCGGTTGGACAGAGCAATTACATCGGAGAATTGGCGCAGATTCGTCTTTTTTTTCTATTTATCTCTTTTAGGGGTCACTAAACTATGCATATTAAATTATTTGGCAAGGGCTATATGTTTTTTATAAAATGTTTAGCAACAACTAATAAACACGCATTTGATTGAATCAATCATTTTTCCTGTTGATTGGACTAATTAATTTGTTGATTCAACAAATTTTTTCTCCCAGTGCTTCCTGTATCAAACGACATGCATGTTTCGAATGATAAAATGTGTTCTTGATTCAAACAACATATTACATATAATTGATAACATATTGTTAGATTCAAGTAAATTCGTTTATTGAAACAGAAATTTATGGGATTGACTGAAAAAAATGAACCAAGTAAATATATAAGGGAACCAATCTAATATGTTTTGGCAAATAATGAAAAAAATGATTTCTTGCCTTCAAAACTTTATTTCATTGGTTTTAGTAATTTTTCCTCTCAGTGTACTCTCAAAATTCATCCCCGCGATCCTCGTCGCCGTTATCACATTATAATTATCACATTTTTTTGTCCTTCGTCTCGTTTCTTTCTCCGGCGGGGGATTTTTCTTTCTCAAGGAGGGACGGTTTTACTCGCACCTCGAAATCGAACCGCGCGGACCATTAAGTAAGAAGTTAATATCATTAAACATAATATTGGGCGCATCTGGAAGCCGCAGAGAGAGAGCACTTACCGAAACCAAGCACCCTACACCCTCCATTCCACCCCCTCGAGGCTTTTCCCGCACGCGCGTACGCGAAATATGCATCCCCCGTGCCGAAAAACATTTTCCACATCGCGAATATTCTCGCGAAATTTCCCACCCTCGTCCATTCGTTCTCGGTTATGCCGGAGCTCTTCCCCCCCCCCCCCTTCAGTCGCCCCTGACCCAACCACCCCCAACGCCTATCCCGTTACGTACATCGTCGTTCTCCCTCCGATCTCCGACGGTGCCTTAATTTTTTAATGAGAAAATGCTTTCAAAGCCACGAGAGAGAAAGAGATACAGTGTCTACGAGCGATAAGTTACGGCAGTTCTGAATAAGGGATCGCGGCCGAAAGAACGCTCGTGAAGAAAAGCTCCTCCGCTTGTTATACACTGTGGTAATGTTGATGTATAAAAAAAAAAGAGAAAAAAAGAAATAACCCTCGGGAGACATTGGGAATAAGAGAAGAAATTATAATTCATGCAAATATAAATTATACTCAACAATGGCGCTCGGTGAGCTTTTTTTTTTATCAGTGGGGATAAAAATTAATGGCACATTAGTTTGCAACGAAAATACCATCGATTTACATTAAATTTAATCATTTATAATGAATATTATATAATTAAAATTAATTATTAACATATGGAATGTTCCATCCCAAATCGGAAGGTTTGAAAAACTTTTTTTTTTATTTCCTCAATTTTTTTATACTTTTGAGTACCCATCAAAATACCCTTCCTGTTAAATTTTGAGATTTTTTCGATTACTCGTTCACAAGATATTAAATTTAAAAAAAACCGCTTTTTTCGGTTCTTTTATCATAACTTCTTTAATAATGGTCCAAATTAAGTGTTTTTTTTCTTTAAAAGTTTGTTTTCTTATGGCCTTTAAAAAAAAAATACAAAAAAAATATTCGTGTGCAATCGTGTTTTCAAAAATGAGTACATACTTTGATTTTTTTATAAATTTTTTGTTTTAAATTTCCATTTATTCAACAACTTTTAAGACTAATTCGGAAAGACTAATTAAAAAAAAAATCCTGTAAATTATTATGAATATCAATTTTCGTTACAGTGTGTGGTCTTTTTTTCATTATTTAGAATTTATTTTGACACTTTTTTTATTGTTAACAGGTTCTTAAAATTTATAATTAATCGGTGAGTCTGTTTGTGAATAATAATAAAAACAATTTTTATTTATTTACGTATTCTTTTGAAAATCTTACATGTACGATTATTTCCTGAATTAGAATATTTCTTTGCTAATACGCGTTTCCATTGCTCATTGGAATAATTGAATGAAATTTTTGTGTCGCTGTGATTGACTTAGCAGTATTGTATAGCAAATAAAATGTTTCTTTTGCATCTAAATAGCGTTTCGAAGGTGAAAATTTGACAGCAATATTCGGTAGACTATTTTGGTTCGATGCCCAGTCATAAAATTCTTGAACTGCCGTTATTTGCTCATCGATTAATTATTAATTAATAAAAGCGGTCAAAATTATTTCGAAATGATTTAAAAAATACTATACAGTAACAAAAATTGGTATTCATAATAATATACAGCATTTTTTTTTTGTATTTTTCAAAAATCTAAAAAAAAATAGTAATTATGGAGCGCCCACGACCAGATTAGTCTCAAAAGTTGTTGAATAAATAGAAAATAAAAATAAATTTTTTTTAAAAAGTCAAAATATGCACTCATTTTTGAAAACACGATTTATATATATATATTTTTTTTTCTAAAAAGAGCATAAAAAACAAAAATTTTGACAAAAAAACACTTAATTTGGACCATTATTGAAGAAGTTATGTCCAAAAAACCGAAAAAAGAGCGATTAAAAAAAAAATTAATATCTTCTGAACGGGTGATAAAAAAAATCTCAAAATTTAACAGGAAGGGTACTAAAAAATATAAAAAAATTGAGGAAATAAAAAAAAAGTTTTTCAATCTGTCCGATTTGAGATGGAACGCCCCATACATATATATTAATAATTTATAATTTATATAATAAATTAAATAATTCAGATTAATATTTGCAAAAAATTATATTTAAAAAAAATGATTTTTGGACATTTCCTAATTTTTGTCCGTGACAAATCTCCGAAACTTTGAGAAAGGCGCACTTAGCGTTTTCAAGTCGAAAAAATATCGAAATTTTTTCCAATTTTTTTTTCTTTGATAATTGATCCGTTCAATTTCAAAATATGGATGATCAATCGATAGATATCATACCGAAGGGCGTTTTGGACATGTATAATAACATCCGCGTTTCGAATCTCAATATCTCGCGAGATAACTCGCGGCCTCCATGAAGACTTCATTTCGGCGATAATTAAATTTTAATTGGTAATACGAGTCGATTAAGACGCGAGATTAATATCTCCGTCTATATGCCCCACCTTTTGCCATACTCGTACCGATATATAAACGACGTCAATCTCACTCAAATTTTCCATTTCTCTCACGTATTGCCCTTTCTTATCCGCTCAGATATATCTATATATATGGGGCATTCCACGTCAAATCACGCGGTCATCGGCCTGACCCCCTCGGATTTTGATGTCCAATGAATTGTGGGTTTCGTTTGGCCCAAAATATGACCTTAAGTTTTTAGAAATTTTTATTTTATTTTTTAGGGGTTGCCCGAGCGAAAAATAATTAAATTGAGGGAAAACACAAAGAGGGGCCTTTTTTAAATTATTGAAATTTTTTTCACAGAAACTAGGACCCAAAACAGAAATTTTCGTCATAGTTCGATAATGGGACAAAAACATTTACTATTTTTCTTTTGTATTTTAATTTACTTATTTTTATAATTTTTTATTTTAATTGTTTCTTGTAGTGAGAATAGCAACGACAAAAGTATTTTTTTTCTTGGTTGAAGAGTGAAACGACAACTTTTTTCAAAAATTTGTTAGCCTCGACGACCTCGAAAAAACCAGATAATTTTTTAAAAAAATTTTAAAAATAGTAATTATAATTTAAAAAAAAAATAGTAATTATTTTTGTCCCATTATCGAACTATGACAAAAATTTCTGTTTTGGGCCCTAATTTCTTTGAAAAAAAAATTCAATAATTCAAAAAAGGGGCCTCT
Organism: Alloplasta piceator; assembly: GCA_946863875.1. Taxonomy (NCBI): domain Eukaryota; kingdom Metazoa; phylum Arthropoda; class Insecta; order Hymenoptera; family Ichneumonidae; genus Alloplasta; species Alloplasta piceator. The sequence continues at coordinate 1,164,426 of OX333072.1, forward strand.
TTGTGTTTTCCCTCAATTTAATTATTTTTCGCTCAGGCAACGTCTAAAAAATAAAATAAAAATTTCTAAAAATTTGAGGTCTTATTTTGGGCCAATCAAAAACCCACAATTCATTGGACATCAAAATCCGAGAGGGTCAGGCCGATGACCGCGTGATTTGACGTGGGATGCCCCATTTATAAATGTAGATATAAATATATCATCTTATACGATATGATATATATATCGCATCTTATATTCGAAGTAGTCGGTTTGCTTAGACATCGTGTTAGCGGTGCAATAACCGGCAACGAGAAATCGGAAGGGCAAGGCAGAGAGAGGAGGGTTATTAAATTCGTAATTAGTCGAACATTACAGCGAAACTCGCGGCTCCTGTGCCTCGCGGGTACGATATATGCAATGAGTACTATATACCCTTAAATATATCAATATATCTGTATATTTTAGGGTGATTGAGAAAGAAAAGTTTTCTTCCGATTGATTTGTTCATTGGAATTCGAGGATTCGTAGGATTTTTCTATCACTGCCTTATTAACGTTGTAATTTGGCAAAAACAATATTTTAAAAAATTTCAAAATCCATATATCGCAAAATACCGAAGGATTTTTGGATATATCAGTTTTTTTGTCAAGAAAAAAAATGTTGGCTATCCTGAGCTCCGCACTAAAAACTTGGTGAGTAGCGCAACCCCAAAAAATAAAATGTCCTCTTTTGAGCCACCCTGATATATAAATGTGGATAAGCATGCGTATAAATTTGATACGATGTACGGATTCAACGATATCAGCCGCTGAGTAGAACAACGAAACAGTCTTCGTACTTTACGGATCTCATTACGTATTTCCAAGGGTTCCTTCTTACCATTACACCCACCTCGTATCATATAAATTATGTACTGATTACAATTATAACGCTCGATTAAAATTTAATGGAATATTCCCCGTAAAACCAAATCCACGGATAATCGAAGTATCGGTTTAATATTTATATAGTACGATAATGAAAAAGGGGGAATGAAAAAAAAAGATAAAGAAGTTTTCAATGCATGATACCTGGCGATATTTCATGAAAATGTAGAAATTGGGAATTTCACACAGGAATATCATTGACCCAATTTTCACCGAGTTGAAGTTTCAAATGGATCGAAGGTTTTTTTCCGTATCTTGGTAATAAGACCTTTTTTCGAGTGTAATCGATCTGTTGGGCTCGTTGGAACACGATGGGGAAGGGAAAAGGGGAATAAAGGGACTGTACGAGGATTATATCCCACGCTTAGCATATACGAAACTAACGAAACGGCGTCTTCGACTCTTCCGTCTACCCCGGTGAAAAGAGAATTGCCAATGTGTGCGAGCGTGCCCCCTTAATTTTGATTCGGTAATGATGGACCCCACGGGGAGTCTCTCCCACTCTCTGCAAGTCGAAAAACGACTGTTCGAACAGCGGGAGTTCGTTAAGACGAGAAACTCCGAGATGCGTATAATAATGCTTTCTTGCTATATATAAATATAGATATATATACATATATATATATTATATCAATGCAGTTGCAACATCAACGAGAGAAGCAGGCTCAACAATCGCAAGAAAATTGTTTCTAAAATTTAATTAGTTACACTATCGATCTCAAAAAATCGATTTTCAAGAGTTATATTAACCGTACATAATATTTTTTTGGCAACCGAACCCTCCAAGCAATGTTTTCCAAATTAAATAGCAATCATCATTGACACGTCAGAAAATTGCGCAAAATTTTTTAGCTCGATAGCTGTAAAATTACAAGAACGAGAGTGATCGCAAGGATTTGTTCAAAATTTTTATGAAATCAAACCTCTGAAGTCCATTCGAATTTAATAAAAACCCATCATAATCATCAATCACATCTGTATAAAGAATTTCAGCTCAAAACTGATGACAATATTCCGTAAAGAGGGGCTACTTTGACTTTGAGGATTATTTTGTTGATTTTTGGGGCTACTTTGGACGAGCAGCAAAATACGGTAAAACGTGGGGGCAGTGAACCCTCGCGACATTTTGGGGTGGGAGGGGGTGTGGGGAGTGGGTAGAAGAGAAAAAAAAGTCATCCATAAACCAGGTACACAGATATGTGCCTGAATTTCAAGTCACAAGTCCTACCCTAAGATCGAACTTTCCATGGAACTCAAGTTGGAACTTGAGATCGAACTTAAGTTCCAATTTAAGATGAATCGTAAGTTGAACTAAAGTGCCATTATAAGTTCATACTTAAGTGCAAACTTTAGTGCGAACTTCAGATCGATCTTAAGTTCAAATGTAAATTTGGTTTGAAGTTCGAACTTAAGATCCATCTTGAGCTTAAACTTAAGTTTGATCGTACTTAATTATTTGCACAATTAATTTAAAATGACACGGTTGCGGGAGGCGATGAAAGAAGTTTGATCGAACTTAAGTTCATGCTCAAGATGGATCTTAAGCTCAAACCTCAAACCCAATTTAAGTTTGAACTTAAGATCGATTTGATGTTCGCATTAAAGTTTGAACATAAGTATAAACTTATAATGATACTTAAGTTCAAACTTAAGATTCATCTTAAATTTGAACTCAAGTTCGAACTAAAATTCAAATTTGAGTTCAATAGAAAGTTTGATCTCTAGTTCGATCTTAAGAACTTTAAATTCGGGCCTAAGTATTTGGTATTTTTATGAAAAATATTTCTTCAATAAAAATGAATTCATTGTCAAAAATCGTTGTTTTTCATTTAATTTCATGCACGATGTATAAAATATTATTGTTTTTTTATCAAAATTATGTCAAAGCTGCATTGACGATGGGGATCTTTGACATAAGTTGCGTTTCAATGCCTCTCCAAAGTAGGCCCACACTCGGGGTTACTTTTTTTTCTAAATATATAAAATTGTGAGGGTCTAGTGGGGCTTGCTATTGTTATACATTTTACAGCCAAAGGACACATTGTTCTGTTCAGGGAAAAAAAAATTAATTTTGGACGTTGAAAAAAAGGACCAAAAAACTTCCGAAACACCAACAAAGTAGCCACGTTTTACGGTTACAATTAACAGTCAAAACATTTTAGAAATCCTGAATTTCCTCGCATTTCTCTGATGTAACCTCGCAGACACAAAAAAAATGTATTTTTTTGCGTCTATTGTCGCGAATATGTATAATAATGCTGCTATTTTGTACCAAAGGACACATCGCAAATTTTGCGAATCAAACGAGCAGCATCGTCCGCATAGCGAGTGACGATAATGACGACAACAATTGTAATTTCGATGAGAACAAAGGGGAAACGATGCGGGAGAGGGTTGAATAACGGTATGAGAGTTATGCCTACCGATCCCACCACCAACGCCGTGTCGGTCCGACCCAACTGGAGAGAACGACCGGGCCAAAAGCTTTTCCAATAAATTCGCTCTTCTCGCGAGTTCCACATGTCGTTCATACCGCGCCCCTGCGCGTATTAAACATACTTGCATATTCGCAACACTGGATTACATATTCCTGCATAATCGTCGCGTTCCAGTGTCCTCTGGCCCGATGCAAAATACCTGTCCTGAGTGGAGAGGGAGAATGTATTTGAAAAGTTTGTCGAGCTGGACCAAGAATCCTTCTGATGTTGCGAGAAATCTAGAATCCCTGACAAATTATCCAGAAAAATTTCCCAAACCAAGTGGACGATAAACAGAAACCTAGATCCACATCATCATCCCCCCCATAATTGTAATTTTTCTGGATATCATTTTCCGGTGAGAGATTTCAAGTTTACCGAGAGCCTTGGAATAATATAACGATGACGTTGATATATCAATGAGAAAGAATAATAAACGCGCTGACGAAGAGAGGGCTTCGTTGTAATCTGATCCCAAAGTAAGGACCACGATAGAGCGAAGAGATGTTACAAGGACGAGAAGCAAGGATGCGAAACGGTTGAAAATTTCAACCCTCATGGGCCCGGCAACGTGGGCGCAGTGACATCCGAAGCGAAAAGGGGGTCGTCTGGTGCCTTCTCTTTGTCCCTCCTTTGGCTCAAAAGTACCGGATCCTGCGAACAACACACGGACAATCCAGGAACCCTCGAAAACACCAGCATCCTTCCCACGCAACCCTTTTCAGCAGCGCTAGAGGACACTCCGGCGTTATGACAATAATTACGAGGACACGAAGCGAGATGGTAAGATTCTTGGAGATGGCGAAACAGCGATCGGATTACATCGCCATTCGAGAGGCGGAGAGTGGCCGATGCGAGGACTCGGAGTCGTAGCATCCGATGAATGATCAAGGTACGAGGCAAAAGAGGACGAAGAAAAGATACCGAGGAGGATGAGGGTGGAAAGAGGGTAGTTTTTGGGAGGGGGTCGTCGAATGACGCGTTGAAATTCGCCGTGTTTCTGATACGAGCGAGATCAAGAATGCCGAGAGTGATAAATTATCCGGACGAAGGGAATAACAGTTGGGGAAAGACAAGGGGTGTTTGGAGTATGTACAACAGAATCGCTTCCTCATTTTCTCATACTCGCTTTGGCATGTAAGAACTTCCAGTCCCAACAACTCCGCACTGACGCCAAAAGGAATCGAGACTCCCCGGAAGAACGGAAATCGAATTACCGATGGAAGGTCCACGAGACACTGAAGATTGACTTTCATGAACGAAAAACCACCCCTTCTTCCTCGTTGTTCCGTTTTCCCGCCGTCGACGTTTTCCGCGCACGATCCTCACAAACATTATCAAACATATCTCGCGTCCGCTCGCGTTCAGTGAAACATTTATCAAACCAGAAGCTTCGGATTACGACTTCTTGGATCTCCAGCCTTCTTTTGCTCTCTGTCTGGGTTTCGCGGCCAGGAACATCGTGAAAGCGCGTCTCGAAGGGTCAGAAGATTCAATCAGTGAATACCGAGCATTCCATCGAACGTCGATAAGGCGGAAGGAATAAGACGTTTCGGGCCACGGCGATGAATTATAGACCAGCCTTCTGTTTCTGATCAATCACGAGACTTCGCTCTACGGGGACTTTGCCCTCTTGACTTTACCACGCTACAATCAGAGACTGCAGCATTGTCAGCGAAATCATATTTCTAAAACCATCTTGATCAGTGATGGCAGGTGAAAATTGACAGTTTTTTTTTAAGTTTCAAATACTTTTGACAGGTTTGAAATATCAAACTTTCTTATAAGTAAGGTAAATGTCCCAATTATTGGACAGCTCAGGATCTGGGGATTGAGTTCGGTGAAAAAAAAAAAAAAATCAAGAAAAAAAACCATCGCTTTCATGTTCAAATGATACTTTGATATTTTAACTTTCGAAAAATTACCCTTTAAATTATTTTTAAATGATTTCAAATGAAAGAAAAGAATAACAATGTGAAGCATGCAAATGTCCCAATTATTGAACACTGGAAGTGCCTATGTCCCTAATATTGAACAGGCATGTCTCAGTCATTGAACACCCTCGAGAATTCTTTTTCCGTTCTGAAAATATTATTTTGGGTACAATATTAAGAAGTGAAAGCAAAAGCAAACACTTGAATAATCTTTTATTAATCATGTAAAAATACAAAAATATATATTTAGTCTCTTTTGACAGGTTTTTGGTTCATTCGCATTTGGTTTATTTTTGCTTTTCAACTCGAACTTTATTTTATTTTTATTTTCAGCTTCCTCGTTTTTATGTTCTGTTTTTGTTTGATTTTGTCGCAGCTTTCTTGTTTTTCGACTGAAATATCGGAGAGCAAAAAATATTGAACATTACATTTGTATTTTTAGGTTACATCTAGGTTATATTCTCCTTTTCTTTTCTTTTTATGTTTATTGCACGAAAATACAAATAAAAAATATATTTGACGATCTCAGAGTTATCATTAAAAGAACAAAGGTGAGTTCATTCAGGAACTTACAGTTTTTGTTTGAATAAATCCGATTCACACGATCTGTCACGCGTTAACTGTCTCGATGTTTTGATGGGTTTAATGACGCCATCTTGGAGAATTCCAGTGTTTGATAATTGGGACACACTGCATTTTCTATGTCCCAATGATCGAACACCGTATTTTTTAACAAATAATTAATTAAAAAAATTGTTTAAAAATTGTTATTTGTAAGAAATTTTCCGAGGAACCTGAAACGCCTTTACTTTTTGAGATGCGATAGTTTTTGAATTTTGTATGCCCTTACGCATGAAGCGGCGCGTCTTAGTAAAAACGATAATCAGTTACCACGAGACGTCAAATCGGGTCACCGTTGCTCATTAAATAATTTTTTTCTCTCTCAATTAAAGCTTTTTTTACAGTGTAATATTTCGATAGCTAATAGTTCCGTAAATGTAACGAATTTTTTATAAATAATTTAATGCATGCAGGTGAATGAGAAATAATAAAAATACAAGATAGTGTTCAATAATTGGGACCTGTTCAATAATTGGGACATTTACCTCATGACGATTTAGAAAAATCACTCTCGGGGAGGATTTTCTAACTGAAACGCTAACTTTCGAGGACATCATTGGACTGATGCTGAAAGTGACATTGGCATTTGTATAATCATATCGTTTGACAAGGACCACCTGAGGTTTCGACAACCCAAACCTGTACGCCATTTCTCTCCCCGGGAGGGGAATCCTGCCGATCAGACACCGCGCAAACGATTTTCTCTGACTCTGTATCTCGAATTACTCGCAGCCCCCTGTTCATTCACTGGCTCTTTTAACGTGTGTGCGTGTGTGTGTATAAAACACGTGCAATTCGACTCCCTCGCGCTGCTTGGCACTCCAATATGACTAATAGATCTCAGCAGCAGTCACGACACGAATCATTTGCAGGCTACCGTTGCTAACTTCATATCAATCCGCGGTGCTCTCTCTCTCTCTCTTTTTCTCTCTCTGGGTCTTTATCTCATAACGAGATTTGATGAATGATCCTGAGGCGCGAAAAAAGAGTGAGATGGTGAGAAAACAGTGAGAGGATAGATCGATGATTGAGATTAATTTTGTGCATCGCACGAATCCTTCTCCCGATGTATCTCAAAAGCCTCGCATCGTCCTCGTCATCCTCATTCCGGAATGATATACTCCCGAATTTTTCCAATCTCCATGGAACGTCAAGAAAGAACGAGAGATGAAAAGTCACGCAGCGAATGAATTGGCCCCTTCCGTTTCCCCATGGAAATGTCGAATGAGAGCGAAAAAAAGCAAGAAAATGATTCGACGTAGCCTTACGTTTTTCGACCATCGAAACGAGAGCTTTCAATTATGCTGAATAATAAAATACATCGAATACAACGTATTCGTAGGCGCAGGAGAAAGTAGAAGAATATCAGGGGGAGAAACAATTCGACGAGTCACTATACAGATAGAAGAGAAACGCTCGGAGATAACGCGCAACGGTTGAAACGTTTTTCACCCTTCCCAACCCCGTTACTTCGTCATTCCACCCTTTTTTTTCGAGAAACACGCTGCCAGCTTGTTAGTTCACCCCGGATTCTTCGCCAGGATGATATTCAAGAATCTATACATCCCCGAACATCTATTAATTCGATTCTTCAAATTTTTTTAAAGGAGGGAAGCAACGCAATGAATCGAGGATTCTCGTGTGATGGAAATGGAATACGATGCAACATTCGGTTGAAAAAATTATTGAACAATTCATTGTGGAATGCGCGTATGAACAGAACAAAATACAGACCCCAAAATTGTCTGATGTCTCAAATTCCATTAAAGGGGATTTTCCAATAAAACTTGCCATGACATAAGTTGAATTTATACTCAATGAAGTAACCACAACCCGATTGTTTAATAATTAATTTTGTCTGTGAAAAAATATCATTTTTTCACCCCTTAAATAAAGGGACTATTCCCTTTATTTCTCGTGAGTCAAAATGAATCGTAGATGCTGAACCCGATTGACGATTCCGTCTTTTCTGACTGAATCAATCTTGATTGGACCTTTTATCGATAATCATTTGCACATTGATTTTACATTGAAAAATCCTAATAAACAATCAATTACGTATCCCAGAGTTTCGCAAGAATATGCTGATTAAATCAACAGTTCCTTGCGACCCATAAAATGCGTTGGCAATGAGACAGAGAACAGTTGCATTAAATCAGAGCTTAGATAACCCAGCGGAGTTTATGCGTCGGTGTAGTTCGAAGAGGCACATTGAAAAGCACACCAGCGATTCAGAGAACGTCCTGGTTTAATTAGATGACGGCCATTCCGACTCGGGGCAAAATGTTGATTGAGCTAAATTGTTTTCCGGGATCCGTTGCTGTCGCAGGGGCGATTGGCTGAGGATAGAGAACGGAAACGAGGTGGAATGGAGGGTCCGTGCACCAACAAGGTGCGTATATTAGGCGTTAGGAAGGTCTTTACGAGTCGTACAAGACCGAGAGAAGTATCCAGAGTCAAGGAGAGGACAATGCTGATTCGCTTCGGGTGATAAGACAGTGAATCTTGCCGCTTAGGCAAATGACTTTGGGACGCCGTTAAAGATCCGAGCAGCCAGCGACACCTCCTCTCGGCTATACGCTTCCCTTCCAAGACCCCGGCAGTTTCTCGTGTTAATTTGTGAATACGAATCTCTGATGCTGGGATGCGTCAGACGCAGTGAAGAATTTCGAAACCTTGACGGTTGATGGGAGTACGTTAATACCTTTTTGAGATCAAAATGAATCATTCGTGTCCGGGTTCGCCAATTTGGTAAGATTTATACAAAAACCTGGAAATAAAAGGACCAAAGTCCTTTCATTCTCAGAAATAGTGAATCACAAAAATTTGAATGGAATGGTAAATTCTTGAGGTGAGGGTCAGTAGAAATTTAGGGTGGTGTAGAGTTAGGGGTTGGTGCCAAAGAATGATTCAGAATTTCCTTGGAATAAATTCTGAGACAGCAATAAAATTTTAGCGTAGTATCTGGGATGATAATTTTTGTATTGACCAAAATTACTTACAATTCACCTACTGCTGACTAGTTTCTCCAGGATTACCCAGAAAGCACGGTTATTTCCGTCGGATTCGCTGCTACAATCTTTATTTATTTTTTGGCTTCGTGTATTAACCCAAGGATTCGGTACAAGCCATTAGAAAAAAAAAATGTATCGTCGTAACCCTGCAAGTAACTCATCGTCTAGTCGGTCGAGCATCAGCCGTGACCGCGAACATTACGAGGAAATGGTCTAGGCACTGAGTCCCTCAGCGAGCTAGAAAGGGTTTGAATTATGAAACGGGGACGCGAGTGCTTGGTCGATGCTGGATAGTGTTATGCGGCGGGTATCTCGAGCCACACTTATGCTGGAAGATATATCCAGGGGATAAGAGATATAAACCTTGTACACCGGTGATCGCGAGTCTCGGTGGATAATAGAATCGCGTGGAATATGGACAGGAACGCTTTTGCTTTGGCTCCCTCCGCGTGAAACACAGCCAACGCAGAGAGCCATCATCCACCCTCCGGTCCGTTCTTCCGCCTGAGCTCTCGAGCCAACCCTGTTTCGACGATCCACCCTTTTTCCTCCCCCTTAACCCAAGCGATATACGAGAAGAAGCCGCGAATATTTCAACGGCCGCGTTATAGTTTTGCAAAGAGCATTTTTCAATTCTCGTGGAAAACTTTCCGATAAAAATCTATGGAATCATCCCCACAGTGAAAAGGTCCGTCTCCATGTTCACCCCGGGAGAGAAACATTTGTACATAAATCTGAAAATTATGAGCTCTCTCATTCAACCCACGAATGTCGGCTCTTGGCCCCCTTTTTGTCTCCTCTCTCGCAGTTTTATCGTTTCTACTCGACTCTCTCTCTCTCTCTCTCTCTCCCTCACATCAAATATCTCTCGCACTGAGGCGAGTTCGACCCCCTTACTCTGTCCGCAAGTGCAGCCGCACCATCCCTCTCTCTGACGCGGCATATGCCTGGAAACGCGTAACGGAGAGATAACGCCGTAGAACGGAGCAATATAGGGATATGTATGGGTGTATATATATACATCGATATAGCGGTAGCAAACTCCTAGCCCCTTCGTGCACACATGGACGATCCTGCGAACGTGAGTGAGAAGAAGCGGCAGAGAGAAAGAGAGCACGAAATCAACCCCCTCGTTGGTACGCGCAATTGTGTAGGGGTGTCTTTTTTTCGTGTGAGCCGTATGGATGTAAACGGAGAGTATGAGAAAGAAGAGCTTGGAAAGGCGCTTTTCCATCCCACGCATACTTATGCAAGACACAACGGGGCAAAATGGAACGCCGCCGAAAAATATCTGGTACACTGAGAGAAAAAATTACTAGAACCAATGAAATAAAGTTTTGAAGGCAAAAAATCATTTCTTTCATTATTTGCCAAAACATATTAGATTGGTTCCCTTATATATTTACTTGGTTCATTTTTTTCAGTCAATTCCATAAATTTCTGTTTCAATACACGAATTTACTTGAATCTAACAATATGTTATCAATTATATGTAATATGTGGTTTGAATCAAGAACACATTTTATGATTCAAAACATGCGTGTCTCTTAATACAGGAAGCACTGAGAAAAAAAATTTGTTGAATCAACAAATTAATTAGTCCAATGAACAGGAAAAATGATTGATTCAATCAAATGCGTGTTTATTAATTGTTGCTAAACATTTTATAAAAAATATATAGCCCTTGCTAAATAATTTAATATGCATAGTTCAGTGACCCCAAAAAGAGATAAATAGAAAAAAAGACAAATCTGCGCCAATTCTCCGATCTAATGTCTCTGTCCGACCGAGATTCGAACCCTCGACCCTACCTACCATCATACCTATCCTACCTAACTATCTGACACGCTACCTATTACGCTATCGACTACTACTATGCACTTGAAAAAAGTTAGGAGTTAGGAAGATTCTAATATAAGAAAACATTTAAAAAACCATTTTTTTAATTTTTAACATCTTATGTATACTATTAAAGTATACTATAGAAATGATAGTTCTTTGCTTGAAGGAAATAAAAATTTCATCATTCCAAATAAATATTCCATTGGAATAAAATAATGTGTTATTTATTTTACTACAGCTTCTTTTCAAATAATCACAATCAATTTTATGTCTAATAAATATTGAAAATACTACGGAAATATTTTTAGAAGTAAAATAATGATGAATTCATTGCAAAGAAATAATTTTGTTCGAAAAAAATAATTTCGTATTGAAGTCGTTTTTTAGATTCAAATAATCATCATTTTAGATTCAAATAATCTCATGTTTATGATGCGATCAATGTAATTAATCCAATGTTACATTTAATTGTTACTATTAAATAAGAGTTTAATATGATGGAGTAATAGATTCGTGAAAATATTTTTTTAAATAAAGAGTGATTTTCTTGGTTCAACAAATAAATAATCGAATTAATACTTTCATTTAATAAATAAATTCATTTTCTCAAATTCAATAATTTTTTATCTCAGTGCATCCGAATTTGAAAAATGAATTTTTTTCATTAATAATAATCATCTTTAAAAGAGGAAATTTAATTTTAGGGCGAAATGAGACACTGTTGAAATTTATTAAAAAATGTAAATTTTAATGATTGCTTAAAATGAAAAAAAAAGTTTCATTGCATTATTTTTCTAGATTCTTAATTTTAACGAATTATTTATAAAAAGTCTAAAAATTCACCGAGTTATGAAGAATTTTGTGCCAATTGGCAGAATCACCGAGAGCAGGTTGTTTAAATAATGATAAATTTATTGTTTATCAACATTTTTCTCACCCGGATCTCCCCTGAAAATGTATATCGACGCGGCTGAGTAGAAAAAATCGTAAACCCTCATTCCCACCCGCGTTTTCATGCGAATATGTCGGGAGAAAGTATAAATCAGAATAAGGCAAAAATAAAAATCACTTTCCAGCATTGTGGCGAGCTCGAAAAGAGAGAGAGAACGACGTCGATGATTCGATTAAGGGACTATCGATGGTCGTTACGGAACGTCGTCGAGTGTGGAAAACGCGAGGGGAAATATCGCCGGGCTTATCGCGGTTCAACTATGAACTCTCTCGATCTGTGAGGGGGATTTGGGAGATATTGTGTTGCGCGTATATGCCGATAGTTGTCATTTTTTTCTTCCTTTTCAGCCCCAATTCCACGTTACCCCTGTGATGTTCTTTTACGGCTCCTTTTTTTCCTCTCTTTTCACCGTATTCGACTCTCACGAAGGTTTTCACTTCCCTTGTAATTTTTTTTTCTTCTGGCTCACCACTCGAACGACACTGGTCGCACCCTTTGCCATCGATATTATACGTACAGTTTGCGGAAGGGCGCATATTGAAAAAGACTCAAGGATCTTTGGACTGAAAACTGTGTCAAATACCTTTTGTCTCCTGCGTATTCAAATTCCCAACCCTTAAATATCACGTTTTCTTCGAGAAAGCAAATCGATCCCTCTTGAAAATTCAAATAAACTGAGAGAAAAAATTACTGAATTTAAGAACATGAATTTATTTGTTAAATGAAAGTATTAATTCGATTATTTATTTGTTGAACCAAGAACATCACTCTTCATTTAAAAAAATATTTTCACGAATCTATTACTCCATTATATTCAACTCTTATGATAAATTTGATTAAATTTGTATTCATTGGATTAATTACATTGATCGCATCATAAACATGAGATTATTTGAATCTAAAAAACAAATTCAATACAAAATTATTTTTTTCGAAAAAATTATTTTCCTGCAATAAAGTCATTATTATTTTACTTCAAAAAATATTTTCATTCAAAAAGATTTGATTGAATTTGTATTCATTAGATTAATTACATTTATCGCATCATAAACATGAGATTATTTGAATCTAAAATGATGATTATTTGAATGGAAAAAACGACTTCAATATGAAATTTTTTTTTTTTTAAGAAAATTATTTATGGCATCATAAACATGAGATCATTTGAATCTGAAAAACGACATCAATATCAAATTATTTTTTTCGAACAAAATTATTTTGTTGCAATAAATTCATCATTATTGTACTTCTAAAAATATTTCTGTAGTATTTTCAATATCTATTAGATGTAAAATTGATTGTGATTATTTGAAAAGACGCTGTAGTAAAATCAATAACACATTATTTTATTCCAATAGAATATTTGTTCGGAATGATGAAATTTTTATTTCCTTCAAGCAAAGAACTATCATTTCTATAGTATACTTTAATAGTATACACAAATTGTTAAAAATTAAAAAACTGGTTTTTTAAATATTTTCTTATATTCGAATCTTCATAACTCCTAAATTTTTTCAAGGGCATAGTAGTGGGGAGAGCGTAATAGGTAGCGTGTCAGGTAGTTAGGTAGGATAGGTATGATGGTAGGTAGGGTCGAGGGTTCGAATCTCGATCGGACAGAGAAATTAGATCGGAGAATTGGCGCAGATTTGTCTTTTTTTCTATTTATCTCTTTTTGGGATCACTGAACTATGCATATTAAATTATTTGGCAAGGGCTATATATTTTTTATAAAATGTTTAGCAACAATTAATAAACACGGATGTGATTGAATCAATCATTTTTCCTGTTGATTAGACTAATTAATTTGTTGATTCAACAAAAATTTTTTTCTCAGTGCACGTTTTGAATGATAAAATGTGTTCTTGATTCAAACAAGATATTACATATCATTGATAACATATTGATGGATTCAAGTAAATTCGTTTATTGAAACAGAAATTTATGGAATTGACTGAAAAAACAGAACCAAGTAAATATATAAGGGAACCAATCTACTGTGTTTTGGCAAATAATGAAAAAAAATGATTTTTTGCCTTAAAAACTTTATTGCATCATAAACATTGGTTCTAGTAATTTTTTTTCTCAATGTAATAATAATACTAAAAATATTAGATGATACTAATATTAATTATTCACTAAAAATAGATAATTGTTTTTAGTTTTGGTAAATGACCGATAAATATTTTTCGTTAGTGATGAGAATGACGCAGAAAAAAATACGGCAGTTGTGCTTGTTGGTACGTGCATCTTGAAATATGAATAATTTCATTGCGTTTCAACCCCTTTCGGTGACTCCAACCCCCCGAGGGCTGCAAGGGTCGGAATACTGAGTTTTGAATTTCCAAGGGGAATCCCATCGAAGCGGTGAATTTCCGTTGGCTTCGATACTCTCGTTTTATACGTAAAAAGGGATAAGTCTCATCGCGCATTTTGATTCCTTCTTTTTTTCCTATTACTCTTTGCAAGAATCAACGCCCGGATGATCAGCCGCCAGGCAAAACGCGGATAAACTCTCGCACCCTTTCCCACCCTTCGATAAATTCCATCCAGGATACCGTTGCGACTACATATCAAAGAAAAATAAACCAACCCTTGTTATTTTTTCTTACCAACTTATCAGATGCAAGAGTCTTGTATTTAATTTTTGTCCACCCCAACTGGTCGTTTCATCGTCGAATTTGGGTGAGAATTCTCGTTTTCTGACAGTCTGGACTTGTTTTTTGGTTGCTGAGAAATAAAAAGGATAGAGAGAACGTGCGTGGAGAGATACACAACGCCACATGGAAAAACCACCCCTATTCTTGGGCCCATCGTATTATACGGTAAGGGAGGCAGTCAGCACGAGCCTCTTATCGGGTTTGCGCAAGAATAGGATCCGAGGAAGCTTCCGAAAGCCATAACCGTACCGGTAACTGCCAACGCTCTGACTGATCGAACTCATTCTCTCTTTTTTTTCTTCTTCTTCCTCCTTTTTCCGCATCCCGAGCTCTCTCGCCCCTCGCAAAATTCTCCAGCACACCCTTTTCCGGGGATCGTCACAAGGCAAAAAGCTACGAATTCTCCGATAATATTTGGCGACGCGCAGAGGGAAATATGAAAGAAAATTTCAGCTTCTCTCTTGTCTCTCTCTCTCTCTCTCTCTCTATATTCTCTCCTTCTCTCTTGCGCAATCGTAGTTGACTCTTTCTCCAGTCTCGTCGCCAGAATTGCTCTCGCATCCCCTCGAGAAACCGACAAGATCGAGACCAAGTGCTATTTTTCTAGAAAATTGAATAGTCAAAATCGAATGTGACAAGAGAGAGAGCGACTAATGGAAAATCTTTTTCCCAAAAGTCGTTCTTATATCTTTTTACTCTCTTCCAATTTTCTAAGAATATCATAATGGAATATCGTTTTATTCAATTTCGGAAAACATTTTTTAAAAAATCGTCTATTGAATTTGAACTATCCTCTTCTAAAAACAATTTTTTTTTTTAATTTTTCAAGCCCTATTAATTTTGGGGGATTTTCAAATCCAGAGAGATTCAATTCGTGCGTCTGTATTTTTCGATGAAACGTGAGAAACTGAGCAACGAAAGATAAAACAACGACCACTTAAAAATATAGCAATGCACATACGCACATAGGGGAATGTGGAACACTGGGGGCAAAGTGGACACGCGAAAAATTTCAAATTTGGGGGCAAAGTGGACACGAACTGAAACTGCAAATAATGTCAAGGTCATAAAATTATTACATCGAATTCAGACTATATCTGCACGATTCCCGTTACGTTTCATACACTGTTGAACAAAATATTTAAAATAAAAAGCACAAAACAGGGAAATCGAAGAATAAAAAAAAAATTCACAAATTTAAAAAACAATAATGGGAAATTAATTTTACGACTCAAAAGTCGATGAATATGTGAAAATGATTTGTTCACTAGCAAAGTGAATTCATAGTACATTTTCCACATGGCAAAAATTGGGGCAAAGTGAATCTGAAGATTTAACTTGTTTTTTTTTAAATTTCATTCGAGGAACGATTCTATTGGGTTTCTTTCTCTGTATATATTGTTAAGTTGATATTTTATTCGGGCATAGTCGATTACACTGTCTCTATTTTCGAGAATCACCGAGTATAGATTTTTCTGCATCTGAGAAGGCGTGTCCATTTTGCCCCCAAATTTTGTTTTTTACAAAATTCAAAAAACAAGAATGGGAAATTAATTTCACGACTCAAAAGTCGATGAATATATGAAAATACCATGATTTATTCACTAACAAAGTGAATTCATAGAATATTTTCCACGTGGAAAAAATTGGAGCAAAGTGGATCTGAAGAATTACCACGTTTTTTTTTATTTCATTCGAGGAACGATCTATTGGCTTTATTTCTCTGTTCATATTGTCAAGTTAATATTTTATTCGGGTATAGTCGATTACAGTGTCTCTATTTTCGAGAATCACCGAGTATAGATTTTTCTGCAACTGAGAAGGCGTGACCATTTTGCCCCCAATTTTTTTTTTTTCAAAATCACCGAAATTAGGTTCAGGAATCAATTTTGGGACATTAAAGTAGTTAAAAAACCGTGTGCTTACCGACGAATATCGTTAAATTCCTTAAGTGTCCACTTTGCCCCACATTCCCCTATATACAACGTGAATTAATGAAATAAAATGTCCGCGTCGCATTCGCCAGGCTTTTAACGTTTGTCGCGCGAGCGACCCCTCCGTCCCAGCGGCATTTGAGCCTGGCGCGGGGGTTCTTTCAGGGGGTGGTTGGCCGCGCGACAGACCGAGAGTCCATTCGTTTCCGTTTTGCCTCTCTCAGTCGACTCTCTCTCTCTCTTTTTCTCTTTTCACGTTGTGTTTCGTATGCGTGCTCGAGCATCTCGCACCTTTCCACCAAAGCTCGTCGTTCTCATCAACCTCCAGTTAATTTCTATCCCGACCGAGAGAAAGAGCGAGGGTATTGCCAAGGGGATGAGGATTCATACGGATATGGGACTTTTCATGTAAATTTCATTAATATGCAAGTCCAAACGTTTCCCATTGAATTTCTGCCCCAGCAAAAAGCCACTGTAGAAATTAAAAAAAAAAAAATTGTATTTCCTCAAAATGTACGCTTTCAAAAATAAGTAGATCAAATATTTTTAATTGAAATTTTGAAAATTGACCGAGTCTCTAATTCGTCAACGTCTCGGTTAAAGTTGACATCGAATCGCCCATATCTATTTATATACGGTATCTCGCGGGTAAAGTGAGAGTGAGTATATTAAGCGACACTCGGAATTACAAATAACAAATTGCAATTTGATTCCCCGTAACGGTGGACGAGGGAGCGAGAGAGACGGAGAATGATCGTCTCTCTTCATTCTGGCAGGTTCCTCGTTCTCCGAATGTACACGCGAGAGACTCTCACCACCCCGAAAATCGTTGCTCCGTGCCAGTGAAGGCCGAGGGCGCAATTTATCATTAGGGGTGCGACAATTTGGGCGACGGTTTCCGCTCTTCCGTGCCGTATCAACTCTCCGTTAAACTGCTGCCGCATCACGGAGCATTTCTCACTCACGCTATTTCCCCGCTTCTTCGTCAAAACAAAAAAAAATAGACAAATACACGTACGATACATTCGACAAAACAGTTCGAGGCAATCCTCGCGGTACAGCCGAGGACCCAAGATTTCAAAAATTAATTGAAATCTCAAAGTCGTAAAGTTAACAATATGACCCGCAATTTTGGTCTAAAATGATTTGTTTCTCGGCAAAATCATAGCTATACAGAGAAAGTAGGGGCAAAATGGACACCTCCAAAATTAATGAAAAAATTGAAAGTTAAGAAAATGAGGAAATCAGCATTATAATTGGCGTTGTTATACCTAAATAAACTCTTCCACTAAAAATCCAATCTAGATTTAATATTTTCATGACAATTTCCAATATAGAGTTGGAAAAATTAAAAATAATGCCCCTCCTTCTGCTATATTTTTTTTCACGTTTCATATAAACTCTTTATTCGAGAATCACCCTGTTCCACGTTATTTCAACCCTGAAATCGTTCCCAAAAAATGCTTGAAAACTTAGTACTCGATCAACTTGATCACTTTGAATCAGCGATCGGCAGTATCGATTTTTTCGTCAACGATATTGATTTTATGAATCATTTTTTCGAAAAATTAATAATTAGTCAAAAAATATTACTAATTTTTTATAAAAATTCGTAATGAGCGGAAAAATAATAGTAATTTTTCTAAAAAATTAGTAGTTGGTAAGAAAATACTACCAATATATCCAAAAAAATTAGCAATTAGTGACAAAATATTTCTAATTTTTTCAAAAAAATTAGTAATTAGTGACAACATATTTCTAATTTTTCTAAAAAATGAGTACTTAGCGAAAAAATATTACTAATTAATTTATAAAAAAACAGTAATTTGTAGAAAAGTATTGCGTCATGGTTATAAGCTCAAACAACTCTATTCCAAAAGTTGTTTTATTTTTTATAATAACTAGATCTGTTGAATATTTTACACATTAGTTTTTATTGTATCGAATGTCATACGATATTACGTAAGTTATTATTAATACAAATATTAAATCAGTACCTATCGAAAAATACATTGGTAATTTTTATTTTATTTATTACTTTTTCCAAAATTAGTACAACATTTCTTCACAAATTATTGATTTTTTTGGTTATTTAGCAATATCTTTCTCGCTAATTACTAATTCTTGGAAAAAATTAGTAGTATTTTATCGTTAATTACTCACACGGAGAAAAAACTTCAGTTAAAACAACTAAATCCATTTAGTTGAAAAAAATTTAATTGAGTCAATATTAATTTGTTTGACATAATGAAACTATAATTAATTCAACAAATGGATTTGCTTAACCATCAGATATGAGGTGAACGAAATTATTTGGTCAATTTCCCGATACAGTTTAGTCCAATTTACACGTTACTTAGTTGCTGTACAGAAATATTTCGTTGATTTCGAGTATATTTTAACTAAATAAATTTAGCTGTAACAAAAAAATAATTCGTATTTTCAATCACAACTTTGCCCATTCAAGGAACGATTTAACGGATTCAACTAAAACTTCCACTGTATCTTTGTTGAATTACCAAAATGATCGCGTTGAACGTCCGGAAACAAATATTTGGTTGAGTCGAACAAATTTTTGCATTTTCAACAACATATTTTTCTCAGTGCATTTTTTGGAAAAATTAGAAATGTTATGTCACTAATTACTTATTTATTAGGAAAATTAGTAATATTTTGTTACTAATTACTAATTTTTTAGAAAAATTAGTGATACTTTTTTGCTATTACTAATTTTTTAATAAAAATAAGTAATATGTTGCCGCTAATTACTATTGTTAAACAAAAATTACTAACATTTCGTTGCTAATTATTAATTTTTCGAAAAAATTGGATAATAAAAATAGATAGATTTTTTTTGCCGATCACTGCTTTGAATGACCGTTGAAATCCACGAACGCAAAACGTTTTTCTGGCCAGAAGGGAAATGGCCTTGGGGCAAGGGCAAAATGATTTCACGGATCCGAAAGCTCACGAGTGTCGTCCACTCGATAGCCCCGAAGTGGACAAACCCTCTGGACCACTCGATTAGTCAGTCGAGCCAACGAACGATTCGCCGGAATACAAAATTCTCCACCGATCATTTTCCATCCCCCGGAGAAGAGTGAAAAAAATATTTATTCCTTTTCATTCGTTGGATCGCGGAATGGAAGTGATAAAAAAGCTTGTAGGGCATGCGGAAAAAGATTCTGTACTCGGTGTGTCGGACCAGGGTGTTCGTATCACGTACTCGTATCCCAAATAAACAGAGGAAGGGCTGGAGGCACGAGGGTAGGGAGTTGAGAATGTTGTGTATCGAGGGGTGCGGGTGGCTCGGGGGACGAAGAAGGGTGAGAGAGGGTGATGCTGTGCCGGATTCTACGATGGGACGCAGGGTTGAAAGGAGAAAATACACGGCTAAAGGCGCATCGACCCCCTTCCTTCGAAAGCTACCCCATCTACCGCCACCCCCTCTCACGCACGAGTTGTATCGATCGTTGACTTTAAAATTCAAAGAGACCGACAATAGCTTCCCTTTTCGTGTACCGCGCTTCTGCCGGTGGAAGCGCGCGGTGAACTCGCCGAGGGAGAGACGAGAGAACGAGCTGTTCTACAATATCATATTCCTTTCCTTTCGTTTCATTGTCTGGCAAAGCCCTCTGCGCTAATAATAAAAGATTGCCGGCCTCTGAGCCACGCCGAAACGAGAGATGAGTAAAAGAGTGGCTGTATGTGCCTTTTACAACGGGGGGGTGGAAAGGGGGTGAGAGAAAAGATCCCCAAAGAGAGAAAAAGCGGAAGATGATGGGACTTGGCGAGAGAAAGAGATTTCTCGGCTGAAAACTTCGGTACTACATCACCTCGCGACTATAACCAACCTTCCTGGTAACCGCATAATGCTTTTGCTTGGAAAGTTACCGAATTCCAGGCGAATTTAATATTCCACGCGCGTTAAACTCGACCCGCCGAGTGAGCGAGCGAAAACGCGCCAAAAGCTCCGCCGCGCTCGCGTCCTCTTCGTTGGAGAGTCGAGTCCTTGGAGGTTGAGTCAAGTCAATCGGGTTCTAACATTTCGACGATTCGCTCGTTTTAGAGGAAATATGAGTGCCAATTGTTTCTACTTGATGCAGGAAAAAATAGTAAGACAATGTCATGCGAGATGAATCCACTTATTAACTCCGATGAATCAATTTGGATCAAATTTCTTACTCGTTTTTTCCACTTTCTGTTAATAAAAAATTTGATCATCGAGTCGTTTATTGACTTACTAGATATTTTATTCACCGAAAGTCTAAAAAGCAGTTGCAATTTTGAATTGTATGTTATTGAAAATTGAAAAAAACATTGGGCTTTCAGTTGCACTGAGAAAAAAAAATGGTTGAATATGCAAAATAGTTGAATACGTGCAACTAAATATTTAGTTGTACAATCAAAATTTTTGTTGCCTGAACAATATTTTGATCAACCGAAGCGCGGAATTATTCAAGAAACTAATTATTTAATTAGACCGAATAAATATTTAGTTGCCCGTATTCAACTAGCGATTTTGCATATTCAACCATTCTTTTTTCTCAGTGTGGGTTGCGAAAAAACTCAACATTTTTCCTTTACTTTGCTGACTTTTAGTTCAAAATCTATTAAACTATTTTAGATTTAATATCAGTCAATTTTCTTATTTTATTATTGTCATTTTAGCAGAAACATTGAACCCAAATATCTCGATAAAATTTCTAGCATCGGGAAGAAATGAAAGAAGGAGCTTTCTAGATCAAACAGTTCACGTTGCCCTCGTAACTTTGTGGATCTCTCATTTCTCTTTTCTTCGGCCTGAAACCTGAGTGCCGGTAAAACCTTACGGTAATTAAGGATTTGGCAGTGAACATTGAGTTATTTATAGATTTACTTAGCATTTCTTTTAGCAAACGTACAGAAAGATGAGGAACGAGCAGACCGGGAGAAAGAGAGAACGGAGCCGAGATTTCGGAACTTCGGAAAAGGGAGCGAAGAAGCTTTCTCAGGCTTAACGAGAGCGGGATATATATTCCTTGGACGGGAGTAACATTAAACCCTATTCAAATTGCGTACATAGATAACGACGAGAGTGAAATGCGAAGATATAGCTTTTTCCAGCTGTATTCACTACGTTGCAATGGGCCCTGCCGCAAAAGACATATATATGGGGTGTTCCAATCTGAATAATGTTTGAACCTTTTCTTACATTTTTAAAACTACAGCAATCTTATTTTATAAATTAAATTTGCAAACTTAAAACATTGCAAAAAAAATCAATTCAAGGAAAGCCAATAGTTAAAATGGACTAGGCCAAAGCCAGATCATAATTCATGAATTTCTGTGCAAAATTAAAAAAATGCATCCCATGAAAAAAAAAAACATCTGAAAATCACGGCTGATCGATTGAATCTAAAAAAAAATTGTGACTGCTCATTAGCCTCATTGAAATCGTAGAAAAAAAAATGAACCAAATCCAATACGATAAACATAAGAAGTTGCTTCATTTGACTGAGAATAGCCCGTATGTGTGTGTACAAGAGGAAGAAAGGGTGGTCTCGACAATAGTGCGGTTCTTCGTGTATTAAATCACAAATGTATATACGAAAGATGGAAGGAAGGAAGAAAGGAAATGAAGCTCCTGAACAATGCCAGTTCGACCAATGCGCGAGCTATCTTTTGCATCCCTTTCTCGCTCCCTTCGATATCTCCATTATATAGAAAGCGCTCAGCGAAAATTGAAAATTTAATACGCATATATGCTCTTTCTTTGAAGACAGATATATTAACTCATCTTGAGAGATCAAACGATATATCTATATACATATAGATATATATGAGGCATTCCATGCGATTTCGAACGGTCAAAAAGTGCTCCACTCTCAAAAAAATTGACATTTTGTCAAATTATTCAATTATATGAAAAAGAGTACTGTACATTTTTTCAAAATGTTTGGATCGCATATTTTGGAGTTTAAAAAATGACCATTTTCATCAAAAATATACGAAAATAATTTTTTTCCGTCGGTATGTCATTTTCGATTTATCTCAAAAAATTTCAGAAAATACTCTGAAGTTTGGGCAATACACACGTATTTTTTTTAGATGGCTCGATTAATTGTTCCAAAGCTATGCTTTGTTTTATTAATAATATTTTTTTGTTTTTGCTCCGATAAGCTCCGAAACATTAATATTATTATTGTAAGTGTTCTTTTATCTACAAATTCGAGAGAAATAATTTTGAAGAGTATGATTTTCCGTAATAATTGATTTTTCTAAAAAAACAAACGGTACTTAGTAAGTACCGTTGTATCTTGAAAGCATACGATTAAACAGGAACATGTTTCAGACAAAAAAGTTGCAGGTTTACAGAAACTTTGTGAAATTTTTTATGTTTTATTTTGAGAGTTTAAAAAATTCCCATTTTCATCAAAAATATACGAAATTTTTTTTTTTTCGATCGGTATGTCACTTTCGATTTATGTCAAAAAATTCAAGAAAATACTCTGGAGTGTGTGCAATAGACACGTATTTTTTTTTATTGATGGTTCGATTAGTTGCTCCAAAGCCATGCTTTGTTTTATTAATGACATTATTTTTTTTAGAAATATCAATTACTATGGAAAATCATACTCTCCCAAATTGTTTCTCTCAAATTGTTTGATAAAAGAACATCTACAATAATAATATTAATGTTTTGGAGCTTATGGGAGCAAAAACAAAAAAAAATATTATTAATAAAACAAATCATATGTAGCTTTGAAACAACTAATCGAGCCATCTAAAAAAAAATACGTGTCTGTTGTACACACTTCAGAGTATGTTCTGGAATTTTTTGACATAAATCGAAAGTGACATACCGACCGAAAAAAATTATTTTCGTATGTTTTTGATGAAAATGGTCATTTTTTGAATTCAAAAAATTGAAAAAAAAAATGTTTTTACCAAGTTTATGTGAAACTGCAACTTTTTTGTCTGAAACATTTTTCTGTTCAATCGTATGCTTTCAAGATATAACGGTACTTGGAACATTTTGAAATTTTGAAAAACCCACAAAAATGCGATCGAAAAATTTTGAAAAAATGTACACTACTCTTTTTCATTTAATTGAATAATTTGACAAAATGTCAATTTATTTCAGAGTGGGCAACTTTTTGACCGTTCGAAATGGCATGGAATGCCTCATATTTATATTAGCGATTATTTTTTCATCCCTTTTGCACGAAATGATCGAAATGTCATCGTCGTTTCCAATTAGCGTTCCTCGTCGTTTGAAAAAAATGAAGAATCTCGATTTTTCGCGTGCTTGCAAACTTTTTCAACCCCCTCCACATTCTCACCCCCGAGATAGCATCCCTCGTGGATGAGAATGATCGACCCACCACCTGTGCTTAAGCTAAACGTTTGCGGGGACGCGAAATGAAATATTTAGCGATCCAGGACAGATCGGGACTGTTGCTGCAAATGTATGCTGATCTTTGGATCGAAAAAAGGGGTTCGTTCCAACCCCACTTCACTCTCGTCATTCCTCGATATCGCTGAGTGCGTGTGTGTGCGTTTATTAATACCTTCTGTAAAAGCCCAAACCTTTGTCGGCGAATTTGTTTCCAGAGCCCAACGTTACGCGGAGCCAAAAACACCATCGTGAGCGCAAAAGGTCCTGAAACACACCCCCTATTACGATTTTACTCCCCCGACAAACTCGACGCCGCATTTACGATGTCAAACGCAGAATTTCCTCTTTTTCCATCGTCCAACTTCTCATTCCGTCGATTTTTGCAATGATTCTTTGATGATTCGAATTATAAAAAAACTCTTTCACATGTTATTTTACAAATCAATATTTAGTTTATAAAAAAGAAAAACGCACCAAACTTGAAAATTTTTCTTGTGGTATCTACGATATGATTTTTCAAGATTCCAAAAATCTCATCCAATCAAATTAAATTCAAAATTTCATTCTCCCAAAATTTAGTTACTTAATTTTGGAAATACAAGGTGAATGTCTCAATTATTGAACAGCTAAGGATCTGGGGATTGAATTCGGTGAGAAAAAAATATAAAATCAAGAAAAAAAACATCGCTTTCATGTTCAAATGATACTTTGATATTTTAACTTTCGAAAAATCACCGTTTAAATTATTTTTAAATGATTTCAAATGAAAAAAAAAGAGTAACAGTATGAAGCATGCAAATGTCTCAATTATTGAACACTGGAAGTGCCTATGTCCCTAATATTGTACAGGCATGTCCCAGTTATCGAACACTCTCGAGAAGTCTTTTTCTGTTCTGAAAATATTATTTTGGGTACAATATTACGAAATAAAAGCAAAATCAAACGCATAAAAAGTCTTTTTTTAATCATGTAAAAATACAAAAACATATATTTAGTCTCTTTTGACAGGTTTTTGGTTCATTCGCATTTGGTTTGTTTGTGCTTTTCAACTCGAACTTTATTTTATTTTTATTTTCAGCTTCCTCGTTTTTATGTTCCGTTTTTGTTTGATTTTATCGCAGCTTTCTTGTTTTTCGACTGAAATATCGGAGAGCGAAAAATATTGAACATTATACCTTCGTATTTCTAGGTTACATCTAGATTATATTCTCCTTTTACTTTTCTTTTTATGTTTATTGCACGAAAATACAAATAAAAAATATATATGACGATCTTAGAGTTATTATTAAAAGAACAAAGGTAAGTTTATTCAGGAACTTACAGTTTTTGTTTGAATGAATCCGATTCACACGATCTGTCACGCGTTAACTGTCTCGATATTTTGATGGGTTTAATGACGCCATCTTGGAGAATTCGAGTGTTCGATAATTGGGACGCACTGCATTTTCCATGTCCCAATGATAGAACACCGTACTTTTTAACAAATAATTAATTAAAAAATTCTTTTAAATTGTTATTCGTAAGAAAATTCCCTGAGGAATCTGAAACGCCTTTACTTTTTGAGATGCGACAGCTTTTGAGTTTTGCATGCCCTTACGCATGAAGCGGCGTATCTTAGCAAAAACGATAAGCAATTACCACGAGACGTCAAATCGGGTCAACGTTGCTGATTAAATAATTTTTTTCTCTATTAACTAAAGCTTTTTTTGCACAAGTAAGGTAACATTTCGATAGCTAAAAGTTCCATATTTGTAATGAAATTTTTCTAAATAAGTAAATGCATGCAGGTGAATGAGAAATCATAAAAATATAGTGTTCAATAATTGGGACCTGTTCAATAATTGGGACATTTACCTTATTCTTCAACAAAAATCAAAGCTTCTCGAATATCAGAGCAATTTTACGGATTGATTCAGCATTTGAAGAAAAAAATAAAAATAAAAAGCAACCGCTGTAAGTTATAATTTGACGTATCGTCGATTGTTGAATCGAGAAAAGAGTGAAATCTCGCGGCCCCTTCGATGATTGATCGTTCGGGCAATGTGTTTAGTTTTTACGTGGAATCGCGCGCCTCGATGACGGAAAAAATCGAGCCAATAGAGAGATCCCGCTGAATGGAGCGGATTAAAACGTTTCGAGTATATTATAGACGCGAGTGAATGGCTCGAGAACACGAAAGAAAAATAAAGTGCATTAGAGCTCGCAGTGGAGAAAAAGCTCTCGCGTGGGGGTGTTGATGTAGGAAAAATATCGCAGGGTGAAAACATATATTTATATATACATTTATTTATATATATATATATATAAAGAGAGAGAGAGAGAGAGAGAGAGAGAGAGAGAGAGAAGCTGAGGATGTGTGAGCAAGTGTGCGGACTATGATTCGCTGGGTACTTAGAAAAGCACATCCAATTTTCTCGCTCGGGGGTTGAGAAAACTCGCGCGAGACTCGCTCGAGGGGGTTAAAGAACACGCGAGATTTAAGGGGTTTGGGAGAGGGTGAAAGTGAGGGAGGAGTTTGGAAATTGAGAAGCACTCGATCAATCCTCTCTCTCTCTCTCTTTTGGACCAATTCAATGTGTGCGTTACGAATACTATATTATATATTATAATACATATATATTGAGTATATAATGCCTCGAGGCGGGTAACGCGCATAACCGTAACGATCCTTCGTTTGCATAGAGAGTAGAAGAAAGATCAGGGCGAGAGAACGTTACAGCGATCGAATTTTCTCTCTCTCTCTCTTTGTTCCTCTTTCACTCTGGATATACATATATATATATATATATATATATATTTCTCGTAACACAGAAAGAAACGACAGAATGACTTTGAATACAGGGGGTTGTATATTGGCCACGCAATATTTTTCTTTATCAGAAAGCACTAGCTGCTTCCCTTTTCCGCCGTATTTATTGTTTTTTCTCGCTTGTAAAACCCCGTAACACGTACCCCGAGGTGGAAGGGCGGAATGGTGAGACAAATTTCCAAACTATGATTAAGAGAAAAAATAAAGTAACCTCCTACTAAAGAGTAGCTTGTGTATTTATTTTGTGAATTATGGTAAATCGTACAGTAAACCGATTTGATCGAATTAATATTTTTTTTTTAACTACAGATACAACGTACAATGTCGAAGAAATAATGGTGAAAGTCTCATCCCGATATCTTAATTTTTGGCAACGCTAGAAAAATTTGAAAATCAGCGATAATCAGTGAGAAGGGATCTGGCAAAATTTGACAAAACAAAAAATGGAAAGTTGCCGTGAGAATAATTTTTTTTTGCATTTCTTTGAAGGACATATTTTCAAAAACATGTTGGTAAAATTTGAATTTGAAATTCTGGAAGTTGATTGAATGAAACTTTACGAAGGCTTTAAATGTGTTTTTCTCAAAATGATAATCTTTCACGACAATATCTATGGAGCATTCCATCGCAAATCGGACAGTTTGAAAAACCTTATTTTTTTATTCCCTCAATTTTTTTATATTTTTGAGTACCCATTAAAAGACCTTTCCTGTTAAATTTTGAGATTTTTTAAATTACCCGTTCCAAAGATATTCAATTAACAAAAAAAACCGCTCTTTTTTTTGTATTTTGGTCATAACTTCTTTAATAATGGTCCAAATTAAAAGTTTTTTTTTCAAAATGTTTGTTTTTTATGGCCTTTTCCGAAAAAAATACAACAAAAATATTCGACGTGTTTTTGAATGAGTTTTTTGAGTTTTAAACGTAAAACCGCGTTTTTCAAAGTGAATGTCATTTTTGATTTTTTTTTTTTTTAATTTTTTGTTTCAAACATCCATCTATTCAACAATTTTTAAGACTAGTCCGATCGTGGGATCTCAATAACTACTATTTTTCTCGATTTTTGAAACTAAAATTTTTTTTTTAACATTTCAATTATTGTGAATACCAATTTTTGTTACTGTATAGTATTTTTTAAATCATTTTGAATTAATTTGGACACTTTTTCATTGTTAACAGATTTTTAAAATTAATAATTAATCGATGAGCAAATAACAACGGTTGAAAAATTGTACGAGTGGGCATTGAACCTAAATACCGGATATTGTGGGCAAATTTTCACATGAGAAACATTATTAAAATGCAAAAGAAAGATTTTATTTGCGATAAAATACTGCGAAGTCAATCACAGAGGGACACAAAAACGTATTGGCAAAGGAATATTCTAATTCAGGAAATAATCGTATATGTAAAGTTTTCAAAAAAATACGTGAATAAATAAAAACTGTTGTTATTATTGTTCATAAACAGACTTAACGATTAATTAGTAATTTTAATAACCTGTTAACAATAAAAAAGTGTCAAAATAAATTCTAAATATTGAAAAAAAAATACTATATAGTAAAAAAAATTGGTATTCATAATAATTTATAAAAAAAAAAATTTTTTATTTTCAAAAATCGAAAAAAATAGTAGTTATTGAGATCCCACGATAGGACTAGTCTTAAAAATTGTTGAATGGATAGATGTTTGAAACAAAAAATTTAAAAAAAAATAAAAAATGACATTCATTTTTAAAATCGCGATTTTACGTTTAAAACGCAAAAAACTTATTCAAAAACACGTCGAATAATTTCGTTGTATTTTTTTCTGAAAAGGCCATTAAAAAACAAAAATTAAGAAAAAAACTTTTAATTTGGACCATGATTAAAGAAGTTATGACCAAAATACCAAAAAAAGAGCAGTTTTTTTGTTAATTTAATATCGTTTGAACGGATAATCAAAAAAATCTCAAAATTTAACGGGAAGGGTCTTTTGATGTGTACTCAAAAATATAAAAAAATAGCGGAAATAAAAAAAAAGTTTTTCAAACTGTCCGATTTGAGATGGAATGCCCCCTATATTTCTCTTGATTTTTAAATTTTTTTAAATAAAAATTTCTATGAATCGAGTTGACCAGATATAATAAAAATAACCCTGTCTTTTAATAATTAATTGAGGCTGTGAAAAAAATTCTCAAACATTGACAATTATTGCATACCTTAGAGTGGCTTCCTCCCTTAAAATTCCAAAACTGAGGCAACCTCTCCGATATAAAATGCATTTTAATCGCATACCGCAAGAAAAATTTTCCTCAATAAAACTCGAGCCATTTGTCAGATGGTTGAAAAATCTTCTCCCGTGCAAACAGCAGCGACCAGCGTTATTTTTTTTATCTCTCTCGCACACAACGTCGAGAGACTTTTTTTTCCTTCGCCGCACTGCATGAAAAATATGTAAAACATGTATTTGAGAGAAGGAGAATCGCAAGAAGCACGAGGGCCGAGGGATGTTTTTCTGCGATCGCTGATGGGGGCCACATCTAAAATAATAAAAGTTGACTTCGTCATTTGTCAACGGGCTTGATACGGGCGTGGAAAATGTAACTCCGTGATATTCTGCCCGCCGCGCACCTCGTAATTTCGCGATGTACCAGCTGCGACTTTGCTTACAACGACGTCAACGACGACGACGACGACCGAGTTACTTCGAGATGAACGTTTCGAGGGATGAAAATTCAACGAGCCTTCTTGTTTCGAGGGGTTCATTCCCTTTTTTTTTTTATTTCTTATGTTAGAAACTTCAGAGGGAGAAATAAAAACGTTTGCATCTCCTTCGAACAAATTCAAATCTAATCCGGTCGAATGAAAATTTGAATTCAATCAAAATTTTTCTTCTCAACTTGAAATCTAAATGGATGGAAATTCTTATTTGTTCAAAAAACATTCCCATTGGAAAAAACCTGATTTTTCTAATACAAATAATATACCATTAAAATATTTCTATTTTCATAATTCGCTTCACTTTTTCGTGGATAGAGTAATTTTTTTTATTCGAGACATAAAAAAAAGTTCTTTGACTTTGTTGCAACAGTCAAGACTTATGACAGTTTTTTCGTGTAAAATGATACCAGAAGGCCTCGTATTTCTCCCCTGATTTTTTTTTCACTCGGAATTGTGAGAAGAAGTAAAAAAATAACGCAGAAACAGCGATCTGTAATAATCCGGCATGGCGATGCCAGAATATATCCGCTCGTATAGACGCTAATAAAATAATATTCAAAAACGGGTTCGAGAGGAGTGTTATCGTCTGTCCGTGGGCAATAATATAGTAAAACAAATGTGCCAGACGACTTTTATGAAACGATCGAAGAAACGCGAGGAGAAAAGAGAGAGACGGAGAAAGAGAGACACAACGGTCAGTACGAAGTGGTCAACCCTTTCCTCGTAGTTAAAATAAAATTCTTACCCTTTTTTGCGCGGAGGATGGAGGAGCAGGACTCTCGCTCAAAATTGCGCTCGTGTGTGGAATGGAAAATGGCAAAGAGAAAGAGAGAGAGAGATGGGATACGTAGGCGAACTGGCGGCAGGATAAAACGTTAAATACGACCGCTGAACACCGGGGGCCGGCAATAAAATCCTCGTAAACTGTATATTCCGCTCGAATAATGCACCTGCTTTCGGAAGCTACGCCAAATTTTATATGTACACGCGTCGATTCGCTGACACACAAGTTTCACGAAATTTTCATCCGGAAAATTTCACGTAACCCGATATTTCCGGGGTTTGAACGAAAAATTGATTTAGCATTAAATCCATTTGCGAAAAATTCTCATTTCGCTACTTCAAACGTCTTGATCGCGCGTTAAAAGTGTTTAAAAAATAAAATATATTCATTATAATAAATTTATTATATTTATTGTCTTATCTGTGAGTCATTCCATGTCAAATCGACCAAGAGTTGGGATCGACCCCTTTCAATTTTGATGAAATTTTATCAGAAGTTTTCGTTTTTAATAAAAATGAAGTTCTACCAAAGGAAAAAAATTAATTTTTTTTTTTTCGAAAGTTATCTATAATTCAATATTTCACAATTTTTCATATCTTTCAAGTTTATGTTTTAAATATCTCGGAAACTATTATAGTTCCGAAAAATTATTCTGAATTCATCTCAAAGAGTATACTTGGAGCTATGAAAAAAAAATATTCCGAAAAAAAAATTTGAAAAATGATGAATTTGGAGAATTTTGAATTTTTTAAAATCGTGAAAATCCAAGTTGGACATTAATCTTTTGGATTAATTTTTTTTAGATAATACTCTGTACTAATCTTAAAAGATCCTGAAAGTTTCAGAAAGGTTTTTTTTCAAAAATATGAATTTTTAAAAATCGTGTAAATCCACGATCAACATTAAATTTTTGAATTGTGGTAAAAAAAAAAATTTTTTTTTTTTAAAGTTTTTTTGTTTCAAAAATGTACATTTCTGAATTTAGATTTAAAAAAAAAATTTTTTTACAAAAATTCAAAAATTTATATTTTTGAAACAAAACAACACCATCTTGAAAATTTCAGGATCTTTCATGATCAATCCAAGGTATTACATTAAAAAAATTTAACCAAAAAATTAATGTCCAACTTGGATTTTCAAGATTTTGGAAAATTCAAAATTCTCCAAATCCATCGTTTTTCAAAATTTTTTTTCGGAATATTTTTTTTTTCATAGCCCCAAGTATACTCTTTGAGACGAATTCAGAATAATTATTCGTAACTATAATAAGTTTCCGAGATACTTAAAAAATAAACTTGAAAGATTTGAAAAATTGTGAAATTTTGAATTTTAGATTACTTACGAAACAAAAATTTTAATTTTTTCCTTTGGTAGAACTTCGTTTTGTCAAAAACGAAAACTTCTGACCAAATTTCATCGAAATTGAAAGGGGTCGATTTCAACTCTTGGTCGATTTGACATGGAATGACCTATGTATTATATAATAAATATATTACATTTATTGTATATTTAAAAAATAAAAATTAGAACATCTGGAAAAAAAGCCACAACCATAATGAATCGATCATAAAGATAATTAAGAAATGTTAAAAAATCCCAATTTCATATTATTAAAAAAAGCTAACATTTGAAATAAAATAAGAGTATCAAAATAATTGATTTACCAATTTTTTTTTAATGCAGATTGCTGGAAGAAATTCTTATTTGGAATTATCACAACAATTTGGAATCAAATATGAAATTAAGCATAATCAGCTGGAAGATTTATGGAATAAAATGTAACGGAGATAAAATTGAAACAAATTCTTTTTACCAAAAATACTAAGAGTTAGAAAAATAGAATCCTTGCTTATCCAATTTACCGCATTCGACATTTAACTCATCCTTCCCTTGCTCCGAACTTTTCTCCCTCTCTCGTCGTTGAAAGTGCGAGAAAAAAATATAAATTTAAGTCACGGCGATGACAAATGATTTTTGGGTATCACCGAAGCAGCATCAACGTCCCCGCGCTCTCCCGCTTCTCGCGGATGGTCGGAGAAATCGAGGGAAGAATGAGAACGCGAGAGAGAAAAGATTATATATCGGGGGGTACAGCGAAAGCTTCGGAGACTGCGGGTGAAAACGCCGGCACACAGATGCGCCTTGACTGATGATCCGCACTTCCAGATGTACTCTTCCTCCTGCTCAAGCTGCGTTTTGTACGCTTTCGCCGTATCTCACACGACTCTCAGACGTGGAACTTTTATCGTCGCTTGTTTGTTCAGCGAACAAATCTTCCAGAATGGAAAAAAGCCTCCCCCTCTCGCGCTCTGTGTAAACCGCGAGCACGAAAATATAAGTCGCTGGTGCATTGAACATGTGGAGGCTCGAAAACGAGTGAGTTTCGAATGAAAATATGAGGAGAGAGACGAAAAAACCGAAAGAGGAGTAAATCTTCAAATTTTTCCAAGTCCATATTCTCTCAGTTGCGTTTCATCGATCCACCAAATTCACTGGGACACACGTGCAAACACTCGAGTATGTCATTCGGTTTATAATCCATTAACGAAAAAAAAAACAACCCCATCAACGATCAAGAAGAATATCGTGAATTCTTCCAGCATGTCGTTTCCTCAGTTTTGGAGCTCCTTAAACACTCTTGAATCCATTTCGATTGGAAATGTTATGATGGTACGATAAATAAATTAATCGTCGAGCCTGAGAAATGAAATTTCGCGTCGAAATATTCAATTTTTGTATTGCTGAAACGATTTACGTATAGGCGTTCTTATTGTTGAAAAATTGTAAAAAAAAAGTTTGAAACTTCATGTTTGAAGTATGCAGATTAGTCACGATGAATTTCAAAATAAATAGTTGGGAGATTTAGATTTTATAGAATTTTGGAATTGAGATAGCTGAAAATAAAATTGAAGAATTTTGTAAGTAATTTATATTATTTTAAGAATAATAAGTATTGTATTATTTTACAAATAATAAATAATATTCCAAATCATTATTTATTCATTACATGTTTTGGAAGTTATTGCACGCCTCTTTGCTCTTTCTCTGTCGCTCAAAAGTTCGATAAAAATGAAATAAATAAGACGACTCGCTTTGAATTGAGGTAAATGTCCCAATTATTGAACAGCTAAGGATCTGGGGATTGAATTCGGTGAGAAAAAAATATAAAATCGAGGAAAAAACCATCGCTTTCATGTTCAAATGATACTTTGATATTTTTACTTTCGAAAAATCACCCTTTAAATTATTTTTAAATGATTTCAAACGAAAAAAAAAGAATAACAATGTGAAACATGCAAATGTCCCAATTATTGAACACTGGAAGTGCCTGTGTCCCTAATATTGAACAGGCATGTCCCAATTATCGAACACCTCGAGAATTCTTTTTCCGTTCTGAAAATATTATTATTATTTATTATTATTTATTATTATTATTATATATTATTTTATTAATCATGTAAAAATATAAAAATATATATTTAGTCTCTTTTGACAGGTTTTTGGTTCATTCGCATTTGGTTTGTTTTTGCTTTTCAATTCGAACTTTATTTTATTTTTATTTTCCGTTTTTGTTTGATTTTGTCACAGCTTTCTTGTTTTTCGACTGAAATATCGGAGAGCAAAAAATATTGAACATTACATTCGTATTTTTAGGTTACATCAAGGTTATATTCTCTTTTTACTTTTCTTTTTATGTTTACTGCACGAAAATACAAATAAGAAATATATATGACGATCTTAGAGTTATTATTAAAAGAACAAAGGTAAGTTTATTCAGGAACTTACAGTTTTTGTTTGAATAAATCCGATTCACACGATCTGTCACACGTCAACTGTCTCGATGTTTCGATGGGTTTAATGACGCCATCTTGGAGAATTCGAGTGTTCAATAATTGGGACATACTGCATTTTCCATGTCCCAATGATCGAACACCGTACTTTTTAACAAATAATTAACTTAAACATTTTTTTTAAATTGTTATTTGTAAGAAATTTTCCGAGGAACCTGAAACGCCTTTACTTTTTGAGACGCGACAGTTTTTGAATTTTTTATGCCCTTACGCGTGAAACGGCGTGTCTTAGCAAAAACGATAAGCAGTTACCACGAGACGTCAAATCGGGTCACCGTTGCTGATTAAATAATTTTTTTCTCTATTAACTAAAGCTTTTTTTGCACAAGTGAGGTAAAATTTCGATAGCGAAAAGTTCCATATATGTAATGAAATTTTTTGAAATAAGTAAATGCATGCAGGTGAATGAGAAATAATAAAAATACAAGATAGTGTTCAATAATTGGGACCTGTTCAATAGTTGGGACATTTACCTTATTCACGATCCAATCAGCACTTTCAATCGGACCTAAAATATCAATATTGTCCTGTAAATTCATCCCACGAATTGCGCCCACTCCTCTCCCTTTGAAGAATTTGATGAAAAGAGAATTTCAAAAATTTCTTTACCGACAATTTGTCATCGGCCTTTTCAAGCGGGCTCAAAACGTTCGTAAAACCATCCCCCGAATCGCCACCCCAACCCTTGCTCCGTGAATCTCAACCGGGCGATATAACAGCCTAAAATCTCCGGGTCTATGTAAATTGAAGAGATTACCGAGCGGTTTTACATATTTCAACAGAATCGTCGACTGCTTCGCACGATGAGAATCGCGAGTCTGCGAAATACGAGATCTCTGCGGTGAGAGAGAAAAAGCGATGTGTCTATGTGTCTGTGTAAAAAGAGAGATTGTGAGAGCCGAAACGATCGCGAGCAAACGAGAGAACAGTGATGCGAGAGTGAAAATGGCGCTGAGGGGTTTGGGGAGTTTGCTGGCACTCGAAAAGTGCAGGCCAAGCGTTTTATCGAGTGTTTTATGGAAAGCTTTAGAATTGTAGATTCTACACGATGAAATTTCTCGTGTGAGAGTGTCGTCGATGCTCTCGCTCTCTCTTTTCCTCCCGTATATTACGCGATTTATGCCCTCGTGACAGTCTCAGCACCACGCCAAAAGTTTTATATCCGAGGATATAATATTTTTGTTAAAAAAAAAACTACCTCAAGACACCTTCGAGAGGCATATTATTTAAATTCTTACAAATTTTCGACCCCTAAAAAAAATTGTCCACCCTCTCTTTGGCCAGATATTCGCGAACGCATTTTTTATTCCGACCCGGCGTTGATATCACCGAGTTTCGACACTTTTTTCTCTTCACTCTCTTTCTCCGGATGTCTTCGGAGATCGAACGATTTCTCGAGGTATGTTGTAGGTGTCAGAAACATTTTTATAATCTTGATAGATCGTCGTGAAACTTTGCCAAAAGAGAGCGAGAGAGGCAGGAAAATCGTCAACTCTGAGAGGGGGTTGGAGGGTGCAAGATCGAGGTGGTTCTTGTGTTTTTTTTTCTCCTCCCCTGTCGTTCACGAGGGTTCATACACTCTCGAGTGTCGCGCGTGTTACTATTGGATTTCAATTGAAAAACGATTATTCGTCGTCGTCGAGTGACCGCCGCCGGGCAAACGCGGAAAATATTTTTCGCCTCGTTTGTCATCCGACCGAGTTTTGTTCTTTTCCTTGCGGAGATAGGCAAGAAAAAATACGACGTTGTGAGACATCGAACCTGTCAGCTGCACGAGATAAACAGTTGTCGAGAAGAAATAAAACTAAGCCGCGTTCGAGGATTCCTCGGTGATAATTTTCATACTTTCTTCTGGAAATACTTAGGGGTGGAAACATAGAAAGTTTGGGAAATTTTATACAAAACTTTACAAGAAAAATATGGGATATTATTCAGAGAATTCTTGAACAAAGCGATTCAAAAAATAATAAATTATACACTGAGAAAAAACTTCAGTTACACCCCGAAAAAAGATCTAGTACATTTAACTAAATCCTAGTTAAGCCAAATAAATTTTTTTAGTTGTAGGCCGGCGTAATACAACTCTATTCATGTCAACGAAATTTTTTTTTTGAATGACCTACTAGGAAAATATATTGCGTCCTAATAAATTTTTATTTAATATCAATAAATATAATTTCAAACTGAACAAATATGTATTTGAATGGAATAATTTTTTTTTAATATTTACACAATATATATTTTTAAACATTTCAATCTTTGAATGAAAGTCTACAATTTCGTTGAGCTTCGTCTTTTCTTTGACAGAAGGGAAAAGAAAAAAACCCTTTTTTATTGGAATCCTTTTCGGGGATTCGACCATCTTGCGTTTTGCCGCAATGTTCAATGTATTAGATATTCATACTGAAAAATAGGGATATCCAACAAAGACGAGCTTGGAAATGATATAGGCGTCGAGAGGCAAGTTCGCTTGTGCGAGAGGTAGCCACCTGGCGGATTTTTGGGGTACCGACAAATCTGCAGATATGATCGGATGAGATTACGGGTGAATAGGTATTTAGTAACGACGAATAGAATTTTTCTTCAACGCCTGTTTCTCGATGACAGGGAATTGAAATAAATAAATATGGTGGAAGTAAATATCGCCCAAAATTGGATGGAAAGAAAATTTTCTTTAAAGTAACTAAACAATAATCAAATAAGCGATTATAGTTTCTGGGTGTAAAACAACTAAATCCATTTAGTTAAAAAAAATTTAGTTGATTCAATATTAATTTGTTTGAAATAATGAAACTATAATCAATTCGACAAATGGATTTGGTTAATCATAAGATATGAGGTGAACGAAATTATTTGGTCAATTTCCAGATACAGTTTAGTCCAATTTACACATTACTGAGTTGCTGTACAGAAATATTTCGTTGATTCCTAGTATATTTTAACTAGATAAATTCAGCCGCAACAAAAAAACAATTCGTATTTTCAATCACACAATTTATTTGGTACAAAGATATTTATTTGATTGAACTGAAACTTTGCCCATTCAAGCAACGATTTAACCGATTTAACTAAAACTTTCACTGTATCTTTGTTGAATTACCAAAATGATCTCGTTGAACTCCAGAAACAAATATTTGGTCGAGTGAAATAAATTTTTGCATTTTCAACAAAACAATTTCTCAGCGTAAAATTCAGCAAATATCGAATTAAAATAATATTACGAGATTTAAAGCCCCCCATTGGAGCCCACTAAAAAAAAAAATTCCAAAATCCATTACACATTAAAATTGATAATTGTGAAGTTTAGAATTTTTTCAAACAAATTTATACCATGTACCAATTGATTCTAAGGATGACTTATAATGTTCGCGCGCGGTCATTGTCAGGTAATTGATGGAAAACCGGAAATTATCCGGCATTACAATAAAAATAAAGGAGGAACTCATTGCTTCGATATGCTCTGTCACTCATACACGGTTAACGGACGAACAAACAGGTGGCCGATGCGGATGTTTTTTGGGATACTGGACGAAGCAGCGGTCAATGCGAGGATTTAGTGTAGAATTTTGTGTAGGATGTAGTTTCGGCATAGAATAATTATCATATCGAATAAGGAGCTTTGTTTTTCTGTACCAACGTATTTTTGTATTTTTTACAATCCTTTTTCATCAATAAAATAACGCTTATCCCACAAAAACAGGCGTATCATATTGTCGGAAAAAATCCTCATTTCAAATGATAAAATAAATATACTTTTTGAAACGGTTGCTAAATTAATCATTCCCACCTGAAAGCATAATATTTCAGGATCGTGAAACAATTTTTTTTTTAAATTGAAAATTAACTCTTCCGTATCAATTTTTGAAAAAAAGTCATTTTTTAGAAAGATTTTGTTGTAAATTTTTTTGTGCACATTTAAAATCACATTGCAAAATGATCGGGGTGAATCTCACCCACTGCGACTTTTACATAATTTTTTGAGGTGTGACTATTAAGGGTTGAAAAAAAGTTTTCTCAAAAACCGAATAAAATTAAATAAAATCTTTGAAACTATAAAAAATGATGAAACGCACAAATGCTTGAGTCACTAAATTGTTGAAAAAATCAATATATTGCAGCCCAACTCTGCAGAAAGAGTCTTCTCAAAATAAATCGAACCGGCAGCAAATTTGTCGAAAAATTTGCATTTCACCCTTAAAAATGGTAATAATCATCACAGCGGGATAAGTAACGTTATATGAGATTTTGGACTATCCGTAAATACATGATTTCGTTCAAAATGCACGTATGAGTCTGGAACGTGCGAGACGAGGAAGAAAAAGTGCCTGAACCGGGGTCGTGGGATCCGTGGCCCCGGGGGCAAGCGCGTATTTGCGAAAGGGTCGCTGATAACACGCGACCAGAAGTCGTTTATGTACGCACCTCCGTACGTTTTTACTCAACCGTACAAACCGACATAAACTCACGATGAGCAAAACTCACCCAGCGGCTCTGCGCATCGCTCACGCACATTCGCTGAAACGAAAAATTCCACCCCCTTAAGGTCGTGGCCGACGCACTCGAGAGCCGCAAAACGCCGGGACATCCGCCCTTTCGTGTCCACGCATATTACGCGTATATAACATTGAGTCGAGTACACAAACGTCCCGGACGTTTTCTCATTCACTCACGTTCAACTACCGACTCTCCCTCTCGCGGACATGGCAAATATTAGTTCATTATCAAAAGTGCTAGCATTGAGTCCGAACGGGTGGCTTCTCCACTCTGTAATACGTTTATATACAGTCATGGATGGCTTTTCTATCCGAATGACTCATTTCTGAGATGAATTTTTTTCCCCCTCATTTTGAATAATTTTGAGGAATGGTGAAAATTATACAAAGTCAAAGTGTCGTAAAGTTTTTAATTAATTTAATTTTTGGAAGTTGCCCATTTTTGCATTTTTTCAAGTTTTCATCTCTTCAAATTTACTTTGAATACCGTAAAATACTCCCAGAGAAAAGATTTATTTGATTGTACCGCTTCCTATGAATAGTGGCCTAATAAATCTCTCATTAAGCCGGTATTTCAATAAAATTTTATTTATTTCAAATCAATTTATTTAAATCAAATAAATTTTTGTTCTGGGTGTACTTTGACTTTGGGAGTTACTTTGTTGATTTTTGGGGCTACTTTAGACGAGCAGCGAAATACGGTAAAAACGTGTGCGCAGTGAACCCTCGTGACCTTGTGGGGTGGAAAGGGGTGTGAGGAGTGGGTTGAAGACTCCAACGTCTGTTACATCTGTAAGGCCCGAATTTCAAGTCACAAGTCCTACCCTAGGATCGAAGTTTCCATGGAACTCAAGTTGGAACTTAAGATCGAACCTAAGTTCCAATTTAAAATGAATCGTAGGTTGAACCAAAGTGCCATTATAAGTTCATACGTAAGTTCAAACTCAAGTGTGAACTTCAGATCGATCTTAAGTCCAAATTTAAATTTGGTTTGAAGTTCGAATTTAAGATCCATCTTGAGCTTAAACTTAAGTTTGATCGTACTTAATTATTTTCACAGCTATTTCACAGCACGAACTTAAGTTCATGCTCAAGATGGATCTCAAGGTCAAACCTCAAACCCAATTTAAGTTTGAACCTAAGATCGATTTGATATTCGCATTAAAGCTTGAACATAAGTATAAACTTATAATGATACTTAAGTTCAATCTTAAGATTCATCTTCAATTTGAACTTAAGTTCGAACTAAAATTCAAATTTGAGTTCAATGGAAAGTTTGATCTCAAGTTTGATCTTAAGAACTTAAAATTCGGGCCTAAGTATTTGGCATTTTTATGTCATTGTCAAAAATCGTTGTTTTTCATTTAATTTCATGCACAATGTATAAAATATTGTTGTTTTTTTATCAAAATGATATCAAAGCTGCATTTAGAATGTGGATCTTTGACATAAGTTGCATTTCAATGCCTCTCCAAAGTAGCCCCACACTCGGGGTTAATTTGGCTTTCTTTTCTAAATATATAAAATTGTGAGGGTCTAGTGTGGCTTGCTATTGTTATACATTTTATAGCCAAAGGACACATTGTTCTGTTCGAGCAAAAAAAAATGTAATTTTGGACGTTAAAAGAAAGTTACGACCAAAAAACTTCCGAAACACCAACAAAGTAGCCCCGTTTTACGGTAACTTTAAAAAATTATGAAAATAATTCAAAGTAAAACTTTTTGTAGAATTTTTGGTAGATTAATTTTTTTTTTAATTTATAGTTAAACTTTTAATTCGATTTTTCGCAAGTTTTCATCTCTTCGGGAATATCACCAATAAAACATGATAAATCAAAAACATCGTGTGCGTTCCAGAATGACGTATCGTTATGGGATTTGGGAACGATCAATGGTTGCGATTAATCTTTCGAGAATTCGATGGGAGATATATCGGCGTTAAAACAAAAGAAGGAGGAGGAATAAAATGGAAGACCATCGCACGGATCGCTATTATTGTTTAACGGGAATAGCGGAGAGTATATTTTATCGGAATAACGAAATTTTTGGGCATTTTTCTCTCATCGTTCTGTAATCGCTCGCTTCGTGATTCGGCAAACGAGGAATCGCATGTCGCGAGGGCATAAATAAGAAACTCCGAGCGAACTGGGAGAGAGAACAAGAGGTTGGCAACAATGCGCGAGCTTGGGAGAGCGGAAATACGTGGCGAGAAGACTAACGCAGAGCGGATCGCCCTGAAAATATATAGCGGAATTAGAAGATACGGTAGGTAACATCCCGAGCGTGCGTAATGCGTCAAAGGGGGGCCATTTAATAACAATATATCTTGGCGACGACAATGCCAGAGCCTCGAATACACAGCGCGAGACAAACGGCGATTTTGAACGCTCGTTGTTTCGTCGTACAAACCGCAAATGCTTGTTAAATTCGCCAGGAGAATGTAATGAGAAAACACCGATCTTTGTCAAATTTAGCAGATGGACATTTTTTTACCTCATTTAACGAGAATCTCCAAAAAGTGTCCAAAAAATCTACAAAGCACACCGTGATAAATAATTGATTGTGTTTAAATACATTTATTTAAAATAAATCAAATTTGGAATCTATATGGGGCATTTCACGGCAAATCGACCACTTTTACCCTGACCACTTTCGATTTGGCTGAAACTTTTTTATCTTTTTCTACTCTATCAAAAACATTTTTCAGAATTTTTTCAATTTTTCTTACCCAACCAATGAAAAGTAATAATTTTTCAAAAAAAATGGCTTTTTATTTTTCAAAAATCTGTAACTTTTTCAAAAATTGACTTATCGGGACGTTTTTTTTCAAAATTTCTGTTTTCAAATATACTTTTCAGAAAAAAAAAATATTCAGACCAATCTTCGACGTTTTTTTTTCTGAATTTTCGGGAAAAAACGAAAATTTGTCAACGAACGCCATTTTTAATTTTGTTTTCTTTCTTTCTAATTGACACTTTCTGCAAATTATCTGAAATCTTCTGAGTGGGGACGTTTCGTTTTCTATTTTTTTTTTCATTTGAAAAAAATTTTTTTTTTCAACTCAGCTTACTTCTCATAATACCACGTTGGGATTTTTGAAGATGTTGAGAGAACCTCAAAGTTAAAAAAAAATAATTAATTAAATCCAGAGTGGTATTATGAAAAATAAACTGAGTTAAAAAAAAATTATTTCAATTGAAAAAAAAAATAGAAAACAAAAAGTCCCCACTCTGAACATTTCAGAGGATTTGCAGATAATGTCAAAGTTTCTATAAAAAAAAAAAAAAAAGAAAAAATGACGATCGTTGAGAAATTTTCGTTTTTTTTCGAAAATTAAAAAAAAACGTTGAGGATGAAATCGAATAATACTGAATAATTAATAATAATTAATATTACTGACTAATTAAATACTGAATAATTTTTTCTATTTTTTATGAAAAGTACATTTAAAAACAAAATTTTTGAAAAAGTTATAGATATTTGAAAAATAAAAAGCCAATTCTTTTGAAAAATTACGACTTGTTATCGGCTGGGTAAAAAAATTTGAAAAAATTCTGAAAAATGTTTTTGATAGAGTAGAAAAAGATCAAAAAGTTTCAGCCAAATCGAAAGGGGTCGGGGTTAAGAGTAGTCGATTTGACATGGAATGACCCACATGTAGTCATTGATATCATTAGGTCATTGTAGTCATTAGGTCGACGTTTCAATAAATTTTACTTATTTTAAATAAATTCATCCACAATTCATTCAATTATAAATTGGGAAAAATAAATTTAATAATAAATAATAATTATTAATAATTTTTTAAATTATGATATAGATTATAAAATAGTAAATTTTTAATAAAAAAAATAAATTCACCGGATAATATTGTTTTGACGAAAATCAATTTTTGGATTTCAGCGACAAACCCCTTTAAAAATACTCTTGAGGAATTTCCCTACGAATCCTCGCTAACGAGACTCTGTTGCGAACGCGATGCTTCGTTGATGCGACAAAAAAATAAGGGAAAGACCGATGACAATTTCACGGTACATTAGTGACCGGTGGGTGGAGCGAACGAGCAAACTTGGAGTTTCCAATGAGAGTTCCGACGTTCTCGTTCGCGCGTCTCGAACCTCACTTATGAGCCCACATGTTGGCTCAGCTGTATCTCAACGCCGACGCTTCACTCGGACGCCCTTTCGACTAATTATGTTTTTAATTAATCATCATTTTGTCACATCTCGTCCCGCATGACTTATCTTACGTTCGCGCGAGTGTTGTTTCTTGATAAACGCCCTTCTTGGCAGCTCTTTTGGCATCCTCAACGTGTCTCTTTTGTCGCGTGCCCCTGTTTAACGTGGCTGGAGGGCTTCGAGCCTCGTTACCGCCCGCTTGTTATAATAAAATGCAGTCAACCTGGGACAACACACGCCTCCTCCTTATTGCAGCCACTGCTAATGCGCCGCAGTCCGGCTAACAATCCGTTGGCGTTTTCTCGTGCAAACACACACAGACACGCGGAAACGCACATATACAGAGTCCTGTAATAGCACAGACGAGAGGGCAAATATCCCTCTTATCACTCTTCAACGCTGCTCCGTTTCCGCCATTATATTCAGCCTGACACGAACTATCTTAACGATCTTAAAATTAATATTACCCGGGAATCTTTGTGAACACACGCCTCCCGTTGTAACGCGAGACATTTCGTTATTGGACCCCTCCAACAGGCGTCAAAGACAACATCTTGTTGAATTAATTTTTTACTCGTAGATCGTTAGTTTATTTTTTCACCATTTTCCAGTGAAAACACACCAGTTCGGTCGTTAGACCAGCTCCGGTATTGGGTAACCATTTTCAAGAAAATTGAGATCATTTGGTTGATCAAGCTTTTCGCATGTTCATTTAGTTAGCTCAAATTTTAATTGACTACCGGCACATGTGGAGGGTTAAATTCGGATGCATTTAGTGATTTTCGATTTTTTATAAATATTTGTCGAAAGTATATGGGTGATTCCATGTCAAATCGTCCAAGAGTTGGAATCGACCCCTTTCAATTTCGATGAAATTTGGTCAGAAGTTTTAGTTTTTAATAAAACGAAGTTCCACCAAAAAAAAAAATTTTTTTTTAAATTTGCGAAAGTTATGCAAGATTCAAAATTTCACAATCTTTCAAATCGCTCAAGTTTATTTTTCAAATATCTCGAAAACTATTATAGTTACGCAAAAATCGTTCTGGATTCGTCTTGAAGAGTCTTGTGGCTACGAAGAAAAAAATATTCCGAAAAAAAATTGTGAAAAATGATGAATTTGGACACTTTTAAATTTTTACAAATTGTGCAAATCCACGATCAACATTTAATTTTTTGTTCAATTTTTTTTATATAATACCTTGTACTGATCTTAAAAATTCCTGAAATTTTCAGAAAGGTTTTTTTTTTTAATATGAATTTTTGAATTTTTAAAAATCGTGTAAATCCACGGTCAACATTAATTGTTTTTTATATAATGTCTTGTACTTATCTTAAAAGATCCTGAAAATTTCAGGATCTTTTAATTTTTGAAAAAACAAAAAACACCTTTCTGAAAGTTTCAGGATCTCTCAAAATTAGTACAAGGTATTATATTTAAAAAATTTAATGTTGATCGTGGATTTGCACGATAAAAAAAAATTCTAAATTCTCCAAATTCATGATTTTTAAAAAGAAAAAAAATTCGGAATATTTTCTTTTCGTAGCCACAAGTATGCGTAACTATAATAATTTCGTAACTATAATAGTTTTCGAGATATTTAAAAAATGAACTTGAAAGATTTAAAAAATTCTGAAATTGTGAATCGTG
This sequence comes from Alloplasta piceator, assembly GCA_946863875.1. NCBI lineage: Eukaryota > Metazoa > Arthropoda > Insecta > Hymenoptera > Ichneumonidae > Alloplasta > Alloplasta piceator. Next base: position 1,208,614 of record OX333072.1, read on the forward strand.
CATAACTTTAAAAAAAAAATTTTTTTTTTTCCTTGTAAAATTTTTTTTTTTTTATTGAAAATGAAAACTTCTGATCAAATTTCATCGGAATTGAAAGGGATCGACTCCATCTCTTGGTCCATTTGACATGCAATGGCCAATATGTAGCAAAAAATGTCTTGTTAAAATTTTATAAAAATTCGAGCAACATTTAAGCGCGTCTACCTCAAAAAAATATTTTCCACTCCTTCTTGATTTCGATCAAGCTTATCATATGATCCTCACATCTATAATTCGTATCGAAACTGGAACTAAGTCAAGATATTCATTATTACAATTTTTTATTACAAAAAATCGTGAAAAATACCATCTGTCGAAAAAAATCATAATTATGGGAAATCTGCTTCTCGATATTTTTGTTTCCGATTATCCTTTATGAAAAAAGTCTATAACAAAAGTCACCTGGCTATTTTTGAGGAGTTCCATTTGCTTGCCAATGCTGTGTACAAAAAGTGTGTAAAATAAAAATAAATTTAAAAAAAAATGAATTTCAAGAGTATATTTTTGAGCCCTAAAAAAATAACGATAATATTTATACGAGCAAGCTCTAATAAAAATCCCAAAAGTAGCCTCCACATTTCCTTTAAGTATATCTTCCATCGTTGGATGTTGATTTCAAGGGAAAAACTGAAATCAATCGTTGAGCAGACGTAAAATGTTGGCGGAGGCGCATTCAAAGTACATAAGAAAACGCCACAAGGACAAGGAATGTCGTAGCTTGCACCCTTAGAAATCGAAAGTAAGGAGTTTCAGACCGAGAGAGAGAAAAGCAACGAGCGAGCATAGAAGTTTACGAGTCGAAAGATTTACCGTTCATGTAACAAGTGCGTTAACGCGCTCCTCTTCGGGGCCCTCTTCGCGCACAGTTTCCTCTGTCACCCCCCAGGTTTTATATCACTTTTCATTAGCCATGAACATTAATCTGTCTCTGGAAGCGAGGCAACAACGGCCAAGCCGCTTCAGCTCAAGACGCAGGACTTCATATCCTTGTTTCATCTCTTTGCAATGGAGGGTCGCGACTTATCGCGGTGCCAAACACGGCGCGAAATCCGTTTTCAGCGTTTCCTTCCCGTGATTTGTCAGACGTGTAATAATCACTTGAATCGTAAAGGCGCGAGGGAACACGACGAAGTTGTCGGATCGACCGAGAAGAAAGGCAAATTATTCGACGCAATGTCGAAGAAAATGAACTCGGTTACGAGAAAATTCATCGGATGCATTTTTTCTCATGACAATAAGCTGCAAAATTTGGAAAAAGCGAAATAATATCGTCAGAAGAAAATATTGGAAATTAATCGGATTTTTTTTTGGCCTTGAGTTTATGTGGGTCCGTCAATGCGTTCCTTTAATCAGGCATTTGATGCTTTTGGGATATTTTGTACCTGAAGTATGCAAAAGTGTAATTTCTGCAGAGACAAATTGCTTGTCAATATTTACCGGGCAATTTGTGACGAAAATCCCACCAGAATCAAAATTTCGACTTTCGATGGTCACACCGAACTTTCAAGGAAGAGGAATAACGTACACAGAGCCAATGGCGATTTGATAATCGCTTCGGGGAAACGCTCGGAGACCAGACTTTATAATCGAACGCCCAAAAAATCAGGCTCTTCTTCCTCTTTCTTATAAACTATCGATACGTATCGGGGTCAATCTCTCGGTCTCTCTCGCTCTCTCTTTCTCTCCTCTCATCGAAATTTTCTGCGAAGGTGTACGGATGTGTGTCCTTTTGACCAGAACACTTTTTTCACGTCCATGAAATCACGCACGCGATCGCGTATTCGTAATCCTCGTCAGGATTCCCAGGTGAAGCGCCCTGGGGACGAATCACGATTGGAAGGATGAAAGAGATGAAAAAAAACCTCTATCCTTCGCTAATTATCCCAAATCCTCGAGGAAACGTTTTTGGAACGCAAAAATTTTGCATAATCGATCAGGCACAATCCTCATTCCCAATTGGACCCACATCGAGGGAAAAAAATCGCGTCTAGTCTCGGATCAGGTAAAGATGCTTATAGAATCGTACGAGTGTCCTCGGGCGATTGTTTCGCCAGACGTTCTTTTTTTTTTCATCAATAATTTGTCCCTCAATTCTATTAGGGGGGGTATTATTTCGTGGGCAGACGTCCACGCGCCGATAAATGTCTCGAATTCGTCGATTCATCGACGAGGGATCTTCCCTGTCCTGCCAGACTAATCCCCGTACTACGTATTTTGTATTGGAGAGCAGAAAAAAACTGCGCTTGTTCAATTCTCAACTACCCTCGAGCCAGTGATATACATGCCGACAGGCGCCGTCTGACGTCGGTTAATTAAACGAAAGATAGAAAACACGCATGTGAATTCACTGACAAGTATATACACGTACTGAAAGGGCAATCGCTTCTGATGATATTTGCTTCGTGGCTTGTATCCGGTTTTGCTACGTGATCCTCGCTATTGCGAATGTATTTATGCGTATTCACACAGCTAATAATGAAAAAGAGTACAAGGGGAGACCGGTCTTAAATGGACTCACTGAAGAAAAAAAATTTTTCTTCAACTCTCCTTGAATCGCTCTAAAACTATTTTTTCTACGGTCTTAATCCTAGAAATCAAGAATTGAATTAATTTTGACTCGGTTACAGTCCTAAATATATCAAGTTAAATAAAGCCTCTCCAAAAAGTACAGAATATTCCACCTTGACCTATATTCTAGCTTAAGGTAGAATCTAATTTATAATTACTATAAACTACCTCAATGGGTCAAATTTTAAAGGTCAATTTCAATTTAAATTTGAATTTTATCCTTGCAATTCTTACACTGAGAGAAAAAATTACTAGAACCAATGAAATAAAGTTTTGAAGGCAAGAAATCATTTTTTTCATTATTTGCCAAAACATATTAGATTGGTTCCCTTATATATTTACTTGGTTCATTTTTTTCAGTCAATTCCACAAATTTCTGTTTCAATAAACGAATTTACTTGAATCTAACAATATGTTATCAATTATATTTAATATGTTGTTTAAATCAAGAACACATTTTATCATTCAAAACATGCGTGTCTTTTGATACAGGAAGCACTGAGAAAACAATATTTGTTGAATCAACAAATTAATTAGTCCAATCAACAGAAAAAATGATTGATTCGATCAAATGCGTGTTTATTAATTGTTGCTAAACATTTTATAAAAAATATATAGCCCTTGCCAAATAATTTAATATGCATAGTTTAGTGACCCCAAAAAGAGATAAATAGAAAAAAAAAGACAAATCTGCGCCAATTCTCCGATCTAATATCTCCGTCCGACCGAGATTCGAACCCTCGACCCTACCTACCATCATACCTATCCTACCTAACTACCTAACACGCTACCTATTACGCTATCGACTGCTACTATGCACTTGAAAAAAGTTAGGAGTTATGAAGATTCGAATATAAGAAAACATTTAAAAAACCAGTTTTTTACTTTTTAACAACTTATGTATACTACACTGAGAAAAAAAAATGGTTGAATGAACTAAATCTTTAGTCGCATACGCACGACTAAATATTTAGTTGTACAAACCCAAATTTTGTTGCCTGAATCATATTTTGGTCAACTGAAACGCAGGATTAGTCAAGAAACTAATTATTTAGTTAGACCCAGTAAATATTTAGTCGTGTGTATGCAACTAAAGATTTAGTTCATTCAAAAATTTTTTTTTCTCAGTGTATTAAAGTATACTATAGAAATGATAGTTCTTTGCTAGAAGGAAATAAAAATTTCATCATTCCAAACAAATATTCTATTGGAATAAAATAATGTGTTATTTATTTTATTGCAGCTTCTTTTCAAATAAGCACAATCAATTTTATATCTAATAAATATTTAAAATACTACAGAAATATTTTTAGAAGTAAAGTAATGATGAATTTATTGCAAAGAAATAATTTTGTTCGAAAAAAATAATTTCATATTGAAGTCGTTTTTTAGATTCAAATAATCATCATTTTAGATTGAAATAATCTAATGTTTATGATGCGATAAATGTAATTAATCCAATTAATACAAATTTAATGAAATCTATCATGCATTTAAATATTACTACTAAATAAGAGTTTAATATAATGGAGTAATAGATTCGTGAAAATGTTTTTATAAATGAAGAGTGATTTTCTTGGTTCAACAAATAAATAATCGAATTAATAATTTCATTTAATAAATTTATGTTCTCAAATTAAGTAATTTTTTCTCTCAGTGTATCGTGCGATTTCCCAAGAATAATATTAAATTATTATTATTATTATATGATATCAGTCGGATATTTATATATCCGGATATTATCCATAACATATTTTTGTAATTAGCGAACTAGTAGTAATAATCCGGTCAAACTTGGGGTCACATTCCGGCTCCGTCGAGTGACATTATCGACTGAAAACCTGCACTTCATTACACTCATGAAGAGATTGATGTAGCAATAAAAACCAATTGTTTTACGATTAAGAATCTCCCCGGGTCAATTATTAGCCCAATGATCGGTGAGAAGATTTGAGAATGCCTCTTGAGTTTCTAAATTAAGAAATCATCGAGGTGATTGACAATTCGTAATGTGTCCCTTTGTGCCCCATTCTCCCTTCTGTCTTATAACCTCACATGGATGTAAATTAGCAATTCAGCAGATTCTCGCATACGGGAAGGTGTCGGAGCGCGCGAGATCCCACCTCGGGTGCGTGCTCCGCTCATCCCCGGAGCGCCGACAGTTCGTTTGTGAGCAATTAGCGGTTCGGTACTGATACAGAATAACACACAATTCGCTGCGGACGCGGCCAGCCCCCGCTATCCAGCTCGACGATCAGTCGAATGCGAATTACAAGCCGCGCCAGCTATTCGTTCAAACCTCGTGTCCGTATCCTCGCATGTTTATGCAGGCTTGTGTTTGTGTGTGTGACACTGTGAAATCCAATGAATTACCATAATTCGCGATTAATTCACGCAGATATGCAGCTTTCGATCTTGTACCGCAAACGTTCAAACGGGACAACGAATGCGATGTCCCAAAAGTGAGATGCACGAAGAATCGCGAGGGAATTGCCGATTGAAGCGCCAATTCCGACGAGAGGAACGAAATTGCCGAACTTTTGGATACGGGCCCACGTAATTAGGGTTGTTTATAGAGGGATCGCTCCATTTCATCAGGAAAGATCCGGAGGATGCATAAAGTGCACGGAAATATGCAGTTTTGTCCTGACGAAGCCGCCCGAGACGAGAATTGCGGAGATCAACGCGGAATGAGCGTGAAAACAAACGATCGCAAAAACGAAGCGCTCCTCTCGTCCCGGATTCGCGTCTAATATTACTTTATGTCGCACCGCCGTCATAATTCTCTGCCAATCACGACCGGGGGAAAACGTGGCTTGCACGGTAACTCCTTCTAGATATAATGCCCTCGGTATTTTGCACGGGAACCAAAGTATCTCGTAAAGAGAATGCGGGATGGCGAGAGAGAGAGAGAGAGAGAGAGAGAGAGAGAGAGAGAGAGAGAGAGAGAGACGCCGACTCGATAGGCGGCTCCTTTCCTCGGGGATGTTGAATTTACGTTGTTGAAACATCATTGCGTGATCAATGCGTTGCGCGTAACGATGGCAGCAAGTTCTAGGCGACAGAGAATAGACAACGAGAAGGAGAAAGTCATCCAGGAAGATGGGAAGAGAGAACGAGAAATAGATGGGAAAATGGGACAGGCGGGAGAATCCCAACCCAGTTTAGAGTGGGTTGGGATTCTTCATCGTCATTGCGGCCCGGGCTCAACTTTATGAATATTATTTTCCAGCAGATGTCTTTTCCGATAAGACGCGCTTCACCTCCGGCGTAATTAATGACGTACCGTCGTCCTCGTCGTCCGAGTGAGAAGGGAACGAGTGTAAAGTGGGCGAGACAGAGACAATGAATCCCCGCTAACTCCGGGAGGAGAAAAGTGTGTGAGAGAGAGGCGTAGAGAATGGGTGGAAGGGAAGGGAAAATACGGAGATGATCGGACTATAACGCGGCGATGGCTGTTGAAGAAGAAGAGTACATATTTTAGCCAGAGGGGCCTATGGCTAATAGGTATGTACAGGGTGTCCCAGAATACTCGGACCTCTGGGAAATGGCAGATTCAGGGTGATGTCCCGAAGATATCAAGTTGATACCAAATTGATACCAAGTTGATACCAAGTTGATGTCAAGTTGATGTCAAGTTGATATCAAGTTGATATTAAGGTGATCCTAAGTTGATATCAAGATCATACCAAGATCATACCAAGTTGGTGCCAAGTTGATATCAAGTTGATCCCAAGTTGATACCAAGTTGATATCAAGTTAATATCAAGTTGATACCAAGTTGATATCAAGTTGATGCCAAGTTGATATTAAGCTGATATTAGCCCTGGTTCGATGTACTTCAATCGTCTCGCATTCAAATTTGATTGCGAATTTTTTAGTTTTGCAAACGGCAATGGATTCGGGACATCACCTGGAATCTGCCAATTCCTGGAGGTCCTGGTATTCTGAGACACCCTGTATATAAGGCTCCCGTGATAAGAAGACTCACCGAAGTTAGTCGAAGCCAAAAAGAGAACGACAAGCCACCCCCGTGCCACAAGGGCGGGGGAGGCTCAAAGCTCGAACGATGTTCGGTCGGTTGTATGACTCCGCCATCCCTTCGTTGCTACAAACGACAATAGGCCCTGGTTGAATTATGCCAGAATGACTGGGTACTTTTAAAGCCAACAGGAAGCCAACATTAGCGGAGAGACCATTGATAACACAGAACCAAAGAGTATCGCGCCGACAACCCCCGATCACCCTCCCCCGACGATGGACCATTAATATTACTTACTTACAGCCGAGTCTCGGGAAATCTATGACTCGATGATGCTGCGCGTTTGCCCAGTGTTTTTTTTGCTACCCACAGTCACCGATATTATGGATACAAATATGCGTAAGTCGAGTGTAATCCAGATCCAGATCTGAAGCTGATCCGAGACCATATTTCACTATTTTTGGGTCCGTGGTAGGCTGAAACGACAATCTGGTTGTTGTCATTGTAATTTTGATGTCTGGTTGGACGTAGGCTGTTGAAACCCCATTTTTAATCGCAGGAAATTCACTTGTAACAAGTGGCGTTGGTCTTGAGCTACTCCGACGATTTTACTTCATCAATCCCCTCACTTGTCGGCGTTGTTTTTCAAAATGTTCGATGAAAGTTTTCGCTGAATCGCTCTCCCAACCCCGAGCCGAGCTTTGATAGGGGTTGAATTTTCCAAATGTTTGCCGTGAGATTATGAGAGACAATGAATTAAATCGCAGCCGATTATTAATACGACAATGGGACAGGAGATAAATAAAGAGGGAGTCTGGTGAAGAGTGAAAAGATGCGAAGAAGGGGTCGAGCTTTACACCGTTGGATAAGCCAGTGTCGGATCGAATCCCAGAGTGGAATAAAATGTAATGGAGAGACGGAGCTTAATGAATCCTCGGCCGATAAACGTGGGAGAAGCCTCGTTCCTCTTCCGAAAGGATTTAATTAACCGAAACACACTCGACCTTTCTCCGTTTCTCGACCCGGGCTGAAAACTCCGGGCTCGTCTAAACCGAAACAAGAGGATCTCTCCGGTGTGATAAATAACAAGCTGGAAAGTGAAAAGTGGATTGCGCAGCCACACGGAATATCCGCGCAATTGATCCATCCACGGAGATTCCCGCGGTATATCCTTCCATAGTCCACTTTCCCGAGGAACACGAGCCGAGTTTTCAAAGGAACAGTTGAAAGAGACGAAATTGCGCGGAGTCCAAACGGATTAGCACAAACAAATCATCGGGATTAGAAATGTCCGGACTGGGAATCGAGCTTGCCGAGACTCCGTTGTGTCCCGGCACAAACCCAGAATTGAGAGAAAGAGGAGTGAGCTTGTAAAATCAAAAGGACAAACAATTAATAACCGAAAGCTCGGGGCCGATGGTGAATGTGGGGTGGGGAGGCTGAGCTTGCGCGAGAAGCCACCATGCCGACGATTAATCAGAATTTAACTCGTACTTAAATACAGCGGAGGTGAAATGGCGAAGGGACCATCTCGCGCCCTTCTCCGTACGTGCATCAAGCTGCGAGTTACGCGACCCGTTTGTCTTGTACAACCCCCTCTGGGTAATCGTATATGTATATCTATATATTCGTGTCTGTATGTATATATGATACGCTGGAAAAGGTGGGATGAGGGGCGGGAAGGGGGGCCTCGAAAACGCGAGCCGCGCTGGCTAAACAAAAGGTTTACATCAGTGTCAGTCGCAACAAGTCCGATTTCGTCCAGGGCACGTCAGCCATGAATATTCACCGGGGAGGTTTCGAAATGGTCCTCTTTTGCACCCCCTTTTCCCGTATACAGTTGACGCGCGTCCAGCCCGACACTCACCCAAAACACTCGACCAAAATTTCCCTCTCGCTCGATTCCCTCTGTCCACCTCTCGCTCCTCCACCCGCGACAGAGTATTTTCACCCCTTGAAACACGCCCTTCCCCACGTGCAAACGCGCACGCGGGAATAACGAAACGTTCCATCGAATGGCGAGCAGCAGTCGCGCTTACAGTCCAAGTCAAAGGCTGAAATCACAATACGCGTTTGTTCGGTTGACGGTTGCCGCGTGTGGCTCCGCTAAAAGCAAATAGAGGCAGAGGGAGGCGAATCGAGAACCGTGGAACACCCGATGGTCATGGAAAAAGTGTGAGAGGGTTGAATGGACAGTTTGTGTGCGCAGGGGCTGTATCCGCAGAGGACGGGGCAGTGGTCATTGCCTTGGAATTGGAAATTACGCTTTCGAGCGGCCCAAGTGTCGATTCTACGTCTCTTTTACGCCGGCCCTCTGATTCAGCCCTTTTCCCCGCGAGTCTCTGGATCAGTCACATATCTCTGAACGCGCATTTTCCACCCCACATTAACGCCTCCGTTTCTCCGGTACCTTGACAAAATTGCATTCACCCACCCTTCCAGTTTTCACTTTCTTCCATCCAAATTCTCATTTCCCTCAGCCTTTGTCGTGTGTAAATTCAGACGTCGTTTATTTCACGAACTTTTTGCTATTGTTGACCCGTAAAAATTCAATTGTAAATTCCAGAACACCCTGAAGGACCTGCTTAGGCTTGAGACCCAAAAAACTGGTTCATTTTCCCGGATGTTTATCTCGAGTAATCTAATATCCTGAATTCCTTCACGAAAGTCGTCATAACTCGGTCAATTTTGAGAATTTCCAAAAAATCTTTCCAGCAAACTAAAGTTAAGACTCTAGGCTATAAAAATCAATTTCCCAAAATTTCAAACTTCCGCAGACCTCTCGATGCCCCTCAACGACCCAAACGCGCTGCTCTGAAAGATAATCTCCGCTGTCTCCTCCGTTTTCTCTTTCGCAAAATCAACCCCTTTCCGGTGGAGAGAGGACTCCCCGAAAACAGTGAGGAGCTCCGACGAAGAGCCCGTCTCCGCGGATCTCGCGTTGTTACGACGCCGGAGGGATCGTCGTCAAAGGGCTACGAGGATAGTTACACATTTGCCCGCGGCTTTGAGTGTGGGTGAACGCGAGGAGCGCGACACACAGAGACAGAGAGTCGAATGATTTAATCCCCGAATGATGGACGGGCACGTCGCGACGATGATCTGCGCCCCGTGAAGTGACAAGTGGTTAGGATCACGGGGCAACCTCGTTGCCTTTGGTCGTTGATGCGGGGAAGGGAAAGCGGATCAAAAACCGCCAGGCCGCGATTCCCTTTAGCCCCGCACTGTATAGGACACCTCCCACGCACACCCGATACATACCTAAACTTGGATGGCGAAATAGTGGTTTACAGCCACCACTGCCGATGGGTTATAGGGAACCGATCGAGGGCACACGATCCACCGAGAGTGAGAGTGAGAATCCTGCGTGTGTGTATACAGAGGGTTGCCCGACACCGGAGGCTCGGTGAATACCGCCAGAAACTGGGATGGTGGATCGCACCCGAACCCGAGGACGAACCGTACAAATCATGTTGGCATTACCGCGTCAAGCGTGGCACGCTGGATCCGCGACTCAACCCGTCGACCGTCGAACCACCGGAAACTCCATGCTGACGGTAATACTGATTTATCGGAAGTGCAACCCAACGGACAGACTCGTACACACAAAAGCCTCTTCCCGTGCTACTCGAGAGAGAGAGAGAGAGAGAGAGAGAGAGAGAGAGAGAGAGAGAAAGAGAGAGAGAGAGAGGGATGCGTTGAACGGGTTGCATTGAAATGCGCTCCCGTTGCTGGTGGCCTTTTATTTTTCACCCCACGAAAATCGACCATCCCACCGTCGTTGAAACATCCGAGGATACAACCAATTTTTTGGCTAATTGGGAATTATGATCGAGGCTGCGACGTTGCGCCATGGCCGGACGATAAACGATAGTTGCAGTCGAAAATTTCGGACGATAGCGTGACAATCTGCATTTTAGCGTGGCAATGGCCTGTCAAACGTTCCTGGTATTACCGCGAATCAGCTGATGGGGAGCGGCACAACGAAACGTCGAATATACACGAGATTTGGGCAATTCAGTTTCATCTCCGATTTTCATCGTTCACGCGTTTATTCGCGAATTGCTCGATATGTTCTTTGGTTAATTTTGGTTTTATTAGCTTACCTTTCGAGGTGCTTGACGATGTCCTCGTAAGCCGCCCGGCAGTTCTCCCACACGTGTCCCGATCTGGAAACGGTGAAAAAAAAATGTTTGTTAGTTGAGAATCTGGATGAACTTTGGAGATATTAAAAATTAGGAACGAAAACAATTTTAGCGAGATTATTAGAGAATCTGCGAAAGATTGAAATTTAAAAATATTCATTCTTCAGTGGATAGTTTTATAGACTACGATCTTAATTTTAATTTTCGATCAAATTTATTTTTCGTTTTGAAAAAATCACGAAATTATGATAATTTTGGTCGAGGGCCATTTTGTTACCTTATTTCGTTTGTGTTTTTCTCAAAATTATTTTTTATGGAACGATTTGAGCTCTATCACGAAATATATTTGCTCGATCAACTACAAATTCGGACATAGCATTGTTTATAACATTTTCTATTATAAAACCAGATGATTTTTTGATGATGTTAAAGTTTGCATCGTTGCAACGGAACGAAAATAATTTTTTTTAGTTTATTTTCAGTGAGATTTACGCTTTTCTTGTCCTTTCAGCATGCCGAATCTTTAATAAGGACCGCAAAATATATTTCAACGATTTTTCAGTCTGAAAACTCTTCAGGGAAAATGGATTTTATTGAAAAATAAATTATTTCCGTTGCATTTAAACGATGTAGACTTCAACATCATATTTTTTGGACGTTTATCCATTTATTATTAAGAGATGATTAAATTTGTTCGAAAATCAAACTTTTTTTCCAAAGATTAATATTTTGTCATAACAATAATGTCATAACTTCATTGTTTACCTGTATTTTTAGCAAATTGTTCATCTGCATTTTTATCAAATTCTTTACCTGTATTTTTAGCAAATTATTTATCTGCATTCTTATAAAAAAACCTTAAAAAATGTCATCGAGATTTCAGCCCCACAATCCCTGCACTGAGAGAAAAAATTACTAGAACCAATGAAATAAAGTTTTGAACGCAAAAAATCATTTTTTTCATTATTCGCCAAAACATATTAGATTGGTTCTCTTACATATTTACTTGGTTCATTTTTTTCAGTCAATTCCATAAATTTCTGTTTCGATAAACGAATTAACTTGAATCTAACAATATGTTATCAATTATATGTAATATGTTGTTTGAATCAAGAACATATTTTATCATTCAAAACATGCATGTCTTTTAAAACAGGAAGCACTGAGAAAAAAAATTTGTTGAATCAACAAATTAATTAGTCCAATCAACAGGAAAAATGATTGATTCGATCAAATGCGTGTTTATTAATTGTTGCTAAACATTTTGTAAAAAATATATAGCCTTTGCCAAATAATTTAATATGCATAGTTCAGTAACCCCGAAAAGAGATAAATGGAAAAAAAAACAAATCTGCGCCAATTCTCCGATCTACTTTCTCTGTCCGACCGAGATTCGAACCCTCGTCCCTACCTACCATCATACCTATCCTACCTAACTGCCTAACACACTACCTATTACGCTATCGACTACTATGCACTTGAAAAAAGTTAGGAGTCATGAAGATTCGAATATAAGAAAATATTTAAAAAACCAGTTTTTTAATTTTTAACAACTTATGTATACCATTAAAGTATACTATAGAAATGATAGTTCTTTGCTTGAAGGAAATGAAAATTTCATCATTCCAAACAAATATTCTTGGAATAAAATAATGTGTTATTTATTTTACTACAGCTTCTTCTAAAATAGAAGTAAAATAACAATGACTTTATTGCAAGAAAATAATTTTTTCGAAAAAAATAATTTTGTATTGAATTCGTTTTTTAGATGCAAATAATCTCATGTTTATGATGCGATCAATGTAATTAATCCAATGAATACAAATTTAATCAAATCTATCGTGCATTTAATTGTTACTATTAAATAAGAGTTTAATATAATGGAGTAATAGATTCGTGAAAATATTTTTTTTAATGAAGAGTGATTTTCTTTGTTCAACAAATAAATAATCGAATTAATACTTCCATTTAATAAATAAATTCATGTTCTCAAACTCAGTAATTTTTTCTCTCAGTGCGCTTACAACATTTCCTCGCCACTATTATTCGTTGATGCCCTTTCAAAATCAATCGCATCAGGAGACACTTTGAAGTTGTTGATTAAAAATAAGAAGAGTGAGGGAAAAAAAGCCGTGTAAACTTTGAATCAACGAGGAAAAAAGTCGCGAATTAATCAGCATAAACAGTGCAAGGGGTGGCAGCCCTCTCCCTTTCTCCACTTGGATCTCTGATACACTGTCCTCTGCTACATCTCGGATGGAGAGTCCTTGGCAAGGATGTGTCTCGATGGGGGATGATTCTTTCGAAGGGTGGAATCTACACGAGAGCATTTATTTAGTGGAAAACGGATTGGTGGCTCTTCCGCGGACTTTGAGATGGAGAGAGCGGGAGAGAGAGGAAAGGGTTGAAAGGACATCGCGAGACTCGTAACATCGTCCATCTGCGTGGGGTTGTTTTTCGTAAAAGAGAAAGACAGTCGTAGGCTGAGAAAGAAAAGCGAGGTCAGGGGTGTTGCTCGAATACCGGGGGATTTCTGGGGCATACAGTGATGGGAAAAGCGGAGGAAAGCAGGCAACAAGCGGAGATGGGGTTGCGTTGAATTAATCATATTCCGGTGTTTGTCGTTGCGCCCCCTCCCCACCCAGACGTAATCCGTCTTACCTCCCAATTTCTCGCTTCTCTCGCTCTCACTCTTTCTCTTCGCTACATAGATTTGCATTTTAATTAAAAGCAGAGCGCTGAAATCATAATGCGGAACGTGCGGTGACGCCTTCTGATCGTTATTAACGTTAGGCACATGGGATATATACTGCAAATAAACATCAAAAAGATGCGCGATAGATCCTCACGGACGACCCTTTTCCTACGACTCTGACGCAATCATCCCTCTTCACGCACAGCCAACCCTTGACACATCGATGAAATCGATGGATGGAAGCAATTTATTCGTGATTCAAATAGCTGACCCAGTCTATCGTCTGCTTCAAGAAATATATTCTAGATTGCCGGGTTTAATTTTCCGGTCCAAATACGTTGAACGTGTAATTAGAAGTCTGTTGTAATCGATGTTTTAACTCGGGGAGCATCAATAAGAACAAGCATCTTGGTAACGAATAATATTTTTTAAAAACACTAATTTTTTTTAGAAGAATTAAGAATGATCGAGAGAATTGGTCACTCTTAATCTTATACTCTATGACTGTTCTGTATAACTCTCTTATGACTGTTTTTATGCAACTCTGTAAGATTAGGTTACGATTATGAGAGATCGGACAGAGCGAAATGCCATCAATGAGGAGGGTCGAAAACGCATAATCATATTCGTCATCATCATAAACGGTCGCACGCGTATTGAATCCTGGTTGCATGACATATTATATCCTCAGGGTTGCTAGTGAGTCACTATTGTCACTAATTTTCACTATTTTAAAATCGTGTCATTTATCTCACTATTTCCGAAATTTGGCCACTATTGTCACTATTTTAGAGCTCGGAAGTGGTTGGAATAGAAGCGCCGGTCAGAATAGGGGACAAATTTGTACCTCGACTCGCTCACTACGATAAACTCGCGCGGGGGACAAATTTGCCCAGCCCAGAGTCACTTTCGATACAACGTGTTCTGTTTAATATGCCTTGAGAGGTGAGAGGTGATTCTACCTGGAATTTTAGAATCGGCCAGCCTGAAGTAAAGTTATGAGCACTTTAAATTTCGCGATTCTCAAGTGTTTGAAAATGGAGCAAAAATTGAACGAAAAAGATTTATGATGAAATTTCTTAGAAATTTTGATTTTCTGGGAAAATTATTGGTAAATTCGGGTTCAGGGGAAAAAAATACATCGATATAAGGTTTAAAAAGAAAAACATAGAAGTTGTTTTTTTTCGCATTTTGGCCAAAGCTAGATCTGTTCACTAAAATAGCTGTAGGTTTTTTTCTATATGAAATTGCGGCTTCAATTTGATCTCATTCTTTTCGGGATCGTTGAAGCTTCGAAATGCCGCTTGGTTCATCCAGTTCGGATAATTTTTTAATTTTTGGCGGATTTTTAAAGTTTGTTCATCGATTTCGCAAATTTTTTAAGGCATACCCCTTTCCATTTTTTTCGGTGATTTTCAAAGTGCTCTCATTTCTACAAAAATTAAGTTATCCGAATGAACCAAACGCTATTCTCTAAGTTCAGTGACAGCCTTCAAGTACGAAAAAGAAATTTCGGAATCGGTTGAACCGAAATAAAGTTATAAGCACTTGAAATTTCGCGATTTCGAGGTTTCTGAGAATGGGGCTAAAATTTAAGAAAAATGTTTTTGATGAAAATTCATGAAAATTTTGATTTTTTGAGACAACTATTGGTAGATTCGTGTTCAGGGGGACAAAATGCATCGATATGGAGCCCGAAAAAAAATAAAAATTTTTTTTTCGCATTTTGGTCAAAATTGAATCGGTTCACTAAAATGACTGTACTTTATTTTCTCGATGGAGTTTTGGATTCTACATGCGCTCATTCTCTTCGGGATCGTTCAAGCTTCAAAATGCCGCTTCGTTCATATAATTCGGATAATTTTTCGATTTCTGGCAGATTTTTAAAGTTCGACCATCGATTTTTGTCAATTTTTTAAGGCATACCCTTTTCCATTTTTACCCTCTCATTTCTACAAAAATTAAGTTATCGGAATGAGCCAAACGCTATTCTCTAAGTTCAGTGACAGCCTTTTAGTACGCATTTTTTTTTTTTTTTGAATCGGTCAAACTGAAGTCAAGTTATGAGCAGTTGAAATTTCGCTATTTTGAGGTTTTTGAAAATAGGGTCAAAATTGATCTAAAAAAATTATTTTTATTTTTATCGTCTTCAAACGTTATTTCGATGGGAAATTCACCGCTGATTGCGAATCACGCAGAGTTTTTGTCGAAAAAAAATGTTTTCGTGAGAAAAAGCAAGGAAAAACTAAAAAAATATATTTCAATACACCGTGTTCTTTTTGATACGCCTTTTTTTAAGAGGTAATTCTACCCATCGATACAAACAACTTTTCCTATGGGGACTCCTCTGAAATTGTGAAAAAAATTTAGCTGTTTCATACTATGTGATACCTACTCGATCCAAAATGTATGAAACAGCTGAAATTTTTTTCACGATTTCAGAGGAAAATAAATCGTTAATAGAAAAAGTTGTTCTTATTGATGGATAGAACCACCCCTTCAAAAAAGGCATATAAATAATAACACTGTGTATATGTTGTGCGAGATCTAGTTTGGCCTTAGATCGTTATGAATCTATGGTAAGTGTATAATAAATTTTTTTTCATATGGTATCACTAAAATGAGAAATTTGAAGGAAAAAGAAAAAAAAGTCACTTTCAAGTTTGTCTTGTCTCGTCTCTTCATTTACTTCCCATATCCTACAAATATCTCATGAAAATACTGCAAATGAGCTCTGAAATGGTGAAAAAAATACGACTAGCTTTGACAAAAGTTCCTAAATTGGTAGGTAAAATGTCACTATTTAAACGAAAAAGTCACTATTATGTCACTATTTCTGTGAACTTAAGTCACTATTCTACTATTTTTGAGCCTCCGAAGCGTTGGAAACCCTGTATATCCTAGATCTTGGCTTTAATTTGCATCAAAGAGTATATGAAAATTCCAAAAATTAACTAGGTTATGATTCGATCATAAGTCTGGTGCTATCCGGATCCCAAGCTTTTGCAAACTCCTCAAAAATGACAGTACGATCATATTTCCCTCTTGATCCGGCCAAGATGTCTCATTAAAGTTCACAGAGTACGAGAATAAGTTGCATGGTAATGCACTCTTCGGGGTTGATCTCTTCTTAAATTACTCGCTCCCAATCGGAGGGTTGCACATTTTGCCCCTTTTTTCACGAGATTTCCCGCATTTCTACCCTCGGTCTCGTCACATCGTAGAGAGGGCATTCTCCCGCGCGTTTTGTGTAATCCAATACGAGTAACGAACCGGGAGCGAGAAACTCGCGTTAAGGAAACAAACTTAACCGTCGAAAGTCGCAGGATGAGTGCGTTGAGCGTGAGACCAAAGTGCGACGGAGACAAGGGGATGCAATGAGAACGAGGATGGAACATTTGAGGAGAATAAGACAAAGAAGCAGCCGAGAGAAAGATCAAGCAGTGTCGAGACCCCTTGGATTTCCACGGCTTCGCTCGTCTTTTCAAATCCTCTTAAAGTTGTATTCTTTTGGCCTCATCTCCCTCCCAACTCGATACTACGACGACGACGTCTCACCCTTCGCTTACAAGACGGCGTTACAGACCACCCCCTATTTGCGCCGTACTTCTCTTACTTTCTCTTTCTTTCTTTTTTTCCTCCAATAATGCTACTTGGAAATAAATAAATCCAATTTTCAATTGTGTCGAGAGGTTAACGCGACTGCTAACTGCATCGGCACTGTTTCCGCGCTTCCCAACATTTCGCAAGGTCATCCTAAACAATCCAATCGACGCACGAACGACGTGCGAATATAAATGGCGAGTTTTTTCCGATTTTAATGATCGATCGTTCCATCCCCCATTTTTTGAAACTCAAATATTGATTTTTGAAATAGAAGAGACTTTTTGACAGAGGCCAAATTCTTATCACCCGAATGCTGTTATCAGAAAAAAATATTAAAAATCGATCTATGATTTAGGCTCCTTAAAAATAACATCAAAACCCCAGGATATGGGCTCAGGAAATTTTCGTATGCCCTTCAAATCAACCATCATTCAGTGCCTTTTCAATCAATAGTAAGACAATGGGAGAAGTTGTGAAATATCTGAAATCTAACTGTCTTTTGAATCCTAAGCTTATCCTTGAAGACAGAAAAGCAACTAGACGTTCTCACAGATCCCGGATCTTTGTAAACTCTCGGCAGATATTCTTCACGTGTAATCTCTTCGAAACCTTCATTTCCTCCCTCAGATTTATGTATAAATTCACATTGAACTTTCATTGAAACGGTTAATTCGAAAACGACAACGACATTGCCGAGGGAATTACTGCACTTGCCACTTAGAGTCTCTTATATTTCTCGAATAAACTTTCAAAAGCTTGGTCTCTTTCTCCCACATAATTCGAAAGACTCCGGCGCATTTACCCTCGCACAGCGATTTCCACGCGCCGAGAGAAAGACACGGTGGAGCCGGAGTTAATGAAAATGTAACCCGCTGAGTCGGAGGCCTCGACATCGACTCAT
This sequence comes from Alloplasta piceator, assembly GCA_946863875.1. Lineage (NCBI taxonomy): Eukaryota > Metazoa > Arthropoda > Insecta > Hymenoptera > Ichneumonidae > Alloplasta > Alloplasta piceator. The sequence goes on from OX333072.1 coordinate 1,226,550, forward strand.
TTCCGCGAGATATCATTAGCCTCTTGCCTCGCGTCTCTCCTCGGTGACCCCCCTTCATTCCCAAATCGAGTTTACATCTTGAGCCGCGGTAAAATCCCACTGAAAGCCATCGCTGAAACTTTTCAGCTCCGGAAAACGTTCCCCAACCGCGCTTAATTCGGCCGATTTCAACATTGCCTTTTAATATTCTTTGCCCGCATCAATCTTCGGCATTGGCGAGATATGCAAAGAAGTACGCCGCTTGACTAACCTCGCTAGTGCCTCCATGTTCGTCATGTTCGGATTAACTTTGAGCCCTTGTTCGACTCGCGCCTGCACCTGGGCCTGCAGATGATGGGGAAGACTCGCCGGTGATAGTATCGCCGTGTGTCCGGCACCGGGATGACCACCGAGCTGCATGTACTGCATGTGACTCAGATGGGTCGGTGGTTGATTGTAACCGTTTGCGAGAAGCGGTGATTTCTCCATTCGCGCGACATCTGCAAAACAGTCCAAAGAACGAGAAACAAGATTACGCAACAATCATGAAGACAGAGGGAAGTGTCAGGGACATTAGATCGATCGAGGAATCGAAAGAATCGGACCTAGTCAGGGTTAGCGCTGGTCAGGATCAACCATGACTCCCCTGAAATGTGTCAATTGTTTTGTATTTTGGCATGATATCTTGGGTGCGTTCCTAAACGCAGTTGTCGAGCAGATCTGCCCAAATCTGCTCACATACGCGTTCTTTTATTACCAATGTTAGATTGGTAATGAAAAATTGGGGGACACTGCAGCAGCAACTTTTTCTAGATACATCCTGGATGTATCTGGATGCAGCAGATCTGCTTGACAACTGCGTTTAAGGACGCACCCGCAGTGGCCCCCAATTTTTCATTACCAATCTAACATTGGTAATAAAAGAACGCTGGAAAATACTAATAAAGGAACGCGTATGCGAGCAGATCTGAGCAGATCTGCTCGACAACTGCGTTTAAGAACGCACCCTTTGAGGGGTCATTTGTGAGGTTATAAGCTGCAAAAAACAATCCTAATACAAGAAGTAACGCGTCGACTTCTGGAGGTAGGTACGACCCCTTTAAGGGTAGATTCGACCTGATTGCACAGTGGATATGTGCGGGAGACTACGGTAGATTAAGGCAACGAGAGAGACGGAGATTTCGTAGGCTTGATGGATCGCCAACGACGATCGCTTAACCAAATATCAATCTCAAACGTGGCTTCTCGCAGTACTCCCTCTCTCTCTCCGCATATAATCAATGTTAGCGTTGATTTGCCTGGACTCCGACTGTCCTGTGTTTGCCCAACGACTTAACACGAGCTGTATCCGTTCTCAAAACCCTCACGAGAGATATTCCAAGCGTCATGTGCGTATCGCCGGCGACATCCTGGGGATGATTCGCCTCGCCGGTAACCCGCAGATCGCATCATCATCGATCATTTCACCAGAACATATGTCACGAAGATGCAAATAAAAAACTGCTTCCAATACGAGCGAAGAAAATGAGAAACCGAGTTAAAATAATAGAGGGAGAAAAGTTTTCCAATGAGAGGAGCCTCGTGAGTAAAATCGACGCCTCAAAGGAGAAGGAAAAATGTTCCACGAGGATAATGCATGCCAGGTCACGTCGGGGATGTCCTTCGACAAAAGCTCGAGCGACGTTGGATCTGTGTCAGTGCGGAAACGATATTCTTCTCGAGTTTGTCGCTCTGGCTGTCATTTGTTACGCCAACGCCTCGTGTGCGACTGATAAGTCTTTGACGCCCTCGTCGCGGTGCTTTACGTGCGCGTCATCGACGTAAATAAAAGGGGATGATAGTGGCGTAGAAGGAGAGGGGATCGAATTTTCCATCCATATACTTCCAGCTTGCCACTTCGATTCATCCCCCATCGGCTAACCAAATCCTTCTTCATCCCCTCTTCTTTTTACCCCCTCCAACTTCTTAAATAGTTCCTCTCTCGCATTCTCCATCTTGTTTTTCGGCTTATGTACAACGAAACTCGTATATATATAAATGTATATATGTATAATATATATATAGACGTCGAACGATAAAATATGAATTCGGTGTATTTCCATGGGGTTCTCGTGAATACAAATGAGTTTGCAAATACGCGGTTCGGTAAACTCTCGGCGTTCCTGTATGTATCCCTCCCTTTTTCCTCGTTCGAGAGGTAAAATTGGCAGGTCCGCTTTTAATAACGCACCTCCTGGCGAAGCTCATGTATATATACGCCGATTTTTTCCCTCTTAATGTATTGAACATTGCATACAAAGGTGCATGTAGTCTGTGCGTGTGCGTGTGTGTTTGTATGTGTGTGTGTTGGCTGGCCTCGAAAAATTCAAATGGATGTACCTTGAGAATGTCTTGAGCGATCGAGTCAAAATTTGGTACACGAATTTCTATCTCTCTTCGCTCGTTGCAAATCTTGTCAAAAATGGACAATTGTCAATTTGACGAGATTTTGAGTATTTTTGTAAAATTGCTTGTGTTTACTCGAATTTTCGTAATTTTTTTGACATCAAGCTCCAATGTTGTAAACGGTAAATACCTTGAGAATTGATTTTTTCGACAATTAACTTGAGAATTTGATGAGGGACAAATTTTTTAATTGAAAAAAAAATCATCAACGCTCTGACTTTCATAGTTTTCTTGTTATGACACTACAATGTACAAAAAAAATTGCAATTGTTCGAATTTTCGTTGTTTTTACAATTGTCGATCTCATTTTTTTTTAGAATGACAAGAATAATTGGAATTAAATTTAAAAATAGTAGCTTCAAGAATTTCTTTTCAAACAAATTTGAAATTGAAAAAATAATTATCATAAATTCTTCAACTGGTGCAATTTTTTAGTTGTAAAACTAAAATTTTCAAAAATGACTTCAATTTTTCTCGCACTAACTGATCAAGTTACAAGAATTATTTTATTAAGAATTTTTAATTTGAATTTCAAAGAATTTTTCTCTTTAAGAATTTGCTTTTAAGAAAATGTTGAAGTTAAAAAAAAAATCCTTACAAACACTGACTCTAACGTTTTTCGTTCTTTCATTTCATTGTGCGACTAAAATTTTCGAAAAATAAATATTTCACAGGCAAAGTAACAAAAATGTTTGGGATTAAATTTTGAAAAAATCGCTTCGAGGATTTGTTTGTAAAAAAATTTTGAAGTTGAAAATAATTATTAAATATCCTACATTTTCGCACCAACTGGTGAAATGACAAGAATCATTGGGACTAAATTTTACAAGAATCGCTTCGGGTATGGATTTTGAAAAAAAAATTTAACTCACGAAAAAGCTTGTAATTCTCTAACGTTCATTCGTCGGATTTGTCAAAAAAAAAGTTGTATGATTTCGGCGTTGCCGAGCGGTGGACACAGGCGCGTCGAACAGTGAAGAAGTCGAACACCTTTTATCCAGTTTCTTCTCTACCTGCGCACACTCCTCCTCGTGTGTCTCGCCTCCGATCGCGCCCTCTCTCTCTCTCTCTCTCTCTCTCTCTCTCGACAAAAAAAAAGACACGTGTGTTCACGCGATGTGGGCATTCAGGCGCCCTGCACACACACAAGCATCGATGCACGCACACACGTGTGAGTTTTGCAAAATGACGAGCACATGGAGAAGCATCGGCGGTATTATCGGCACACGGACGAGGAAAGAAGCTGGGTCCGTTCACCAGAGAAGGATCGTCTCACTTTTTTATTCGCATCTCTCGCGCCCCGCCAACTTCGGCATGCTGTCTGTCTTATTCTCGTCCTCTCCTTCGACTCTTTCTCGCACTCCAAGATCCTCACTCTCGTGATGGATGCTCAATCTCCCGCTCTCCCTCTCTTCTTTTATTCCCATCTCTTCGATCTTTTCAACTGGCTGCTGCAATCTTCCGCTTCCCCTTTTTGCATCCTTCGACGAATCGTTCATTGCACTCCCTCATCCGGTTTCTCATTTCGTCTGGATTCAACCAAGAACTTTGCAGGACGATTGGGCAATAACGCGAGAGAGAATCATCGATAAGTCGAGCTTCATTCGCGATTCGGAGGATGGACAGAAAGCACCAGATTCTGTGTTTCTTGGCACAGAGTTGGAATCATTGAGGAATCGATTTTGGGAGGGAAACTTTGAAAGAATTCAGGAGAGAAAAGGATCAAGAGGGAAACAGCCGGGAGAAGGACAAAAATCGTACTCAATGATGGCGAGTGCAGAAGAAGAGAGACGGAAAGAGAGGGAGAGGAGAAGAGAGAGTGCCTATTCATTACAAATTATCTAAATGGCAGTGATTTTGGTGGACCGGCTGGCCCGTTTGACGAGTAAGTGGTGGGTTCGTGGATCCTCGGTCGTTGGCAGCGATCGCCATTCCACCTGGCGAACCCTTAAACCCAGTCATCATGACAAATCGCGCGATACAACCGAAACCGTCGAATCCATGAGAAATTGGGAACCACTGTTGAAAGTCTCACCGGGGGCCCCCATGACCGGCCCTAAAATTGGACTTATTACAACTTATAGAGCGCGATTTGAACGCTCCGCTCAATAACATACATTATCCCCAATCCATATGATTTAATGAAATCCCTCTAAACTCTCCACTTAGCCTCGGTCCCTCTCTGTCTCTCTCTCCCTCTCTCTCTCTTTCTCTCGCCCATGTATGTCTCTTTGCACAAAAATATATACAACCGATACCCCAATCGCCGGTATAATGTTACAGATGCACAGAGTCGAGTCTCGTCGTCCTCGTCGTTGTCGTCGTCGAGCTTCGATGTTCGGGATCAACTTGAATCCGTACAAGGTTCGCTTTCGATCCGTATCGCTGAAAATTGCCCGTGTCCCGCTCCGTTATTCCCGTTGCGCATGCAGTTCCTTCCTTCAATTTTGCATCGTTTGATTATTCCCCTTCAACGATAACCCTCCCCGTAACCTCTCCTTCGGTCCCGGAACATTTATTCCGAGAATAACACTCGAATGGGCCCCGAAAGAGCAGCGAATATCCTTCGGTCCTCTAAATTTTGCGCTCATTCGCGTCCCTCCAATCATCAATCCCGAATGCGCAAAAGACTCGCCAGCGGAGAAAAAAGAGAAATTGGCGGATGCGCGCGAGCGACGATAAAACACAATTTGAGCTAAAGACTTGCACTCCCGTAACCCCCCCCCCCCCCCCCCGAATGAATGAGTAACGGAGAGAGGGAGAGAGAGGGAAGAGGAAAGAGGGAAAGGACGAGAGATGCGAAAGAGAAGAGGAGCAGCGCGAGAAGGACGAGAAGCCGATGGCGGAGTGGATCACCGGACCTCTCGGTTGCCCCCTCTTGCCCTGCGCTCGCGAGAGCTGATGAGGTGACAACCCATAATTATACAGACCGCTTTCTGTCTGGCCTGACTCTCTTTCTCTGCAGTGGCATGCAGGAGAGACCTCGCTGGCGATACAGCTATGTCTGAAAGACGCCCGAATCCTCCAACAACGTCCAACAAACGCTCACTCACATAAAGATCTTTCCAAGTGCGCGATCTCCCTATATATATATATATATATATGTGCGTATCTCTCTGACTTCTTCTCCGCGACTTCTCATTCTTTCCATCTCACCTCCGCCTCCTCTTCATTCTTATGCACTCGTACATCTCGTCCGTTTGCTCGGTTACAACGAGAGATGACTCTCCGCGCTACTTCATCACCCATCGTTTCACCATCCTCCATCTGCCTCCCCCGTCCCTCGTGTCTGTGTTAATTACAAAACTCGGGAATATAAATTGCCATTCCAAATGAGACGGAACGATGGGATTCTCGTTCTGCCTTAACACGCGGATACATCATCGCGAATTGTTATTGTGCGGGCGCGGAGTCATTCATCGTCGAGACTTCGAATGAATGATACTCGAACTTTTGGCAGACGTTAACGATTCTTCTGTATCTTTGATTCACCGTGAAGTTTCATCGTCAGTGGCGCCGTCGTTTATTGCTGCGAAGATCGACGATTTTATCGTGCAACCGAGACTCCCGACCTTGAGGGATCAAATCGGCTTGGTCGAACATGCGCCGAGAGGGTCAAGAGACTGAACGGAAAAAGGACACCCCAAAGCTGGCTCAACAGTGAAATAGAAAGAAGACCAAAAATTAGCCCTTGGATCACCCGTTTCCCAGGTAGGAAATCAAAAGGCTGACGATGGAAACAAGCTTGTGCGAGCCTTGTTTCACCGAGCCTGTGTGAGACAGACCTGGGCTAGGTTTCATTGCACCGTTTAGAGCAGCCTGGAACCAAGACTGGCTGCTTAGCCAAAACTCAGGGTTATTTTAGGCTTTATTCAGCCGGTGCATTTTAAGGCTGGATGCAGGCTTGTTTCAGATTGTGATAAAATAAAATAATTAGCCTTAAAATTCACCGGCTGAATAAAGCTTGAAATAACCCTGAGTTTAGGCTAAGCAGCCAGTCTTCGTTCCAGGCTGCTCTAAACGATCCAATGAAACCTGACCCAGGTCTGTCTCACTCAGGCTCGGTGAAACAAGGCTCGTACAAGCTTGTTTCCATCGTCAGCCTTTTAGCTGAGTTTAAAATAATATTTTTCCTGTATTTTTATGAACAAAAAATTTAGCAATAAATGCGAGAATATTTTGAAATTGTGTATCGGAATAATATCTGAATAGTATCTTTCAAAGAATAAAATAATCAAAATAAAATTTAGTACATATATTCAATATGATATACATACACATGCATATACATAAATTAAAAATATGTTATAAATAATACAAATACATAAATGGTAATAATAACAATATAAATTAAGTAATAATATTCATTATTATTTAATATTAATATTATTATAACAAATATATTAATAATATTTATCGTTGTTATTATTATTCATCTGATTCGATATTTGATTTTTTTTAATTAAGTAAAAAGACAAGTTGAACCAAAAAATGGCCTTCGGGTAATGAAAATAAATTCTTAATACTATTTTGGTACGTATTTATTTCTCGGCCTGGGTTCTATAAATATGATATTTTCATCGGTATATCAAAAGTAGTCGGTGGTGTGGTGGATAGCGTCCCAGTCTTAGGTCGGTAGTTAGGCTCGATAGGTAGATAGGTTTCAAATCCCAGTCTGGTCTCGTACGTATTCTAGGGTCCGCGAATATGCAAGAAAACTAAATCAGTCAGAAAAATCCATAAACTTTCAAATTATCATTTTTTTAATAAATTTAATTCATGTTGAATTTGAGGATATGCGTAAAACGAGGGTCGCGGGTTCAAATCCCACTGGGAGCAAAAACATTTTTTTTTCTTAAATTTTTTTTTTCGTTACTTGACCCTTAGAAATTATTAATTATGAATATGGAACTGATTTTCATCGTAACAATTGATAAATATATGGAAACAATAAATAATTCTGCAAGTGTCGTAAATGCTCGTAAAGGCTTCATTAAGGCTCGTTTCAGGCTTAGTACAGGCTTTTCTACCAGCCTTTGGTCAAGCCTGTGTGCAAGAGCCTGAAACCGCGTTATCATTCAGAGGTTTTCCTAGGATTAAAATCAGGCTGGTCCTCAGCCTGAATTAAAAAATGTGAACCTTGTTTCAGGGCTTGGCGAGCCCTTTTTTCATCGTCAATTCCTACCTGGGTTATTTACACGGAAAAAACGACTTAGTTGGTTCAACCAAACAGCTTAGTGCTCTGAGCGCCAGACGAGAAATTGGTTGGATCAACTAGATAGTTGGTTGGGTCAACTAAGAAATAAGGTTGGTTAGTTGACCCAACCAACTATAGTTGACCCGGCCAATTTCTCGCTGTTAGTTTATCCAAAGCTGTTTGGTTGAACCAACTAAGTCGTTTTTTCCGTGTTCAGCAGAAATGTTGACTCCTGAGCCACCAACAAACACCACATTCTGACCACTGGCCCTTGCACGGAGAGTTGGTAATTCTGGAATAAGACCGATGGAGAATTACTTTTTTTTCTTCTGTTTCACGTGATTACCTCTGGGTAAACAAAAGCGGGGTGAACTGGAACGGGGCGGCATAGGCCGAGACTGAACGCGACGCGATGCGATGAGCAATTGGGGAGGAGACTGAAGAGTGAAATTATTTGGAAAATCTGAGCCCTTTGTTCGCCGAGGGCCTCGGGACATTGTTCTTACCGATTGAAATGGCATACACAGCGAATTACGAATCTGTGGTATGCGCAAAACAGTACATACGTATATCCCGCACCCTAAGCACACGAATCCTTTTCCCCATCTCTTCGGCAAATATTCCATAGGGCGCATATCCATATTTGCACGTGCGCGGGACAAGAGAACTCACATGTGTATTTTAGCTAAGCAACGTGGTCCGCAATGCCAAACGGCAATGCCAGTGAGTCCTTTGGCAGTTTCACGCGGACATTCTTCGAATGTATTTAACGTCATTTCGAATTGAATGGAACTCGTTGAAACTGAAGATGAATTCCTGCCCGATACTTCCACCCGCATCGATTTATCCAACTATCTACCGAATGGATGAGACAGAGAAGATTCGCGAATCATTGTGTGAAATGTGGGCCGACTTTGGTGTGCGAGAAACGAGGAGAGATTAGCGTACGTGTACACGCATACGAACACAAGCGAAGTGCCTGGAAACTGCCAAATCTGTATTGGCAATACACATAAACAGAGTCGAGGTTCGGATAGGGGTAGGCGCAATTTCGTGCACGAGGAATCCGGTTTTTCAAGTAATCGAGGAGAGGCCCCCGTGTCGAAGGAGGAGAGACCGTGGACGAGGAACAGCATCAGGAGCAGAAGCAGCATCGCAGACGGGGGGACTCGTTGTCGAAGGTGCAGGAGCGAGAGAGACGGAGGATCGAGATGAGGAGCGAGGTATCGAACGGTCGAGCGAACACCTAACCCATTGACGCATCGGTTCTTGCAGCGAGAGGAGCGATCCGAGTAAAAAGGTAAGGCGCGAGAAAAGAGTGAATTCGGCTCATCGCTCTTTCAGCCTCCAGTTTTACTTCAGCTTCCTCTTCTTCCGCTTCTTCTTCTTCTTTTGCAGAATTTCCAATAGCTCTTCGAGGATTCCACCTCGGTGTCTCACATTCTTGAGACAGGAATGACGAAAGGAGAGAAAGATTATGAGAACAATGAAAAAACTAAGCATTGAGACCAGGGTTGCAAATAATGCATTACTTTTTTTTAGTGTATTTGCATTTTCATTAACCATTAACGTTTAATGGTTATTGGAAATAATTTTCATTAACTATTAAAATTTAATGGTTAATGGAAATTATTTTCATTAACCATTAAAATTTAATGGTTAATGGAAATTGTTTTCATTACCCATTAAATATGGAAATTATTTTCATTAACCATTAAATGTTAATGGTCGATGAAAATCCAATTGCTTTCAAAAAAGTAATGCATTATTTGCAACCCTGCCAATTACAATGTAGTGTGTAATGGACAAAACTTTGATTGCAATTTTGGGAATGGAAAAATATAGATGAATAAATTATTGTAGTTTTGCATTACATTTTATTGACTTAGGACTTAGATTTTTAGAATTATAATGTAGATGCTTTTTAGAATTTAAGGTGAAAATCTAAGTCCTAAGTCAATAAAATGTAATGCAAAATTGCAATAATTTATTGATCGATATTTTTCCATTCCCAAAATGGCAATCAAAGTTTTGTCCATTACACATTACATTGCAATGGGTAATGGAATTTTTTCTATTACACACTACATTGTAATGGGCAGGGTTACAAATAATGCATTACTTTTTTCAATGCAATTACATTTTCATTAAGCATTAAAGTTTAATTAGTGGAGGGAGGTTTAATTAACCACTCAAGTTTAATGGTTAATGAAAATAATTTCCATTAACCATTAAATTTTAATGGTTGATAAAAATAATTTCCATCAACCATTAAATTTTAATGGTCAATGAAAATATTACCATTAACCATTAAATTTTGATGGTTAATGAAAATAATTTCCATTAACCATTTAATTTTAATGGTCAATGGTTAATGGAAATTAATATCATTAGCCGTTCAAAAAGTAATGGTTAATGCATTACTTTTTCATTAAAAATTTCGCAACCTTGATTGAGACATTGGTACCTTACTGCCGATAAAATGACTTCCAACCTATAGTTTTAGTTCAGCCGGTTTTTGAAGGATTGTCACTCAGAATCTCCAATTATTTTTGAGAAAAGAGATTCAAGAAAGATAAGACGATGATGATGAGGACAATGAGAGATTTGAGCGTTGAGACATTGGTACCTTACAGCCAATAAACCCACTTCCAGACTATAATGTTCGTTTAGTCTTCCTCATCTCCCTCTTCATCAGGATTTCCTTCAGCCATTTGAGCCGAAGTATTCTCACTCGAAATCTTTGACTCTCGTTGAGAAAAGAGAGAGGGCAGAGGAAGATGATGACGACGATGAGGCATCGAAGCATTGAGACACCTCAGGGCCGATAAATAGAAGCGGAATCTGCGAATGAGGATGTTGGTGGCTTTGAAGGTACGAAGAAGCAACCAATCTTCCTCCGGCAAGATCCTGCATAAGCGACAATATAAAGTATGTATTCTCGCATATTTTCCTCATCCTCTCGTCGTATATTCCCCGCAACCGATCGTTTCATCTGCCCCAACGTCCATGCTCGGCTCTACGTGCATCCACGAATCGCGTCTTCCTTCTCTCGTCACTTTCTTCCTTGATTTTCTTACACGGCGATGCAACCAGCTCCGTTCTCCGGTAAAGCAACATCGCAATCGTGAATCCCGGCTTACGTGGATGCGCGCAAAATACACCGCCTGGATATTTGTTCTTCCCGAAGAGTCTCCTTCTCCCGCTCGTCTCTGATGATGGCGCGAGACCGGATACCTCTTTCTCTCGTCTTTGAACCTCGTCGTTCCAGCATCATCCAAGAGCAGTAAACCGTTTGATATATAGTCGAAGCTTTTTAGAGTTCTGTCAGCCACGCCCACAATCAACCTTAGTATTATTTACACTCCTCGTGCGCGCGCGAATCTTCCTTCCCTTGGCTCCCTCCACTTTTCTCTACAGCGGCAATTCTGTATTTTATATACACGTACCATAATGCACAAACCCAACGGTTCCTCAAATTCTTATCGGCTATCTCAAGACCAATTGAACATTTTCCCGCTCTATTTTGATGATTGTAGCCGCGTGATTACGAATCACTGCGCCATGATGATTCCGTCCAACTGAGACCCGCAAATATTCCATCATCCATTCCCCAGATAATGGATAAGTGAAAAGATGAACAAATGGAACTAGAGATCGCGGCGTTTCTTACCGAACGAACGACTTCTCCGAATCGCGAAAATGGCGTTCCTTATGTGACGTTGGAATCAATCGGGAAAGACGCATCAAAGAAGCGGCCAAAAATCGTTTTGACCGAAGGCAGATTGAGGTCCACAGATATAGAAATACTTAATGGCAGCTAGAGAAACGTAACAGGGAATAAAAATGAAAGAAAATAAATGAGAGAATCGAGGGCGAGGGCGCTCAATCTCGAAGGTAAATCTTTGGCTCGCGCGTATCAACAGCAAGGATCGCTCAAAGATCTCTCTCTCTCTCGCTGGTTTTAAAACTCACTCGGTTTTCCGTACCATCTGCCGAACCGAATGGCAGCGAATCTCTGGTCCACGGAGCCTCGGCGTTGAAAACGTGAATCATTCGGTCTCGCGGTCGATACTTTTTCAACGATGTTCGGCCGCTCGCGCAACATCGGTTAATCCGGTGCATAAACATTGTATTGTATTTCGCAGGGGATGCTTCCATTATATCATATTTCGTTATTAATATCTTCTGACTGACTGGTCTGCCACGGTTTGCCGGGAGCAGGTAGGGCACTTTTGTCCATCCGACAGGATAGAACATACATAAATATATATATGTATAAATATCTATATGTATTATATGTATCCAAAGCGACGTGCTGACAGACGGCCCTTACCGGTTCTTTATATACATCCTCCCTTTTCGTCTCTCTCCCACTCTCTCTCTCTCTCTCTCTCTCTAAAACATACATATCTCTCTCTCCCTCTGTCTTTTATTCCGCTTCTCCACAAGCGTGTACTCTTTTTAATAAGTATCCATTCTCCGCAAACACACGTGTATTACAAATACGCGCATATATCGCGCGCGAGGGCGCAGCAACAAAAAAATCTCCCGATTATCTCTCTGCCCGATGGAGTCGTTTTTTTCTCATCGTGTCTCTCTGTTATTCCATCCACACCCCTGGTAATTTTATCGCCACTCGTCAAACGATGAATGGTTTTTCACGCAGGAAAAAAAAACATTATTATCGCCTGTTTTCTGTTTTTGTGACATTTTTTTTTATTTCCATCCCCTTATGTTCGAAATTTTTCGAAAGGGTGAGAAACAGCACCGCGCTCTATTCGTTTGACATATATTGGACTAAAATTCTTTGATACCTGCAGATTTTATACGGATTTGAATTTTTCGAAAGAATTCTTAAGAGGGTATTCTGGGAGGTTTTTGAAAAAATCAATTTTTCTTTGCATATTCTCAAAGTTTAGAGCTTGAAGACTATATCTGAAGGAAAATTTTAAATTATAATAATTTACAGAATAGACGTGTTTCTCAAAACTACTTTTCTGGCATGATATTGCAAGTTCTACTCAACCGATTTTCTTCAAATTTTTTGTCAATCTTCAATGTATAACTCTATCGCCCCTATATACTTTTGCATCAAAATCATTTTTATTACTATTGTAAAAAATGTACAAACTATGAAAAAAAGATTCGAAAAACGCCTTTTTTGTTCAGATAGCCGCCATTTTGCGATTTTTTTTCCTCCGTCTTCCGCGAGATATCCGCTATAACGACATTCATACTGATTAAGAATCTTTTTTTAATTTTGTATCAGATGACCAGAAAAGCTGCAATCGTGACAATCGGCCGACCCCTTTTTTTTAGCCCCAACTTTACTCCCTCGTAACTTATTTAATTTTTACTTTTTTTCTCGAAAATATTTTTGTTTATCGTCAAAATATTAATTCATTGTATTAGGTCGATTAGTTTTTTTTTACTCTTTTTTTTTTACTCTTCGTGTCCGAAAACCTTTAATTGGTACCCAAAAACGAAGTTTCGTGAAAGGGGGGTGTTGTCAAAAACTATTTAGAGGTCGCGAATCAAAATCGAAGGTTTCCCATTTGATTAACATTGAAAAAAAAAATTTCTCATCATTAGTGTTACCATTCCACGAATTTTGATATCGCGATATTTTCCAAGTGACTTTTCATAGGAAATATGATACTCTACGATAAAGTTCATTGAGCCATGTCCGTAAATTCAACCGTTTCAGCGGTGTCATTGTTTCGAGTGAATATTGTATTAAAATATCTATTTAAACAGCTGTAACGCCTAAGCTATTGGATATATCGAAATAATTCAAATGAGAACTTTGTAGAGAAAGTAATTTGCTACAAAGAAGTCTTACAAGCCGAGCCCGTAAATTCAACTCTTTCTCATCTATAGGTGGATGAAATAAAATAATAGTACATTATATCACGAGTCAGAAAATGTTTTTACGCCGAGTGATGTACGATATTTTATATCACGAGGTGCAATATGGACGTTTTAACGTCCGCTTGCGGACGTAAAAGCGTCCATTATTGTACTGAGTGATATAAATAGATTTTTTGTTTTTGTTTTATTGATTTATTTGCATAGGGAATTCTTCGTAACATTTGTTGAATGGTTTTTCTAATGATTTTGTACATGCTATCTCATAGAAAATGGAGGCCGTTTGATTGAATAAAACAAAAAAATATCTATTTACAATTTTACTTCATACACCTATACCTGAGAAAGAGTTGGGTACCAACTAAAGGTTTTCGGGCACGTTGGGGAAAAAAAAAAGTTGCCCGGAAACGAATCATCCTAATGTTATATCAAAATGTTGTAAAAAAAAAAGAATGGTAAAAATATTTTTTGTTTTTTTTTATCGATCTCGACAGAACGCTCAAATTGTATGACTCTAGACCAGAATACCACCTTAATTTATTTCCTATCATTTTTTGTCCTATTCGCAAAAGTACCCTTATGAGAAAACCAAACCTGGGGAAGCTATTTGGTAACAGATGGGAATTAGCTAATACGGAAGAGTCTCGAATTTGCACATTTTTCGTGATGTTTTCATTTATCGAATATTTCTGAATTTGTACATCGAGGGATTGTACAGGAATCCACCCTTTCGCAGTCGCGAGCCCTTCCGCTTATGAAGTTTTTACGGTTGGCAGGTTTATGTCTTTTGATGGCGCCATATGAGTCCAACTGTTGAACGATTTAAAGCTCTCCTTCGGGATGCTCCTCTCTCTCTCTCTCTCTCTCTCTCTCTCTCTCCCATTGGCGTATCTTTTCTCTTGCTCTCGCTTTAAGCATTCGAGCACACTCCGATATCTGGTACAACTAATAACACACACTACCGGCCACCGAGATGGAAAATGTTCCGGTTTTAAAACTCTTGGACTCTTGCGGGCGCGCGCACGCGGGACTAGAAGCTCATCGGACTCTCCTCTCTTCTGCGTTGTTGCGTTGCATAATACCGCCGGTCGGAGCATCTGCGGCCATTGTTTATCGTTTTATGCGATAATTAAAATAAAGAGCACCTATATATTCGACCCGGAGCGTACATACCATCGACGTCTCTCTCTCTCAAACGTTTTAACCGCGACTACAAGTATCCATTCTCTCTTCTCCTCTCTCTCTCTCTCTCACCCTCTTTCTCTCTGGAAGCAGGGAATTTACCTTTTACTCTATACTTGTACGAGACTCCCTCCCCCTCCTCCTCTCTCTTTCTCTCTGTCTATGTTTGTCCGAACGACTTCCGTGGGCAAAAAAGAAAAGCTATTTTTTTTTCATAGCAACATTGCCATATCGCGCGCATTCCTTCGAGGATGAAAATGAGAGGAAGGAAAAATGAAAAGCACGCCTCTCGTCTGTACGAGTCGGTAAAGCGTACTGATGCCTCTGAAATGCCGACAATTTTTATCCGCACAATGGAGGTCAAGTAAATTTTATCTGCAAATTGTTATTGCCTGTAATAGATGGAGGCAACTACTTAAACGTGGAAACTTTCGTGCATTTTTCACAAGAGCAAAGTGACTGCAAAATATTTTTGATACGAGAGTTTCACAGAAATTCACCGTTATAAATTTTTTTTAGATCTTTCATTTGCATTCCATTATTTTTACGTTCAAAAGTGAGCGAGATTTTTGTCCGATTTTTAAAAACAATAATTCGCACTCGCAAAAATGAAGGAAATTTAATTTATCGAGTCGGAATGGTGTACAAATATTTTTTAAGGAGGAAAAACAAGTAAAAATTGAAAAAAAACTTTGTTACTTTTTTACTAACAATAAATATATATATTTTCATTAATATGTCGGTAAAATTTTAAGTCAAAGTTTTGAAAATTGACAGAGTTACAGTCTCTTTTGTGAAAGCGGGATAGAAGACTTTGAACGCATTTTTCTCAAAATGACTTTTTTCTCTTCATCCCAGCAAATAATATAACTTTTATGTGCCGATTTTCAATTTGTTTATATTTTTGAATATTTGTAATCGCAGTGGCTAAGTTAGTACTTGGCGATTTAAAAAAAATTGATAACTACGATTTTTCAATTCTGCTAGAATGAAAAAAGGCCTTAAAAATGAACAAAATTTAAATTCGTCGCTATTTTGTAAATCAACAAAGAATTTTTTTTTTTCGATTTTCAGTTTGATTTATACTCAATAAAATAATCGTAACTTGATCTTGAAAAATCATAATTTGAACTTGAAAAAATTCTCAAACATTGACAATGTTTCCACCGATTAAAGTGGCTTTCTCCCTTAAATTCTGTAAAATTGAACTTTCGGCAATTTGAAAAACTTAAAAAATTGAAAACATAAAGATCACGATAGGAACGAATGAATACGAAATATTTGATTTTTCACGTACGTTGATTGAAGAATCAGCGAAATAGAAAGTGCATTAAGGATAATGACTTGCGAATGTTCGAGAAAAGTTTTCAAGTGTCCTCGAATGAGCGTTCTCCGGTACAAATCCACTCGATCATTCCGCTTCGATACGGGTATTCAGCTTTGAATGTTCTCCAATGGTGTAACATCGATAAACGAGAGGCTACGATCACGCCGTACAGTTTGAAACAAGTAAATAAACGAATAAATAAAAACAAAACTCGTGGATAAAAGTCCCGTTGAATTGCGTGTAACCACTTGCAAGCATTCCTCTGGAAAACGCTTGTGTTATTGGCGCGGGAAAAAAAAGTCGCGGGTGTGAGAAATAGGAAATTGAATCTGCCTCCGTGGCAGCAGATGAAATTACACCTGTCCGGTTGAGGGCGCTCGGGCTGTTCTCTCGATCAGCGCGTGCGAATGAAAGAATTGCAAAAAAAAAAAGCAGAGAGAAAAATAAAAAGAGTTGGCGGAAGGGTCAATAGCGGAATCCCAGAGAACAAGAGAGAGTGAGAGGGGAGGGGGAGGGAAAGAAGAGAAAGACTTTTATGCCGGTGATTTTTTAATTCCCCACACGCTTGTTTTCGCTCTGTTGTACTCGGTTTCGGCTGCACGAGCCCTTGTATTAAGGGGTGGATGAATCAACCGGAGAATTTACGGATTTTATACACGGATGCGGCCCAATGGGTTTCCCGGCCGTATAAACGTTCTCTCTCAACGAGAAAGCGGAGTGAATCACAAAAATGACGATCGGCCGGCGAGAAACGATCTCTCTCCCATTTTCTCTCTTTCTCTCTCTGTTCTGGTCTCCCGACGATTTGGCCGCGAGAGTTAATTGAGCGATGCTACGGGGCGCACAACCGCTAACGAGCAAATCGTCGACTATGTGGAGGAAACAGCAGAGAGAGAGAGAGAGAAGCCCTCCGTCCGTTCACGAAGAGGGATGAAATTTGGTCGGGTTTTTTTCTCCACCTCATCCCTCGTTCCCGAGCTTTATAGATATATATGTATAGGTAAAATGTAGCTCTGATTCGGGCGTCGCTTTAATCGCAGGAAATTGGCCGACACTTGGTGGCCGTGTGGACCGAGAGTTGTGGAAAAACTCTCGTCAAGAGAGGGAGAGTCGGAGGTCTCCCCTTTTTTCGCCGTGCTCTCGAGTTTCCAGCGATTTTCACACACTATCCGACATATCCAGAGTGCACCCAGAAAAAAAGATCCAGTCGTAGGTACTATAATCGTTTACTTGATTATTTTTCAGTTACTTCAAAGAAAATTTTCTTTCCATACAATTTTGGGCGATATTTACTTCCACTATAATTATTTATTTGAATTTCCTGTCATCGAGAAACAGGCGTTGAAGAAAAATTCTATTCGTTGTTACTAAATACCTATTCACACGTAATCTCATCCGATCATATCTGCAGATTTGTCGATACCCCAAAAATCCGCCAGGTGGCTACCTCTCGCACAAGCGAACCTGCCTCGCGACACCTAAATCCTTTCCAAGCTCGTCTATGTTTGATATCCTTATTTTTCAGTATGGATATCAAGTACATTGAACATTGCGGCAAAACGCAAGATGGTCGAATCTCCGAAAAGGATTCCCATAAAAAAGGGTCTTTTTTCTTTTCCCTTCTGTTAAAGAAAAGACGAAGCTCAACGAAATTGTAGATTTCATATGTGTAGCTATACATTCAAGAATTGAAATGTTTAAAAATATATATTGTGTAAATATTTAAAAAAAATATTATTTCATTTAAATACATATTTGTTCAGTTTGAAATAATATTTATTAATATTAAATAAAAATTTATTAGATCGCAATATATTTTCGTAGTAGGTCATTAAAAAATAACAATTTCGTTGACATGAATAGAGTTGTATTAGGCCGGCCTACAACTAAAAAAATTTATTTGGCTTGACTAGGATTTAGTTAAATGTACTAGATCTTTTTTCTGGGTGTGAAGTTTCGCCAGATTTTTTTACACACCCTTCGAATTGACTCTGAGCCTGGGATTGGATGTAAAAGGAAATTATTCTTATTGACAGCGCGTTTTAAAGTGCAATATTTTGGAAATGACTCATTAGAGATCGTCGATTATTCGTCATCAAAATACAGAATTTAGTCTTCGCGAATGGAATTCTTTTCGGATTATCTTTCAAGGAGTCACATATAAATGTTTTTTTAAAAATATGAAGTTTTGACACTTTTGACATTTTGAACAATCAAATTGAAATTTCAGCTGCACAAACTCGCTCTTTGGTTCGTGCATGTTTTGTAAAAATATCTTATGAGAAAAAAAACCACTGTAAAAGTTTGTAAAAATTTTTTTGTT
The DNA here is from genome assembly GCA_946863875.1 of Alloplasta piceator. Classification (NCBI taxonomy): domain Eukaryota; kingdom Metazoa; phylum Arthropoda; class Insecta; order Hymenoptera; family Ichneumonidae; genus Alloplasta; species Alloplasta piceator. The sequence goes on from OX333072.1 coordinate 1,244,874, forward strand.
TGTATTTTTTTGAAGTATATATTTTTTTTAAATAGGTAAGTAAAATTTTGAGTAATAATTCCGGAAATTAACTGAGTTAGAGTGAGTTTAGTGAGAGCAGGAAGCGCAAATTTTTTCTAATGCGACGGTTTTCTGAAAATAATTTTCAATTTTTCAAGAATTGTCGAATTTTTTTAAATGCTGGTAATCGCAGTGGCTAAGTCCATACGTAGACGATTTCAAAATTTTTGATAAGTACTATGTTTAAAAACTAATTGAAAAAAAAGCTCTTAAGAATAAAATAAAATTTAATTCGTCGCCAATTCGTTAATAATAAAAAAAATTGCTGTGCCTAATGATAACTTCATTCGTATAGATAGAATATAGAATTTTTTTGAAATTTTTAGATAACCCTTCACCGAAATATCAAAAGGACAATCAAGAGGGATTTTTTTTTGTTATTAGAATAATATCTATACCTCTGTTAATTTTTAAGATTTTTCAATAAAAATTGCTATGAAACAAGTTGAATACATGGGTTTTATATGATTCTTCCAACTCAAAATAGCATTCAGAATTTTTTTCAGATTTTTAAAACCAAATTTGAGTACGCTATGATTTTTTGAACATTTGTTTCGAAAACCTCGAGGGCCGTAATTTAAAAATCTGAAAAAATTCTCAAAAATCCGGTGTCAAAAATGAAAATTTTTGACTAAAAATTCATGATGTCCAGACTTTAGCTTCCACCTCGATTTTAGGTTTTTATGAAGAAACGTAAAAAAAAAGATGCAAAAATTAACCAACTATTTTTTGAAAGAAGTGAAAAAAATTCATTCAGTCGGATAACGAATATTCAAGCCACTTCTCGCGGTAGATCAATTTCTGCATCTATTTTATTTTACGTTTTCTTCATAAAAACTTAAAAGCACACTCAGGTCGACTTGGTTTGGAATGCCCCATATACTTAATAAATCAAGAAAAGTCTGATACTTTAATAACCAATTATGTCCGTAAAAAAATTCTCAAAAATTGACAATTGTTTCCCATACAATGACTTTTCCCCTTAAGCCTATAACCCGAGCAATATCCAAAATACTGTCATAATTTTTTTTTAAGCTCCCAGACCATTACCAAACTATCACACTGCATTTTCAACTTCCTCCTTGAAGAACGCAAAAACGTATCAGCGACGAAAGAAAAGAGAAGGCGTTCGAGAATCTCGAAGGATCAATGTTCGAGTTTCAATTTGTTCGGTTTTTTTTTTTCAAGATCGCAAAGTACGAATCGTTCGTTCGGCGTGCGAAAAACTCTCGACGTTGATGTCTTCATTGTACCGCTTTCGTCCGGCAAGAACGAATTGGACGAGGGGAGGCCTGGGAGCGAGACAAAAAGCGCGAAACGCGAAAATTTCGGCGAGCCTGATTTACGGTCGAGACACCAGATACACACACTCACGCATACATATAAACATATGTAGGTGTGCGTACATTGACTGGGATCGGGTGGAGGTGAGTGAGCAGTAAAGCCATAACAGTGTTACCAAAATGAAGAGGTTTAATGCGTGGACGCGGAACTGCCGACCAACAGCGTCGCCGACGAAGGTGGACGGTCATCAGCGCACACACAGCCCAGATCGACTGACTTTTTTCCAACCCTCTCCCGCTCACTCGCACACAAAAACATTGATTTCGTGTGAGTATGTATGAACAACCGGGCCGCCCGTGCCCGGTTTTATTTCACCGTCTCTCTCGTAAAAACAATCAAGCGGCGCGCCGACCCGACACACTAAACCTTGATTGTAACTGATGAGGATGAAAGTGAGTGTGTAAACTTTACCGTGGATATTGTCATTTTCTCCTTTTTTTCGTCTTTCAGGCTTGTTTGACGATGAGAACACCAAAAAATTGTAACCAACGCGAAAATTAACGGGGAGGCTCTCCTTATAATATCCGACCATTCAGAGGGAAGAATGCGTTCAAATGGTTTGTAATTATTCCTCGATGCTGAGATACGATTTTACGATGTCCAAAGGGAAGAATTTGTTCGTAGCAACTTGAGGACGGTTTTTCGGGAGATTTTAGTTTTTGGTGATCCATTTAACCCCATTTTGTGGGATATGTTGGGTCAATTTTGAATTTCGAAGAATTTGGGACTGACTGAATGAGCAGACGAAGAAACGAGAGAGTTTCGTTGATTGAATGAGTGGATCTGGTCAACTTGACCACCCCAACCAAAATTTTCAACGCTGATTCTCTAAAAGATTATGCTGATCTGTTGAGATTTTTTTTAAAATTAACTTCGTTGAATCTCTGAAATCGATGTTATCTTTCAACTTAATTGATCTTTATTCTGTGCAGAGAACATTTGGGTCGCTGATTTTTGTTTCCATTTTTTAGATGGAAAAAAAATAGACTGGATTACACTGAGAGAAAAAATTACTGAATTTGAGAACATGAATTTATTTATTAAATGAAAGTATTAATTTGATTATTTATTTGTTGAACCAAGAAAAACACTCTTCAATTAAAAAAATATTTTCACGAATCTATTACTCCATTATCTTGAACTCTTATTTAATACAGTAACAATTAAATGCATGATAGATTTGATTAGATTTGTATTAATTGGATTAATTACATTGATCGCATCATAAACATGAGATTATTTGAATCTAAAAAATGACTTCAATACGAAATTATTTTTTTCGAACAAAATTATTTCTTTGCAATAAATTCATCATTATTTTACTTCTAAAAATATCTTCATTCAAATAGATTTTAATAAATTTCATCATAGATCATCATAGATTTCAATAAAATTCATCATTATTTTCAATATTTATTGGATATAAAATTGATTGCGATTATTCGAAAAGAAGCTGTAGTAAAATAAATAACACATTATTTTATTCCAATAGAATATTTGTTTGGAATGATGAAGTTTTTATTTCCTTCAAGCAAAGAACTATCATTTCTATAGTATACTTTAATAGAATACCTACGTTGTTAAAAATTAAAAAAAATGGTTTTTGAAATGTTTTCTTATATTCGTATCTTCGATCATAACTCCTAACTTTTTTCAAATGCATAGTAGTAGTCGATAGCGTAATAGGTAGCGCGTTAGGTAGTTAGGTAGGATAGGTATGATGGTAGGTAGGGTCGAGGGTTCGACTCTCGGTCGGACAGAGGAATTAGATCGGAGAATTAGCGCAGATTTGTCTTTTTTTCTATTTATCTGTTTTTGGGGTCACTAAACTATGCATATTAAATTATTTGGCAAGGGCTATAGATTTTTTATAAAATTTTTAGCAACAATTAATAAACACGCATTTAATTGAATCAATCATTTTTCCTGTTGATTGGACTAATTAATTTGTTTTTTTTTCTCAGTGCTTCATGTATTAAAAGACAAACATGTTTTGAATGATAAAATGTGTTCTCGATTCAAACAACATATTACATATAATTGATAACATATTGTTACATTCAAGTAAATTCGTTTATTGAAACAGAAATTTAGGGAATTGACTGAAAAAAATGAACCAAGTAAATATATAAGGGAACCAATCTAATATGTTTTGGCAAATAATGGAAAAAATGATTTTTCGCCTTCAAAACTTTATTTCATTGGTTCTAGTAATTTTTTCTCCCAGTGTAGTCTTGGAATTGAATTTTCATGCTTGACGGTTGAATTATAATAAATTACTTTTTAAAAAAATAGGGTATTATAGAAAATAAGGAAAAATAATGAATAAGAATAATAATGAATAACAATAAGGAAAGATAATAATGATGATAATAATAATAATAATAATAATAATAATAATAATAATAATGATAATGATAATAATAATAATAATAATAACAATAATAAATTATTCGTTTGATTGGTAAAAGCTTCCCCATCTCGATTGATTTTTATAAAATAATCCATAGGGATGGTTAAAATATTCTCTTCGTGGAAATAAATTTGGATTGAAAGTTGACGATTGGAAACCTTGCGGCAAATAAATCGTTAAAAAAATAAAAATCAAATTTGAATTACGAATCTTTTGAAGTTTTGAGCTCGCGAGTAAAATTAGGGGATGGCAAATAGAGCTTGTTTATGGTGATTCATTTGAAATCTAATGCACGCGTGTTTCTGCACGCTCAGAATGAAGAAGCGATGAGCGCTGACCGCAAAGGGCTACCGCACACGAAATAATCTTCCATACAGAACGCCTTCCCTTCCCAGTTTCCCCAATTTGTTAATTACCTCTCTTGCATATGTATATATATATATATATATATATATGTATATGGGCAAAAGCCCTTCCACGCCAGCTCGACCGCAATTTCGTGGCGGTGAAGATCGTCTCTCTCTTCTCTCTCTTTCTCTCTCTCTTTCTTACTCCAAAAGAGCTCAGAGAGCATCGCGGTCTGGTGAATTACTTCGTTACTACTGCGTGACCACAACTACTTGTGATACGTACACGATATATAATCTTGCGCCGTAGTTGCTTATCCGCAAAAGTCTCGCGACAATGAAAAACGTCAAATGCGACGAAACCCGCTCGGTAACTTTTTACTAAACATTTTTTTCATCTCAAACCCCTCGAGGAAAGTTATTTTTAATTTGAAACAAACTTTCAAAGAAAAGGATAATGCTCAGGTAAAAATTTTTTTATGTCAAACCCCTTCGAGCGAAGTCATTTTTAAATTGAAACAAACTTAAAAAAAGACCTTGCTCGGGTAATTATTTTAGCTGGAGCAAATAGAATTTTACGATTAAGTAAATAATCAATAATTGGATCGACGAATTTGCCGAGAAAAAGTCTTAGAATTGGGAAAAATAATAACAATATTCTTTATAAAGTTTTTTTCCAAAAAATTTAAAAAGTATGATTCTACCGAGTGTCAGGATTTTAATTTAATCATTGTTTTTTAACTACTGGCTCCCATAACTGAATTTGATTGAAGTTTTTTTATCAATGAATAACGACCTAAAATAGTGCCAACAAAATTAAACGATTACCCAGACATCAAACCACAATAATTGAATTTTGCTCTTTAAATAATGAATTACAATCCCTTCAATGTATTTATGCATAAAAAAAGCATAAAACAAGCTCAATATATGCCATAAAATAAATTCGATGTCCCATTAATTTAATGACGATAAAATATCCATTAAATTATATCGCGGTTTTAATTTTATATTTTTTTCAATTATCCGCTTCCCTCATTAAATGAATTCAAGATTTTTTTTATCAACGAATAATGGCTTTGAATAGTTACCATAAATTGTTTTTTATCAATGCGGAGCACCAAAAACCATAAAACAAAGATCCATGTCTCGAAATTATTTTTTTTACATCACTCAAATAAATTATCGCGAATGTCGCGTTGTGATAACGAAGACGAGAAGAAAATCGAGCTTTTGCACGCCTCGTTGAACAAGTGATATCGAAAGTTGGACGAGATTTTATCGATCAGTCGCACCGATATACCATCAAAACGAGAATATATACCCTGTATCCATACATATATGTCTCTAGAGGCTTCGTCGGACGACTGCCAACGGTTAATCAATGCTTTTATGAGCATTCTCGCTCGGTGATGGCAAAGCGAAAGTGCGAGGTCTACAAACGTGTTTCACCCACGACTATATACAGGAGAAGGTGAGGTAAAATGACCACCATAAGAAGATTTTCTTTGAACACGTTCATTCAACGTGGAGAGTCTATTTTGGAATATTTTCGGTCATAATAATAATAATTACCGTATTTTCTTGATTTTTTAATTATTAATATTTTTCAATAAATTTTTGGTGTGGCCATGTTGCCCCACCTTCGCCTTTAAGGGGAATCGGGGGCAAAATGGGATGATATATTGAGGGCATTTATAATGATGATTTCCTCATTTTTTAATTTTTCAAATTTTCTATTTTTTCCGATAATTTTGGATGGTGCACTTAGAGAAAAAATTATTGAATTTGGAAACATGAATTTATTTATTAAATGAAAGTACTAATTCGATTATTTATTTGTTGAACCAAGAAAATCAATCTTCATTTAAAAAAATATTTTCACGGATCTATTACTCCATTATATTAAACTCTTATTTGATAGTAACAATTAAATCCATGATAGATTTGATTAGATTTGTATCCATTGGATTATTCACATTGATCGCATCATAAACATTAGATTATTTGAATCTAAAAAACGACTTCAATACGAAATTATTATTATTATTTTTTTTAAGAAAATTATTTATGGCATCATACACACGAGATTATTTGGATCTAAAAAATGACTTGAATACGAAAATATTTTTTTCGAAAAAAATTATTTCTTTTTAATAAATTCATCATTATTTTACTTCTAAAAATATGTCTGTAGTATTTTCAATATTTATTAGATATGAAATCGATTGTGATTATTTTAAAAGAAGCTGTAGTAAAATCAATAACACATTATTTTATTCCAATAGAATACTTATTTGTATAGTATACTTCTATAGTATACTTTAATAGTATACATAAGTTGTTAAAAATTGAAAAACAGTTTTTTTTATGTTTTCTTGTATTCGAATCTTCATCATTCCTAACTTTTTTCAAGTGCATAGTAGTAGTCGATAGCGTAATAGGTAGCGTGTTAGGTAGTTAGGTAGGATAGGTATGATGGTAGGTAGGGTCGAGGGTTCGAATCTCGGTCGGACTTCGAAATTAGATCGGAGAATTGGCGCAGATTTGTCTTTTTTTTCTATTTATCTCTTTTTGGGGTCACTAAACTATGCATATTAAATTATTTGGCAAGGGCTATATATTTTTTATAAAATGTTTAGCAACAATTAATAAACACGCATTTGATTGAATCAATCATTTTTCCTGTTGATTGAACTAATTAATTTGTTGATTCAACAAATTTTTTTTCTCAGTGCTTGCTGTATGCATGTTTTGAATGATAAAATGTGTTCTTGATTCAAACAACATGTTACATATAAATGATAACATATTGTTAGATTCAAGTAAATTCGTTTATTGAAACATAAATTTATGGAATTGACTGAAAAAAAATAAACCAAGTAAATATATAAGGGAACCAATCTAATATGTTTTGGCAAGTGATGAAAAAAATGATGTTTGCCCTTCAAAACTTTATTTCATTGGTTCTAGTAATTTTTTCTCTCAGTGTGTCCATTTTGCCACCAGTGTCCATTTTACCCCCATTTCTCCTATATGGGATCAAAGCTAATATAGGTAAAATGAAGAGAAGAAAAAAACTCGAATAGTCCAACACGAATAAACGTAAATTGGCACACAGGACACTTTGTCGACGAGATCAACTCAAAGCTATCCAAGCCCATTATTCCTCTTCGCGCAATCCCGTTTCACTTTTCGCCTCCAAATTGTAGATTTTTTCCCCTCCGACGCGGCGGTCATTAAGTTAAACAGCTGATTATACAAGCGCGGAGCTTACGCGACTAAATAATTATCGCTGATGCAATTTACACTCCCGCGACGTTTTATCGCCATTTCCGATCGACGAGAGAGATCGAATTTTATCGTGTCGCAATATCGAGCTTGATTATCGAGATACAGGATGTATGTGGGTGTGTAGGACGGTGGGACAATTTTTTTGCGATTTTACGGAAATAAACGTTATTGATATCATGCCGAAAAAATCGCTGGAACTTAGCACGTAGCTTGCTCGATTTTTCCTTCTTTGGAGAATTTCATTTACGATTCCTTATGAAAAAAGTTGAACGCCCGATTAAACAAAATTCTTAAAGCCATCTGCAAAATTCCCAGTTGCAAAACTCTACAAAGTTTGATTTTGAAAGATATGAAATTCAAATAATTCAGTTTTTATTCATTTTTCGAAAATTTTAAAAATTCAAAAAATCGAATACCTTCAAAGCTTTGTTATAAAATTAAACATAAAATATTCTTCATGCTCGGTGTATTTTTAGAAAAAATATAAAAATATATAATTCCATGGAAATCTCAATTTTTCGCAAAAAAATGATTATTAAATAATTACGTTTTAATAATAATAATAATAATATTTTCATAATAATTTATTATTAGAATGAAAAATAATAATTATAATTATTACATTAAATAATTACGTTTCTTTCAAATTGACTTTTGATGTAATTTCCATGATACTTAGGGA